>CM050935.1:37553692-39040000 GCA_027789145.1 Solanum arcanum
TATTATTATTATTATTATTATTATTATTATTATTATTATTATTATTATTATTATTATTATTATTATTTGCCCCAGTATTTGTGATGAGATACTTTTAGATTTCTTTTCTTGGTTGGATCGAACTTTATAATAAAGTTGCCTACGTATCTTTTCAAAGCAAGAATCAGGTCAAACGTAGTTCAGGAAATTTGTTCTTTTGTTATTGATTTTTCGAACCTTTTTTACATTTTTTTTTAAAGTTGTGACTTTTTCTTTTGGACTGTATTTTGACTCCAAAAGAGGGGTATGAAAGAGAACAAAATTAAGGATCAAAAGGTGTATCAATGCATTACACAATATTTGGATAGTGGAATGAAATTCCTTTGTCATATCAATTATTAAAAATGTCAAATACAAGCATGCCCTTTAATATGTGAAGTGAAAATCAGACATTATCTCTTCGCAACGTATGCATTGTTGGATATGTATATATTTTTCATCTTGAAATCTCCATCTGAGTAATAACTTCTTGACAACAAATGATATATGTCAATTTAAATGAAATTTATTCCTTTAAGCATTTTTCGCTATTAAAGGATGTATCAAGGTGTTTAAGTCCTTTATTCATTTCCTCGAATGTATTTGTCTTTTTTAACTTAAATGGCGTATACATTCCATGAAAAGAAATAATCTTAAGATCTCAAAAAATCATCTTGCATATCATGTCACAAAAATTGAATTGAAACGAGATGTACATGTGAAAATCCAAATAGAAAAATGACGCAAGATAAATATTATATAAAATAGACGAACTTAGTAACAAGATTACAGACTAAATTTCAGGTTACAACTCTATAATAACAAAAACCACGACAAGACTCAACAAAAAACACATAAGAGAAATGATAGAAAAGTCTAATTTACTAAAATAAAATGAAAAATAAATTGCATAGCAGAAATGATGAAAAAAATAAAGTATCAATACTCTATTTTAGAGAAAACAAAAGTGCATCCCCATCACCAAGCCTGACTTCTTAGCCACTATTTTGCACGCTTGAAAGCTTCAACAATTCGAATTGTTTTTTCTTGAGAATTTAGAGAATTTTCATATTCTTTGTCATCACATATCATTTTGATGAAGTGTACATCATTATGAGCCGGTAGAGGATTCTTAGTAATATTTTGGTGGTGATCATTTGGAACCATAATCCTCTTTGTTTGAATCATCTCTACCACCTTCCTTCTTAAGTTTCGACAATCTTCAGTACTATGCCCTGGAGCATCAGAATGGTATGCACACCGTATTGTAGGATTGAAACCTTCTGCATGTGGGTCCACATAATTTTGTGGAATCGGCTATATCATCTTGAAATATTTCAACTTATTAAATAAACTCGTGTAAGACTCTCGGATTGGTGTGAAATTATGTCTAGGACTTTGAACTCCTTCAAATCCCTTTCTCGGACGAAAATTACAAGGTGCTAGAAAAATTTGAGAAGGATAAACATTGTGATGTGTTGGTGCTCGCCATTGAGGATACTTTAGTGGATATGCATATGGTTATGCACCATAGACTACATACTGGGGTGGAACAATAGAATATTGTGTGTCTTGCAAGGGGATGTAATGATGGTATTGAGGTGGTGTAGATTTATAAAGTGGGCCCCTTGAACTTCTTTTTCTGTCTGACACAACATTCAAATAGATCCTTCTTCAGTTTCTTTCCTCCAAGATTTCCTGATCAATTTTTAATCATATGTGTTGTGGCTTTCAAGGCAGTTTGACTTACAGTATTTCCAGATTTATTGCCATTTCCACCATTTCACCAATCTTAATAACGTCGGCAAATGTTTTACCAACAACAGAAAGTTAATAATGAAAGGAGTCTAGTTTTTGCGCTTGGAGGAAAACATCAATCATTCCAGACTCTTTCATTTGTAGTTTAACCCTCGCAGCTTGATCCCTCAACCTAATAGCATATTCACGAAAATTCAATGATCTTTTTCCTCATGTTGTCCAGTTAAGTACAATCTGGAACTATATCAATGTTATATTGAAATTGTTGAACAAAACATCGAGCGAAATTATCCCATGTGTGCCAGTTATAAATATCTTGATCTATGAACCATTCTGAGGTAATTCCCATCAAACTTTCCCCAAATAAGTTATGAACAATTCTTCTTTGTTTCCGGCCTCTCTCGCTTGATTACAATATCTCTTTAAATGAGCTAGAAGATCTCCATGTTCATCATACTTGTCAAACATTGGAGTTTTAAAACTGATGGGTAGATGAACATGGGGAAACATGCATAAATCATTTAATGAGACACTTTGGTGACCTCCCAGTCCTTGCATATCTCTTACATTCAGTTCCAAACTTTTCATTTTTCTAGACATTTCTTCATATTCCTCATTGACATCTTTTTCAGCTTCAACAAGGGAACTATGCTAATGAGTGTGAGGGTAACAGCCTGGAATTTTCAAAGTCACTTCAGATTTATAATCTCAATCATATTGAACATCAGGTGGAGAATCATTGTTCAATTTTGACTCCATTATAGGTTGTGGGGCGCTATTTAGTCGTCACAGTTGACACGAAGAGTGGATTACATTTCATAGATGTACTCAATGTGCGCGCCATAGAAGTTTCAGCTACGTTCGATGCGTCAGCATAGGTGCCAAATCCGATTGTATATATTGGATCATTTGTCGATGGTTGGATAGAGGGTGACATATTTGTATTTAGATAGTCGTGAATTGAAGATGATTGGGTTTGTCCACTCATCCAAGCTTCGTACATCTCTATCATATGTTGTCTTAATACCCTCAACTCTTCTGTCGACTCTTTTTCTTGTGAGGCCATATGATGTTTCAAACCTCATCATTATCCGACTCACTCCCATTTTTCTGCACTATTTTCTTTTTCCTTTTGATCTTTTATTGTAGGGATGTGATGTCATCTTAACCACAAACCGACCACCTTAGTTTAATTGTGTGCATGAATGATAACGTTTGTTAGGGTTAGACATTTCTTAATTAATAATTTATTTATTTTTACTTTTATTTTTTTAAAAAATATTTGATAATTCATTGATTAAATTTATAACATGATTTGAGAGAATGAATAAAGATTATTGCATTTTTTCTAAAACTTAATATTAATAAAAAAAAATCTTTCTTGTTTTTTGTTTTTTGAATTTTTGAAAATAATTTTTTAAATGAAGATCACCGGACCCAAAGAGGGTTGCGTACATATCTCATTGGGGTGAGAATCAGGTGTGCGTAGTTCGTTCTGATTGAACAAATTGACTTTTATTTTATTTTACTCTTTGAAAAGTTTTAAAAAAAGAAAATTGTTGAAAAATGCATTAATATTTTTTGTTTAAAATGGTATAAAATGTTCTGAAACGAATTTTATTTTATTTTATTTTTCTTGTGATTTTTTTTGAAATGATTTTTTTGGAATTTTAATTTTTAAGAAATTAAGACTTTTTCTAACGAAATCTTTTGTTTTCTCTCTAACTGTATTGAGTCCCACTAAGTCATATACAAATATTATAAATAAGCGAAGCATACTAGGGATAATCTAGTTACTAGGTTCAAACCTGAAGGAGATAGGTAGCTAGAGTGGTCTACCCGAGTGGATCACTCGAGCAAAGAAGGGGCAAGTTATCGGTAGCAGCGATATACCGAGTTCATTGCTTGTCCAACCCTGTCTAACATGTGACCAAAATATCCTTCACTAGGTGTCAAGACACTCCAACCTTATCTCAAGGGAAAATAGGATGCATAACTGCATTCCTTTGAACGTGTGTAAGTGTAGTCAAAGACTCATAATGTGTGCCGAGAGAAAAATATAGTGAAGTTCAGCAATATAAATATAAAAAGCAATAAATGAGCAGGAAATGACATATTAAATCATCAAAAACAATATAACCAATAAAAAAATAATAAAATCAAGTAAAAAGTGAATATAACAAAGCTCGAATTCTTGTTGTTACCCAGCGGAGTTGCCAGAGAAATCAGACCCTTTTTTGCGCACATCGGTAGAGTTTTTCCAATTTAAGTGACGTTATTGATTAGGAAATTATTTATTTTTTTATAGTTGCCACTTGGAATTTAGTTACGGTGTTTCAAGTAATATTTTTTAAATCTCTAATCAAAAGGAAATGATTCGTAGTTTAGTCTGTGATTCAGAAATTCGGTTAAGAAATTTTGTTCACCGAGGGAAAGATATTAGGCATCCCTCGAGTCCCGTGGTTCTAGCAAGATCATTTTTATTGATTTATACTTCTTTTTAATTATTTATTGGATATATTTTATATGTTACGGTTTTGCTCATACTTTTATTGTTGACTTTTTGTAGCCTTAAATCGGATGCATAACTGCATTCTCGATCTTGACATTTAGAGACATAACTATCTTCTTCGCACTTCATATGATAATTGTCTATAAGTGTTACTTTAAATTAATTAAAAATATTTATATTTTAAACAAGGTGCATCATTGCATCCTTTATTTTTAACGTCTCAAACAAAAGATGTGTAACCGCATTCTTAATCGAAACAAATATTTATTAATATGCCTAAAGCTCATCTAGTTATTAAAACAAATATTTTTCTTTCATACATAAAACTAAATAATGTAAAATAAATATGAATGTCGAGGATACAACATATAATTATGACATTATTTCTAATCTTTTATTTTGTATGTTAATATTTTATATATTTATTACTCTTAAAGTTAGTGTCAAAATGAAGCATACACTTTTTATTACAACAAAACAATAACAAATTGTTAAAATAAATCTTAATTAATTTTCATATTCAAAGAAATTCTACGTCACATTAACTAGAAATTTATTCCAAGCATCAAAATTGTACAACAACGAATAAAAACAAATATATTTAATTCCAAATTAAATTTATTTCAACAAAATTATGACCAAAGCAAAACTATATAAAACAAAACTTATCATATGGTTATATCAAATTCTATGAATAAATTAAAGAACCGCAAAATTCTTAAGGAAAATCGATTGAAACGCCCACAAAGCTTTTGTTTGGTATATGTGGTGGTATATGTATGGTGTTTATATAAAATAGTAATGAGAAAGGAAGAAAAAATGTAAATGTGTTGGTAAATTTTTGAAAGAAAAATAAAAATAAAGTGATAAAAAAATTTTTTGTTTCTCTTGTGTTGTTGTTTTTCTTTTTCTTTTTTTTTTTTTCTTTTTGTATGTAGGTGGGTGTGTTTTGCTTCTTCTCTTTTTTATGTTGTTTGTGTCCATTTTTATTTCTGCTCTTTTTTGTCTTTTTTTCTTTGGGTTTTCTTTTAAATTATTTTTTTTACGTCATTGACATTAAAAGAAAGATCTACTAACTAATTTTAACATCTTTACATAATAACGTACACATATTAAAATTAAAAAATTAAATATGAAAAATAAGAATAGATTTGGATAGTAGTTTTACTTAAATATGAAGTAAACTTTGGGTAATTTAAATATGAGATAAACTACGATTTGTTACAATAATTTCACACTAAATATAACTATATCAAAAGATCTAAACATAAAGTTTGTATGAAAGATTTGAAGATACTTCATTTAATAAAATCAATAAATATTAATGGTTTAAACAATGCGGAATTCAATAACATCAATACCTTGGAGTTCATCCTTGTATAATCATGACATAAAACTAATACAAAATATAATAAAATTAAGTGTTACCCCTAGTGAAAATTATTTCACGAGAAGAAATAGTTTAGCAACCACAAAATTGAACAAACTTTGAAGTCCTCCTTATGTTTGTGAGTGAAATAAATAAAAAACTGGGGGTGATTTTTGGTTGCCGATTTTTCTTTTTGTTTTTTTGCTTTGCTGAATTTTTTTCTCTGATATTTTTTTGGTTTGTTGTTTTTTGCTTCCTATCCCTTTTTTTTCTTTGATCGTGTATGTCTTGTTAATATAGTAGTGCATGTGTGTGTGGATTGTGAGAGATGTGTGTGGTACGTGTGTGTTGGGGTAGTGGAGTGTTGTGGGTAGTGTGAGAAAGTGAGGTGAGTGGGGAGAAAAATAATTTTGTTATCTAGATAGTGGCATCACCCTCGGAATGTGAGGACCTATCCTACTAGGATGATCAAGCACTACACCATTTTAGGCCTACGACCACACTAATTCTGGACAATACTTGTAAAAGTGTTGCCTTAAATATTAGTGGGAACGCTTTCAAAGCGTAGCCAAGGTTTTAATTTTTAGATACACTTTATATTGGCAACACTTGAAAAGTTTTCTGTTTAATGGTATAAGCTACATTTTATAAGTGTTGTGACAACATGATATAATTGTTAATAACTATTAACATATATTGCCACATGTAAGACTCCAAAAGTGACTTAGGTTAAACAGAGCCTTAAATGTTGTTCTAAGGTCCTAAATAGGTCTAATATATTATATTGAGGCAGTGTCTAAGAGTTTAGGTGCATTGGAAGTCAAACGTTAAGGGATGACTAAGACGTTCGCGCCTAAGTCACCTAATAGCCTCATATGTGTTTCTCTGTGCTTATGTGTGATTAATGAGTTTATAAGGTATTTAAATGAGTTATTTATATAATATATAGATAATTTATCTAGTTTTGTGGAGTTTGGAGGTCAAATGTCCTAAAACGTCCATGACGTTTGAAAGTGTTGCCTTGAAATGACCTTGTGTGTCTAAGGATATTTTGTCTACTTTTACGTGTTTGTTTTGAGTGAAATTCATGTGAGAGGTGATAAACACGTATAAGATCTTTTTTGGGTCGGAAATGTCAAGGAAAACATCCCCAAGAGCCATTCAAGGGTCCTTGAGGAAGGACACAAAAAGTGGTGCCAAGGCTGTCAAAGGCAGCCCCAAACGACGGAGGAAATCTACGGCTTGTGGGCCAATCTACGCCACATCGATGGGTGCCGTTAGTGAAGAATTTTTATTTGGAGGGAATATACGGATGTTGAGTCTCTGAACTTAACTACGGAAGGACATGACGGTCCATTTGACAAAAGGTCCATCGACTGCCCAACCATCGATGGAGTTTGTCCTGCGTGCAACTTTACTCTTAAGTAAGGGGTGAAGTTGTAATTTCACCCCACTTCCAAAAAAAAGTGTTGAAGGTTACATAAGGGTCTTTTGGGAATTTTAATTGTGTATATAAGTGTCTAACAATAAGAAAAAATCATTCTTCCAAATCAAAACCCCAAAATCCCTTATAAATTCCTTAAGACTCGATTGAAGTCCAAAGTCAATGAGGAACTTGGATTGTTGAATTGAGTGTAGATTCTTAATAAAATTTAAGAATTATCACCATTGAGGTATGTATTTTTATCCTTAAACTCTCTTCATCAAGAAGCCCAACTCTCAAGATGTTTTCTAAAGTTTCCAAAGTTGAATTGTCCAAAATCATAATTCTACCATGGGTTCTTGCATCAATTATTTTAAAACTTTTTTGATGGATTAATTTGTTATTTTATTGATGATTTTAGACTAAATTACCTATGAACCCATGAATTCGATGAACCCTAGTTTTGACTAAGTTATGGGTTACTTGATATTGACATAATGTTTATGAATTCTAGTGTAGATTCCTATGGGTTATATAATGATGTAAGAACTGTGGTCAATTGATATCTAGGTTGTATTATATTGACGAATATTTATTGAATCGACCTAGGTTCATTAATTATCATAGTTTCCATATTGAATTAATTTTCATGGCCATTGGTAAGGGCGTTATGGTATTGAGTTGGATGATTTAGCATCGAGTTGAGGTGTAGAGGATGATGTGGTGGTAAGCTGCCCTATTACCTTTATTTTGATGATAATTATACTTCAATTATGTTGTGATTGTCATGCTCCACTTATGGTGGTGGTGTTATGTGCTCTACTTGCAATTGATGTGCCTTGTCGGCGTTACTTTATGTATTATGATGATCATGGCCTTGTCGGCAAACTACTTGAAGTATTATGATGAATTTTGTAGTTGAATAGTGAAGTATGATCATATCTACCTACATTCTAGTAATGTGAAAGTTTGATGTATGTTGGAAGATCATGTTAAACTATGACTATGTGCTTATATGTGTAGTCTAAGAGTTGATGCATGATTATTTCTACTTGACTATATGAGTCTATATTGGTTATATTGATGATGTTTTAGTAATGTATAGGGTGACGTAAAGATGATAAGGGTAATCCTAAAGTCTTTAAAGAATGATATGCATTATGTGATAAGGTAAAAAAATGTTGTGTCTTGTTTGGTAGAGTTGTGTCCCTTACTTGATGTATGTATGAATGTTATGATAACATGAGATGTCATGACTATATATGCTTCGTGCACCCTTGTCATGTATGAATGAAAGATATGTTAGACCATAGAGGATGTTAAGAAAGTCATGTACGTGGAACCTTAAATCTAGTGGTAAAGTTATGAATGTTGAAGTCGAGACCCGTAATGGTATCCTTCAGATAAGGGAATGGTGGACTCAGGGTTGATTGGCTGGAATGACATCATATCATCCTTAGGAAAGTCATAATGATCTATCTTAGTTGCCATTGAATGGTAGCCGTAGTGGACCTATTTCGTAGGGTGAATGTGATTGGGTTATGAACTAGATAAGAAACATCTTCATGTATTCTTTAATAGAAATTACTTTATGAAAACGAAGTCTAGCACCAAGTGATTATGTTATGGGAAGTACCTTTACTTTAGAATGAGACTAGAGTACAATGTACCTTTACTTCAGAATGAGACTAAAGTGCATAAAAACCATTCATATTCCTTAACCATTTGCCTACTTGGGATGTGTCCTAGTTCTACCCTTGGCAAGTGGAACACCCTCTTCGAAGTAGGTTATAACTCTGGATTCCATGTCTAGATATCATGGTCTATGTCGGTTATTGCATATTCTCATCTTGTGGGATACTTAATTGCATTAGAGAAGTTCTAAGAAGTTGAGGTGGTGATATGAGATGCTATCTAGACATTGAACAATAGGCTTTTAAGGTGTTAGTTAGAGTTCTTAGGTCTTGTCCAAGACTACTACTTGAATGTCCTTTATGTGATGTATGAGTCTCAATCAACTAATGAACTAATGACTTATGTTATGAAGTAAGTTAATTAAATAAGTATTTATCTAGAGTAGTTAAGGGTTGTCTAGTTAAGATGTGAAGGGGGCATAGGAATGGTCACTTCGTATCTTAACTAGATGAATCTTAAGAATTACACTAGTTAGGGAAGATGTTGATTATGTGGATAAGATCTAAGCCTTAGGTAGTCTTACGGATTATTTAGGTAGTGTTGAAGAGGTCAATCATGGACGTTATCTTCTTGATTTACTTAAATAAGTTTTTTGATAGCCTTTGGAAAGAGAATGTCATATTATGTATGTGTTGATGCTTTGATGTCTTGTAAGTGAGTGTGTGACTTATTATAAGTGTTCTTGATGTCTTTTGTTATGCCTAGAGAGGTTGTATGGGCGGTCTCTCTTTGTGTTTCTTAAGTGAGTCTTAGGATAGATTTTAGTGACGAGATTACATGCTAGGAAGTGTTAATGGAAAATAAAGCACTTCATTGTAATAGTGAAGAACGTCACTGTACAGTGAAATGGGTTCACCATAAAGTGACATTAAAAATGTGATTAATCGTTTAAATGTTATCTTATGTGTTTCTAAGTTGATAAATGATGTTTTTATGATTATAATACGATTTTAATGAAAAGATGCATATTTCTCATTTATGTCGATTTTCATGATTTTTATGCATTATGCCATACTAAGAACATGTGGTTGTACTAATATATGCTTTTATCTATCTTTATAGTTGTTGGTAGGTGAGGAGTATTTCGAAAGTGAAGACTTGGACCGTAGCATCATTCAAGTGAAGTGAAGCATGTCATCATTTGACTCGAGGGAATATATTTCTTTTATGTTTTTTATTAGAAGTAATGTAATAGACTAAGTATTCCTATATTAGTATTGTATATGAGCCGTGTCGCAAAAGTATTGTCGTGTCTTAAGTTTGATTACATTGAGAGTTGGTATTTCCTATTACTTTATATTAAAGAGTTTTTAAAGACTATGATATGTTTTGTGAAAAGTTTTAACTCCGCACTACTTTCCATTATGTATACACGATAAATGATATGTAAGGGCTTGTACAACACCTTCGAGATGTCAGGTATGCTGGTTGCAATCCGAGATTGCCCCTAAGTTTTAGGGTTGGGTTTCGAGATGTGACAAGCTTGGTATCAGAGCATAGTTTATGAAATTAGTATTAGGAATCAATAAGTCTCATCATGTCATGTCTAGTAGAGTCTTAACCATCGGTATGAGTCGCGAAACATCTATGGGCGAGAGGCTATAAGACAATAGAGTTTCCCTTCTTTTCTACTCCTATGTCTTCCTGGAGAGTAAAAGTTATGAGTACTCTTTTCTTATGGTTTTACTTGTATTTCTAGGAAGATGAATATGAGGAGGACACCGGCTAGGAGAGTTGAGGCGAATGAGGAGCAAGAGGAGATTTATCCTCAAGCTGAGGAAGTTGAGCAAGTTCCTCAAGGTTCTCAAGGTGATTAATTCCCTATTGATGAAGAAGGTAATGAGGATCCCCCGGAGTTAAGTGATAGGGATATTAGAGAGGCTTTGCTTGCTTTAGCCCGAGGCGCGACTACTCAAGTAAATTTGAGTATGGTGCCTAGGGAGAATGTTTTGGAGAGCACTATGACCTCTAGGTTGAGAGATTTTGTGCCAATGAATCCTCCTATCTTTATTGGTTCTAAGGTGGGAGAGGATCCCAAAGAGTTTATAGGTGAGGTGTACAAGATAGTGCATACTATGGGAGTGACTTTTCTAGTGAGAAAGAAAAAATTGGCTTTGTATCAATTAAAAGATGTGGTTGTAATATGGTACACTCAATGGAAAGGCAATAGGCCAGAGGAGTCGGGTCCTATTGAGTGGGAAGAATTTAAGGAAGCTTGTCTTGGTAAGTACTTTCCCCGTGAGATGCGGGAAGTTAAGGTAGAGGAGTTGATCAATATAAAGCAAGGAAATATGAGTGTTGAGGAATACTCTTTGAAGTTCTCAATGTTGTCCAAATATGCTCCCACCTTTGTGTCAAATCTGAGGGACGAAATGAGTCATTTTGTGATGGGTGTCGCCGACTTTTTATGGGAAGAAAGTCGTATGGCGTTGCTACATGATGATATGACCGTAGCAAGATTCATGGTATATGCACAATAAATGGAAGAGTCTACACTTAAGAGGATGGCTAGAAACTTAAAAAGGGGTGGATGTAGTGACCATGCACAAACTAGGGTCAGGAAGAGGTCTTAAACCCAAGAAGAACCTAGGAGTTCTAAGTTGAAATTTGAGGAAAGAGGTGGTTCTCAAAATTAAAAGCCTATATGTGTCACTTGTGGAAAGCAGTCCAGCTGGTACTACAGGTTGTTTTGGTTGTAGGAAGGATGATGATAAGGTGAGAAATTGTCCTACCATTGCGGCTAGAGAAAAGTGAGTAAGAAAGTTACTCCAAATGTTCCAAAGGATGACATTCAAGCAACGAGGCATTTATATTCACTCCGGACTAGAAGAGAGAAGCCGGATGGTGATGATGATGATGAGGATAAGTCCTTGCATTTCTTTTTAGAGATATGAGTTCCTTCTATGGGGGAGTATTGTTAGAAGATGGGATAGAATGATATAGAAGCATGTTGCATGTTCATTTTGTTTAGAGGTTTTGTTGAAATTGAATTTCATTAACTTCTTGCATTGTTTATTTTATGAAACCATGATTATGCTGTAAGATGTGTTTATATGATATTACCTTATTTGTATCTTGAATTGCCTAAAAGTTTCATTTTTGAGCAGTCGCACAAATTCATTGTAAAGCACAGGCATTTCATTGTGAAGATTTTCAAAATTTGAGTAACTGATTGTTTGGTCTAAAATTATGGTAATTTTTTAGAACTTGTGTATAATATTTGAGTTTTGTAGAATGATGAGTTATAGAATTGTTTTCTAGTTTATTATTTTGTTGTGAATCTTTTGTCTATGTGAAATCGATGTTTTCTTCTTGGTTATGTGTTAGATGGTATGGTAATGAGCTGCTAGTTAAATTTCTATTGCTAAAAGTGTTGTAGAGTGTCAAGTGTCATTAGAGGATGAATGTTATTCAAGAGGGGGAGATTGTAAGACCCTGGAAATGACTTAGGTGAACTATAGCCTATAATGTTGGTCTAAAGTTTTGAATAGCTCAAATATATGGTATTGAGGCAGTGTCTAAGAGTTTAGGTGCATTCGAAGTCAAACGATAAGGGACGACTAAGACGTTTGACGCCCAAGTCACCTATGTGCCTCATATTTGGTTCTACCTGCTTATGTGTGATTCATCAGGTTATAAGGTTCTTAAATGAGTTATTATAAAATATATATACAGTGTGTCGAGTTTCATTGACATTGGAGGTCAAACATCTAAGAACGTCCATGACGTTCGAAAGTGTTGCCTTGAAATGACCTTGTGTGTCTAAGCACGTTTCTTCAAGTTTTACGTGTTTGTTTTGGGTAAAATTCATATGAGAGGTTCTAAACTCGTATACGATCATGTTTTGGTTGGAAATGTCTGTGAAAACATCCCCAAGGACCGTCTAAGGGTCCTTGAGGAAGGACCCAAAGAGTGGTGCCAAGACTGTCTGAGGAAGCCCCAAACGACGGATGTAATCGACGGCTTGTGGGATAATCGACGCCCCATTGATGGGTGATGCTGGTGGAGTTTTTTTTTGGTAGGGAAGAGACACATTTTAATTCTCTGAGCTCAACGACGGAAGGGAAGGACAGTCCGTCGACTGCCCAACCGTCGATGGAGTCTATCATGCGTAAAACTTTACTATTAAGTGTTTAACACTTAGAAGAATTCATTCTTCCTAATCAAAAAACCAATATCCCTTAGAAATTCCTTAAGACTCCATTGAAGTCCAAAGTCAAGAGGAGGTTGGATTTTTGAATTTACTGGAGATTCACCATTAAAGTGAAGAAATATCATCATCTAGGTATGTATTTTGATCCTTGAAACTCTCTTAATCAAGGATCCCAATTCTCAAGATGTTTTCTAGAGTTTTTAAAGTTGAATTGTCCAATTTCATGATTCTACCATGAGTTCTTGCATCGATTATTTTTAAACATTTATTATGGATTAATTTGTTATTGTATTGATTATTTTAGCATAAATTACCTATGAACCCATGAACTGGATGAACCCTAGTCTTTGATTAAGTTATGTGTTACTTGATTTTGACTTAATGTTTATGAATTCTAGTGTAGATTAAAATTGGTTATCTAATGATGTAAGAAATTATGGTTAATTGATATCTAGGTTGTATTAGATTGATGAATATTTATTGAATTGACCTAGTTCCATTGATTATCATAGTTTCTATATTGAATTATTTGTTCATGGCCATTGATATGGGCCTTATGGTATTGAGTTGGATGATTTAGCATTTAGTTGAGGTGTTGAGGATGATGTAGTGGTAAGCTGTCGTATTTCCTTTATCTTGATGTTAATTAGACTTCAATTATGTTGTGATTGGTATGGTCCACTTATGGTGGCGGTATTGTGTGCTTTACTTGCAATTGATGTGGGCTTGCGGCGCTACTATATGTATTATGATGATCATGGCCATATCAACAAACTACTTTAAGTATTAAGATGAATTTTGTAGTTAATTATCTGAAGTGTGACCATATCTACCTACGTGCTAGTAATGTGAAAGTTTTTTGTATATTAGGACATTAAAAATGTGATTAATCTTTTAAATGTTATCTTATGTGTTTCTAAGTTGATAAAAGTTGTTTTTATGATTATAGTATGATTTTTAAATGAAAAGAAGCATATCTCTAATAAATGTCCATTTTCATGATTTTTATACATTATGACATACTTAGTACATGTGGTTGTACTAATCCATTCTTTTATCTATTTCTATAGTTTTTGGTAGGTGAATTGGACTATAGTATCGTTCAAGAGAAATTGAAGTATGTCCTCATTTGACTAGAGCGTATGTCTTTTAAATTTTCTATTTGAAGTATTCTAATAGCTAAGTATTACTATATTAATATTGTATATAGGTTGTGTCACAAAAGAATTCTCGTATCTTAAGTTTAATGAGATTGAGACTTAGTATTGCCTATGACTTTATATGAAAGAGTATTTAAAGATTATGATATGTTTTGTGAAATGTTAACTCTGCACTACTTTTCATTATGTATATGTGATGAATGATATGTACGAGCTTGTACAAGACCTCCTAGAGGTCAAGTACGCCAGTTGCAATCCGAGATTTCTCGTAACTTCTAGGGTGGAGTTTCGGGATGTGATACCACACTTTTAAAGTGTTCTGTTTTTGTAATTATTAAAACAACACATTAAAAGATTTTCACTAAAATATTATACTGCCTACATAATTTTTAACTCTCCCTCTCATTTTTATAGGGCAATTTTTTTTTTCTTAAAACATAAATTTAATGGTATATAAATTAGAAAAACACGCTTAGTTCTCTTTCTCGAAGTAACAGAGCTTAAGATAAGTCATAGAAGAACTGAATAGGTGATGAAGTCGTCTTCTTCGATAACAACTTCTTCAAGCTTCAGTTCGATTCTCCTCTCCAATTATGACTTTTTCAAGGAGAGTTTGATTAATTGTTCCGCAAGAACTAAAATCCCTCTTTTTTTTATTGATTGATTTTTTGTTTTGCGTTAGGAAGAGGAGAATATGAAGGATTTGATTTCTTTGGGGTTGTAGGCAAGATGAACTGAAGCTAAGTTTCTCCGTCAAGCTTTACTGTCAAATTTATCACTGCAGCATACAATTTCAGACAAATTTCTAGATGAAGAGCTTCTCACCGAAGGACACGATTTACATCATAGTTTCGCGAAAAAACATGATTTTATTGAAATAGGGTTTATCAGGTAACAAATTCTATCTTTTAAAGTCTAAATTTTAGCTTTAGGGTTTTCATATTCAAGTACTTTTATACGATTTTTGTGTGTCTAGATCGTAGTTTTGCTTCATCTATTGATTTGTGGGAGTGTCACTTGTATTTCAGTTTATTCATTTCCCTCAGCTTCAACCTTGTTCTCTGAAACTGTGGTCAAAGCACTGAAGTCCAAACTGCAAGCAGAAAAAAATGTATGTTGTTTAATACTTGGTCGATGACTTGATGTGCTTTGAGAGATCTAGGATAGATTAATAATAATAATGTTATCTACCCCTATGCATATCCTGATCACTGGGATAAGAATGTTCCTCCTAATCTAAATGAGTGGCAAACATCTAAGGACCGCAGTTTGAACAGAATATTAATAGCTTTGTATTAATTTCAATGAGTGTTAATGGGTGACCATATGATCATCATATTCAACAAGTGATAATTTTATTAGCCCCACAGGTTTTACAAGATAACTTGAAGTATCATCTTGCATAAAAGATATCTTTGGCTTCAATAGCATTTTTGGAGAATGAGGCTTGTGTAATTTTTAATATTTGGCACAAAAATAACTATACCTAAATTCCAAGTATGATGGGATCTTCTATTTGGCATATAATTATTATATTATATTGATTATTTGAATTATAGTTCCTCATATTTGCATGAATAGCTTAGAAACTGAATGAATTAAAGAAAACAAAGTTATATATCATGCTTCATGGAAATGTGTTTTCTCGATTGTGACACACTGGTTAAAGTACAATCTGCTATTCGTTTCCCATTAGCTTGTGAAGTAACAAGAAGAAATGGTTAGAAATCTTTGTTGTTTGTGCAACATTTCACCAATTATGAAGGTATACCTTCTAGGTCATCATATATTGTCCTTTATAAGGATGATCATCTCAAATTGATGATATAGGAGAGTTGGTTTAATTTTGTCTCGGTATAATTTCTTTCATTAATTCTGAAAATTTATTCAGAATGGATGATTCTATATTGTTTGACCGTGTGTAGCTATCTTATTGATTATCGTATGTGGTAGGGCTCCTTAAGGACCTAGTCGTTCAAGTAACAAACATCAATAAGGAAGACAAGGGCTTTATGCGTTTGGTTTGTAATGTCTTTGATGTGCCAATAAAGAAAGATATCATTCATCGGGTTGTAAGATGACAGCTTGCAAAACAGCAACAGGTTCGCCTCCAATTGTTTTGAATCCCAACTTTTAAGTTGTAGGCATCATACATATGCTACTTCCAACTCTGTGTTCTTTATAGCATCTATAATTTTCCATTTCTATTTTTGTCTATTGCTTCTGTGGGAAATAAATATATTTTGGTGGGGTAGGGTGGTGTTGGTGGTAGGGAACCTGAATAATTTTTGACGCTATAACATTCATTAATCAGGATAAATATTTTGAGGCATATGAAAATCAACAAAACGTATATGCCTTTGGGGACAACTAATATTTTTGTAATGATACTGCTAAACAAAGTTGTCTTAAAAATGAAATGTTGCAGACAAAAAATTATCTACTGTGGATCTTTTGAATCAATCTCTCTTTTTCTCCTACTGTTTTCTACATTTATGGGTGATTTCTTGATTCTACCACTTCATTGTAAACTATATATAGTAATTTTCCAAGACAATAGAGGATTCAATAGGTTTTTTAAGACCCACTCTTGGTGAACTTTGCAGGGGTCCCATTAAACTAAAAATATTAGTGATGTAAGTGGGACTAGTAGAAAACCGTGGAATCAGAAGGCACAGAGCAAGCGACGCATGAATCACTGCGTGGTCCTCAGGTTATATTATCTTGACTTTTTTGTGTTAAAATTGTCTTGAATTTATTACATTTTATGATTATTTGCTATACATCAGAAATATTAAAATGTGTTATTGTGACCGATGAAGTTTCGAGGTAGTGACACTATGCGTGGTCCAAAACCACGAAGTCACGCAATGAAATTGAACAAGAAGGTTCGGCATCTAGGATTAGAGATTGCACTATCAGCTCGTGCAGCTGAAGGAAAGACAAGCATCATCAATTCCATGCATACATTTTTTTGTTTTGGAAATTTTCCCCCAAGAGAAACTAGGAAGTTAAAGAAAGCAAAAAAGAAAATAGAAACTCAAAGAGTACAAATAAGTCATTAGGATGTTTGCATTGTTTAGTTTAAACCACATCCTTTTTGGATTTTAGGTTTTGAAATCAAACGATAATGTGAGATAAAGTTATCATAAAATTTAAAAATAAAGGTCAAAACTTGTTGTCTCATTTTCTTCCTTTCTCTTGGAACTCTCATTTGTTTTGTTTTGGAAAATACATTTAATAGAAACAAATGTTTCCTCAGTTTTTTAAAACAAAGGCTAAAACAAATGATTATTATTAGGTGTTACTTTTATAGTATTTGCTTTGCTTTAGCACACAAATACTGATGGGTTTGTAGAAGCATTGATTAAATTGAAAGTTCAATGTCTTCTTCCAATTCCTTTATTAATGTACTATTTATCTATCTTTCTTTGAATTAGTAAGTTTAACCTCTATTTTCATTTATTCTGACAGCCTAAATCTCTAACAGTTGGGGGTGTTGTACAACATTTTACTGTCTTTTCCTTATGGTTATAAAGTATTAACACTGCTGATATATTTGAAGTTGTTGCATACATATTAGAATGCTGATGGTTGTGTTGTCTTCGTCATTTCTTCATAATGGAAGTTACCTATTTACGTGTGATATTGAACTACAATTAGGTAATGAATTTGCTATGATGTGGTTGAGTTTAGTGATGAATGAAAATGTCCCTTTAACGTTGCTTTTGTTGTCGATGAGTCTCTTTGTCTGTTTTATTCTTCTCTTTTGACATTTGAGCTGACTGAATTTCTCACTGTGAGTACTCTTTTGACTTACAGATCGTGTCACGATGCGAAAGTACCCCCTAGAAGTTAGGGAGAACCCTCGTTTCGTGACCCGGCGTACCTTACCCTTTGGGGTCTTGTACAAGCCCTCTAGCTATCGTTCATTACATAAGACATGAATAGTAGTGCGGAATTAAAACTTTTCAAACATTTAATATAAAAAGGAAATCTTTCATAAATACTTAAGAAATCTCATTGTCACAAGCCAAATTTAACGACAGGACATAATTAACTTAGGTACACGGACCCTTTACATTTGAAAGGAATACATTATAAGTCTTAACATAAGGAAACTAATAAGATAGAAATTATGCCCTCGGATATATGAGGACACACTTTGTCTTAAGAGGAACATTCCCAAGCTTTGCCTTCTAGACTTCAACCTTGCTTCCAAAACCTATACTTAGATAGTATAGAAAAGTATGAGTTAGTACAAATAATATACGAAGTATGACATATGCAAAAACATGCAAAAAGGGACATTTTAGTGAAATAACATTTCTTGCAAAATAATTTAAAACATTCATAAATTTAGAAGTAAAACAACATAAGAAAAATCATTTAACACCTAGAGAAGGATTTCCATAATTTTAACCAAAAGAACCACTTTACAGTAAACCCCAAAATATTACAGTGACTCAATTTGAACATTACAATGAACCATTTATAACATTACAGTGAATTCATCCTATTCTAAGGAGTGAACTTCTAAAGCCAAGTAAAGAGGAAGTGAACTCATTTTTATAGGAGTTTCCTTAACTAAGGATTATCCTAAGACTCACCAAGGTAAGACATGAAGAATGTACGCATATGCGTCCTTCAATACACACCAAAGCGATCCTCAATACTACCCCCTTTTGGCTTACTCACCTAGGGAAAACAAGCCCCCCACCCAATGACTAGACACTAGAAGAACACCCAACAAACCACCAAACCCATCCCTTTCGGAATAGCTACTTAGTGCAACGAGTAGATGGCGTCCAATACCACCACCTACCTTAAGTAACAAACTCTTTTAGAAGGTTTGGCACCAAGTCTTCCCTTTCAGAAGGTCCTACTTAGTGCAGTGGATATTTAGCGTCCCATACAACCACCTACCCTAAGTAGTACGTACTTTTAGAAGAATTAGTTCATCCAATTCAAATAAGACTCACAAAGGTTCCCCTTTCGGATTGCTTACCTAGTGCAATGGATAAATAGCGTCCCATTCCACAACCTACCCTAAGTAAAACACTTCTTTAGGAGACTTAGCACATTCATTGCTTTTGTAGAGTTATCTTAAATAACATAGACCATGAGAGCTAGACATTGAATCCTGATATTAACCCTTATCGGATGAGGTATCGTCACTTGCCTAGAATGATGTCATTCTCTTAGTTTTTACATGGCTTTCCCAATAGCTACACCTATGAGGGTGCATGGTTAAGGGATAAGGATATTGCTACTGAGTAACTCAGTCTCTACTAACGAGTAATACTCGTCTCAAGAGGTACATTGGAATAAAACATCTCAAGTGACGAAGTTTAACCACCTTTTCATTATATTCTCTTGGTGCTAGGAAAAACTTCCCTCGGATTCTCAATATTATAAATTATAGGATAGGATAACTAGTGAACACCACATCTCAACTCATATAGGGAAATCTTCCAACCTATCTAAGAAAGATTATGGGATGTAGTGGGGTTTCTAGTAAACACTTCATCTCAACTCACGAAGAGTGTTCACCCGAAAATCCCCCTATAGGACTTAACTTAGCTTCATTCATTCATTCAAGTGTGAGTGTGTGTACATGTGAGCACACCTTGCACATCATGCTTACACCTTCATTAATCACATCACTCACTTTACGTGCTTCACATAATAATATAAGTCCATTTTACTAAATCCTTAACATACTTATCATAACATGCTTTATAGAACAAATAAGGCTTAAGTCATACGCGGCCCCTTAAAGTTGTCCGTATATTTCACTTAGACACCTAAATTTAGCCTCATACCTATTGACCACTTGAACCTTAACAAATTTATATCAATTTAACACAAAATGATAGTCAAATAAAAGAGAAATATGCGTGCATTTCAAACGCTCAAACATAACAAATGGACCAAAGAAGCGATGACACATGGCAAATGGATTAATTTTTTAAATTTTTTTATTTAAATAATCAAAAAGCAATTTAAGAAAACAAAAATTGAATTAATCCACCCCACCCCCACCCCACCCCACCGGCCACCCACCATTCTTCTTCTTCTCGTCGACTTGAACTGCAACCTCCATGCTTCTTCTTCTTCGTTCCCTTTTCACTTGCCTCGGCGTCTCAACTCCAGTCAACAATAGCCTCCAGCCTTTTCTTCTTCTCCATTGAATTTTATCCATATTTCACCATTATTGTCAATCTAAGCTAATTCCTCATTCACCTTTCATTCTGATTGCATTAAAACCTTCTATTCGTTATCTTTTATCTTCTTTTCACTAATAATTATTTATAACAAATTACAAGAAAAAACATTTTTTTACAAAAAAAAAAAATTAATTGCTTCATCAGAATATTATTTTTATCGAAACAATGAATCTTTTCCAAAATATTTGAGATTTTAATTAGATTTACATAGAAAAAGAAAAGAAAAAAAACACAAGAAGAATTTGAGGGAATTGGAGAAAAGATGGACGGGGTGGGTGTGGGTATGGAAAGAGATGAGAGTAGTTGCAGAAAGGATGTGAGAAGACGATCATTTTTTAATTTTAAATTAATTATTTTTATGCATTATTTATTAATTAGGTTTATTAATTGAAAAGAAAAAGAAAAAAAAGATCATTTCCAATGGTTTCACGCGCTTGGGGACTGTGAAATACACATTTTTTGCCACATAAGCCATGTGTGTCCAATAGGAACTGTTTCTGAACGCATAAGGTGTTCAATAGGTATGAGGCTAAATTGAGGTGTCTAAGTGAAATATGCGGACAACTTTAAGGGGCCGCATATGACTTAAGCCAACAAATAACAAGAATAAATTCATTAAAGCATACACTCTAGTCTACTTCACATAATCACTTCATAAAGCACATTTAACAAGAATGACATATTTATCATCTTACTTCACATAACAAGCCCTAATATCCTCATTCACAATGAACTAGTAACTTCATATTCATACAATTCAAGTAAACACCACCACCAAGAAGTTAACCATACCACTCAAGAGCATTTTATAAGCATTTTATAACTAAAGCTTAATCAACATAACAAACTTACCCTTTAATCCAAGCTTACATCACCTATATCATTTTATTCAATAATTCATCATAAAGTAGTCCTTAGGGCAGTTGCTAAACATAACAACATAAGTAAACCAAAGTACAAAGATTACAAACTAAGCTAATTTATCTCATTTCTTAAGCAAACATTAGATGAAGAGCTTAAACATGATTTCATATAAGTTCTAACCTTAAAATAATCAACTAACATTAGAAACATCATTATTAAATAATTCAAAACATTTTCATGAAAGACCCATATTTTGATTTGAAGATTGAAGAAATTAGGGTTGAAAACTCTTTTGAAATATTTTAGAAACGGCTCCTTGAATGGAAGAGAGTTCAAGGATTGATACTATACCTCACATTGAAGAAATACCAATGATTTTTTATGAAGAAATGACCACCAACAGCCTTCCTAGTTCCTTCTTGACTTCAAGCTTCCATGGTGACGTGAGAGAGTCTTCTAAAGGAGAGGGGTTTTGGGTTTAGGAAGATGGGTCTAAAATTAGGCTTATGGTTTGAAACACTTTAATATACCTAAATAACCCTGAAAAAAGACTTGGGGTGAATTTACGAAACACCCCAAGACTTGGCAGATCTTTCATTGCTTTTGGGACATTCTCCACCAACAGACCAACCAACGAATCGTTTGTCAAAGGATGGACCATTGGTGGGGTCTCATTGGTTGAGACTTAGCTCACTTTGGATTATGTCCAACTGAAACCTCACTTCCAATCGACACCTATGGTCGACGGGCCATCGGTTGACCAATGGACCGTCCCTTGGGTCGTCGTTTGGCCACTGTTTAGGCAGCTTAGTGCCGAGAGATGAACTCCTCTTCTAGGGCCTCTCGTGGGTCCTGCGTGGGGTCGTACCAGAATGTTAAGCCCCTAAACATAGTAATCTAGGTCTTTGGGACATCCCACGTCAATTTTTATTCAAACACATAAAACTCACTCAAACCCATCAAGACATACAAGCGCTATGTAAGGCACACCTTTGGAACGTCACGGACATTTTCATATGTTTGACCTCCAAACTTAACCGAACATCACACACTGACTAAGAACATCAATATAATTTAATTTGACTTAAGAAACACTCATGAGTCTCTAGTTCATCTTAGTTCCTTTTAGGGCGTTACAGACCACAAACATTTTTGTTCCTATAGTTGTTGCTATGTCCTTATTAACATCCTTTTGATGGTGAGTTTGTCTTCCAGCTAATTAACTTTCGTAATTTCTTCATTCAAAATTAATTCAATTACTACAATTCGTAAAGTTGTCTTGATAATTCGTTCAATATAGTAGCTATCCCAATAGTCCTTTTGTTTGCATAAAACTCTGGGATATTTACCTTCTGTATCTCTTCTTGTATATCTATCTTTTCTGGTATTATCATTTCTCTAGTTAAATCTATCTTAATGACTTGTATTGTAGGTTTAATTTCTTCATATAGTATCTCTGCTGTTGCTGAGTAGAACTTTATATAAATAAAGTTCCTTTAGTTATTCTTTTATATTGCAAAAATGCCTTGTGTAGCTCAAATATCTTAGCTACTTCTTCTCTTGTTACAGTACATACTGTGCTTATTAGTCCGTAATTGTAGCAAGTTGCTACTAGATTTGGATTTGTACCTGTTTGTGCTACTATGAGTTTGTTGTACCCTTGTAGGTATTGGGTTGTATAGTTTTCATCTGGGTTTTTGGTATCTTTTGCTCTAGGGTTTAGGTTTAAAAAAGTTTGTATCTTGTGTATATTTTCTATATACATTCTGGTAATATGGTTATATGTTTATTTTTGTGAGTCTAGACTGGCTTTGTAAGTATTTATTTGTGGGGGTACGAATATATCTTTTTGGGTATTTTGTGGAGAGTATGGTTTAGAAAATAGTTTGTTCATATTTGTGTTTTTGTATTTTGTCTTACCTTCTTCCTTTTTTGTAGATGTTCCTTCTGTAGATGTGCTTCTTGTAGATGTGCTTCCTACAACTGTATATATTATTTTTTATGGGTTTTTAGGTGTTTCCCAACGTCACCTTCTAGCTCCGCATGTTTTAAGTCATGCTGCTGACTTAGCTCCGCATGTTTTAAGTCATGCTTCTGACTATTAACTGTTTCTTTTAGTATTTGTACTTCGTTCTCTATCTTTTCCATTTTTTGACAAAGCATTGTCATTGTAGCTAGTATTTTCTCCATTGTATCTTACTCTGGAGAGGTAGTCTGCAATAAGATTTTTGTTAGTCTTGATTATCTCAATTGTAAATGTAAAATTTAATATATTTAATACTAGTCTCCTTATTTCTTTTGTAGTAACTGAATCTTGTACCTTTTTGGTTATCCACCACTTTACCTGTGTATTATCTGTTTTTACAATGAATTTATTGTAAACAATATATGGTTCAAATGTTAACAGACATTTATATAGTGCAAACAATTCTTTTCTATTTATTTCCCATTTTATTTGTGCTTCTGCATAACATCCTGAGTAATATCTGCAATGATGTTCTGTTTTTTCTTTGTCATATTTATATTTTAAAACTCCTCCATAACTGTGATTGCTTGAATCTGTTTCAACAATATAAGTAAATGATTTATTTTAATCAGGAAAATATAGTTTTGGTAGCTTTTACATAAGTTTTTGATATATCTTATATGTTCTTTATCTTTATTGTCAAAATGGTATTCGACATCTTTCTTAAGTTTTTTGTGTAATGGTTTTAGATGTTCTGCTAATTTTGGTATGTATTCCCTTATTTTTATTCCATTTTTATCTATTTGTATTCCTAGAAATTTTATCTGAGGTTTCACAATTTCTGCTTTCTTTTTACTTAGGCTTATACCAGATAAAACACAATAATTGACAATTATTTTTATTTATTCATTAGATCAGGTTTGTTGCTGGGGTTCTTGGAGGCCATCGAGAAGAATGACTTCAAGAAATTGTCAATTATTTTGTGTTTTCTCTGATGTATGCAATATCTATTGTGGTAATTGCATGTCCTTGAGCACATGGTTTTGCCACCCCCACTGTTGTTATGGTTGCGACAGGGGTTGGCGTCGACAAAGGTGTGTTTATAAAGGGAGGAGATGCATTGGAGAGGGCACAAAAGATTAGTCATGTGATATTTGATAAGACAGGCACTTTGACCTAGGGAAATGCTAAAGTCAGTCAAAATTTTTAATGAGATGGATCGTGAAGAATTCCATACTTTGGTAGCTTCTGCAGAGGTACATTCAAATCTTTTATGATAAGATAAAACTAATGTGGGTAAAAATACTGGGTATACAAGTATATACATAGAGTAGAACCTGCCTTCAAACAAAGAAGGCATGGAGTCCTCTATGGTAACAGAAAACATCATGGGTGCACCAAAAATTAATAGAAACAAAAGACCATCTATACAAACTATTTTCTACTTTCATGATTTCTATCTCGGATCCCACAGAAAACCATTTCCTACATTCTTTTGATGCTATTCGTATGTGGTTCTCTTGAGGAGATCAATGTGCTTAAGAAAGAAAAATTTGATTACCTTATAGCACTTTACCGAATATTTTTAATCAGTCTCTGAGCATTAAATTATCAATATTTCTTCTCCTTTTTTTTAACTATTAATAAACCAATTGAAAGTTTTTTCTCGATGCAGCTTTTAGTAGTTTCTATTTATTACTAGAAGCAGTCATTTGTTGCCAAATGTTTCCATCAATTAAAAATTATACCTCATTTGCCTAGACTCTTCACTTCTGATGTTGTACCCGTCTTGGATACTTCAAAAATACGCTACTTTTGACAAATCTGACACATCTATTGACATTTTGTAAGAGCCCGAGCAACATAGACTCATAATTCATACATTTTTATAAGAATAAAGAAGTTCGTTTACATTCTTAGAACTAGTTTATAATTAAAAATATTTTTAGTATATTAAGATTTGTGGTTAAAAGTTGTTTGATTCTTCAAATGTAAGAGTGTCATGTAAAGTATAACTGGGATTAGTTTCTTTTTAAACAAATGTTCTAAAGTAAAAAAAACTACCAAAATATTCTCTCTTCTAGCTACATATCATGTAAGGGGTATGCTTATGATGCAGGCTAGAAGTGAACACCCCTTGGATAAAGCCATCATGGAATACACTCATCATTTCCATTTCTTTGATGAGCCTTCAAATACCAGCGAGTTTCGGACTTACAATGACAAGGCTAAGTTTTCTTGTAAGGCTCCATGATGTATCTGATTTTTCTGTTTTGTCTCCGAAAGGTATACAATGCTCCATAGATGGAAAATGGATTTTTGTGTGTTTTTTCAATAGCATGATGTTCACATGTTTGGAGAGATGGTTAATTTCTTAGTCTCTAATTAGGAAAAAGTCTATATTTCTCATCTTTATGCCCATGAACAGGTTGACAACCGGAAGCTTCTTACCGACATGGGATATCTACACCTTCAAACGTAGAGAATTTTGTGGTAGATTTGGAAGAAAATGGAAGGAATGGCATATTTGTTTCTCCTCATAATATTGTAATACGATCTCTAGGATAGCAGACCCACTAAAGTGAGAAGCAAGTATTGTTGTAGAGGGACTTGTAAAAATGGGTGTCAAACCAATCATGGTTACTAGTTATAATTGTAGAACAACTCGTGCATTTGCTAAGGAGGTGTGAATCTTCCTCCTTGAGATCAAAATTTCCTTCTACACTGTAATATCAATTTACAATACTGCAGATAGATAAATTTGTGAACTATTTTAATTTTCATAAGCTAACATTTAGGGTTCTTTCTATAATTTCATGTCCCCATGTTTTACTACCATGTAAGATATCATTATCCACTCCTGAAACTAGTTTGAAATAAGCTACATCTGTTTAACGATGAATCAAGACTAGTTTGAGGATTTGTCTACCGAGCCTTCTTTGACGTCACTACATAGTGAAACTATGAGGAATCACTAGAGTCAGACTTCGTGCTGTTAGGGTGGAAAAAAAATCTACATGCTTTTACAATTTTTTTTTAAAGATGATTTTCTTTTGTAATTCTTTTATTTGTCTTTCTTCAGTTGACTGGCTTTCAAGAAAATTGAGATAGATATTTATTTAATATTTTTTAGGGGGCTTTCAAGAAAATTGAGATAGATATTTATTTAATATTTTTAGGGGGGTAGGGTTATGAGGATAAAAATGTGTGATTTCATCCACTCATCTGAAGTAAATGAAGTAGCTTATACAGGGGATGGATAGATGTAGCACTGTGAATTTTTTTTAATGCTACTTTTTGAGAAGTGTTAAGGTCACCCCACAAATTCATGGCTAAATGTATGATCCCTTGGATGTTGTTTTGAATTGTGAAGATTATCTTTAAGTCTACCAATTTAGTCGATTTCTTCTTAGTCATACAAAATATACATACCAAAATAGTCTTTTATGATGAGTATAAGGGTCATAATAAGACTAAATGTTGCCATTTTTATCGTGAATACTCTCCAATTACGCACTTCCACATTTTTATTTTTATGAATTGGCTTGAGTTACTGTGAATTTAAGCGCATAAAATACATGATTTATGTCACTTAATTATAAATTTATTTTGAATATGCAGGAAAATGTCGGTAATTGAATTTGAATTATGGGCAGAAGTAAACTCGATCTATTGTAGTGAACGTTGAACTGTTTTTGTACTATTGTCATTCATGTTTGAATGCATTTGGTTTTGTGAAATTTATTGATACTAGTTGTACAAGACATGTTCCTCAAAGATTATCTGAAATATATAGCTTCAATTTAATTATTAGTTGATTTTGTGTGTTATAGCACTTGCACATATTTTTTTTAATTATTGATTATATGCAAATAAAAATTATTATTCTTAAAAATAAAAATTGTGTCTATAAAATTCTACAAAACATTACCACATTTCAAAAGTGTTGCTTTAGGACGTCCAACAAAAGTTACACTTTATAAGTGTTGTTATAGATGATATATAAAAGGAAACACTTTTTAAATGTGACCAATAAAAAAGCAAAGGAAACACTTTTAACTGTACTATGATAAAAAAAAGAGTTGCTAATGAATCTCTACAAAGTGTTCCTTTATACCTCTTTGGAAACACTTTATAAGTGTATCTGTGATGGTAACATTTAAAAAGTGTTGCCTAATGTCAAAGGTTACGCTTCTTTAGGGCACCTTCTAAAAAGTGTTGCCTAAAGACCAAAAGTGTAGCCTTTTATTGAAGACATCTTTTGCTAGTTTAGGCTACACTTTAGTGGAGTGGCCGTAGGCCTAAATTATGTTGTGAAGAGATCCAAGTCTTCTTCAAGTCATCTTCAAAAGCAATTCAATGACCCGGACCTAAAGTGTTGGGGAAAAGGAAGAAATGGTGTTTGTACACCACTTTTACTAAGTATGAGACCATATGTACACATACTTTGATAACATGCTAAAAAAAGGTACATTTCATAAATATATGCAAGTACTTGAAAACACAAATGCATATTCAACAAGACCACACAAACCAATAAAACATGTTCATTAAGTCATAAGATGTACATCACAAGACCAACAACATCAAAACTAGTCAAGTCAACATGCATATAATAAAATTGATCACATAGTCAAGTAATTCTATCATCAAGTCATAATAGCAACAAACATGAAAAAGAGAACATTTCAACATAACCAAAGCAAAAAAATAAACCATGAACCCCTATCACGTCAACAAATGCAATGACCAAGCAAATCCCCATAACCTTACTCAATCAAGTAACCAAACAAGCATCATGACTAGCATCCTACTTCACATAGCATAGCATTTAAGAGTACATATCATCTTACTTTGACAATGTGGACCAACACATATTCATAGGTGAAACTAATCATCGTATAATATCAACAATGTGCATGTTCATCATATACATATAATATATCATCATAAAAATATACCTACATAATAGCAACATCCTAAAGTTCCCTTCAAGGCAAATCAGTGCAAGGCATAGGTAGATTCCATACCATTACCTAAGCTAAGTCAACCTCTCAAGTGAGCCTAGTTAGTTTGTAGTTCATCATTTCATTTTAGTTTAGGAAACACTTGCCTTAACCGACATATACCACAAGAGCTATGTGTGCAATCCGCTGTTGTAAAACCATACACAGAAGGGAAGTTGTATACCGGCCAAAGTAAAACCAAACATAAACGTAGCTTTCTAGGTGGATCCACTATCTAGTCTTCCTATGGGGGCAAGATAGTTCAAGAACTAACAGATATGTATAATCCCTCTATGTACTACTTGGAAAATGGGGCCTTTTCTCATGGGAATCCATTGTATGAGTATCCCTGATTGGGAAGTCAACACCACATATGGAACTATAGGGTGAATCTTCCTTTATGGAAAGTCGTGATATCCCATTGTCAAGTTCACTCTGTGCTAAGCTAATGTTTATTTCTGAAATGTCTTTAATGACTTTATTAATCATCATATATAAAGGTTGGTCATAGGGTCTAGGCCTTGTATATTAATCATTATCATAGCTCAATAAGAATTGCATGAGTATTGTCCTTTCATTACAATTCATATAGATGAGGTTAGCACATTAACATCTTCATATTTATGACAAGGCACATTGGTAAATCATTCACCATCCTTATAACATTTACATCTTAAGACAACACCTTACAATTATAATCAAGATATTTCAAAAATACAATTCCACCCTATCAATCCTAACACAGGTTATACTCCAATACATTATCATGACTTAATCACAATTAACCACAATTTGAAGTAAAAGATAGGGATCGTTAGACTTGCCAAGTCTCAATCATAGTTCATCATTAAAGTCTTACCACAAACCCTCAATTCAACCCAATATGGGTATATATCATCATAAGTCAATAATCAATATGATCAAAAGGCTAGAAGAATCACTACATCATAATTCAATTCTAGATCATAATTTAAGAGAAGATACTTAGGTCAATTCACAATATACTTCATCACCTAGATCATCTTATCAAGAGCTAGCATAAAAGTACTAAAATTAACCCTAATTTATTCATTTTTAGTAGAACATCATATAGTAGTAGTTCAACCAATAACCAAGTCAATTGAACCAATATAACCTAAATCATATCAAAACCATGAACTAGGGTTAGGGGTTAAGGTCATGTTCTACAATCTAGACCAAACCATTAAGATATATCATAATTAGGTTAAAATAAATATTAATATATTCATAATATTCAAAAGAATTCATAAATAACAATTTATAACATCAATTTCATATTGGATGAAAACCCACTTAAAAACTCAACTTTGGAAATCAATTTGATGGAACCCTTTGGGGAAAGAGGTCTCAAAGGTGAATTATATCCCATACATTTTTAATTGATACAGATTGATGGAGGAAGTTTACCCTTTGAAGACCTAAAGACGTCTCCTAGCTTGGACTTCAATGGTGTTTTCCACTAGAAAGAGAAAGAAGAGAGAAGGAAGAGAGTGTTGTTTTGTGAGTTATGAGAGTTTTATTAGTCTTAATTAGATTAGGACTTTATATAGGGGGTTAACTAAGGTAATTAGTCTTTAACTAACCCCTAATTAACTTACTAACTAATTCAACTAATTAAAAGGACCAATTCAAAATGTGCAACAAAACACAGACCCCATCGATGAGACCACGATCGACGGTCCATTGGTCCATCGATGGCCAATCCCTCCTTCTGTGGTGATCAATTTGTAAGTTAAGAGACTATGCAAAATGAACCCTCTAGGATTTTGTATAAGTGACCATCGACGGTGGCATCGTCTCCCTTTCAATTAACCAATGCCCCGTCTGTGGCACCCGTTGGTAACACTATCTTTTGACAACTTTTTCTCACTCTTGCAACGGTCCTCCTCAAGAGCCCTTGGTTGGTACTTGTGGAGTCGTACACGAAAATTTTTACCATGAATCAACTTAAACACATGTTAGACACCCTTACACCAACTTTCATCATTTTGCGACTTCTAAAAGCTAGTCAAATAGGCTAAGGCAGGCTAATACCTCCTTGAACTACTTTCCGGACGTCATGTACATTCTTGGACGTTTTGGTTTCTAGACTTCCTAAATGACTTATATTCATTAAAATGGACCCTAAAACAATGATTAGACCTTATGAAACTTTTTTTAGGCACTAGAATATGTCTTGGATTTTCGAAGTGTTACACCTTCGACCACTAAAATTTCCCACTCTTTTGGGTCAAGGTAGTCAAAGAGAAGCAATGGACGCAAACCATCAACAAACCTCCTATAGAGCATGGATAAACCCAAGAAAATTCTAATGTCAGTTGGAGTCAATGTTCTAGGACATTTTCTCACCGCCTCGGATTTCTTTTGATCAACATCTACCGCCTCACTAGAGATGATATGACCTAGAAGCGCCACTGATATCAACCAAAACTCGCACTTGCTATACTTGGCAAATCGTTTGTGTTCCTCTAAGATTTGAAGCACAACTCTCAGATGACCCATATGATCACTCTCATTTTTCGAATACACCAAGATATCTTTTATGAAGAAAATTACAAAGGAATCAAGTTAGTTGGAACACCCTATTCATTAGGTCCATGAAAGTCGCCAGGGCATTTTTGAGACCAAATGACATCACTAAAAACTCATATTTCCCATATCTAGTTCAAAATGCAATTAAGGTAAATCTTCACCTCTCACCCTATGTTGGTGATGCCCCGATTGCAAGTAAATCATAGAAAAGTAGCTTGCATTTTGGAGTTGATCAAACTAGTGGTTAATCCTAGGGATATGATACTTGTTCTTAATAGTGACTTTACTGAGTTTGAAATAATCAATGCACATCATAAGGGACCCATCCTTCTTCTTCACAAACAACACAAGAGCTCCTCATGGTGAAATACTAGGTTGAATAAACCCCTTATCTAACAAGTCTTTGAATTGAAGCTTTAACTCTTTCAATTTCGCCAGAGCCATCCGGCAAGGATGGATAGAAATGGGATTGGTATTCAGCAGTAAGTCAATACCTAATTCAATTTCATGTTTAGGAGGAATTCCGAGAAAGTCATTGTTAAAGACTTTTGGAAAGTCCACACTACAGGGACCGACTCAATAGGAGGGATGTCAGACTCAAGATCTTTGACTCTTACGATATGGTAAAGACACCCTTTAGAGATGATTTTACAAATTTTTTAACAAGAGATGATACGACATCTAGGGATTGAGTTACCCATCTTCCACTCTATGATTGGTTCATTTTGGGAAATTGAACTTCACTACCCTTGTTCAACAAAAAATGGAATTAAAACAAGCATGCAACCAATCCATTCCTAACATGACATAAAAATCAATAAAGTTCTACCAAATACACCCATGTAACTCTATTAGGCAAAGATATAGGACAAATCATAAATATTCTTCTAGCCACCACGGAGTCACCCACCAGGTTTTAACTGAAAATGATTCATTCGAAATATTGGGTAGACCATCAAACTTTTTAGCTACTAGAGTAGTTATAAATTATAATGTAGAACTTGAATCAAATAAAGCATAAATATCAATAGAGAAGACTAGTAACAAAGCGGTAACCACATCAGGAGACTCTTCTTGTTCACCCCTACAGCGTAGAGCATAAAAGCGGTTCCTCTTTGGAACTTCAGAAATAGTACCGCTAGGTTGAACTTGACTACCGTCCTTCTCTTGACCCCTCACATTTGGGCAATCCCTAACCTTGTGGCCACTCTTGCTACACCCAAAGCAATTCTCCATCCTAACTAAACACTCACCCCAATGCTTCTTACCACACTTGGAACAAGTAGGTTTCTTGCTAGATAAATTTCCACTTCTTGCCTTTTAGGACTAAGGTGTCACATCCCAAGAGCACAACCTAGAAGATATGACACTCTAGGAGTGAAACACGATGTACTTGACATCTCGGAGGTCTTGTATAAGCCCTTTGATATCATTTATTGTATACATGCATAAAAAATTGTGCGGAATATAATCTTTTCATACAAAATATCTTAAAACATCTTCAATATTAAAATCATAGGAAAAACAGAAAGTCTCAGTATATATTCCAATCTTAGAGTCAAGAATACTTGGAACACGACCCATACAATACTAATATACAAATACATAGTCTTTCACAATACTTTGAATAGAAGATATATAAACATAGTTATGTCCTCGAGTCAAGTGAGTACATACTTCCACTTTGCTTGAACGATTACTAGATTCAACGATTTGCTTCAAGACTCCTTCTCACATTTCACCTACACCTTTAGATATAACAAAATTTATGAAATTAGTACAAACACATGTACTAAGTATGAAATAATGCATAAAACATGAGAAACACACATTTATGAGAAACATGCTCTTTTTTTGTTAAAACATCATATTAGAAGTATAAGAACCACATTTAAGCACCAAATATCACACTCTGAACACAACACAAGTCAAAAATAAATTATATCAACTTAACAAACTCTACAGTGAGGTTACAATGAACTTCATTGTAACTTCACTATAACATTCCATAAATCCCACACCTTACAAAATAGTATCAATATCACATGTATAACACATAGACATGAGATCCTGCTACCAAAGCTGATTCTAAGGTTCACTTGAATAAGTTATGAAGCGACCGCCCATACAATCCCTTAACACACACCTCAGAGATCCTTTAGACTAACTAAGATAAGATCATTCTCACATCACATAAAAGCATATATATACATATTGGGGCTTGTTAACTTAGATAGATGTTAATTGTGAACCCAGATCCGATATGATGGATAATGAAATACCATGGCGACAGAGAATCTCATCTATGAAGATCCTAGCATAATCTTCTGTCGAATAAATAGACTTGATGAGAATAAAGTGAGCGGACTTGGTCAACCTATCCACAACCACCCCTATAGTATCATATTACTTTTGATTCCTAGGTAAACCCACTACAAAATCCATATTTAAGTCCTCCCACTTCAAAGTAGGAACTTGGATTTCTTGTAGTAAGTCATCAGGCTTTTGGTGTTCGACTTTCTCTTGTTGGCAATTTAGACACTTAGCAATAAACTCCATATGTACTTCTTCATACCTTTCCACCTATATATTTCCCTAAGGTCATGTACATTTTTGTCGAACTCGGATGAATGGAGTAGTGGAACCCATGGGATTCCTCAAGGATCCAGTTTTCTCAACTCATCTCCCTTGGGAACACACAATCTTCCTTGGCACCTTATAATACCATTCCACCTAGGAAGAATGCCTTATTAATCTTGCTAAGAACCGATTCCTTCAACTCGATCAATGATTTATCAAGATGTCATTTGGACTTCACCTCCAGTACCAATGATGACTCGAAGTTATTTTGAACCATACAACCACCATTCATAGAATCTTCCAACCTCACACTCAACCTAGAAAAAGTATGAACATCCTTAAATAGGCCTTTCTTGGCTTCTTCTACGTGAGACACACTACCTATAGTCATACGACTTCGATCATCCGCAACCATATTGGCCTTGCAGGGGTGATAGAGTACACTCATGTCATAGTCTTTCAATAATTCTAATCACCTTCTTTGTCGGGATTTAACAATTCTTATCACCTTCTTTGTCCGAATTCAACTCTTTTTGGGTAAACATATATTAAAGACTCTTATGGTTGGTATAGACATCAACATGGACCACGTACAACTAATGAGCCCATATGTTCAAAGAAAAAACCACGGCCTCTAACTCGAGGTCATGCATTGGATAGTTTCTCTTATGCATTTTAAGTTGTCTAGAAGCATAGGCAAACACCTTCCCATGTTGCATAAGCACACACACTAACCCCAGTCGGCGTGCGTCATAATTCACGACAAAACCCTTTTTACCCTCCATTAAAGTCCACATCGGAGAGAAAGTAAGCCTATCCTAAAACATTTGGAAGCTTCTCTCGCATGCGTCTGACCACTCAAATTTCCTACACTTTTAGGTAAAACTAGTCAATGGAGATGAAATGGACGCAAAACCCTCAACAAACCTAAGATAATAGCCCGCTAAACCCAAGAAACTCATAATATCCATTGGAGTCAAAGGTCAAGGCTATTTATTTACCAGCTCTGTTTTTTTGGATCAACTCAACTCCTTCAATAGAGATGATATGACCAAGTAATGTCACCGACCTCAACCAAATCTCATATTTTCTATAATTTGCAAACAATTGATGTTCTTTAAGTACATGCAACACCACTCTCAAATGGTTCATGTGATCACCCTCATTTTTAAAATATACCAAGATGTTCTCAATAAAGTCAAAGACAAATGAATTTAGGTAATTTCGAAACACCCGTTCAGGAGGAACACCGGAAAGATCATTACGAAAGACCTCTGAAAATTCACTCACTAGGGGATCGACTTAATGGGAGGAATTTCAGTCTAAATCTTGGACTCTTATAATATTTGTATAGACAACCTTTAGACATAATTTTGCATGATTTTAAACAAGATATGATACAACCTCTAGGAGTAAAATTTCCCTCCTTCCACTCAACAATTGGTTCATTTGGAAAGTTAAACTTCACCACCCTCATTCTACAATCAATAGAGGCAAAATAAGAAGGCAACCGATACATACCCAAGATGATATAAAAAATAAGAATATTAACTTCTACTAGTTTAACATAAGAAAATCTATTAGGCAACATTATAGGAAATTTTCTATATACACTTTTTGAAACAACCGAATCACTCACCGGAGTAGACATTACAAAATGTTCATGCAAAATATAGGAAAAAATATCAATATTTTTGGCTACTAGGGGAGTAAAAATGTAACATTCCAGAAAATGTACTTGTCTAGTGAAGAGTTTATTAGGTTTTATGAATATATATTGGGGTACATAGACATCCCAATTCTCAATATTGAGTAATATTGGGCATGTTAGAGAATATTGGCTTAAGGGTGTTAGGCAATTTATATGTATTTACAAATAACTTAAAAATACACTTTGATGTTTATCCAATTTATATGTATTAAAATATACTTTGATGTTCAAATGCTCCAATCCAAGTTTGTTTAGGAAGTGTACCTGCAATGAAGAACCTAAGTACCATAGTATATGATTATTTAAAATGATCATGTAAATTAAGTAGTGTCCAAGGACATAGTGTGGGTCCTTGGACAAGAAATGTGCAGCAACACCTGTGCAAGTTACATGTGCAATCACATGTGTAAGAGACCAAGCGAACAAGCCCCAACCGAATTTGGTTAGGGAGGTTAGGACCAAGCGAACAAGACCCAACATGATGTTACTATTATATGAATGTTGGTCTTTTTAATGAATAATTAAGTGACATAGGATAATTACTAATGTACCCCTAGCTTCCTAACCAGTCCTAGGCTGTAACTAACTTACCTAAATAACCAACTAACTTAGGATTAACTAAAATAAACTAACTAGTGTACCCGAAATCCTAAAACCTAACCGGGTGACACTAGCCGGGTAGCTAACTAAAGAAACATCCTAGTACCTAACCTAGGATGGTCCAAAGTTTTGGTTATTGTCTTAGTGACATAGGAGTACTTTAGTAATTACCCTATGTCACTAAATTAATTAAATTAGAAACTTAATTAATTAACATAAATCCTAGTCAAATCCAAAACCCCAACAAATTTCCAGATTTGGCTAAGTCAAATGCTCTCCTATTTTACTCAATTTAGGAGGGGCGTTTGGTAATTTAAGTGGAGGGTCTTTTGGGTAATTCATGGGACGACTATATATGCATATTAGGTAAGTTTTAGACCACTTTTACAAGTCCAAATCATATCAAACTACAATTCTCTCAATCTCTCAAGAGTGCTCTTTTTCCAAACTCCATTGAAGAAGAAGAAAAGTGTAAGGAAGAACACGAAGGTTTTGAAGTTTCCAATGAGATTTTCATGGTTTAATCATCTATAAGGTATGATTTTTTCACACTTGGGATTCCATTAACTAAGAGATAATTTCAAGATAAGCATTCAAGAACTTCAAATACTAGGGTTTTTACTCTAAAAAATGGATTTTTTTCGTCACCCTAGATTTATGTTTTTTACAAGATAGAAGTAAACATTTTCTAAGGTTAATTTCACACGAATTGGTGAGTATTTGATTTATCATTTTTGAATGCCGTGTGGTACATGATACTTATCTATGTGATGGTTTCAGATGGGATGTTTATAGTATTTGACAATATGTAAACGTTAGGGTTGGGATTTAAGGTTGAATAAACCCTTTTACGACCTGCTTCACTTCTCCTACGCTATTCATTAATATTGTACATGATTTGATGAGTTGTTCTTGATTATGTTATTGAGTATTTCACTAAGTATGATTATGAATACTGTAACATAAAAAGGTTCTTGGAAGCAAGAGGTAAGTCTTCTAAAGTTGTGATCGCTCTAAAATGTTTATGTTAGCCTATAAATCACGATGTTATGTTATGAAAGTATGTATGATGTTTTTATGTGTATATACTGGTATATGAGATGTTAAATGTGAGATATTGATAAGACTACAAAAACGCAGGCTATGATATTCTCTTGTATGCTTTACAAAAGATGACTATGTTATGTTAATCTCACATATGAAGGGTTCCGATGAAATGAAATTCCCATTTAATCCTAAAAGATATTATGATCATGTTAATACAAGGAGTTGACCTACTATGACCTATGATAAGTTCATGATGAAAGAAAACTTAAAGGTTATTTCATGAAAAGGGACTTAAGCTAAGCACTGATGGAGTAGATATGAGAAGTGTCCCTTCCCTAGTGGAAGGTTGGTTCAGAATAGATTGAGGCTTCCATGTAATGTGGAACTATGGGTCACTAATATATCTCCTAGTTCTTGAACTATGTTGCCACCATAGGATACTAGCTAGTGGATCCCCCTAGAAAGCTATGTCATATAGTTTCTACTTTGGCAGGTAGACCACCTCTTTTCGGTGTGGGGAAGACATAAAACTCCATGTTTATCTCTCATGGTCTAAGTCAGTTAAGGTGAATGTTCCCTTATGTAAAATGAAATACAAGTAAATGAACGTTGACTAGGGTGACTTAAGGAGTGTACTTAGTATAGGTAGGGGTATGGGACTCTACCAAGACGTTGCACAAATTAACTCTAACGGAAGTCCTAGGAGATTGTTCTTATGTAATATGATGACATGAAAGAGATATGTTTATGATACATGATGTTACTATTACATGAATGTTGGTCATTATGATTAATACGTTATTGGTTATATTGTTATATGAAGTGATGACTACTTATGTTACAAGTTACATGAAGCAAAGCTTTACTTATGGTCTCCTATCTTATCTACTTGGTTGTGCGGGGTTATGGGGCTTCACATGACCATTGCACTTGTAGGTTGGTGATGAGATCATTGGTAAGTATTTTGTATGTTATTATATTATATATTGAATATGTTAACATGAATCTATGAAAATAAGTCTTTTATTATGATCATGTTGTAAGTTGTAAGGAAACGATAAATGATCTTTTTTCATGCATGTCTTTATATGTTATGTGCATGTACCCATATTTAGTACATGTAGAGTACTAACCCCATTACTTGATATTACTACAACTGTAGCTTCCACCATTGAAGTTCAAGGAGGCTATTTGAAGAAGCTTGGAACTCTTTCTACATGTCTTGGTAGGTCCTCATGTTCGGGACTCTATCATTTATTTTCCAGCTTATGAAGACTTTAGTATATATTAGGATTATCTATTTCCATCATGTTTTCTTTGGATTGTTTTGTAATAAGGCTAATATGGTATATTGACTATTTATTGGTTAATTCTATATGAACTCTTAGATGGTTATATATATATGAGACAATTGCTTAGAATATCGTATGGCTTATGAATGTTAAGCATGAAATCAAAGTATACTTCAATAGTATGTTAAAAGTTTTAATTTTTCACTAAATATAACTATATGATTGTGATGAATTCTAAGAAGAAGCTTGTCTGCGACATCTCAGAGGTTAACGACGCCGGTCCCATATGGGGTGGGTTCTCTGGGTTTGAGAATCAAATGATAAAGAAGCACCATGATCAAGTAAGGAATAGACATCAGTAGAGAAAACTTTAAACATACTAGTCATCACGTCGGGAGAAGTCTCTTGCTCACCCCTAGAGCGGAAAGCGTAGAAGCGGTTCTTCTTTGGAGCCTCCTTTGACCCACTTGTATAAGATTGACCACTACACTTGTCTTGACCCCTCACATTATCCTAATACCTAACCTTATGCCCACTTTTACCACAACCAAAACAATTGTCCGTTCCCTTAAGACAATCACCATAGTGCTTCTTGCAACACTTTCCACATGTTGGCTTCTCAGTTTGTGAAATAGTGCCTTTTACCTTTTTAGGCTTAGGGTTAGACACCCTACAACCTCTAGCCTTAGGGAACTTGGAAGGAACTTGATTAGAAACCAACTTTTTTAATCTAGGCTTGTCTTGCATCTCAAGCCTATTCTTTGAAGAACCTCCCTCAAAAGATCTTGCCCTCTTTACATCTCTACTCTTCCTCTTAGCCCTTGACTCTTCCACATACATGGAATGGACCATAAGATGGGAAGTTTTTATGTTTTCGTGTAGCATAGCACTCCTCTTGCAATTCATTTAACACACCCATCACAAAGGCGCTCATTTCGTCTCTAGTATCGAAAACCAAAGAAGGAGCATATTTTGACAATTTAGTAAATTTTAAGTAGTATTGATGAACACTCATACCTCCTTAACGAAGGTTTATAAGATCCACCACTTTAGATTCTCTCATTTCCTTAGGAAATAACCGATCAAGAAAATCCTTCTTGAAGATCTTCCAAGTCATCAGACCATCCCTTAATGGCGTATTATCCCTCCATTGGGCATACCACACTTGAGACACATCCTTATGTTGATAAGTGGATAACTCGTCCTTCTTACCGGTAGACAACCCCATTGCCAATAGTATCTTAAAGACTTTATTGATGAACTATTGGGGATCTTCTTCAACCATAGACCTGTAGAAGTAGGAGGATTCATCCGAGTGAAATCCCTTAGTCGGGAGGCCGTAGTAGTAACTTGTTGATGAGGATGGGGTACAACTTCCCAATTAGTTTGGGCCATCATACCTTGGGCTTGAGCGGTGGCAACTTGTGCTTGGGTAGTAATGGCTTGTGCCATTTGGAATATAGTGGCCCTTAAGTCACCATCCGTCAAAGGTGGAGGATTGACCGAGACTTGGTCATCATCCTCACCTTCCTCAAGAGAAGGAAGTTGATCACCACATGGAGGAGATCCCGCATTGGCAATCTCTTATTCAAGCTTTTGTTCCGCATACCTTCGAGTATTCATTTTCCTATAATCACAACAATAAGATTAGATGAAAAATAACTACATATGTATACTTTAATGGATATATTTCCAAGAAAGTAAGAGTTTTTTCCAGTCATCACGTAGGTTCCTATCCATAAGTGTGGCATGCTTCACCATTATGAATACGAACTTACTTAGACGTAGTTGAGAGAGAGACATTGTCTCTAAGATAATTCAACCTCATACTTTGTTACCAAGTTTGTTACATACGGGTTTACCCCCCAAACATAACCAGTGTCGTCGTCAATTTTGAGGACTAAGACTAGCCTCTAGTATACATCATTACATTTTAACATATATATATTGAGTATACACAGACAGTTTGTATAGGAAGGTTACATGGCCTTCTACTTTTATTACACATACATATATGTATATACAATATAGAACATAGTCTTAACGATTGTCTCCTCTCATAAGAATCTACAAGATTATATATTTTGAGCATAGCCATATATCAAAGTAAAGAAAGCCACATATAGCCTCTATACAAATCCATACTCAAATGAAAGGAGATCGAATGTAATAGTCTTAAAACTAAAACAACATAATCTCGATATTGGCCTCACCCTCGGACAATGAGGACCTACCCTTACTTGGATGATCAAAGAGCCTTCTTTAAGTCGCCTTCCAAAACACTTCAGCGACCGGAACCTAAAATATTTAGGAAAAAGGAAGAAATGGGGTTAGAATGCCACTTGTACTAAGTATGAGACCATATGCACACATACTTTTAGATCACGCTAAATAAAAGGACATTTCATAAATATATGTACTTTTCATTTAAAATCATTATGCACATTCAAAAAGACCATACCAATAAATATTTCATATTCATTAAGTCAAAGGCATGTACATTACAAGAACTATAACATCAAGTCTATTTCAGTAAACCATACATATTATATAAGTAGATACATACTCGGGGTAACTCTATCATCAAGTCATATTTAACAATAAGCATGAATAAGAGTACCTATCAATATAATCTAAGCAAGTCAACTAATCATGAAGCCCTATCGAGTCAACAAGTGCAATGACCAAGCAAAGGCCCATAACATTACTCAATCAAGTAACTCATACAGAATCATAACCAGAACCCTACTTCACATAACATGACATTTAGGCGTACATATAATTTTACCATAATATTAAAAACCAACACGTAACCATAAGTGAACTAATAAACATATAGTATCAACAGTGTGCAAGTTCATCATATATATGTCATATAACATTTTCAACATAATCATACATAAGAACATCCTCCTAAGACTCCCCTCAAGGCTAACTAGTGTAATGCTTAAGTAGAGTCCCATACCCCTACCTAGACTAAGATAGACACATTGGGTTATCCTTGTTAGAGTTCAATCGTTTAATTCATTTTACCTTTTGGGAACATATTTCTCTAACCAACATAGATCACATGAGATAGTGTGAAATCCAGTGTCATAAAACCCTACAATGAAAGAAGGCGGAAAACTTGATAATGTAGTACAAAAAACTGAAACATAGAAACTACGTGGATCCACTAGCTAGTATTCCTATGGGGGAAATATAGTTCAAGAACTAGGAGATAAAGCGAGGACTCTGTTTATGATACATGCATTTCAATCTCCAATCTCTAGAAAACTTTAGCGCTCCTACATTCCTTATATGGGAAGGGACACTCCTCACTCTAGTTCACTCGGTGCTAATCTAGAGTCCCTTTTTGAAATTTCCTTAAACCTTTAATTATCAATATACCTTAGTTTAGGTCATAGGGTCTAACCCTTGTTTAACATCATCATCAACATGTCTCAATAGGAATTGCATGAGTACAAGTCCTTTCATTAAAATTCATAAAAGTGAGGTTAGCACATTAGCATTTCATATCATAATAAGGTACATTGGTAGTTATCACCACCCTTATAACATATACACCATAATCAACCTCCCTACATTGTCATAATATTTAAATTCAACATCATACAACCCTATTATTCCTAATACAAGGCATACTCCAATATCTCATCATGACTTAATCACAATTAACCACTATTTGAAGTAAATGATAGAGATCACATGACTTACCAAATCTTCTTCGTAGTTCATCATAAAGGTCTTACCATAAACCTCATTCAACCCAAATTCTTGGGTGTACATCATCATAAGCCATTAATAAACATTATAACAAGACTAGGATAGACATTATATCACAATTCAATGCTAGATCATATCTTAAGACAAGATACTTAGGTCAATTCACTTAATAACCTAAATCAGCTTCTCAAGAACTATCATGAGAGAATCCAATTCCCTTTAATTTTTCAATGATATATATAACAACATCATATAATAGCAATTCAATCCATAACCAAGTAAATTGAGCCAAATACAACCAAATTTATATCAAAATCAAACCTAGGGTTAAGGGTCAAAGGTCATCTTCTACAAACTAGACCAAACCATAAACATATATCAATTTAAGGTTAGTATAAATGTAAATAAATTCATATTATCCAATAGAAAACATAAAAAAATCAATGCATAACATAAATTTCGTATTGGATTAAAAGTCATCTTTGGAAATAAATTTTGAAAGAACCTTTTTAGGAAAGAGATTTCAAAGGTCAATTACATCCCATATCTTGTTAATTGATAAATAATTTATGGTGAATTCATACCATTGTATCCCCCAAATCAATTCCCTGGCTTGTCTTAAATGGTGTCTTCCAATAGGGAGAAAAAAAAGAGAGAAGGAAGAAGATTTATTTTGAGAGTTATAATTTGATTAATTGGGATTGGGGTATTTATATGGGGAGTCAATTAACTTAATTAGACTCCATTAAACCCATTATTAACCACCTAACCCCTTAACTAATTAAATGAGTCTAGCTTAAAATGAGCTAGAAAATTGCAGGCTTATCGATAGACCACGATCGACGGATCATCGGTCAATCGATGGCCAGGCTTCCCTCGATGCCCCACAATCATAGTTTTAGTCAGAGACTTTTTGTGGTGAGGTATATAAAATTTTGGAAAAGTGTTGCTTGACTGTTGGAATCGATGCCCCGTCGATCCATACACGAGCCGTCCTTTGCATCTCATGTTTGCAGACTGCCAAGGCAGTGTTGCCTCCTATGTGCTATGGTCCTCCTCAAGGTCCATTTGTTGGTCCTTGGGGAGTCGTTCCCAGACGTTTCAACCACACATCATCTTAAGTATATGCTAGTTACTCTTCCACTAATTTTCATAAATTTCAGACTCCAAAATGTTCGTAAAATAGGCTAAGGCATGCTAGTACCTCCTAGAACTAGTTTTCGGACATCATGGACGTTCATGGACGTTTTAATTTCTAGACTTCTTAAATGACCTATAAACATTAAAATATGACTTAAGTAGTGTCTAGACCTCATCAAACCTACATATGTATTGAATACACATCTTCGATTTTCCAAATGTTACACACTTTTACACACATTAGGACTACAATACAAGACAACAATTTTTTAAAAAAATGAAGATTTTCACAATGAGCATCTTTGTAGCACATACAACTTTTGCAAAACTTCACAAGTTCAATCTCACTTTCATTTCTTTACATATGGAGGAACTTCCTTCTCCAACATTAAATATGCATATAAACATCATCTCTAAACACATTGAAACCATTGTTCATTAAAAATGCAATTTCCTCAAAATTTGGATATCTTTACAATGAACTCAAAACTTCACTATGTCACATGCTTAAAATTTCAATAATGCACCTTTCAAGAAACATTAATAAGAAGACCTGACAATATGAGAGACAACACCATACTAACTTACTCCAAAGATACTTGGTAAGTTACACTAATTGCAATGTGAGAGTATCATCCCATGCTACCACCCACTTAGTGACCCTTGAGGATTCTCTTTTGATAAATTCGCTGCATGCAATTCTACTTAACATTCATCATGAAAAACTTAGTTTTAACTTGCTTCTTTAACATTAGACCTGAAGTCATCTAACATCATATTAATCACAAGATAACTCATACTAAAATACTATGGATTTGGTCTCATGCTTGAATAAGAACAAAAACAAAATATGAAGATATCAACTACCTTTCTACCAAACTCTTTCTCCCCAACTTAGGCCAAATCCATGTTCAAGGTCTCATACTTCAAGGTACCATTATTCATCACACAAGGTAGGAACTCACACTACCCTTAACTCATCCACATCAAGACTAAAATAAACCTTACAAGTCAAGCATAACACTCTCCTCTTAGGATTCAAGCTTAGACAAACTCTTTCAAACACAACCTCATCAAACTCTTAGGCACCACTTAACTCAATCTCATGGAACAAAATTCTCTTACTATGTATTCATACCACATTTCCTCCTTAGAGTAAACCTACACAAGAATCAAAAACCAATCATAAGAACAATTATGAAACATTAACCACACGAGACGGCTGGCCTAAACTCCTACAAAATCTCCACATTCTCTCAACATTCATCAATTTACATTCTAAAGCATTTCTACCATCATTGAACATAACACAAGATAACTTATTTCTCTCATAGGCACTTTATTCAATCATTATAATTCTTACTATGATTAAAACTACATCCCCAAACAATTTTAAAAATCTTCCAACCTCATTAGTCACACAAAGTCATAAATGTCTTCACATAACAATTCTCAAAACTAACCTTCACATTTACTCTTCTAGAAAAAAAAATTATAATATCAAAGCTCACCTTTGCTCTCCCTCAAAATTAGAAACATCTCCTCGTCTAAGTAATCACACTTGAATACCACTTGGAAAAAGGAACATAAGAGAGACAGGACATAAGGAGTTAAGTTCTATTGCACGATTCAAGAGTAATGAAGAAAATGAAACTCTTTCTTCCTATAGTCTCTTGTCCATGGATGTGTCGCGACTCACACCAATGAAAAAAAGATACTACTAGACGTGGCTTGTGAGACTTTTAGACCCTAGAATATTAATCATAACCTTATACTCTAATACCAAGCCTGTCACGACCCGCAAGTACCCATATAAGTTGGGGAGAACCCTTAGGTCATGACCGCCTGTACTTGACCCTTTGGGTCTTGTACAAGCCCTTTAACTATCGTTTATTACATATGACATAAAAAGTAGTGCGTAATTAAAACTTTTTATGACATTTAATATAAAAGGAATCTTTTATAAATACTAAGAAAATCTCACCGTCACAAGACAAATTAGAAGACACGACATAATATCTTAGGGACACGACCATTTACATTTGAAATTAATACATATAAAGAACTTATACAAAACTAAAATAATTAAGAACTATGCCCTCGAATATATGAGGACATACTTTGTCTTGAGTGAATCAAATAACAAGCTTTCCTTCTAAACTTTAATCTTGCTTCCAAACCTACACTTATTGAGTATATAAAAGTATGGGGTTAGTACAAAACAATAAACACTCTATGGCATATACAAAAACATGAAAAAAGAGACATTTTAGTAAAAAAACACATTTTCATGACAATTAAGTCAAACATTTATGAATATAGAAGTGAAACAATATTAGAATCATCATTTAACAATTAGAGAAGGATTTCCATAATTTTCACAAAAAGGACCATTTTAAAGTAAACCCTCCAAGACTTGCAATGAAATCGTTTTGACATTACTACAAACTAAACCTATTCAAAAGTAGTGAACTTCTAAGGTCATGTAAAGAGGAAGTGAACTCATTTCCGTAGGAGTTTCCCTAACTAAGATTATCCTAAGACACGCCAAGGTAAGACATGAGGAAGTGGGCATCTGCCTCCTTGGATACACTCAAAAGTGATCCTCAAGACTACCCCTTTCGGCTTACTCACCTCGGGAGAACAAGCCACCACTTAATAAGAAGACATTATAAGAACACTCTAGCAAAACACCAACACTTCCCTTTCGGAATGCCTACTTAGTGCAATGAGTAGATAGTGTCCCATAACACCACCTACCCTGAGTAGTACACTCTTTTAGAAGGCTAGGCCCCAAGACTCCCCTTTTGGAATGCCTACCTAGTTCAATGGATAAATAACTTCCATTCCACTACCTATCCTAAGTAGTACACTTTTTAGGAGACTTATCATTTTCATTACTTTGTGGGATTTAGATTAACCGGAATAGACGATGAGATCTAGACATTGGATGGCGATATTAATCCCTATTGGATGAGGAATCCTCCCTTGCCTAGAATAAGGTCATTCTCTTAGCTTTTACATGGCTTGCCTTATAGTTACATCCATGCGGGTGCATAGATATGGGATAAGGAGATTGATACTAAGTAAATCATTCTCTACTAACGAATAGTACTATCCTCAAGAGGTACATTGGAATACAACATCTTAACTCACGAAGTGTAACCTATTTATATCCTCTCGGTGCTAGGCATAACTCCCCAAGGTTATCGAACACTATAAACTATAGGTTAAGGATAACTAGTGAACACCAAATTTCATTAACAAAGGGAATTAATCATCCAACCTATCTTAGAAATCTCTTAGGAATAGTGAGGTTTGTACTGAACAATTTATCTCAACTCATGAATAGTGTCCATCCCAAAACTCCTCTTTTGGCTTAACTTAGCTTCTTTCATTCAAGTGTGAGTGTGTGTGTACATGTGACCACACCATCCGAATAAGAATCATTTAATTTACATTTATCTTCTCTACATGCTTAGACCTTCATTCATCACATCACACACTTTAACATGCTTTACATAATCATAAAAGTCGTTTAGACATAATCCTTAGCATACTTTTCATAATAAGATTCGTAAAACACATTAACAAGAATGACTTCATTTCCATATTTCTTCACATAATGTGCCTTCAGTGCCTCATTCACAAATACAAGTAACTACACATTCGTACAATTCAAGTAAACACCACCACCAAGAAGGTGGACCATACCACTAAAGAATTTTTTTTAATCAAATCTAAACAACAGAACAAACTTACCCTTTAATCCAAGATCCTATCACCTATAAGATTTTTCTAAGAATTTCATCATAATGTATCCCTTAGGGAAGTATCTAAACAAACATATCAACCATAAGAATGTAAAGCTCAAAAACTACAATTCATGCTGATTTAACCCAATCCTTAAGCAAAAATTTCATTAAAAGATTTAACATGTTTTAATTGATATTTTAGACTTAAAATCACCAACTAACATAATAAACATAATTGTTGAATTTTTAGAAATGTTTTCATGCAAGACCCTTATTTAGGGTTGAAGATAGAAGAAGTTAGGGTTGGAAAACTCTTATTGAAATCTTTTAGAAAGCGGCTCTTTGAATGGAAGAGAGTGTAAGGATGGATTACATACCTTAGACAAGAGAAAAACCACTGATATTGATGAATACTTTACCACAAACAACCCTCTTAGCTCCTTTAGGACATCTAGCTTCTATGGAGTCTAAGAGAGAGTTCTAAGGGAGATGGATTTTCGATTTTAGGAAATGAGGTGTAAAATTAGGTCTTAAGGTTTGAAACACTTAAATATACTTAAATAACCCTAAAAATATAACTTAAGGTTCATAAAAGACTTGGGCTTAATTTACCAAACACCCCAAGCCAAAAGAGAAAATGACAGCTTTTGGATAGCCTTCAACTGACGGTTTGCAACCAGTGGACCGTCTGTCCATCAACGGTCTATTACTGGAGTTTCTTGAATTTGTACTTATACCCATATTGGGCATGGAAAGCCTAACTTTTAGTTTTAATCAATGGGTCAAGTCGACAGGCCGTTGGTTGGATCACAGGTCATCGATTGCCGTCGTTGATGGACAGTGCCAAGGCAATTTTGGGTCCCTCTCTTGGACCCTTCTCTAGGGCCCCTTATGGGTCCTAGCTGGGGTATTAGCTGTATGATAACCCCTTAAACATATTCATCTAGGTCGTACAAACCTCCTACACCATTTTCAAACAAAAAGAACATGTAAAACTGACTCAAACACATCAAGACACACAAGCACTATCGAAGGAATATCTTCCGACCGACATGGACGTTCTTGGACATTTGACCTCCAAACATAAAAAAACTTGACACACTGCCTAAGGATATAAATATAACTCATTTTAACTTAAAATTCACTCAATAATAATCACGAAGCTCTAGTTCAACTTAGTTCATTTTAGGGTGGTACAATGTATAAGGTCATATAATCTTATAACCCTTTCACAATAGTACCCTATAAAATTCAGCATGCACCAAAAGTACACACATCCACCTTTAAAGTGGATAAATCATTCAAACACAATAACTAAACACCTCCACCATTCAAGTGGATCATCATAAGAATCTAACTCTTCAAGGTAAACTAACCACATGCTCCATTCTTACTTGATTACAGTCATATAGCATTGAGTAAAAAAAATATCAATATTACTTATCCATGGTTAATAATATAAGATCTAACCAAGTTAGTTCATGTCTACAAAAATCAATCATATCAATTCATATATAGATGTTATAGTCTGAGGGAATTCATCAAAAAATTTAGTGCTCACATCTAATATCTAAATTTTCCTCTTTCATGACAGAATAATAGGTCATATCAATTTCACCTTAAAATCTTAGGTTAATCAAGAATACATGTAAAATTATAGTTAAATAATGTAATTACATAAAAAATAACTCACATTAAATTAATTAAATCAACCTATAGTAAAATTCATAGAGTAGAGAAGATCCAAGGCAAGTGTTGGGGAAAACCCATAGGTTATTTTGAATTTATTTTGAATTCAAGTTAAAATAACATAAATTAAATAGTATCATAAATGACAAACATAATTCAACAATTAAGAAAAACATTTAAATAACTTCATGGGGTTGAGTTGAAATCCTAACTTTTAAAATTTTCAAGAATTGAATAAAAAGCTTTTTAGAGGTCTTCATGGGTGATAACTACCCATGGATGAAAACTTCAATTACTTTAAACAACCCAAATCCAATTAGAAAAAGGCCCAATCTTGAATCTCTAACTTATCTATTCCACGTTCTTCGATGGAGGTTTCCTGGAGAGAGAAATGTTTGAGAGGAAAGTATTTTAGGGTTATAATTTGGGTTTTGAAATAAATGATTTAATTGGGTGAGTTTTGAATTTAGATGACTTATATAGGTGTCCTAGGCTTTGGCAAAACAACATAAGTTTACGTTAGCCAAAACAACATAAGTTTAAGTTAAAACAATTAAGAAAAGACTAAAGAAGTTAACGGACTGTTAATTGATGAAATCTCATAATGGACGCGTTCAGGGACTGTCATCATCTCCACGCTCATCAAATTGGTGGTGAAGAATTTCTATCATGATAGTGCTTCACTAGTTCGGGCATAACTTTTTAACTAGAGATCGGAATTACAAAAACATGGTGGCATTGGCAATAGGACTACGAAAAATTTAAGTTGATTCGTAATGGAAAACATAATTGTGTATGAGCTAAGACATATCATCATTTAAAGTTGACCCTACACTCTAAGTCAAATGAAAACCCTTCACGGACGTTGACACCCCTTAAGACCTAAATATCCGTTGTCCTGGAGAAGTAGCCTACATTGAGACCTCTTAAGACCTAAATATCTAACTCATAAACATAACCCCTCCCACTAATCGTGGTGACCTTCATGAGATTTATAGTCGCTCGTGGGGAGGGTCCCTATTTTGTGGCAGCTTTGTGAATCTACTGCCTCACCTACCATGGGTGGCATCAGGCCTCGTCATGTCCACCGTAGGTTGTGAATACCCTCATAGTCATGGTTGTAAGTGTCTAGGATTATTTTAGGCAGCCTTTGCCCCTATTTATGGCCTTAAGCGAAAATCTTTGGTCCTTTCCTTAATCCTTTGACATTAACCCTTACATTTAGGCTCTAGCTCAACTTACCAATTTTTGATTTGTTACATTTAACCACCCAACAAATGTAATGTACTTTAAGAGTCCCTAAGTTTATTTTCCTTGGGAAGTGTGTCCCAAGTAGAGGATGACAAAAATGAGTTAGTTTGTCATATACATAAGTTGGCTCGGTTAGGTGTCCAATAACTGCATTCACCCAAGGGTGGTGTCATGGTCCATAATTGTTTTGAATCACCCTTTGTAATCGATTTGAGTTCAAAGCATGACCTTGACCATATTCTAATGGATATTTAATGAATTTGTACTCAATAAGTCAATAGAGGCTTTCTCCAAAGGGGGAGATGGTGAGCTTAGGTACCAAGGTAGGTTATGTTCTCCATATTTTAATGGTTTGATGTAGCAAATTTTAAGAGAGTCTCATGGTTTGTGGTATTCTATTCATTTGGGAGACAATTCTATGTATTGTAATCTATAAGAAGTCTACTGTTTGAATGACATGAAAAAAGATATAGCAGGTTTTGTAGCCAAATGTTTGAATTACCAAATTGGAAGTGAGAGAATGTGAATAGAGATTTTAATATAGGTTTTCCTCCTACTAATAGTAAACATGATTCTATTTGGGTCATCGTTGATAGAATGATGAAAACTGTCTATTTAATTCCTATCAAGGTTTCCTTTTCGGTCAAAGACTATGCAAAATTGTATATTAAAGAGATAGTGATATTTCATGGGGTTCTTTTAGCATTTCAGATCGGGGTACTCAATAAGCTTCACACTTTTTGAATGCATTACAAAGAGGTCTTGGTACGAATGTTAAACTAAGTACCGCTTTCCACCCTCAAATGGATGGTCAAGTGGAACGTACCATCGAAACCTTATAATACACGTTAAGGGAATGTGTTATAAACTTCAAGGATAATTGGCATTATTATCTTCCGTTGATAGAGTTTTTCTACATCAATAGTTACAGTCGAAGTATTTCCATAGGTTCTTTTAAAGCATTGTATGTCAGGATGTGTAGATCTCCTATTGGTTGGTTTGAAGTAGGTGAGATTGCTCTAATTGGTCCTGAAATAGTTTATAATGCCATTGAAAAATTCTTACTCATTAGAGAGAGATTGAATATGGCCCAAAGTAGGCAAAATTAATATGCTGATGTTAGAAGAAGAGATCTAGATTTTGAAGTTAATGATTGGGTCTATTTATAAGTATTACCTAAGAATGGTGTGATGAGGTTTGCCATATCAAATGTTGAAACTTTTTGAGAATATTACTATGACTAAGACTTGCAAAATTATTTGGGTATCGCTAATTGGGTATACATTATTCCTATAGATGATTTGGGAGTTGATGAGAGACTTTTTTATGAACAAGTTTCAGTAAAGATTTTCGACAGGTAAGTTAACAAGTAGAGAAACAATGAAGTACTTCCGTAAAGGTTTTATGGAGGAATCACTTAGTTGACAGTGCAACATGGAAAACAGAGGCCGATATGAAGTCGCGCTATCCTCGTATTTTTCCTCTACTCCTATCCAAGCTTGAGGTGAGTAGTTTTCTTGAGTTTGGTGTTTTAGGAGTCATAAGTGTGCATGTGACCTTCATGATTTTTCCTTATTATATTGATTTTCTTGTGAGAATTCATATGTTACAATAAATTGTGTTTTAAAAATTTTATATTCCTCGTGGTGATTTGCATTTATGTATGATGATTACATATTTGTCTTCATAGGATTATTTGAATTTCTGTATGACGATTACGTATTTGTCTTCATGAGATGATTTGATGAATATGATTAGTTATGCTTTAGATGAAAGATATATTGACTCCATAATGTAGTTTTGATCTTCGTTTGAGTGGGAGAGGTTATTTCCTATGACAATTATGACAAATGAAGTTTATGGATAATGTGTTTGTGACAAAGCTCCTACGACTTCCTTGTGTGCAATGTCTATTTTTTGATATGAAGTTAATGTTTCTTCCTTAGAATTTCGTATAATTATGATATTGCATACATGTTGGGCTGCTAGTATTGAGTCTTGATTCCGTAGGTTCTCTAGGTTACCATTCGAGGATTCATGTTCACAATAGGGAGATAACGTAACACTCCGAATATGTTTAGACTTAACTAGAGCTATAATTAAAGGGGTAAAAGTCTAGAGAGAGTGCAAGGTCGAAGATAATCTAACAAAAATGGAGGGGAATAATTTTTCCTTTGTCCATTCGACGACCATCAATTGGACCATCTATAACCCAAAATAAAATTTAACACCAAATTTTATATGTGATGTAAATTTGGTGTTTTGAACTTCAACCCTCAAAAATTTTCACACCAATTGACTTTTTAATTTTATAATATTATTTCATTATACAAACTTTAGTTAAACATTATCTAAATTGTATATTTAATTAAATCTCTTGGTTATTTAATTATATTTATGTAATATTTTAATTATATTAATTTTAGATATAAATTTATCTTTTTTGTAAATTATTTTTTCTATATGTCATTTTTTATATATTAAATTAATGTTAATTCTACTATATATAAACAATAATTAACCTTCTTACATATTCAAAAATTAAACATATAAGTTTTTAAATAAATAATACAATGTACTTAAAATAAGCGAAAATAATAAACGATCAACCAATAGTTATGGACATACATCATAATTTAAATATAAAATACATAGTAATTTTAAAAAGTAAAATAGAACATAATAATTTATTTAAATAGATTCTTACCGGATTCATCATTACTATTAAAATATTAATTGTATGGGGTCGAAAATTATTGAGGTGTGGTTGTGGCCGCAGAAACTGTGGACTTTTTTCCCATTATTCTACATTGTTATTCTCGAAAAAATTCATAAACTTTTGGAACAACAATACTATCCACATTAATTAATATAATTTAATTTTTCTTTTTTAAATATTTTATATTTTAAATCTCTATGTTTCATTTTGAACTATATAATGTATCATTAGAGCATTTATGGGAGCACCGTAGTAATCTTGAAAAGTGAATATTTATGTAGAATTTAAAATACTTTTTTCAATTATTTAATGTTTATTTAATTTTATTTCATTAATTATTTCACTTTTATTTGTAATATCCATTATTATGTATAATGCATAATATTTACTAGGAATTTACTCGAACAGTTCATTTTGTCGTTTTGAGTACTAGAACTTTTTATTTCATGAAATACATTCCGATAGATTTTAAATTGCTATTTTTGACTATCCGTAACTACATTTATAAATCTAGTAGGATAGTTTTAATAATAAATTTAATTTTTAGTTGAATAATATAACATTAAAATTAGTAGGGGTCATTTTTACATCATTTATAATTAGTCATATAATAATTAGGGTAATAAATAATATGTAGAGAAAATGAAAAGAGGAGAAGAATGGAAATTAAAGCAGCTATGCTCCCAAGTAAAAATCTTCATCCAAGGTATTGAAACCTTGTTTCATATGTAGTGGTTGCTAAATAATGCATACTAGTCAAATAATAATTTGATCCATGAAGGGCTTTGGAAAATCATATTTTTCCTGTCCATAAATTTAGTTTCCTATAATACATGCCCTCCATCCTATTGCTGGTCTAGTTTAGACAAGCTCGCCCTTTGAGTTAGAGATTACTTTTATCCCACCTTTTTTCGGACACATTGTACTGGCTCACCCCCTTAATATCCACGGTAAGATAAATTACTCCAGCGTAAAGGCACTTGATGATTTCCATTTTCACCACCTCTTGTATTGGAGGGTTTAATCTCTGCTGTTGCTCTACACTGGGCTTGCACTCATTGTCCAGCCGATCTTGTAAGTGCATACACTTGGAGTAATATCTACAATGTCAGCTACAATCAAACCTATATCTTTGGTGTGTTCTCGGTAGTACTTCTTTGAGTATTTTAACCTGATATTCAAGCAAATTAGCTTCAAAGATTGTTTTCAATGTCTTGTTGGCTCCAGAAAGGCGCATTTAAGGTGTGATGGTAATATTTTATGCTGCAAAACTGGGGGTTCATCCATTGATATCTTAGCAGGTGGAGTCTCTCAAATTTTAAAATTGGTATCAAGTTTAACTGGATTTCGTGCATGTTTACCAAAAAAATATTGAGCAACAACTATATCATCGTAATTGTTGACTTCTTATTCATAATAATTAGAAATGGCTGACTCGATAGGTTCATTTTGTAGCATTTGATGACTGACATTTTCTACTGCTTCATCTATAATATCTTCAATTGATAACAAATTGATGTCACTTCATTTCTTCATGGCTTCATAATTTTTAATCATCACCTTATAATCATTTACTAGAATTTTTACTTGCAACTTTCAACATCCACCAGTCCACTTTCAATTGCTAAATATAGTCTTCCCAGTACGATGGGTATTTCTGCATTAACATCACAATCTAAAATTATGAAATCGGCTGGGAATGTAAATCAATCTACTTTTACCAAGATATCATATGGGACGAAAAATGGATGCTTGATGGATTTGTCCTCCATGAGGAGTTTCATTGTTGTGGCTTTTGGTTCCCCAATCCAAGTGTCTTATAGAATGCATAAGGCATTTGCATAGTGTTTTTTCGAATTGGTGCAAGGAATGGTAAAATCCCCTGCATCTTCCCTTTTTATAGTTAGCACCTTAAAAATTAGCCCTTTGGAACTCTAACGTATCTCAATTGTTTAATAGTCTATAGCTCTCTTCTTTCAAACTACCTCCTTCATGAGTTTGGCATACCTAGGCATTTCCAACTATGTGTGCACCAAAGGAGGTTTATACACATTCATAAATATTTATAACTTTTTTTAACTTCTCTTTTCATTTCTCATTTTCAATCATTTAGAAAATCGTGGGGATATTTTAGGCATCGACTTTAAAACTTTTGCAGTTTCAATATGTTATCCCGTTTCTCTTGATGTTTATTTGTCACGACCGGGGAGAACTCCCTACACGTAATTGGCGTCTTCGTCGTCGAATAGGCCTCAGAGAAGGCCGTATCATACATCATCACATTTAAAAGATAAATAAATGAGAAAAGACATTAAAACACCACAGAAGTTGTTTCAAACTTTTAAAAAGACACCTTAACTTTGCGGACATCCTATTACCCTCTTAAACAATTTTAAAGTGTTTTAAATACCCCATTTTTTAACCATCCTCACTTGCAAGAAAAGAAGTTCAATCACGTACCAATTATAATCTGCCACGTATTAATTTTATTTATATTTTTCTTATTTTATAAACTTCATTTTCTTTTTCTTTTTCTCTTTCTTCTTCTTTCTTTTTCTCTTTCTTTCTTCTTTGTTTATTCTCTTTCTTCGTCTGCTTAATTACCCTCCTCTGTTCTCTTTCTTCTTCTTCTTCATAACCAAATTCTCCACGTACTGCCATTTTCGTCAATTCACTTTTGATTAGTCAACGGAGATCTGAACTTGATATTACTAGTTTGCATTTTTTTGAGATGTGTCAATTTAATGAGTTATTTTCTGTTAAAGCATCTATTATAAATAGTTTTTTGTGATTCTATTTGTTAATAATAATTTTTCGCAAACTCTAATTCATATTATTAAAGCATCATTGAGGAAGATGGTGAGGTAAATTTGTGTTAATGATATTTGATCTGCCATTAATTAAGTTTAACACATTTGAGGCAATTGTAACTCAAATTGAGGAAGATGATGAGGTAAATAATTAATAAAGAAAATGATTGAAACGTGGCACTTTTCAATTAATTTTTGATAGCAAAACTGGACCTCACGCGCGTCATGTGCTTGTTCAGAAACTTGGCAAGAAAATAAATCAAAATGGTCCTTTTACAAAGATATTCAATACTTTTGTGGGGTAATAGAATTTCCGCAAGGTTAAGGTGTCTTTTTTAAAATTCGAAACAACTTCAGTGATGATTTTATGTCTTTTCACTAAATAAAAATACGGAAAAATTAAAACTTTACAATTGAAGTTCACATAGACTTCTCATATATCAAAAATATTCTAAAATCATCTCACACAAACCATCTAACATAAGAGTACAAAAGATGGTACATAGCCCTTAGAAAATTACAATATGTCTCATAAGAGAAACATCATAATAGGTATAGTCGACCTTTTTTATAGAAATTTAAACCAACATCATGTACATCAAGTGAATGCAACATCATAGGAGACAAACACCATATATAATCAACATTATGCATTTCATTTATATCATATGTATATAAAGAAATCACTCTAGGACTATCCTCAAGGTCCACTTGTGTAATGCACACGTAAAATAGCATACCCTTACCTATAATAGAATACCTATCAAGTCATCCAAGTTATTATGCATCTTTCTTTTTTCACGAATTCATTTTACCTTTGCGAAACTTATCCTTAACCGACATAAGACCGTGTGAGCTAAACGTGGAATCCGGTGTCAACCTCTCACACCGAAAGGAGGTCATCCTACTTGCCAAGGTAGGACATATACATCATAATAGCGTCTATGTGGATCCACCAGCTAGTTTTCCTATGGGATCACATAGTTAAGGAACTAAGAGATTGTTTCTAGAAACTCTCTTTATGGTAACTCGCATTGTAGCGTCCACCTTATGAGATTTTTGGTAAACCTACCTTCCTTTTTGAAAGGGACACCTCTTATAGTGTATTTCGCTTGGTGCTAAGCTAAATTTTCCTTTTGAGGTGTCTTTAAGTCTTCTATAAATTTGGTTATAACATAGGTCTTAGGAGACTAACCCCTTGTATAATATGATCGTAGCTCCTAGGTTATAGGATGAGAAAGTCCTTTCATCACAAACCAATATTATTTGAGCACATTATATCATAATGATAATAAGAAGATGCACAAAAGAATAACTTCCAATCCTCATAATCATACACCTATCATCATCTCACAAACATCATGTTCATAGCCTTATCATACATTCATAACTTCATCATTTATACTTTGATTGAACGACATTACCAAAAATAAACTAAAGTTAATACAATGAAGTGTTCATAACCTTGAATGTCTTACCAATAGCTTTGAGGAATCTCATCAAATACCTCACCTCCCCCCAATTCCATGATATTCACCCAATAATCCAACAACCATTATCATATAATAGTAAAATATGTAAGAACACATTCAATTTTATCTCCCTTAATCATCATAAATAAAATTGTTAAGTTAGTGTTATGAGAAGAAGAATATTCATGGTTCTTTATAGGAACTTATGTCAAAGCATTAAGGGATACATATATTCCACATATAAACATACATATATCATAACTAATAATTGAATCAAGACTAGACAATTCAATTAAGAAAGTAGCCCCACGAAATTGTATTGGAACTTGACTTTTCAAGAACATTGAAATCAAAATTTTGAAGAACCTCTTGAGAAATGGAGTCCCAAGAGTGAATAGCCTTCATAACTGAACAAATACTTAAAGATTTGTTAGAGAAAGTCTTTATCTTGAATCCTTAGAGAAATCTTCGTCTTCTTCTTCTTCAATAGAAATGTATGGAGTAGTTAAAGAAACTACAAAAAAGTGAGAGTGATTTTCATTTCACTTGGTGATTTTATTTTTGTCGGTAAAAATGACTTAACGCTGACCTAAAATAAATATAGTCCTCCCCTTAAATACCCAAAAAACCCCTCATTTAATTAGACCTTTTTGTAAAGTAACATTAACATAAAAACGACGCGACCAAATATGGGATGATGGCTGCGTCTGGCGGGGGTACCTCAAAATATTTTTCTCGAATCCAATTTGAGTTAGAGAGGTTAGTGACATCTCCACATCGCGAAGCAAAATTTCCTCTTCAAGTGTTGGTTGCGCAATGCTCAGGCACCCTCAAATAAGGGCTGTCTCCAAGCTGCATTGGCAACCTCCTTGCCAACCCTTGGTCCCTCTTAAAGGACCCCTAGGGTGGTCCTTGGGGGGTCATAACTGGACTTTTTTACCCTATATACATTATTTTACCTACTTAAAGTACTTTTACATGTTATAGAATTCATACTACACTCTCAAAGTTTTACAAGATATAAGGACCTCTACTAGTGAAATTTCGCTAGTTTCCGGATGTCATGGTCGTTCTTTGACGTTTAGACTCTAATACATTCAAATAAAGTTTAATTATATGGTTATAGGTATTGTAAATTAATTTTTACACCTTATATACAAGGTGACACTGTAGACTAGGTCCTTGGATTTCCGAGGTATAATAAAATCACCCCATTGGGGAACATTCATCTCGAATGACACTTTCAACATCTTTTTGTAACTTTGACTCAAGACTAGCAGACCAACCAACCAATGGGACATTGTAATAATTCATTAAAAAGGAGGAAACATTCACTCCCTTCTCAACTCAACACAGTCCCATTTATAAGATAGAAATAATGACAACTACCAATTTTTTTCACACTTTTCACATTTTTCACGTTTTGCAAGGAGGAAGTCCTTCTCTATTGCATATGGCTCCACATATTCAAAAAGAAGCACTACATATTTTCATAACTTCACACTTGAGAAATTTTAGAAGAAGTATCACATAAAAAATATACCAAACATTAAATTGAGTATTGTAAAGAATGAAGACACATAGTTAAACAAATATATAAAACATGGATTTTTAAAAGATCAAGATTAATTGAGGGAAAATTATTGAAGTTTCAAAACACAATTATGACCCTTGATAACAAAAATTAGGAGAAGTTACTAACATCAACCTTGACTAGAAGAGGAGGGGAAAAGATGAGGATATCGGGGTTTCGTGTCGGGCTCGGCCTCCCATGTAGCATACTTTACTAGTTTGTTCTTCGAAAGAACCTTCATGGAATGTACTTCTTTATTCGTCAACATCTTCACTTGCCGATCTAAGATCTCAATCAGGACCTCTTCATAGGAATGGTTAGCATTGACTTCTTAACATTCGAGAGGAAAGATAGGCACTGAATCACCTATTTACTTTTTTATCATTGACACATGGAAAACCATATGGACCGGAGCAAACTGAATAGTTTATTTAAATTCATAGCAAACCTTTTTGATGTGTTTCACAACCTCATATGGCCCCACATAACGGGGACTAAGTTTTATCTTTTTGCCAGACCTCATCACCCCTTTCATGGGTGATATCTTGAAATAGACCAAGTTAGCTACCATAAACTCAAGGCCCCTTTTTATATTGTCAGCATATGATTTTTTGTTGACTTTGGGACAACTTAGAGGATACTTATAAGTCAGACTTTCCCACAACCTCATAGATTTCATTAGGACCTATTAGAGAAAAATCACCTACCTCAAACCACCAAATTGGAGATCTACATCTCCTTCGGTAAATGGCTTTAAAAGGTGACATAACGATAATTGAATGGTAGTTGTTATTGTAGGAACATTGAATCAATGGTACATGGTAATCCCAATTACCCTTGAAGTCAATGGCACATTCCCTCAACATATCCTCCAAGGTTTGGATGACTCGTTCTGCCAAACAATTCGTTTGTGAATGAAATGCGGTACTAAGTTTCACCTTGGTACCTACCCCACTTTGGAATGCCTCTTGAAACCTGAAGTGAATTTGGGACCCCTATCCAAGATGATTGACAAGAAAACCCCCTGCAAAGTCACAATCCCATAAGATACAACATAGCGTAGTCCTCCACTGAATAAGTTGCTTTGGTGGGGGAAAATTAGGCTTATTTTTTCAATATATAAACAATAGCCCAGATAGAGTCATTTTGTCTCTATGTACGAGGCAAACCCACAACGAAATCCATATTGATATCATCCTATTTCTAAGTAGGGATAGCCATATCTTGAGTTAACCCTCCCGGTCATTGATGTTCGGCCTTAACTTGTTTACAATTAGGACATTTGGCCACAAGAATCCATTATATCCTTCTTAAAACAATTCAACAAATAGACCTCTTGTAGATCATGATATATTTTGGTGGCACCCGAATGAATGGATTATCGAGAACCATGGGGCTCTTCCATAATTCATTACTTTGAGTCATCCACATCCGGTACACACAACCTTTCTTGGTACCTAAGTACACCATTCCCAACTTGAGAGAATGACTCATTGTACTTAATAAGAACCTATTCCTTCAACTCCATCAATAGACGATCTAGATGTTTCTTAGACTTCACCTCAACCAATAAAGATGACTCAGATATATGATGAACCATGACACCTCTTTTTGGAGAATCTTCTAACCAAACACATAACTTGGACAATCTATGAACCTCTTTCCGTAACTCTTTCCTAAAATTGGGAACATGGGCCAAACTATTCATTGAAATTCAATTGAAAACATCAACCACTACATTGGATTTGCCGGGGTGGTATAAGACACTCATATCATAGTCCTTTAAGAGTTCTAACCACCTTCTTTTCAGATATTTAACTCCTTTTAAGTGACAACATATTGAAGAATCTTATGGTCGGTGAACACATCTACATGCCCCCCATATAGATAATTTCTCCATAAATTCATAGCAAACATTATGAGCGCTAATTGAAGATCATTAGTTGGATAGTTCTTTTCATGCCCCTTGAGTTGTCTAGAGGCATGTGCTATAATATTACAATGTTGCATGAGGATACAACCAAAGACTACTCAAGAGATGTCACAATACACAATAAACTCTTTAGTACCCTCTAGTAAACTCATAATCGTAGCGTAGGTAAGCTAATCTTTTAACACTTGGAATGTACTTTCACAAGCTTCTGACCACTAAAACTTAACTTTCTTTTGGGTTAAGGTTGCCAAAGGTGAAGCAATAGATGCTAAACCATCCACAAATATAATATAACACCTGTCTAAACATAAGAAACTTTGAATATCGGTTGAAGTCAAGGGTCTAGGCCAATGCATTACTGCCTCCGTTTTCTTCGGATCGACCTCTATTCCTTCACTTTAAACAATCTTACCAAGAGAAGCCACTGATCTCTACCAAAATTCACACTTACTATATTTAGGAAAGAGTTGATTTTCCTTTAGGACTTGCAATACTACCCTCAAGTTACCCATGTGTTCATCCTCACTTTTTCCTTGAGGTATTCTAATACTACCCTCAAGTGACCCATGTGTTCATCCTCACTTTTAGAATATACCAAGATATTATCAATAAAGACAATTACAAATAAATCAAGATAATTCCAGAACACCTATTTCATAAGGTCCATAAAGGAAGTTGGGGTATTATTTTGACAAAAAGATATGGAAACTCATAATGATCATACCTAGTTCAGAAAGTCGTCTTAGGAATGTCTACACCTCTCACCTTACGTTGGCGATACCCCAACCTCAAATCAATTTTTGAAAAGTAACTAGCACCTTGGAGTTGATTAAACAAATCATCAATACTAGGAAGAGGATATTTATTCATTATAGTAACCTTGTTCAATTGTAAGTAATTAATAAACATTTTAAGATACCCATTTTTGTTTTTCACAAATAATACCAGATTGCCCCATGGAGATATGTTTGGTTGTATAAAACCCTTATCTAGGAAATCCTTGATTTGAAAATTCAATTCTTTCAACTCAACTGGATCCATCTGGTAAGGAGGAATTGAAAAGGGATTAGTATGCGGCATCAAATCTATGCAAAAATCTATTTCCTGTTTAGGAAGAATTCCGGGATAATCATCGAGAAGACTTCTAGAAATTCCTTAACTACGAGGAGGGAATCTAAATGAGGAGTCTCAAATTCAAGGTCCTTGACCCTCGCAATATGATACAGACATCGCTTGTAGATCTTCTTAGAAGCTTCTAGAAGGGAAATTTTTTGACCTCTAGGGATTGAGTTTCCCCATTTCCCTTCTAAAACTGTTTCATTAGAAAATTTGAATTTAACTACCGTTGTTCTACATCAATAAAAGTAAAAAAAAGCATACAATCAATCCATCCCCAATATGACATCACAGTCAAAAATATCAAGTTCTGCCAAACCAACCAATGTACCTTTATTATAATATATGACAATTCCTATAGACTCCTTTTAGCAACAACCGAGTCACCCAGCGGGCTAGAAACCGAAAAAGGTTCAACTAGGTCATCGGGAAGCAAATCAAACTCATTGACACCAAAGGAGTTACAAAATATAAAGTTGAACCGGGATCTATAATGAATAAACATTAATTGGAAATACTTGCAACATATCGGTAACAACATCGGGAGAAACCTCGTGATCACCCCTTGACTTTAGAGAATTGAATAGGTTCTTCTTTGGATCATTGGAAATAATACCACATTTCTGTTCTTGATTACTCTACTTCCCTTGCTTCTTGGCCATGGGAAAATCATTATTCATATTTCCACTCATATAACAACAAAAGAAATTATCCGTTCTAATTATACATTTACCTACATGATTCTTGCCACATGCGGGACATTGTGGAACCTCATTTTGTGAACCCAAACCTTTCCCTCCTTGGGACCTAGGGCGAGAAGCCATATCTTCAGGAGCCTTTGGTACATTAGAAGCGACTTGGTAGGGGAATATTTTCTTGAACTTTGGGTTGTCTTGGATCTCAAACATACCCTTAGAAGTACCTCCATCTTGGGGTCTTTCCCTCTTGAAAATCCCTATTCTGCCTCTGGTGTCTACTATCCTGAACTTGTTTAGCATGCACCATCAAACCATAAATGTCCATGTTTTCATGAATCATTGATGTCCGACATTCTTCCACGAGATCATCAGACACACCCGTCATAAAACTTCTCATTTAAACTCTAGGGTTGTACACCAAAGAAGAGACATATTTAAACAACTTAGTGAATTTCAAATAGTATTCTTAACACCCATACCACCTTGATGAAGGTTGATTAAATCTTCCACTTTTGCCTCTATTTTCTCCCTTGTGAAGAACCTATCAAGAAGTGCACTCTTAAAGATTTCCAACTTATAGGACCCGCTGTCAAAGCCCTATTGACTTTCCATTGGGTGTATCATGTTTGGGCCACATCATTGAGTTGATAAGCGACTAGCTCGACCTTTTTATTTGAATTCATCCTATAAAAGCCCGAGCATACAAACTAGCATCCTAAAGTCGCCACAAGGTGTGTTCGACAACTCAGAGGTCTCCTACAAGCCCTTAGACATCATTCATTGCATAAAAATATATGAAAAGTAGTGTGGAATTAATGTTTTTCACAACATCATATAAAAATATCTTTTGTAGAAAACATAGGATATGCTAAATCTCATTGTCTCCATGTTAGAGACACGATTATCGGGGTTAAGGCCCATACATGAATAAAATAGAAATATCTAAGTCTATTAAAATGTCTTTAACAATAAAAGCTAAACATAGTTATGTCCTTAAATCAATTAAGGACATACCACAACTTTCTTGAATGAATACTAAAGTACAGGCTTCACTTCAATGGCTCCTCTTAATTTCCACCTACATTTTTATAGATAAGACAATATATATGATTAATGCATTATAAGGCACTAAGCCAGTTGACATGTTATAAAATCATGCGAAAAGGACGTTTATGTAAAACATGCTCTTTTACGAAAACTTTTTAACTTAAGTATAAGAAATCACCTTTAAGTCAATATAAACATGTACAAGTTATATCCATTGTAATCCACATATTAACATTATCAACTCTTCAAACCATATAAGCATATAACTCTACCACGAAAACTTATCTTACGAATTAAATAACTGAGACAAGAAGACAACGCCCATAAACCCTCTTCAAGCACACCTAAATAATTATTTAGACTACCTAAGATAATGTTATTCCCCATTTAACATTCAACTCACCACCTAATGTAACTTTAAGATTCACTTGAGTAAAAAATGAAGATACCGTCCATACACTCTCTTTAAACCTACGTAAGAAACCCTCAAATCTACCCGAGAGAGGATACATTTATTCAACTTACATATACTTGTTTCATAATCATTCATTAAGACAATTAACATTCATTTATGAATTTGAAATATTTCACATAATGATGTTAGAAGAGACCTAGGGAACCTTCACCCTAGCACCTTCATACCCTACTCGTGCCATGTTTAGATAGCATCTCATTCCACTACCTAAATTTTGTAGATATTATCCAATACTAGAATATATCCCACATGATGAGAACAACCATTAACCTACATAGACCATACTATCTAGGCATTTGATCCGGAGTCGTCCCTACTCCTATAGAGGGGTAGACATAGGACACATATCATATAGGCAGATGGCTAAGGAATACCAAGGGTTTCTTTGTACTTTAGTCTCAACTTATATAGAGTCACTTCCCAAGCATACAAACTTGGTTCTAGCCATTATTCTCTTAGAGTAGTTCAATCACTAGGTTATATGAAGAGTTACTATATAGTAGTCCCTAAAAAATCATAATCCACCTTACCATCAATGGGTCCTAGGGCTGCCACACAATGGTAAATTAGGATAGCTCAATGACTGTTTTAGAGATGGTTTCATGCCATACAAGCCAACCTACCCCTAAGTAAATCATTCCCACAAGAAGGATACCATTACGACATTTAACATCAAGGATATCATAACCTTCTATCTAGTTTTAATGTTCCAAGTACATGACCATCTTAACCATGTTCAAGGTCATGTATAAATCACACACACACATACATGACAAAGGTGCTTTAGCCTACTAAGTCAAAAGTCATATTCATATTCTTCATGTATGAAGTAGAGGGTCATAGTTCTATTAAAAAAAAAGGCACACATACTTCACCTAATTACATTTATAATCACAATCAATAGCACATTGGGTCAACTAGATATACTAAAATTTACCGTACTCATTCCTATACAATATAAACATTGTAAATCATAGGACTCATATAATCAACAAGGAAGATTCACACATTAAGACATCATCATAGTCTACTAGAGACACAAATAATCAACTAGAAGAACTCATGATTTGACTTCACATATAAACATAATTCATATAGACCTTCACAATGATCCCAAATCTAAGTTATGACATGATAATATAACAAATAATGCCGACGAGGCAACATTTATCACAATTATAACAAATAAGCACTGCCACCATAAGTGGACCATACCAATCAACACAATTCAATGCCTATTCTACATAATATACGGAAAATTAGGTCAACATACCGCCATTCCATCAAGAAAATCTCCAACATTAGACATTCCAAAAATTTCGATTCACAAAGGCTCCTACAAATAGCCATACTTACTAAACAAAACCAATACTCAAACTATACAATGATCCAACATAACAGAATAAGAAATTCATCAAATTAGGACAACCTATATAAAATTCTAACATGTTTCTTACATAATTTGGTAGCCCAACGTAATCTACACAATAATTTAATACAAAAGAGCTATGATCACATCACCCATAATATAGCAAAAATTAGGATTTCATGATTGCATGGTTAGTAAGAAATTTGATCAAAAATCTATCAATATACAACAATTATATCATAAAACATTGTTTCAAATATTTTTTTTTATAGTTTTTGATCATTTTTGAAAACTATCAAAATTGACTTCTTGAAAGGAAGAGGTTTGAAGGATGAAACACCATACCTATATTGGGAAAACCCCACGAAATTCATGAAGAAAAAATGGGGAAAATCATTCTACTTCCTTGGAGTTTCAAAGATTCATCAAGGGGGTTTTAGCGAAAAGGAATGGAGAGCTGTTGTTTTATGTTGATGGTTTAGATTTGATTGGGGAATTTACGTGTTTAAAAACACTCAATAACCGTCAGTAAATCACCCCCAAATTACCCAAAAGACCCCTACACTTAAAAAGACCTTTTAACCAATTCAAATTTGACTTTAAAACGATGCGACCTATGAGAAGTCAGTGAAATTTTTTGCCCTTTATGTGTGGCAGGTGCTACGTGCAACCACTGCCAAATCTTCGTTGGCTTGGTAGCTTTCTTGGCTCATGTTTGGGTCCTCATCAAGGACTCTTTGGCTGGTCCTTGGGGCATTATTCTCAAACATTTCAACCTTTTACAGGTCATTCCATGTGTATGAACCATCGATACTCAATTTCACCCTCAAACAATACCACAAAACTCCACTACAAAGAACTACGACACCCTAATTCAACTTAGATTAGTTTACGAACGTCTTGGAAGTTTCACTTCAAAACTCTTCCAAACACCTCAAAATAACTTCTAAGAGTTATATTAATCATTTTAAGACATTAAAACTTCATGACACACATGTTATGCTCTAGTTACACCTAGCTCGTTTTATGGACATTAAATTCTCCCCCACTTGGACAACATTTCTCCTTGAATGGCACTTGTTTAATTTTAGACACTAACAAAAGATAAGACTCAAGAATAGGAGCTCATAACCACCACATGTCATAACTATTTATAAAGAAAACACAATCTAACAAAAAAAATTCAAATAATTCACCATGAACATGCTCACTAGATCACTAATTCAACGTTCAGCAATATATAATAAAAGCATGACAATATGAGAGACAAGATCATATAAACTCATTCTATAACATAAATATAACTTCATGTAAATGCAAAATGAAAGGAGATAAATGAAATTTATTTTAGCTTTAGACTCCTAATCAAAATGCAACATTCAACTATAACATTCTGACTCTCAAGCTTGAATATAATAGAAGAAAAGAGACAACAATCTACAACACAACTACTCACCATACTCCCCACTTAGAAGAAACCCATAACAACTAAAGAGAGAAAATTATAACTTACAAAAATCATCACCGACTTTGCCTTACCTTGGAGAATAGAAAATTGATTCTTTCTTGGAATATCACTATCTAGAATACTTGAAGGAACACTCTTGGCCTCTATTATTCTGGCCTCAATACTAGGACAATCCTGCACTTTATGACCATCCTTACCACAACCAAAGAAACCACCGGTACAAACTAAACATTTACCAAAGTGTTTCTTCCCAAACCTAGCACAAGTATGCTTAACAACATGAGAACCACTACCACTCTCAAACTTGACCTTAGGTTCACTAGACCCTTCTTGCATTAGAGCCCTCTTTTTAAACCTAGGTTGGTTTTTCTCATCCATCTTACCCTTTTTTCAAATTCCTTGAGATCCTAATAAGTTTTGAATCTAAAATGGATTGTTCATACATCATATTCCTAGACAAGTTCATGTCATTTTGGAGGATAGTCGTACGACACTCTTCCTTGACAAGGTTAGCTACACGAGTCACAAAACTACTCATCTCATCCCTAGGGTTAGACACCAAGGATGTTACATACCCAGAAAATAGGTTAAAAATCAAATAATATTCTTCATAGCTCATGTTGCCTTGTATAATGTTAATGGACTACTCAACCTTCACCTTCCTCCTCTCATGGGGAAAATACTTCCCTAAGAAAACTTTCTTAAGCTATATGGGATCGGACTCAACCGATCTATTATCTTTCCATTGAGTATATCACACTTGAGCAACCTCTTATCACACTTGAGCAACCTCTCTCAATTGGTATGAAGACAACTCTGCCTTTCCCTAGAAGTCACCCCCATGGCACTCAAAACCTTGTATATACTATCAAGAAAATCTTTGTGATCCCTCCAACCTTAGAACTAAGGAATATATGAACATTCATCCTCAGAAAATCCCTTAGTAAATAGGTAATTGTACTCTCTAAAATATTTACCATAGGCTCGATGCCTCTATCCACACTGATGAACAAGAATCTACTAGACGTGGATTTAAAGAGACTTTTGAATTCCAAAAGACTACTTCATAACATTATGCTCTGATACCAAGTTTCTAACGACCCCAACTTATACCATAGAAGTTAGGGCATCATTTATTCGCCACACACCGTATTCGACTTCTTAGAGGTCTCCTACATAAACTTAGACATCATTCATTCTATAAACATATATAAAAAGTAGTGTGCAACATAATCTAAAAATATCTTTTATAGAAAACGTAGGAAATGCTAGTCTGATAGTTTCCATCTTAGACACACGAATATCTTTGATCACGGCATATAAATCAACAAAATAGAAATATCTAAATTTATTACAATGTTTAACAAGAAAATCTAAATATAGTTTTGTCCTCAAATCAATTGAGGAAATACCACTTATTTGAGTAAATACTAATGTGCAAGCTTTACTTCAAAGACTCCGCTCAATATCAACCTAGACCTTTAGAGATAACACAATATATGAAATTAATGCAGTAGAATGCACTAAGTATGGTGACATTCAATAAAATCATGCTAAAAGGAGATTCATGTAAAGCATGCTCTTTTATTCTCTTTTGAGAAAACTTCATAATAGTAGTATAAGAAAGCACCTTCAAGTCAACATCGACGTGTATAAGTATATTCCAACTAATCCACATAATAGCATTATAAACTCTTCAAACCTTATAAAGATATATCTCTCCTACCAGAAGTTATCCTACGTCTTACTTAAGTAAGACAAGAAAAGACCGCCCATACACCCTCTTTGACCTTCCTTAAATAATCCTTGAGACTATCTAAAGTAATATTATTCCCTATTTTACATTCAAATCACTAGCTATGGTTACTCTAATATTCATTTGAGTAAAACATGAAATGACCGCCCATACACCCTCAACAATACTACTGAAGCAACCCTCAAAGCTACACTCGATTAGTTACGTTTATTCAACTTGCATGAAGTTAAATCATAATCATTCGTTAAGCAAAGTGAAATTCATTTATGTATTTAAAAGACATCACATAGTGGTATTGAAAGAGACCTAGGGAACCTACACCCTAGCACCTTAAAAGCCTACTCGTTCCATGTCTAGATCACGTCCCATTCCACTGCCTAAATGTTGTACAACTTATTCAACACCATAATGTATCCCACATGATTAGAATTTTAATTAACCGACATATATCATACTATCTATGGACGGAATTCAAAGTGTTTCATACTTCGATGGAGGGTGTTTACTTTCTAAGGGTATAACTAAGACGCATCCCACGTAGGATTATGATTAAGGAATATGAATGGTTCCTTTGTTCTCTAGACTCAACTTAAGTAGAGTCACTCCACAATATTCTCACTCGATAGTAGCCTTTATTATCATGGAGTATTTCAATCACAAGGGCATATAAAGAGGTACCATATAATATTCACTACCAAGTCATAATACACCTTACCAAATATGAGTCCATTAGGGATGCTGCTCAATGGTAAATTAGGATTGCTGAATGACCTTCTTATAGATGGTTTCATATCATTCCAGCTAACCAACCCCTAAGTCCATCATTTACATAAGAAGGATACCATTATGACTTTTAACTTCAAAGATATCATAACCATCGATCTAGTTTGAAGTTTACAAGTAAATGACCCTCTTAACTATGTTCAAGATCATGTTTTAATCAGAGACAAGTTCATGTCATTATGGATCATATTCGTATGACACTTTTCTTTCACAAGGTTGTCAACAATGGTTACAAACCTACTCATCTCATCCCTAGGTGTAGGCACCAATAAAAGAGAATACCAAGACAATAGGTTAAACTTCATATAATACTCTTCAACACTTATATTACCTTGTGTAAGGTTAATGAACTCCCTCCTCTCACGGGGAAAATACTTCCCTAAGAAAGCTTCCTACTCTATGGTACCCGACTCAAGTGGGATATTATGTTTCTATTCAGTGTACCACACTTTAGAAACCTACCTCAATTGGTACAAACCCAACTCCGCCTTCTCCTTAGAAGTCACCCCCATGGTACTCAATACCTTGTACACACCATCTAGAGACTCTTGGGGATCCTCTACAACCTTAGAACCAAGTAACATAGAAGTATTCATCCTCACAAAGTCCCCAAGTCTAGAGGTCATGTTACTCTCTAAAAAATTCACCCTAGGGTCAATACCCTAATTCACATGAGTTGTCGTGAATCGGGTTAGGAAAATGAGAGCCTCTCTTCTATCCCCATTAGTTATCTCCGAGGGAACCACTGGAACCTCATCGCCTTGACCCACAATTTGTACTTTATCACCTTGAAAAACTGTAATACCTTATGGATCTTGTCCACAATGTATTAAATTGTCAACTTGGGGAGGAACTTCCTCATTCACTCTTTCTTCTTCCACCCTTCTTGGGGCCATTCTTCTAGTAGTCATCTCCTATAATACAGGAGACTAGATTAGGAAAAGACATTTATAAGCTTAACTTAATGGCGCGACACGAGTAATGAAGAAGGTGGAATTCTATCATCATATAACCTCTCTCTAAAAGATGTATCGCAATTCACAATGATGAACAAGACTCTACGAGACATGACTTTTAAGAGACTTTTGAATTCCTAAGGACTAATTCATAACCTTATGCTCTGATACCATGTTTGTAATGACTTGAGTGTATACACTAGAAGTTAGGGTATCCTCACGTCACCACACGACGTATTCCACCTCTCAAAGGTCTCCTACAAGCCCTTAGACATTATTCATTGCATAAATATATATGAAAAGTAGTGTGAAAGTAAAACATTTTATAACATCATCAAAGAATCTCTTTTATAGAAAACATAGGAAATGCTAAGTTTCATACTCGTCATCTTAGACACAAGAAAATCTTGGATCACGGCCCAAACATAAAAAAAGAAATTTCTAAGGCTATTACAATGTCTTTAACTAGAAGAACTAAACATAGTTATGTCCTAGAATCAATTTAGGACTTACCATAGATTGCTCGTATGAATACTAATGTACATTTTTCACTTAAAGACTTCTGTCAATTGCCACCTAAACCTTTAGATATAAGACAATATACATATAGTACATTAGAATGCACTGTGTGTTGACATGCAATAAAATCATATTAAAAGGACATTTATGCAAAACATTCTCTTTTATGCTCTTTGTTGAAAAGTACATAACATAAGTATAAGAAATGACCTTCAAGTCAACATAGATATGTATAAGATATATTCCAAGTAATACACATAATAGCATTATCAACTCCTCAAACCATATAAGCATACAACATAGAACACCTATATATCCTTTTCAAGCACACCCTAAATGATCGTTAAAACTACCTAAGATAAGATTATCCCTATTAAACATTCAACTCACCAATTAAGGTTACTCTAAGTGTCACTTGAGCAAAACATGAATACACCGTCCAAACACCCTCTTCAAGCCTACTTAAGCAACACTAAAAGCTAGCCTAGATAGAAAACTTTTATTAAACTTACATTAACTTAATTCCCAATCATTCAATAAGCCAATTAAGATTCATTTAAGAATACAAATGGTCTTGGAAGAGACCTAGGGAACGTACACCCTTGCAACTTCAAAGCCTACTTGTGCCATGTCTAGATACCATCCCATTGTTTTACCTAAATGTTATAGAACTTATCCAATAGTAGAATATATACTAGATTCTGAGAATAGGAATCAACCAACATAGACCATTCTAGTTGGGCATTGAATCTGCATTCCTTACTACTCCGATAGAGGGTGTTCTACTTGCCAAGGGTAGAACTAGGACACATCCCATGTGGACATATGATTAAGAAATATCAAGGGTTTCTTCGTACTCTAGTCTCAACTTAAATAGAGTCATTCCCCAAGTATACTAACTTAGTGCTTGATTTTTTCCCAAAGTGTAGTTAAATCACAAAGTCATAAGAAGAGCTACCATGTAGTAATCACTAAAAAAACATAATACACCACACCAAGAATGGGTCCACTGGGCTGCCAGTCACTGGTCAATAAGGATAACTAAATGAATTTATTAGAGATGATTTCATGCTGTTATAGCAAACCTATCCCTAAGTCCATCATTCACACTAGAAGGAAATCATTATGACTTTCAACTACAAGAATATCATAACCTTTTACCTATATTGAAGGTTCCAAGTATATGAACCTCTTCACCATGTTAAAGGTCATGTTTCAATCACACATAATATATGACAAAGGTTTTTTGCCTACTAAGTCAGAAGTCATATTCAAATTCTTCAAATATAATGTTGAGGGACGTAGTTCTACCAAAATAAGACAGACATACTTCGTCTTATCACATGTACAATCACATAAAAATAGCACATAGGGTCAGCTAGATATACTACAAGTCACCCTACTCATTCCTATAATACATCAACATAGTATATCATAAGACTTATATAGTCAACTAGCAAGATTCACACTTCAAAATCAAGTAACACACATTAAGTCATCATCATAGTCTACTATAGACACATATCATCAACTAGAAGAACTCATGCTTTGACTTCACATGTACCCATAATTCATATATACCTTAACAACGATCACACATCCAAGTTATTACATGATAACATTATAATTCATAAAGTAATGCCGACGAGGTTACATTTTCACTATTGTAACGCATAAGAACCTCCATCACAAGTTGATCATACCAATGAACACAATTTAATGACTATACTACAAAATACAGAGATAATTAGGTCAACATACCACCATTCCATCTAGACACCTCCAACCCTTAGCCATTCCAACAAATTTGATTCACAAAGTCTCTTACAAATAGCCAAATACACAAATTAAAATTAAATAATCAAACTATACAATAATCCAACATAACACAAGTAATACCTCTGAAATGAATTAGGTGAAACTAGATCCTAACATGTGTATCATTATGTTTTGAAGTTCTTGAATGGTCTAAAATAGTGTTTTTAGGTAGTGTCTAAAGTTTGGAAGTGTTTGGAGGTCAAACGTCCAATAACATCTATGACATTCAAATGTTAAGCCTTGATACGTTCTTGTGTTGGAAACGTCTGGTAAAAACTCCCCAAGGAGAAATCACAGGGTCCTTGAGGAGTACCTAACTTGTGAAAAAAAATCTGCCAAAATAGTCTCAAACGACGGATGAAAATTTTTAGACCAGTCGATGGCCCTTCGATTGCTGCGTATCTTGATACTTCTCATGGGGATCTTAAGATCCAATTTATTGAGTCTCTTAAGGTTGGAAGTATGACAAGTCGATAGGTCTACAGTCCATACACTGGTCCGTCGATTGACACCTGCAAATTTTCTGCAGGTGTCTCGGATACGCCATGGGTATTTTAGGTATGTTGTTTAGTCTTTTAAAAATATTTTGGGTGATAATTTAAGGTTATTTTGGGTATTTTAAGTATATTTATAAGTCTATAACCCAAAATCAAGTTATTAATATAAAAAAAAACCCCAAACCCAAAGAAGAACTCTTTAGAACTCCATTGAAGCTAGAATGGATATTGGAGCATGGAGCTTCATTTAACATTCAATTCTCTTTGAATTTCGTGTATAATCATCACGTATGGTTTAATATTTTAATCTTCTTATTCAAAGAGCTAAACATCGAATTGTTTTCCAAGACTTCTCAAAAGTTGAATTGTCCTACTTTGATATCTAGCAATAGGTTCTTGCATAAAAACTTTTGAATCAATGATTTATGATTGAATAAAGTTTATTTGAATAATTTTAGACCAAAATTTGAATTAACTAATGCAAATCATGAAATCCTATTTCAACTATTTTATGGGTGATTTGATCATGTCTCTGTTATGTTGAATTCTTGTGTAGTTTACTTAGCGCTATTGCATTATGTAACAAGAATGTTATAATTATATGTAGGCTGACCTAAATTCATAAATTGCTTAATGTATTGTCTTGGATCTTTGTATATTGTGATTGTTGGTTTGAATTGGTAAGTATGACTGTTGGTGAGAGCCTTTGTGTATTGGCTTGGTTGAATTGTCTATGGATTAGAGGTGTTGTGGTTAGAATAATGGTATGCTGACCTTACCTCTTCTATATTGTGTAGAATAGGTTTTTCAATTGTGATACTTTGTATGGTCCCTTTCTGGCAGTGGTACTTATTTTTTATACTTGTGAAGAATGTGTCATCGTCAGCATGAATTTAATGAATTATGATATTATCATTTTATTACTTTTATATGTGGTAAATGTGAGGTCTATATGAATTATGTTTATATATAAAGTCAAGGCATGTTTTCTTCTATGTTGATAATAGGGTCCTAGGCTATAGTAATGTCTTAATTTGTGTATACTTGATGTTGAAGTATGAAGCTTCTTGACTGACTATATGAGTCTTGTAATGGATTATGTCGATGATTCTATCGAAATAGATTGGGTGACTTATAGTATCCTTAGTTTTCCCTATGTCCTACTTGAATATAATTGTACATGTGATAAGAAAAAGTATGTGTGTATCTTGTTGTGGTAGACCTATATTCTACTACATACATGAAGACTATGAATATGACTCTTGACTTAGTAGGCTAAAATACCTTTGTTATGTATGTATATGTATGATTGAAATATAACCTTGAACATGGTTAAGATTGTAATTTATGTGGAACCTTCAACCTAGATAAAAGGATATGATGGTCTCGAAGTCGAAAGTCTTAATGGTATCCTTCTTGTGTGAATGATGGACTTAGGGGTTGGTTTGCTGGAAGGGAATGGAATCATCCTCAGGAAAGTAATTGAGCTTTGATAGTAACAATTGTATTGCATCCCTAGTGGATCCTCTTTGGTAGGGTGTATTATCATTTTGTTATAACAACTATATGTTACCGCTTCATATTCCCTTGATTATATTACTCAATAAGATAAAGACTAGCATTGAGAGAGTATACTTGGGGATTGACTCTACATAATATAAGACTAGAGTACAGAAGAAACATGATATTCCTTAATCATGTGCCTAAATAGGATGTGTCCTAGTTTAACCATTGACAAGTAGATTACCCTCCATCGAAGTAGGGTAGACTCTGGATTCCTTACCTATCTAGTATGGTACATGTTGATCATTACCTATCATTATCATGTGGGATGCATGGTTGTGTTGGATAAGTTTTATAAAGTGTAGGTCGTGTAATGGGACATTATCTAGAAATTGCATGAATAGGCTTTGAAGATGTTCGTAAGTAGATTCCGTAGGCATTCTTTAAGACCAATAAGTGAAAGTATGTAACTGTAGAAAGTCTCTTAAATGCTTTACTGAACATAATAAATTTAGCTAAATGTATGTTCATGAAATAGTACTTGTCTAGAGTAGCTTAAAGGTTTTCTTATATAGACTCGGAGAGGGTTGTATGGGCGGCCTTCACTTCTTACTTAGGTAAGTCTTTTAGTTATTCTAGAGAAGGATTTCAATTGATATAATTAGAACAATCTTATCTTAGGTAGTCTAAAGTATCACTTTAGTGTGTGCATGGGTTGTAGTGGCGGTTGATTCATAACTCACTTAAGTTATCATTAGAATAACCTTTTGTAGGGGAGTATCATGTTAATGTGTTTTGAAGTAATCTTGGTGTTATATTATGGAATGTTACTTATATGTGTCGGTGTTGATTGTAAGTAAATATTATACTATGTTATGGAGTTTTTTTTTCAAAAAGAGCATGTTTTATACAAATGTCCTTTCAGCGTGATTTTTATTGCATGTCACCATACTTCTTGCATTCTAATGAGCTAATTGCACATAATTTATCTTGTCTCTAAAGGTGTAGGTGGCATTTGAGAGTTGTCCTTGAAGTGAAGCTTGGACATTAGTATTCATCAAGCAAAGTTGGGGTATGTCCTCAATAGATCAGTGGACATTACTATGTGTATTTTCAATTGTTAAAAGCATTGTAATAGACTTAACTATTTCTGTATTTTAATGTATGGGCAGTGACCAAAGACATTTGTGTGTCTAAGATGGGGACTTTGAGACATAGCCTTATTCCTTATGATTTACTGTGAAAGATATTTTGAAGTATTATTTCATCTGAGAAGTTTTAATTCCGCACTAGTTTTCATACATGTATGTAATAGATGATGTCAAAGGGATTGTACAAGACCTTGGAGAGGTCGAGTACACCGTGCCGTGATTCAAGATATACCATCTCTTTTAGGGTGTTCTCTTGGGTCATGAAAAACATGGTATTAGAGCATAGGTTATGAAGTAGTCTTAGGAATCCAAAGTCTCATTAAATACATGTCTAGTATAGTATTGTTCATCGATATGAGTCGCAACACATCTATGAGCGAGAGGCTATAGGATGATATAATTTAACTTTCTTCATCACTTTTATGTCGTTTGAGCAGAGTTTAAGTTATAAATTTCTATACCTAATATCTTCTCTTGTGCTTATAGGGTATTACTACAAGAAGAATGATGAAAGAAAGTTGGAAGAGAAGGAGTGCATGAGGAAGTTCCCCAAGGTGGAGTTGCTCCAGAAAAAGTTCGAGTTCGTCATGATACTCAAGTTCCTCCACAAGGTGATCAAGTCCCTATTGTGGGTGGAGATAGTGAGGTTCCACTGGTTCCCCTGACATGACTAGTGGGGAGACTAGAGAGGCTCTATATACTTTAGCCTGAGCCATGACAACTCATGTGAATGAGGGTATTGAGACTAGGTTGAATGCTATAGAGATTACTATGACCTCTTGGTTGAGGGACTTTCCCAGAATGAATCCTCCTATCTTTCTTGGCTCTAAGGTGGGAGAGGATCCCCAAGAGTTTCTTGATGGTGTGTATTGTAACTTCCCTAAAATTAACTAGGTTGTAATAGAGTATCTCTAATGTCTCATTATTTAATAATGTGTTAAAATAACTAATTTAGATATGTTTAAGTAGTGTATAATGTTTTGTGATGTTTGGATACTTCCACGAACGTCCATAATATTCATTGCAATGTGTTTGTTTGTCATCATATGTTTTGATAAGATTTACGTATTTGTTTTGGATGAAAATGATGATACGGGAACCTAAGGACCTAGATTACCATGCATATGGTTTCAACATCTTATTAAAACACCAACTAAGACCCACAAGGGGTCCTAGAAGAGGATCTAAGACTTGGCAACAAAGTTTCCAAGATAGATCCGATCGGCGGCCCTCACCTACGCCCAGTAGGCTAAACAATGCCTCATTGTTAGGTAGATAGATCAATCCTTAGTGGTGGGAGATTAAACCCAATGTGTCAAGCCTCAGTCCCAATTGACACCCTAGATGAATAGGCCATCGACCAGGCAACACCCAACAACTAGGGGTCATCAATGAGATTACCGTAAAGCTGACAAATAAATCTTCCAAGACTTGGGGTGTTTTGGTAAGTTCACCGCAAGTCTTTTGTGAACAATGAATGATTATTTTGGCGGTTTAAAGGTACTTAAAGTTGATTTTATTTCCTAGACCTAGAAAAGACTTCAATTTCAAGTATTCAAAACCCCTCATTCAATAAAGAACTCTCCCAAACTCCATTGAAGCTAGATTCTAAGGATGGGCAAGGGATAAAGGTTTTGGAAACATTCTTCATAAAAAATTCGTGGGTTTCTTCTTATTGAGGTATTTATAGTTCATCCAAGAACTTTATTTTATTGAAGAAGTCACTTCAATGAGATTTCAAAAAGGGTTGTCAAACTCTAACTTGTTCTATCTTTGACTCTAATTATGGGTCATTATATGAAAACGTTTTGACTGTTAAAATAAATTGTTTTTAGTGTAAGTGATGATTTAAATGTTAGAACTTTAATGAAGCCATGATTATGCTTAATATCAACTTTTGGCTTATGAAGTGGGTTTGTTGCTTTTAGCTAGATAATGTTAGAGTTGAGATTCTTTTGATGTGTTTTTGGTTAGATGCTGACTATATATGATATATTCTGTTGCTTTGATGAAATATTGATGAAAGGTGTTGAAGCTTTGATGAAGTGTAAGTTGCTCTATCTTGTATCGTTTCCATTGAAATATTCTTGAGTGGTATGGTCCATCTTTGGTGGTGGTGTTTAATTGAAGTGTACGAATATGTTTTTTTCATGCGTATTGTGTGTATGGACGTGAAGGCATTGTATGTGATGTAAAGTGATAATGTTGATATTCATGTTGATATGCATAATGAAGCTTGAATTCTATCGCTTGTATAGATTATTTCTGAACAAAGTATGTGTGTATTTGAAGCAGGCTAGTGTGTGAAATGTGAGTAATAAAGATGTAAGCATATTTATAAGTCAATGATATGAAAATGGTGATTATTTGAAAGGTTTTCTCACATGTACACATTCACTCACACTCTGAATAAATGAAGCTAATAAATGTAAATGGGAGATTGTTGGGTGGACACTCTTCATTAGTTGAGTCTAAGTGTCTAGCACATTCACTACTTTTCCTAAAGGACTCTAGTAATGAAGATGTGATTTTTGGGGTGAACACTCTTCGTGAGTTGATATGAAGTCATTATTAGCAACCACACTATTCCCAAGAGCTATTTAAGTTAGGTTAGAGGATGGGCAATCTTAGTTTGTAAAGATATGGTGTCCAATATTTATCCCTTGACCTGTATTAATGAATTTTCGGACTCCGTGGGGGAGTTATGCTTAGCACCAAGACGATACGAAAATGGGTGGCTACACTTCGTGAGTTGAGATGTTATATGAATGCACCTTTTGAGGTGAGTACTCCTCATTAATAAAGAAAGAGTTACTTTGAAGAAATCTACTTATCCCTAAAATATGCGCCCGCATAGGTATATTTATTTGAGATTACATGTAATTTCTAAGATAATAACTTTACCCTAAGCAATTCTGTATCCCTCATCCAACTAAGGGTTAATATGGGAACTCCATGTATAACTCTCATAGTCTATGTCAGTTAAAGCTATCCCCCGCGAAAGATTTTAATGAACTAAATATTGTAAAGAGTGCATTACTGAGGGATTGTAATGGCATGTGACATTGTCTACCCATTGCACGAGTAGGGACTAGAAAGGAGAGTCTTTTTGTGTCTTTATGTGCAATGTATGAATGAGGTATTATGTAAATGTGAAGGAGTTATTTGAATTTATGTCTAATGTTAAAAAAGTGTGATCTAAGTGAACTCTGAAGGAGCACTTGGTAGGAGTAGAATGGGATGCCACTCTCACATTGCCCCTTCGACAACTTAGGAGTTTTTTTTGGATAAGGTCACTTATGTGTAGTTCTTATATTATAAGTATGTTTCTCTAAGTGATTGGTGTAAAGTGTTGACTTGTTACCCGTGAGAAGTAAGCTTACAATATGTAGTATTTAGTATCACTTAGGTGTGTATTGAAGGGATTTTATGGGAGGTTCCTACATTTCTCACCTCAGTCAGCCTTAGGATAACCTTTGTTAAGGAAGCTTCAACGAAAATGAGTTAACTGTGACTTGGTAAGGAATAGGTTTACTGTAAAGTGCTTCTTTGTGCTAAATTTATTGAAGTTCTATTATTTATGCTTAATGATGATGCATATGCTATTTACTTCTATATTCATGAAGGTTTTACTCAATTAGAATGAAATCTTATTTCTATTAAAATGTCGTCTTTTGCATGTTTTTGCATATGCCATACTTAGTACAATATTTGTACTAACCCCATACTTTTCTATACTCTATAAGTATAGGTTGGAGGCAAGTGGAAGATTAGAAGGCAAGCTTGGCAACCATCTCTCTCAATATTTGTTATGTCATCATATATTTGAGGACATAGTCTATGTTTTCCTTAATTTTATTTAAAACTTGTATATGACTTATTATGCATTTTCTTTCGAATGTAATGGGTTGTGTCCCTAAGATCTTTAAGTTGTTTCTTCATGTTTTCCTTTGATGATGAGACTTCTCTTTTGTATTTTATAAAAGATATTTCCTTATTGTTATTATTATTATGAAAAAATTTACTTCTGCACTAATTTTCATGTCTTATCTAATGAATAATAGCTAAGGGGCTAGTACAACACATCCAAAGGCTCAAGTACGCTTTGTTAAGACTCAAGGATTGCCCTAACTTCTAGGGTGTACTTGCAGGTTGTGAAAACTTGGTATTAGATCATAAGATTATGAGAAATAGGTTAGGGTCCAAAGTCGCACAAGCCGCGTCTAGTAGAGTCTTGTTCATCGGTGTGCGTCGCGACACATCAATGGGGTGAGGCTATAAGGCGATAGAAGTTTCACTTTCTTCATTATTCTAGTGTCCGGCCATAAAGTTTAAGTCTATAAGATATGTTTATCAACCTCTTCTTTAATGATTTAAGGACATAAATATAGGAGGACACCTTATAGAAGTTAAGATGGAGGAGTAGCTAATGAGAGGATCCCCCCCAATGGTGAGCAAATCCCTATAGTTGACCAACAGGATGTGAATGAGGCAGTTTCCCCTCATCTACTTCAAGAACATCAAGTGACCCAAATGCCTCCTATGCCCCAAGATCCTTAAGATCCCCAAGTTGAAAGGGATTTGACTAATGTGGAGATAAGGTCTGCCCTTATGGATTTGACCCGAATCCTAACGACTCAAGCTCATGTCGTCAAAAGCATTTGGTTGCCCAAGCTATCACAGGAGTTGCACCTTAACTCAATGCAAGTACTCCCTCTTATAGAATCCAAAATTTCATAAGGATGAACCCTCTTACTTTTCATTGCACTAAGGTGGATGAAGATCCACAAAGCTTCTTGTATGAAGTATTCGAGAACGTGGATGCTATGGTGTGAACTAGAAAGAGAGAGGAATTAGCCTATTGTCAACTCAATGATGTGACACAAGTATGTTTGAGCAATCTAAAGATGAAATATCCTTATAGGAATGTCCAGTAGATAGGGAAGTGTTAAATTCTACCCTTTAGACTTGAGGGAGAAGAAGATAGTGGAATTCATTAATCTTCGTCAAGGGGAAATAAATGTGAAAGAGTACTCTCTCAAGTTCACCCAACTCTTTAAGTATGACCCGACCATAGTAGCATACCCTAGATATAGGATAAACAAATTTGTGGTAAGGGTGTCTAGCATAGTGGAAAAATAGTGTCGCACGTCAATGATCCTTAATGATATGGATATCTCTAGGCTCATGGTGTATGCTAAACAATTTGAGCAGTACAAGATTAGGAAGAGGAATAGGGATGGGAAGAGGCCTAGAATGGATGAATCAAGTCAACCCAATCCTACTAAGAGGTTCTATCATCGAAAATCTTTCATGGGGAACAAGGATAGTGTTTCCAATCGAAATTCCAAAAAAGTTGGCCATACTTGTGATAGGTCTAGGTGTCCTACTTGTGGAAAGAAACATTTGAGGAAGAGTCTTTTCGGTACAGATGGTTTCTTGGTTGTGGTAATAAGGTTCATAATATGAGGCACTGACCTAACTATAAAGAATAAGGGAAAGAGGTCGACCAAGCTCCTCAAGGTGGTCTAGATCCTAATGCTCCAAACAAGAATCATCTGTTTGTACATGGGACTAAGTAAGGACCTAATCAGGATTGAAATCTTTTTGGTTGTTCTGTTTATGTTAGAAGATGAATTTGTATGGTCTTATCTCTCATATTGTCAGGCCTTCATGTTTAATTTCTTGAAAGATGAATTATTGAATTTTATGCATGCTTCACTATGAATGTTTTTGTATTCACTATAAGAAATTTCAAAATTGGACTAAATTGCATTATCATGAATAATGGTTTAAATCTGTGTATAAATTGTGTGTATGAGCATGTTTAAGTTTGGGTAAGGTAGTTTCTCCATAAATGAAGTACTGAGTGCGTATTTTAAATTGTGGAACTTTTTCCAAATTGCTTATATTACTTGAAAATGCTCGATGATATAAATTTGGTGCTCCTTGTGAGTTTGCAGATTAGATTATGAATGTCTTGACCTTTATGTGATGTGTTATATGCAGCTATTTGAGTACTTTATGTCCTTAAAAATGTTTAGTTTCATTAAGGAAGAATGTTTTTCCAAATGGGGGGAGACTGTTATGACACTAAAACGAACAATGTTGAAATAGAGCTTCGTTAGTTTCTTATTAGGTAATAATGTTTTAAACTACAAAATTGTGAGGTCTTTAGGCAGATTCTAAAGTTTGGTGATGTTTGGAGGTCAAACATAAAAAAACTTCCATAATGTTTGAAAGATGTGCTGTGGAATGTGCTTGTGTGTCCTTGTATGTTTTGGCAAGTTTTACGTGTTTGTTTATGTTGAAAATGATGTGATGGGACTATAGGACCTACAGTACAATGTATAGGGTTCAACGTCTGGGTATGACTCAACCTAGGACCTACAAGAGGTCCTAGAAGATGACCCAAGACTTGACAACAAAGCTGCCAAGATTGACTACTCTTTAGTAATTTATAAAAGATATTTCCTTATTATTATTATTGTCGTGAAATTTTTTAATTTCGCACTACTTTTAAGTTTTATTTAATATGTGATAGCCAAGAGGCTAGTACAAGATCTCCGAAGGGTCAAGTACGCCTTGTTACTACCCAAGGGTTCCCCTAATTTCTAAGCTTTACTAGCGGGTTATGAACTGTAAAAGGTGTTGAGTGCTATGGGGGTGACTTCAAGGGAGAAGGAGGAGTTGGATTCATACCAATTGAGGGAAGTTCCTAAAATATAGTACATCCAATGGAAATATAATAGGCCGGTTGATTCGGGTCCTATAGAATGGGATGAATTTAAGGATGCCTTCCAAGGATAGTAGTTTCCCCGTCATAGGTGGGAGGTGAAGGTTTAGTAGTTAATTTTCCTTAGGCAGTGGAACATGAGTGTTGAAGAGTACTCTTTGAATTTTACCTTTTTTCTAGGTTTTATTTATCGTTGGTTTCTAAACCTAGTGATGAGATGAGTAGGTTTGTTACCAGTGCAGCCGACCTTATGAAAGACGGATTTTGTACGGCCATGCTCCAAAATGAGATGAACTTTTCTAGGCTTATGGTGTATGCTCAATCAATTGAAGAGTCCAAACTTAGTAGGATCTGAAGGAGTATTAAGAGGAGAGGATCTAATGAGAAAAACGAATCTAGGTTTAAGAAGATGGATCCAAACCAAGAAGGATGTAGTTCTCCTAAGGACAAGCTTGAGACAGGTAATAGTTCTCAAGGTGGTAAACCTACTTGTATTACTTGTTATAACAAGCACTATGGGAAATGTCTAATCGATACCGTTTTTTTCTTTGGTTATGGTAAGGATGGATAAATTAAGGTTTTGACCTACTATTTCAGCTACAGGAAGAGAATCCAAGAAAGTTCTCCAAGTGCTCCGTAAGGTGATGCTCCAAAAAGAAATAACATCTATGCTCTTTGAACTAAAGGAACAGATTCCAATGATGATGCCGGTAAGTTATAGTTTTCTCTCTTGTGTTGTGATGGGTTCCATCAAGGCGGGGGAAGTATGGTGAGTATTGGAGTTGTGATTTGTTTGCACTTCTCTTCAATCCGATTCAAGCTTTAGAGATAGAAAGTCATAGAAGCATGTTGCATGTTGCATTTTTTTTAGGAGTCTTGTTGGAAGTGAATTCATTGTTCTCCTTCCATTGTGTATCTTATGAAGTTGTTATTATGATGTAAAATGAGTTTGTATGGTTTGTCTTTCATATTGTAAGTGCTTCCATCATAAATTGCTTAAGAGATGCGTTATTGAATATTTGAGCATGATTCACTCTAAGGAACTACTACATAACTATAAGAAAAAATTGAAAATTGACTAAATTGTTCTTTCAAGAAAAATGATTATAATGTGTATGTAGTTTATGTATATGATCATGATAATGTGTGGATAAGGAGTTCCTCATATATGAAATGAAGAAAGTGAGCCTTATTGCATAAGAAATTATGAAATTTGACAAAATTGTTCTTTATGAAAAATGGTTATAAAGTGTAAAGAATATATTCGTATGAGAATGATAATATGTGGAGAAGGAGTTCCTCATATATTAAATGAAGTATGTGATCCTTATTGAATAATGAGTTGTAGAAGTAGTATTTATTTTCTTGTTGTGTTTTGAGCCTCTTCATTATGTGAGATTGGTGTCTCTTCATTATGTAATAGTGGTGTTTCTCCTATGTATGTGTATCGTATATTGTATGTTATGGTTATGTTCTTCTAGTCTTGAGTTTCTTACCTCTTGAAAGTGCTTAAAGAGTAGCACGTATCATTCGAGGACGAATGTTGTCCAAGTGGAAGATAATGTAACACCTTTAAAATGAATTAGGTGAAACTACTGCCTAACATGTGTTTCATGAGGTGTTGAAGTTCTAAAGTTGTTGAAAATGGTGTTTTGAGACAGTGTCTAAACGTTGGTAGTGATTGGAAGTCTAACGTCCAAGAACGTCAATGACTTTCACAAGTTTAGCCTTGAGTTGTGCTTGTGTGTCTTAGTGTATATTAGAATGTTTTACGTGGTTACTTTTGTTTAAATTAATGTGAGAGATTCCTAAAATGTGTACGAGTTTATTTCGGTTGGCAACGTCCAGGAAAAGCTCCCCAAAGACAAACCATAGGGTCCTTGAGGAGGACCCAACTTGTGAACCACGACTGCCAAAACAATCTCAAAGGATGGAGGGCAATAGACTCCTTTAGACCAGTGGACGCCCTATCGATTGGGGCGCAGGTTGATACATATATTGGGAAATTTAATCTTCCATTTTATGAGTCTCTTACCCTATCGAAGGTTTTTAGTATGACCCGTAGATGGGTCTACTCTCCCTACACTTGTCCATCGATTGATACCTACAAATTTTTCTGCAGGAGTCTCGGCAAAGCCATGGGTATTTTAGGTATTTACCTAGCCTCCTAAAATAGTTTGGACTCTCATTTAAGGTATTTTATGCATCTAAAGTACTTTTATGAGTCTTCAACAGCAATTCAAGCCATTATTCATAAATCAAACCCCAAACCCAAAGAAGAACCATGTAGAACTCCATTGAATCCTCAAGGGAGCTTGGAGCTTGATCTTTCTATCGATTCCCTCTCAACTTAATGGATAATGATCAATAAAATTATGGTTTCATCCTTGAATATTTATTCTTCAAGGATTCAAACTTCAAAGTGTTTTACTAGACTTCTCAAAATATGAATAGTCCTACTTTGATATCTGTCACACTCCTATTTTCCTCAAAAAGAATTGTTTGGTTTGAAAGAAAGAGTTTTCCAATTTTAGTGACATCTCAAAAAGGTATTATTCTATTTGTTCAGAATCTCGACATGGAATTGATATGTGGTGTTCCAACTCACTTTATTTAAATCCCTAATTAAAAGGGAGTCGACTCTCTATTTCATGGTCTACAAAATCAAAAATCGATAAGGAATTCCGTTGACCGAAGGGAAGGTATTATGCACCCCTCAAGTCCCGTTGTTTTAGCACGATCTCTTTATGGACTTTTATATGACTTGATATAATTTTGAATGTATTATATTTATTAGCTTAAATAAAAATGCTTATCATGTCTTTGTTGATTTATTTTAAACTTATTTTATACTATCTTGTTTTATTATTGTATGAATTTTCATACATTTATTTTTAATGTTTAAAATGTTTTGGTTTTTTTTCTCATATTTTTTCATTACTTCCTCTTTATATTTTCTTAACGTCCTTTTTTCTTCTTTTTTAAAGATTTTTTTATTCCTTTTTGAATTAAATTTTTTTATTAAAATCCATTTACACTGTACTCTTTTTGTTCCTTTTTATTTTAAAATTTTTCATTATTATCTATTTTTAAAAAAAAACATTTTTTCATTTTATTACTTTCAACTTCTGACTCTATTTTATATATATACATTTCATGTTTTTTACGCCATTAACATAAAAAAAAATCCACTAACTAAAGTTAACATCTTTACATAAATAATCTTTGTCATTAATTATTCTCATTCTTTAAATTTATTAAGTCATTAATACACATATAATCATAAAAAAATAAAAATAAAAATAGACTTGGACAATATTGTTACTTAAATGTGAAGTAAACTATAGGTTGTTTACACAAGAAATAAACTACTGTTTATTATAATAATTAGCACTAAATATCCCTACCTAAAGGATCTTAACATAAATTTAGATGAAAGATTTGAACACACTTCATATTATAATATCAATAAACATTAATGATTTAAAGACATGTAAAATTTAACAACTTCTATATATTGCATTCCATTCTTGTACGCTCATGACATAAAACTAATACAGAATAAAATAAAATTATGTGTTACCTCTTGTGGAAGTTATTTCTCGAGAAGAAAGAATTCATGATACATGAACTTGATATCACGAGTAAAACCCCGAACTCAACTACTACTTGGTTGTGTTTTTTTTCTATGGATGTTCTCTTTCACGTGTGTGTATTTTTTTGTGGTGTTGAATTTCCTTGCAGAATGTCTGTATGTATATTGAATGTCTTCCCCCCCCCCCCCCCCCTTTTTTTTTTTGCTGATTTTTTTTTGGTTTGCTCGTCCTTTTCCTTTTTTCTTAATGTTGTTTTTTTTCAAATTTGTTGTGTGTGCGTTGTAAGTATAATGTAATGTGTAGTGTGGGTTGTGAGTAGTGTCTAGAGTGTGGGTAGTGGGAAAATGCATATTTTTTTAATAAATTAAACATATGTAAAATTATAATAATAATAATAATAATGGTATTGAACTTAAAAGGAAATAAAACCAAATGGCTAATTAAAAAATATAATTAAAAATACGAGTTTATTTATTCAATCTAAACTAAAAGAAAAATCTATTGTCGTAATTTTTTGTTTCTTTTAAAACTATTAAGAATAAAGTTATCTAAAAAAATACTATATTTTTGTTGTTTTTTTAAATTTTTAAACTAAACTTAATAAAATAAGATAACTTTAAAAAAATTAACTTAGATTTACAAAATATTAATGCTTTAAAAGATAGTGTAAAATAATAGGTTCGGTGAAAAATCACGTGCTACAGTATATAGCCATGAGTTCTTGTATAGAATGTTTTGGATCAATGATTTATGATTTAATTAAGGATAATTGAATGGTTTTAGATCAAAATTCCTATGATCCCATGCAAATCATGAAATCCTTAATTTGACTATGTTATGAGTGATTTGATCATGTCTCTATTGTATTAAATTTTTGTGTAGTTTATTTCACATCGAGGATTACCCCATAGATGTAACTGGCGTTATCGTCCAATTTGAGGACTAATACTAGCCTCTTAGCATACATTATCGTATTCATAGGTCAAAATTAAAGGAAATTTAAAAGCTTTTACTACTTCTACATTGAGGTTTACAAAGACCTCTACATACACATAATATATATATCTAGAATACATCGACCCACTATCGATAGCACGACTGACGGATCGTGGGTCAACCGACGACCACTCCCACTACCGTGCTGCACATCCATTTGTAAGTTCAAGGGCTGTCCAAGATGAAACCTTCAAGAATTTTGCTAAGTGGCCATCGACTGAGGAAATCGATGCCCCGTCTATTGGACAACGATCCGTTTGTGGCATCAGTTGGTGACACTGTCCATTGACATCTTTTGGTCACTTTTTCAAGGGCCCTCTTCAAGGGACGTTGGTTGGTATTTGGGGATTCTTGCCTCAACGTTTCGACTATTAATTAACTCCAATACACGTTATACGTCCTTCCACGAATTTTAATCATTTTCTGACACCTAAAACCTAGTCAAATAGGTAATGTACTCTAGTACATAATTGAACTAGTTTCCGGACGTTCTTAGATGTTTTTGTTTCTAGACTTCCTAAATGACTTATATTAATTAAATTAGACTTAAAAAAACGTCTAAACATTATGATACTCATGTTATTCTCTAGAACACGTCTTAGATTTTCAAATTGTTAAATTACTCCCTCCTTAGGAACATTCGTCTCGGATTGACACTAAAAATATGTTGAATGAAGGAATAGACTCAAGACTAGCAACCCAACCAACAATAATATATAAAACATCAACCATGACATTAAAACAAGGTAATTCAACACTTTAGTTACCCCACATAAGGCTTAAAATAACATTATGAGGAATATCTTTCTCACAACAACAAGAGTTCCACAAATCATATAAGAGCCAATTATGCCATATCAAAGCTTATAACCATGCTTCATATCCTTTCATATAGACTCACTATATAAAAATGCACAACATGACTCAAAACAAGAAGAATTATAGCTTTAAAGGCATACTTCACTGTAAAGTCACTGTAATGACATAAAAATTCCTTTTTTTTTTTTGCAAAACTTCTTTAAAAATCAAAGCAACTTCAATTTTAGTCATTATTTTCATTATTAATAATAAAAAATAACCCTGATTATAAAATAGATGAGGGTAACAGGACTTTATGACGTCCTCAACCTCCCATGTCACACCCTCAACTAAGTGATTCTTCCTTAAAACCTTTACGGAAGTCACCTCGTACTTGCCTATTAGGGATTTGAACCGAAACTTCTTCATAAGAGAGGTTATCCTTCACACGAAGACCCTCAATAGGAATAATAGACTCGGAATCACCGATACACTTCTTAAGCATATAAACATGGAAAACCGGATGAATCGAAGCCAATTCATGAGGAAGTTTCAACTCACACTCAACCTTACCAATCCTTTGCTAGATTTTATCGGAACAGACCTAAAGAGGAATAAACTTCTCTTTCTTGCCAATTCTAACCACCCCTTTCATAGGAGAAATTTTCAGATACACTTTATCACCTTCTTCCAATTCCAAATTTCTTCTCCTATGATCGGCATAAGAATTTTACCGACTATAGGCTGTTTGCAACCGGTTCTTTAGGATATGAACCTTGTCAAAAGTCTTGTAAATCAAATTGAGACCAAAAAGTGCAGACTCACCCAATTGAAATGATCCAATAGGATACTTACACCTCCTACCATACAAGTCTTTGTAAGGAGCCATACATATGGATGAATCGTAGCTATTATTGTAAGCAAACTCCACCAAAGGCAAATAATTATCCCAATTTTCCTTTAAATAAATACTACAAGGATAAGCATATCTTCAAGGGTTTGAATAGTACGCTCCGATTTACCTTCCATTTGAGGATGAAAAGCGATGCTTCACTTTACCTTGGTACCCAACCCTTGTTGGAATTACCTCCAAAACCTAGACGTGAATTGTGCACCCCTATCCAATACGATGGATTAAATAATACCATGGCGACACAAAATGTCATCTATGAAGATCCTAGCATAATCTTTCGCTGAATAGGTACAATTGAGGGGAATTAAATGAAAAGATTTTGTCAACCTATCCTCAACCACCCATATTGAGTCATACTACTTTTGTGTCCGGGGCAAACCAAGCACAAAATCCATATTTATGTCTTCCAACTTTCAAGTAAGAACTTGGATTCCTTGCAGTAAACCACCGGCTTTTTATGTTCGGCTTTCAGTTGTTGGCTATTTTGGACACTTACAACATATTCCTCTATGTACTTTTCCAAACCTTCCCACAAAAACACTTCCTTAAGGTCATGATACATTTTAGTTGAACCCAGATGAATGGATTTAATGGACCCATGAGCTTTCTCATGAATTCGGTTCAAACCATCTTTATTGGGAACACACAACCTTCCTTGATACGTCAAGACACCATCCCCCTGCAAAGGAGAATGACTCATTGAGCTTGCCAAGAACTGACGCTTTCAGCTCCATCAATGGTTGATCAGGGTGTTGTTTAGACTTCACCTCAACTACAACGATGACTAGGAGTTATGATGGACCGTAAAACCACCATACAAATAATCTTCAAATCTTACTCCCAATCTAGACAACCTATGAACATCTTCCAATAGGTCTTTCTTGGCTTCATCTAAATGAAACATACTACCCATTGTCGTATGACTTAGAGCATCCACAACCACATTGACCTTGCCTGGGTGATAGAGAACACTCATGTCGTAATCTTTAAGCAATTCCGACACCTTCTCTGTCAGAGATTCAACTCCTTTTGAGTAAATACATATTGTAGACTCTTGTGGTCGGCATACCAATCAACATGAACACTATACAAGTAATGTCTCCATATCATCAATGGAAATACTATGGCCGCTAATTCAAGATCATGAGTTGGATAGTTTCTCTTATGCACCTTAAGTTTTCTAGAAGCATAGATTACTACTTTCCCATGTTGAATAAGCACACACCCTAAACCCACTCGAGATGCATCACAATATACAATGAAACCCTTGGTACCCTTCGGTAAAGTAAACACTGAGCGGAAGTTAGCCTATAATTCATGATTTGGAAGCTTCTCTCACATGCCTCCGACCACTCAAATTTCTTACTCTTTTGGGTCAAAGTAGTTAAGGGAGATGCAATGGACACAAAACCATAAAAAAAAAACACCGATTATAACCCGCTAGACCCAGGAAACTCCTAATGTCCGTTTGAGTAAATGGTCTAGGCCAACTCTTGATTGCCTCGATTTTCCTTAGATCAACCTCAACATCCTCACTAGAGATGATATGACCATGAAACGCCACTGACCTCAACAAAAATTCACATTTTCTACACTGGGAAAATAATTGGTGTTCCATAAGCACTTATAACACCACTCTCAAATGGTCAATGTGATTACCCTCATTTATCAAATATACCAAGATGTCATAAATGAAGAGAAAGACAAATGAATCTAGGTAACTTTGAAATACCCTATTCATGAGATTCATAAATTCCTCCAGGGCATTAGTGAGACCAATAGACATTACTAAGAACTCGTAGTGACCATATCGAGTCCGAAATGTCTTTTTTGTATATCCTCATTTCTCACCCTAAGTTGGTGATACCCCGATCTTAAGTCAACTTAGAAAAGTAGCTTTCCCTTTGGAGTTGATCCAACAAGTCTTCAATCCAAGGGATAAGATACTTATCTTTATTTTATTGAGTTGAGGATAATCAATGCATATTCAAAGGGACCTATCGTTCTTATTCACAAACAATGTCAGAGCACCCCACGGATAAATACTAGGTCTAATGAAGCCTTTGTCTATTAAATCTTTGAGTTGAGCTTTCAAATGTTTAAATCAAGTCGTATGCATACGATAAGGAGGAATATAAATAGGATTTGTATCCGATAATAAGTCGATACTAAAATCAATTTCCCGTTCGGGAGAAATACCGAGAAGATCATTAAGAAGGACCTCCAGAAATTCCATCACTACACTTCATTCTTCCTCGAGAGGGAATACGCCGCTTACAATATTATAAAAGAAAGGGCACTTATTGCCCCTTATGGTAAACACCTTCTTTTTTTTCTACAAGGGCTCTTTCTTACTTTAACGAAAGGGCTTTTCTTCGATTTTTCAATAAAGATGAGTTTTTACTCCTTTTTGATATTTTCTATTATAAAATTCAAAGTTATAAGAAAGGGGGACATACTCAATAGGAGGAATTTTGGAGTTTAGATCTTGGAGTCTTACTATATGGTATAAACACCCTTTAGAGATCATTTTACAAGCTTCCAAAGAAGAAATTATAGGACCTCTAGGAATAGAATTTCCACCCTTCAACTATAAGACGAGCTCATTTGGAAAGTTAAACTTCACCATCCTTGTTCTACAATCAATAGAGGCAAACCAACAATGAAAAATAAAACATATCAAGTTCTACTAGTTCAACATAAACGATTCTTTTGGGCAACATTATAGGAAAATTTTTGTAACCTTCTTTGCAACAACCGAGCTACCTACCAGGGTAGACACCATGAAAGGTTCATTTAGAGTGTTTGGTAAATTTTAAATTTTCTTAGATTTCAAGGGAGTTAAAAAATATAATGTAGAGCCCAAATCAAGTTAATCATATACATCAATAGAGAAGACTTTCAATCATATCGGTCACCACATCCGGAGAAGTCTTTTGGACAACTCTAGAACGGATAGAATTGAAGCAATTCTTCTTAGGGAAATCATTTGAACTACTTGATAGAGCTTGACCACTAATCTTGTCTTGACCCTTCACTTTAGGGCAGTCCCTAACATTGTGGCCTCGTTTGCATGACCTTCATGAAAGGCATGACCTTCATGAATTGTGATATTATAATGTTATAACTTGTATATGTGGTCAATGTGAGGTCAATATACTTATGTGTAGATGTGAAATCAAGGCATGTGTTCTTCTAAGTTGATTATAGGGTATATAGTACGGTATAGGGATGTCTTAATGTGTGTATACAAGATGTTGAAGTATGAGGCTTGCTAATTTACAATATGAGTCGTGTGATGGATTATGTTGATGATTGTATAGAAATGGATAGGGATACTCATAGTATCCTTAGTTTTTCCTATGTGTTTTTTTTATATGATTGTATATGTTATAAGAGGAAGTATGTGTGTGTCTTGTTGTGGTAGATTGATGTCTTTCTACTTGATAAATGAAGACTATGAATTTTATTCTTTAATGCCTAGGCTAAAGCACCTTTTTCATGTAAGTATATATATGATTGATATATTACCTTGAATATAGTTAAGAGGGTCATTTATGTAGAATATTCAACCTTGATAGAAGGTTATGATATCCTTGAAAATGAAAGTTGTAATGGTACCCTTCTTGTGTGGATGATAGTCTTAGGGATGGTTGGCTGGAACAACATGAAATAATCCTTAGGAATGTCATTGATTTATCCTAGTAACTATTGTATGGAAGCCCCTAGTTCACCCCCCTTGGAAAGGTGTATTATGAATTTGTTATGATTTATATATGTTACCTATTCCTATTTCCTTGATTTAATTATTCTATGAGAACAAAGGCTAGAACTGATAAAGTTGCTTTGGGAGTGACTATACTTAAGATAAGACTAGATTACAAAGAAACCCTGTATATTCCCTAACCATGTCCCTACATGGGATGTTTCCTAATTCTACAATTGGTAAGTAGAACATCCTCCATCGAAGTAGGGTAGACTCTTGATTCCATTCCTATCTAGTATGGTCTATGTCGGTTATTGCCTATTCTCATCATGTCGGATGCATGCTAGTGTTGGATAAGTTCTATGAAGTGTAGGTAGTTGAACGTGACACTATCTAGACATTTAGGCTTTGAACATGTTAGTATGTACGTTCCCTAGGTCTTCTCTAAGACCACTATGTGAAAGTCCTTAATTGTTTAATGGCTGTTAAGTGGTTTACTGATCATAATGACTTAAGCTAATTGTATGTTAATTAAAAGGTGATTATCTAGATCAGGTTTAATACACATAGTATAGTTATATCGAGTATACATAAACCCTTCAAATTAGTAGATTACTTGGTCTTCTACTTTTATTGTACACACACACACACACACACACACACACACACACACACACACATATATATATATATATATATATGTGTGTGTGTGTGTGTGTATGTATGTATATATATATATATAGCATATTCTAAAAGAAGTTTCTCAGCTCATACCCATCTAATAAGAGTTACAATTTGGGCCTAGCCTACACATAATATCACAATACCACATATAGGTCATATAATGTTTAGTATCTAAATGAAAAGGAAAGAATATAGGAGTCTTAAAACCAAAGCAACATCATAAGCTTGATATATTCATTGCGCTAAGAAAGTGAGGACCTACCCAACTTTGATGATTGATAATTCAAAGTCTTGTTCAATGTCGTCTCAAAGCCCTTCAACGACCGGAACCTAAAATGTTGGTGGAAAAGGAAGAAATGGGGTTAGTACACCACTTGTACTAAGTATGAGACCATATGCACACATATCATAAAATCATGCTAAAAAGAGGCATTTCATTAAACTATTCAATTTACTTTGAAAACCTTTATGCACATTCAACAAGAACATACCAATCAATAAGACATAATCCATAAGTAATAGGCAACTACTTCATAAGACAAATAGTACAATGCATTGTCAAGTCAATGAACATATCAACATACTAGGATATATGATCAAGACCACTCTATCATGAAGTTATAACTTTAACAAGCATGAATAAGAGTATATTTCAACATAACCAAAGAAAGACCACCACTCATGACCATCTTTAAGTCCACTTGTGCAATTACTAAGCCAAGCCTCATAACCTATCAAGAACCATAACCAATGTCCAACCTCACATAATGTAATATTAAGAGTACATAATATCATACTTTAGCAATAAAGACCAAATACATGTTCATTAGAGTAATCAACATCACATAGTGTCATTAACATGTAAGATCATCATTTACATTAATAAGAATATACATACATACGAACAACCTCCTAAGTCTTCTTTCCAGGCAAACTTGTGCAAGGCATAGGAAGTGTTCCATACCTCTACCTAAGCTAAGGCAAACCTCTTAAGTCAACTTAGTTTGTTGGTACTTCTTTACTTCTTTTTAGTTTAGGGAACACTTGGCTTAACCGACATAGACCACAAGCTCTAAATGGGTATCCGGTGTTGTAAACCCTTAGAGTGATGGATGGTGGTTTACCGGCCAAAGTAAAACAAAATAGAAACGTATCTTTCAGGGGGATCCACTAGCTAGTCTTCCTATGAAGGAAACATATTTCAAAAACTCAGAGATAGGTAGAACCTCTCTACATGTCATTTGGAAATTCGAGCCTCCTCTCGTGGAAATCCATAAGATTAGTATCCCTCATAGGGGAGTCAACACCGCATGTGGAACTATAGGGTGAATCTTCCTATACGGAAAGTCAACACCTCCCATTGTCAATTTCATTCGGTGATAACATGTCTTTAATAACTTTATTAATGATAATATATTAATGTAGGTCAAAGGTTATACACCTTGTATAATCATCATCATATCTCATTAAGAATAGCATAAGTATATTCCTTTCATTGTAATTCATACATGTGAGGTTAGCACATTTACATAGTCACATCATATTAAGGCACATTGGTAAATCATCACCATCCTTGTAAATTTTACATCTTAGCGAACACCTGACAAATAATAGTCAAGACATTTCAATTCAATATCATACCAACCCAATCAATCATAATACAAAGCATACTTCAATACAACATCATCACTTAATAACAAGTAACCATACCTTATGATGGATAAATTAGACCTTTTGCAGCCCTTGAACCAACCTCTAGCTTGGTATTCAATGGGGTTTCTTTTGGAGAGAGAAAGAAGAGAGAAGGAAGAGAATTTTGGGTTTTGGAAATAATGAGAGCTTAGGTTTGTCTAATTAGGTTAGAGGATTTATATAGGTTGTTAACTAACTTAATAAGACCTCCCTTAACTCCCAAATAATTAACTAAAACCTTAATTAATTAATTGAAATCAAATAAAACATGTAGGAACTCAGGCCCTCACAGACGAGACCCCGAGCAACAAATCGTTTGTGAGACGACGACCACATGACCCTCTGTCTTGTTGGCCCGTCATTTTGGTCAGAGACTGGTCCAACTCGATGAAAATTACTAAATGTTCATCGACAAGGCAATTAAAGCCCCGTCGATTGACACACAGATCGTTGATTAAAAGTCATGGGTCACATTGCCTTGGGCAGTCCTTTGACCCCTTAACCAAGTGTCCTCCTCAAGGGCCCTAGGTTAGTCCTTGGGGAGTCCTGCCTGGACGTTTCGACTATGAATTAACTAGAATATTTGTTAGACACCCTTCTACCAAAATTCATCATTTTTCCACTCCTAAAAGCTACTAAAATATTCTAAGGCACACTAGGACCTCATTGAACTAGTTTCTGGAGGTCATGGACGTTGTTTGACGGTTTGGTTTCTAAACTTCCTAAATGAGTTATAATCATTACATTAGACCTTAAAACAATTTCTAAACCTTTTGAAACTTATGTTAGTCTCTAGAACACGTATTAGATTTTTGAAATGTTACAATTTATCTATCAAAGGCTCAAAGTAAGCTCATCAAACAAGGAAGTGACACTTAAGTCAAACAAGGCAACACACTTTCTCTAGTGTGAAAAGGTTATTACAAAAGAACCAATTCAATGATTGTCTAATCACAAGGAGATGCAAGGATTTCACATATTTCCTATGAAACTTAATTCATTCTTTTTCTAGCCGCATATTCATGTTTGTTTTATTTAGAGCAGTTTCAAAGTCATCGATATTAATCAAAACCACGACTTAAATTTGTACAAGAATAACAATTTTCAACACAAGAGGTGGTGAAATTTTAAAAAGTGATTTTTTCGAAAGTCTCAAATTTAATATGAAATTAGGACCCAAAAGAGAGTGATAAGCTCAACCATTTTCCCAAGAAATTTTTAAAATGCATTTTAAAATTGACAACCCACGTATGTAAAATTTCTTTCTAAATCAACAAACTAGTAAAAACATGGTAGGTATCACTCCACCACAAATACGAGAATTTTTCCTCAAATGCAAGCAATCGTAAGTCACTAGCTCGAAAATGTTAGATATCCAGAGATACCATTTTCGAGAAGTTCATTCATTTATCCTAGTAAGGTTTTCCAGGCTAATGTGCGCTTTGCCAATGGGTGAACTTATCCGCCTAATAAATTAGAATCTGTAGGTCGTGCGGAAATCCAAAAAGTCAATCTCCATCGCTATTGCCATAACTGTTGGTGATTTACCATTTAATTCTCCAACTCGCAAATCTTTTTAGGGTTCAACTTGGAAGACATTTACTATCAATTAGATTCTAAAATGTGGTGCGCCGAGTGACTTTGCAATTCCCCAACAGAACATAATCAATATTTCCTACAATTACCTATGGGAACATTTCACACGTTATCCTACAACACCTTCTTAATTATATTTCCTACTAATATTAATGATCAACACACCACCTTATTTAAAGTTGTTGCACGACACAACAACCTTTAGTAACTATCTTCCTAGTATAATTGTTCAATAAGATATATTTCATAATAATCCCTGAAGTACAGTTTCAAACGCTGACTTTTTACCTTGAATGGGCGTCCCTCATAGTCCATATAATTTACGACACTATTTGTGAATTCACAAAATACTCTGAATGGTCCAGACCATTTAGAATTGATCTGTCTAGGGAATAATCTCAGTTGGGAGTGTTATAAAAAACACCCAATCCCCTACATTTAATTCCCTTTGTACTATCCGCATGTCATTCATTTCTTCATTTTTCCTTGTAAATGGGTGAGCATTATATGATTTGCGCCAAAACACATCTAATTAATTAAATTGTGTGAGTCTCTTTTTTGAAACCTTTGTAAAGTCTAGGTTTATATATTTTAAAGCCCATAAGGCTTTGTGTTATAATTCAACAGGAAGATGGCATGATTTCCCAAAAACTAGCTGATATGGGACATTCCTATAGGTGTTTTGTAAGCATTTCAATATGCCCATACTGCATCATAAACCTTTCTAGACAAGTTTGTTCTGTTGCTGTTCACCATGTTTGCTAGAATACTTTTGATTTCTTGATACTAACATCGACTTGGTCTCTTGTTTGAGGATGATATGGAGTTGCAATTTTGTCTTTCACCCCATATTTGCTCAATCCATTCGAGGACTACTTGTTGCAAAAGTGTGACTGTCTATCTCTAATAATTTCATTAGGAGCACTAAACCGTGAAAATATGGATCTCTCTAAGAACAACACAACACTCCTTCCTTCATTTTTTTAAATTGTGATATCTTCCACCTATTTGGAGACAAAATTCATAGCTACTAAGATATACTTGTTTTAAAATGACCTGACAAATGGGCCTATGAAATCAATCCCCCAAACATCAAAAAGTTCAATTTCTAAGATAGGTATTAGGGGTAGTTTGTGTATTCTTGATACTCCTAATTTCTAATATAGGTATAAGGGGTAGTTTGTGTCTCCTTGATACTCCTCCTTGTTGTGACATTGAGGGCATTTCATAGCAAATTTGTCAGCACCTTAGCAATGTGAGGGCAAGTAATAACCACTTTAAATTACTTTGGCTACTTGGTAGGTCCGACTTTGATGACCTCCAACTTGTAATTTGTGCCAGACTTAAAGGATATTTGTTGCTTCTTCTCCTTAAATACACCTTCTGATAACATTACGAGCACATTCACGAAACAAATATGTCTCATCCATGAAATAGTTTTTGTCATAAAAAAGAACTCTTTTTGTTGGTAATGGGTTCAATTATCCAACATTAGTCTACACATGATATAATTAGTAAAATAAGTTGTCACGACCCATAAGTACAGCTTAGAAGAAAGGGAATCCCTCAACTCGAGGCACGACATATGACTCTGAAAAGTCTCACTTAAGCAACTCATATACACCATCGCCTAATAAACACTCTAAAATAAGTAAGAATTGAAAAGTTTCTTCACACAAGAACTCTTTCAATAACATATGATATTGGAAAACTTTCATTAAAACAATAAACATTTACAATTTGTCATTGAACCATCTATTCTTTGGTGTATACAACATTGGGACTAAGACCAGACAGGACATAAAATAGGACTAAGACATGAGGGAACATGCGGGTATTGTCCTAAAACTGATGAGGAGTCGCCAATAACTCATCTTCAAACCATAAAACATGTCAATCCAAATTCCCTACACTTTAATCAAAAAGGAAAAAAAAGGGTTAGAACATTAGATGCACTAAGTATGAAAGCCATGCAAAAACCATGAAAAAGGGACATTTAGTATAGAAAATTCTTTCATGATATTTTGATATAAAACTATCATAAAATAGTTTAAGAGACATCAAACAAGTAAATAATCACAATATAGAACACAATCCAAATTATAAATAATTTATAGAAAAGTCATTGTAACCTTAAATTGACCTTATAGTGACCACACTGTAACTTCACATATAATTTATAAATCACAAGATAACATCAAGACCACATAAAAATACATAAACATATTAACATCTTCCAAGCATATTCGTGAAATGTCTAGATAGCGTCCTATACCTCTACCTTACTTCATAGAACCTATTCAATACTAGTTTGTATCCCGCATGATAAGAATATGGAATAACTAACATAGACCACGATAGTAAATTATGGAATTCGGAGTTATAACAAACTTTGATGGAAGGTGTTCTATTGTCAATTGTAGAACTTATAGGCACATGGTTAAGGAATATGAAGGTTTTCTCTGAACTCGAGCTTGATGCCTAAGTAAATCTACTCCACTTTCCATACGCACTCGGTTCTAGCCTTTGTTCTCATAGAGAAATTATCATAAAGGAGAATATGAAGGTGTTCTATATCAAGTTCACAACCTAATCACATTATACCTTACCAAAGATGGTCCACTAGGGTTACCTACAATGTCTAAGAGGATAGGTCAATGATTTTCCGAAGGATGATTGCCGTTCTAGACAATCAACCTTAAGGACACCATTCACACAAGAAGGATGTCATTACAACTTTCAACTTCAAGTATATCATAACCTTCATCCTAGAAGATTCCACATAAACTACCTTCTTAACTATATTCAAGGTCACATGTCAATCACACATACAAGACTAAGAATCTTAAGCATACTAAGTCAAGAATTTATATTCACATCTTACATGCATCAAGTAAGGGACATAAGTCTACCTAAATAAGACACACCCATAGTTCATCATATCACATATAACATATGATTCAAGAAGAACATAGGATCAACTAAGAATACTTACTAGTCATTGTACACACCCATATAGAATCATTTATATAACTCATAATAAGGTTCATGTAGTCATTTAAGAAGATTCACACTTAATCATAAAGTCTACACACACAAGGCATCACGATAACCAATTATGATAATAACATAATACACAATCTAATGACGACGAGGCCACATTGATCCACAATTCATAAAGTAATGCCGACAAGGCAACATTATCCACAATTATAACACATAAGCACTTTCACCGTAAGTGGACCATAATAATCATCATCAAAATATAAGTTTTATTAATATAATATAAAGAGATTTAGGGAACCATACAACCAATCTAATCTGACAACTTCAATCCATAGCCAAATCAACCAACACAATACTGAAAGGCCCTTACCCATGACCATGATCACAAATTCAATCCAATAATCCTAATATACAATGAAATCAATGTAATTCAACATGAATTTATTAATTTAGGACAGCAGTCTTTTTATTCTAATATGATTCTTTCATAAATCAATAGTCCATAACAATCTGCACATGAATTCACTACTATCATGCAATAACTAATTCATCTTTACCATAACCAAATATAGAGATTTGAGAAGGTAAAGGTTTCATGGAGATTTTCATTTAAAAACAACAATTATACATTAATAGTATCACATATTAATATTAAAAATCGTTTCATGCAAGAACCCAAGACATAGAGTAGAAATTGGACTTATTCATCTTTTTGAAATCTTTGAAATTATCTTTGAAATTTAATCTAAGGTGTTAGTAAGCCTTATAATAAAAAATGTCGTGCCTTATTAGAAGAATCCATATATAATTGAATAATAAAGTCCTTTGAATGTCAATCCTCACCTTGAGCTCTCATAGAGGCTTTTGGTGAAACTTTGGTAGCGAAACAGTTTTGATTCATGTACTAGGGTCTAACTGAGAGTTTAATGACTTAATTACTTTTAAAATACTCATACACTCTTAAAATAATCTTCCTCCTTTTTATAAGACTTGGGGCGAATTTCCCAAAAAACCAAACCTTAACCATGAATCTGGCAGATTGCACGCACCACCAACGACTGTCCATCGATGGACTGTCGTCTGCGTGACGCCCCGTCAAAGGGTTCGTCGTTTGGGTATGCACCTTGAAAACCATAAGGTCCTTTATACCTTGCAGTCTCAATCGGCGTCCTAGGTCGACGATCCATCGTTTGATTAACTGGCCATCCCTTGAGGCAATTGTTTAGGTACTACCATGCAATTTTGCCTCATCAAGTTGGGGTCCTTGTCTAAGGCCCCTTGTGGGTCCTAGAAGGAGTAATTACCGGATGTTAGAGAACTAAGACACACATCAACACACAGGGACATCTAAAGGCTATCTTTCAAACTCTCGGGCGTTCTTGGATGTATGACATCCATACCTTGCCAAACTCAACATCCTGACTTTAAACACTATTATTAAACATATATGGGCCTAATAAATGCATAATATACATATAAACACATGCAATCTTATAAGTACTAATCATCAAAAATCTTGCTCGTCCCTTGACGTTTGACTTCAAATTCAATCAAAATAACTTCAAAACTCATGAACGCATTAATTTATGCTATTTATAAGTCATTAGAATAGTGATGAATCTCTAGATAAACCTAGTTCATTTTAGGATTGTTACATTCTCCCCAACTGAAGAACATTCATCCTCGAATAACACTTAAACTCTTAAAGAATAACAACACAAGCAAAAAGACACATTAAAGCACACAACGTCATAGTCGATACACATATTCCATAGGAACATCACTCAAAGGATCCCCATGCTTACAAACATCTTTCCTAAACACACTATAAATAATTCTCATGAAATCAATATCTAAGCAAGTTTTCAATTTTTCTTACAGTAATCATTCTGCACAATTTAACAAAAGCAATTTTGTAAGCAACTTCCTATAAATGCGGAACAACCAATCTTATATAAAAATTTAAAAAATCTCATTATCATATTCTTGAAATAATTAGCAACCTACACTAGATGAACATGGACAGTGAGAAATATGCTATACATGAAAACTCCTTTTCTCATTTAACAAGAACTCAGCCAAAACATACATTTCATAAGGACAATGTATGGAAACTCATTTTTCACAAAAGACTCCAACATAAAGCAAGTTACTAGGAACTCTTTGTTTTAGGATTGAATAAGAATATAAGGAAAATATATGGATATCTTACTCCCAAAACCAATACTCTTCACCATACTCCCCCACTTAGGAGAAACCCAATCTATGGTCGACATAACTATTCTACAAGGAACTCCCATAAGGAACCTTAAACCTCATTTACACCTTCTCACCAACTCTTCAATATACTAGATATCTTAAAACAACATCTAGTAATACCAATGATTTTAAAAAGTGTCAGCATCTAATAAACAACATCCCCCCTTACTAGGAGAAACTCATAGGTACTCTTTCTAACATCACCTACTTCCTTTCTAAAGTCGGATCTAAACAACTTCAAACAATCTAACCTTCACCACTTAACCATTTCTAACACTATATTTCACTATTTATTCCAACTATATTGTCCTTCAAAAAGTAACTAAACCAACCTTAGATGACCATGACAACCTTCCACATCCCATATAACAAGTCACATCTCAACATTTCTCTCCCTCAACCCAAACTTCACAAAGGTCACACTCAAAGGACCAATAAATATAGGAACAAGTGAAAAACACCATATACAAATCTCTTAGGCATGATTAGAAGAATGAAGAAGTCAAACATTTCCAAGAACCCAATGGCCTCCTATTCGTGATGTGGCGCACTTCACGTTATGAACAAGACTCTACTTGATGTGGTTCATGAGACAACTAAGACACTCAAAAACCTTATGCTCTGATACCACCTTTGTCACGACCCACAAGTACACCCAAGAAGATAGGGCATCCGTCAAGTAAGGGCACAACATATGAGAGTCCGAAAAGTATTACTTAAGCCACATGTACAATCATCACCAAATAAACACTTTAAAATATGTAAGAATTTAAAACTTTGTTCACACACGAAGAGCTCTTTCTATAACATATGCAAGTGGAAGACTTCTATTAAAACAATAAACGTTTATAATGTCTCATCGAACCATCTATTATTTCGAGTATATAACATTTGGGACTAAGCCCATACAAGAAATAAAAAAAGGACTACGACATAAGAGAACATGTGGGTATTTTCCTCGAATCAATTACAGCTTACCAGTACTTCATCTTAACCCGTAGAAAATTATCCATCCTCCATGGCATATCTAGACTTCCAATTCCCTAAACTTAAGAAAAAAAGGGAAAGCAAGGGGTTCGCACATTTGATGCACTAAGTATGGAAGCCATACAATAACCGTGAAAAAAGGACATTCACTATAGAACATGCTTTCATGATGTTTTGATATAAAGCCTTCATAAAATAGTTTAAGAGACATCAAACTAGTCAATAATCACAATATTGAACACATTCCAAATTATACTTAGTATTAAGCTAACTCACTGTAACCATACAATGACCTCAATTTAGCTTCACATATACAAATCATAAGATAACATCAAGAACAAAGAAAAATACATGAACATGCTCACATGGATCCCCTGCTAAAAGTTACCCTAAGACTCACCTACGTAAGTTATGAAGCAGTCGCACATATAACCCCTTCACACACAACTACATAATCCTTTAGACTACCTAAAGTATGTTATTCCAATAAATCACATATCACACCAATTAACATAAACATGAGACCCTCCTACCAAAGGTTATTCTACGGTTCACTTGACTGAGTTATGAAGCGACCGCCAATACAATCCCTTCACACACACCAAAATATCCTTTAGACAACCTAAGATAAGATTATTCCCATTTATGTAATTAGACTCCCTACCTAGAATTACTAGAAGACTCACCTATGTAAGACATTCAGAGAACCCATATACACCCTCTTCTAGACTACATAAGCAATCCTCAAAGCTACTCTAGATAGATACCTTTTCCCCTAACAAGTGTTTACTAAAGTCATTAAAGTCATTAAGTCATTTAGGATACATTCAACACTTAAGGATATTCAATTTATGGTCTTGGAGAAGTCCTTAGGACTCACACACTAACCACTTCCAAGCCTATTCGTGCAATGTCTAGATAGTGTCCTATACCACTATCCAATTTTTACAGAACCTATCCAACACTAGCATGTCTCCAACATGATGAGAATAAACAATAATCAAAATAGACCATCGTATCAATGTATGGAATCCGTATCTATAACCTACTCCGATGGAGGGTGTTCTACTGGCCAATGATAGAACTAGGACACATCCTATGTAGGCACATGGTTAAGGAATATGAAGGGTTTAATTATACTCTAGCCTCATGCCTAACTTTAGCTACTCCCATACCATACTCACTCAGTGCTTGCCTTTGTTCTCATAGAGTAACTCACATAATGGAGCATGCTAAGGGGTTCCATATCACATTACACCTTACTAAATAGGGTCCACTAATGTACCTACAATTGTTAAGAGGATCTCTAAATGATTTTCCTAAGGATTATTTCATGCCATTTCATCCAATCAACCTTAAGTCCACCATTCGCACAAGAAGGATGCCATTACGACTTTCAACTTCAAGGATATCATAACCTTATTTCTAGAAGATTCCACATTAAGGAACTTCCTAACTATATTCAAGGTCATATTTGAATCAAACATACAAGACTACGAATATTAGCACACTAAGTCAATAATTCATATGCATCTCTTACATGCATCAATGAAGGGATATAAGTCTACCTAAAGAAGAGACACACATGCTTCACCGTATTGCATCTAACATATGATCAAGAAGCACATAGGATTTACTAAGACTACTTACAAGTCTTTCTACACAACCTTATAAAATAATAAACATAACTAATCATCAGGTGCATAAAATCATTTAAGAAGATTCACACTTAAACATCAAGTCTACACACACAAGGCATCACTATAACCTATCATGATCACTTAGGAGAACACATACATTTTCTTAATATATAGATACAAGCCATCAAAAATTTAAAATGATCACACATACAAGATATACGTGATAATAACATAATACATAATGTAATGACTATGAGGCCACATTGATCAACTATTCATAAAAAAATGTTGACAAGGTCACATTATCCACAATTATAACACATAAGCGCTGGCACCATATGTGGAATATACCAATCATCATAATAATATAAGATTTATAAAACATAATAAAAATATAGTTAGGGAAGCATAGCACCAATCAAATCAGAAAACTTCAATCCATAGGTAAATCGACAAACACAATACTCAATGGCCCTTATGAATGACCACGGTTACCAATCTAATCAAATAATCATAATATACAATGAACTCAATGTAATTCAACATGAATTTATTAATTAATGAATGCAAACAAATAATTCTAATATGATTGTTTCATAAATCAATAGCCCAGAACAATCCTCACATGAATTCACTACTATCAAGTCATGATAAATTCACCCATAGCATAGCCAAATATAGAAATTTGATAAAGTAAAGGGTTCATGGAGATTTTAACTGAAAAATATCAGTTGTACATCAATAATATGTATCTTAATGTTTGAAAACGTTTCATGCAAGGACCCAAGACTTAGAGTAGAAATTGGACTTTTGCATATTTTTGAAATATTTGAAAATCATCTTTAAAATTGACTCTAAGGAGATAAAAAGCCTTATATAAATAACTCCTATACCTTATTAGAAGGATAAAAATATAACTGAATAAGAAATTCCATTGAAAATCCATCATCAAGCTCCATCTTCACCTTAAGCAGTCGTGATGGTTTTTGAAGAAACTTTGGTAGGGAAAGGGTTTTGATTTAGGTGCTTAGGTATATATGATAGTTTCATGACTTAAATACTATTAAAGTACCCATACACACTTAAATAACTCTCCTAATATTTTATAAGACTTGTAGTGAATTTCCCGAAAACCCCAAGCCTTAGCAGTGAAGCTGGCATATTCAAGGCACCACCAACGACTACCCAACGATGGACCGTCATTTGAGTGATGCCCCATGAAAAGGGTACGTTGTTTGGGTATGCACCTTGAGAACCTGAAGGTTTTTGAGACCTTGCTGTCTCAATCGACGCCCGAGGTCGATAGGCTATCATCGGATCGACTGGCCATCCCTTGAATCCGTCGTATGAACAATACCAGGCAGTTCGGCCTCATCAAGTTGGGTCCTCATCTAGGAACTCTTGTGTGTCCTACGTCGAGTCATTCGTAGACGTTGGACCCTTAACCATGCATGTCTAGAACTTAGGGACGCCCCCAATAAAATTCAACTAAAATGAACACATAAAATATGCTAAGACATACATCAACACATAAGGACGCCCAAAGTATAACATTCAAACGTCTCAGACGTTCTTGGACATTTGACCCCCAAACCATACAAAAATCAAATTTCTGAATTTAAACACTATTATTAACCATATAAGGACCTCATAAACTCATGATATACACAAAACACATGCAAGCACATAAGGACTAATCGTCGAACATCATGATCGTGCGTTGACATTTTTTTCCAAATTCAATTCAAATGACTTAAAAACACACTACCACATTTATTAATTTATTTGCAATCCTTTAGAACAGTGATGGAACTCTAGATAAATCTAATTCATTTTATTGTTGTTACATTCTCCCCACATAAGAACATTAGTCCCTCAATGACACTTAAACTCTTAAAGAGATAACAACCAAACAAAATAGCCCAAATTCAAGACCACGGTATCGTAATCCAAACAAATATTCAAGAGGGATAGATAAAACACTAGCTCGTCTTGAAATGAGTCATCTATCTTCATTCCTTCGTGGATGATCCCTTCATTTTCTAATCTTGAGAGATGATCTACCTGCTGATTTTCACATCCTTTTCGATCTTTAACTTCAAAGTCAAATTCCTGCAACAACAATACACATCTTATTAGTCTTTGTTTCTCATCCTTCTTTGCAATGAGTTAACAATGTTTTGCATATTCTATATGCATAATAACTTTGGTACCCAAAAAATGTACGCAGAACATTTCAAATGCATACACTACTACTAGAAGCCCCTTTTGAGTGATTGTATAGTTTCTCTTGCATAGTAGATTGGGTGGAAGAGTTTGTCGCACTTTTTTCCCTAAAACTACTCCCAGTTCCATATCACTAGCATCACAAATTATTGGGAATTATTCGGTCCAATTAGGACTACTTTAATCAGGGTGGATACTAATTTCTCCTTCAAGCACTCAAAGGATGCTACACAAGCTACATTAAAATGGAACCTCACATCCTTTTCTACAAATTTTCATTGTGCAAGTTTGATCATTGAGAGTCTTTGATGAATATTCTGAAGAATCCAGCATGACATAGAAAACTACCGACACCGTTAATCAATATCAATGGGGGTAACTTTTCAATACCTTCAATCTTTTTCATATCCACTTCCAACCCTCTTTGTCACATTTTCTTCTCCAGAACAATGTCTTTCATTATCAGTAGATGAAATTTCTCCAAATTTAGTACAAGGTTGGTATTCTCACATATTTCGAGGATTTCCCACAACAACAAACAATCTTCTGATGTATCTATAGCGACCCTCAAAGTTAACTAGGATGAAGTAGAGACTCACATGGGTTTTATGAATTATGAACTTGTTAAGATAAGGAAGAATAGATTTTCAAGTATGTTTTAAATAATTTATAATTTATAAGTCAATGGACAACCAAAAACTAGTATTGTTTGTGTTACTGTGTCCTAGTATGTTGTGTATGTTTTTATCTATTTTTTGGAGTCTAAAGTAATAGGAGATTAATATAATAACTAGAGGGAAATGTTTAGTGTCCCAATTATTAGCAAACAAGTTGCCCAAGCTTGCAAACATTTGTACATGAATGGCACATTTACGCGTCGCAGACATGTTTCTCCCAGTGTAATATTCTGACTCAACGTCGTGCACCCTACTTCCCCAAATTTTAATTCTATAAATGTTGTCGGAACAATTTTGCGAGACAAACATTCTCCTTTAAGAAAATTAGGAAAATGAAAGTTAACTTTGACTTATTTAAAAAGGCTCAATTAATGTGGGGGTATGTTGGGTAATTTAGGGGTTTGTTATAAATGGTTCAATGTCATTTTTACCCCTATTAAAAGTAAAAACAAAAATACCCAATGAGAAATAAAAAATCCAAACCCTCTTTTCTTCCATATTATTAACACATGAAATTGTATAACGAGTGCTAACATGCAAGTCTTAATCTTCTCCGAGGACAACGACACCGATTACGTCTATGAGTGCCCCTATTCGTGTCATTTGAAAACCTTTGAAGGAACCCCTTAGATTAAAGATTAATTAAGGATACCTCCGTAAATGATAGGACCACGAAAACATGAAGAAGAAATTATTAGAATCCATCACATTGGCTATTCTTGTGCTTGATCTGCAATTAAGGTTTCTAGAGAGAGTTTGTTTTAAAAGGAAAAAGGAGTATTTTGAAGAATTATTTCGGAATGGGGTTTTCATTTTATTAACCAACTTAAAATATCTAATAAAGAAGAACCCAAAATAACCTCCCACGCTCGATTTGGAAATGGGGTGAATTTCCCATTCAACCATTTAAGTTGGTAGTGTTTGAAGAGAAATTGCAGGTTCCATCTACAGCGGGTAGCGACATCGCATTGTTTGTTCGATGACCCGTCCTGCTGCTCCATCATTTTTGACCAAGGCTCCCATTTTTGGGGATGAGCTCATAAGTGTGCAGCAACGCCCCCAATCGATGGGGCGTCGTCCATATAACGGGGCGTTGTTTGCTAGTCGTTGTTAGGACAGTGAGAAGGTAGTGTAAGGCCTACTTTTGGGTTCTCCGCAAGGACTCTTTGGGTGTTTCTTGGAGAGTAATGCCTACACATTTTGACCCTAGTTACGACCATATACATGAAAGGAACATCTGTAGTAAATTTGAGCAACAATAAACATATAAAACATACCAAGCCAAACTAGAACACACTACAATGTCTTGATACAAATTTTTGAACTCTTGGATTTTCTAAGACATTTGACCTCCAAACCACTTCAAATAAACAATACAAGCTCTAAAACACTTTAGTAACATATTATTAGACTTTTAAGCCACATGTGCGGCTCTTGACACCTTAGTCCATTTTGAGGGTCCTTACAAGTCAACTTTGATGTTAGTACAAAAACTATCTCAGATACTTCTCAGTCAGAACTCCAGTTGGATACCCATTTATACTAAGAGGATTATAAGAAATAACCATGTCACAGTCTCCCAAACAGTTATCTCAGCAAATCTTATAGATTAAGAAATGGTAGATTTTGATATATTTCTAACTATGAATTACTTACATAATTTTTGTGCCTCAGTTGATGAAATAGGATTTTTTGTTTTCATTTTTCAAAATAATAAAATAATATAACGGAAGGGTAGTAGCTTAGAGCCTATGTTTGTATTCATTTCCACCAAAAGGGAAATTGACATTAGAATCATTCTACTTCAAGATATCTTGCCTATTTCTATTCCTCCATATAGAATGACTCCAACTGATCTTAAGGAATTGAAAAGGCAATTGAAAGACTTTATACATAAGGTCTTCATTGTACCTAACATTTCCCTATGTGGTGCATTATTATTGTTCGTGAAAAAGGAAGATGGTTCTCTCAGAATGTGGATTAACTATATATAGTTGAAAATGGTGAAAATAAAGAATAAGTATCCTATCCAAGGATTCATGACTTCTTTTACAAACTTCAGGGTGTTTGAGATAGGTACATCCCGAAAACATTCTTCAAAACTCAGTATGATAACTATGAATTTGTGGTTATTTCATTTGGACTAGAGAATGCTCTTGCATCTTTAATGGATTTTATGAACAATGTGTTAAAGAAGTATTTTGACTTTTTCTCTATTGTCTCTATTGATGTTATCCTCTTATACTATATACATAAGGAAGTGCATGATAATAATTTGACGATTTTCCTACAATCTCTCAAAGATCGCAAGTTATTCGCTATGTGTAGGAAATGTGAGTTCTGTTGAAATTTGTCTCTTTACTTGGTAATATTCTGTCTAGCAAAGTGATCCGAGTAGATTCTTAGAAAATTGAAGTTTTGAAACAATGGCACTGACCTACCTCTCCTACAGATATCAAAAGTATCTTAGGCCTAGCAAGTTGTTACAAAAGGTTCTTTGAAGGATTTTCATCCATAACCTCTTCATTTACTAAGTTAACTCAGAAAAACGTCAAGTTTAAGTGATTAGATGGTTGTGAAAAAGCTTTGTAGGATTGAAAACTAAGTTGATTACACATCCTATTTTGACTCTACCGGAGGGTCAGATGGTTATGTTATATATTGTAATCATCCATTGTAGTCCTACATTGTGTGCTTATGAAGCGAGGTAAGGTTATATATTATACTTCTATTAAACATAAGGTACATTATAAGAACTATCAAACATAATCCTACGTTCTCTGTTGTTGACCTCGTGCTTGCAACAGTGGTTTTTGAACTCAAGGTTTGGAGACATTGCTTGTATGGCGTTGTAACACTTTACAAGTCTATGACGTGTTCTAGAGCCTAACATGAGTGGAAAAAGGTTTAGACACTGTTCTAAATTCTATTTTAAGGCATGTAAATTATATAGGAAGTGTTGGAATTAAAGCGTCAAAGAACATCTAAGACGTCTACAAACTAGTTCAATGAGGTACTAGTGTGCGTTAGCATATTTGACTAAGTTTTAGGAGTCGGAAATTGATGAATTTTTGTGGAAGGGTGTCTAAGACGTATTAGAGATGATTTGTGGTTGAAAAGTCCAGGAACGACTACCCAAGGACCAATCAAGGGCCCTTGAGGAGGACACTTGCATTTTGTGGTCAAAGGCTGCCAAAGACCGGGTCCACCAACAAATGCAACCCACAATCATTGTCCAATCGACGGGGCGTGAAATGATTCCGTCGATGGAAACATAGACAAATTTTGGGAAGCCTGCAAAAGAACAGTCTCTGAACTTATCGATGAGTGTGAAGCACGGAGGTGAATAGTGCCCGTCGATGGACACACGATACGTCGATCGTGGTCTCGTCTTTGGTGCCATTGTTTTTTCTGCACGTTTTTATTTAATTCATTTAAATAGTTAGCTTAGTTAGGAGGTTATTTAGGATTTAGGGGAGGTATAATTATGTTTATTAACAAACTATATAAAGACCCTAACCTAATTATACTAACCTAAGCTCTCATAAATTCCAAAACACAAACTGTCTTACTTCTATCTTCTTTCTCTCTCCAAAGTTGAAGAACACCATAGAAGGTCGAATTCAAAGGGGTTTTAAGGATTAAATCACCAAGGTTTGTTCATCAATCTTCATCAAACATTAAGGTATGAGATTACTTTTACCTTTGGGACTTCTTTCCTAATGGTTCAATTAAATTGATTTCAAAAGTATGATATTCAAGTGGGTGTCTTTTCCAATTTCAACATTGATCTTGTGAATTGCTTTATTTATGATTTATTTTGAAAACTATAAAAATATTAACATGTATTAGAACTCTTTTATGTCATTTCTTGATGGATTCCTCTACTTTGTAGAAGATAACCTATTCCCCTTAACCCTAGGTTGTGATCTTGAATTGAATTGTATACTAATGATTCAATTGACTTTGTTAGTGTGTGAATTTCTATTTATGTTTTATTACGATAATCATGAGTATATTTGGATACATTGTAATTAAATTATGTTAATTCTTGAGTAATTGACGTAAATGGTTATGTAGGTTATGAACTTGAGTTAAGTCTCAAATCAATGAACTAATGGTTCATTGTTGTATAGTAATTCAATTGCCCTTATTATTATGTTGATTATTGTGGTTTAATGATATTACACCCATTTTTTGGTGGAGGTGAGGTTTGATGGTAATACGTTGATAATGGCATGGTGTAGAAGATTGAGTAAGTCTTGTGATCTCTACTCCTTACTTCAATTGTGGTTAATTGTGTTTAAATGATGATGTTGTATTGAAGTATACCTTATATTAAGATTGATATGGTTGGTATGATGTTGAATTGAAATGTTTTGATCTTTGGACTGTGAGTTGTTGGTTAAGATGCAACTGTTATAAGTTTGGTGATAACTTACCGATGTGCCTTATCATAATGTGATTATGTAAATGTGCTAACCACACTTATATATATTGTAGTAAAAGGACTATACTAATGAAATTCTTATTGATCTAAGATGGTGATGCTTAGATAAGGGATAGACCCTATGACCTACATTAAGCTATTATTATTAATAAATCTGCCAAAGACATTTCAAAAAGAGACTCACGCTTAACACTGAGTGAACTAAAGTGAGGAGTGTCCCTTACAACAAAGGGAAGGTTTGATCACTAATGTTCTCTCGAGATTAGAGACTACATTACATGTATCATAAAGAGGGTCCCAATTATATCTCCTAGTTGATGAACTATCTTTCCCTTGTAGGATTACTAGCTAGTGGATCCACGTAGTTGCTATGTCAATATTTTGGTACTACCTTGGCAAGTAGTTCGCCTTCCTTCGGTGTAAGGTTCCATGACACAAGATTCCACATTAGCTCATGTGGTCTATGGTTGTTAACAAAATCTGTTCTCGAAAGTAAAGTAAAGTAAATTAATTAAATGGACTCTAACTAAGATAACTTGAGAGGTATGACTTAGTCTACCTAGGGGTGTGGGACTCTACCTATACATTGAACTATTTGGCCTTAAATGAAGCCTTAGGAAGATGTTCTTATGTATGTATATGTTTATAAGTGTAAATGATATGTATATGATGATCTTACATATTAATTGATACTAAGTGATATTTGCTTCTCTTGTAAATATGCATTTGATCTCTATTGCTCAGTATGATGCTATGTAAGCTTAATGATATGCTATACGAAGTTGGACATTGATTATGGTTCTTGTTACGTTTATTTGATTAAGTAAGGTTATGGGGATTTTCTTAGTCATTGCACAAGTGGAATTAATGTGAGTGATGATTAATGGTCTTGCTTTGGTTATGTTGAGATGTACTCTTATTCATGCTTGTAGCTACTATAATCTGATGATAGACTTGTCTTGACTATGTGTTATATTATGTGATATGCATGTTGACATGACTAGACTTAGTATTGTTGGTCTTGGGATCTACATGCTTTTGAATTAATGAAAATGTCTTATTGATTGGTATGGTGTTCTTGAATGTGCATGAGACTTTTCAAAGTAAATTGCATATGTTACTAAATTGTACCTTTTTAGTATGATTTTATGATATGTGTGCATATGCTCTCAAACTTAGTACAAGTTGTGTACTAACCCCATTTTCTCTCTTTTTTTAAAAAAAATTTAGGTTCCGGTAATTGAAGGGCTTTGAGACGACTTTGAAGGAAGACTTTGAATTCTCATTCATCCAAGTTTGGAAGGCACTAACTTTCCGAAGGCAATGCCACTATCAAGATTATGAAATTATTCTAATTTTAAGACTCTTATGTTTTTTCCTTTTCATTTGAGTAGTAAACATTGTATAGCCTACATGATCCCTTATTATATTAATATATGTGATATGCACAATTGTGATATTCTTCTTTAGATGGTTATGAGGTTGGACATTCCATTTTTATGACTATGTTATATTTTATATATATCTATGTGCAATAAAGTAGAAGACTAAGAATTTTTCCTATATGAAGGGTCTAAGTATACTTGTTATGAATAGTATGTGTATGTTATATTTTATATATATCTATGTGCAATAAAGTAGAAGACTAAGTATTTTTCCTATATGAAGGGTCTAAGTATATTTGTTATGAATAGTATGTGTATGTTGAGGTCTACGTAAACCTCAATGTAGAAGTAATGAATTTTTTTAAATTTTCCGCAGATATTGACCTATGAATGTGATGTAAGCTAAAAGGCTAGTCTTAGGCCACAAAGAGGACGACGACGACGTTTACATCTAGGGGTGCTCCCTGGATGTAATAAAATTGGTATCAGAGGATGACTTCTAATATATTCAAGTTTATGTCTCTCTCAACCACATATATGTAGATTCATATTCATCATTGTGAAGCGTATCACACTTATTAACAGGAAACAATAAGATGCTTAGGAAACTCTCACTTTCTTGGAAGTCCAATATCGTGCCCCTAGAGTTTCGACTCTATGTTATTTTAGCGTCTAATAGTTTTATTGTATAACTAGGCAATGTATACTCGAAGGAATGTGACACTAAGATATGAGGAAGATACTGACAATGCGGGAGTTCCTCCCCGAGACAACGAAGTCCCTCCTCTTGAAGAAGACGTTAATGATGACCAAGATTCGGTCAATCCTTCTCCTTTGATTGATGGTGATATAAGGGCTGCCTCTCACCCAATGACCCAATCCATTACTACTCAAGCACAAACCATCACTACTCAAGATCAAGCCATGACGGCCTAAGATAATCGGGAGGTTGTACCCCGAGAAACCAACAAGTTGGAATCACGACTTCTCATTTGATGGATTTCACAAAGATGAATCCCCCTACTTTCGATGGGTACAAGTTTGAAGAAGACCCCCAAGAGTTCATTGATGAAATCTACAAGATCCTCTATGCAATGGGGTTTACTACTACTGAGAATGCTGAATTAAACACTTATCAACTCAAGGATGAGGCCCAAACCTTGTACGTCAAATGGAGAGACAATAAGCCTTTAAGGGGTGGACCGGTGACTTGGAAGGTTTTCAAAAAGGCTTTTTTACGTAGATTCTTTCCTAGAGTGAAGAGGGAAACCTAGGTGGTGGAGTTCATAAACCTTCGTCAAGGAGGTATAAGTGTACTTGAATAATCTTTGAAATTCACTAAATTGTAAAAGTATGCTCCTTCTTTGGTTTCCGATCCTAGATATGAAATGAATAATTTTGTGACGGGAGTATTGGATAACTTTCAAGAGTAATGTTATTCGGCTATGCTACATGACAATATGAATATTTTGTAATACCTAGAATATGAATTTGTAGAAATAGAGCCTAACATGGTAGTCAATATGTCCTAAATTTGACTATAATGTAGTATTCAGGCAGTGTCTAGAGTTTTAGGTGCTTTGGAGGTGAAACGTCAAGGGACGACGACGACTAAGAGGTTTGATAACTAAGTCACCTATGTGCCTAATATGTGGTTTGAAATGTTTATGTGTGATTCATGAGGTTATAATGTTCTTAAATGAGTTATTATTGTGTATATAGGAAATGTGTTAAGTTTTGTGAGGTTTGGATGTCAATCGTCCAGGAACGTCCATGACGTTCGAAAGCTTTTCCTTAAAATGACCTTTTGTGTCTAGGCATCTTTCATCGAGTTTTACATGTTCGTTTTGGATGAAATTCATGTGAGAGATCCAAAACTCTTATCCAAGTATGTTTGGGTTTGATAAGTCCGGGTAAACATCCCCAAGAACCATCCAAGGGTCCTTCAGGAAGGATCATTTTCATGCAGCCCAAATTGCATTGACAGCACCAAAAGATAGAGGCAATCGGCACCCAGTGGACCAGTCGAAACAACCGTCGATGGGGATGTTGTAGGTTAGTGCTTAGGCGTGGGAAAGTACAGGCCAATTACTAGACTCAGTCCACAACCACGATTCTACAGGAGGGTCCGTTGGTCAAGGGACGGACCGTCAATGGCCATCTGTCTATGAGCCTGTTCTCCAGCACATGTTCACTGTAATGTTAGGGGTGAAATTATAAATTCATCCTTTTTGCAAATAAGATAAAGGGATGTTCCTAAAGGTTCTTTTGGGTATTTTTAAACATGTTTATAAACATAAAATATTAAGAAGATTTTATTCTTCAAAATCAAAACCCAAAATCCCTTAGAAATTGTCTAGAACTCCATTGGAACCAAAAATCAAGAAAGGGATTGTATTGGAGAACTGAGTGGAGATATTTTATCAAATTGAAGAATTATCTTTATTGAGGTTTGGTTTTTTATCCTTGAACTCTATTCATCAAGGAGCCCAACTTCCAAAGATGTATTCTAATGTTTTCAGAAACAAATTGTCCAATTTCATAAACTATCCATGTGTTCTTGCATTGAAGGTTTTTTTACATTGAATATTGATTGAATTGTTTTTAATTAGATTATTTTAAATCAATTACCATATTAACCCATGTAATTGATGAAGCCTAGTTTTTGACTACTTTATGGGTTAAGTAATATTGATCTAATGCTTGTGTATTCTAGTGTAGTTTTTTTTATGGGTTGTATATTAATGTAATAGTTGTATTGAATTAATATATATATTGTCTTATATTTATTAATCCACATTGAATTGGCCTAGTTTCATTGAGTATATTAGATTGTATATTGAATTGATTATCATGGCCATTGGTAAGTTCCTTATGGTATTGAATCGGATGATTTCACATTGGATTGGGGTGTTGAGGATTCAATGGTGGTTTGATGACCTAATTACCTTTATTTTCTGTTAATTAGACTTCAATTATGTTGTGATTCGTATGGTCCACGCGGTGTTATGTGCTTTACTATCAATTTGATGTTGCCTTGTCGGCATTACTTTATGTATTATGATGATCATCGACTTGTCGGCAACTACTTCAAGTATTATGATGATTATGTGAAGTTGTATAATGTATATGTGCAATATAAGTAATGTGAAAGTTTATGTGTTCTTATATTGATGCAATTTAGGTGATCATGTTAGACTATGACTATGACTTTATGTGTTTAGTCTTAGGGTTAATACATGGTTATTCCTACTTGACTAAATGAGTCTATGATGGTCATATTGATGATGATATGGTAGTGTCTAGGATGACTTAAATATGATAACGGTTATTTATATGTTCCTCTACAATGGCATGCAATATGTGTCAAAGTGAACTACCTTGTGTCTTGTCTTGGTTGCTTGGTGTCCCTTACTTGATGCATGTATGAAAAAGCATATGAGATGTCTTGACTTAGGATGCTAAAGACTCTTAGTCTTGTATGTATGAATGACATGAGACCTTAAATGATGTTAAGAGTGTCTTTTATGTGAAACCTTGAACCTAGTAGTAAGGTTATGAATGTTGAAGTCGAAAGTCGTAATGGTATTCATCAAGTAAAGGAATTATAGACTTAAGGTTTGTTGTCTACAACAACATCATATCAAAACATAGGAAAGTCATTATGAGCTTCTTGTCGCCATTATAAGATAGCCCTACTGGACCTCTTTGGTAGGGTAAATGTGATTGGGCTATGAATTTGATATGGAACCCCTCAATATGAACTCTTAAGAGTAAATTACTCTATGATAAAAAAGTCTAGGACCGAGTGAGTGTGTTAAGGTAAGTAGTTCTAGTTAAAGAATGAGACTAGAGTACAAAGAACGCCCTTCATATTCCTTTACCATGTGCATACAAGGGATGTGTCCAAGTTCTACCATTGGAAAGGAGAATACCCTCATCGGGGTAGGATAGAACTCCGGATTCCATGCTTTACTACCATGGTCTATTTAAGTTATTGCCTATTATCATCATCGGGGATGCCTACTAACATTAGATGAGTTCTATGAGATTTAGTTTGTGTTATGGGACACTATCTAGAGATTGGACAATAGGCTTTAAAGGTGTTATTTAGAGTCCCTAGGTCTTGTCAAAGACCATTACTCGAATGTCTTTATGTGATGAGTGAGTCTTAAAGGAATTAAGGAATGTAATGACCTATGTTAAAAAATATTTTAAATGAAGATCTACTTATCTAGATTAGTTAAGGGTTGTCTAGTTAAGGTGTGAAGGGGGGATGGGAATAGTCACTTGTTATCTTAATTAGATAAGTCTTATGAATTACTCTAGCTAGGGAAAATGGTTTAATATGTAGACATGATCTAAATGTAGGTAGTCTTATGGATTACTTAGGTAATCTTGAAGAGGTCAATCATGGACATTGTCTTCTTGATTTACTTAAGTAAATCGTTTGATAGACTTTTGAAGAAGAATGTCATGATATATATATGTGGTTGTGTTAAGTGAGAATGATTCTATTTTAGGTAGTCTATATGATCTCTTAAGTGTGTGTGTAAGGGATTTTTTGGGCGGTATCTTCAAAACTCATTCAAGTGAGATTTAGAATCACCTTTGGTAGAAAAATCTCATATGCATAGGTTTGATGTCTGTGTGTGTTGATCTCATTATAGGTTGTCTTAAGGATCATTTTGGAGTGACTATAGAGGTTGTATGAGTGTTCTCCCTTTGTGTTGCTCAAGTGAGTCATAGGATAGTTATATTGAGAAGACTTCATATTCAAAAGTGTCTAAAAGAAAAAAAGAGACACTTCACTGTAACAGTAAAGCAACTCACTGTACAGTGAGTTTAGGTTATTGTAAGTTTACCTCAAAAATATATTAAATTGTTTAAATGTTACATTAGGTGTTTCTAAGTTGATAAATTTTGTTCTTATGATTATATTACGATATTAAAATAAAAAGATGCATATTTTAAACAATTGTAAGTTTTCATGATTTTATGCATAATGCAATACTTAGTACAATTGTTTGTACTAATTCCCTACATTTTGTTATGTCAAAAAGTGTATGTGAAAGGTGAGAAGGATCGTGAAGGAGAGCTTGGATTCTAGAGTCGTTCAAGAAAAGTGAAGTATGTCCTTAGTAGACTAGAGGGTATACATATATGTCTTTTATGTCAAAGTATTGTAATAGAATAAGCATTTCTATATAAGTATTGTATGGTACATGTCCCAAAGTATACTCGTGTCTAAGTTTAATGAAATTGACACTTTGTACTTTCGATGATTTTATATGAAAGAGATTTTGAAGACTATGAAATGTTTTGTCACTAGATTTTAAATCCATACTACTTTCATTATTTGTATGAGATGAACGATACGTAAGGGATTGTATAATACCTTCGAGAGGTCGAGTACGCTGGTTTTACTCTGAGAGTGCCATATCTTCTAGTGTGTGGTCTCGGGATGTGACAAGCTTTGTATCCGAGCATAGCATATGAAAAAAGTCTTAGGATTGAAAAGTCTCATCAAGTCATGTCTAGTAGAGTCTTGACAATCAGTGTGAGTTGTGACACATCTATGGGAGAGAGGCTATAGGACAATATAGTTTCCCTGCAACAGAGTAAAAGTTAAGAGTACTCTTTTCTTAAGATTTTCCTTGTGTTTCTAGGAAGATTAATACCAGGAGGAAACCGACTAGTAGAGTTGAAGAGAATGATGTGCATGAGGATATTCCTCCTCTAGTTGAGTAAGTTGAGAAAGTTCCTCAAGGTTATCAAGTCCCTATTGTGGAAGGATGTAATAATGTCTCGATGGTTTCCCCTGAGTTAAGTATTAGTGATATTAGAGAGGCTTTGATTGTTTTAGTCCGAGCCATGACTACTCAAGCAAATTTTAGTATGGTGCCTAGGATGAATTTTGTGGAGAGCACTATGACTTCTAGGTTGAGAGACTTTGTGAGGATAAATCCTCCTATATTTCTTGGCTCTAAGGTGGGAGGAATCCACAAGAGTTTCTAGATGGAGTGTTCAAGGTGTTCAGTGCTAACGGGGTGACTTCAAGGGAGAAGGCGGACTAAGCTTCATATCAATTGAGGGAGGTTTTTCATGTATGGTACACTCAATGGAAGGATAATAGGTCGGTTGAGTCGGGTCCTATTTAGTTGGAAGAATTTAAGGAAGCTTTTCACGGAATGTACTTTCCCCGTGAGAGGAGGGAATTTAAAGAAGAGGAGTTTATCAATCTCAAGCAAGGCCATATGAGCGTTGAGGAATACCCTATGAAGTTCTCTATTATATATAGATATGCCCCATCCGTCGTGTCTATTCTAACGGATGAGATATGTCATTTGGTGATAGGTTTCCCGGTCTAGTGAGGGAAGAATGACATACGGCTATGATACATGATGATATGACGCTATCTAGAATCATGGTGTATCCACAATTAATTGAAGAGTCAAAACTAAAGAGGATGTCTAGAAACATGAAAAGGAGTGGTTCTATTGACCAAGATCAATCCAAGTTTAGGAAGAGGGATCAAACTCAAGAAGAAATTAGGACTACTACGGTGAAATTAGAGAAAGGAGGTGGTTCTCAGATTGGCACACCTACATGTGTCGCTTGTGGAAAGAGGCACTATGGGGAATGCCTAAAGGGTTCCGAAAGTTTCTTTGGTTGTGGTAAGGAAGGACATAATGTGATAGATTGTCATACCATTGCTTCTAGAGGAAGAGAGGGTAAACAAGTTGCTCCTAATGTTCCAAAGCAGAATGCTCCAGATAAGAGGCGTTTCTATGCACTCCGGACTAGAAGAGAGAAGCCGGATGGTGATTATGATGGGGTTAATTCCGTGAATTTATCTTTTTAGTTATATGAGTTCCTTCTAACTGGGGAGTATGGTTAGTAGATGGGATAGAAAGTCATAGAAGAATGTTGCATGTACATGGTGTTTAGGTGTTTTGTTGATATTGAATTTCATTAACTTCTTGCATTGTGTATTTTATGAAGTTATTATTATGTGTCAAAAAAATTTTATATGACGTTACCTTTTATGTCAGCATGTTTCAATCATGAATTGCATAAAAGATGCATTTTTGAAAAAAATTGCCTAAATCACTGTCCTTTGCATGCTCACTGTGAGAATTTTAGAAATTTGGCTAATTCATTCTTTGGTATAAATTTGTTGTACTGTGTTTAGAACATATGTATATGAGTATGATATTAAAACAATTTTTTTCTATTTTGAATGAAGCATGTAAGTTTAATAGCATGATGAGTTATAGAATGTCTTGTAGTTTCTTGTTGTGGTGTGAATCTATTTACTATTTGAAATTTATGTTCCTTTAGATATTTGTATTTTATGAGATTTTAAATGGTATGGTCATGTGTTTCTAATTGAATATCTATTCTTGGAAGTATTGGAGACTGACAAGTGTCCTTCGAGGATGAATGTTGTCTAAGTCGGGGAGATTGTAATACCTCGAAAATATCATAGGTAAAATAGAGCCTAAAATGTTGTTCATGATGGTATTAGGTCCTAAAGTCTTCTACAATGTGATATTGAGGCAGTTTCTAGAGTTTTAGGTTATTTGGAAGTGAAACGTCAAGGGACGACCAAGACGTTGGATGACTAAGTCATCTATGTGCCTAGTATGTGTTTTATGTGTTTATGTGTGATTCATAAGGTCATAGGGTCCTTTAATTATTTATTATGGTATATAAAGGTAGTGTTTCATGTTTCCTAAAGTTTGGAGGTCAAACGTCCAAAAACGTCCATGACGCTCGAAAGGTTTGCTCTGAAATGACCTTTTGTGTCTAGGCCTATTTCGTCGAGTTCTTCATGTTATATTTGGATGAAATTCATGTGAGAGACCCTAAACTTGTACACTACCATGTTTGTTTCAGAAATGTCTCGGCAAGCATCCTAATGGACTATCCAAAGGTCCTTGAGAAAGGACCCTTTTCATTGAGCCAAGACTGCTTAGACTACACCAAATGACAGAGGCAACTGACGCCCAGTGTGCTAGTCAAAGACGATTCAATGGGGGTATCATAGGTTGGTATTTAGGCGTGGGAGAGTAGAGGCCAAATACAAGCCTCAGTCCCCAACCATGGACCGACAGGATGGTCCATTGGTCAAGGTACGGGTCTTTGATGACCATCCATCTATGAGCCTGTTCTCTTGCGTAGGTTCACTATAAGGTTAGGGGTTAAATTGTAAATTCACCCCACGTCCATAAGAGAAAGAGCGGCTACTAAAGGGTCTTTTGGGTATTTTAATCATATATATAACCCTAAATCACTTAGAAGATTTCCTTCTTCAAAATAAAAACCCAATATCCCTTAGAAATTCTTTAGAACTCCATTGGAGCCAAAAATCAAGGAAGGCATTAGATTGGAGAATTTAGTGGAGATTATTCATCAAATTGAAGAATTAGCTTCATTGAGGTACGATTTTTTATCCTTGAAATTCTATTCATTAAGGAGCCCAACTTCCAAAGATGTTTTCTAAAGTTTTCAAAGATGAATTGTCCATTTTCATGATCTATCCATGGGTTCTTGCATTAAAGGTTTTTCAATCATTGGATATTAATTGATTTTTTTTAATTAGATTATTTTAAGTCAATTAACCTATGAACCCATGTAATTGATGAACCCCAATTTTTTACTACTTTATGGATTAAGCAATATTGATCTAATACTTAAGAATTTTAGTGTAGTTTTCTATGGGCTATTGATTGATGTAATAATTGTATTGAAATGATATAAAGTTTGTATTATGTTAAAGAATCTATATTTAATTTTCCTAGTTTCTTTGAGTATAATAGTTTTTATATTGAATTGATGTTCATGGCCATTGGTAAGGGTCATATGGTATTGAATTGGATGATTTAGCATTGGATTCAGATGTTGAGGATGGAGTTGTGGAACTCTACCTTAATTCCCTTTATTTTATGTTAATAAGACTTAAATTATCTTGTGATTGGTGTGGTCCACTTATGGTGGCGGTATTATGTGCTTTACTTGCAATTGATGTGGCCTTGTCGGCGTTACTTTATGTATTATGATGATCATGGCCTTGTCTCCAACTACTTAAAGTATTATGATTATTATGTGAAGTTGTATAATGTCTATCTACATGATAATTATTGTAAAAGTATATGTGTTCTTCTATTGATGCCATTTGGGTGATTATGTTAGACTCTGACTATTGCTTTATGTTTTTAGTCTGAGGGTTGATGCACTGTTATTCCTACTTGACTATATGAGTATATGTTTGTCATATTGATAATTATATGGTAGTGTATAGTATGACTTAAACATTATAATGGTTATTTGTCGGTCTTCTAGAATGACATGTAATATGTGTTAAAGTGAAGTATGTTCTGTCTTGTCGTGGTCGACTACTGTCCCTTACTTGATGTCGGTATGAATGCAAATATGACATTCCCTTACTTAGGATGATAAAGACTCTTAGTATTGTATGTATGAGTTATATTACACCTTAAAAGATGTTACGATTGTTCTTTATGTGAAAACTTGAACCAACCTTAAGTCTACCATTCAAGTAAACGAATGATAGACTTAAAATTTGTTGGATGGATCGGCATCTTATCAAACCTTAGGAATGTTATTATGAGCTTCTTGTCGCCAATGTAAGGTATCCCTAGTGGACCTCATTGATAGGGTAAATGTGATTAGGTTATGAATTTTATATGGAACCTTTTTTATGAACCTTAAGTATAAATTACTCTTTGGGAACAAAAGCTAGCACCAAGTGAGTATGGTACGTGAGTAGTTCTAGTTAAAGAATGAGGCTAGAGTACAAAATACTCCCTTCATATTCCTTAACCATGTTCCTACCTAGGATGTGTCCAAGTTCTACCATTAGCAAGTAGAGTATGTAGGTCTTGTCAAAGACCAATACTTGAATGTTTTTGTGTGATAAATGAGTCTTAAATGAGCTAATCAATGTAATGACTTAAGTTAAGAATGTAGTTCAAAGAATAAGTACTTATCTAGATTAGTAGGAATAGTCACTTTTTATATTACCTAGATAAGTCTTAAGAATGACACTTGTAAGGGACAATGGTTGAATATGTAGATGTGATCTTAACTTAGGTAGTCTTAAGAATTACTTAGGTAATCTTGAAGAGGCCAATCATGGACATTATCTTCTTGATTTACTTAAGTAAGTCTTTTGATAGCCTTTGGAAGGAGAATGTCATATTATATATCTGTGCTTGTGTTAATTTAGAATGATTGTGTTTTAGGTAGTCTATCGGATCTCTTAAGTGTGTATGTAAGGGATTGTATGTGTGGTCGCTTCAAAACACACTCAAGTGAGACTTAGAATCACCTTTGGTAGAAGAATTTCATATTCATTTGTTTGATGTCTTTTAAGTGTGTGTTGATCTCATTATAGGTGGTATTAAGTATCATTTAGGTGTTCCTAGAGAGGTTGTATGGGCAGTCTCTCTTTGTATTTCTTAAGTGAGTCTTAGAATAGCTTATTGAGAAGACAACATGTTAAAAACTTTTTAAAAGGAAGAAGAGTCACTTCAATGTAACAGTTAAGCAACTTACTGTATAGTGATTTTAGGTTACTATAAGATTGCCTAAAAAATGTTTAAAATTGCTTAAATGTTATCTTATGTGTTTCTATATTGATAAATGTTTTTATTATGATTATATTGCAATATTTTAAATGAAAAGATGCATATTTCCAATAAATGTTTGTGTTCATGATTTTATGCATATTGCCATATTCAGTACAATTGTTTGTACTTATTCCATACATTTTGTTATTTCTAAAGGTGTAGGTGAAAGGTGAGAACGATTGTGAAAGAGAGCTTGGATTCTAGATTCGTTCAAGCGAAGTTAAGTATTTCTTCAATTGACTCTAGGACATATATATATGTCTTTGATTTCGAAGTATTGTAATAGACTAAGTATTTCAATATTAGTATTGTATGGGTAGTATCCCAAAGTATTTTCATGTCTATGTTTTATGAGATTGAGGCTTAGTATTTCCTATGATTTTATATGAAAGAGATTTTGACAACTATGAAATATTTTGTGAAAAGTTTTAATTCGACACTACTTTTCACTATTAATATGTGATGAATGATACGTAAGTTCTTGTATAAAACCTTAGAAAGGTCGAGTAATCTGATTTCATTTCAAGAGTGCCATATCTTCTAGGGTGTGGTCTGGGGATGTGACACAAATATCATCTAATTGTTCATGCTCAACAAGTAGATGAGTCATGGGCTAAGAGAAATAGTAGAGATGCCAAGAGAGTAAGTTCTTTTGATGATGGTTCGTCAAAGGGTAGACTTGATATCAAAGACAAGCCTAGGTTGAAAAAGAGGTTTTCTAAGCAAGTTTCTTTCTAGTTCCCTAAGCTCGTGATTATATGGTGCCTAACCCTAAGACTCAAAAGGGAAGGCTTACTATTTCACCAAACAATAAGCTAACTTGTCAAGGGTGTGACAAGAAGAATTATGGTAATTGCCTTAAGTGAACGGATGATTGCTTTGGTTTTGGAAAGAATGTCCACAAGGTTAGGGATTTCCCTAATATGAAGGTTCAACACAAGGGTAGTGGTCATGCTCAAGAAAGTGGTTCTAATGATTCTCCGAAGAGGAATCACTTTTAAGCTCTCTGCTCTAGATGTGAGAAAGAGACTTCTTCCAATGTACTGATCGATATGTTAAAAGTCTTCTCTACTGATGTATATTGTTAACTTAATCCGGGTGCTACATTATCTTTTGTTAATCCTCTAATAGCTAAGAATGTTGATATTTTTCCCGATATTCTAAGTGAACTTTTCATAGTGACTACCCTGGTTGGTAAGTCAGTGGTTACAAAAACTGTATATATAAAAAAAATTATAATGTTGCCCAATTGAATTACTCATGTTGAACTAGTAGAACTTGATATGTTTGATTATGATGTCATATTGGGTATGGATTGGTTGCATGCTTGCATTTCTTCCATAAATTGTAGAACAAGGGTGGTCAAGTTGAACTTTCAAAATGAGCCTGTTTTAGAGTAGAAAGGGGGAAATTGTATTCATAGAGGTCGTATCATTTCTTGTATGAGATCTTGTAAGATGATTTCCAAAGGGTGTCCATATCAGATTGTAAGTGTCAAAGTTAGACTCCTAAATTCCTCCCAATGAGTCGGTCCCCTTAGTGAGGGAATTTCGAGATGTCTTTCCTAATGATCTTCCAAGTTTTTCTCCCAAATGAGAAATTAATTTTGGTATCGAGTTGCTACACGATACCAACCACATTTCAATTCCTCATTATAAGATTTTTGTGTCCAAATTGAAAGAGTTGAAGTCTCAACCCAAAGATTTACTACACAAAGGCCGCATTAGACCTAGTATTTCTCCATGGGGTTCTTCAGTTTTGTTTTTGAAGAAGAAGGATTGGTCCCTTAGAATGTGCATTGATTATTGCAAACTCAATAAAGTTACTATTAAGAACAAGTATCCTCTCCCTCTTATTGATGACTTGCTTGATCAACTCTTAGGGGGGCAGCTACTTTTCTAAGATTGACTTGATATCGGAGGTATCACCAATTTAGGATGAGAGCTGAGGATATACCAAAAACGGCATTTCGTACTAGATATGATCACTATGAGTCCTTTGTAATGTCCTTTGGTCTAAATAATAACCAGGAGGACTTTATGGATCTCTTGAATAGAGTGTTTCGAAGTTACCTAGATTCATTTGTCATTGTGTTCCTTGACGACATCTTGGTTTATTGGAAAAATGAGCGTGAACAAATGGATCACATGAGGGTGGTGTTACAGCTGCTTAAGCAGAAACATTTATTTGCCAACTATAACAAATGTGACTTTTTGTTAAGGTATTTGCCATTTCTTGGTTATACTATCTCTGGTGAGGGAGTTGAGGCTGATCCAAGGAAAACTGAGGTGGTCAAGAATTGGCCTAGACCATTACTACAACCAAAATTAGGAGTTTCATTGGGTCTAGCGGGTTATAATTGGAGGTTTATGGATGATTTTGCGTCCATTGCATCTCCCTTGAATAATTTGACCCAAAAGAATATGAAATATTATTTGTCTGAGGCATGTGAAAAAAGCTTCCAAATCTTAAAAGATAGTCTTACTTCTGCTCCAGTGTTGACTCTACTGAAGGGTACCAAGGGTTTTGTTGTATATTTTTATGCATCCCGAGTGGATTTCGGGTGTGTGCTCATGCAACATGGGAAAGTGGTAACCTATGCTTCTACACAACTTAAGGTGCATGAGAGGAACTATCCAACTCATGACCTTGAGTTAGCATAAGTGGTATTTTCCTTGAAAATAAGGAGGAATTACTTGTATGGTGTTCACGTTTATGTGTATGCGGAACACAAGAGTCTAAAATACGTGTTTAATCAAAAGGACTTGAATCTCTAATAAAAAATGTGGTTGAAATTGTTGAAAGATTACGACATGAGTTTCCTCTATCACCCCGGCAAGGCCAATGTGGTTGCGGATTGTATAAGTCATATGACCATGGGTATTATGTCTGTTGTAAAAGAAACAAAGAAAGACCTAGTGAAAGATTTTCATATGTTGGCTAGATTAGGTGTTAAGTTGGAAGCTTCTCCAAACGGTAGTTTTATGGTCCATCATAACTCGGAGTAATCATTGGTGGTTAAGGTGAAGTCCAAACAACACCTTGTAAAACCATTGAAGGGGTTGAAGGAATCGTTTCATGGCAAGATTAATAAATCATTCTCCTTAGGGGGGGATGGTGTCTAGAGGTATCAAGGAAGGTTGTATATTCCCAATGTAGATTGTTTGATGAGCCAGACCCTTGATGAACCTCATGGGTCCCGTTACTCAATTCATCCGTGTTCGACAAAGATGTTCCATGACCATAGGGAATTGTTTTGGTTGGAAGGTTTGAAAAAGTACATGGTGGAATTTGTAGCAAAGTGTCCAAATTGCCAACAAGTGAAAGTAAAAAACAAAATGTGGGGTTGTTAACTTCAATTAATCCAAGTTCCCACATGGAAGTGGGAAGACATCAATATGGATTTCGTGGTAGGTTTCTCTCGGGCACAAAATCAATATGATTCTATATGGGTGGTTGTGAATTGGTTGACCAAATCAGCTCATTTTATTCCCATCAAGTCTACCCATTTGCAGAGAATTATGCAAAGATATTCATAGATGAGATTGTGTGTGGCCATGTTATTCCTCTATCATCATATGATATAGGGGTGCACAATTCACATCTAGGTTTTGGGGATCATTCCAAAAATGGTTTGGTACCAAGATAAAGCTAATAACTGCTTTTCATCCTCAAACGGATGGTCAAGCAGTGCATAATCTTCAAACCCTTGAGGATATGCTTAGAGCGTTGATCATTGATTTCACAAGAAATTGGGTTAAGCATTTGACTTTTGTGGAGTTTGCTTGCAACAATAACTACCATCCGTCCATATCTATGGCTCCTTATGAATCCTTGTATTGTAGGAGATATAGATCTCAAGTTTGATGGTTCGAAGTTGGTGAGTCTTAACATATGGGTCCCGGTTTGATTTACAACACTTTGGAGAAGGTTCATATCATAAGGAATCTCTTGCAAACAACATATAGCTAGAAAAAGCCTTATGCTGAGCATAACATAAGGTAATTAGAGTTTGAAGAATGTGATAAGGTGTACTTGAAAATTTTGCCTATGAAACGGGTGGTTAGATTTGGCAAGAAAGGGAACTTTAGTCCCCATTATGTGGGTCCCTATGAAATCTTGCAAAGCGTATGGTTTTCTATGTTTCTTTGCTTAAGAAGTGTGTCAATGATCCTGAGTCCATTATCCCAGTTTAGGGTCTAGGTGTGCAAGCAAACCTCTCTTATGAGGTGATTCTGATTTAAGTCCTTGATAGACAAGTAAAGAAGTTGAGGAACAAAGAGGTGGGTTCCCTAAAGGTGCTATGGAAGAACCACCTAGTTGAAAGTGCAACATGGGAGACCGAGGCCAACATGAAGTGTTGTTATCCTCATATATTTGATAAATAAGGTTAGTCATTCCTATTAATAATGAATATAATAGCAAAAAAATTGAAATTTTTATGATTTTTGGAGAAGTTTTGCAAAATGTGCATTTTATGGTGTCATTAAAGTGACGTTACAGTGAAGTGTGTATATTGACTTGAAAATTTGAAATTCTTCTTTTTTGATTTATATGGTACATTTTGATATGGTGAGTTTGTAAGAAATGATATTGAGAATTTTGGTAAGTTAAACTATGACATAATTGACTCATATATCGTATATTGATCTAATGTTGTTCTTGTGAGAAGGAAATTCCTCATAATGTGATTTTGAGCCTTATGTGTGGTACTTGAAGTATTTGAATTACTATGTGTAAATGGCATGATTTGAGGTGTTACACATGTTGTCATGTATTGATTATTTGTTAGGCTGCTAGTCTTGACTTTATTCCTTCCTTTAAAAGGACTTTAGTTTCATTCGGGGATGAATGTTCCTGTGGAGGGGGGGGGGGGGGGGGTAATGTAACACTTCACAAGTCTAAGACGTGTTTTAGAGCTTAACATAGGAGGAAAAAGGTTTATACACTTTTATAAAGTCTATTTTAAGGCATATAAGTTGTTTAGGAAGTGTAGGAATCAAAATGTAAAAGAACGTCCATGACGTCCGGAAACTAGTTCAATGAGGTACTACTGTGTCTTAGCCTTTTTGACTACTTTTTACGAGTCAGAAATTGATGAATTTTCGTTGAAGGGTGTCTAACACGTATTAGAGATGATTCGTAGTCGAAACGTCCAAGCACAATTCCGTAAGGACCAACTAAGGGCCCTTGAGGAGGACCCTTGGATTTTGGGGTCAAAGGCTGCCCAATGTAGTGACCACCAACGGATGCAACCCACAATCCGTTGTCCAATCGACGGGGCGTGACTGCTTCCGTCGATGGAAACTTTATAAATTTTTTTGGAAGACGACAAAATGGAGAGTCTCTAAACTTATCGACGAGTATGAAGCACGGACGTGAACAGTGCCCGTCAATCGTGGTCTCATATGTGGAGCCACTATTTTTCTGCACATTTTTATTTAATTAATTTAATTAGTTGGATTATTTAGGAGGTTATTTAGGGGTAAAGGAAGGTCTAAGTAAGTTAATTAATAACCTATATAAAGACCCTAAACTAATTAGACTAACCTTAGCTCTCATAAATTCCAAACACAAATTCTTTTACTTCTCTCTTCTTTCTTTCTCCCAAGTTAAAGAACACCATATAAGTTCAAATTCAAAGGTGTTCTAGGGACGTAATCACCAAGGTTTATCCATAAATGTTCATAAAACATTAAGTTATGGGATTCCTTTCACCATTCGGACTTCTTTCCCTAATGGGTTCCATCAAATTGATTTTATAATTACGAAATTCAAGTGGGTCTTTTCCAATCTCGAAATTGATCTTCTGAATTGATTTTTTAATGATTTATTTTGGATATTACGAATATATTTACATTTATTACAACTCTATTATGTTATTTCTTGATGGATTGGTCTAGTTTGTACAAGATTACCTATTCCCCTTAACCCTAGGTTGTGATCTTGAATTGAATTGTATACTAATTACTCAATTGACTTTGTTAGTGTGTGAATTACTAACTTATGCTTTTATTGTGATAATAATGAGTATATTTGGATACATTGTTATATAATTATGTTAGTTATTGAGTACTTGACCTAGATGGATTATGAACTTGACTTAAGTCTCTAATTCTAGAATATGAACTAGTGGTGAGTTGTTGTATAATAATTTAATGGCCTTGTTATCATGTTGATTATTGTGGTGTGATAATATTACACCCATTTTTGGGTTGAGTTGAGGGATGATGGTAAGAGCTTGATGATGGCATGGTGATGGAGATTAAGTAATTCTTGGTAACTCTACTCCTTACTTCAATTGTGGTTAATTGTGTTTAATAGATGATGTTCTATTGAAGTATACCTTATATTATGATTGATAGGGTGAATTTAAATGTATTGAACTATGGATTGTGACTTGTTAGCTAAAATGTAAATGTTACAAGGATGGTGATCATTTACCAATGAGCCTAATCATGATGTTATTATGTAAATGTGCTTACCTCACTTATATGAATTGTAATAAAAGGACAATACTCATGAAATTATTATTGAGCTGAAATGATGATATTTATAAAAAGGATAGATCCTATGACCTACATCAAGATATGATGATTAATAAAGGTATAAAAGACATTTCATACAGGGACTCTAGCTTAGCACCGAGTAAACTAAAGTGAGGAGTGTCCCTTCACACATAGGGAAGATAGGATGACTAATGTACTCTTGATATTGCAGACTACAATACATTTAGTAAAAAGAGGGTCGCAATTATATCTCTTATTTCTTGAACTATTTTACCCCAAAAAATACTAGCTAGCGGTTCCACACAATTGCTATATTCATGTTTAGGTACTACCTTGGCAAGTAGTCCGCCTTCCTTCGGTGTAGGGTTCCATAACATCGGATTCCACATTAGCTCATGTGTTTTATATCGGTTAAGGAAAAATATTTTCCCGAAAGTATTTAAAGTAAAGTAAATGAAATCGACTCTAACTAAGATAACTTGAGAGGTATGACTTAGTCTAGGTAGGGGTGTGGGACTCTACCTATACTTTGTACTAGTTGGCCTTAAAAGAATCGTTAGAAAGATGTTCTTATATATGTATATGCTTATTAGTGAAAATTTTATGTATATGATGATCTAACATGTTAAATGATACTATGTGATATTGGCTTCTCTTGTAAATACGTATTTGATATCTAATTCAAAAGTATGATGTTATGTACTTTTAATGATATGCTATATGAAGTTGCATATTGATTATGGTTCTTGTTAGGTTTATTTTATTAAGTAAATTTATGGGGCTTTGCTTAGTCATTGCACAAGTGGATTTCACGTGAGTCATTAGTAATAGTCTTGCTTTGGTTATGTTGAGATGCACTCTTATTCATTCTTGTAGCTATTATAATTTAATATTATAGTGGTCTTGACTATGTGTTAAATTATGTGATATGCATGATGATTGACTTGACTTAGTATTTCGTCCTGTGATGTACATGTTTTTGACTTAATGAATATGTCTTATTGATTGGTATGATCTTCTTGAATGTGAATGAGGCTTTTCAAAGTAAATTGCATATTGTAATGAATTGTCCTATTTTAGCATAATTTTATGATATGTGTCCATATGGTCTCATATTTATTACATGTGGTGCAGTCACCCCATTTTCTCCCTTTTCCCCAAACATTTTAGGTTTCGGTCATTGAAGGGCTTTGAGACGACTTTGAAGGAGGACTTGGAATTCTCATTCATTTAGGTGGGGTTTGTCCCCATTTTTCGAAGTCAATGCCACTATCAATCTTAGGATGTTTTTTCTAGTTTGATACTCTTATGTTATTTCCTTTTCATTTGAGTACTAAACAATGTATAACCTATATAAGGCCATATTGTATTGATGTATGGACTATGCAAAACTGTGATATTCATATTTAGATGGTTATGAGGTGAGACAATCCGGTTTTATGACTAAGTTAAATTTTAAACTTTTCTATGTTCAATAAAATTAGAAGACTATGTAATTTTCCTATACTAAGGGTCTATTTACACTTAATATGAATATTATGTGTATGTAGAGGTCTATGTGAACCTCAATGTAGATGTAATAAAAATTTATAAGTATTCAGAAAATTTTGACCTATGAATGTAATGATGTAAACAAGAGGCTAGTCTTAGTCCTCAAACAGGACGCCACCGCCGTTTACGTCTAAGGGGTGCTCCCCGGATGTGAGAGGTGTTAACATAGATGTGTTCACAGACCAATATTTGTTCACACAGAAAGAGTTTAATCTTCTTAAGTTGATATTGGTTATGTAGCTCAATGATTATAGTATGAGTTTTCATTACCATCATGGTAACGTCAATGTAATAGTAGAGTATCTTAGTATGGGATTTATGGGTAGTGTAGCACGTATTGAGGAAGAAACAAATGAACATGCAAAGGATGTTGAAAGACTTTATTATATAAAAGTTTGTCTTATGAGCATATCAGATGATGGTTTAATAGTTCACTATGGGTCAAAATCTTCTTTGTAGTTGAGGCTAAGGAAAAAAAATAATGATCCGATATTGCTTCAACTAAAGGGACCAACCGTTCAATAGAAAGTTAAGGCTTTCTCCCTGGAGATGGTGTGCTTCGCGATCAAGGTCAATTATGTGCTCTTAAGATGACTAGCTTGAGAAAACAGGTTCTTGTGGAAGATCACTCTTATTCAATATAGTGAATACATCAAAGCTCCAATAAGATGTACCTTGATATATGAGAAGTCTTTTGGTGAAACATTATAAAAAGAGCTATGGCAAATTTTGTGGCTAAGTGCCCTAATATCTTGGGAGTTAAGGTAGAACATCAGAAACCATGAGATATGACTCAATACATAAACATTCATAATTATATAGAAGAACTGATCAATGTGGACATCATTGCAAGTTTATCTCATACTCGCACACAAGATGACTCAATCTGGATGATACTTGATAGACATACTTTGTCAAAGAACTTTCTAGCTAAAAGACTACAAATTAAGCGGAGGACTACTCCAAGATTTACTTTAGTAAGATAGTCATGTTGTATAGGATTCCTTTGTCTATCATCTGAGGTATAGGTCTTCAGTTTACCTCTCATTTCTTGTAGTTCTTTGAAAAAATTGTTGGTACATAGGTTAATCAAAGCACAACATTTCATCCCCATACTTATGGTATGGAAGAGAGTGTTTCTAATATCATAGATGATATGTTGAGATCTTGTGTAATCGATTTCAAGGGTAGTTGGGACGCTCATTTGCCTCTTACAGAGTTTTCCTACATTAATAGATACCTACAAGATTCTAGTTGGCCCCTTGTGCGACATTCTATGAGCGTAGATGTAGATCTTTAGTTTCTTAATTTGATGTTGGTAAAATATGGAGAAATGCAAATCATTAGTTATTGAGTTAAGATAGACTAGATTCGCCATAAGTCCTATGTAGTGTAAAGAAAAGGGAATTATAGTTCCAAGTTGAGGATTGGTGTCACAACCCGAGAGCACCCCCAAGTCACGACACAAAATATAAAGAGGTCTTATACAAGCCTCATGGATCATGCATTGCATATTATACTTAGAAATATTGATGAATTAAAAACATTCTTCAGACAGGAAGATACTTTCATTAAATTGAAAGCGGAAGACTTCTAACTTCATACGCTATATCAATATCATCTAGGCATTTAGAGTACAACATTTGGGACTAAGCCGATACAAAATGTAAAAACAATACTAAATGACACAAAAAAAACATAATGGGTATTGTCCTCGAATATAGGATAACTCACCAAGTCTTGATCTTTAAGCACCTTGAAAATCTATCCATCAACCGTAGGACGCCAAACCTAAAATCCCTATACTTAGACAAATGGGGAAGAAACGAGGTTTGTACAATTAAGAACTAAGTATGGAAACCATGCAAAAACGTGAAAAAATGACATTTCTTGGAGCAATATGCTTTTATGCCAGTTGGTAAAACTTCGAAAAATACATGTTAAGATCCATAACATTTATACATAGCCAACACAAAAGTAAAAATTAATGTTCGAACATACATCATATGTTATTAATTCCTCTACCTTGTCATTGAGCCTTCACTTCAAGTAAATCCCTTAAGTTATGCCTTGAGCAATATGAGGATAGTGTCCCATACTACTATCCACACTAAGGCACGACCTTAAGATCACCCATGTGCATTTACCATCCATCCCTACATCTTTACATAACAAAGAATTTAGATGCATGAACATCTCATAAATGAAATTATCACATTAAGTCAAACATTTAAAAGAACTCAAAGTCACATTTGTGCAATGTGCAAGTAGCATCCCATAATACTACTCAAACTAAGATCTTATTTGAAGTCACCCAAGACAAGGAACATTTATCTATATTATGACATGACATCGAAGTAACTCATTATAAAATCCAAGTTTATCATGCATCTTTACATTAAGTAGAAGTTAATACTCTTCATTAGCTTTAATTACAATGCAAACACCTTAATTCATAAGAGATAATATCATATTCTATAACAACCGGGAAGTACCCCATAGGCGTCACACGGCGTAGTTGACCTCTTGGAGGTCTTATCTAAGCCTTTGAGAATTCATTTACCACATATATATGAAAATTAGTGTGGAATTAAAACTTTTCACAATATAGTCAATAAGAGACCTCTCTCATAAAACGTAAGAAAACTATGTCTCATTAACACATCTTATTATTATAGGGTCATGGACCTTACAAATAAAAAACTCATCTGTTATACAAAGTCTTTAATAGAAAGAAACTAGAAAAAATATTCAAGTCCTTGAACATATGACAACATACAAACAGACTTGTGAGAACAATCTACTTCCCAAGCTTCAACTATTAGATCCTCACTTCCTTCCACCTATACTAGAAATCTTTTGAAAAGCGTTTGGATTGGCTTCTTGAATGATAAGAGAATAGAGGATGAAATAACCATACCAAATTAGTAGAAATCCCAAAAAAATGATGAAGGAATGAATGGAATTCTTCAATCCTAGATTCAACTAGGCTTGAAGCTCCCATGGAGTCTGGAAAAATCATTATTTGTGAGAGGGTTTTTGATTTTGAAAAGTGAAGTTTAATTTGGTCTTAGGAATTTAAACTAACTTATAAAACTATAAATCACATAAAAGAATTGTCTATGAATTAAATAGAATATGCGGTTAATTTACCAATTCACCCCTAGGTTGGCTGAAACCCTGCAGAAAGTTGTTGGTGCCAAATGACGGTCCACAATGATGATAGTCGAGTGGACGATAGACCATCCTGCTGGCTCGTGGTTTGGGTAAGAGTCACCCCCTCTTTTGACAGGCGTTGATATATTAAAGGGGCGTCATTTGGGGGTCATCAATGAGGCTATTTTTTGCAGCTTAATGGCAAACATTTGGGTCCTTCTCAAGGACTCTTAGTATGACCCTTGAAGAGTCGTTCTTAGACGTTTCGACCATAAACATTAACATCTAGATGCTAGGGTACCCTCAACAAATTTTATACTAAAAACAACATATCCAAACCTATAGAAGATGCAAAGGCACACTAGCACACATAAGAGTAGTTTCCAAACATCTTGGTCATTCTTTGACATTTGACTTCCAAAATATTAAATCTGACTACTAAAGATATTTTTCATTATTTTAACACATTATTAACTCATAAAACACATGTGAAGCTCCAGGTTGTCTGATTTAATTTTTAGGGTTGTTATGGTCTCCCCCCTTGAAAAACGTTCATCCTCGAATTATACTAACACATTTTCAAAAACATAAAGACAAAACTAGCATCTCACAATACACATCATCATGGATATCACATTTCATAGTCAATGCACCAAACTTACAAGGAACACAAACTTCAAATCATTAAGAATCCTATGCAACACAAGCAATTTTTAATTATTTCCACAATTCATAGTGAAGACATACGTCATCATTTTCGTTGATTTTTGGAGGAACTGCCTTCTCTAACTTTAGACAAGATCATCATTTAATTTTAAGTCCCAACATGCAATAACTTTCAATTAGACATAGGCCTAATAAACTAACCCCTCATACGACAAATAAGTTTACTAGATGCACATTAACATGAGAGGTGGTACATAAATTACTTTCTAAATTTATCATAACCTTATCAAGAGCATTAAAAATATTATATCATAAAAACACTCATACCATAAGGAGAAATGAAACTTATACTCATATGCAAGACTACATAACATAACAAAACTACTAAGATTTTTTGTCTTAAGCTTTAGTAAGAATAGAAGGAAAATATAAGGATATCAACCACCGTTTACTAAACTCATTCTCCCACACATGGGGTAACCTATCTATGGACAAATCAAGACCACCATAATAAAACTTCACATTATAATGCCCAAATCTCATAGATTACACAGAGTTAGAGTTGGAATAAAAAAACTCTTAAAAATCCACACATATAATCATGTAGTCACAAACCATAATAAGCGTTAAAACTCAACTTCTTTTCCCTCAAACCTTGTAACATCACCCCTCCAACTAATCACATTTATAATACCATAGAATATGGGAAATAAGTGAGAGAAATCATATGGAGTTAGTACCTATAGCATAACACAAGAGTAATGAACAAAGTGAAACTTGTTTAAACCTATAGCCTCTCGCTCATAGATATGTCGTGACTCACACCCATGAATAAGACTCTGCTAGACCTGGCTTGTCATACTTGAACCCTAAGAATATCTCAATAACCTTATTCTTTAAGAAAAAGTTTGTAAGGACCAAGAAGTACCCCCAGGTTTAACATGGGGTACTCGATCTCTCGGAAGTCTTGTTAGAGTATCTTAGCAATCATTCATCACATAGATATGAAAAGTAGTGTGGAATTACAACTTTTAAAAATAAAGTCAATAAGAAACTTCTTTCATACAACGTAAAAAAACTAAGCCTCATCATCACAAGCCATCTAAGAATAATCATATTATCATATGGTCAGAATCCTTACATAGAAAAGAAACTCATATCTAATACAAAGACATAATTATAAAGAAACTAGAAATAACATCCACATCCTATCACATATTAAGACGTACCAAGAGACTTTAGAGAAAAAACTACTTCCCAAGCTTCAACTGTACGATCCTCACTTCCTTCAATCTATAATTATAGATATAGGGAAGAATATAGAAATAGTAAAAATAATGCACTAAGTATTGCATTTTTCCAAAACATGTTTTAAAAAGCACATTTCAGTTGAAATGTACTCTTCATGATATTTTTTAGAACATCATGAACCACGTATAAAAGACATCACCAATATACAAGGAAATATTTTATAATTCGAAACATATAGCCAAATTACCAAGTAAAACTTTAGTTATCTAGACCATCTATCTAAAGTTATCCTAAGATCCACCTAGGTAAGACTCGAAGAGACTGCCCATACAACCTCTTCAATACAGACCTAAGTGATCCTTCAGACTACCAAAGATAAGGATACTTCATCTCAACTGAACAAGTAAACATTCATTACTACTAGAAACATTCGTGTATTTAACAACTTCACATAAAAACCACTCTCTAATACAACTCCAAGTTACACTAGTGCAATATGAAAGTAGCATCCCATTCTACTACTCCAACATAATGCTCCTTAGGAATCACCCTAGACTAGGAATATCACATTCAGTTATTTACATAGCCTTCATCAACATTAGACATAAGACCAACATATTTCATTAAAATTGGACATAAATTAACCTTAATTCATTGACATCATATAGTAACCCATTCATTCATTAACATATCAACAACAAACCAAGAATCCCTTCAAATGTGCACTTGTGTAATGCATAGGGAGACCTACTTCATAACATTCATTTGTGGGGGCTAGATTTAACCGACATATAACATGAGAGCTTTACATTGAATCCCGATATTAACCCTTACCGGATGATGGATTTTCTCCCTTGACTAAGTTAGGGTCATTCTTTCAAGCTAGAACGACCACACAACAAAACTTCCCATCATAATGCCTCAAATATCATAGATCACACTGAGTCATAGTTTAAATAAAAAAAAATCTTCCAAAAATCCACCTTTGCATATACTCATCTAGTTAGAAACCATAATAACTGTTAAACTCCCTTCTTCTCTCTCAAAACATGCGACATCACCCCTTGCAAATTATCACATTTAGAAGACCATCGTATAAGGAAAATGAGAGAGAGAAATCATATGGAGTAAGGATATATAGCACAACACAAGAGTAATGAAAAAAGTGAAACTTCATTCATCCTATAGCCTCTCACTCATAGATATGTCGCGACTCACACCGATGAACAAGACTCTACTAGACGTGGCTTGTGATAGTTGGACCCTAAGAATATCTCTATAATCTTATGCTCTGATACAAAGTTTGTAAGAACCAAGAAGTACCCCAAGTTTCACATGGGGTACTCGACCTCTTGGAGGTCTTGTACAAGCCTCTTAGCAATCATTCATCACATAGATATGAAACGTAGTGTGGAATTAAAAGTTTTCACAATAAATTGAATAAGAAACTTCTTTCATAAAAAGTAAGAAAACTAAGTCTCATCATTACAAGCCATCTTAGACACATTTTATACTCATAGGTTCATATCCCTTACATAGAAAAAAATTCATATCCAATATAAAGTATTTAATAGAAATAAACTAGAAATAACATCCACATCCTTGCACATATATCGACGTACCAAGAGACTTGAGAGAACAATCTACTTCCGAAGCTTCAACTGTAAGATCTTTACTTCCTTCAACCTATAATTATACATATAGGGAAGAATATAGAATTAGCAAAAAAAATGCACTAAGTATGGCATTTTTCAAAAACAATCATTAAAAAGCACATTTTACTTGAAATGTACTTTTCACAATATTTTTTTTCAAACATCACGAACCAAGTATAAAACACATTATAAAAGTCATCATCAACATACAAGAAAATATTTTATAATTGAAACATATAGACACATTCACCAAGTAAAATATTAGTTATCTAGATACTCTATCTAAAATTACCCAATGAACCACCTAGGTAAGACTCAAAAAGACCTCCCATACAACCTCTTCAATAAAGACCATAGTTATCCTTCAGACTACCAAAGTTAAGGATACTTCATCTCATCTCAACAAGTCAACATTCATTACTACTAGAAACATTCATGTATTTAACAACTTCACATAAATACCATCCTCTAGTACAACTCCATGTTACACTTGTGCAATATGAAAGTAGCATCCCATTCTACTAGTCCCACTTAATGCTTCTTAGGAATCACCTTAGACTAGGAATATCACATTCAGTCATTTACATAGACTTCATCAACATGAGACATAAAGACCTACATGTTTCATTAAAATTAGACATAAATTCAACTTACTTCATTTATGTCATATAGTAACCTATTCATTCATGAACATAACAAGGAAAAACCAAGACTCCCTTCCAATGTGTACTTGTGTAATGCATAGGAAGACCCACTTCATAACATTCATTTTTGGGAGCTAGCTTTAACCGACATAGATTATGAGATATTGAAATGGAATCCCGGTACTAACCCTTCCTATAAGAGGGATCCCCACTTTCCTAAGGTAGGGTCATTTTTTTAGTTTTTACATGGAACAACACTAGCAACTATTGTATGGGCGCATAGTGAAGGGATAAGGAAATTGCTTCTAAGTATTATATCTGAACTCATGATAAGGTTCCATCTCAAGAGGTGCATTTGGATACTACATCTAAACTCACAAAGCGTTCCACCCATTTGTCAAATCATATTGGTGCTAAGCATAAGTCCAAAAGAGTTTAGACATTCAATACATTCATTAGCTATAGGTTAAGATATTGCTACTAAGAACTAAGTCTCAACTCACGAAGATTACTACTCTTTAAAGGTTAATTATGGATAATAAATCTCTACTCACGAAGAGTATCCACCCCAACTTATCATTCATTCATTGGCAAGCTCATAGGAATAGTGAGGTTGCTATTGGAAACTACATCTCAACTCATGAAGCGTGTATTGCCTAAAATACCCCATTTTCATTCATTAGGGTTCTATGGAGAAACCTTTCAATAGATTCACATTCTTTACATTTTCACTAGTTTCATTCATTCATTCATTGTGTTAATATGTGATAAAGACACTCACATAACCACCATCATTCATGAAATTGTCTTATAAACATAATCATACTACATTCATCATAATCCACACACAATTGAACTTAACATTCACATCATACTTCAATTAATCATAGCATATTGAAGATACTCATTCATAACTTCATAATACATATCTTTACATATACTTCCTGGCATCACTTTGCTTCACATATAATGCCTTCAATGCCATAATCACAATTCACGTATATATTCATAAACATTAAGTAAACACCACCATATTAAGTTGACAATACCACACATAACCAATTAAAGAAGGCTAGAACAATCTAGTTCAACTTAGCTTTCATTCAAGCGTTGATCACCTTGTCTCAATTATCCAACAATTCATCATAATGAGGCATGATTGCAATAGATATCCATAATACAACATACTATAAATATATCACATTGATCAAACCCATTTCAATAAAAACAATTAGAGAATTAGGATGCTCATGGTTTCATGGAGGTCATGATCATAAATTCATCAATTAACATAGAAAACATCATAATTCATAAATTAAAACCTCTTAATGCAAGAACTCATGCTTAGAATTTGAATAGGAGATTTTAAGATTTTTAAATCTTTTGAAAAGACTGTGGATTGGCTCGTTTAATGATAGAAGAATCAAGGATCAAATCACCATACCTTATTAGTATATATCCAAAAAAATTGTGATAAGGGAATCAACAAAATTCTTCAATCCTAGCTTCAACTTGGCTTCAACCTCCCATTGAGTCTCTAGAGAACGCTATTTGGGAGAGGGTTTTTGATTTTGAAAGCTGAAGTCTAAATTTATGTATAAGTGTTTAAACTAGCTTATAATTCATTAAAACACATAATTAACTGTCTATGACTTAATTCGATCGTGGAGTGAATTTGTATGGACGAAACACTGCAAAAAGATGCAGGTGCCAAACGACAGCCCCCATTGATTGGGCATCATGTGGATGACAGAACGTCCTTCCTGTTTGTGGTTTGGGTCAGAGACTCTCCAAAATGGGGGCTAAGCTCCCACAACTAAGTATGGAGCCTTGACCTCTTTTGACAAGGCTTTGACTAATCAAAGGTGCGTCGTTTGAGGTTCGTCAATTAGGCCATTTTTTGAAGATTCTTGTAAAAGGTTTATGCACTCCTCAAGGACCATTAGGATGTTCCTAGGGGAGTCGTATTACAGGGTATTCTTATCTCATTTTAGGCTCCCAAAGACACATAAAAATACATAAAACATGCAAAGGCACACTATTTAAAAGTGACTTCTAAAGATATTATTCATTATATTAACATGTTATTGACTCTTAAAATACATTCAAAGTTGTAGCTTTTCCTATTTACTTTTGAGCGTTGTTACACATTCTCTTTAAGGTCAATATGAGAGCCCATTCATTTCATTAACATCATAAGTAACACACCAAGACTTATACCAAATACCTACTTATGTCATGCACATATATCGTCCCCTTCAACCACCCATACTAAGTAGAGCACCCTTAAGAAGACCTAGCTCATTACCTTCTCATATGGGGGTAATCCTTAACCAACATAACTATGAGATCTTAACATGGAATCGCAGTAGTAACCCTTACCGGATGGACGATCCCTAATTTCCTAAGGTAGAGTCATACTTCCTATATTAAGTGGATCCACTAGCTATAGACCTATGCAGGAACATATTTATGGGATTGGCATATTTATAAAAGATACCCCGGCCTCTACTCATGGGTGTGCATCCATCTAAAGATATTTAAACTAACTACCCCACCTCAAATTGTGGGAGATAACTCATATTTATCATATCATCTTGGTGCTTAACATTAATCCCCACAAAGTAAAATACATTATTAATTATGGGATAAGACATTCATACTAGATACTCCACCTTAAATCATGGGAGAGCATCCATTACGACCCACAATTCATCCATTTTTAATGGAATGCTCTTAGGAATATTGACATTACTATTAGGCACTCCGCCTCTACTAACGTTGGAGAATGCATGTTAAATCCCTAATTCATTCTTTAAAGTACAATTAACAAGATCATTGAATATACTCTAATTTAATACATAATTATTTGTGTGTGTACATATGTGAGAATAGACATTCACATTATCACCAACTTTCATACCATTATCTTCTAAATATAGACACATTTCCTTCATAGTAATCCACAAATAGTATATTCCACATTAGCATTGTACATTAATCCTTCTCATTCAAGTAAAAGATGTCATGATAACAATTCAATTCTTCACAATATATCATAAATTTCCATGATCACTATACGTATACAATAAGTAAACACCTACACCATAATTGGATCAACCATACAAGAACAATTCCAATATAGAATGAAACTTAGGACAACTTACCCTTCACCCAAGACATGATCACCATTACTCAAGTCTAAAAAAAAGTCTTTAAAAATAGGTATATATAACAATAGAAATCAATAATAAAATTCAATCTAAACATAATTCAACCATCATTCAATCATAAGCATAAAACCTTCTTCATATGTCAAATATAGGAATTTGGGGATAAATGGGTTCATGGAGTTTTTCATAATGAAAATTCAATTAAATATCAAAAATATAATATTTGATCATCGGAAATCGATTTATTCAATAACTCATGACTTTGAGTGAAAATAGGACTTCTTCTTAAATTTGAAATCTTTAAAACCATTGGAGATTAGCGTTAACCTGATATCTAGCCTTAGATAAAGAACTTTCATACCTTATTATATGAAATACCATGAGGATTGAAGAAGAAAACGCTTGAAGTACAAACCCAAGATTGATCCTTGACCTTGACCTTCAATGGTGTTCTTTAGAGAAATTTCTAAGAGAGGAGAGTTTTGATTTAAGAGTTCAAGTCTAAATTAGGGTTTGAATGATTTATTACTCTTAAAATAACTAAAATGAAAAAACAACAACCGTTCAATAAGTTCAACAAACTTGGGGTGCATTTACAAATTCACCCTTACAAGGTTAAACCACCACTAGAAAACAATTTCCACTTTCAAACAACCACCTATGGATCATACTGCTGGCTCGTGTTTTTCGGCAGACACTAGGGCATAGAATCTACGTATCCCTAGCCTAATTCTTTACCTACCGAGAGGACATATGTGGCATCACCTTACATAAGGGGCGTAAGTCTTGTCATTAACTAATCAAATTTTGGAAGGTTGGGGTTTAAACATGGTGTCCTCCTCAAGAACCCTTAGAGTGGTACTTGGGGAGTCATACCAGATGTTTAACCCGTAAACATATAAATATATGTGATAGGGTTACCACTAACAGTTTTAGACCTCAAACAACATACCATCTTGAATAACAACACACTAGAACACAATATCACCAAAAGACTAGTTTTCAACGTCTCTGTCGGTCCTTGATATTTCTACATAAAACTTTGTAAAGCAAACATTCAAAGAAATTTCATATCATTATAACCAGTTAACAGCACATAAAACACATGTGAAGCTCTAGTTTATCCTATTTCATTTTTACGGTTATTATAATTAGGTTTTCCTTAAATGTAACTTATGAAAGGGGTGATAAGATCTGGAAAGAAATGGAAGCTGAACCTTGATATATAGGTCCTTACAAGATGTTGGAAAGATTTTCTATATTTACTTATTATTTAGAGTTGCCAACAGAACAAGTAGCAGTGCATCTATTTTTTTTCAATTCATTGTTGAAGAAGTCTGTAGGTGATCCCGCATCTATTTTACTGTAACAACAAGAAAATTACTATGCTAAATAATGCCTAAACGTACCTATAATGCCCAAAATAGACCGGGTTCACATGGATTGTTGCGCACGGAACAAGACCTCAGAACCTATGCACTAGCTAAGCCAACCAACTTTGTGTGCTAGTTGATCTAGGCAAGGTTAGGACCACCATGAAGGGCACCCGAATTGAAGAGATTCACCCGGATGAGGTTTTTTTAGACATGAAAGGGGTAATCTTATGTTTGGAGGGCCTAGGGGTAAATTGGTCTTTTACAGGCTAGGGGTGATATTGTAATTACCCTAAGTATATAATTAACTAATTAGTTAATATAAAAAGGTGGGCGATTCGGGTAGGGTTGGCCGAATTTAACCTTTTTTAAAAGTAAAGCTTCACCTAGGTTCGATATTTTGTTGAAACAATATTAATTTTAATTAATTTATATTAATTATATGCTTTAAGTAAAGGCATGATGTCACCCTTAACCTTAAAAATCAAATTTTTGATTAATAAATGAAAAGGAGTCCTAGTTTATCTAAGTCTTCAACTAAAACCCGTACACATACTCGCATCTCTCTACACTCTCTTTCTCACAACTATCCACTCTCTTTCTCACGCCTATTTACTCCCATTATCACATTCATTATCAGTGAAAGAAAGAAATCAAAAGTTCATCACTCTTGAAGAACATGAACGCTAAAACTCAAAGTAAAAACTAAACTAAAAATGAAAAGCAAAAACATTTTTCTTAACGGGTTGTGCTTGAAGTTTGGTGGTGAGGATTTTGTGTCATGGAGTAGGATGTCGTTGGTGAAGATATGGAGGTTGTTGATCGACAAAAGGTATGGATTTTCTTTCTCTTGGTCCCTTTCACAAGATGCCCCTAGGATTCAGTAGAATGCAAATCTGAAAACTACGAATGTTCCCCATTGAATGTCCCTATCACTAGCTCCCATCTATTTTGTAGGTTGGGTATGTTTTTCTGGTAGAATTTAGGGATCTGATATTTTTTCGTGATGATTAAGTCCATTTATGTATGCTCTGATTTATGCGAGTAATAAGCATGCTTTCCAAAAATATGTGTTAAACGTGTGCGTGCATTGTGTATGTCGTGACTTTGATCATAGGTCGATGTGTGCAATATGCATGTTAAATTATTGTGTTGTATGCAATTACTTGAAGTAAATCGTGATATCATACGTGGATCAAGGTTGCTGAAATGAGAGAAAATTATTTATCAAATGTAACAACGAAAATGCCCATAATAAATGTACCAAATGTGTAATTAATTGTCCAAAAAATATAACATATAAAATGTTGAGGAAATGGACAGGGAAGTGTGACAAAATGTCAAGATTTGCTTGAAATTGGTTTCGGCTAAGATATTGGATGAAAATAGAGATTTTAATAATTATTTTAAATATGTGAAGTCACCAAGGATTGAAACCGAGACCTTACTATATGAAGGCTGATGAAAAATTAATAATTAAAGTGAGGTGAGGGGGATTTAGAATAGGGTAAGGCTGGTGAAAAAACAAAAGAAATAAAGAGTAAAGATAAATAAAATGAGGTATCTGGGGATCTAACCCACAACCTCTCGGATAGACAAGAAAGTTAGGAGAAAATTTTAATAAAGGAAAAATGAGATGTTGGGAGATCGATCCCACATCCTCTTAGTCCAAACGGAAGAATTAAGTAAAGAAATAAAATAAATGGAATGTGGGCGTGGGGATTCGATCATGTGTCACCAAGCCGAGATGTTTAAGGCAAAGTCAAGAAAAGAAAGAAATGAAGTGTAGGTTTGGGGATTTGATCTAGTGTTCCCTAGTCGAGAATTCTAAATGAATAAAAAAAGAACTAAGTGTTATAAAAGGGATTCGAAATAGGGTTCCCTTGCCCAATTTTGTATTGATACATAAGTCTTACGTGATTAAACATTAACTAAATGCTACCTACAGGAATCAAAATTGATACCTTGGCATACTTACAAGATGCATAAATCTTGTATCATATAATCTTGGGTAAGTATAAGTTATTTAGACGAATTATGAATGAAGCCTCCTGGCTTGTACTTATGGGTTCATAAGTCCAGCGTAAGTTAAAAGTAAGCTAACATAAGATGTATGTGATGAAATGATGTGACCCTAGAAGGGTTAAATAAGAGTGTGAAACACACTAAAAGGCCAAGTGCATTTGGCATATAATGAAATGAAAATTCACGTAATAAGGGGTGAGTATATATGAAGAGCTAATATGCTATAGTTAATGAATGTGGTGACATCATAATAAGGGGATAATGTGAAAGATTAGATTAATCTTAGATGAGCCTAAGTAAGTGTTACCAATAACATACTCACATATGAGAATGTAAAGTTAATGAAGGGACCAGCCTCTAAGAAACACTTTAATGATAGTATTGATATTAATAAACACTTAATACTAATGGTGAGATCCATATTAATGATGAGATTAGAAATCATCTAATGAGAAATGATTCCATCATGCTAGAAGCCAACTTCTATGATGTGTGAGATGATTGTAATGGAACTTTAAACGGAGCAGCGCTAGGCTAGCTATGAGTCGCGATTCCTTCTTTTCGGAAGAACGAGGTTCGTGTAATTCTCATAAGATGAGAATGTCCATTTAGGCTAGTATGGCTCTCCTTATATCTCCTAGTCTTTGAACCTATGCAACCAACATAGGGATCTAGCCGAGTTCAATTCCCTATATACGCTACAGTTTTTAATTTCACTTTGGCCGGTGATTCCACACCTTTTCGGTGTGGGGTAGACACTGGATTTCATGGAGCTCACATGATTTATGTCAGTTATAGTTAAAGTTGTCAAAGAAAGAATGAGGTCAGCCTCAATAATGCACAATATGAAATAAATTATACCAAAAGTGTTTGTTTAGGATAATCAAGAGCTGAACTAAACTAAAGTAATCACACTAGGTCATTCTTGGTCATTGCATAGTGAACTCAATGAGAGTCTTAAACTATATCCTAGGTATGTCTGGTGTTTGCAACAGCCTATGAGTTAACGAAACGAATGAAAATGAAGTATGCATGAATGAATGAAGTAGACTTTGTGTTTGCTAAAGAAGGCTCCCTAATTGAGGTCCCATATGTTGAGCCCTCATTTTGAAAAGTCTCAATGTTATGTCCATGATTCCAAGGTCTCATGGCATATGAACGAATGATATGTGGTATTTGTATGTGCTATATGAAATATGTTATGTGTTGTGTGCAATATGAAAAGAATGATGATGCATGTTACTCTCATAGCATGACTTTCCTAATCTGATTTGGCAAGTCCAACTCACTGGGCTTTCCATAAATCATATCGTTAGGATAGAGCTTTCCTTAATGATGCATGTCCTTGGTGTGTGCTTTCATACACCCATACTTAGTATAAGTGTGTAATAATCCCATACAATGCTCTACTTTTAGGTGTAGGTGCAGGTGGACGCTAGAGCTTACAAGATTAGTTTGAAGCTATCCAGGCGTGTTTTCGAACACACTAGCACGAAAAGTCTAGTTTTCCAACGTCTTGGTCATTCCTTGACATTTGTGAATACAACCTTTTAAAACTAATATTAAAAGATATTTCACATCATTTTAACAAGTTACAAACTTATAAAACACATGTGAATCTTTAGTTCATCCTATTTTATTTTAGGGTCTGTACAGTTAGGTTTTCCTAAAAAAGTAACCTATGATTGGGGTGATATGATTTCCTCATATGTAGGACCTTAAAAGTTCTTGTAAAGAGTTTCTAAAGTGACTTGTCATTTTCAAGAAGTTTGTAGATGATCCCGAATATATTTTACCTTTAAAAAGTATGGCTATGAAGTATATATTGTCTCACTTATTAAGAGGTACTAGTTGAGATTGTTGATGTTTCATACAAAGCCATATTTATAATTCATCTCATCGACATAGTAAATTTAGCGGAATATTTAAAACTTTTCATAGAACCTCATATACGAGAAACTTTACCTGAAATACATATAAAGTATAAGTCATGATACATATATAGACTCTAAGTCTCTTTGCCATATTAGACTCAACAACCTTAGAATACATTAGGGACACGACCCTTAAGACATAGTAATAAACTATACAATATTTAATAGACTTTACAATAAGTACACATTAGGACATCCTTGGACTTAAGGATTCCTTTGATTTAGCTTGGGAATCACATATCAAGAACCTCAATAAGGTATAAATTTATACCCTTTACGAATCCATAATCTACACATTATTTTAAAAAGTAGATAAGAATGGAATTAGTACAAGAATGCACTATGTATGACAACCATACAAAAACATGCATTTAAAGGGGATATTTTCTTGAAAATTATATTGCCTGCCTTTTAGAGTATATCCTTATGAAACCTTTAAGCAATATCATTTACATCATTTTCATACTTCATAGAAATAAAATCAAAGGCCAAACATCATAGAAAAACATATATAGAATTTAAGTCCAATTTGAGGTCACTTTATAGTGATCTCAATCCTATTAACAGTGAACTCTTTCTTTTAACTCATTAGCCTCCCAAGTAATCCTTTATGGATACTTGGTGTAATTTATCACCTTAGGATCACAAGGAAAACCCTACATATCATCTATAAAAGACGACGCATACCATCATAGAAGTATGATACAACATAGACATAGTTAAGTCAAGACCTTCATCATATAGTCAACAAGATCAACATCATGCTTAAAGATTCATATCATGCAAATTTTCATAAAAAGTAGACAAATACTACAATTTCATGCATAAGAAAAACATACATAGTGACACGCATTAGAACACCTTCTTAAAACTTCCTTAGGAGATACTTGTGTAATGTCTAGATGGGTTCATTTATTCCACCTATCCTAAGTAACCTCCCTAAAGTCATTCTAGTTAGGTTATTAGTCATTAAAATCGATTTTCCATTTTACATGAGGGAAACGATAGACTTAACCAACATAGACCATGTGATGCTAAACATGGAATCAGGTGTCATAAAGCACCACACAGAAAAAGAATGGTGTACCGGCAAGAGTAGAACTAAACATGACATATCTTTCTAGGTGAATCTACCAACTAGTATCCTATGGTGGCAATATAGTTATGGAACTTGGAGGTACATGTTAAAACCCTTTTTATGCCATGATTAGCCATTGTAGTTATTCACTTACGGAAACACTATTTATGCCCATTGAGGCATTGAATTTATCCACTGCAGGAGATTTATGGTGACCTACCTTCCTACCATAGGAAGGGACACACACTCATATTCAAGTTCACTTGGTGCTAATCTAAGTCCGTTTATTGAAAACCTTTAATATAGTTTTACTTTATAAGAAGAAGAAGCACTTGATCATATTTTTCTCTTTGAAACCTTTGAGATTAACTCTCTAGATGGAAGGATAACTAGAAATGAAGGATCTACATACCTTTGTCTAATTTAAAACCTCTAAAAATTTATGATTCATCCATATAAAACCCATCTCCAAGAAGTTCTTGAGCTTCACCAATAATGGCGGTTTGAAGGGAAATAGTTTTGGAGGGAAAGGCTTCAATCGTGTGAGAGGATTCTAGAATAGGGTGATCACGTTTTTGATGACCTATATACACCAAAAATAGATAAATAAACCTATTAGGGTCAGAGTTAGGACGTGAGGTTAATTTCCCATTCACCCCTTTAATGAAACAGACGCACCTGCAGGTTACAGGCCACTATCGATGGAGGCACCTACGGGGCATTGGTCAGTAAACGGACTGTGCCTAGGCTTCCATCGATTAGTACTAAGACAATTCTTGGCTTGAGACCTGACCAAGGTAAGTTCCATTCTATGATACCTTACATACGGGCCATTGTTTGACCAACTGGCCGTCGTTCGGTCCGTTGATTGACATTGCCAAGGCAGTGTCGTGAGTAGCCTTGGGCCCTTCTTTTTGGGCCTCTTGTGGGTCCCTTTAGAGATCATACCTGGACGTTTCCAACGTGAATACAAACCTTAGAATGTTTAGACCTTACACATAATTTCACCCAAAAATAACACCTTCAAGTCTTCCAAACAGGCTCGGACCCATCAAGACACACGCTGAGCGTCTTAAGGGCTTTCTTTCGAACGCCTTGGACGTTCTTGGTTGTTTGACCTCAAAATTTCTCGAAACTTCATGTATCATTATTAAAAACCATTACAACTCCTTTTAATGCTTTATAATATCATGAATCCAAATACAAGCATGCATACATACATAAGGCAAAAAGGGAACTAGTCGTCGAACGTTTTGGTCGTCCCTTGACGTTCGACTTCCAAATAAATTCAAACTTTACACGCTGCCTATAAACCATATTATAAGGAATTTTATAACCTTATAAACTTAATAGAAACATGTTAGTATCTAGAATACCTAACACATTTTTGGGTCTTATAATATTCTACACTTGGGAACATTCGTCATCAAATGACACTTAGGGCTCCTTTATCACAATAAGGACTTCAATGCATCATTAAGTAGTTCATAACATTAATAGAATCATCAAGTAATTTTTAGCACTCAAGGCATACAAGCAATAAAAACCTTTATTCACCAACTCTTTCATGCATCAAACACAAAGGCTTCTATCATGTTCATAGGAGGAACATCCATCTCCTAGTCATAACATTATCATTACAAATTAATTCATTAAGAGATCATCTTTGAAACTATTCTCTAAGTCACACATAGGATGATTTGAACAACACTCAAAAAGCAATTTAGGTACTCATAGTTAAATGCACATAGACTTGAGTAAACTGAATCAACAAAGATTTTCATTAGTAAGACCTAATGCCATAAACGTCATGCTCAATCATACCATGCTTAGTGGTGTCCATGGAGGAATGTCCTTCTCCAAAACACACTTACATGTATCATGAGTTCACACCATAGCAATGTACAAGGTAAATTTCCTCTTAAAATGAGAAATTCTCAACTTTTAACCGAGACATGCTCATGATTTCTTCCAAGTGAAGTATAAGTGATAAGTCATACCAAGCACATCACAACAAATAGGAAGTGATTTCAAAAAATGCTAATTTCTAACATACTATTCACCTTCACAGTAAGCATATTTTGAAAAGAATCACACAAATCATAGGCACACACATAAGCACTTAGCTAAACATCCTTTCACTTTTTAGGAATGAGCCTACAATTATGCATTCCAAATCATAAAAGTCACATAGTTTTCAAGAGGCTCAACATATTCATTTGAAAGAGACCCAAATTACCATTTTAAGGCTAAACATTACACCTCACAAGTGACTTCTACCATGTTTCTTATCTTACTTCATGAAGTGAAATGCATAACTAACATATCAAGATGCAATTTAACATGTGAAAACATGGATTTTACTAAATTTTTCGTTCGTGCACTTTAAAACATTCATAATATCTTTAAGGTAATGTCAATGAATACATGACAAACATGTATAGGTCATGCAATTCATATTATATTCAAAACTCTATTCATGGACAAGCTTACTAGCAATTCATATTTTATTCAAAACTCTATTCATGGACAATCTTACTAAAATTTCAATAGATTCAAGTTCAAGTAAGAATAGAAGGTGAATAGTTTAAAATATCTACAACCTTACTACTGAATCACCATACCCCACATAGGTTAGACAAAATTAAGAGAAACTTAACTCAAACTTAAGGGAATCTTAACTAAACAATCTTCATTTTTCATCACTTAAAGTGATTACCATTTAGAAGGAGGTTACAGTAAGTCAAGCAAGGCATCCTAAACTTCATCTAATAGGCAATTTATCCCCAAATATCAAGTTAGGTCATCTCATTAAACCACAAAAGGTTTTCATACACTACAATAGACACCAAGGTCATACATCATTTGGGGAAACAATATAGGAGATTTAGCCTTAAGGACTCTTTCTTTTCTTTCAACATTAAAGTAAGGTGACTTCTAGGTCAATGAAACCCACATCATCACCATACAAGGATAAGTTTACTACCCTCAATTCTAGGCAAAACATCAATTCCCCTACATCAATTGACTCACAACACAATAAGAAGTTAGAAACAATTCTACAATTCATCATGCCATAAGATTCTCATTCTTTATTTGAAATAGCAAAACTCCTTTTTACATTCATTATTATGTTCAAATACATCAAATATATACATATTTCAACAACATCTAATAAAACATTAATTAGTTGGTTTTTTCAAAAATCTTACAGTAAGCTATTTAGCTTTACAATGAGCATACTTTCAAATTCCAAAAATGCAACATTTAGGCAGTTAATGGGAAAAACATGACAATATGATGTACAAAAAATTACAATGAAAAGCATACTATCATGACACCTAGGATCAAGTCAATTCAAAGGACTCCAATCCATACTAGGCAACTTATGAAGGACCACATGTATACAACATGACACATTGAACACTTTTAGGTTCATAATCTTAGGGTAGCATGCTTTCATAGGTAGTCACTAAGTATTTCAAGTTTGATTTGTAGCATAAGGCTACCATCATATAATACAATAAAGTAACACATTATATAAAAATTCTAACATACTTTGACTATATCATGACATACATTTTCAACATAACATGCTATTTCACATAGTTTTCATTTATAGCCATAAGTGGCAACACACAAACTCATCAAAATATACGAAAGTTCATCGTCACACATACTCATTCAAATTATTATCCCAAGATAAGCATTTAAACTACCGTTTTCTCCCTCAAGTATAGAGAAAAGTCTCATCCAAACAATTATATCTAAAGGACAACCGGACAAGAAAATATAAGAGAGAGATCTTATAGAGTTAAGTTCTATAGAACGATATGAGAATAATTGAGAAGGGAAACTCTATCGTCTTATAGCCTCTCATACCATTTCTATGTGGTGTGACTCACCACCGATGATACAAGTCTATACTACACGTGGCAATATGAGACATTTTGGACCCTAAACCAGTTTTAAAAACTTTTTCTTTGATACCACATTTTTCATAACCGGGGAGCAAGCACCCCCTAGAGGTAACATGGGGCACTTTACCTCTCAGAGGTCTTATGCAAGACCATAGTTATCCTTCATATCATCGACATAGTATATTTTGCGGAATATTTAAAACTTTTCATAGCACCTTATATACTAGAAACTTCTCCTCATATACATATAATGTATAAGTCATAATAAATATATAGACTCTAAGTCTATTTTCCATCTTAGACTCAACAACTTTAGAATACATTAGGGATATGACTCATCAGACATAATACAAAACTATACAATATTTAATAGACTTTGCAATAAGTACACATTAGGACATCCTTGGACATAAGGACTCCTTTCCTTGAGCTTGGGAATCACCTATCAAGATTCTCAATCATGTAGAAACCCTTTACGCATCCATAACCTACACATTGATTAAAATGTAGAGAAGAATGAGATTAATACAAGAATGCACTAAGTATGGCAACCATGCAAAAACATGCATTTAAAAGGGATATTTTCTTTAAAATTATATTACATGCATTTTTAAGTAAATCGTTATAAAAACCTTAAGCATTAGCATTTACATCATTTTCATACTCCATAGAAATACAATCAAAGGCCAAATATCATACAAAAACACATATAGAATTTAAGTCCAATTCGAGGTCACTTTTTATTGAGCTCAATCCCATTAACAATGAACTCTTCCTTTTAACTTAATATCCTCCCAAGTAATCCTTTATGGATACATGGTGCAATGTGTCCCTTAGTATCACAAGGAAAACCCTAGATATCATCTACGCAAGATGACACATACCATCATAGAAGTATGATACAACATAGACATAGTTAAGTTAAGACCTTAATCATATAGTCCACAAGATCAATATCATTCATAATGACTCATATCATGCACCTCTTCATAATATACTACAATGTCATGCATAAGAAACACATACATAGTGACATGCATTAGAACACATTCCTAGAACTTCCTAAGGAGCTACTTATGCAATATCTAGATGGGTTCATTAGTTCCACCTATCCTAAGTAACCTCCCTTAATTCATTATAGTTAGGTTCTTAGTCATTAGCTTCCACTGTCCATTTTACTTGAGGGAAACTATAGACTTAACCGACATAGACCATGTGATGTTAAACATGGAATCAGGTGTCATAAAACACCACAGTGAAAAAGGGTGGTGTACCGGCAAAAGTAGAACTAAACATGACATATCATTCTAGGTGAATCTACCAACTAGTATCCTATGGTGGCAAGATAGTTCTGGAACTTGGAGGTACATGTGAAAACCCTCTTTATGCCATGATTAGCCATTCTAGTTATTCACTTATGGAAACCCTATTTATGCCCATTGAGGCATTGAATTTATCCACTGCAGGAGATTTATGGTGAGCTACCTTCCTACCATAGGAAGGGACACACACTCATATTCAAGTTCACTCGTTGCTAAGCTAAGTTCCATTTATTGAAAACCTTTAATATAATTTTACTTTATAAAACATAGGTTTAGGAGAGTCATCCCCTCAACCTAAGTGGACCATACCACACAACGCCATACAAGGCTTCATCAACTACAATACTATAAGAAAAGTAGAAGATATAACTCTTCTTACAAATTTCTCACCCTTTGATCATCATTGATAAATACACCTTATTCATCAACAATTCATATATAGGGAAGTAGATAAATGTCCTTTAATAATAAAATAAACTATGTACAAGTCTCTACAATGTCATACTATAACATAATACAAGGCATCTCACATGTACTAGGAAGTAGAAGAACATAGACCATTAGACAAATTCCTTTATATGAATTATATATCATATTTAATGAATAATATAACTCAAAGGAAGTATCTAATCCTACACTTAGTCACAATGAAAACATGCTTAAGAACTTCAAGATCAATATACTATCCTAGACATTTACCTATCAATTCGATATAGAGTAGAGAAAATATGCCATCTTATCAATTTTACAAAAGTATTGATTATAAATAATATTTACCAATAAATACATATTAGTCAGCAGCTAATTAAATCATAGTCTAGATGATACACTACTACAATTGCCATTAAGGTCGACACAAGCATACTTTATATAAGGAGTTCATGGAAGGTAAGTTTACATATGTTAAACCTATTAAAACCATCATGAATTAACCCATATTGTGTTCATTACATATAATTCATCATCATATTTCTTTAAAGGAAACATCTATAGACTCTAACCATGACCAATTCATATGGCAACTAACCTAACGTCAAGACCACATGTTACAACTCCATAGACTAGAAGAACCTAGATTAATTCAAACAAAATCATCATTATTTTTATCATAAAATATTTATATCCACAATTCAACCATAACATTAACCTAAAATAGTATATACAAGAACCACAACATAATGGAGGTCAATATCTAATCATAAAAAGCGACATGTTAGAGTAAATTCCTACACTACTTAGCTAGGCATGTTCAACTCTTCATACATGGATCCACATGGATACTTCATCATAAAATCATGATCAATTCATTCAAATAAAAGTAAATATATCCACTTCAATGTAATAGAATCATAATTCAATCGATAACAAATCTATATCATGAAGCCATACATAGGCTAAAATTGAGTGTGTGAAAGAGCATGGGTTAATCATGCAATAGGACTCAAAATCATGTCCAAATCAGTAGATAATCATCAATAAGATCATATTATGCTTTTGAAATCAATTTAAGAAAGAACCCATGGCTAGAATGAAGAAGAAGATCTTGATCATATTTTTCTCTTCGAAACCTTTGAGATTAACTCTCTAGATGGAAGTAAAATTAAAGATGAATCACCATACCTTTGTCTAGTTGAAAACCTCTAAAAATTGATGATTCATCCATATTAAACTCAGATCCAAGAATTTCATGAGATTCACCAGCAATGGAGGTTTGAAAGGAAATATTTTTCGAGGCAAATGCTTGCATCATTTGAGAGGATTCTAGAATAGGATGATCACGTTTTTGATGACTTATATACACCCAATAGTATTTAAATAAACATATTAGGGAAGTTTAGGACGTGGGTGAATTTTCATTCACCCCTTTAATGAAACAGACGCAGCCTGCAAGTTACAGGCCACGATCGACGGAGGGACCTACGGGGCATTGGTTAGTAAACGGACGAAAACAGTCCTAGCACTAAACGAAGTAACAAGTTGTACAAATAAACTAATCATAGAAACAAAAATCTTAAATATTGTTAAACTTTTAACAAAAATTCGATGTCGTAACCATTTGATGTAAATGACACTGATTGCTAATATATTTTCTACTTTTCTCTTACTAAAAAATTGTTTAGAAAATATTCCACACCAAAAGAAAGAGTTTTAGTCAATGTAAGGAAAACTAATTGAATTAATTATCTTATTGTTTGATAGTGTATCAAAGCATACAATTGTATTTATAATAGGACTAGTTCTTCCAATATAAACTGAGTCACAAGAATGTAATGTATATAGAGTTAGTTTCTAAATTGTTAAAAAATATTGTTCTTTTTACTAGTTAATTAAAGTTTAGTTATTCATCAAATAAAAGAAAGAAAAAATTTTGTTAGTAGCACAACTATTGCGGCATACATCATTTGAACTAACTAAAGAAAAAAGGGAAGGGCTTTGAAGACTCAACTCTTGTGGAATAGCTAAATGGACTGACTTTTTCACCCCTTATGGATATAATGCTAGAGGTTTTGTAAAAAACTATAGCTTTGAGATTGTTTAATGATTAATTATACGACACTTGAATGGTCAACAACTATGGTCTTACATCTAACTAGATATGTCATTAAATTATTATTAATATTTGGTGCTGATTATTATTTTTGTGTTTGCTACTATATGATGGTTCATGTGTGGCTCTTGATAAACACATACCTTACTGTTGGCTCAAAATATTCTCTCACTATTTATTAGTTCAAAATACCGTACTATCGACTAAAATAGTCATGATATTGCTAGTGAGGATGGTTTTCCAGCTATTCAGGCAATGAATGTCTTTCGTTTTTCTTATATTTTCTATTTCTTTATGCATTTTTCGGATTATGTCTATTTTTTTAAATTTCACATGCCAAAATTATATTATTTATTTGATAGGTTAGTATATGAATAATTCATATGATTTTCTAACAAAGTGTTGAAATTTATATTTTGTATTTTGCCTTGTGCTTTTTACTACATTCCCAAAATTTTGCTTCCTATTTAAAGTCTGCTTTTAAAAAAAATTACTAGTATTTTATTACTTTAAAAAAGATTTCCTTTCTTACTCTATTTTATATTTGCACTTTTATCGATGTTAATATTCTATTTTTATTGTTTATTTTTGTCGTTGTTCATGATTTTTGTGTCAAAATCTACACTATTTGTGTGCTATTTCTCTGTAGTTGTTGCTCCTTGTCATTTTAGTACAATGCTTATCCTTGTTTATTTTATTGTATGGATTTAATTTATTTAGTGGATACCCTGAATTGTTTCTCTATTTTTATCGTGAATCTAGTTTTTTTAATTTGCCTTAGACTTTCTTCTTGATTCGGTAATTTTTGTAACTTCCTTTCTTATTTACATCTTGTCTAGTTTCATATCTCTAGTTTCTTTGGGTAATGATGGTACACTAGGGTCATGTGTTCGGTAAAGGACGGGGCGAGGGGAAGTGGTTGTATGTGGGTTAATAGTTCTGCTTATCTAAGAGAAGAGATATTAACGAGAAAGTCCATTGAATTTGTAAAGATTCTCAACAAAAGGACAATAATTATAACTTGTTTACATGAAAACCAATTGGAAGGTACCAGTGCATAGGAGATATGGGTTCATGTTTTGGTACTCATGAATGTAAAGAAAAAATATAGTGTAGGAATTTTATGTTTTGGTGACCTTCGAGAACCGGTGGTGGAGTTGGGATAATCCTTAATAGGATGATGAAAATTAACCTATTTATTTTTGGGATCATTTGAACATTATAAGTGTTTATGCACTTAAAGCGAGTTTTAACTATGAGGTAAAAAGAATCCTCCAATGGGTCGATTTTTATGATGTAGTGAGAGGTATACTAAAGAAGGAGAATATTTTCATTGTGGGAACATTAATGGCCAAATCTGGGAACATTCTAGTGATTTTGATTATTTTTATGGAGTCTTTGTTTGGGGGAGTGGAATGGAGGTTGAAAGTTACTTTTGGATTTTTCTATGGACTTATAGTTTGTTAAAGCTAAATCATACTTTCTAAAATTGCAGAACTACTTTGAAACATTTCATACATTTCGTAGCACAGTAACTATGACTTCGATTACTTGCTCATTAGGAAGAGTGATTAATTAAAGAATTTCATGTTTATTTTGAGTGAGAATATTAGAACGCTTATACAAGATTTATCTGATGAACGTGGAGTTAAGAGGCATTGGAAGAAGAAGACATTATATGAATGAATGAGTTTTATGTTACATCTGGGAGCACCTTCTAGAAGTAATCAGTTTTGTCGCCCTTGGAGAAGACTAAGACTAACCTCTTATCATTCGTCATTACATTTCCTAGGTTAATGTGCGGAAAATTTATAACTTTTCTTCTAATTCTACATTTTAGTTTATATAGACCTCCCGCTTACACATAATACATAAATAGGGAGTTTACATGGACTCCTCGCATAAAAAGCACAACATAGGCTTCTACTTTTAATTCACATACACATTGTAGAGAGATATTCTAATAAGAAGTCTACTACAAGTCTAACATTTAAACAATCCAAATTAAATACAGAATTAGGGCAAAGCCCTTACTAAATTTCAACGGAAGCCATATATAGGCATATACAACAATCGTCATTAAAACTAAAGAGAAGAACTAAATGTGTTTAAACTAAAAAAAACATCAATAGATAGATAGTGGCATTGTCCTCGGAAGGTGAGGACCTACCGAACATGGAGAATGAGAATAAGAGTTATCTTCGAATAACCCTTCTAGAAACTCAACGGCCCAAACCTACATAATTATTGAAACATAGAAATATGGGTAAATACATCACTTGTAATAATTATGGAAACATGCACATATAACATTTGAAATCATGATAAAAGGGACATTTGTTCAAACCATGCTTATTTACTTCGAAAATCCTTATGCACATTCAAGAACACATATAAGACAATAATTCCTTATACCTTAAGACAAAGCCATATATGACACAAGACAAAGATTATCAAGAATCATCAAGTCAACATGTATCATCGAATAATTAAATACATGGTAAAGACAACTCCACCATCATGATATAACAACAAAGCATGTATAATAGTTCATAGCATTACAACATATACAAGACACTTTGTCATTACCACTAATAAAGTCCACAAGTGAAATGACCAAGTAAAGCCCTATACCTTTACTCAACAAAGTAAAGCAAACAATGGATAAGATCCAATGCGTAAGTTCACATAAGATAGCATCAAGAGTATTCATCATCATATTTAGCAATACAGTTCAATAGCATGTTCATACATAAAACTAACATCATATAGTATCATCAACATGTAAACGCAACGTATGCATATCACTTACTTTATACGACATAAGAACAACCTCTTAAGACCTCATTCAAGTCCAACTAGTACAATGTATAGGTAGAGTCTCATACCCATACCTAGACTAAGTCAAACCCCTTAAGTCACCTTAGTTAATGTTAACTTATTTCTTCATTTTTTACTTTCATGAACATTTTCCTTAACCGACATAGACCGGATGAGCTAAATTTGGAACCCGGTGTCATGAAACCCTACACCGAAAGAAGGTGGACTACTTTCCAAAGTAGTACCAAAACATGAATATAGCATCGATGTAGATCCACTAGCTAGTATTCATATGGAGGCAACATAGTTAAAAATCTAGGAGACATGATTGGGACCCTCTTAATGCACAATTGCATTACTGTCACCATTTCATAAGAACCATTATGAACCTACCTTTCCACATTTGGAAGGGACACCTCTCATATCTAGTTCGCTCAATTCTAAGTTGATGACTCTTTTTGGAATGTCTATAAATCTTTATTAGTCATCATAACTTAGCATAGACCATAGGAGTCTAAACCCTTTTATATTCATATCATTATCTCATTTCAAATTTAATGAGAATGCCCTTTGAATAGAACCCTTATATGTGAGATCAACACATTATCATCGTCATATAAAAATAAGGCACATAGGCAATTCATAACCAACATTATATCATAATCTTAAACATAATCTAACAACTACACACAATCAATACATTTCAATGCATTATGATAAGACTACCTACTTAATATATTCATAATACATGCTTCAATTGAACTTCATCACAAAGTACAAGCCATCAAAATTGAAGTAAAGGTTTGAGATCACAAAGTCTTACCAATTCTCCTTCAACAAGCCATCATCATTGGTCTTTACCTCAACCAACCCAATTTCATGCATAAATTGGTGTAATAGCCTCATTCAATAGTAATTAACACAAGAATTAACTCAATTGCATCAATATTTATCAATTTAACATGATTTCGTCACCTATGGTTAGGGAACTTGGGTAAATTCATGATATATACCATAACCTGGTTTAATTAATCAAAATTATCATAATTTAACAAAAGTACGTCATAATATAATCATAATTATCAAAATAAACCATAAACAATACAATTTAGATGAACAATTTCGTATTAGGAAGAAAACCATATAAATTCATCTTTTTGAAAGTAATTTTGAAAGAACCATTTGGGGAAAGGAATCCCAAAGGTGAAAGATTTTCATACCTTGTTAATCGTTGGAGAATTATGGAGAAAATTAGTATTCTTGCTTCCCTATAGCCATTACACCTTGGACTTCTATGGAGTTTCTGGGAGAGAGAAAGTAGAGAGAAGGAACATCCATTTGTGTTTGGGAAAAGTGATATGTTAAGTGGGGTTTAGGCTTAGGGTAGTCTATATAGTTGCTTCAATAATCTAATTAGCCCACCCTTAAACCCTAATTACACCCCTATTCAAGTAACTTAATAAAATGAACCATTAATACTCACACGAATATATTTAGGCCTGACCTACGAGACCACGACCTAAGGATCGTAGGTCATTCGACGGGCGTTGTTCCCCTCCGTCTTTCACATCCGTAGTCTTTGTCATGGACTATTATTTTGGACATTTTTCAAAAATGGTTAATTGTTAATCGACGGGGGTCATCGACGCCCCGTCACCAAGGTCATGCCCCATCGTTTGGTAGGCGTAGGTATACACTGTCTACACTGCTTCACTTGTGCATGATTGCGTCAAATGCAAGGGTCCTCTCCAAGGACCCCTAGGGTTATCCTTGGGGAGTCGTACCGAGACTTTCGACGTTAATCATGGTCTAATCCTAGTGAACTACCTTTCCACCATATTTCATCTATTTCTAACTTCTACATAGGCTAAGGCACACTAGAACCTCTTTGACTAGTTTTTGGACGTCATGGACCTTTCTTGAGATCATAACTCCAAAACATACTAAATGACTAATAAATATTATTTACTAACTTAAAATTGTGTTTTAACCCGTGGACACTCATGTGAGGCTCTAGATTAGGCTTTGGACTTTTTGAGTGTTATATTATCCCCTCTTTAGGAAACATTCGGCCCCTAATGACACTAAAATATTTTGCAAAGAAAGGATAGACAAAATACTATTAGACCAATCAAAATATGCATAGTAAACCACTACAACATTTTATGCTTTTAGCCACCCTTTTAAACTGTGGCCTAAACTAGCATAAAGTGTGGCCTTTGATAAAAGGCTACACGTTTTGATTTTAGGCAACACTTTTCGGGGGTGGCCTAAAGAGACGTTAGCATTGACTTTAGGCTACACTTTTCAAGTGTTTCCAAAGTAGCTACGCTTAAAAGCGTGGCCGATGAAGTACAAAGGCGACACTTTGTAGCATATTATTCATAACACTTTATTTTGATAAAACAAAAGTTCCAAGTGTGGCCTTTTATTTATTATTAGTCACATTTTAGAAGCGTAGACTTTTGTGCCTCTCCTATGACAACACTTTTAAGTGTAATCTTTTCTTATGCACATGCTACAATTCATAATTAATTATCCCCATAATTGATGTCCAATGTAGCCACTTTTTTAATTTTAATGTGGAAATATGTCAAGAACTCTATAGCCACAATTTGAAAAATAATAATTTCTTTTTACATAAATCTGTTCCACCTATTTATATATAAACTGGATGTTGTCTGTGCGCTGCACGTGACAAATCAGTTTGTGTTTAACAATGTTTAAAATATTAACAATGAGATGTGTCAAAATGTTCTTCATGGATTTAACAAATGAAATATACTTCGTCAAGAATCTGAAGATTGACATACAGGGGCAACACCGAAAATTGATTAAAATGTCCTTCAGATGTGAAAGTGGATGGCTGTAGCTATCATTTATTTGTGAGAGCAAGAACTCCGAAGTTCCAAGCAGCTGAAATTTATTAAATACAGAAGTAAAGGTTCCTATTCAAGTTGGGTATAAGAAAGTATCCTGCATAAATAAGAGTAACAGATAAAACATCAATATGTCATGTAATATACTTGGAAAATCAAAACATGGAAAAAATCAATAGTTCGGAGAAGTGATAATCAAATCCATCTAATGATAACCAATTTGTCTGCAACTGACTGAACTATTACTTCAAATAACCAAATATGTTGAGAGTTCAGCGAAGTGAGAGCCAACAAATAATAAATCAATCCAAGCTGTTACTTGGCTTGTACTCATAAACAAACATATTTTTCTTCTGCTTGGATACAACAACCAAGAAGCTACACAAGATTCCAATGCTGGAGTTAAGAAATTGAAGATACCTCACTCTAGAATTCATCAGTTACCTGGTCCATATTTAGGCATACCCTAGATATCCAGTACACTAGGTGAATGAGTTTCTCCAAAATATTTTACTGACAAACAATAAACTAGATTTTAACATTGTTGTTTACATGAAGTAGGAGAATGACATATCAATATTCTTACCGAAACATGTGTTTTCGTTATAAAGGTTGAGAAGTTCCTTTTTAGGGAGTTATTTTGGATGAATAGAAAGATCTTAAGTTAAAATAGTTACCTTGTAAACAGGTCCAAAACCACCGTCTCCAAGATTGTTGTTCGATGAAAAGTTATTGGTTGCATGAGATATAGTTTCAAAATCAAACAACGGTAAATCTAGCTCTTTATCTTCTTCTTTTGCCTTGTGAGGTTTACCTTTTCTAGAATATTGTTGTTTCTTCTTCTTTTTCCTTATGTACATGATTAAGCATAGTACTAGGAGCAGACCTAATGCTGCCAGTGGTAACATAATTATCAGTTTCTTTACTTTTCCTGTATTGGAGTTACCGGATGACTAAAATAAATTCATATGAAGGAAATTATTTATTGCTTTTTTCCAATAATGAGGGCAAACTTCAACATACTCACAAAATCTAATGTAGCATAATAAACAAACTTATATGAAAAAGTAAAGAAACATATTTATACCTAACTGGAAAGAGTCCAACTATACATAGATATCACTTCTTTTATTAATTTCTTTCATCAATATGTGTTTTTCTTTAAGAAAGTTATCTGCAATAGTAGAACAAACTCAGTTGTTTCAGTAAATTGTAATTCTGGGCAGAAAGTCAAAAGATTATTGACATGTAAAAGAAGATGTTCCTGGAAGAGACATCAAAAATTATATTGCCTTGTATTTCTTGCATATCGCAACAATCTCTTGAGTTGGCAAAGGAGCCATTCTATATTGTACATGCCCTCGACCACAACGATTATCTTCTTCCATGGTCTGTGTGTTCTAGATTGTCCCTCAACAATATGTTCTCTGAAACCTTTATCCAAAAGGATGGTGCTAAAGAAATTATGGAATTTTAAAGAACAGACATGACATAGGACACCTCAATGAAAATTATCATTCAAATGAAAATAAAATCCCGTGAATACTTACTGTTATGTTGAAAATAGTAACGGTGGATCCAGAACCTCTAGCACCATTTAGAATAGAGATGTGGTTTAGATAATTAGTGATGATCTATCCACCCTACAAATGACTGAAATAAAAAAACAAATATTATACAAAGTATAAAACAAGAACTTAACTTTATATAACTTTATACCTTTCCAATAAAGAAAGGATGAAAAGTTGAATAACATAACCCATACCAAAAACAAAAGCAGCTGGTCTTCCAACAAAATTAACCACATACATTTCCAATTAATGTTACATATGCAAGAAAGATGCATAGTATAATATTGAATAGGATCATGCCTACCTCCATCAACACGGGTACTACATGTGCTTGCGGAAAATCTTATCAAAGACTCAATAACACATAGGGTACAATATTAATCTGAAGTAGCAAAACCAAGGTAATATATGATCTCAAGTTCAGGCATCTTGAAACTTTTGTGATGCGACTGCATATATTTATTTGGAGTTTATTTGAGCATTAAAAAATGTTTCAAAACACTTACTACTAACCATATATATTACATTGTACAAGAGAGAAATATGCATACATCTCCCATCTAATGGTAGTAACTTTATATACACATAGTTCTCTTAAAGCAATAAACAGCACAATCTAAAAACCATAAAAGGCCAGTAGAAATGCCATGAATCAAACACAGAGACAAGCATATTAGCAGGACAAACATTATTGAAATAGAAATGCAAAACCAGAAAATTACTAGCATCCCACCATCGAATATTTTTCTGATGAAATCACGAAGTTGGCCAAAGGAAAAGTGCAAGCCTTACCAATTTAAATGCAAATCGAGTTCATACTATGTGTAATATACTCAAATTGAAATTCTTCTTAAATCAAAATTTTTATAAAACATTTTTAGAAGCAAAAAATAAAGAGATACTCATACAAATTATAATTTTTGAGTACCAAAAACAAAGAGATACTGATAACAAGAAGATGACTGGGCAATATAATCGAAGTGACCAAATCTATCTTCGTTGCTGCATCTTGTATCTTCTCTTATATAGATTCAGATTCCGACAACCAAAGTCAGTTTTCTTCAAAAAAAAATCTCCAGATATTTGAATGAAGGCAAATAAGGGTAGAGAATCGTCACTATGTAAGACGGAGGAGAGACAATGGTTATTTGTTTGGGGGAAATGAGAAGAACGGTTGTAGGAGTTAGGGTTTCATATCTAAGAGTAACTATTTTGCCAAAATGACAATGGGTGTTTAATTTTTAGTGTTAAATTGTGTTTTTATTTTTGAAGAAGTTCTTTTTTATTTTTGGAAAATTTTAATTTAGAGGGAGAGTTATATATGTTGGAGGGATAAAATATTTTAGTGAAAATTTATGAAAAACTACAAGGCCACAATTGTTAAGTGTTGTTTTTAAATTTATAAAAATAGAACACTTTAATAGTGTAGTCACATGTGTAAATAGGTGTTGCCAATTTTATCAAGATATCACAACGCTTAAAAAGTGTTGTCTATACCATTAAAGAGCACACTTTACAAGTGTCACCAATATTATTGTGGTCAAAAGCTAACAACTAAGCCTACACTTCAAAAATGTACCCAAATATGTTTTAGGCAACACTTTACAAGTGTTTTCCAGATTTACTGTGGCCTTAGGCTTAAAATGGTGTAGTGAACATAATTTACACCTCAAATCAACATATAACATGGAATTTACACATACAAACTTAAAACATCATTTACCAGTTACAAGAGCTCGACATCATTACATGAGGGATTTCATTCTCAGATTTAACATGAGCTCAATACAACACAAAGAGTCACTTATGCCAAAACTCATCTCAAAACACAAAAACATGCACAATATCATTCGTTAGTTAACAATGTACGAATTACAAAAGTATGTGCAAATTAAGCAAAATAACAATTTTTCATGAAAACTCATTTTAGCAAAAGTTTTTCCCATAATTACGCATATCTTTGCAACACAAGTCAAATTCGATTTTACTCATTATGTTTGTTTGAATATGAACAAATAACCATGATTATCAAAGTGATGAGGATAAAGTTCATGTAAGCCTTGACCTCCCGTGTTGCTTCCTCAACTACGTGATTCTTCCATAAATGTTTTACAGAAGAAACCTTCTTGTTCCTCAACTTCTTCATTTGTTGATAAAGAATTTCTACCGGATCCTGTTCATAAGAGAGATTCTCATCTACTTCTTGACCTTCAATTGGAAGAATAGACTCGGGGTTACCAATGTACTTCTTAAGCATGAAAACATGGAAGACCTGATTAACCGAAGATAGCACACTAGGTAATCTCACCTAGTATGCAACCTTACCAATCCTTTGAAAATTTTCATAGGGACCCACATAACGAGGACATAACTTTCCTTTCTTTCCAAATCTCTGCACCCCTTTAAATGGGTGAAATTTTCAAATACAACTTATCACCTTCTTCAAACTCTAAGTCTCTTCTACTACTAAAGGTATAAGACTTTTACCGAGTATAGGCTATTTTCAAACGCTTCTTTCTAGTAAGAACTTTCTCCAAAGTATTTTAGATCAATTCGGGACCAATGAGTGAAGACTCGCCAACCCCTAACCATCCAATTGTAGACCTAAATGTCCTACCATACAAATCTTCAAAAGGAGCCATGGATATCGTCAAATTGTAACTATTGTTATAAGAGAATTCAAACAAAGGCAAGTGTTCATCCTAACTTCCCTTGAAATCAATAACACAATGTCACGACCCAAATCGGGGCCGCGACTGGCACCCACATTTACCCTCCTATGTGAGCGAACCAACCCATATAACCTTAACATTTTCAGAATATATCAACAGAAAATAATGCGGAAGACTTAAACTCATTAATAAAAACAATTCAAACTATTATTAATATCCCCAAAATCTGGAAGTCATCATCACAAGAACATCTATCTCAAATTACTAAACTAGGAATGTCTAAGAACAAAATACTAAAAAGCTAGTCCATGCCGGAAGTTCAAGGCATCAGACTTGAAGAAGAAGACCAGTCAAGCTAGACATTAGCTCACCCCGATTTCCGATGAAGTGAAGGCGGCTAGATCTCTGTTGAGTTGAAGTTGGCGGAACGTTCTTTGCATTACACAAATAACAAAGAAGAAAACATAAAAGTAGGGTCAAGACAACCACACGCGTCTTGAGTAGATATCATCGGCTAACTCAAAATAGGGAACAGTATATATCAATAATAATGTAAATCAACTACAATACTCAACATGTAGCAACAACAAGTAGTAATTCATCAATAAATACTACCAAGTTCATTCATGAGGACTCAAGCCTCAATACCATACTCGTTTGGGAATTACGTTCTTTTAGATTGAGTATATTCATTATCTTTCAAGATTCATTATCTTTCTTCCTCTTGTGTCGGTACGTGACACTCCGATCCTCTATTTCTATCCTGGTGCCGAGCATTGGCACTCCGATCCTCATATTCATTCTATCCTGGTACCGGAACGTGGCACCCGATCCATTTACAATCCTGGTGTCGGAACGTGACACTCCGATCCTCATATTCATTCTATCCTGGTACCGGAACGTGGCACCCGATCCTCATATTCATTCTATCCTGGTACCGGAACGTGGCACCCGATCCATTTACTATCCTGGTGTCGGAACGTGACACTCCGATCCTCATATTCATTCTATCCTGGTACCGGAACGTGGCACCCGATCCTCATATTCATTCTATCCTGGTACAGGAACGTGGCACCCGATCCCCTAATTCATCAAGCCTCCTTTTATAATAAGGCATCATCATTAACATTATATAATTTATCAAGCCTTCTTTCATACTAAGGCATCATCATTCTCATTATATAATATATCAAGCGAATTAGGGTTCTTTCAAGATTTGGGATTCAATAGCTTCATCATGCTTTATTACTTCATCACAATTTCACATTCATATTCATGCAAGCATACAACTTAAGCACATAGTAGGGTTTACAATAATATCAACACATAATATTCACTATTAAGAGTTCAATACGAATATCGTAACATAAACCATAACCTACCTCCACCGAAGAATTGGAATCAACAAGAAATCTCCCAAGCTTTGTTATTCCTCTTCCCTCTTCGATCGATCAATACTCTCTCAATTCGTTTCTCCCTTTTCTCTCTTGTTCTTTCTCTTTGTTTTATTCAAACCCTCTTTCCTTTACCCTAATTATTGTATAATTAAGAATAAAAGAGGACAATAAAACCCCCTAATTAACTTAAGGTTACCTCTTTTAACCCCTAAGTAATTAGACTTATTAATATAAACCCTCAATCTTTATAATTAAGGAAAGAATAGTCAAAAACGACCCTTAAAACGTGGGGAGAAATCCTAAACTGCACTGGGATTGTGCGGCTGTGGCGGGCGTCGTGAGTGCGACGGTCCGTCACACACAATCGTCGTGACCTCCCAGGTTTACGGTGAGGTGTGACGGCCGTCACCTGGTGACGGTCCGTCACGCCCTCCGTCTGACGATCGAGGAACTCGTTCTCGTACCAAATTCTCAAAAGTTGAAGTGTTTTGCAACGGGTACTCACGACGGTTCGTCGTGGGTGTCACGGTCCGTTCTGCCATTTCGTTACGAAGTTCAGAGAGTCGATTTTTAGTACCCAAATTAAAAATTCCAAGTGTCATGGGACGGAACACCCACGACGGTCCGTCGAGCCTGCGACGGTCCGTCGTTGGCTCCGTGGTTTCAGCCAGTTTTTCCAGAATTTGTTCTGCAACTCTAAAACGACTAAACAGGTCGTTACAATAGATACCAATTTACCCATCGTTCGTCCCCGAACGATCAAAAGAAGAAAAACAGTGGCAAAGAGGAGTACCTGAATCTGTAAACAGATGTGGGTATTTCTCTTGCATGTCCGCCTCCTTCTCCCAAGTAGCCTCTTCAACGGGTCGATTCTTCCATTGAACTTTGATGGATGCAATTTCTCTCGACCTCAACTTGCGAACCTCTCTATCTAATATAGCAACAGGCTCCTCCTCATATGACAAGTTCTCATCAAGCAAAACTGAATCCCAACGGATGATGTAGTTTCCATCTCCATGGTATCTTTTCAACATGGACACATGGAATACCGGATGTACTCCGGACAGCCCCGGGGGCAAGGCTAACTCATAAGCCACCTCCCCTATTCGCTTTAGCACCTCAAATGGCCCAATGTACCTCGGGCTTAGCTTACCCCTTTTTCCAAACCGCATCACCCCTTTCATTGGTGAAACTTTCAACAAGACTTGTTCACCCTCCATGAACTCTAAGTCTCTAACCTTTCGATCTGCATATTCTTTTTGTCTACTTTGCGCCGCTAGAAGCTTTTCTTGAATAGCTTTCACCTTCTCCATAGAATCTCTCAACAGATCAGTTCCCCAAGGTCTAACCTCGAATGCATCAAACCAACCAATGGGAGATCTACATCTCCTCCCATACAATGCTTCAAATGGGGCCATATCAATGCTTGAGTGATAGCTATTGTTGTATGAAAACTCTGCCAAAGGTAAAAAGCTATCCCAATGGCCACCAAACTCTATCACACATGCACGAAGCATATCTTCCAACACTTGAATCGTTCGCTCAGACTGACCATCGGTCTGAGGGTGAAACGCAGTACTAAGGTCCAACCTAGTACCCAATTCCGCATGCAATGTTTTCCAAAACTTAGAAGTAAACTGCGTACCTCTATCTGATATGATGGATAATGGAACCCCATGCAATCGAACAATCTCTGAGATATAGATCTTGGCTAACTTCTCTGCGTTGTAAGTCACCTTTACCGGAATGAAATGAGCAGATTTAGTCAACCTATCAACAATCACCCAAATGGAGTCATACTTACCCATTGTCTTTGGAAGACCAACCACAAAATCCATTGCAATTCTCTCCCATTTCCATTCAGGAATGGGCATTCTCTGAAGTGTTCCTCCGGGCCTTTGGTGTTCATACTTCACTTGTTGACAGTTTGGAAACTTGGCAATAAAGTCAACAATATCACGCTTCATTCTACTCCACCAAAAGTGTTGCTTTAGGTCACGATACATCTTGGTTGCACCCGGATGTATAGAATACCTTGAACTATGAGCCTCTGCCAGAATAGTGTTGATCAAATCATCAACTCGGGGTACACATACCCTTCCCTTGATTCTCAAAACACCTTCCTCATCGATTTGTGCTTCCTTAGCCTCTCCTCGCAATACCTTATCTTGGATTCTTCTTAGTTTCTCATCATCAAACTGTTTTCCCTTAATCTTGTCAAGAAAAGAAGATCTTGACTCCACACTAGCCAACAATCCTCCCTTCTCATTTACTTCTAACCTCATCAAGTCATTAGCTGTAGTCCGGACCTCTAGCCAATGGGCGTCTAGAAGCTTGCAAATGAGCTAGACTTCCCATGCTTCCCGCCTTTCTACTTAAAGCATCCGCTACAACATTCGCTTTTCCCGGATGATACAAGATAGTGATATCGTAGTCCTTTAGTAACTCCATCCATCTCCTCTGTCTCAAGTTCAAATCTTTCTGAGTAAAGACATACTGAAGGCTACGATGATCCGTGTAGACCTCACACTTAACCCCATATAAATAGTGCCTCCATTGCTTTAATGCAAACACTACCGCGGCCAATTCCAAGTCATGAGTTGGGTAGTTACGTTCATGCAACTTTAATTGTCTTGAAGCATAAGCAATCACACTCTTCTCTTGCATTAGTAATCGCACTCCAACCCGTAATAGGATGCATCACAATAAACAATGAAGTTCTTACCTTCCACGGGCAAGGTGAGAATGGGTGCGGTAGTCAACAAAGTCTTAAGCTTCTGAAAGCTTTCCTCACACTCATCCGACCATACAAATGGAACATTTTGCTTAGTCAAGTTCGTCAATTGGGAAGCAATAGAAGAGAATCCCTTGACAAATCGGAGGTAGTAGCTAGCTAACCCAACAAAGCTTCTTATTTCTGACACATTAGTGGGTCTTACCCAATTCTTCACTGTCTCGATCTTAGATGGATCCACCATTACTCCATCCTTAGAAACCACGTGCCCCAAGAAGGACACTGCATCTAGCCAAAATTCACACTTAGAGAACTTGGCATAAAGCTTTTTCTCCCTCAACGTTTCCAATACCATTCTCAAATGCTCTTCATGCTCTTTCTTGCTCTTTGAGTACACCAATATATCATCAATAAATACAATCACGAAGAGATCCAAATATGGTTTAAAAATCCCGTTCATCAAGCTCATGAACGCAGCAGGGGCATTCGTAAGGCCAAAAGACATCACTACAAATTCATAATGTCCATACCTAGTTCGAAAAGCAGTCTTTGGTACATCCCTTGCCCGTATTTTCAATTGATGATAACCGGATCTCAAGTCAATCTTAGAGAAGACACAAGCACCTTGTAACTGATCGAACAAGCCATCAATCCGAGGAAGAGGATACTTGTTCTTGATAGTTACCTTATTCAGTTGTCTGTAGTCTATGCACATCCGAAAACTCCCATCCTTCTTCTTCACAAACAAAACCGGAGCACCCCAAGGAGATGCACTTGGTCTAATGAAGCCCTTGCTCAACAACTCTTGAAGTTGAGCCTTTAACTCTCTTAATTCGGCGGGAGCCATCCTATACGGTGGTATAGAAATGGGGCGTGTGCCCGGTTCAAGATCGATACAAAAGTCAATATCCCTATCTGGTGGCATACCAGGAAGATCTGCAGGGAACACATCCAAAAATTCTCGAACTACCGAAACTGATTCGATTGAGGGTACTTGGATAGTGTCATCCCTAAGATGTGCTAAGAAAGCTAAACAACCCTTACTAACCATCTTCTGAGCACCAAGAAAGGAGATAATACGCACCGGATTGGAAGTGTAGTCGCCCTCCCACACTAACGGATACGCCAGGCTTGGCTAACGCCACCGTTTTAGCATTACAATCCAAAATTGCAAAATTCGGAGAGAGCCAAGTCATACCCAGAATTACATCAAAATCACCCATTTCTAAGATAACCAAATCTACGTAAGTGTTGCTCCCCACAAAATTCACCAAACAAGACCTATACACTTTTTCAACTACCACAGACTCACCCACCGGAGTAGAAACACGAATAGGCATATCAAGTAATTCACAATGTAGATTTAGACCATTAGCAAATGATGAAGATACATAAGAAAATGTGGATCCCGGATCAAACAATACGGAAGCCATGCAATCACAAATCAAAAGGTTACCTGTGATGACAGCATCTGATGCCTCCGCTTCAGATCTCCCAGGGAAAGCGTAACAATGGGCCCTATCGTTTGTCTGTCCATTGCCCCTACCATGTTGCGTAGTAGTGGCTCCGTTTTGCCCTTCACCTCTACCGTTTTGGTGACCACCATTACCTCGGCCACCACGCCCTCCAGAATAACGACCTCTACCATTACCACCCCTACCTCTAGCGGTGGGTTCTCAGAACTCTGGTTTGGACAATACCTCTTAATGTGTCCAACCTCCCCACATCCATAACACTCTGGTTCATGCATAGGTCTCTCGGAGTAGTGTTGACCGTTCGAGGTGGACCCCAACTACGATCTGTAGTGAAGACTGAATTGGTCGACTTGAGTAACCTCCGGAGCTCTGTCCTCTAGAGTGAGAACCATTAAACTCACCTCCCCTTCGAAACCTTTTTGACGTCGATGTAGTGGTGAAGTCATCTGGCTTCACTCCTTCCACCTCTATCACAAAGTCTACCACCTCTTGGAAGGATGTTGCCGTAGCCGCTATCTGTAAGGCCGAAATCCGCAACTCTGATCTCAACCCCTTCACAAACCGGCGAATCCTCTCTTGTGGACTGAAACAGAGTTGAGTGGCATACCTCGATAAAGCACGAAACTTAGCCTCATATGCCTTAACCGTCATCCTACCTTGCTCGAGACTCAAGAACTCATCCCTTTTTCTATCTCTCAAAGTCCTTGGGATATACTTCTCCATAAACAGAGTAGAGAAGGATGCCCAAGTCATGGGTGTGGCCTCTGTCGGTTGACACTCGACATGTGATCGCCACCACATTTTGGCGTTCCCTTGAAACTGATAGCTTACGAACTCAACGCCAAACCGTTCTACTATCCCCATCTTGTGTAGTAGCTCATGACAATCAACCAGAAAATCATAAGCATCTTGATTCTGCACCCTTGAAGGCGGAGGTTTTAATTTCAAGAACTTCTTGAAAAGTTCGTCTTTGATCGTTTGTCATTATCGGTCCGATGGTCGACGTGGAAATGTGCCTATCTCCAATGAGGCATCCATGCGGGGAGCCATAGTAGCCGCATGTCGTATCTCTGAAACCGGAGGTGTTGGTGCAGAAACCATTGGAGGTGCCTGACCCTGATCAGATAACCCGCTAAGATAAGCAAGAACCTGATTGATCATCTCTGGGGTAGGTTGGGGTGGCATTTCCTCATTCTGTTCTTGTTCAGTTTCCCCTTCCCCACCCTCTCTTATCACCTCTTCGGTCGGTGGAGGAGTCACCGCCCTAGCACCAGATGGACTAGATGCTCGTCCTCTTCCTCTAGAGGACTTCCTCCCACGACCTCTACCACGGCCTCTTGCCGTTGTTCTCCCTCGAGCCACAGCCCCAGTGGCTGGCTCAGACGCACCCTGTCCTGCCGGTGCTGGTGTTGGCGTAGTCGTTGCTCTAGTTCTAACCATCTGCGAAAGAGAGTGAAGATGGTCAGATACCAATTCGTATCGCCTAGATACCAATTGGACTCAAGTAGTAGCACGAAAGAAAGAATGAAAGAGTGAAATTTTCCTAAAGTCTTATAGCCTCTCAAGGAAAAGTAAAGGCGTCCCCCTACCGTTCCTTAAGACTCTACTAGACCTGTTCTTGTGTGATGAGACCAACGAACCTAATGCTCTGATACCAAGTTTGTCACGACCCAAATCGGGGCCGCGACTGGCACCCACATTTACCCTCCTATGTGAGCGAACCAACCCATATAACCTTAACATTTTCAGAATATATCAACAGAAAATAATGCGGAAGACTTAAACTCATTAATAAAAACAATTCAAACTATTATTAATATCCCCAAAATCTGGAAGTCATCATCACAAGAACATCTATCTCAAATTACTAAACTAGGAATGTCTAAGAACAAAATACTAAAAAGCTAGTCCATGCCGGAAGTTCAAGGCATCAGACTTGAAGAAGAAGACCCAGTCCAAGCTAGACGCATTAGCTCACCCTGAATTTCCAATGAAGTGAAGACTGGCTAGATCTACTGTTGAGTTGAAGTTGACGGAACGTTTGCTGCATTACACAAATAACAAAGAAGAAAACATAAAAGTAGGGGGTCAGTACAACCACACGCATCTTGAGTAGATATCATCGGCTAACTCAAAATAGGGAACAGTATATATCAATAATAATGTAAATCAACTACAATACTCAACATGTAGCAACAACAAGTAGTAATTCATCAATAAATACTACCAAGTTCATTCATGAGGACTCAAGCCTCAATACCATACTCGTTTGGGAATTACGTTCTTTTAGATTGAGTATATTCATTATCTTTCAAGATTCATTATCTTTCTTCCTCTTGTGTCGGTACGTGACACTCCGATCCTCTATTTCTATCCTGGTGCCGGAACGTGGCACTCCGATCCTCATATTCATTCTATCCTGGTACCGGAACGTGGCACCCGATCCATTTACTATCCTGGTGTCGGAACGTGACACTCCGATCCTCATATTCATTCTATCCTGGTACCGGAACGTGGCACCCGATCCTCATATTCATTCTATCCTGGTACCGGAACGTGGCACCCGATCCATTTACTATCCTGGTGTCGGAACGTGACACTCCGATCCTCATATTCATTCTATCCTGGTACCGGAACGTGGCACCCGATCCTCATATTCATTCTATCCTGGTACCGGAACGTGGCACCCGATCCCCTAATTCATCAAGCCTCCTTTTATACTAAGGCATCATCATTAACATTATATAATTTATCAAGCCTTCTTTCATACTAAGGCATCATCATTCTCATTATATAATATATCAAGCGAATTAGGGTTCTTTCAAGATTTGGGATTCAATAGCTTCATCATGCTTTATTACTTCATCACAATTTTACATTCATATTCATGCAAGCATACAACTTAAGCACATAGTAGGGTTTACAATAATATCAACACATAATATTCACTATTAAGAGTTCAATACGAATATCGTAACATAAACCATAACCTACCTCCACCGAAGAATTGGAATCAACAAGAAATCTCCCAAGCTTTGTTATTCCTCTTCCCTCTTCGATCGATCAATACTCTCTCAATTCGTTTCTCCCTTTTCTCTCTTGTTCTTTCTCTTTGTTTTATTCAAACCCTCTTTCCTTTACCCTAATTATTGTATAATAAGAATAAAAGAGGACAATAAAACCCCCTAATTAACTTAAGGTTACCTCTTTTAACCCCTAAGTAATTAGACTTATTAATATAAACCCTCAATCTTTATAATTAAGGAAAGAATAGTCAAAAACGACCCTTAAAACGTGGGAGAAATCCTAAACCGCTGGGATTGTGCAGCTGTGACGGGCCGTCGTGAGTGCGACGGTCCGTCACACAGTCGCCGTGACCTCCCCAGGTTTACGGTGGTCATGACGGCCCGTCACCCTGTGACGGTCCGTCCCGCCTCCGCCCCGACGGTCGTGAACTTCGTTTCGTACCAAATTCTCAAAAGTTGAAGTGTTTTGCAACGGGTACTCACGACGGTTCGTCGTGGGTGTCACGGTCCGTTCTGCCATTTCGTTACGAAGTTCAGAGAGTCGATTTTCAGTACCCAAATTAAAAATTCCAAGTGTCATGGGACGGAACACCCACGACGGTCCGTCGAGCCTGCGACGGTCCGTCGTTGGCTCCGTGGTTTCAGCCAGTTTTTCCAGAATTTGTTCTGCAACTCTAAAACGACTAAACAGGTCGTTACACACAAGCTCTAAGAATATCTTCAAGTGTTTGAATAGTATACTCCGTTTGACCATCCGTTTGGGGATGAAAAGCGGTGCTTAACTTCACTTGTGTACCTAACCCTTTATTTAATGGCGTCCAAAACTAAGATGTAAATTAAGCACCTCTATGTGAAATAATGGATAAAGGAACCCTATGAAGACTCATAATGTAATTTATATAGATCCTTTCATACTCTTACTGCTGAATAAGTAGACTTAATGGGGATAAAATGAGCGGATTTCGTCTACCTATCCACCACCACTCATATAGTGTCATTTTGACTTCGTGTCCGAGGAAAACCCACTACTAAGTCCATTTTAATGTCTTCCCACATCCAAGTTGGAACTTGTTTTTTTTTAAGTAAGCCACTTGGCTTTAAGTGCTCAGATTTCACTTGTTGACAACTCGGAAATTTTAAAACAAATTTCTCTATGTCTCTTTTTAAGACATCCCACAAAAAGACTTCGCTAAGCTCATGATACATCTCAGTAGAACCCGTATAAATCAAATAATGGGAACCTTGATCTTTCTCTAGGATTTGGTTTATCAAATCATCCACGTTAGGCACACATAACCTTTCTTGGTACCTCAAAACACCATCCCTAACTTAGGAGAATGAGTTATTTATCTTGCCAAAAACCAATTCTTGTAACTCCATAAATTATGGATCAAGGTGTTTCTAAGAATTCACCTCAACCACCAAGGATGAATCGGATTTATGATGGACCATAAAACAACCGTTAGGAGAATCTTTAATCGAACAACCGAACGAGAAAACCCGTGAACATCTTTCATTAGGTATTTCTTTCCCTCTTAAACATGAGATACACTATCTATAGACATACAACTTAGAGCATCCACAACAACGTTCTCCTTGCTGAGGTGGTAAAGAACACCCCTATCATAGCCTTTCAACAATTACAACCACCTTTGTTGTTGTATATTTAATTTGTTTTGAGTAAAAACGTATTGAAGACTCTTGTGGTTGTTATACACATCAACATGAACACCATTTAGATAATGGCTTAATATTTTAAAGGTAAACACCACAACTCCTAACTCAAGATCATGATTTAGATAGTTCTTCTCATGAACCTTTGAGTTTCCTAGAGGCATACGCTATAACCTTCCCATGTTGCATAAGGACGCAGATGAATCCCCACTGGGTACGTATCACAATATACGACCAAACCTTTGGTACACTAAGGTAAAGTCAACACCGTAGCGGTGGTAAGACATCTTTCAAAATTTGGAAGCTTCTTTCACAAGCCTTAGACCACTCAAAATTCACATTTTTTTGGGTCAATGTAGTCAAAGGAGATGCAATGGATAAAAAACCATCCACAAACCTCCTATTGTATCCGTCTAGACCCAAGAAAGTTCTTATTTTGGTTGGATCCAAAGGTCTAGGACAATATCTAACTACCTCGGTTTTCATTGGATAAACCTCTACACCCTCATTAAAGATTATATGACCAAGAAACGCCACCTACGTTAACAAAAACTCACACTTGCTATACTTGGAAAATAGTTGATGTTGATTTAAAACATGTAACACCACTCTCAAATTCCCTTATGATCACCCTCATTTTTCGAATAAACCAAGATATCGTCTATAAATCAGAAAAGGAATATAGGTAGTTTTGAAACACGCTAATAATGAGGTCCATATATGCCGCAGGAGCATTGAACTGTTCAACCCATAAGATATCTCTCTAAACTTATAGTGATCATATCTATTTTGGATGGCCGTTTTGGGAATATCTTATCTCTCACCCTAAGTTGGTGATATCCTGACCTCAAATCAATTTTGAAAAAGAGCTTGCTCCTTGGAGTTGAACAAACAAATCATCATTCCGAGGGAGAGGATACTGATTCTTAATGGTCCTTTTACTAAGTTTTTAGTAGTCAATACTAATACCAAGCGACCCATCCTTATTTTTTACAAGTAAAACCAGAGCACCCGATAGGGAAATCATAGGTTGAATGAAGCCTTTGTTAGTAAATCCTTCAGATGATCCTTCAACTCTTTCAGTTCGGCTAGATCCATCCAATAAGGAGGAATTGAAATGGGATTTGTATCCGGTAGACCTCCAAAATTTCCCTCATTATGAAGAATAACTAAATGGGAGGAACTTCAGATTCTAAATATTTGACTCTCAGAATGTGGTATAAACACCCTTTAGAGATCATCTTACAAGCCTTCAAAGAAGAAATGAAATGATTTCTATGAATAGAACCCCACCATTCAACTCTAAGACGGGTTCATTAGGAAAGTTAAACTTGAAAACTCTTGTTCGACAATCAATGGAAGCAAAACAAGCATGCAACCAATCCGTTCCCAAAATGACATCAGTATCAACCATATCAAGTTCTAGTAATTCAACATGAGTAAATTTATTGGGAAACCTTATAAGATAATTTCTATACACCCTTTTTTGCAACCACTAACTCACGTACAGGGGTAGTAACCATAAAAGGTTCATTCAAGATATTTGGCAAAATACCAAACTTTCTAGCTACCAATGGAGTAAAAAATGACAAGTTAGAACCTAGATCAAGTAAAGCATAAACACTAATAGAGAACTTATAATAAATAGGTCAGCACATAAGGAGAACTCTTTTGTTCACGTCTAAAGAGGAGAGCATAAAAGTGATTCTTTCTTGGAACCTCAAAATTTGAATCACTTCTCTGAGATTTTCAACTCCCCTTGTCTTGACCTTTTACTTGAGGGAAATCTTTAACTTTGTGACCCTCCTTTCCACGACTAAAGCAATTCCCCTGCCCAACTAGACACTCACCCCAATGCTTCTTGCTACACTTCCCTAAAGTTTGATTATCACTTGGTGAATTTCCACTTTTATCCTTTTGGAGCTTCGGGTTAGACACCCTATCCTTGTTGGACTTTTGAATTTTTTAAGGGACTTGATTGGAGAACCTCTTCTTGAATCGAGGCTTATTTTGAATTTCCAACCTCCTTTTTGAAGAACCACTTTCAAAAGACTTGGCCCTCTTGGCTTTTCTATTCTTCCTTTTTAACCTATTTTCTTCCACTTGTTGAGCGTGAACTATTAGACCATACATATTCATATTATCATGAAGCATATCCAAAAAACATTCTTCTACCAAAACATCGAACACTCCCGTGAGAAAACAACTCATCTCGTCCCTTGTGTTAGACACCAAGGATAGAGCATATTTGGACAATTATTTAAACGTCAAAGAGTACAAAATTACAGTCATACCTTCTTGACAAAGGTTGATGAATTATTCCACCTTAGCATTATTCAACTCTCTAGGAAAAAACTGATCAAGGAAGTCTCTCTTGAAGATCTCCTAATTTATCGTACCACCTTTTAGCACCCTATTATCTCTCCATTAGGTGTACCAAGTTTATGACACATTTTTAAGTTGATAGGCGGCCAACTCGGCCTTTTAACCCGTAATCACACCTAAAGCAAATAGAATATTATATACTTCATCTAGGAAATCTTGAGGGTCTTCATCCTCTCTTTACCTATAGAACATAGGTGGGTTCATCCTAGTAAAGTCTCTTAAACGAGAATCAATAGTGATAGCATATAGAGGCACACGGGGTCCAACTTTCCTATTCACTTGGTCTGTCATGGATTGGAATTGAAAGCTGAAGAGATTAGCTTGTGAGGTCCTAGCTTGAGCCAAATTAAGAAAAGTTGCTCACATCTCTCCATCCTTCATTGCAGGAGGAATAACCGAAGTTTGATCAACCACATGAACTGCCTCAAGTGGAGGCATATGGTTGTCTTGTAAAGGAGCTTGATTTTCATGAGCCCCCGCAATAACAATCCTTTCTTCTACCCATCTTTTGTTTGCTCTTCGACTGTTCATACCTATAACCACAATAAAGGCGTAGGTGAAAATAACACATAAAGTTAGATTTAGAGAAACCACTTTGGAATACATGAAGATGAGGATTTCCTAAGCATCACATAGTGTCTCATTCATAAGCATGGCACGCTTCACATTTATAAATAAGAAACTACATATACATTGTTTAGTGACATATCGACCCTAATGATATTCAACCTCATGCTCTGATAATAAGGTTTTTCACATTTGGGGAACACTTTCCAGAAGTAACCTGTAGCGTCGTCCTCGGAGAGGACTAAAACTATCCTCTTAAAATTCATCATTACATTTCATAGGTTAAATTGAGGAAAATTGAAAAAATTTCATCTAATGCTACATTGATGTTTACATAAACCTCTCACTTACACATAATATATACATAGGGAGTTTACGTGGACTCCTCGCATAGGAATCTCTATATAGGCTTCTACTGTTATTTCAAATAAGTAATATATAAAAATATTCTAATAAGAAGTCTAGGATATGTCCCACATTTAAACCTTCTAAATCAAATACAAAATTTTGGCATAGCCCTTAATGTACTCAAAAGAAGCCACATATAGGAATATACAACAATCGTCTTCAAAAGAAAAAAGGTAAGAACAAAATTTGTTTAAACTAGAACAACGTCAATAGCTAGGTAGCAGCATCGTCCTCGAAAGGTGAGGACTTATGAAACTTGGAGAATGAGAATCCAAATTATCTTCAAATGACCCTTCTAGAAGATCAATGGCCGGAACCTACATAATTGTAGAAACATAAAAATATGGGTTAGTATTTCACTTGAAAAAATTATTAAAACATGCACATAAAACTTTTGAAATCATGATAAAAGGGGCATCTGTTCAAAACCATGCTTATTTATTTTTAAAAGACTTACGCACATTCAAAAACACATATAAGCCAATAGTCACATATTCCCTAAAACAAAGCCATATATGACACAAGGCATTCATTATTAAGCACCATCAAGTCAACATGTATCATAGCATAATTAGATACATTGTCAAGACAACTCCAACATCATATTATAACAACAAAGTATGTATAAGAGTTCATAGTATTACAAAAATATACAATACCCTTACTCATAACCCCTCATAAATTCAACAAGTGTAATGACCAAGTAAATCCCATAACTTTACTCAAATAAGTAAAACAAAGAAAGTATCATAAGCAATGTCTAACTTGACATAACATAGTTTCAACATTATTCATCATCATATTTACCATTATATATCAATAGCATATTCATACATGAAACTAACGACATAAATAGATCATCAACATATAAAGTAAACAAATGCATATCATTTACTTTAAAATACATAAGAACAACCTCTTAATATTTCTCTCAAGTCCATCTAGTTTAATGTGTAGTTAGAGTCCCATACCCCTACCTAGACTAAGTCAAACCCCTTAGGTCACCTTAGTTAGTGTTCACTTAGTTGTTCATTTTTAATTTTGGTAACACTTGTCTTAAACGATGTAGACCACATGAGATAAATGTGGAATTCGGTCCGATGAAACCTTACACTGATAGAAGGCGGACTATATGCCAAGGTAGTATAGTTTAAGAACTAGGAGCCATGCTTTGGACCCTTTTGATGCACAATTGAATTCTTGTCACATCCTCATAATAACAATTATGAACCTACCTTCCCACATCATAAAGGGACAACTCTTTTATCTAGTTCACTCGGTGCTAAGCTAATGTCCCTTATTGAAATTTCTTTAAGCTTTGTTTAGTCATCATAACTTAGTATAGGCCATAGGAGACTAATGTAACATTTCAAAAATCCAATACGTGTATTAAAGTCTAACATAGGTTTCATGAGGTCTAGACACTGTGTAAGGCCTATTTTAATGTTGTCATTTATGAATTCTAGGAACTTAAGCGTCCAAGAATGTCCATGACCTTCGAAAACTAGTTCTAGTGAGGTGCTAGAGTGCCAAAGTCTATATGACGAGATTTTAGGAGTCGAAAATCCATGAAAATATGTAGAAGGGTAGTTAATAGGTGTTTAAGTTAATACATGGTTGATACTTCTGGATGTGAATCCCCAAGGACAAACCAAGGGACCTTGAAGAGGACCCTTGCACGTTGGTGTCAACACTGCCTTGGCAGTATGCACCCACGAAGGGTTAATAGATGGGGCGTGTGTTGATCGACAGGGCGTCGATGCCAACCGTAGACCAACACTTAGACCTTTCATTGAACAGGATCAGTTTCATAGTCTCTAAACTGAACGATGGATGTGCAGCACAAAAGGGCACAATGACCATCGACTCACAGACGGACAGTCGATTTGAGTCTCGTCTATAAGGGTCGATTTTCCTGCACATTTTGACTTAGCTTCATTAAATTATTTAATTGGTTAGGTGGTCAATTCGGGGTTTTAGGGATTCTAATTAAGTTAATTAACCCCACATATAAAGTCCCCAACCCTCATTAGAAAAAACATAACTCACAAAACAAATCCTCTTCCTTCTCTCTTGTTTCTCTCTCTATTGGAAGACTCCATTGAAGACTAACTAGGGGAGGTTCTTGGGGCTGTAAAGGGAAGAATTCACCATCAATTCTTCATCAATTAACAAGGTATGGGATCTAATTCACCTTTGAGACCTCTTTCCTCAAAGGCTTCGTTCAAAATATTTTCAAAAGTTGAGTTTTCACATGGGTCTTTCTCAATCTCAAAAATTATGTTATATATATTGGATATTATGAATTTATTAACGTGTATTCCAACCTAGTATTTATATATATTGATGTTTTGGTATTGGTCGTAAAAGTTGACCCTTGACCCTCAACCCTATGTTTGATTTTTAAATAAAGTAGGTTGTGTGTAGTTCAATTATGTTATTGATTGAATTACTACCATATGATGTTGTTGGACTAGTCATTAACAAATTGGAGTAAATTGTAGTCATTCATGCTAGTCTTGAGAAGATGATCTAGGTTAAATAGTGAATTGACCTAAGTATCTTGTCTTTAGCTTTGATCTAGTATTACATTGTCATATAGTGTTTATTCTAGTCTTGTTATCATGTTGATTATTGATTTTTATGATAATGTGTAACCGTGATTTGGGTTTAATGAGGTTTTATGGTAAGTCCTTTATGATGAACTATGAAGAAGAATTGGTAAGTCTTATGATCTCTATCGTTAACATAAAATTTAGGTTAATTGTGATTAAGTCATGATGTGATATTTGAGTATGACTTGTATTAGGAATTAAAGGTTGGTATCATATAGAATTGATATGTCTTGACTATGTTTTGAGGTTGATTAAGGTGTATATGTGATAAGGATGGTGATGACTACCGATTGTCTTATTATGATATGAAATGCTAACGTGCTAAAGTCACTTATATGAATTTTAATTAAATGACTTATACTAATTCAATTCTTATTGAGATATAATAATTATAATGTTATAAAAATGTTAGATTCTATGACCTAGACTAAGCTATGATTGATAATAAGCATTTAAAAGACATTTCAATAAAGGGACTTAGCTTAGCATCGAGTGAACTCTACAATGGGAGGTGATGACTTACATAGAGGAAGATCCCCACTATTGTTCTAATGTGGTATTGACTCCCCAAAGATGGATACTAATCAAATGGATTTATATAAAAGGAGGCCGCAATTGTAAAGTGGTATAAAGAGGGAGAATACCTATCTCTTAGTTCTTGAACTATGTTGCCCCCATAGGAAGACTAGCGAGTGGATCCACCTAGAAAGATATGCTCATGTTTTGTTTTACTTTGACCGGTAGACCACCATACATCGGTGTAAGGTTTTACAACACCGGATTCCATACTTAGCTCATGTGGTCTATGTCGGTTAAGGTTAGTGTTCCCTAAATTAAAATGAACAAATGAAGATGAACTAACTGATGTGACTTGAGAGGTTTCATTTAGTCTAGGTAAGGGTATGGGACACTACCTATGCCTTGAGCTACTTTGCATTGATGGAAACATTAGAAGGTTGATATTATGTATGTATATGATAATGAATGCAAAAGATGATAATATGATGACTTTACATATAAATGATACTATATGGTAATGGATACTCTTATGAACATGTAATTAGTCTATGTTGTTAAAAGTATGATGTTGTATATCCTTAAAAATTTTATGTAATGTGAAGTTAAATATTAACGATGGTTCTTGTTGGGTCAGTTGATAGAGTAAGGTTATGAGTCTTGCTTTATTATGATATGATGAAATCTTATCCATGATTGTGATGTAATTACTTGATGGTAGGGTTATATTGGATTATGGGTTAAACTATGTCGACAAGTATGTTATTTGCTTTGACTTGATGAATATCCCTTTTTAATTTGCATGATTTTCCTTGATTATGCATAAGTCTTTTCAAAGAATAAAATGGCATGTTTTCATAAATGTCCCTCTTCATTGGCATGATTTCAAAGAATGTGTGCATACTCATACTTAGTACAAGTAGCGTATAAACCCCATTTCTTTCTTTTTCCCAATAATTTTAGGTTCCAGTTATTGAAGTGTTTTGGAAGGAAACATTAATACGGATTGGTTCTTTGATCATCCGAGTAAATGTAGTTCCTCGTTGTTCGAGGTCGATGCCAATATCGATTTTATGTTGATATAGTATTAAGAATCTTACATTCAATATGTTTTCATTTGAGTACATACTGTATAAAGCCTACATGTGGTTATCTTTACATTTATGTATGGATTATGTCCATCTTGTTAATCGTGTTAGATGGTTATGAGATGAGACAATCTTAAAATATTATTTTTAAGACTATATATACTTATGTGTAATAAAAGTAGAAGGCTATGTAATCTTCCTATACAAAAGGGCTATGTATACTCGATAGTATATATGTTATGTGTATGTAGAGGTCAATGTAAACGTCCAATTAGAATCAAAGAAAAGTTTTAAATTTTTCGCAAAATTTAACCTATGAATGTAATGATGTAAACTAAGGGCCTAATCTTAGTCCTCAAAGAAACGACGACTCCGGTTACGTCTAGGGGGTAAACCTTGATGTGACAAACTTTGTATTTGAGCATCAGGTAAAATTATATTAGAGTCTTCTCTCTCAACCATGTCTATGTAAGTTTGTATTCATAATTGTGAAGCGCGCCACACTTATGGATAAGGAACCTACGTGATGCCTAGGAAACTTTCATGTTCTTGGAAATCTAATATTGTGGCATTAGAGTTAATTATGATGTGCTTTTGCATTTAATGCTATTGTTTTGATGATAGGAAAATGAATACTCCAAGGAATGCGGCATGAAGACATGCAGAAGAGATTGCCAATGCAGGAGCCCCTTCTCGTGGTGATCAAGTTCCTCCTCTTGAGGAAAAAGTTAATGATTACCAAGTTCCAATCAATCCTCCACCCTTTACATAGGGTGACATAAGGGACACTCTCTCACAGATGCCCCAAGCCATTACTACCCAAGCACAATCCGCCACCGCTCAAGCCAAAACTGTGACGCCCCAAGCTAATCGGGAGGTTGTACTTCGTCCTCATAAGTAATTGCTACTATGGCATCTGTCGAAGGGATTTCACTTGGATTAATCCTCCTACATTCTACAAGTCTAAGGTTTAAGAAGTATCCCAAGAGTTCATTAATGAAATCGACAATATACTCTTGACTATGAGGTTGTCTACTACTGATAAGGTCGAGTTATCCACTTATAACTTTAAGGATGTGGATCAAGCATGGTATGTCCAATGGAGGGATAATAGGCCATTTGGGGGTTGTCTGGTGACTTGGGAGTTTTCTTGATTGTTTGTTTCCTTGGGAGATGAGGAAAGCTAAAGTGGTGGAATTCATCAACTTTGACTGTGGATGTATGAGTGTTCATGAATACGCTTTGATATTAACTAAATTGTCAAAATATGATGATTCTTTAATTTTCAATCCTAGAGATGGAATGAGCCGCTTGGTGATGGCGGTGTCAGATGACTCTTAAGAGGAGTGTCATTCGACTATGATTCATGAAAATATGAAAATTTTCCGTCTTATGGTGCATGAAAAACATGTGGAAGAGGCAAGAGCAATGAGGAAGACTAGACATACTAAGAGGGCAAGATCTTTTGAGGGAGAATCTTCAAAGAATATGCTTGAAGTACAAGACAAGCCTAGATTTAAGAAGCGGGACTCTAATAAAGTTCCATCTGAGTTCCCTAAGGCTCGTGATGATAAAATGACGAAACCTAGAGCGCAAAAGGGAAAGAGTTACAACTCACCCACTGTTAAGCCTACATGTGCCAAGTGTGGAAATGTCATTTTGGTGATTGCTGGTTGGAATGGACAATTGTTTTGGTTGTGGCAAGAGTGGTCACAAGGTTAGGGATTTCCCTAATATGAACGGTCAAGAAAAGAGTGGTCACGCTCAAGCAAATGGTTAAAATGGGGCTCCAAAGAAGAACCGCTTTTATGCTCTCTGCTCTAGGAGTGAGCAAGAGACTCTTCCCGAAGTGGTGACCGGTATGTTGAATGTTTTCTCTATTGATGTCTATGCCTTACTTGATCAGAGTGCTACTTTATCATTTGTTACTCCTCTAATGGCCAAAAAGTTTGACATTTTGCATGAATATTTTATAGTGTCTAATACGGAGGGTTAGTACGTTGTTGCAAAAAGGGTGTATAGAAATTGTCCTACAATGTTTCCCAATTGAGTTTCTTATGTTGAACTTGTAGAACTTGATATGCTTGATTAATATGTCATCTTTATTGTGGATTAGTTGTGTGCTTGTTTTGCCTCTATTGATTGTAGGACAAGGGCGGTGAAGTTCAACTTTCCAAATGAACCTGTTTTAGAGTGGAAGGAGGGAAAGTCTAATCCTAGAGGTCGTGTTATCTCTTGTCTAAAAGCATGAAAAATGATCTCTAAAGATTGTCTATAACGTATTGTATTAGTCAAAGATTTCGACTCCGAAATTCCTCGCATTGAGTTGGTCCCTATAGTGAGTGAATTTTTGGAATTCTTTCCTTATGATATTCCAGGTATTCCTCCAGAACAGAAAATTTATTTTGTATTGATTTGCTACCGGATACAAATCCCATATCAAATTCCTCCTTATCGGATAGCTACGGCCGAATTTAAAGCGTTGAAGGCTAACTCAAAATTTGCTAGACAAAGGCTTCATACAACCTAGTATTTTTCCATGGTGTGCTCTAGTTTTGTTTGTTAAAATAAGGATGGGTCATTAAGAATGTGTATTTATTATTGCCAGCTAAACAAAGTCACTATTAAGAAATAGTATCCTCTCCCTCGGATCGACGACTTTTTTTATCAACTCCAAGGGGCAAGTTACTTTTCTAAGATTGACTTATGATCAGGGTATCACCAACTTAGGGTGAAAGGTGAGGATATACCAAAGATGGCATTTTGGAGCAGATATGGTCATTTTGAGATCTTAGTAATATCCTTTGGTCTTACTGATGTTTAGGCAGCGTTTATAGACCTCATGAATAGAGTGTTTTGATGTTACATATTTTTGTTTGTCATTGTCTTCCTTGACGATATCTAGGTATATTCAAAAAATTAGCGTGATCACGTTAACCTTTTGAGGGTGGTGTTACAAATACTTAAAAAACATAAATTTTTCACCAAGTATAACAAATGTGAGTTTTGGTTGAGGTCGGTAATTATTTTCTTCATATCATGCCTAGTTAGGGAATTGAGGTTGATCCAATGAAAATGGAAGCGGCGAAAAATTTGCGTAGACCTTTGACTCCAACGTATATTAGGAGTGTCTTGGGTTTAGCGGGTTACTATCTTAGGTTTGTGGAATGTTTTGTGTCCATTGAATCTCCCTTGACTACTTTGACCCAAAAGTATGACAAATTTCAGTGGTCAGAGGCAAGTGAGACAAACTTCCAAATGTAGAAAGATAGGCTTAGTTTTGCTTCGATGTTTACTTTACCGGAGGGTACAAAGGGTTTTGTTGTGTATTTTGATACATTACAAGTGGGTTTAGGGTGTGGGCTTATTCAATATGTAAGGGTTATTGCCTATATTTCTCCGCAACATAAGATGCATGAGAGATACTATCTAACTCATGATCTTGAGTTAGAGGCCGTGTTGTTTGCCTTAAAGATCTGGAGGCATTACTTGTATGGTATCCATCTCGATGTGTATATAGACCATAAGAGTCTCCATTATGTGTTTACCTAAAAGCAGTTCAATCTCCAACAAAAAAGGTGGTTATAATTGTTGAAAGATTACGACATGAGTATTCTCTATCACCCCAGCAATGACAACGTTGTTGAGGATGCACTAAGTCGTATGACTATGGGTAATGTGTCTCACATAGAATATGCCAAGAAAGACTTAGTGAAAGATGTTCATAGGTTTGCTAGGTTGGGTGTGATGTTGGAAGATTCTCCGAATGGTTGTTTCATGGTCCATCATAACTCCAAGTCATCATTGGTAGTTGAGGCGAAGTCAAATAAACACCTTGATATATCATTAATTGTGTTAAAAGAATTGGTACTTGGCAAGATTAATGAGGCATTCTCCTTAGGGGGGGATGGTTTTTTTAGGTACAAGGAAGATTATGTGTTCCCAAGGTAGATGAGTTCAGGATCGGAACCTTGAGGAAGCCCATGGGTCCCTCTAATCCATTCATCTAGGTTAGACAAATATGAACCATGGCCTTAGGGACATATATTGGTGGAAAGGTATGAAGAAGGACAACGGAGTTTGTTGCTAAGTGTCCAAATTGCCAACAAGAAATAGCCAAACATCTTTTACCGGGTGGCTTACTACCAGAAAAGATGTTGAATACTATTTTGACGATAAAGATAAAGAACATATAAAAAATATTAAAAAATTATGTAAAAAATTACCAAAACTCTACTTTCCCGATGAAAATAAATAATTTACTTACATAGTTGAAACAAATTCAAGTAGCCATAGTTACGGAGGAGTTTTAAAATATAGATATGACAAAGAAAAAATAGAACACCATTGTAGATACTATTCAGGATCTTATACAGAAGCACAAGTAAAATGGGAAATAAATAGAAAAGAATTACTTGCATTATATGAGTTTTTATTAGCATTCGAACCATATATTATTTATAATAAATTTATTGTAAGAACAGATAATACACAGGTAAAATGGTGGATAACTAAAAAGATAAACGATTCAGTTACAACAAAAGAAATAAGGAGATTAGTGTTAAATATATTAAATTCTACATTTACAATTGAGGTAATCAAAACTGACAAAAATATGATTGCAGACTACTTATCAAGACAAAGCTACCCAAACTGAGGACAGAAATGAACATACAATTGAAGAGATATACAAAGCCATTTCTACACTTTGTACTAAAGTGGATAGGATGGATAATGAGATACAAAGGTTACAGACTTATGAAGATAATCTGAAGTCTAAAGCTAATATAAGTCAGCAGCATGACTATAAAAATGTGGAGCTACGTCGTTTGGCAGACGGAAAACAGCAAGAGCTAAAAGGAGATGTTGGCAAACTCCACAAAAAACCCATGACAAAGTTTGTTCAAATACAGCTGCAGGTACAAGCAAGAAAGCTAGTGAGAAACAAAAGAATACAAACCTAAACCAGTTATTTATAAAACCATTTATCCAAAATACACAAATACAGATACCCTCAGAATCACAAACTTTCACATATGCAGTTAGTATACAAAGTGACAAAAAGAGATACAACTACATTACACAGTCATATATCGAAAACATATATAAAATCCAAACATATTTAAACTTAAACCCCAGATCTACACAAACCAAAAACATAGAAGAAGATTATATAACCCAGAAATTACAGGGATATAATAGATTAATCGCACAACCCAAAACTAGTCCAAATTTAGTTAGAACATATTATAACTATGGGTTACTAAATACAGTATATACAAATAATGGAGAAGATATAAGTGGAATACCAGAATTATACAAAGCATTTGTTACATACAAAAGAGTTACTAAAGGAAATTTATTTTATATTAAGTTTTATACACCACCAGCTGAGATACTATACGAAGAAATCAAGTCGTCAATTCAAGTTATAAAGATAGGTCTGACCAGAGATATGATAATACCAGAAGAAATAGAAAAACAAGCTGAAATACCGAAGATAGAGATACCAAACTTTTATGCAAATAAAAGGATAATTGGTATAGCAATAATTATACAAGAACTAGCTAACAATTATTTAAATGGCAATGCTATTTGGAGTTACTATGCAAGAGACCAAGTTATCATTTATTCAAACTCCAAAGAATTAAGAAGATCAGATATAGATGAAGTCCAGCGATGGATTTTATCATTATTAAAGCCAGAAGAACAACCTACAACAAGAGCATTAAAAAAGGAATTTATTTCAGAAGAGTTATTAGTCAGATATTGTAAGCTTACTGGAAACAAATACCCAGATCACAGATGCTCCAAATGTAACGGAGAAGATAATGTCATACCAGATGTCGATTTGGAATAAGAGGAAGATATAAAGCAAGCTACGATATCAGACATAAGATTCTTACAAGATAAGATTTACTTTTTGAAAAGTTCTAATAAAGTCGTAAAGTAAATAATGTGTGTCGGCCAGAAATTAAAAGAAGAGGCCATTATGTAAAGAATTAATAGTAAGTTTTTTGTTTTCTTATGTCGGCCGAATATGAAAAGGCCAGGTGTAAAGTAGGAGTGTCGGCCATTTGGCCAAAAATGTTAAGTTTTCGTATATAAATAGAGGGCTTTCCCTCATAATAAAATCATCTTCTTCTCTCCACTATAACTTTCTCTCTCTTTTCCTACGATTCCGCTTCCACCCCCACATAGTAAGTGTTTTGTTTTCTTATGTCGGCCGAATATGAAAAGGCCAGGTGTAAAGTAGGAGTGTCGGCCATTTTTCCAAAATTGTTAAGTTTTCGTGTATAAATAGAGGGCTTTCCCTCATAATAAAATCATCTTCTTCTCTCCACTATAACTTTCTCTCTCTTTTCCTACGATTCCGCTTCCACCCCCACATTGGTATCAGAGCTAGCTAATTTAAAGAGAAGATATGGAAAACAAATCAGAAATAACGAATCTATAGAAGCAGGTATACATATTAAGCTTCATGAGTAACTAAATTAATTTATTGCTGATAATCTCTTGTTAATTATAATTGTTTATCATGTTCTAATATAGTTTTAATAACCATCTTCAGAAAGTTTGCTACAGAAATATTCTGCGAATAAGTATGCCCAGACTATGCCATCCTAAGGTTGAAACCGATAGGCAAGAAGGCCGTTAGGGGAGTAAACAGAGTTGAGGCGCTGTTAGGGTAACTAATCATAGAAGAAAACTGTAGTAGTGACCAGACGAGGTGATTATTAAATCATTATTATTACATAATAAATAAGTATAATTCATTAAGAGGTTGGAAGGGATAAAATTTTAGTGAAAGTGGATAATAATTGAAATGAATACTTATCTACTGGATGATGATGTTAATTACAAGATACTAATACTCCATATATTAAGAGGTCTTAATACAAATATAAAAAGAAGAATTTATGATATATTAGTAACATACGAGGTAATAGAAGTAACAACTCAAGGTTGGGCAGAATTAGATATACAAGGTAATTTTTATGATGAATTTTACTATGACATAAATGATTTATATGATGATATAGATATATTCTGAGATCAATAATAAAATTTAATGACTGAACCAAAAAAGTTTGAAGTATGGAAAAAACGAAGTAATAATATTCATAAGATAAAATTTATTAAAGACCCAAGTAAATTAAGTAAACTTTTTAAAATTTTATACAGAAAGGTATATAAATGAATAATACAACAAGCAAAGAAACTAAAATAACAAAAACCAAGATAGATAAAAAAGTACGAAAGATATGGAAAAAATTAAAACCCTTATATATAGAATATGAACTATCACAACTTATCAAAACAAGTAACGATAAGAAAGATCATTTGATAAATGTAATTTCAAAAATAGAATATAAATATGTTTATTATTTGAAAAAACAGTATGAACAGAGAAAAATATAAGCAACAATTGATAGAAAAAATAGCTGAAAAGAGACAAGAATTACAACATAGAAAAAGAAGACTAAAAGAAAATATTTTAGCAGGAGTATGTAATAAATCAATATTAGCACAAAGAAAAGTTATATTAATGTTAGAACTAGAAATAGATTGCTTTGAATATAGATTACAACATAATATAATACATAAATTATAGTGAATAAAGAAGAATTCGCAGTAGACGAAAAGACATATGAAAATTAAGACAAAATGATAATAAAAATAATATTTTCAAATTTAGGAAGAAGATATAAGAAAATAGGAAATAACCTATATTTAATGTTAGAAAAAGAAACAGCAAAATTAGAAGATAGTTTAACAGCTATGATAAGAATAACAAAAGAAAATGAAGAAATAGACAAATCAAAAGAAATTGAAAAAATAAAAATACAAGCAAAACAAGAAGTACAACATTTAGAAGAAATAAAAAATACAAGAATAAGTGAATTAGAAAAAGAATTAGCTAGGTTAAAATTATTATATGAAACTAAATAAAAAGAGAAACAGATAGAAAAAGAAAAATAACTAGAATTAACTAATGAAATAAAAGAGATGGAACAAAAACTAAATGAAGACCCTGAAATAAATGAAATAGACGAAAATGAATCAAATACAATAAATGACCAAAAATCAGAAATAAGTGATATAAGTGAGACATACACAGAAATTCTAGAACAGGTAAATAAATCGAAAAAATTAGAAATAAACACAGGAGATATGAATCGACCTAGTACATCAAGAGTTAAAACCCTAGACAATAGTCCGAGAAATAGTCCTAGAATTAGTCCCAGATGGACACCACCAACTTATTATACAAAAAGTTATCAGCAATCAGATAGAACTAATGCAATATGGAATAGTAGATTAAATAAAAATTGGATACCAAAACCAATAAATGAACAATATAATTTCTTAGATCTAGATTGTGTTACAGATATAAATAAAGCAATATTACTATGAATAGAAAATATATCTAAGCAACTAGTATATAACAAAATAAAAACAACAGAAACACCAAGGTATATAGAAAGAACATTTGTAGGAACAACAAGATTAGGGATAGAAAATCTACCCTCAAAAAGTTTAGAAGTACTTAGAAGTGACAAGAAAATAGATGGATCTCCATCAGCAACAAATATAGATATACTAGATAAATATAAATCAGCAATACGAAATGAATTTGGTGGTATGACCACGGATATAAGAGAACAAAATAGAGAAAAAACAATAAATAGGCAACTTATGACAAAATTAGCTATATGTAAAATGTGTTATATAGAAGAATACACTTGTGCATTTAAAGAATATTATTACAAAGCAAAATACAATTTTGATGAAGCAAAAGAAATAAGAAAATAATATTTTACGAAATTACCAGAACCATTTAGTACAAAAGTAATAAAAGATTGGAATGATGAAGGATTAGTAGATACTTTAGGAGCAACAATAAAATTTTTACATCAATGGTTCATACAACTATGTGAAAACCAAAAAGAAAAATTAAAAATGGAAAGTACTAAACAAAAATTTAGCCTGTTGTAAAAATAAAATAGCACCACAGTTTGGATGTATAACTAAAAATTATAAAAAGAAAAAACCTAGGCAATATAAAAATTATAGAAAAACTAAAACTATGTATAAATACAAAAAACCAAGACAAAGATATTATGTAAAAAATTATAAAATGAAAAGACCATATAGACCAAAAAGAAAAATATCCCAATATACATGTTATAATTGCGGAAAGATAGGACACATAGCTAGAGATTGTAAGTTACCAAAAGACCCAAAAAGGAAGCAAATTGCAGAAATAATTATAGATAGTGACAAATATATGCAAATAGAATATATAGACTATGAACTAAGTGAAAATGATAGTATATATGAAGTATCAGACATAGAAACAGAAAATGAAGAATATATTAATCTAGATAATGATATAATAGATGAAGGAATATAATGTCTAAAGACGATATAAAAATAATATCCAAAGAAGATTATCAAAATGAAGAGTTATCAGAACAAAAAAATATATTTGATAATACAATATTTGAACAAATAAAAGGAAAAGAATTAGATTTAAGTGTTGAAAAAGTACTTGAAATACCTACTTTAGGAAATTAGTTTAAGAGACAAAAAGAAGAATATTATGTAGTTAGTCAGAAAGAACATATCATAGATTGCAAATATACAAGAGGAAAAGCACATATACCTATACTAAGTAAACGAATAATAAATAAAGAAATACAAGATATAAAAGCTAAAATAGCAATAAAATATGTACATTTAGGAGGAACATAAATATTAATAAAAGCTTGTTTTAGAGAAGGAATAGATACACCTATTGAAATATATTTAGCAGATGATAGAATTATACACCCTATAGAAAAAACGTAATTAGTGTAGTAAAAGGAAACCTAATATATCAAAAATTTAAATTTATAATAAGTGCCAATTATAAAGTAGCATTAACAGATAGAAATATAGATAAATCATTAGTTCTATATTGGAAAATGTCTGGAATAGAACTAGCACAAGGCAACAAAGTATTTACAGCAAGATGTAAAAACCTATATATATTAACAACAAAGCATAGAATAACAGCAAGAAATAAAATTGATAAAATAAAGATCGAAAATCCTTTTGAAAAAATAATTACTGTAATAGATAATAGTGACTATAGCTATAAATAAATTGACATAGAAGAAGATTTAGAAATTGTAAAAGAAAGATTAAACACTTCAAGTGTACCAAATACACTAACAAGAGCTACCTCATCAAGAATGAGTAAATTTAAAAGAAACTATGAAATCCCACAAAACTTATTAGATAAGGAAGAAATAACACCATATCATTATTTCATAACAGGAATAATAGACCAAAGAAGATATAAAATTTTGATAAATACAGGACAAGAAGAAAATTACATAACAAGAGAGTTAGTATTAGAAGAAGAAATTATAAAAACAAGACACATATGCCCTGTATTACCTAGTGAGATTGTAAATACAAATGAAGAAATAACAGAGAAAGAAGTAATTATAGGAGGAATGCCTTTAATGATATCATTTAAAATTTACCAAGGAGATCAAAATGTTACATTAGGAATAAAATGGTTAGAAAAAGTTAAACCGTACAATATAGAAAATGAACAATTAACAATAACTTGTCAAAATAAGAAAATAATTATAAAAAGAACAAAATGAATAATGAAAATATTTATACTTGCAAAAATTATTATAGAAGGATATCACAAAAGATATTATACCCCTATGATAGATACAGGAGCAGAAGCAAATATATGTAAATATAACTGTTTACCAGAAGATAAATGGGAAAAATTAAAAACACCGATGGTAGTAACAGGATTTAATGATGAGGGAAGTATGATTAAATACAAAGCAAAAAATATAAAAATACAAATATGGGATAAAATACTGACAATAGAAGAAATGTATAATTTTGAGTTTACAACAAAAGATATGTTACTAGGAATGCCATTTTTAGATAAATTCTACCCACATATAATAACAAAAATACACTGGTGGTTTACTACACCATGCGGAAACAAGATAGGAGCAAAAAGAGTAAATAATAAACAACGAAAACCTATGGAATGGATAAAAGGAAGTGAAAAAATAAACCAAGAAATGGAAAATATAAATAAGAAACAAATATCACAATTAGAAATTATTATATTTACAATAGATAAAGTTAAAATAATAAATGAACAACTAGATCAACTATATAACGAAGATCCATTACAAGGATGGGAAAAACATAAGACAAAAGTAAAAATTGAACTAATAGATGAAAATAGTATAATAACACAGAAACCATTAAAATATAACTTTAATGATTTAAAAGAATTTAAAATACATGTAGATGAATTATTAGAAAATAATTATATACAGGAAAGCAATAGTAAACATACAAGTCCAGCATTTATAGTCATAAAACATAGTGAACAAAAAAGAGGCAAAAGCAGAATGGTTATAGATTATCGTAACTTAAATGCCAAAACTAAAACATATAATTACCCGATACCAAATAAAATACTAAAAATAAGACAAATACAAGGATATAACTATTTTAGTAAATTTGACTGTAAATCAGGATTTTACCACCTAAAACTAGAAGAATAATATAAACAGCTAACAGCATTCACAGTATCGCAAGGTTTCTATGAATGAAATGTTTTACCGTTTGGATATAAAAATGCACCAGGTAGATATCAAAATTTTATGGATAACTAATTTAACCAACTAGAAAATTGTATTGTATACATAGATGACATATTACTATATTCTAAAACACAAGATGAACATATAAAATTATTAGAAAAATTTATACATATAATTAAACACTCAGGTATAAGCTTAAGCAAAAAGAAAGCAGAAATTATGAAACCACAGATAGAGTTTCTAGGAATACAAATAGATAAAAACGGAATACAAATGCAAACTCATATAGTACAAAAAATAATTACCCTTGATGAAAATATAGACACAAAAAAGAAATTACAATCCTTTCTAGGATTAGTAAATCAAGTAAGAGAATACATACCAAAATTAGCAGAATATCTAAAACCATTACATCAAAAACTCAAAAAAGATGTTGAATACTATTTTGACGATAAAGATAAAGAACATATAAAAAATATTTAAAAATTATGTAAAAAATTACCAAAACTCTACTTTCCCGATGAAAATAAATCATTTACTTACATCGTTGAAACACATTCAAGTAACCATAGTTACGGAGGAGTTTTAAAATATAGATATGACAAAGAAAAAATAGAACACCATTGTAGATACTATTCAGGATCTTATACAAAAGCACAAGTAAAATGAGAAATAAATAGAAAAGAATTACTTGCATTATATAAGTGTTTATTAGCATTCGAACCATATATTGTTTATAATAAATTTATTGTAAGAACAGATAATACACAGGTAAAATGGTGGATAACTAAAAAGATAGACGATTCAGTTACAACAAAAGAAATAAGGAGATTATTATTAAATATATTAAATTTTACATTTACAATTGAGGTAATCAAAACTGACAAAAATATGATTGCAAACTACTTATCAAGACAAAGCTACCCAAACTGAGGATAAAAATGAACATACAATTGAAGAGATATACAAAAGCCATTTCTACACTTTGTACTAAAGTGGATAGGATGGATAATGAGATACAAAGGCTACAGACTAATGAAGATAATCTGAAGTCTAAAGCTAATATAAGTCGGCAGCATGACTATAAAAATGCGGAGCTACGTCGTTCGGTAGACGGAAAACAGCCAGAGCTAAAAGGAGATGTTGGAAAACTCCATAAAACCCATGACAAAGTTTGTTCAAATACAGCTGCAGGTACAAGCAAGAAAGCTAGTGAGAAAACAAAGAATACAAACCTAAACCAGTTATTCATAAAACCATTTATCCAAAATACACAAATACAAATACCCTCAGAACCACAAACTTTCACATATGCAGTTAGTATACAAAGTGACAAAAAGAGATACAACTACATTACACAGTCATATATCGAAAACATATATAAAATCCAAACATATTTAAACTTAAACCCCAGATCTACACAAACCAAAATCCTAGAAGAAGATTATATAACCCAGAAATTACAGGGATATAATAGATTAATCGCACAACCCAAAACTAGTCCAAATTTAGTTAGAACATGTTATAACTATGGGTTACTAAATACAGTATATACATATAATGAAGAAGAGATAAGTGGAATACCAGAATTTATACAAAGCATTTGTTACATACAAAAGAGTTACTAAAGGAAATTTATTTTATATTAAGTTTTATACAGAACCAGCTAAGATACTATACGAAGAAATCAAGTCGCCAATTCAAGTTATAAAGATAGGTCTGACCAGAGATATGATAATACCAGAAGAAATAGAAAAACAAGCTGAAATACCGAAGATAGAGATACCAAACTTTTATGCAAATAAAAGGATAATTGGTATAGCAACAATTATACAAGAACTAGCTAACAATTATTTAAATGGCAATGCTATTTGGAGTTACTATGCAAGAGACCAAGTTATCATTTATTCAAACTCCAAAGAATTAAGAAGATCAGATATGGATGATGTCCAGCAATAGATTTTATCATTATTAAATCCAGAAGAACAACCTACAACAAGAGCATTAAAAAAGGAATTTATTTCAGAAGAGTTATTAGTCAGATATTGTAAGCTTATTGGAAACAAATACCCAGATCACAGATGCTCCAAATGTAACGGAGAAGATATTGTCATACTAGATGTCGATTTGGAATAAGAGGAAGATATAAAGCAAGCTACGATATCAGAGATAAGATTATTACAAGATAAGATTTAATTTTTGAAAAGTTGTAATAAATTCGTAAAGTAAATAATGTGTGTCGGCCAGAAATAAAAAGAAGAGGCCATTATGTAAAGTAGTAATAGTAAGTTTTTTGTTTTCTTATGTCGGCCGAATATGAAAAGGCCAGGTGTAAAGTAGGAGTGTCGGCCATTTGGCCAAAAATGTTAAGTTTTCGTGTATAAATAGAGGGCTTTCCCTCATAATAAAATCATCTTCTGCTCTCAAAATCAATATGACTCCATATAGGTGGTTTTTCTCGTCAAGTCTACGTATTCAGGGAAAGATTATGCTAGGATCAGCATACATAAGATTGTATGTCGCCATAGTATTTCGTTATCCATCATATCAGATCGGGGTGCATAATTCACATCAAGATTTTGGAGGTCATTCCAAAAATGGTGGGTTACTAAGATGAAGTTGGGTACAAATTTTCATACCCCAAACGGATGGTCAAGCGGAGCATACTATTCAAACCCTTGAGGATATGCTTAGGGCTTGTATTATTGATTTCAAGGGAAGTTTGTATAAGCATTTCCCATTGGTGGAATTTCTTATGATAATAGTTTTCATTTACCCATCTCCATGACTCCGTATGAAGCCTTTTATGATAGGAGGTGTAGGTATCCTATTGGGTAGTTTGAAGTTGGTGAAGCTTCTCTTCTTTATCAGGATTTGATTTATAAAACTTTTGACAATGTTCATATCTTAGAAAACGGTTGCAAACATCCTATAGTCGTGAAAAGTCTTATGATGATAATAGTAGAAGGGATTTTGGAGTTTGAAGTAGGTGATAAGATGTATTTCAAAATATCATCTATGAAAGGGGTGGTTAGATTTTGAAAGAAAGGGAAGTTGAGTCATCGTTATGTGGATCCCTATGAAATCTTTAAAAGTGTTTGTAAGGTTGCCTATGAATTAAACTTTCGAATGAATTGGCTTCCGTTCATCCGGTTTAGCATTTTGCCAAGCAAAAAAAGTGTATTGGTAATCCCGAGTCTATTCTTCCTATTGAGGGTCTTGGTGTGAAGGATAAACTCTCTTATGTAACGACCTGTTTAGTCGTTTTGAGCAGCAGATATTATTTCTGGAAAAACAGGCTGAGATGACGGAACCCACGACGGACCGTCGCAGGGTCTCGTTTCAAAACACTTAGAAATTCTGAAATTAGGTACTGAAAATTGACTCTCTGATCTTCGTAACGGAATGGCAGGACGGACCGTCACAGGCGTGACAGACCGTCACAGAGCCTTCAGTGGAAATCCAGTCTCTGAACCTTGCGAAGACCTGCAGGACGGACCGTCGCAGGCACGACGGGCCGTCACAGGTTGCGTAATCCCAGTCTGGGTCGGATTTCTTTACACGTTTTAAGGGATGTTTTGGACTATTCCTACTTTAATTATAAATTTAGAGGGTTAATGTTAATAAGTCTAATTACTTGGGGGTTAAAAGAGGTAACCATAAGTTAATTAGTGGGTTATTATTGCCATCTTCTATTCTTAATTATATGCTAATTAGGGTAAAAGAAAGAGGGTTTGAATAAAGAAAATAGAAAGAACAAGAGAGAGAGAGAGAGGATCGATCGAACGAGGAAGAGAGAAAACAAAGCTTTGGGAAATTGCTTGCTTGATCACGAATCTTTGGTGGAGGTAGGTTATGGTTATTTTACGATATTCGTAGTAAACTCTTAATAGCGAATGGTATGTATTGATAGCATTATAAACCCTACTATGTGCTTAATTGTATGCTTGCATGAATGTGATGATATAATTGTGATAAATTAAGCATGATGAAGCTATTGAATCCCAAATCTTGATAAAAACTCTAATCTCTTGTTAATGATGATGCCTTGGTATAAAAGAAGGCTTGATGAACTAAAGTAATGAGATGATGATGCCTTGGTATAAAAGAAGGCTTGATGAACTAAAGTAATGAGATTGATGATGCCTTGGTATAAAAAGAAGGCTTGATGAATTAATAGAATGAGATTAGTGGAACGGGTGTCACGAACCGACACGTAGATTTAGTGGGACGGGTGTCACGAACCGACACGTAGAATTAGGGGATTGGGTGTCACGAACCGACACGTAGATTTAGGGGATCGGGTGTCACGAACCGACACGTAGATTTAGGGGATCGGGTGTCACGAACCGACACGTAGATTTAGGGGATCGGGTGTCACGAACCGACACATAGACTTAGGGGATCGGGTGTCACGAACTGACACGTAGATGTAGGGGATCGGAGTGTCACGTACCGACACAAGAGGATTAAAGAATATGAGGGAGCGGAGTGTCACGTACCGACACAAGAGAAATAAAGATAATGAATCTTGAAAGATGTTAATATACTCAATCTAATGAATCTAATTCCCAAATGAGTATGGTATTGAGGCTTGAGTCCTCATGTATGAACTTGGCGGTACTTATTGACGATTATAGTGCTTGTTGTTGCTACATGTTGAGTATTGTGGTTGATTTATGATATTACTTGATATAAACTGTTTTCTATTTTGAGTTGGACGATGATATCTACTCAGTACCCGTGTTTTGTACTGACCCCCTACTTTTATGTTTTCTTCTTTGTTATTTGTGGAGTGCAGCAAACGTGCCGTCGTCTTCAACTCAACAGTAATTCTAGCCAGTCTTCGTCACACCGGATCTTCAGGGTGAGCTAATGCTTCTAGCTTGGACTGGATCTTCTTCCTCATGTCTTGATGCCTTGAAGTTTCGGCATGGACTAGCTTTTACTTGTTTTAGCTTTTAGAATACTCTTAGTTTAGTCATTTGATCATAAATTTTCTTGTGGTGATGACTTCCAGATTTTGGGGAATAATAGATGTTGAATTTTAATAGTTATTGAATTGGTTTTTATTTATGAGTTTAAGTCTTCCGCATTAAATCTGTTGATATACATTGAAATGTTAAGGTTAAGATTGGTTGGTTCGCTCACATAGGATGGTAAGTGTGGGTGCCAGTCGCGGCCCGGTTTTGGGTCGTGACAAACTTGGTATCAGAGCATTAGGTTCGTTGGTCTCATCACACAAGAACGAGTCTAGTAGAGTCTTAAGGAACGGTAGGGGGACGCCTTTACTTTTACTTTGAGAGGCTATAAGACTTTAGGAAAATTCGATTCTTTCTTTCTTTCTTTCGTGCTACTACTTGAATCCAATTGGTATCTAGGTGATACAAATTGGTATCTGACCATCTTCACTCTATTTCGCAGATGGTTAGAACTAGAGCAACGACTGCGCCAACACCGACACCGGCAAGACAAGAAACGTCTGAGCCAGCCACCGGGGCTGTGGCTCGAGGAAGAGTAGCGGCAAGAGGCCGTGGTAGAGGTCGTGGGAGGACGTCCTCTAGAGAAAGAGGACGAGCACCTAGCCCATCTAATACTAGGGCAGTGACTCCTCCACTGACTGAAGAAGTAGTAAGAGAGGGTGAGGAAGGGGAGAATGAACAAGTGCAAAATGAGGAATTGCCACCCTAACCTACCCCAGAGATGATCAATCAGGTTCTGGCTTATCTTAGCGGGTTAAATGATCAAGACCAAACGCCTCCAGTGTTTTCTGCACCAGCACCTCAGGCTCCGGAGGTACAACATGCGGCTACTGTGGCTCCCCGCATGGATGCCTCATTGGAAATAGGCACGTTTCCTCGTATGACTACAGGGCCTATAATGACAAATGATCAGCATGAACTTTTCAGTAAGTTCTTGAAATTGAAACCTCCAGTCTTCAAGGGTGCTGAATCTGAGGATGCCTACGATTTTCTGGTTGACTGTCATGAGCTACTACACAAGATGGGTATAGTAGAACGGTTTGGTGTTGAGTTTGTGACTTATCAGTTTCAAGGGAACGCCAAAATGTGGTGGCGGTCACATGTTGAGTATCAACCAACAGAGGCACCACCTATGACTTGGGCATCATTCTCTAGCTTGTTTATGGAGAAGTATATCCCGCGGACTTTGAGGGATAGGAAAAGAGATGAATTCTTAAGTCTGGAGCAAGGTAGGAATATCGGTTACTGCATATGAGGCTAAGTTTCGTGCACTATCCAGATATGCCACCCAACTTTGTTTCAGTCCACAAGAGCGGATTCGTCATTTTGTGAAGGGGTTGAGGTCAGAGTGGCGGATTTCAGCCTTACAGGTAGCGGCTACGGCAAAATCCTTCCAAGAAGTGGTAGATTTCGTGGTAGAGGTGGAAGGAGTGAAGCCAGATGAATTCACCATGGCATCGACATCAAAAAGGTTTCGAAAGGGAGGTGAGTTTAATGGTTCTTACTCTAGAGGACAGGGTTCCGGAGGTTACTCAGTTCGACCAATTCAGTCTTCACTACAAACTGTAGTTGGGGGTCCACCTCAGACCGGTCAACACTTCTCTGAGAGACCTATGCCTGACTCCAGAGAGTGTTATGGATGTGGGGAGACTGGACATATTAGGAGGAATTGTCCAAAACAGAGTTATAGACCCCCAATAGCTAGAGGTAGAGGTGGTCATGGTAGAGGCCGTTATTCTGGAGGACGTGGTGGTCGAGGTAATGGTGGTCACCAAAATGGCCGGGGTAATGGGAAAACTGGAGCCACTACATCACAACATGGTAGGGGCAACGGACAAACAAACGAAAGGGCCCATTGTTATGCTTTCCCTGGGAGATCAGAGGTGGAGACATCTGATGCTGTCATCACAGGTAATCTTCTGGTTTGTGATTGCATGGCTTCTGTATTGTTTGATCCTGGATCCACATTTTCTTATGTATCTTCCTCATTTGCTAATGGTCTAAATTTACATTGTGAATTACTTGATATGCCTATTCGTGTTTCTACTCCGGTGGGTGAGTCTGTGGTAGTTGAAAAGGTATATAGGTCTTGTTTGGTGAACTTTGTGGGGAGCAACACTTATGTAGATTTGGTTATCTTAGAAATGGTTGATTTTGATGTAATTCTGGGTATGACTTGGCTTTCTCCGCAATTTGCGATCTTGGATTGTAATGCTAAAACGGTGACGTTAGCCAAGCCTGGGACATATCCGTTAGTGTGGGAGGGTGACTACACTTCCAATCTGGTGCGTATCATCTCCTTTCTTTGTGCTAAGAAAATGGTTAGTAAAGGGTGTTTAGCTTTCTTGGCACATCTCAAGGATGACACTAACCAAGTACCTTCGATTGAGTCGATTTCGGTGGTCCGTGAGTTTCTGGATGTGTTCCCTGCAGATCTTCCTGGTATGCCACCAGATAGGGATATTGACTTCTATATTGATCTTGAACCGGGTACTCACCCCATTTCTATACCCCCTTATAGAATGACTCCCGCGGAGTTAAGAGAGTTAAAAGCCCAACTTCAAGAGTTGTTGAGCAAAGGCTTCATTAGACCAAGTGCATCTCCTTGGGGTGCTCCGGTTTTGTTTGTGAAGAAGAAGGATGGGAGTTTTCGGATGTGCATAGACTACCGGCAGTTGAACAAGGTAACCATAAAGAACAAGTATCCTCTTCCTCGCATTGATGACTTGTTCGATCAGTTACAAGGTGCTTGTGTCTTCTCTAAGATTGACTTGAGATCCGGTTATCATCAATTGAAAATACGGGCAACGGATGTGCCAAAGACTGCTTTTAGAACCAGGTATGGGCATTACGAATTTGTAGTGATGTCTTTTGGTCTTACGAATGCCCCTGCTGCGTTCATGAGCTTGATGAACGAGATTTTTAAGCCATATTTGGACCTCTTCGTGATCGTATTTATTGATGATATACTGATATACTCTAAAAGTAAGAAGGAACATGAGGAGCATTTGAGAATTGTATTGGAAATGTTGAGGGAGAAAAAGCTTTATGCCAAGTTCTCTAAGTGTGAGTTTTGGCTAGATGCAGTGTCCTTCTTGGGGCACGTGGTTTCTAAGGATGGAGTGATGGTGGATCCTTCTAAGATTGAGACAGTGAAGAATTGGGTAAGACCTACTAATGTGGCAGAAATAAGGAGCTTTGTTGGGTTAGCTAGCTACTACCGCCGATTTGTCAAGGGATTCTCTTCTATTGCTTCCTAACTGACGAACTTGACTAAGCAAAATGTTCCATTTGTATGGTCGAAAGAGTGTGAGGAAAGCTTTCAGAAGCTCAATACTCTGTTGACTACTGCACCAATTCTCACCTTGCCAGTGGAAGGTAAGAATTTCATTGTCTATTGTGATGCATCCTATTCGGGTTTGGGTGCAGTGCTAATGCAAGAGAAGAATGTGAGGTCTATACGGATCATCGTGGCCTACAGTATGTCTTTACTCAGAAAGATTTGAACTTGGGACAGAGGAGATGAATGGAACTACTGAAGGACTACGACATCACTATTTTGTATCATCCGGGAAAGGCGAATGTTGTAGTAGATGCTTTAAGTAGAAAGGCGGGAAGCATGGGAAATCTAGCTCACTTGCAAGTTTCTAGACGTCCATTGGCCAGAGAGGTTCAGACTCTGGCTAACGACTTGATGAGGTTAGAATTAAATGAGAAGGGAGGATTGTTTGCTAGTGTGGAGTCAAGATCTTCTTTTCTTGACAAGATTAAGGGAAAACAGTTTGATGATGAGAAACTAAGGTGAATCCAAGATAAAGTATTGCGAGGAGAGGCTAAGGAAGCACAAATCGATGAGGAAGGTGTTTTGAGAATCAAGGGAAGGGTATGTGTACCCCGAGTTGATGATTTGATCAACACTATTCTGACAGAGGCTCATAGTTCAAGGTATTCTATACATCCTGGTGCAACCAAGATGTACCGTGACCTAAAGCAACACTTTTGGTGGAGTAGAATGATGCGTGATATTGTTGATTTTATTGCCAAATGTCCAAACTGTCAACAAGTAAAGTATGAACACCAGAGGCCCGGAGGAACACTTCAGAGAATGCCCATTCCTGAATGGAAGTGGGAAAGGATTGCAATGGATTTCGTGGTTGGTCTTCCAAAGACATTGGGAAAGTTTGATTCTATTTGGGTAATTGTTGATAGGTTAACTAAGTCTGCTCTCTTCATTCCGGTCAAGGTGACTTACAATGCAGAGAAATTAGCCAAACTTTACATCTCGGAAGTGGTGCGATTGCATGGGGTTCCACTCTCCATTATATCAGATAGAGGTACGCAGTTTACCTCTAAGTTTTGGAAAACATTGCATGCGGAATTGGGTACTAGGTTGGACCTTAGTACTGCGTTCCATCCTTAGACCGATGGTCAGTCTGAGAGAACGATTCAAGTGTTGGAGGATATGCTTCGTGCATGTGTGATAGAATTTGGTGGCCATTGGGATAGCTTCTTACCCTTAGCAGAGTTCTCCTACAACAATAACTATCACTCAAGTATTGATATGGCCCCATTTGAAGCATTGTATGGGAGGAGATGTAGGTCTCCCATTGGTTGGTTTGATGCATTCGAGGTTAGACCATGGGGTACTGACCTTTTGAGGGATTCATTAGAGAAAGTAAAGTCTATTCAAGAAAAGCTTCTAGCGGCGCAAAGTAGGCAAAAAGAATATGAAGATCGAAAGGTTAGAGACTTAGAGTTCATGGAGGGTGAACAAGTCTTGTTGAAGGTTTCGCCCATGAAAGGGGTGATGCGGTTTGGTAAAAGAGGTAAACTAAGCCCAAGGTATATTGGTCCCTTTGAAGTGCTTAAGCGAGTAGGGGAGGTGGCTTACGAATTAGCCTTGCCTCCAGGGCTGTCCGGAGTACATCCGGTATTTCATGTATCTATGTTGAAAAGATACCATGGGGATGGAAACTACATTATTCGTTGGGATTCAGTCCTACTTGATGAGAATTTGTCGTATGAGGAGGAACCTGTTGCTATTTTAGGTAGAGAAGTTCGCAAGTTGAGGTCAAGAGAGATTGCATCCATCAAGGTGCAATGGAAGAATCGGCCGGTTGAGGAAGCCACTTGGGAGAAGGAGGCCGATATGCAAGAAAGATACCCACATCTGTTTAAAGATTCAGGTACTTCTTTTCTCCCTTGTTTTTCTTCTTATGATCGTTCGAGGACGAACGATGGGTAAATTGGTATCTATTGTAACGACCTGTTTAGTCGTTTTGAGCAACAGATTTTATTTACGGAAAAAGCAGTCGAGATAGCGGAACCCACGATCGATCATTACGGGCACGACGCACCGTCGCAGGGTCTCGTTTCAAAACACTTAGAAATTCTGAAATTGGGTACTTAAAATTGACTCTCTGAACTTCGTAACGGAATGGCAGGACGGACCGTCACAGCGTGACGGACCGTCACAGGCGTGACGGACCGTCACAGAGCCTTCAGTGGAAACCACTCTTTGAACCATGCGACGACCTGCAGGACGGACCGTCGCAGGCACGACGGGCCGTCACAGGTTGCGTAATCCCAGTCGGGGTCGGATTTCTTTACACGTTTTAAGGGACGTTTTGGACTATTCCTACTTTAATTATAAAGTTAGAGGGTTAATGTTAATAAGTCTAATTACTTGGGGGTTAAAAGTGGTAACCTTAAGTTAATTAGTGGGTTATTATTGCCATCTTCTATTCTTAATTATATGCTAATTAGGGTAAAAGAAAGAGGGTTTGAATAAAGAAAATAGAAAGAACAAGAGAGAGAGAGAGAGGATCGGTCGAACGAGGAAGAGAGAAAACAAAGCTTTGGGAAATTGCTTTCTTGATCACGAATCTTCGGTGGAGGTAGGTTATGGTTATTTTACGATATTCGTAGTAAACTCTTAATAGCGAATGGTATGTATTGATAGTATTGTAAACCCTGCTATGTGCTTAATTGTATGCTTGCATGAATGTGATGATATAATTGTGATAAATTAAGCATGATGAAGCTATTGAATCCCAAATCTTGATAAAAACTCTAATCTCTTGTTAATGATGATGCCTTGGTATAAAAGAAGGCTTGATGAACTAAAGTAATGAGATGATGATGCCTTGGTATAAAAGAAGGCTTGATGAACTAAAGTAATGAGATTGATGATGCCTTGGTATAAAAAGAAGGCTTGATGAATTAATAGAATGAGATTAGTGGAAAGGGTGTCACGAACCGACACGTAGATTTAGTGGGACGGGTGTCACAAACCGACACGTAGATTTAGGGGATCGGGTGTCACGAACCGACACGTAGATTTAGGGGATCGGGTGTCACGAACCGACACGTAGATTTAAGGGATAGGGTGTCACGAACCGACACGTAGATTTAGGGGATCGGGTGTCACGAACCGACACGTAGACTTAGGGGATCGGGTGTCACAAACCGACACGTAGATGTAGGGGATCGGAGTGTCACGTACCGACACAAGAGGATTAAAGAATATGAGGGAGCGGAGTGTCACGTACCGACACAAGAGAAATAAAGATAATGAATCTTGAAAGATGTTAATATACTCAATCTAATGAATCTAATTCCCAAATGAGTATGGTATTGAGGCTTGAGTCCTCATGTATGAACTTGGCGGTACTTATTGACGATTATAGTGCTTGTTGTTGCTACATGTTGAGTATTGTGGTCGATTTATGATATTACTTGATATATACTGTTTTCTATTTTGAGTTGGCCGATGATATCTACTCAGTACCCGTGTTTTGTACTGACCCCCTACTTTTATGTTTTCTTCTTTGTTATTTGTGGAGTGCAGCAAACGTGCCGTCGTCTTCAACTCAACAGTAATTCTAGCCAGTCTTCGTCACACCGGATCTTCAGGGTGAGCTAATGCTTCTAGCTTTGACTGGATCTTCTTCCTCATGTCTTGATGCCTTGAAGTTTCGGCATGGACTAGCTTTTACTTGTTTTAGCTTTTAGAATACTCTTAGTTTAGTCATTTGATCATAGATGTTCTTGTGGTGATGACTTCCAGATTTTGGGGAATAATAGATGTTGAAATTTAATAGTTATTGAATTGGTTTTTAGTTATGAGTTTAAGTCTTCCGCATTACTTCTGTTGATATACATTGAAATGTTAAGGTTTAGATTGGTTGGTTCGCTCACATAGGAGGGTAAGTGTGGGTGCCAGTCGCGGCCCGGTTTTGGGTCGTGACAAACTTGGTATCAGAGCATTAGGTTCGTTGGTCTCATCACACAAGAACGAGTCTAGTAGAGTCTTAAGGAACGGTAGGGGGACGCCTTTACTTTTCTTTGAGAGGCTATATGACTTTAGGAAAATTCCATTATTTCTTTCTTTCTTTCGTGCTACTACTTGAATCCAATCGGAAACCAATGAAAATTGGTGGAAGGGTAGTTAATAGGTATTAAAGTAAACACATGGTTCGAAATGTCATAATAAGAATAATCAAGGACCAACCAAGGTCCCTTGAGGAGGACCCTTGCACATTGGTGTCTACATTGCCTTGGCAGTGTGCACCCACGAAGGGTTAATTAACAGAGCCTGTGTTAATCGGCGGGGAGTCGATGCCAATTTTCGACCAACACTTGTCCGTTTTGTTGAAGAGGCTTAATTGCATAGTCTCTATAATGAACGACAGTTGTGCAGTAGAGAAGGGCACAGTTACCATCGACTCACAGACGGACTGTGATTGGGGTCTCATTTGTGAGGTTCAAATTTTCCTGCACATTTTAACTTTGCTTAATTTGATTATTTAATGGGTTAGGTGGTTAATTCGGGTGTAAGGGAGCCTAATTAAGATAATTAACCCCCCTATAAATTCCCCAACCCTCATTAGACCGAACATAACTTACAAAAGAAATCCTCTTCCTTCTCTCTCTATTGGAAGACACCATTGAAGACTGGCTAGGGGAGGGATTTGGGTGTTGTAAAGGGAAAAATTCACCATAAATTTTTCATCAATTAACAAGGTATGAGATATAATTCACCTTTGATACCTCTTTTCCCAAAAGGGTTTCTTTAAAATATTTTAAAAAGTTGTGATTTCATATGGTTCTTTCACAATCTCAAAAATTATGTTATGAATTAATTTGTTTATATTTTCTATTGGATAGTATGAATTGATTAACGTGTATTCTAACCTAATACATACATATCTTGATGCTTTGGTCTCGGTTGTAGAAGATGACCCTTCACACTTTGTAACAATCTGTTTAGTCATTTCGAGCAGTAGAATCATTTTGATACAAACTGACTAGGTCGACGGATCACGAGACGGACCGTCATGATCATGACGGACCGTCACGGACTCCGTCGTCCCGTACTTGTGAAATTTCTCCTGTGTCTCCCTCCATTACCCTCAACGACAGGTAGGACGAACCGTCATAAGCACAACGGTCCGTCGAGGATCTCCGTTCCAAAACACTTAAACTCAAAAATCTGGGTGCTGGGATCAACTCTCTGAACTCCATGACGGAACTGCAGGACAAACTGTCGTAGGTACGACGGACCGTCATAAACCTTTTTACTGAATTTGACTCTCTGAACTTTGTGACGGACCTGCATGACGGACCGTCACGAGTTGCGTAATCCCGACTGGGTCGGATTTGTGCTAAAAGTTTGTAAGGGGTGTTTTAGACTATTCATGACAATCTGTATGAAATTAGTGGGGTAAGTTTAATAACTTATTTACTTGGGGGTTAAAGGAGATAACTTTAAAATAAATAATGGGTTACTTTTGATCATAATGAATTATATGATAAGTAGGGTAAAAGAAAAGAGAATTTGGAGAAGGAAAAATAAAAAGAACAGAGAGAGGGAGAAGCGAAGAGGAAAGAAAAGGCATTGAGAAATAGCTTGCTTGATCACGATTCCTCGGTGGAGGTAGGTTATGGTTTATGCTATGTCATAGTAAACTCTTAATAGTGATCGATATGTATTGGGTGGTATTGTAAAGTCCTCTATATGCTTAATTGTGTGGTTGCATGTTGTGATTATGTAATTATGATGGATTAGAATGATGAGACTGTTGAATCTTAACCTTTAATCCTCTCTATTAAGCTGATGCATTGACATAAAAGAGGCTTGATGAACTAAATCAATGAAATTAGTGGATAGGGTGTCACGTTCCCACACGTAGCATTAGAGGATCGGGTGTCACGTTCCGACACGTAGTATTGGGGGATCGGGTGTCACGTTCCGACACGTAGTATTAGGGGATCGGGTGTCACATTCGGACACGTAGTATTAGGGGATCGGGTGTCACGTTCCGACACGTAGTATTAGGGGATCGGAGTGTCACGTTCCGACACGATAATGATAAAGAGAATGAATCCTGAAATGTGTTAATGTACTCAAATTCAAAGAACCTATTTCCCAAATGAGTATGGTGTGGAGGCTTGAGTCCTCATGGGTGTGCTTGGTGTTGTTGAAGATAGTTCTTGTACTTGTTATTGTCACCTGTTAAGTATTATGATTGATTTTATACTATTATTCGATATATATTGCTTTCTATTTTGAGTTGGCCGATGATACCTACTCTATAAGTGTTCCTTGTACTGACCCCTACTTGTATTTTCCTTTTTCTAATTTGTGGAGTGAAGCAAACGTGCCTTCGACTTCGAATCGTCTGCAACTCTAGCCAGTCTCCAGCATATCAGATTTCAGGGTGAGCTACTATTCCTAGCTCGACTGGATTCTCTTCTTCACGTCTTGATGTCTTGAAGTTCGGACATGGACAATCTCTTTTACTTATTTTAGCTTCTTAAATACTCTTAGATTTAGAAATTTGAGGATAGATGTTCTTGGTGTGATGACTTCCAGATTTTGGGGATGATAGTTGATAAACTTTAGAAGCTTATTTACTGGTTATATTAATAAGATTTTTAGTCTTCCGCATTATATTATGTTTATTATGGTTGAAATGTTGGGGTTTAGATTTGTTGGTTCGTTCACATAGTAGGATAAGTGTGGGTGCCACTCGCGGCTCGTTTTGGGTCGTGACAAACATGGTATCACAGCATTAGGTTCGCTGGTCTCATCACACAAGAACGAGTCTAGTAGAGTCTTGAGGAACGGTAGGGGGACACCCTTACTTTTCTTTGAGAGGCTATAGGACTTTAGGAAAATTCCATTCTTTCTTTCTTTCGTGCTATTACTTGGATCCAATTGGTATCTAGGTGATACAAATTGGTATCTGACATCCTCACTTTTTTTCGCAGATGGTTAGAACTAGAGCAACAATTGTGCCAACACCAACACCGGCAAGACAGGGTGCATCTGAGCCAGCCACTGGGGCTGTAGCTCGAGGAGGAGCAGTGACAAGAGGCTGTGGTAGAGGTCGCGAAAGGACGTCCTCTAGAGGTAGAGGACAAACACCTGGTCCAGCTAGTACTATGGCGGTGACTCCTCCACCGACTGATGAGGTAGTAAGAGAGGGTGAGGAAGGGGAAAATGAGCAAGTGCAAGATGAGGAATTACCACCCCAACCTACCCCAGAGATGATTAACCAGGTTCTTACTTATCTTAGCGGATTATCTGATCAAGGCCAGACACCTCCAGTGTTTTCTTCACCAGCACCTCAGGTTCCAGGAGTAAAACATGCAGCTGCTGTGGCTCCCCGCATAGATACCTCATTGGAAGTAGGCACGTTTCCTCGATTGACTACAGGGCCTATAATGACGAGTGATCACCATGAACTTTTCACTAAATTGTTGAAATTGAACCTCCAGTCTTCAAGGGTGCTGAATGTGAGGATGCCTATGATTTTCTGGTTGATTGTCATGAGCTGCTACATAAGATGGACATAGTAGAACGATTCGGTGTTGAGTTTGTGACCTATCAGTTTGAGGGAAATGCCAAAATGTGGTGGCGGTCGTATGTTGAGTGTCAACTAGCACAGACACCACCTATGACTTGGACATAATTCTCTAGCCTATTTATGGAGAAGTATATACCCCGGACTTTGAGGGATAGGAGGAGAGATGAGTTCCTGAGCCTAGAGCAAGGAAGAATGTCTGTTACTGCTTATGAAGCCAAATTTCGTGCACTATCCAGGTATGCCACCCAGCTTTGCTTCAGCCCACAAGAGCGAATTCGTCGTTTTTTGAAGGATTGAGGTCAGATTTGCAGATCCCAGCCTTACAGGTTGGTGCTGCAGCAAAATCCTTTCAGGAAGTGGTGGATTTTGTGATAGAGGTGGAGGGGGTGAAGCCAGACGACATCACCATGGCATCGACATCTAAGAAGTTTCGTAAGGGAGGTGAGTTTAGTGGTTCTTACTCCCGAGGGCAGAGTTCAGGAGGTTACCCAGCCCGACCTATTCAGTCATCACTGTAGGCTGCAATTGGGGGTCCACCGCAGACCAGTCGGCATTTCTCTGAGTTTGGAGGTTATCCCCAGACTTCGTCGTTCTCACAGAGACCTATGCTTGACTCCAGAGAGTGTTATGGATGTGGAGAGACTTGACATATTGGGAGGTTTTGTCCAAAACAGAGTTACAGACCCCCAATAGTTAGAGGTAGAGGTGGTCATGGGAGAGACCGTCATTCTGGAGGACGTGGTGGACAAGGTAATGGTGGTCACCAAATCAGCCGGGGTGGCGGGCAAGCTGGAGCTAATGCAGCACAACATGCTAGGGGCAACGGGTAGACAGGTGATAGGGCCCATTGCTATGCTTTCCCCGGGAGGTCTGAAGCAGAGACATCTGATGTTGTTATCACAGGTAATCTTTTGGTTTGTGATTGCATGGCTTCTGTATTATTTGATCCTGGATCCACATTTTCATATGTATCTTCCTCATTTGCTACTGGTCTTGATTTACATTGTGAATTGCTTGACATGCCTATTCGTGTCTCTACTCCTGTGGGTGAGTCTGTGATAGTTGAGAAGGTGCATAGGTCTTGTCTGGTGACTTTTGTGGGGATCAATACTCATGTAGACTTGATTATTCTAGAAATGGTTGATTTTGATGTAATTCTGGGTATGACATGGCTTTCTCCAAATTTTGCAATCTTAGATTGTAATGCTAAAACTGTAACATTGGCCAAACCTGGGACAGATCCGCTAGTGTGGGAGGGTGACTACACTTCCACTCCAGTTCGTATCATCTCCTTTCTTCGTGCTAAGAGAATGGTTAGTAAGGGTTGTTTAGCTTTCTTGGCACATCTCAGGGATGATACTTCCCAAGTACCTTCGATTGAGTCTGTTTCGATAGTCCGTGAGTTTCTGGATGTGTTTCATGCAGACCTTCCTCGTATGCCACCGGATAGGGATATTGATTTTTGTATTGATCTGGAGCCGGTACACGCCCCATTTCCATACCCCCTTATAGAATGGCTCCAGCTGAGTTAAGAGAGTTAAAGGCCCAACTTCAAGAGTTGTTAGGTAAAGGCTTTATTAGACCAAGTGCATCCCCTTGGGGTGCTCCTGTTTTATTTGTGAAGAAGAAGGATGGAAGTTTTTGAATGTGCATAGACTACAGACAACTGAATAAGGTAACTATTAAGAACAAGTACCCTCTTCCTCGCATTGATGATTTGTTCGATCAGTTACAAGGTGCTTGTACCTTCTTGAAAATCGATTTGAGATCTGGTTATCATCAATTGAAAATACGGGCAACGGATGTGCCAAAGACTGCTTCTCGGACCTGGTATGGGCATTATGAATTCTTAGAAATATCTTTTGGACTTACGAATGCCCCTGCGACTTTCATGAGCTTGATGAACGGGATTTTTAAGCCATATCTGGATATCTTTGTCATTGTGTTCATTGATGATATACAGATATACTCAAAGAGAAGGAAAGAACATGAGGAGCATTTGAGAATTGTGTTGGAAATGTTGAGGGAGAAAAGGCTTTATGCCAAATTCTCCAAGTGTGAGTTTTGGCTAGATTCAGTGTCCTTCTTGGGGCACGTACTTTCTAAGGATGGAGTGATGGTGGATCCTTCTAAGATTGAAGCAGTGAAGAGTTGGGTAAGACCTACTAATGTTATAGAGGTAAGGAGCTTTGTTGGTTTAGCTAGATACTACCGTCGATTTGTCAAGGGATTTTCTTCGGTTGCTTCCCAACTGACAAATTTTACTAAGCAAAGTGTTCCATTTGTATGGTCGGACGAATGCGAAGAAAGCTTTCAGAAACTTAAGACCTTGTTGGCTACTGCACCAATTCTTACCTTGCCTGTGGAAGGTAAAAATTTCATTGTTTATTGTGATGCATCTTATTCTGGTTTGGGTGCAGTGCTAATGCAAGAGAGGAACGTAATTGCTTATGCTTCGAGGCAACTAAAAGTGCATGAACGTAACTATCCAAACCATGATTTGGAGTTGGGTGCAGTCGTGTTCGCATTAAAGCAATGGAGACATTATCTATATGGGGTGAAGTGTGAAGTCTATACAGATCATCGTAGTTTACAATATGTCTTTACTCAGAAAGATTTGAATTTGAGACAGAGGAGATGGATGGAACTACTGAAGGACTACAATATTACTATTTTGTATCACCCAGGAAGAGCTAATGTTGTGGCAGATGCTTTAAGTAGAAAAACAGGGAGCATGGGAAGTTTAGCCCACCTGCAGATTTCTAGATGCCCATTGGCTAGAGAGGTTCAAACTTTGGCTAATGACCTCATGAGGCTGGAAGTACTAGGGAAATGAGGATTTTTGGCCTGCGTGGAGGCAAGATCTTCTTTTCTTGACAAGATTAATGAAAGGCAATTTTGCTGATGAAAAACTGATCCGGATTCGAGATATGGTGTTGCGAGGAGAAGCTAAAGAGGCAAAAATTGATGAGGAAGGCGTTTTGAGAATTAAGGGGAGGGTATGTGTGCCCCGTGTTAATGATTTGATTCACACTATTCTTATAGAGGCTCATAGTTCAAGGTATTCCATACATCCTGGCGCAACCAAGATGTATCGTGACCTAAAGCAACATTTTTGGTGGAGTAGGATGAAGCGTGACATTGCTGATTTAGTTGCCCAATGCCCGAATTGTCAACAGGTAAAGTACGAACACCAGAGGCCCGGAGGAACACTTCAGAAAATGCCCATTCCTGAATGGAAGTGGGAGAGAATTGCAATGGATTTCGTAGTTGGTCTTCCAAAGACATTGGGTAAGTATGACAACATTTGGGTAATTGTTGATAGGTTAACTAATTCTGCTCAATTCATTTCGGTTAAGGTGACTTACAATGCAGAGAAGTTAGCCAAACTCTATATCTCAGAAATTGTTCGATTGCATGGAGTTCCACTTTCCATCATATCAGATAGAGGTACGCAATTACTTCTAAGTTTAAAAGAACTTTGCATGCTGAATTAGGTACTAGGTTGGATCTTAGTACTGCATTTCACCCTCAGACCGATGGTCAGTCTGAGCGAACGATTCAGGTTTTGGAGGATATGCTTCGTGCATGTGTGATAGAATTTGGTGGTCATTGGGATAACTTCTTACCCTTAGCAGAGTTCTCATACAATAATAGCTATCACTCAAGTATTGACATGGCCCCATTTGAGGCACTGTATGGGAGTAGATGTAGATCTCCCATTGGTTGGTTTGATGCATTTGAGGTAAGACCATGGGGTACCGATCTCTAGAGGGAATCGTTATATAAAGTAAAATTTATTCAGGAGAAGCTTCTAGCAGCTCAGAACAGGCAGAAAGAATATGCAGATCGAAAGGTTAGGGACTTGGATTTAATAGAGGGTGAACAAGTCTTGCTGAAGGTTTCACCCATGAAAGGGGTGATGCGGTTTGGTAAGAGAGGTAAGCTTAGTCCAAGGTATATTGGTCCATTTGAAGTTTTGAAGCGCGTGCGGAAAGTGGCTTATGAATTGGCATTGCCTCCAGGACTCTCAGGAGTGCACCCGGTATTTCATGTGTCTATGCTGAAAAGATACCATGGGGAGGGAAATTACATTATTCGTTGGTATTCAGTTCTTCTTGATGAGAATTTGTCTTATGAGGAGGAGCCTGTTGCTATATTAGATAGAGAAATCCGCAAGTTGAGGTCAGGGAGATTGGATCAATCAAGGTTCAATGGAAGAATCGGCCAGTTGAAGAGTCCACTTGGGCGAAGGAGGCTGATATGCAAGAAAAATATCCACTTTTTTTTACAGATTCAGGTACTCTTTCTCGCCCTTGTTCTTCTTCTTGTCATCGTTCGGGGACGAACGATGGGTAAATTGGTATCTATTGTAACAACCTGTTTAGTCATTTCGAGCAGTAGAATCATTTTAATAAAAACTGACTGGGTCGACAGATCACGCGACGGACCGTCTTGATCATGACGGACCGTCATGGACTCTGTCGTCCATACTTGTGAAATTTATCCTGTGGATCCCTTCATTACCCTCAACGACAGGTAGGACGAACCGTCATAAGCACAAGGGTCCGTCGAGGATCTCCGTTCCAAAACACTTAAACTCGAAAATCTGGGTGTTGGGATCAACTCTCTGAACTTCACGACGGAACTGAAGCACGGACCGTCGTAGGTACGACGGACCGTCACAAACCTTTTTACTGAATTTGACTCTCTGAACTTTGTGACGGACCTGCAGGACGGACCGTCGCAGGTACGACGGGCTGTCACGGGTTGCGTAATCCTGACTGGGTCAGATTTCTGCTAAAATTTTTTAAGGGGTGTTTTGGACTATTCATGACAAACTGTATGAAATTAGTGGGGTAAGTTTAATAACTTATTTACTTGGGGGTTAAAGGAGATAACTTTAAAATAAATAATGAGTTACTTTTTATCATAATGAATTATATGATAAGTAGGGTAAAAGAAAAGAGAATCTGGAGAAGGAAAATAAAAAGAACAGAGGAGAAGCGAAAAGGAAACCAAAGGCATTGAGAAGTAGCTTGCTTGATCACGATTCTTCGGTGGAGGTAGGTTATGGTTTATACTATTACATAGTAAACTCTTAATAGTGATCGATATGTATTGGGTGGTATTGTAAAGTCCTCTATATGCTTAATTGTGTGGTTACGTGTTGTGATTATGTATTATGATGGATTAGAATGATGAGACTGTTGAATCTTAACCTTAAATCCTCTCTATTAAGATGATGCATTGACATAAAAGAGGCTTGATGAACTAAAGCAATGAGATTAGTGGATCGGGTGTCACGTTCCGACACGTAGTATTAGGTGATCAGGTGTCATGTTCCGACACGTAGTATTAGGGGATCGGGTGTCATGTTCCGACACGTAGTATTAGGGGATTCGGTGTCACGTTCCGACACGTAGTATTAGGGGATCGAGTGTCATGTTCTGACACGTAGTATTAGGGGATCGGAGTGTCACGTTCCGACACGATAATGATAAAGAGAATGAATCCTGAAATGTGTTAATATACTCAAATTCAAGGAACCTATTTCCCCAATGATTATGGTGTTGAGGCTTGAGTCCTCATGGGTGTGCTTGGTGTTGTTGAAGATAGTTCATGTACTTGTTGTTGTCACCTGTTAAGTATTCTGGTTGATTTTATACTATTATTCGATATATATTGCTTTCTATTTTGAGTTGGCCGAGGATACCTACTCTGTAAGTGTTCCTTGTACTGACCCCTACTTGTATTTTCCTTTTTGTTATTTGTGGAGTGCAGCAAACGTGCCATCGACTTCGACTCGTCCGCAACTCTAGCCAGTCTACAGCATATCAGATTTCAGGGTGAGCTACTATTCCTAGCTCGACTGGATTCTCTCCTTCACGTCTTGATGTCTTGAAGTCTTTTACTTATTTTAGCTTCTTAAATACTCTTAGATTTAGAAATTTGAGGATAGATGTTCTTGGTGTGATGACTTCCAGATTTTGGGGATGATAGTTGATAAACTTTAGAAGCTTATTTACTGGTTATATTAATAAGATTTTTAGTCTTCGGCATTATATATTATGGTTGAAATGTTGGGGTTTAGATTTGTTGGTTCGCTCACATAGGAGGATAAGTGTGGGTGCCACTCGCGGCTCGTTTTGGGTCGTGACACCCTTAATCCTAGGTTTGATTTTTATATAAAGTAGATTTTATGTGGTTCATTTAACTTTGTTATCGATTGAAATAGTGTTAGATGATGTTGTTGGACTAATTGTAACAAATTGTAGAAAAGTGCAGTCTTTCATGCTTGTCTTGAGAAAATGATCTAGGTTAGAAAGTTAACTTACCTAAGTATCTGGTCTTAAGCTATAATCTAGTATTGGATTGTGATATAGTGTTTATTCTAGTCTTTTTATCATGTTGATTATTAATTTTTGAGGATTTATACCCAAGAATTGGGATGTATGAGGTTTTATGGTAAGACGTTGATGATAAACTATGAAAAAGACTTGGTAACTCTTATTATCTCTATCCCTGACATCAAATAGTGGTTTAAATTATGATTAAGTCATTATGTGATATTGGAGTATGCCTTGTATTAGGATTGATAGGGTGGTATGATGTTAATTAAAATGTCTTGACTATGTTGTGAGGTTGAGTAAGGTGTATATATTATAAGGATGGTGAGTACCGTGCTTTATTGTGATATGAAATGGTAACGTGCTAACCTCACTTATATGAATTGTAATGAAAAGATTTATACTCATGCAGCTATTATTCAGCTACGATGATGATTATGTTATACAGTAGCTAGACCCTATGACCTAAAATAAGCTATATTATAATAAAGGATCAAAATACATTTAAATAAAGGGACTTCGCTTAGAACAAAGTGGACTTGACAATGGGAGGTGATGACTTTTCATAGAGGAAAATTCACCCTATGGTTCTAATGTGGTGTTGACTCCCTAAAGAGGGATGCTCATCCAATTGATTCCCGTGAGAGGACGACCCAATTCCCAAGTGGTAGAAAGAGGGAGAATGCCTATCTCTTAGTTCTTGAACTATGTTGACCCAATAGGAAGACTAGCTAGTGGATCGACCTATAAAGCTATGTTTATGTTTTGTTTTACTTTGGACGGTAGACCACCTTCCATAGGTGTAACGTTTTACAACACCATATTCCACACTTAGCTCATGTATTATATGTCCGTTAAGGCAAACGTTACAAATATTAAAATGAAAAAATGAAGATGAACTACCTAAGGTGACTTGAGAGGTTTTGGTATGGGTATGGGACTCTACCTATGTCTTGCTCTAGCTTTCCTTGATGGAAGCTTTAGAAGGTTTATATTGTGTATGTATATCATAATGAATTCAAAAGATGATAGTATGATGACTTTACATATAAATGACACCATATGGTGTTTGATACTCTAATGAACATGCAATTGGTCTACGTTGTTAAAAGTATAATGTTGTGTATCCTTAAAAATATTATGTAATGTGAAGTTGAATATTAGCCATGGTTCATGTTGGGTCACTTCATTGAGTAAGGTTATGAGACTTTGCTTGGTTGTTGCACTTGTTGGCTTTATGATGACTCATGGGTAGTCTTGCTTTATTATGAAATGATGAACTCTTATCCATGCTTGTGATGTAATTACCTGATTGTAGGGTTATATTAGATCATGGGTTAAAGAATGTTGACAATTATGTTATTTGCTTTGACTTGATTAATATGACTTTTTAATTGGTATGATTTTCCTTGATTATGCATAAGGCTTTTCAGAGAATAAAATGGCACGTTTTGGTAAATGTCCCTCTTCATTGGCATGATTTCGAAGTATGTGTGCATATGGTCTCATACATAGTACAAGTGTCGTACTAACCCCATTTCTTCCTTTTTCCCAAATATTTTAGGTTCCGGTCGTAGAAGTGTTTTCGAAGGCGACTTGAAGAAGGGTTGCATCTTTGATCATCCATGTAAAGATAGGTCCTTATTGTCAAGGGGGATGTCAATATCGAGCATATGTTGTTTTAGTTTTAAGACTTTTGCATTCAATCTTTTTTTATTTGAGTACAAATTTGTTAAAGCCTATACGTGTCTATATTTACATTTATGTATGGAATATGCCCAACTTTTTTATCGTGTTAGATAATTATGAGATCAGAAAATCTTTACAGACTCTTTTCCAGCTTATTTATATAATTATGTGTAATATAATTTGAAGGGTATGTAACCTTCCTATACAAAGGGTCTATGTATATTAGATATATATATGTTATGTGTATGTAGAGGTCTGTGTAAGCCTCCAAATAGAAGTAAAGAAAAGTTTTAAATTTTCTGCTAAAGTTGACCTCTGAATGTAATGATGTAAACTAAGAGGCTAGTCTTAGTCCCTCAAAGAGGACGGCGATGCCTGTAACGTCTAGGGGGTCAACCCGGATGTGAAAACTAACCCCTTGTATATTCATATCATTAGCTCATTAGGAATTGCATAAGAATGTCCTTTCAATACAATCCTTTAATGTGAGATCAACACATTATCATTATCATGTCATAACAAGGCACATACTCAATTCATAACAAACTTTATATTATCATACGACCACCTACATAATACAATCATAAGACATGATTCAATTAAACTTCATAACCAAATACAAGTCATCATAATTGAAGTAAAGGTTTGAGATCACAAAGTCTTACCGATTCTCCTTCAACAAGCCATCATCATTGGTATTACCATCAACCAATTCATTTTCATTCATCAATAGGTAAAATAACATAATTAAATAGTAATTAACCCAAGAACTAACTCAATTGCATCAATATTAATAAATTCAACATGAGTTCATCACCTAGAGTTACGAAATTTAGGTCAATTCATGATCTATTCCGCAAACATAGTTTATTCATAAAGAATTATCATAATTTAAAAATAATACTTCATGATATAATCATAATTATCAAAATAACCCATGAACAATACAATTTAGAAGATCAATTTGGTATTAGGAAGAAACACATATAAAATCATCTTTTTGATACCAATTTTGGAAGAACCCTTTGGGGAAAGGATTATCTAAGGTGAAAGGTTTCCATAACATAGTAATACTTGTAAAATGATGGAGATAATTAGTATTGTTTCTTAACTACAACCCTTATTCCATGGTATTCTATAGAGTTCCCTTCTGGAAGAGAAAGTAGAGAGAAGGAGGACAAATTAGGTTTTTGGAAAAGTGATGTGTTAATTGGGGTTTAGGCCTAGGGTAGTTTATATAGTTGCTTCATTAATATAATTAACCCACCCTTAAAAAATAGTTATACTCCTAATTATCTAAGTTAATTAAATGAACCAATTTAAACATAACAGGAAATGTGGTAGGCTTGACCTACGAGACCTCAAACTACGGGCCGTCGGACAGTAGACGGGCATTGTTCCCCCCCAACCTGCACATTTGTAGTATTGGTCAGAGGATGGGTTTTTGTCTATTTTTCAAAAATGGGTAATTTTTTATCGACGGGGTCAATTGAATCCCAGTCGTTTTGCATGCGTAGGAAGACACTGTCTACACAGCCTCACTTGGGCAAGTTTGGGTCAAATGCAAGGGTCTTGTAACACTTCGATAATCCAAGACGTGTTCTAGTAAATAACATAAGTTTAATAAGGTGTAGATACTGTTTTAAGGTCTATTTTAATGAATATAGTTCATTTAGGAAATCAAGAACCAAAACATCAAAGAACATCCATGACATCCGAAAACTAGTTCAAGTAGGTACTAGCGTACCTTAGCCTATTCGACTATCTTCTAAGAGTCGGAAATAGATGAAAAATTGTGGAAGGGTATATAACAAGGTTTTATGTTCATTCATAATCAGAACGTCCAGGTACGACTTCCCAAGGACAAACCAAGGGCCCTTTAGGAGAACTCTTGCAAGTACAGTCAAACACTGTTTGGGCAGTGTGCACCCACTAAAGGCAAACGATGGGGCGTGTGTTGATCGACGGGGCGTTGATGCCATATGTAGACCAACACATAGCTAATTAATTGAAGGGGATTGTTTTCACACTATCTGAACTAATCTACTGACGTGAAGCACGGAATGGGAGGCGTCGACGGGGTCTTGTCTTTAAGGGTTCAATTTTGCTGCACGTTTGTAACTAAGTCTTAACCAATTAATCATGGATTATGGTGGTAAGTTAGGGATTAAGGTAAGTATAATAAACTTAATTAACCTTCCATATAGTTACCCCAACCCCATTACACTAATACTAACTAACAAAGCAAAACTCTCTTCCTTTGCTCTTCTTTCTTATTCTATTGCAAGACATCATTGAAGACCAAGCTAGGGGGGGTGGATGATTTAAAGGGAATATTTCACTATAAATTCTTCATCAAACATTAAGGTATTATATCTTATTCACCTTTTATACCTATTTTCTCAAAGAGATCCTTCAAAGTATTTTAAAAAGTTGAGTTTTCAAGTGGGTCATTTTCAATCTCGAAAGATTATGTGATGAATTGAATTGTTTACGATTTATTTTTGATATTATGAGTATATTAACATGTATTCTAAATTAATTATGACATATCTTTATTGTTTGGTCTAGTTCGTAGAAGATGACCCCTAACTATTAACTCTAGTTTTGATCATGATATGAATTAGGTTGTATTTGGTGAAATTGACTCGGTTATTGGTTCAATTACAACTAGATGATGTTTTTACACTAATCAAGAACAAAATTAGGGTGATTTTTAGTCTTTCATGCTAGTTCTAGAGAAAATAATCTATGTTGTAATGTGTATTATGAATTAACCTAAGCATTTTGTCTTATTCTATGATGTAGTATTGAATTGTGATGTAGTGATTCTTCTAGATTTGTAATCATTTTGATTATTTACTTATGAGGATGTATGATCAAATTGGGTTGAATTGAGGGCTTATGGTAAGATCTTGATGATGAACTTTGAAGGAGACTTGGTAAATACTTTACTTCAAATTGTAGTCAAATGTGAGTAAATCAGGATTGTGAGATTTTGGATTAATATGTAAATGTTATAAGGAGGGAGATTGACATACCAATGTGACTTATCATGATATGAAGATGTTAATATGCTAACTTTACCTATATGAATTGTAATGAAATGATTTATACTCATGCAAGTCTTATTGAGATATTGATGATGATGATTATACAAGGGGTAGACCTTATGACTTACAATATGTTATGATTGATAATAAAGACTTAAAGTAATTTACAAAAGGGACTGTAGCTTAGCACCGACTGAACTATAATGAGGAGTGTCCCTTTCTATATAGGGAAGGTAGGATATCTCTTCATATTGGAGACACAATGCATGTATCATAAAGAGGTTCCCAACGATATGTCCTAGTTCTTGAACTTATTTGCCTTCATAGAAATACTATCTAGTGGATCCTCATAGTTTATATCTTTCATGATTTTGTACTACCTTGGAAAGTAGTCCACCTTCCTTTGACGTAGGGTTTTAACACACCGGATCCATACTAGGTCATATTGTCTATGTTGGTTAGGGCGAGATGTTCCCAAAGGGTTAAATTAACTGAAAGATTGAACTATAACAAAGATGACCTAAGGGGTGTAGCTTAGTCTAGGTAAGGGTATGAGACTCTACCTAAGCATTGCAGTAGTTAGACTTGATAGGAGTCTTAGGAGGATTTACTTATGTATGATTATGCTTATAATGCTATACGACATGTATATGATGAACTTTCACTTTGTTGATCCGATATGTGGATTAGTTCGCTTATATGTATATATGTTGGTTTATATATCTAAAGAAAGATGGTATGTATACCTAAATGCCATGATATGTGAAGTAGGATATTATTTATTGGGTTACTTGATTGATTAAGGTTATGGGGATATATTTGGTCATTCCACTTTTTGACTTGATTGCGGTTCATATGTAATTGACTTACTTTGTTTATAATTAAATGTACTCTTATTCATGCTTATTGTTAATATGACTTGATGATAGAGTTACTTGAATATGTATCTAATTATATGTTATGCATGTTGACTTGACTAGACTTGATGATGTTTTTTTGGTAATGTACATGTTTATGACCTAATGAACATACCCAATGGATTGGTATGGTCTTGTTTAATATGCATAAGTATTTTCAAAATAAATTACACATCTTTATGGAATGTCCTTTTTCTTAGCATATTTTCATAGTATGTGTGCATATGGTCTCATACTTAGTACAAGTTGCGTACTAAACCCGTTTATTCCTTTTCCTCAATATTTTAGTTTCTGATTGTTGAAGAGCTTTGAAGACGACTTGAAGCTGTTATTCATCCAAGTAGGGTAGGTCCTCAATATCCAAGGGAGATTCCCCTATCTATCTTATGGAGTTGCTTTTAGTTAAAGACTTCTATGGTTCTTTCTTTCCATTTAGTATGAATTGTTGTATAGACCATGTGAGGCATTTTTACTTTGATATATAGGTTATGCTAAGTTCTTACACTCTTATTAGATGATTATGAGTTGAGACGGCTATTATTACTATTATGTCTATTTTTTAAATACTTAGGTGTAATAAAAGTAGAAGATTAGGGAATCTTCCTATACGAATAGTTTATGGATACTTGATATATATATGTTATGTGTATGTAGAGGTCTATGTAAACCTCCAAGTAGAATTAATGAAAAGTTTCAATTTTTCCTCTTAATTGTACCTATGAATGTAATGTTGTAACCTATGAGGCTACTCTTAGTCCTCAAAGAGGACGACAACCTGGTTATGTTTAGGGGGTAAACCCAAATGTGACAAACTTGGTATCAGAGCATGAGGTTGAATTATCTTTGCGTAAATGTCTCTCTCAATCACGTCTATGTAGGTTCGTATTCATAATTGTGAAGCACTCAAAACATATGGATTAGAAACCTACGGATGCCTACAAAACTCTCACCTTCTTAGGAATCCAAGATCGTGCCATTAGAGTATACTTATTATGTGCTTTTGCATCTAATCATATTTTTGTGATTATATGAAATGAACACACAATGGGATGCGGTAGGAAGTCTAGAAGAGGAGATTGCCAATGCGGGAGCTCCTCCCCATGATGATAAAGTTCCTCATCTTGAGGAAGGTGAGAAGGATGACCAAGCTACGGTGAGTCCTCCTTCTTTGATGGATTAGAATAGAAGGGCCGCACTTCTTCAAATGGCCTAATACATTCCTACCCAAGAAGAAGCCATCACTGCTCAGTCCCAAGTCATGATGGCTCAAGCTAATCAGGATTTTATACCCCGAGCTCATATAAAAGGTACTACCATGGCCTTCCGTCTAAGGAATTTCACTCGGATGAATTCTGCTACTTTCTACGGGTCCAAGGTTTAAGAAGACCCCCAAAAGTTCATTGATTAAGTCTACAATATAGTCTTGGCTATCGGGTTGCTTACTAGTGAGAATTCTGAGTTAGCCACTTATCAACTCAATGATGTGGGTCAAAGATTGTATGTCCAACAAAGGGATAATATGCCATTAAGGGGTGGTCTGATGACTTGGAAGAATTCAAGAAGGCTTTTCTTGATCCTTTCTTTCCTTAGGCGATGAGGGAAGTTAAAGTACTAGATTTCATCAACATTCGCAAAGGGGTTATGAGTGTTCATGACTACTCCTTGAAATTCATTAAGTTATCAAAATATGCTCCTTCTTTGGTTTTAGATCCTAGATATGAAATGAGCTGCTTTGTGATGGGTGTGTCTAATGATTTGCAAGAGGAGTGTCATTCGGCTATGCTACATCACAACATGAACGTTTCTCGTCTTATGGTGCATGTCAAACAATGGAAGAGACAAGGGCGAAGAGGAAGAGTAGAAATGCTAAGAGGGCAAGATCTTTTGAGGAAGGTTCTTCAAATAATAGGCTTGAGATAGAAGACAAACCTAGATTTAATAAGGTGGTTTCTAATCAAGTTACTTCCAAGTTCACTAAGATTATTTGTGATAAGGTATCTAAACCTAAGCCTAAAAATGGAAAAGGTACTAGTTCACCAACCGAGAGGCCAACTTGTGGAAGGTGTGCCAAGAAGCACTATACTGATTTTTTAAGGGTACGGACAATTGCTTTAGTTGTGGTAAAAGAGGAAACAAGGTTAGGGATTTACCTAATGTGAGGGTTAAATACAAGGGTAGTGGCTCCAAAGATGAATCCTTCAATGCTCTCTGCTCTAGGGGTGAGCAAGAGACTTCTCCCAACGTGATGATCGGTATGTTGAATGTCTTCTCTATTTATGTGTATGCCTTACTTGAACCGGGTGCTACATTGGAATGTTTTACCCCTCTAGTAGCTAAAAAGTTTGACATTTTGTCTGATAATTTACATGTACCTATTATAGTGTCTACCCAAGTGGGTGACTCGGTTTTTTCAAAAAGGGTGTATAGAAATTGTCAAATAATGTCACCCAATAGAGTTTCTTATGTTGAACCAGTTGAGGTTGATATTTTTGATTTTGATGTCATTTTTGTTATTGATTTGTTGAATGCTTTCTTTGCCTCTAAAGGTTGTAGAACGAGGGTGGTGAAGTCCAAAGGGTGTTTATTCAATATAATAAAGGTCCAAGATTTAGACTCCAAAATTACTCCCATTTAGTGGATCCCCGTAGTGAGTGAATTGCCAGAGTTTTTTCCTAATGATCTTCCCGGTATTCCTCCCGGACGGGAATGTTATTTTAGTATGTACTTATTACTGGATAACAATTCCAATTCAATTCCTCCTTATCGGATGGATCTGGCCGAATTGAAAGAGTTGAATGCTTAACTCACTATTTCCTAGACAAATACATCATTAGACCTAGTATTTCTCCATGGGGTGCTCCGGTTTTTTTTGTGAAGAAGAAGGTTGCGTTCTTAAGAATGTGTTTTATAACCACAAACTCAATAAAGTCACAATAAAGAACAAGTATCCTCTGCCTCAGATTGACGATTTATTTGATCAACTCCAAGGGGCAAGCTACTTTTCTAGGATTAACTTGAGATCAGGGTATCACAAACTTAGGGTGAGAGGTGACGAAGTACCAAAGACGACATTCCGGACTAGAAATGGTCACTATTATTTCTTAGTGATGTCATTTGCTATCACAAATGCCCCGTCGTCGTTTATGTACCTCATGAATAGATTGTTTCAAAATTACCTAGATTCATTGGTCATTATCTTCATTGACGAGATATTTCTATATTCAAAAAAATGAGAATTATTATGTTAACCATTTGTGAGTGGTGTTAAAGTACTTAAGTATCATCAATTGTTTTTCAAGTATAGCAAATGTGATCTTTGGTTGAGGTCGATGACATTTCTTGGTCATATCATCTCTAGTGAAGGAGTAGAGGTTGATCCGAGGAAAACGGAGGTGGTGAAAAATTTGCATAGACCATTGACTCCAACAGACATTTGGAGTTTCTTGGGTTTAGTTGGTTATTACCGGAGGTAGTGTGTCTAACATAGACGAAACAAAGAAAGACTTAGTGAAGGATGTTCATAGGTTTGCTAGGTAGGGCGTGAGGTTTGAAGATTCTCCTAATGGTGGTTTCATTGTCTATGATAACTCTGAGTCATCATTGGTAGTTGAGGTGAATTCCAAACAACACCTTGATAAATCATTGAATGAATTGAAGGAATCGGTCCTTGGCAACCTTAATGAGGCATTTTCCTTAGGGGAGATGGTGTTCTGAGGTACCAAGGAAGATTCTGTGTTCCCAAGGTAGATGAGTTGTGGAACTGGATCCTTGAGGAAGCCCATGGCTCCCACAACTCCATTCATTAGGGTTCGACAAAGATGTACCATGACCTTAGGGAAGTATTTTGGTGGGATGGTTTTAAAAAGGACATTCTGGAGTTTGTTGCTAATTGTCTGAATTGCCAACAACTGAAGTCGAACATCAAAAGTTGGGTGGCTTACTACAAGAAATCCAAGTTCGTACTTGGATATGGGATCAAATTAACATGGATTTTGCAGTGGGTTTACCTCGGACTCAAAGGCAATATGAATCTATAAGGTGGTTGTGGATAGGTTGACCAAGTCCACTCTTTTTATTCTCGTCAAATCTACTTATTCGGAGGAAGATAATGCTAAGATCTTAATAGATGAGATTGTGTGTCGCCATGGTATTCCATTATCCATCATACCGGATCGAGGTGCACAATTCATGTCTAGGTTTCGGAGGTCATTTCAAGAAGGATTAGGTACTAAGGTGAAGTTAAGTACTGCTTTTCATCCTCAAACGGATGTTCAAGTGGAGCGTACTATTCAAACCCTTGAGGATATACTTAGAACTTTTATTATTGTTTTCAATGGAAAGTTGGATAAGCATGTCACATACGGGGAGCACCCCCTAGAATTAACATGGCGTACTTGACCTCTCAGAAGGTGCTATACAAGCCTATAGTTATCATTCATCGCATTGTCATAATAAATTTAGTGTAAAATTTAGAACTTTTCATAGTACATTATATGCTAGAAACTTAAAGTCATATATGCCTAAAATATAATATTACATACTTAGACTCTAAGTATCTTTTCCATCTTAGACTCAACAATGTTAGAGTACATTAGGGACATGACCCTTAAAACATAATACATAAGTATACAACATTATAAAACTTTACAGTAAACAGATGTAGGGAATCCTTGGAACTTAAGGACCCCTTTTCTTGAGCTTGTGAATCACATATCAAGCTTCTCAATTGTATAGACATCCTTTAAGAATCCATAATTTACATTTTGTGTAAAAGTATAGTAGAATGGGATTAGTACAAGAATGCACTAAGTATGACAAACATGCAAAAACATGTATTTAGAAGAGATATTTTCTTGGAATCATATTTCATGCCTTTTTGAGTAAATCTGTGTAAAAACTTTAAACAATTGCAGTTTATCATTTACATTCTTCAAATAGACAACTTCAAATGCCAAAAATCATAGAAAATCACATATAACATTTAAGTCATTTTTGAGGTCAATTTACAGTGAGCTCTTTTATGTTACAGTGAACATTCTTTCTTTCTATTCATTAACCTCCCAAGTAACCCTGTAGTGATACTTGGTGCAATGTATCACCTTAGGCCAAAAAGAAAGCAACAACCTATAGAAGTCATCACATATTATTTTATAAGCATAATATATCAAAGAGACATTTAAGTCAAGATTACATTGGCTTTGTAGTAAGCTACATCAATTTGCACATATAATGACTTCACTTCACATAAATCAATATAAGGCCTTGTTGAAACCCCAATCTTAGTCTACGAGTGAAATGTACATAACCCCACACATACTTAGTAAACCCTTCATGAGACCACAACCTTATCATTCTATTAATACATCAACATATTAAGTGAAGACAACCTCATTCATATCAACAATCTTTATCATATAGTCATTAAGACTTACATAGTGCATATAAGAATAAGAGCATATCACTTACACTCATACCATGAATATCTTCATTACAAATAGACAAATACTACCATATCATGCCTAAAGACATAATCATAATCATACACATTAGAACACCTTCCTTGAACTTCCTAAGGAGCTACTTGTGCAATGTCTATATGGGTTCATTACTTCCACCTATTCTATGTAACTTCCCTTAAGTTATCGTAGTTAGGGTCTTAGTCATTTATTTCCATTGTCCAATTTACTTAAGGGAAACTATAGACCTAACCGACATTTAGACCATGGGTACTGAATATGGAATTTGTTGTTGTAGAGCCTTACACCAATGGAAGGTATTCCTAACTATCTAAGGTAGAATATTAACGCATGCTATAATTTTGGTTGATATCACATTGCTAGATCAAATGTCGCAAGCACAGTTTATGGAACTTGTGGGTATCATGTAAACTTCACTCTAACAACCTTTTGGGTCATGAGGTTGTCCAGCCCCGTGAGGACTATGGTGACCTACCTTCCTACAATAGGAAGGGTCACCTTTCATCTTCAAGTTCAATTGGTGCTAAGCTAAGTTCCCCAATGTTAAAAGCCTTCATTAACATTACTTTATAAAATATAGACTTAGTAGATTGATTCCTTATATGTTTGGCTTATAAGTCGTAGATGAGAGTTCATCAACCTAAATCATGTAGGAAACCCTTTCACATGGACATAGCATATATCATTAGAACTATCTAGTTTAGGATATACTTGACCACACCTTTCAAGGATCCTCTATTGACTAGATCATCATTCATGTGTGTGTGTATACTTTTATGTGAGCAAACCTTTGACATAATACATTAAGGTCACACATGTTGATATATCATGCATAAGTCTATAGGTATCACTATATGAGATATCCTTTCATATAAACCCACTAAGACATTATGCACATTCATAGTTCACCATATCATATAAGTCATATTCATAATACGTCCATACATTGATTTTCATGTACACATGTGCATTGCATAGGCAAGGTCCCATACCCTTGCCCATACTAGTACACCTATCAAGTTATCCTAATAAAGTAAACACATATCATACTTTCATAGACATAATCCTAACATGCATAGTAGTAGACACTAGTGAATATGAGAACTACCTTTCATTTAGACACCAGGACCTATACAACTTATAAGCATGTATAATGTGTGAGTGTGTACATCGTTAAACATGATCACACAATGTCTGTACATAACATTTTCTACCAGCCACCCTTTTAAGACCGTAATGCACAACAAAGCATAGACCACATAGCACCATTTAACATCGGAGGCGTCACAATCTTCACATTACATTCAAGACTCCTAACCTTAGCTATTCACACATTCACATAGTGATACATGCGTAGGGGTCATCAATCCTTAATGCTTCATTAATGGCAGCACCTACACATGATCTTTAATACCAATTTACATGCTCATAATAATAGTAATAATACCTAGATTCACAACTACAGTAGAAGACTAGGAACAAGTTACACATAAGGTGATCATCATTATAACTAATTCATATTTTAATCAATTAGACTTAAAGGCTATGGTCAACAAATATAAAATGAGAATAAAGTGAATGCCGCCAGCATAAGTGGGCCATACCACACAATGTCATACAATTCTTTATCAACATTACTATAAAGAAGTAGTGGGATGTGCCATTCTTACGAATTCGTCAATTTTTTATCATCATTGATCAATACACCTTTCTCATCATTAATACATTATGGAGCAGTAGCTAGATGAACTTAAATCATTAAAAAAAACATGTACAAGTCGTTACAAGATAATGGTACAACTAGTGCACTATCACTTCACCATTTTAGGCCTGTAGCTATACCATAAAAGTATTGCCTAAAATATCAGAAATTGTGGCCTTTAATCAAAGATCACCCTTTTAGACTTTAGGCAACCCTTTAACAGGGGTAGTCTAAACTCACCCAACCTTTGACCTAAGAAATCTCTTTTCAAGTGCTGTATTATAAGTTACACTTAAAAAATGTGCGCTATTCTATACAAAGGCTACTCTTGTATAACCTTATACAAAAACAATTTTTATGACCTGCAACAACACTTTTATTCTATGGCCTTTTATTCCTCATTGGCTATCTTTCAAGTCTGTTATTTGATACCCCTTCTAAAGTAACATTTTTGTACTAATTAACATGCCATTATTTATCATAAATGATCCTCCAAATTGATGTCACTGCATTCACACATTTATGAAGACTATCCCAAACACTATATTATCTGATATATAACACAAAAATACATATGTCTGCAATTGGTTTTTATAATGGAAAAGAGACTAAAATATCCTCAATGTATGGGATTTCGTATAAAATTACCCTCCATCCACCTATTGGCTCAAAAATACCCTTCTCACCCATCTATTGGCTCCAAAGTACCCTTGTCATCCACCTTTTGGGTTCAAAATTTATAAGTTATTCAACGGTTTTAAATTTAAACTATTTATATATATTTTTAAATATGTGGCATTCAACTATTTGTTATAATTTAACTTATTATTACAATTTATAAATCAATCCAGTACCCACTCGTTACTAATTATACTCATATTTTCAAATGAGCACTAGCAATGAATTTTATAAATTAAATAAAAAATTGATATTTTAATACTCAAAAAATTTACATCAACTTCAATTGATTGAATCGAGTTCTGGCCACGATTTTAATATCCCTTGACATATCATCTCCCAAACGATAGTATCATTGTTGATGTCCAATCTGAAAATGGAGACCTACATAAGATAGATTAAATGCTAAACCATTTTTAAAATGAAAATATTCATTAAATCCTTATGAAAATAATTTATAACTTCCACCTGTTACAACTTAAACTTCATTTTTGTATGTCTAAGATAAATTCTACTATATAAAACTTTGTATATCTAAATTGTTAAGCTTTTATAGTGCCCACACGATTCAATATAATATGATAAAAGATGAATGTCATCAGTAATGTCTCATCAATACCCACAAAACAAAATCACATCTCTACATGAAGGGTCATGTTTGAGACCTAATGAACTATATAAAAGTGCAATCTCTCTAATAGTTTAAAGTCTTAGATTATATAACTACCCAATTAAACATTCACCATATACTCTGCATTTTATACTCTATTGTAAGACATACCTTTCATAAAAAATCTTCTACACCATTCCTCTTACTGCATTTGAATCCCATGGATTATAAAGCCAAGAACAGTCTCCCAAGGTCCTAGATAGACAATACATCCATCCAACATTAAAGTTATATCGTCAAACAAATAGTAATTGTTGTATCTGATTAGGTGTAAATAAATACTAGTAATTCAGAAAACACCAGTACCTATATGAAAATTCTATTAGTATCATGTTTTTGGTATGTTTATCTCTATTCGTTATGGCATTCCAAACAAAGTCTTGTCTAGAAGCTACGATTGCCAAAGCAATAGCTCTATTCATTTGATCTACCAACCAGTTGAACAAGTGTGATTTAAGGGTAGCCAAATTTTGCAGAACAACAACATTTCCATCTTCAATAAACAAGCATGTATGTATTCCCCATCTCCAAATAGTTATAAACACAACCCTTTTTGTGGTCATTAGTTCACATAATATAGGTCCTAGCATCATAAGTTCCTTTCCCAGTAAACAGTTTAAGATTTAATTTATAACGTATTGGCCCAGAAATTTCACAATATTTTGTATAAATATCACTAACAAATATTAGTTAAAGCAGTATTAGGAATTTACGTATGCTAAACTAAAAAGTATCTTGACATACAAAAAAAACTAGAATATTTGGGAAAATACTATATTATGGAACTTGGACGAGATGATTCTGTTCGATTGACATTCCAAATAATATTGGAGACTCTCCTCAAATCCAAATGCATAATTGACTACATAGTTAATTTGGATAAGATGATACAATAGGGACTATAGTTGCTTCAGATCTTGGAGACATCAAATATATATATTACAAGCGCATGCATGACTTGATATCGAGCTTAATGCTTATTCGAAATATAGTCTTAATTGATCATTAATTATTGAGTTTACTTTACCCGTTAAAATTTTTGTGGATAAAGAAAACACAGATTACTACGTACCCCTTCAGAAGGAACATATAGCTGGCAAGAGTAAATTTTCTTCTTTGGAAATAGATTAAATCCATGAGGTAAATTTTCGTCTTTGAAAATACAATAAGCAATGTGACAGTAATTAAACTAACATAGAGTTTTAAGCTTGTCCAGCTTATATAACCCCTTAATATCTGAAATGTTTTTATGTTACACGTAAGGTATCAAGGTAGTACATAAGCAAAGAAACTTATTTAACTTCAATTATATTGGATAGATAGTGTATGTAGTTGATAAACAAATTCTTTTGATTCCGTTGAATTGTTTGAAAAATGCCCAGTGATTCTAACACTTACTGCAAAACTCAACATCACTTTTTGCCCAATTTCATACTCCACTCTTGCAACCGGATCTGTTAATTCAAACAAGAGACATATTATCCATCACGTAATAGGACTGATGTCCACATTAAGAAATGCAACAGTTTCTGGTTTTATGATAATAAGGAAAACATCAAAGTCATCACTTAAAAATAAAGATGATTTGTTGTTTCCTAAATGTGGCATAATAGTAGAACTGTACTCATTGAATCTTATTACAAATTCAAGAGAATGCCAAGCTAAATCCAAGGCTAAAATACATGGCAATACCAATTTAGGCTTAAAATGTTGTATAGAAACATAATTTATGAGATGTTCAAACATAAGAGAATTATGTTAGGTACAAAACTCCATGAACAAACATATTTACTTATGTTAGGTAATGAACACCATTAAAAAACTAACTTACACACGATGCTAAATAATCTCCTAAATGTCATAGGCATACGAACATGAGGTTTCATGCAACATTCTAGAATATCATATGCCTAATGAAGAGCTTATTATATCCTTAGGATAGCCGAATAGGGGTACATAGCCACTCCAATGACCAATATTGAGAAATATTGGGCATAATATAGATAAATTGGATAAGGGATATTAGCCAATTTTCTATATACGAATAAGAAATATACTTTTTGGGTTTTCATACCCCAATCCAAGATTTATGTTCAATAAATATACCTTCAAGGAAGACCCTAAGCTAATATTATGTATTTTACCATATCAACCATATCACAACACAAAATACTAGGCATCCAAGTTTCAAACCTAGTACGATAGCACATGATCATGTAAATTAAGCAATGCAAAATGACATAGAGAGGGTCCTTGGGACAATAAGTAAACATTCCCAAATGAACCATAAATACTAGTTATATTAGGGAAGTACAACCAACTCATGCTAAATCACATTGCAAGACAAATGAAGAAGCTGTAAAAGGAGGGGACCACCCTAACCGAATTCGGTCAGGGTAGATAGGGGGAAATCGTGCAAAAGGGACAACTTTATGTGGGGCCTAAATTCCTAAAAAACTCTAGGTCCTAACTACTTGTCCTTACTATATAAATAACCTAGGACTAACTTAAATGGACCAATTATTGCACCCAATAACCTTGGGCAAACACTGGGTTGACACTAACCTAGTACTAGTTAAAGAATGAACAAAGTACCGAACCTAGGATGGTCCAAAAGGTTAGTTATGGTCCTAAAAACTTGAGGGTACTTTAATAATTCCCCTAGGTTACCTAATTTATTAATTTAATTAATTTAAATGGGATAAAACGGAAAATAAAAATAAAAATTTCAGATTTCGGTTAAGACAAGAAAAAGACAACCTAGTACCTAACCTAGGATGGTCCAAAGGATTTGTTATGGTTATAACGACTTAAGGGTACCTTAGTAATTATCCTAGGCACTTTATTAATTAAACTATAAATTAAATTAATTAAATTAAAGGGGTCAAACTGAAATTCTTATGCTAACCTAGTACAATTCAAGAAACATCCTTGTACTTAATCTAGGATGGTCCTAAAGGGTTTATATGGTTCCAATGACTTAGGGGTACTTTAGTATCTACCCTAGGTCCATAAATTAATTAAATTAAGTATTTAATTAATTAAAATAAAATCAAAATGTTTACCAAAATCATAGTCAAAACCAAAATTCTAGATTTTTGATCGAGTCAACATTCTCCTATGTTTAGTCAACTTAGGAGGGGCTTTTTAGTAATTAGTTAATTTATTTATGAAAACCTACGTTGAATCAGTCAATATCTATTTATAAGACTTAGAATTACGTTCAAACTCATTAAAGACGACGCAACAACAGTAAGCAACGAACGAAAGAAAAAGGCACAAAATTTATCGATTTCTCTAGGGCGATTTCAAGGTTTCTTCAAGGTTTCATTCAAGGTGGTCTTCGTGGATTAAGTTCTACTTAAAGTATTGGTTTCTTTGCTGGACTTCTTTCTCCAAGAAAACTCTCTTTCGAATGATTCAAAGATCTTGAAAACTAGGGTTTTTTCCCGTCGTTCTGGTCGAACTCCTTTCCCTAGTATCCTTGATACTATTTAAATGTTGAATAGGTTAGAAATCATGTTGTTGGTATGTGTTGCTGGATGATCTTAATGTGTATTATTTTTGATTGAATAATAATTTAATGAACCTATTAATTGTAGTCAATTGATGTTAAGTGTTGTTTTGTTAAATAAAAGAATGATACTATGTTAAAGATATGTCCGAAAATGTTATGTATAAGATGTTATGGTCTGTTGTGCATACTTGCGGTTAGCATGACGTTTTAAAGATGATATTTTCATAAAATACTAATTTGATGCTGTCCAAGATGCTTAAAAAACGTTATGCCTAAAGTTATATTATCAGGTTAGCTAAAAAGATCTCCGTGAAATCATAATTTGAGTGAATATTTGGTTTATGTCCATAAAATGCCCGACAAAAACATTGTTCAAAATTTAAATAGGAATTGGCTATAGTGTTATCTCTAAATAAGTAAAAGATTGGCTAATGAATAATGTATCCAAATGGAGCATGATTGAATGAACCTTTTGCTTATGCCAACAAAACAGTTATGAAATCTACAACAAATTGCTTATGCCAATACTAATCTTAAGCCAATAAATTGGTTAACACTACATTGTAAAACAAGTTGTAGGGAATTGGCTATAATAATATTTTAAATAACTAAAAGATTGGCTAATGTATAATTTATAACAACATAAGCATGTTTAACATGAAAATTGGCTTATGACAACAAATATGGTTATGAAATCAATGCCCAATTATTTCTGTCAATATTAATCATATGTTAATAAAATGGCTAACAATACATTGTCTAAAAGTGATTTATACAAATGGATATAATATTCTGTTAAATAATTAAAAGATTGACTAATGGTTCATACATATTAATTTTAAATGTGAACATACGTAAAATTGGCACATCCCAACAAAAATGGTTATGTAGTTTAATATTCAAAGGTTGATGCAAATAGAAATCATATGCCAATCTTGTGTAGTTAGATTATCAAATGATAATATAAGCACTTCTAAACAATTTCAATGAACCCATACCAAGGGAATGCCACTCATTGGAACAACTCCCAACATTCTCTAAAAGAATGACATATGAACTCATAAAACTCATTGAATGAAGTGTTCATCGTCCATAAACGATGATATGAATATAATATACTAATGTAAGTAAGAAACGTGAGTCATAACATAATTAAAGAGGTCTGAATTAAGTAACTGACCAGAATGGGGTGTTAAAGGAAGTGAGACAAGTCTCACTTGCACGTAAGCTACTATGTTAAAAGAATACTAACGTAAGAAGGTTTTAGAATGTGTGAGACAAGCCTCATTAACACCAAAACATGATATTTAGGGAAAAATTCACATGTCATCAATGTAAATTAAGGATGAGCAGTCATTAATCGAGTAAGTAAATCTCAATCTGGAAGTAAGACTCCATAATGCTTGAGTCATTGCTAAAAGATAAAGAAGATATGAACATTCACGTACTGAGGTGATTAATTATGTTAATATATGATGCTAATGAAAAAGGTGATAAAATGATACGAGGACAAGATGAATGGGGAAACAAGTCTCAACCAAGCCTAAGTAAAGGTCACTAAATGTACGCACGTAAGTGAGTGGTGAATATCAAGAGACAAGTGTCAATCATACACTATATGTAAGTGTAAGGACAATTCACACTTACATATACAGATAAGATTAGATATCATATTATGAGCAATGATGCCCTCATGCAAGAAGCCAGCTTCTATGATGTGCGAGATTAACGTAATGGAACTTTATACTGAGCACCGATATGCTAGTTATGAGTCGCAATTCCTTCTTTCGGGAAGGCAGATGTTCGTGTAAATCTCATGATATGAGACTGTCCGTTAAGGTGGGTATGCGTCTCCTTATATCTCCTAGTCTATGAACCTATGCTACAAACATAGGGTTCCAGCAGGTTTCAATTTGTTATATACGCTAGCATGCTTTGGAGTTCCTCAAAGTATGAAATATAATAAAATGAACGATACTGAAGGTGTTTGTGCAAGACAATAAGGAGATGAAATCAACTTCAAGTAATGACATTAGCTCATTTTTGGTCATTTTGCACTTCATGATCCCGATGAGAATCTTAAACTTCATCCTAGGTATATCAGGTGTTTACATAATCATATGAATTAATTAAATGAACAATGTGATGTAGGAATGAACGAATGAAGCGGACTTTGTGTTTGCTAAAGAAGGCCCTTCAGTTTGAGGTCTCATATGTTAGGCCCTCACTTGAGATGTCTTAATGCTACATCAACGATTCCAATGTCTCGCGCATATGAAATGTATAATATATAAAACATTGTAGTAATGAAATAAATGGCATGATCAATAGAGAATTTCTTATGAAACGTAATGAATATATAGTATAAAGAATGACTCACTATGATGTTGGGAAATAATTCCTTAGTCCTTGGATTACTTACATCAATTCACTGTGGGTATGAGACTACAATGAATCATTGCCCTTATAAGTAAAACATAGGTCCAAAAGAATTATTAAATTACACAACAAGTAGATGAAAAATACTGACAAAATAATATAAGTGTATAAAGAGTAGCTGTCAACCTAATAGGATAAAAAATCTCAAATATTCGCCCGAGTTATTCTAAAGTTATGTTGATGATACCAATGTCTTGTAATCATATACAAAATGAGTTGTATGCTTTGGATGAATTAAAATAAATCATATTCATACAACAATTCACAACAAACAATTTAGGAAAGTCTATTGACTAGGCTTTCCAGAAATAGCATGTTGTTTAGAAAGATGTTTCTTTTATCATGAATAGTCTTATGTGTATGTGTGCATGTTGTTTGGACTTCAGCGTTTCTCCAGACCATTTGGTAGGTCCTCTTGATTTCGAGGATACTACAGCTTAGTCTAGCATTAACTTTAGACATAGCTAGTGGATATTTTCCCTGGCATTTGCTTCGCAGTTTATTTTGAAGCTTTTTGTAATAAGGACGTTTCTGGCAAACATATTTATAATATATTCATATTCCATTCCGAAATGATTCTTATGATAGATGGTTGTTTCATTTACGTTGAGCTTAGTATAAGATGCAATTAATAATTAACTATATGAAGTCTATTTGAACTTCATACTTACAAAAGTTTTAAATTTTCCACTAAAATTAACCATATGAATGTGATGAATGCAAGAAGAGGCTTTCTTGCGACCTGTGAGAGGTCAATGACACTGGTGGCGGTTCAGATTCCAAAATCCGAGTCGTTACATTTTATTTCAAAAAGGACACCTTTCTCATTCATCAAATACAAAGATTTTAGTTTCCCAGCTTTATTTATTTGTCTATCTAAAATTGAAAGCATTGTTTGTGAAAGGAAAGAATAAATCTCATAAACACTTCAGAAAAAGGCGAGTGATGATTTTTAACTTATTGTGTCTCCTCATAAAGCAACGATGAGCTTTGTGTTATAATTAAATGTTAATGAAGTTGGTTAACATGCAACACCCTTTCCTTTTTTCATTTGCCTTGCAAGGAATAAGAAGTTATTTCACTTACATACTGTATTGAAAACGGATGGAAGCTGTAATTATTGTTCCAAATGAGGTAATAGGGTAAGTAATAACTTTTAGAGGGGTGCCATGGACATAAATGAAAATATTCAAATCCTACAAGCCCCAAGTGAAATCAAGGAAATATAGTTAAATCTAATCTTCCTGCTTTCTCCCTCTTGCTAGAAGAATATCCAACTATAAGGAAGGAAAAATCTTACGTTCTACTTTTGTATTAAACTTTTGATCGACAACAACTTATAGTTTTTCTGTTCTCTCTATTTCAACAAGAAATTATATACTAAATGAAATGGACAGAAGAACACTGTACTTCCATTTATACTTCATAATTCCAATACACACTCATAATCTGAACCATAAAGAAGTAGAATACAATGAAGATCAAGTTGATAAAAATTCTAAAGAAATAACTTAAGTAAAAATATAGAAGGGAAACCATATCCTAATCAATCCAAATATATATAAATAGATATAAATATATATCTCATGTAAGGTATAGAGAAGATTTTAAGAGGAATAATAAGGATGATAAAGGGAGACATCAAGTTGTAGTGGATATCATGAAATGTGTAAATCAAACAATGCAACATAGAGAGTAAGCCCTAGTTGCCCAGAACAGTGTAAGGATCGTAAATAAGCAGGTGTAAACGCGGAAGCTAGCAAAGCAAACCTCGAAAGACCACGAGTAAGAAGACAACGAGAAATATACCAAAAGACACAAAGATTTAACGTGGTTCAGTCAATCGACCTACGCCCACAAAGGAGATGAGCAATCCACTATAAATATGAGAGTACAAAATACAGAGAGAAACAACTTCAACCAATTCACTCAGAATACATGAGAGGTTCACAAATTCTCCCTCTAACCAAAACTCTCAAAGCCCTTAAAACTACATTGTGAATGCTAATTAAGTTAGAAGGAACAAGCCTCTATTTATAGAGTCCTAAACCTTTTCCTACCAAAAAAAAGAATTAGTCAATTCAAAACCTTTTCCTAAAAGGAAAACCTATTTATAGTAAGAAATCAGGGCAAATAAAACCCAACACTCTGTTGTCCTTAAAGAGTATATCTTACATGGTGCATTCTGCATCCTATTCCTTGTCACAGATGTAGGGGGAGGCGCAAAACAACACAAGTAGGATACAACACCTACAAGGATCGACTTCAAGACAATCAACCAATTATACTTCACCCAATTTACCAAAAGAATTTCACCATGTAAGAAAGCAGTTTTAACATCAAGTTGTTCAAGTTCAAGATTCAAACAGGCAGCTAGACCCAAAATCATACGAATGGAAGTCATCTTCACCACCGGTGCAAAAATATCATCGAAGTCGATGCCCTTTTTCTGATGGCATCCCTTCACCACTAATCTTGCCTTCCGCTTCACTAGCTTGTTGTCATCTTTCTTGTTCTTAAACAACCACCTGTTCTTCAAGACTTTCTTCCCTTTTGGAGGCTTCACCAAGTCATAGGTTTCATTCTTCTTCAAAGAATCCATCTCCTCTTGCATAGCCTTGAGCCAATGGTCTTTGTCTGAATGTGACAAGACCTCTTGAAGGCTTTCAGGCTCCCCCTCATCAGTGATTAGGATGTATTCTGAACTTGGATAAAGTCTTGAAGGTTGACGAACTCTGGTCGATTTTCTAAGTGTTGGCTCTTCTACCTGTGGGCTGGATTTCTCCCCCTGATTAGAAGACTCTCCATGTTGAACATCTACAGCTTCATCATCAGGTTGTGGTACAACAACATCAGGTTGTACCTCTTCAATATGGTCATGTTCATGAGCAATTTCATGACCATCCTCTGGAGCATCACCTGTTAATTGATCATCTGAAGCAGAAACATGAGGCATGGGCATATCAATAACATCATGAGAGAAATTAGAATAATAAGTCTTATCAGCACCCAAGAGATGAAAACCCATCTCGTGCTCATAAAAGACAACATCTCTACTTCTCACAACTTTTTGCTTTGCTGGATCATAAAGTCTGTAACCAAACTCTTCATCACCATATCCAACAAACACACAAGGAGAAGTCTTGAAATCAAGCTTCAATCTATGTTCCTTCGGCACATGCATAAAAGCCTTGCATCCAAACACCCTCAAGTGAGAATAAGAGGGGTCTTTCCCAAACCAAACTCTCTCGGGAATCTCAAACTCCAAAGGAACTGATGGTGCTCTATTTATCAAATACACAGCAGTTCCAACTGTTTCACCCCAAAATGACTTAGAAAGATTGGACATTCTAAGCATGCATCTCACTTTCTCAATAATGGTTCTGTTCATCCTCTCGGCAACGCCATTGTGTTGTGGGGTACCCGGTTCTGTTCTCTCATGTCGAATGCCATATTTTAAGCAATATGCTTTAAACTCATTTGAAGTGTATTCACCTACATTATCAGTTCGAAGACGCTTCAGTTTGCAATCTGTCTCCCTTTCAACCATTGCATGAAACTTCTGGAAGATACCAAACACCTCACTTTTGTGCTTCATCATATAAACCCAAGTTCTCCGAGTAGCATCATCAATAAAAGTAACAAAGTATTTGTTACCACCAAGTGATTCCACCTCTATGGGACCACACACATCAGAGTAAACCAACTCTAACTTCACTTTCTTTCTTGTAGATGTCCTCGGAAAAGAAACTCTGTGTTGCTTTCCTGCTAAACAATGATCACAAGGGTCAAGTGAAATAGTAACATCAGCAGGAATAAGAGATTTACCGGCCAACAGCTTTATACCCTTCTCACTAACATGCCCCAATCTTCGGTGCCATAAATTAGGAGAAGTTTTCTCCTCAATAGCATTCAACTCACCACTACACACTTTCAAATGTGTCTTATACAAGGTACAACAAAGCTTGCCACGAGCAACAGTCAAGGAACCCTTAGACAATTTCCATTTACCCTCACCAAAAGTGTGCTTGTAACCCTCTTTATCAAGTACATTAGCAGACAATAAATTGAGGCGTAGATCTGGAATGTGGCGAACATCTCTCAACGTAAAATAGCACCCAACATTGGTTTGGACTCGAATATCTCCAATGCCAACAATACTTGCTGAGCTCTGGTTCCCCATCTTCACACTACCAAAATCTCCAGCTCGGTAGTCAATAAAGTACTCCTTATTAGGAACACAATGATAGGAAGCTCCTGTATCAATAAGCCATTCAGTGTCAGAACTATCAACATGACAACACTCTCCAATAGCACATATCAAAAAAACATGATCATCAGAACTAGAAGTTGTAGCAGCTGTATTCTTGTCATCACCCTCTTTATGATGGTCATTTTTCTTATTTCGCTGGTCTCTTTTCAACTTGTAGCAAAACTTTTTAATGTGGCCTGGCTTGCTACAATAGTGGCATATCGTAGGTTCTCTCCCATCCTTGGACTTTGACCTATACTTTGACTTGCCACGCCCTTTGGGACCTCTACTCTTGCTTTTTCCTCTATTCTCTACCACAAGTGCCTGCGAAATATCAACACCCATCTCCTTTCTTCTAAGCTCTTCATTGAACATGCTCTCTTTGATGACTTCCAATGAAAGCGTACCATCTGGAGCTGAGTTGCTGATAGACACAACCAAAGTTTCCCAACTGTCTGGCAAAGAACTCAAGAGGAATAAAGCCTGCAACTCATCATCAAGGACAATTTTCATAACAGTCAACTTGTTAATAATATCTTGAAAGTCGCTAAGATGCTCAGAAACAGACTTCCCTGGCTTCAACTTGAGATTAACAAGCCTCTTAATCAACGAGGCCTTGTTATGAGCGGTCTTCCTCTCATAAAGACCCTCTAATTTTCTCCATAGTTCAAGCGGCTCAGTCTCCTGGGATACATGATTGAATATGCTAATATCAATCCACTATCTGATTGTCCCCAAGGTCTTTCTCTTCAGCTTTTCCCATTCTTTATCTGTCATCTTCTCTGGCTTAGTGGGCTGGACATCTTTCTTTGTTTTATCCACATCAATTGGGTCAAACAAATCCTTGCAATATAGCAAATCTTCCATCATCGGACGCCAAATGGAATAATTGGTTGATGTCAGTTTAACCATAGAGTTATTTCCATGCTCCATGTCTATGGTTTAACACTCCGCTCTGATACCACTTGTTAGGATCGTAAATAAGCAGGTGTAAACGCGGAAGCTAGCAAAGCAAACCTCGAAAGACCACGAGTAAGAAGACAACGAGAAATATACCAAAAGACACAAAGATTTACCGTGGTTCGGTCAATACAAAATACAGAGAGAAACAACCTCAACCAATTCACTCAGAATACATGAGAGGTTCACAAATTCTCCCCCTAACCAAAACTCTCAAAGCCCTTAAAACTACATTGTGAATGCTAATTAAGTTAGAAGGAACAAGCCTCTATTTATAGAGTCCTAAACCTTTTCCTACCAAAAAAAGAATTAGTCAATTCAAAACCTTTTCCTAAAAGGAAAACCTATTTATGGTCAGAAATCAGGGCAAATAAAACCCAACAAATCTCCCCTTTGGCCTGAATTTCTGACAAAATAAATTTGTCCACCTTCTTCACTTAATCTTCAACAACTTGCTTCTCCTTTCCATAATCTCCTTTGCAAATTTTATGTCTCAACACAGAGAACTTCTCTGAAACAATTTCTCCAAGAAAATCTTCATTACTGTCAAAAAGGTTGCGGCTAGAACTACACCCGTCAAGATGAACACCTCTTTTGAACCTGGTTCAATTATCGATTATCGAACCACTAAACCTGACTCCATCATTGAATCTGGCTTTGATACCACTTGTTAGGATCGTAAATAAGCAGGTGTAAACGCGGAAGCTAGCAAAGCAAACCTCGAAAGACCACGAGTAAGAAGACAACGAGAAATATACCAAAAGACACAAAGATTTATCGTGGTTCGGTCAATCGATCTACGTCCACAAAGGAGATGAGCAATTCACTATAAATATGAGAGTACAAAATACAGAGAGAAACAACCTCAACCAATTCACTCAGAATACATGAGAGGTTCACAAATTCTCCCCCTAACCAAAACTCTCAAAGCCCTTAAAACTACATTGTGAATGCTAATTAAGTTAGAAGGAACAAGCTTCTATTTATAGAGTCCTAAACCTTTTCCTACCAAAAAAAGAATTAGTCAATTCAAAACCTTTTCCTAAAAGGAAAACCTATTTATGGTAAGAAATCAGGGCAAATAAAACCCAACAAACAGATGGTGGGGGGGATGAATGGGCTTCTGATTGCTTGATAAATATACAAGCTTTTTCAAAAGTAGACATTCAAATGTTTTGTAATCAAAACCATGGAAAAAGAAGAGGAAAAAAATGAAATCTCCAAATATAGAGACAGACTTTACAAATTTTAGTTATTTCAACAGAAGCTCTTTCAATTAATATTAGAACATATAACAAATAACTTTATAAACATTATACAACAAAATACTAACCATTTCAAATCCAACATATAATGGTTTACATTACGAACATTACAACGAAATTCTGATTGCCATAAGTAAGAACTCATCATATTCACTTCAACTGTTAACAAATTACATCGAAACATAACACATCATAACAAAATTTAAATCGCCATGTTTAAGATGTACCAATTGCGCTCTAGATAGTACTCATTCATTCTCATCCATGACCAAAACCTCTAATCATTGAAAACTCTTATAGGATGACCAAAGGAGTGCTTAGATTCATTTAAACATCAAGGAATTCAAAATTTAATGATAAATATAGCAAATTCAGCAACCCTTTTTAACAGATTCACCCCTTGCAAAGGGTTTCACTTTCAGTCAGAATATGTCACTTCGTAAGATTTACAATCCTGCTTTGTGGCACATTCAAAAACGCATCAACACTAAATATAGTAAGAGTAAAGTAATTGAATATGAAGAAATTACCAAGATCACATATAAAAATGACAATCAGAGTTTTAAATGAGCACCTAGGAAGTGGGTACCACGTACCTCTTATAGGCATTTGAAAGGTTTTTCAAATTTAGGGCAAAAATTGAGTGTTGAGTCTTCAACGTCAACCGTGACTTCAATAATGAATTGGCTGCTAATCTCCTATGGAAATAAAGGCTGCAAGGGTTTTGAGCATGAAAGGATTTTTTCAGAAACATGGAGTATTTTTCTATTCTTAATTTTCTTTTTGGCCAAAATAAAAATGGGACAGAAAGTTAAATTTGTTGGAGTGAATATAATATTTTAGTGAAAATTATAAGGCCACACTTGACAAGTGTCGTTTTTATAATTATAAATATGGCAAACATTGAAAGTGTATTCATATATATAAATAGGTTTGGCCAATTATATCATGACTAGACAACACTTCTAAAGTGTAGCTTATATTAATAAAGAGAAAGCTACATAAGTGTTGCTAATATAACCGTGATCAAATGTTAAAAAATAAAGCAACACCTTTAAAGTGTAGCCTTAAAAGGTTTAGCCAACATTTTACAAGTGTTGCCTTGACTTAGTGTGGCTTTAGGCCTAAAATGGTGTAGTGTATATGTTTTATATGGTAGGAAGTACAGAATTATATATAATCAAGTAACTTCCTAGGTTTGATTATCAATCAACATGTATCAATAATATGAATTTAGGGTAGTAGGTACAAAGATCATTACTTAAATGAATTCGTGCTTCATCTATCCTAACATTTAGATCATACCATGTATGCTGCAACATTTACTTTATAGTCTAGAAGAATATGAATCAATCTTTATCAATCAATAGATATCTATTCATGTTACATCAATTATACCTAATTATAATAACAATATGCATACAGGCAGTAGCTAAGGACAATTAACCATGATAGAGTACAAGATAACCAACCTAATATCAAGATCAGAAGTTAGCATTTAAAAGACTAGAAGAACATATATCAAATCTTATAAATCCTTCTTCACCTTGATCAAGAACGATTTATACTCAATTCAATCATAATATTAACCTAACACAGTAGCTACGAGCATTGAGATTATTTCTCCAAGTGAACGTTTAATTAGAGATGAAGCATCAACATACCTTTATATTCATGAAAACCTTTAAAACTTGATGAATAAAGAATGGAACACCAATCTCCAAGTTGTTCTTGAGCTTCACCAACAATGGAGGTCTCTAGGGAGAATTGGTTTGGGAGGGAAAGCCTATTTTGTTTGTATGGGATTGGGAATGGGTTGATCACATTTTTTATCCCTTATATATACCAAAAATAGATAATTAAACCTATTAAGGTCAGGTTAGGACGTGGGGTGAATTTTCCATGGCAGTCGCATGGCATTAGTTGTAGGCCACCATCGACGGCAAGTAAGTCCATCAACGGGCCATCTATGGCTTCTGTCGATCGGACCTTGGGCTGTTCTTGGGTTGATCCTTGCCAAGGATAAGTTTCCATCAATGAGAACCCAGAAACGGTCCAATGGTCGACCAAATGGGTGTCGTTTTGTTCTTGTCAATTGACACTGCCAAGGCAGTTTCTCGACATCCATTTGTAACTTCTTGTGGGCCCTTTTGTGGGGCCCTTGAGAAGTCATACCCGGAGGTTCCAAACATAAATATGTACATTTAAAAGTCAAGGATATTCCATGAAATATTAATCCAAAATGCACAGATAAAAAACGTCTAAACATGCTAGGCCCCATCAAGACAAACTTGAACGTCTCAAGAGCTAACTTTTGAACGTCTTAGACGTGTGTAGATGTATGACCTTCAAACATCATGAAACGTCATACACTGTCTATAAACATCATTAAAACATATTTTAATACTTTAAAAGCCCCTAACATACAAATATAAGAAAGTATAGACACATTATCACATAGGTGACTTGTCGTCGAAGTCTTGGTCGTCCCTTGATGTTTGACGTCCAAATAACCTCAAACTTACACACTACCTTAAAACCATATTATAAGCCATTTTAGGACCTTAGACCCTTATGATGAACATTTTAGGATCTAGACACTCTAACTCATTTTGGGGGTCCTATAATATCCCCCACTTGGGAACATTCGTCCTCGAATGACACTTAGAACACATTAATCACAAAAAGGACTTCAGTGCATCATAGAGAAATTTATCACATTCATTAAATCATCATAATGAAGTTAATGTACGAACCTTAGAAGGAACACATTTCAATTCATTTAGCACTCAACACATACAAGCAAGCAAAACTTTCATTCACTTATTCTTTAAGGCATCAAATACATAGGATCTTATAATATTTATATGAGGAAAATACTTATCCTAGTTCTAACATGGTCATCACACTTCAATTCATTAAGGGATAATATTCCAACTATCTTTATTTCATACATAGGCAGATTTCAACAACACTCAACAAACAATTAGGCACTTATTCTTCAATGCACATAGACTTGAATTAAGTGAATCAAAAAAGATCTTTATTAGTTATACCGAGTGCCATGAAGGTCATACTCAACCATACAATGCTTAGTGGTGTCCATGGAGGAATGACCTTCTCCTGAACAAACTTACATGTATCATGAATTCACACCTAAGCAAAGTACAATGTCAATTCCCTCTTAAAATGAGATATTCTCAACTTTTAAACAAAGGCATGCTCATTTTTCCTTCCTAGTGAATTTCAAATAGTAGGTCACACCAAGAAAATCACATTAATTAGGAAGTCATTTCACAAAAAATCAATTTCTAACATAGCAATATCCTTCACAGTAAGCATCATTTCAAAAAAGTAACACAAATCATAATCACATACATAAAAAGTTAGCTAAACATGCTTTCACTTCTCAAGAGTGCACCTACAATTATGTTTTCCAAATCACAAAAGTCACATAGTTTTCAAGAGACTACACTTTTTATTTTAAAGAGGCTTAACTTTCCATTATAAGGCTTTACCTCACAAGTAATTACAACCATGATCCTTATCTTATCTCATGAAGTCAAATGCACAACTATCATATGAAAATGCAAATCAACATGCAAAAACATGGATTTTATCAAAAAAATTCTTTCATGCACTTTGGAATTTAAAATATCCTTAAGGAAATGTCAATCAATACATACCAAACATATAAAGTTCATGCAATTCATACTTAATGCAAACTATTCATGAATAAGCTTACAAAAAAATTCATTAGTTTCAATGTTCAAGCGAAAATAGAAGGACAAGGTAGAGAGTATCTACCACCTTACTAATCAATCACCATCCCCCACTTAAGGTAAATCCACTTAATATAAACTTAATTCAACCTTAAGAGTATCTTAACTTAACACCCTTCATTATCATCAATTAAAGTGGTTACAAGTTTAAAAGTATTTACAGTAAGTTATAATAAAAACACCAAGGTGTTCTAAACATTGTCATTTTGGAAAATTTTCCCCCAATTATCAAGTTAGGTCATTCTATTCAACCACATAAGTTCTTCAACAATACAATAGACATCAAGCTCATACATCATTAGGGGAAGATAACAAGGAGACTTAGTCATAAGAACTCTTTCTTCAATTTTCTTCTAGGTAAATAAAACCATCATTATCACCCTACAAAGATATGAATACTACCCTCAATACTAGGGAAAACACCAATTCCACTACATCAAGGGACTCACAATACAATAACAAGTTAGAAAAAAATCCACATGTCATAAGACTCTAACTATGTATTCCCTATGGCAATCTAATTTTGACATTAATTATCATTCTCATATGCATCAATTCCATACAGATTTCAACAATTTCCAATCAAAGAACAATTTAGTCAATTTCCCAAAAATCTTACAGTAAGCTATGTAGCAGTATAGTTAATATTCTTCAAAATTCCAAAAATTCAACATTTAGGTAATTGATGGGAAAAACTATGACAATATGAGATGCAGAACTTTACTAACACAAGCACACTATCATCAAACCTAGGTTAAAGTCTATACAAAGGACTGGACTCCATACTAGGCAACTAAGGGCCATATGCATACAAAGGGAAACATTGAACACTTTTAATCAAATATTCTTAGTGTATCATGCTTCATATGTAGTCACTAAGCATTTCAAGTTCAAAACATAGTATTAGGCTACCATCACGTAAAATCATATAGGAACACATCATTCTAAAGGAACTCATACTGACCATAATAACTTCTAACATTCTGTAACTATATCATGACATACATTTCTCAATATAATATGATATTTTCACATGTATCTCATATATATCCATAATTGACATCACATCATCTAAACATGACAAAATTTACCTTCACACATACTCATTAAAACATAAAACCAAGAAAAACATTTAAACTCACCTTTTCTCCCTCAAGAATAGAGAACAATCTAATCCAAGCAATCACATAAAAAAAGACCACCGGACGAGAAAACATAACAAATAGATCTTATAGAGTTAAGTTCTATAGCACGAAATTAGAATGATGAAAAAGGGAAACTCTGTTGTCCTATAGCCTGTCGTACCATTTGATATATCACGATTCACCACCAATAATATAGTACTCTACTAGACGTGTCAATATGAGACTTCTTCGACCCTACACAACTTTTAAAAACCTCATGCTCTGATATAGGTTTGTCACATATGGGAACACCCCTAGGACTAACATGGCGTACTTGATATCTCGGAGGTCTTATACAAGCGCATAGTTATCATTCATCGCATTGTCATAGTAAATATAGCGGAAAATTTACAACTTCCCATAGCATATCATATACTAGAACTTAACTTTATATATACGTAAAATATAATATTACATACTTAGGCTCTAAGTCTCTTTGGCATCTTAGACTCAACAACTTTAAAGTACATTAGGGTCACGACCCTTAAGACATAATATATATGTAAACATAAGTAGGGAACCTTGGAACTTAAAGTCCCCTTTCCTTGAGCTTGGGAATAACATATAAAGGTCCTCAATCGTATATACATCCTTTAAGCATCCATAACCTACACTTTGTGCAAAAGTAGAGAAGAATGGGATTAGTACAAGAATGCACTAAGTATGGCAACCATGCAAAAACATGCATTTAAAATGGACTTTTTCTTGAAATCTTACTTCATGTCTTTCTGAGTAAATCTTTATAAAAGCTACAGACAATTGTATTTATATCCTTCACATACTTCATATAGACATATTCAAAGTCCAACATCGTAGAAAATGACATAAAGCGTTCAAGTCATTATTAAGGTCTTTATGTTACAGTGAACATTCTTTCTTTTTATTTATTAAACTCCCTAGTAACCCTTTAGTGATACGTGGTGCAATGCACCACCTTAGGCCACAAAGAAACCATACATACAACCAACATAAGTCATAACATATCATCATATAAGCATTATATATCAAAGACACATATAAGTCAAGACTACATTGGCTTTAAAGTAAGCTACATCAATTTGCACATATAATGATTTCACTTCACATAAATCATTATAAGACCTTATTCATGACCCCAATTTATCTACTAGTGCAATGTACATGTGAAGATCCATATCCCCACGTATACTTAACATACATATCATGAAACCACAAACATTATCATTCAATCCATATATCAACGTATTAAGTGAATACAATCTCATTAACGTCAACAATGTTCATCATATAGTCATTAAGACTCACAGAGTTCTTATACGAATAAGATCACATCACTTAGAATTATACCATGCAGATCTTCATGAAAAATACACAAATAGTACCATGCCATACATGAAGACATAATCATAATCATACACCTTAGAACAACTTCCTTGAACATCCTAAGGAGATACTTGTAGAATGTCTAGATGGGTTCATTACTTCCACCAATCCTAAGTAACATCCCTTAAGTAATCCTAGTTAGGGTCTTAGTCATTTACTTCCATTGTCCATTGTACTTTAGGGAAACTATAGCCTTAACCGACGGTAAGACCGTGGATGCTAAACATGAAATTTGGTGTTGTAGAGCCATACACCAACGGAAGGTGTTCTTCCCTAGCCAAGTTAGAATATTAACACTTGCTAGAATTTTAGTTTATATCACATTGTTAGATTCTCTGTGGCAAGATAGTTTATGGAACTTGGGGGCATCATGGAAACACCACTCTAACACCTTTTTCGGTCATAATTCTATCCACCCTGTGAGGAATATTGTAACCAACCTTCCTATAATAGGAAGGATACCCCTCATATTCAAGTTCACTAGCTAAGCTAAGTTCCCATTTGTTAAAATCCTTCATTAAAATTACTTTATGAAATATAGGCTTAGGAGATTGACTCTCTATATGCTTATGTTACATCCCGGTATGCCCCTTATACATAACTGACGTCGTGGTTCTTTTCAAGTACTAAGACTAGCCTCTTAGTCTCATGTCATTACATTCATAGATTGAAAAATGCGGGAAAAATTTCAAAAACTCTCATTATCACTACTTGAAAGGTTACATAGCCTTTTATTTTTATTGCACAAACATATGAAAAAAATATAGATTTAGTCTCAACAATTGTCTCGTCTCATACCATATAAATAATTATCACAATATAGGCATAGCCCCTACATCAATCTAACAAGACCATGTATAGGCCATACAAAAGTACATTATTTAATTAAAAAGGGAAGGAATGAAAGAGTCAATAAGCTCATAACGAAATCCATAAGCTGGACGATGGAATTGGCCTTGAAATTTTAGGACCGACCTCACTTGGATGAAAGGAAGAATCAAAACCTTCAGCAATGTTGCCTTCCGAACTCTTCAATGAGCGGAACCTAAATTGTTTGTGAAAAAGGGAAGAAAACAGGGTTCGTAATACACATGTACTAAGTTTGGGATCTTATGTACATACACAAGAAAAACATGCTAAAAGGGACTTTTTTTTCAAAACATGTCATTTTTCCCTTTGAGGGACTTAATACAAAGTCAATAAGTCATATCAACCAGCAAAACATGCTTACAATCTCAACAAGTAATACTTATCCCAACATACTTTAAAACCATGATTTACTACAACCCTAACATCAAGGAATAATATCACAAAAATGAATAAAAGTCAAACATACCATATTAAGCAAGACAACAACTCACAACTCCATATCAAGTCATCAAGTGCACTAACCAAGAAAAGCCCCATAAACTTACTCAATCAAGTATCCTCAACAAGAAAACATGACCATTGTCCAACTTTACATATCATGGCATTTAGGTTTACATTTCATCATATATTAACATAATAACTCAAGGCATATTCATAAATGAACTAATCAACATATAATATCATCTATGTTCTATGGTCATAATGTATAAATCATATATTATCATAACTTAAGCATATATAAGAAGATCCTCCTCACACTCCCCTCAAGGCTAATTAGTGCAATGTTTAGGTAGAGTTCCATACCCCTACCTTGACAAAGCTATAACTCTTAGATTATCCATGTTAGAATTCAAGTTCTTTAATTTGTTTTCCCTTTTGTGAATATATTGACCTAACTGACATAGACCACATGAGATAGTACAAATCCGGTATCATAAAACCCTACACCAAAAGAAGGCGGTCTTCTTTCCAAGGTAGTACCAAAACAAAAAAAATAACAACTACGTGGATCCACTAGCTAGTATTCCTACGGGGACAACATAGTTCAAGAACTAGGAAATTTAGTTGGGACCCTCTTTATGCTAAATGCATAATAGTCACCAATCTCAAGAGTAATGTAGTGTTCCTACTTCCCTATGTGGGACGGGACACTCCTCTATGAAGTTTACTCAGTGCTAAGGTAGAGTCCCTTTTTAAAATATATTTATGCCTTTAATTATCAATCATAAATTAATTTAGGCTATAAGGTATACCTCTTGTATAATCATCATCATCATTACCTCAATCAGAATTGTATGAGTATAAGTCCTTTCATCAGAATTCATATAACTAAGATTAACACATTTGCATTTCGTAGCATATTAAGGCACATTGATAGTTTTCACAATCCTTATATCGCATACACCTTTATCAACCTCACAACATAGTCAAGACATTTCAATTCAATATCATACAACCTTATTATCCTAGTATAAGGCATACTATAATGTAATATCATGACTTAACAACAATTAATCACAATTGGAAGAAAAGATAGAGATTCTAAGATTAACAAAGTCTTCTTCATCAAGGTCTTACCATCAACCAACAACTCTACCCAATTTTGGGAGTAACATCATCACACAATAATAACCAATAAAATAACAACTCCAATTACATCTCTATAAGACAATTCATTTTTAGATCACAACTTGAGAGCAGATACAAAGGATAATTTGACCTTTACAATTCATAACATAAGCCACATCTCAAAAAATAGAATTATAGGCCTAGAATTCATCTTAATTTAATTAGAATAACACTATAGGATAGTAATGTAATCAATAACCAGTTAAATTGAGTGATGACAATACAATATAGGTGAAGATCACTACCTAGGGTTAGGGATGGATGATCATATTCTTCAATTTAAACCAAACCATAAACAATTACGAAAAACAAGTTGAATTTAATGTTAATGTACTCAATATAACCTAAAAAAATCATCAACATCTCAGTTAATAACTTCAATCTCGTAATTGGGTGAAACAAATAAGAAAACTCAACTTTTTGAAATCTATTTTGAAGGAACCCTTTGTGGAAAGAGTGTATATGGTTAATAGAGCCCATACCTTAACGTTTTTCAACAATTTGATGGTGAATTGGTCCTTTCCATCCCCCAGACCCTAGTCCTTGCTAGTCTTCAATGGTGAGTTCATGTATAGAAAGAAATAAGAGAGAAGTAAGAGAGTTTATTTGAGACTTTATCTTAGGTTAATAAAGGTTGAGGGTATTTATAGTTGGATTTAATCAACTTAATTAGTATCCCTTTAATCCCCAACAAACCCCTTAACAACTTAATTAATTAAATAAACTAAATTTAGAACATGCGATAACTTAGGACACTCACATATGAGACCTCGCTTACGGGCCGTCTTTGAGTCAACGGACAGCCCCCCAATATTGCACTCCGTCGTCTTGATCAAAGAATGTGCAGGAATTGGGCTTCCTCCAATTGTATAAGTGTGGGACGATGGTGGAATCGATGACCCGTCGATCCACACACGGATGGTAGGCTGCACCTTTACACTCATTCAATGTGTTGAGATGTTGTGCGGGTGAAGGGGACTTCTCCAGAAGCCCAAGTGTGGGACGACAATGGCATCGATGCCCCGTTGATCCAAACACGGTCCATCTTATGTTTCGTCGATGCGCACTGCCATGCAGTGGTGCATAAAACTACAGGGTTCCTTATCAAGGGCCCTTAGTTGGTCCTTGGGAGTCGTACCCAGATGTTTTAACCATAAAAAAACTCAAACACCAATTAGCTACATTTGCACCAATTTTCGTACATTTCTGACACGTAAAAGTTAGTCAAATATGCTAAGGAAAACTAACATCCCTTTGAACTAACTTCCTAGACGTCATGGACGTTCTTGGATGTTTTGGTTCTTAAACCTACTAAATGACCCATATTTATTTAATAAGGACTTAGAAACAGTACTTAGACCTCATTGCACTTATGTTAGGCTTTATAATGTGTCTTGGATTTTCAAGGTGGCTCATTATCCCCCCTTAGGAACATTGGTCCCTAAATGACACCTAAACACTATTTTGAAGTAAGGAATAGACTCACGACTAGCAGCCCAACTAATCAACAATATCAAATTAACATTAATTATATCATTTCAAAAAGGCAAATATCGTAACTCATATTACCACACATAAGGATCAAAACACTTCATCATGAAGAATTTCCTTCACAAAACACTTATGAGCCTAACATACATTACATGAGTCAATTAGCAGAAAGTTCAACTTAATAAAATGCTATTTATCATTTCATAAAGACTTACCATATAAAAATGCACAACATAACTCAAAACAAGCAAAAAGCAAAATTTCATGTTTTTTAAAAGAAATACTACTGTAACTTCACTGTATGTTTTTTAAAAAATACATAATGTGAAAAACTTCAGCCAAACATAAAGAAACTTTAATTTCTAGTCATATTTATATTATTGAAAAGATGGACTAACCTTAATTCTTAAAAATATGAGGGTAACTGGACTTCATATCGGCCTCGGCCTCCGAGTTGCACCCTCAACTAGATATTTTTCCATAACACCTTTACAAATACAACCTCTTTATTGCTCGACTTCTTGACTTGCCTATAAAGAATTTGAACCGGAACTTTCTCATAATAGAGTTTATCATTGACGCCAATACACTCAATAGGAAGAATTGACTCGAGATCAGTGATACACTTTTAACATAAAAACATTGAAAACCGGATGAACCGAAGCGAATTCACTAGTAAGTTTTCATTCATAGGAAACCTTACCAACCCTTTTCAAGATTTAATATGGACTGACATAACAAGGAATCAACTTCCCTCTCTTACCAAATCTAACCACCCTTTTCTTTGTTGAGATATTCAAATACACCTTATCAACTTGTTCAAACTCCAAATCCCTTCTCCTATGATCGGCATAAGACATGCCGTTTGCAATTGGTTCCTCATGATATGAAACTTTTCCAAAGTCTTATAAATAAACTTGGGACTAAGAAGCGATGGCTCACCCACTTCAAATGATCCAATAGGAGAATTACACCTCCTACCATTCAAGGCTTCATAGGGAGCCATGGAAATGGATGAACGAAAACTATTGTTATAGGTAAACTCCACCAAAGGTAAATGTTTATCCCAATTCCATTTAAAATAAATAATGCATGCCCTAAGCATATCTTCAAGGGTTTTTATCGTACGTTCCGCTTGACCATCCGTTTGGGGATGAAAAGTGGTGCTCAACTTCATAGTAGTACCTAACCCTTTTTTGAATGACCTACAAAATCTAGAAGTGAATTTTGTGCCGCGGTACAATATGATGGATAATGGAATGACATAGAGGCACACTATCTCATAAAGGGAGATGCTTGCATAATCCTCTGCCGAATATGTTGACTTGACGGAAATAAAGTTAGACAACTTAGTCAATTGATCCACCAACACTCGTATGGAATCATATGACTTTCAAGTCTGAGGTAAACCTACTACAAAGTCCACATTTAGGTCTTCCCAATTCTAAGTATGAATTTGGATATCTTTTAGTAAGCCACCCGACTTTAGGTGTTCGGCCTTTACTTGATTGCAATTCGGACATTTAGCGACGAAATTCGCTATGTCCCTTCTTAGACTTTCCCACCAATATAAATACCTTAGGTCATGGTACATTTTTGTCGACCCAGGATGAATTGAGTAGCGGGACCCATCTGCTTCTTCTAAGATCTGAACCCAAAACCCATCTACACCGCAACACATTATCTCCCTTGGTACTTTAATAAACCATCCCTCCTAAGGAAAAGGAATCATTAAACTTGTCAATAATCGATTCTTTCAACTGTAATAAGGCAAGATCAATGTGTTGTTTGGAGTTCACCTCAGTGACTAAAGATGACTCGGAGTTATGATGAACTATAGCACCCCCATCCAGAGAACTCTCGAACCTCACCCCCAACCTAGCCAACCTATGTATTTCCCTTTCTAGGTCCTTCTTGGCTTCGTGAATATGGGATACACTACCCATAATCTTACGACGTAGGGCATCCACAACATTATTAGCCTTACCGGGGTGATAAAGGACACTAACATCATGATGTTACAAAAACTCTAGCCACCTTCTTTGTCAGATTTTAAATTCCTTTTGTGTAAACACATATTAGAGACTCTTATGATCAGTACAAACATCAAAATGAACCCCATACAGGTAATGCCTCTAAGTTTTCAAAGCAAATGTCACGACCGCTAATTCAAGGTCATGACTGGGTAATTTCTCTAATGTACCTTTAGTTTCCTAGAGGCATAGGCTTTCACCTTCCCATGTTGCATAAGCACACACCCCAAACCCACTCGGGATGCATCACATTACACTACAAAACCCTTTGTGCCCTCCGGTAAAGTCAACACCGGAGCATAAGTTAGCCTATCTTTCAACAATTTTTTAAGATTTTCTCACATGCCTCCGACCACTCAAACTTCTTACTCGTTTGGGTCAAAGTCGTCAAAGGAGACTCAATGGATGCGAAACCATCCACTAACCTCTGATAGTAATCCACTAAACCCAAGAAACTCCTAATGTCAATAAGAGTCAATGGTCTAGGACAATTTTTCACCGCTTCCGTTTTCCTTGAGTCTACCTCAAACCCCTCAATAGAGATCATGTGCCTGAGAAAATTAACTGAACTCAACCAAAATTTACACATGCTATATTTGGCATACAATTGATGTTCTTTAAGAGTTTGCAATAACCCATATGATCATCCTCTATCTTCGAATATAACAAGATATCGTCAATGAAGACAATGACGAATGAATCTAGGTAATGATGAAAAACTCTATTGATTAGGTCCATAAACGCCGCCAGAAAATTAGTCAGACTTAAAGACATGACAAAGAACTCATAATGCCCATACATAGACCGAAAGGGCGTCATTGGTATATCCTCCCCTCTCACCCAAATTTGGTGATACCCCAATCTCAAGTCAATTTTTGAAAAGTAATTCGCCCCTTAGAGTTGATCAAACAAGTCATCAATCCGAGGTAGAGGGTATTTATTATTAATGGTGACCTTGTTGAATTGGCGGTAGTCAATACACATTCTGAAGGACCCATCTTTATTCTTCACAAAAAAAATGAGCACCCCACAGAGAAATACAAGGACTTTAAAGAACCTTATCTAGTAAATCCTTGAGTTGTGCCTACAACTCCCTCAACTCAGCCTAGGGCAATCCGATAAGGAGGAATTCATATGGGATTTGTATCCTGTACCAAATGAATGTGAAAGTCAATTTCCCATTCGGGAGGGAAACCAGAAAGTCCATTAGGGATGACCTTCGAAAATTTACTCACTACGGGTACCGACTTAATTGGAGGAAGTTCGGAGTTTAGATATTGGACTCTTACTATATGACATAGACAACCTTTTGAGATCATTTTGCATGCTTTTAGCCAAGAAATAATACGACCTCTAGGAATATAATTTCTCATCTTCCACTCAACAATGGGTGTATTTTGGAAAGTTAAACCTCACAACACGTGTCCTACAATTAATGGATGAAAAACATGCATGCAACCAATCCATACCCAATATAGTATCAAATTCAAGCATATCGAGTTCCACTAGATCAACATAAGAAACTCTATTGGGCAACATTATTGGACAATTTCTATACACCCTTTTTGCAACAACCGACTAACCCACCGTAGTACACACTATAAAAAATTAATATAAAATATCAAGTAAAATATCAAACTTTTTAGCTACTAGAGGTGTAACAAACGATAATGTAGCGCCAGATCAAGAAAGGCATAAACATCAATAGAGGAGACTTTCAACATAACGGTCACCACATCGGGAGAAGTCTCTTGGTCACCCTTATAGAGGAGAGAATAGAAGAGGTTCTTATTTGGAGAATCACTAGAACCGCATGCTTGAGCTTGACCACTACCCTTATCTTGACTCTTCATGTTTGGTCAATATGTCAGCTTGTGATTACTTTTGCCACAACTAAGGAAATTATGCGTCCCCTTAAAACAATCACCATAGTGATTTTTACCACACTTTCCATAAGTTTGTTTCTCATTTGGTGAATTAGTACCTTTTCATATCTTGAATTCAGGGTTAGACACCCTATCACCACTAGACTTTGGAATTAAGAAGGGGCTTGATTAGAAACACGCTTCTTAATCTAGGCTTGTCTTATATCTCAAGCCTATTCTTTGAAGAACCTCCATCATATGACCTTGATCTCTTAGCATCACTACTTTTTTTCTTAGACCTTGTCTCCTCAACCCTTCTTGCATAAACCATATAGACGGGAAAAGTTCATGTTATCATGTAGCATGGCCGATTGGCACTTTACTTGTAAGTCCTCCTACATCCCCGTCACACAAACTGTTCATTTGGTCTCTAGTATAGGAGACCAAAAAAGGAGCATATTTGGTCAACTTAACGAATTCCAAAGAGTAATCATGCACACTCTTTCCTCCTTGGCAAATATTAATGAACTTTTTCACTTTTTCCTCCCTCATCTCCCTAGGGAACAACCAATCTAGAAAATTCGCCGTAAAGATCTCCCAAGTCACCGGACCTCCACTCAATGGCCTATTATCCCTCTATTGCACATACCAACTCTGAACAACATCCTTGAGTTTATATGAAGACAAATCGGCCTTCTCACTTAAAGACACCCCATAGCATATAGTATCTTGTAGACCTCATCGATGAATTTTTAGGGGTCTTCGTTAACCTTATACCCATAGAAAGTAGAAGGGTGTATTCGAGTGAAGTTCCTTAGACGGGAAGCCATAGTAGTGACTTGGTGATGAGGATGGGGAGAAATCTCCCGATTGGCATGGGCCATCATAGCTTGGTCTTGAACCGTCATGGCTTGTGCTTGAGTAGTAATTGGTTGGTATATTTGAGAAAGAATAGCCCTCATCTCCGCCTCCATCATAGGTGGAGGGTTAGTCGGGTCTTGATCAACATTAGCATTCTCCTCAGGTGGAGGAACTTCATCATCATGAAGAGGAGCTCCCGCATTAGAAACTTCCTCCTCTAGTTCTCGATCCGCATTCCTTCTAGTGTTCATGCTTCCTATAAGCACAACAATAGTATTAGATGTAAAAGACCACAAATAAATATACTCTATTGGCACGATATAAGATTTCAAAGAAAGAGAGCGATTCCTACGCATCATATAGGTTCCTAGTCATAAGTGTGGCGCGCTTCACAATTATGAATACAAACTTACATATACGTGGTAGAGAGAGAAATAAAACTCAACAATTTTTAACCTCATGCTTTGATATAAGGTTTGTCACATCCCGGTTTACCCCTAGATGTAACCGACGTCGTGGTCTTTTTCAAGGACTAAGACTAGCCTCTTAGTCTGATGTCATTACATTCATAGGTTGAAAATGCTAAAAAAATTTGAATCTCTCATTATGACTACTTGGAAGGTTACATAGCTTTCTACTTTTCTTGCACAAACATATATAAAAATATATATTTAGTCTCAACAATTGTCTCATCTCATACCATATAAACGATTATCACAATATAGGCATAACCCCTACATCAATCAAACAAGAACATTTATAGTCCATAAGAAAGTACAATATTCAATTAAAAAGGGAAGGAATGAAAGAGTCAATAAACTCATAACAAAATTCGTAAGTTAGAGTATGGAATTGGCCTCGAAAGTTGAGGACCTACCTCACTTGGATGGAAGGATGAATCCAAGCCTTCAGCAATGTTTCCTTCCAAACTCTTCAACGAGCGGAACCTAAAATGTTTGGGGAAAAGAAATGAAAATAGGGTTAGTAATACACATGTAATAAGTATGGGATCTTTTGCACATACACAAGAAAAACATGCTTAAAGGGACTTTTTTGTCAAAACATGTCATTTTATCCCTTTAGGGACTGAATGCAAAGTCAGTTAAGTCATATCAACCAACAAAACTTGCTTACTATCTCAACAAGTAATACTTATCCCAACATACTTGAAAACCATGATTTAATACAACCCTAACATCAAGTAATGATATCACAAAAATGAATAAAAGTCAAACATACCATAATAAGCAAGACAACTACTCACAAGTCCATATCAAGTCATCAAGAGCAATGACCAAGCAAAGCCCCATAACCTTACTCAATCAAGTATCCTCAACAAGAAAACATGACCAATTTCCAACTTTACATATCATGGCGTTTAGGTTTACATTTCATTATATATTAACATTATAACTCAAGGCATATTCATAAATGAACTACACAACATATAGTATCATCTATGTGCTATAGTCATCATGTATAAATCATATATTATGATGACATAAACATATATAAGAAGCTCCTCCTCAGACTCCCCTCAGGGCTAATTAGTGCAATGTTTAGGTCGAATTCCATGCCCCTACCTTGACAAAGATAGATCTCCTAGATTATTCAAGTTAGAGTTCAAGTCCTTTAATTCATTTTATCTTTTGGGAATATCTTGACCTAACCGACATAGACCACATGAGACAGTACAAATCCGGTGTCACAAAACCCTACACTAAAAGAAGGCGGTCTTCTTGCCAAGGTAGTACCAAAACATGAAATATAGCAACTACATGGATCCACTAGCTAGTAAACCTACGGGGCTAACATAGTTCAAGAACTAGGAAATTTAGTTGGGACCCTCTTTATGCTTAATTCATAATAGTCAGTAGTCTAAAGGGTAATGTAGTATTCCTACTTCCTTATGTGGGAAGGGACACGCCTCTATCAAGTTCACTCGGTGCTATGCTACATTCCTTTCTTTAAATGTCTTTAAACCTTTAATTATCAATCATAGATGAATTCAGGCCATAGGGTATACCTCTTCTATAATCATCATCATCAAAATCTCAATAAGAATTGTATGAGTATAAGTCCTTTCATCAAAATTCATATAATTAAGGTTAACACATTTGCATTTCATAGCATATTAAGACACATTGATAGTTTTCACAATGCTTATATCACACACACCTTTTTCAACCTCACAACATAGCAAGACATTTCAATTCAATATCATATAACCCTATAATCCTAGTATAAGGCAAACTCCAATGTAATATCATGACTTAACAACAATTAATCACAATTAGACGTAAAGATAGAGATTCTAAGATTATCAAAGTCTTCCTCATAGTGTATCATCAAGGTCTTACCATCAACAAACAACTTAACCCAATTTTGGGAGTAACATCATCACAAAATAATAACCTAAAAACAAGGCCAATTATATATCTGTAACACAATAACTTTAGATCACAACTTGAGACAAGATACAAAGGCTAATTTCTCCTTTACAATTCATAACATAAACCACATATGAAAAAATAACATTATAAGCCTATAATTCATCTAAATTTAATAATAATAACACCATAGGATAATAATGTAATCAATAACCAGTTAAATTGACTGATCACATTACAATATAGGTGAAGATCACTACCTAGGGTTAGGGATGGAGGATCATATTCTTCAATTTAGACCAAAACATAAACAAATTACAAAAAATAAGTTGAATTAAATGTTAATGTACTCAATATAACCTAAAAAAATCATCAACATCTCAATTAATAACTTCAATCTCGTAATTGGGTGAAACCAATAAGAAAACTAAACTTTTTTAAATCTATTTTGAAGGAACCCTTGGAGGAAAGAGTGTCAAAGGTTAATCGAACCCATACCTTAACGTTTTTCAACAATTTGATGGTGAAATCGTCCTTTTAATCCCCCAAACCATAGTCCTTGGTATTCTTTAATGGTTAGTTCATGTAGACAGAGAAATAATAGAGAAGTAAGAGAGCTTATTTGAGAGTTTATCTTAGGTTAATATGGGTTGAGGGTATTTATAGTGGGACTTAACATAATTAATTATTATCTCTTTAATCCCCAACAAACCCCTAAACCACTTAATTGATTGAATAAACTAAATTAAGAACGTGCAATAACTTAGGACCCTCACAAATGAGACCTCGCTTACGGGCCGTCTTTGAGTCGACGGAAAGCCCCCCCCCCCCATGTCGTGCACTCCGTCTTCTTGGTTAGAGAATGTGAAGGCAAGGGGCTTCCTTCAATTCACTAAGTAAGGGCGACGGTGGCATCGACGCCCCGTCAATCCACACATGGACCATGACCTGCACCTCTGCACTCCGTCGATGAGTTCAGAGGTTGTGCGCGTGAAGGGGAATTCTCCACCAGACTAAGTGTAGGACGATGGCGGCATTTAAGTCCCGTGGATCCACACATGGTCCGTCTTATGTCCTGTCGATGCACAATGTCAAGCAATGTTGCATCAAACTACCAGGTACCTCCTCAAGGGCCCTTTTTTGGTCCATGAGGAGTTGTACCCGGATTTTTCAACCATTAAACAACTCAAAAATCTATGATCTACCTTTACACAATTTTTTTTACATTTATGACTCTTAAAAGTAAGTCAAATAGGCAAAGGCAGACTAACATCCCTTTGAACAAACTTCTCGGACGTCATGGACGTTCTTGGACGTTATGGTTCTTAAGCCTCCAAAATGACCTATATTCATTTAAAATGGACATAGAAACAGTACTTAGACCTCAATACACCTGTGTTGGGCTTTACAATGTGTCTTATATTTTTCATGGTTTATTAGCTTAGATCATAGGTCATAAATGAGACATAGCATGTAGCATTAACACTATCTTGTTTAGGATACACTTGGGCGCACCTTTCAAGGCTCCTCTATTTACTATATCATCATTCATCTGTGCGTGTATACTTATATGTGAGAAAACCTTCCACATAACACATTAAGGTCACACCTGTTTATACATCAATCTATAAGTCTATAGGTATCACTATATGAGAAATCCTTTCATATCCACTAAGACACTATGCACATTATCACATAAATAGTGGGAAGTAGAGAGTTATAGATCATCAAGTAACTTCCCTACTTTTTCTCATTAATTATCATGTATAAATAATATACATTTAGGGAAGTATGTAAAGGTATTATTACTCAAAAAAAATCATGCTTCATCTACCTTAACAATTAGATCATGTCACGTACACTATAACATTAACTTCATAGGCTAGAATAATCGAAATCAATCTTTACCAATTCAATGGTTATCTATTTATGTTAGAATAATTATACCTAATTATAATCATATTATTAATATAGGCAGTGTTTAAGGACAATAAACCATGATCAAGTCACAAGAAAACCAACCTAACCTCAAGATCACAAGTTATAACTTAGTAGTCTAGAAGAACTTAAATCAAATCTTATTAATCCTTATTCACCTTAGTCATGTACGTTTTATAATTACAATTCAATTATAATATTTACCTAAAAATGTAGTTACGAGAAACATAACATAATCCAAAACCTTACGACAACCAACATGAAGCAAAACTTACAGTGAATGCCTTGAATATAGAGTAGTTTTGTTCAAGTCTTCATGCATTCATCCACATGGATCCTTCAATATCAATTCAATATTAATTCATGTAAATAAAGTATATATAGACAATTCAACATAATAGAACCGTAATTCAACCATTAACAAGCCATGATCAGAATGCCCATGCAAGGGTTAAATCGAATATGGGAAGGGACATGGGTTCCAATGCAATTGGATTAAAAATAACATTAAAACCAATACATTAACATTAATTAATAACAATTAATCCATTAAAAATGTTTTTAGAAAGAACTCATGGATAGATTGAAGAAAAAGAGATTTGCTCACAAAACTTCTTTGAAAAACATTGACATTAACTCTCCAAGTGAAAGGTTACACAGAGATGAAGGATCACAAACCTTCATATTCATGAAAACCTTTAAAAATGATGGATAAATCATGTAGAACCAAGCTCCATCTGTTCTTTAGATTTACAAATAATGGAGGTTTCTAAGGACAATTGGTTTTGGAAGGAAAGTCTATTTTGTGTGTATGGGTTTAAAAATGGGTTGATCACGTTTTTTATCCCTTATATACACCCAAAATAGCTAATTAAACCTATTAGTTTCAGTTTAAGACATGGGGTGAATTTTCCATTCACACCATTAATGAGGCAATCGTATTGATCAGTTGCAGTCCACCATCGACGAGCACCATCGACAGCCAGTATTGTTTATCGACGGGCCATCTGTGGCTTAAGTCAATTGGACCTTTGCCTAATCTTGGGTTGATCCTTTCCCAGGATAAGTTCCCGTTGATGAGACGCCACCAATGGTTAGTTGTTCAATTAAATGGGTATCATTTGGTTTAATCGATTGACACAGACAAGGCAGTGACTCAACAACCCTTGGGTCCTTTTTTTGGTCCCTTTTGCAGGGCCCTTGAGAAGTCGAACCTAGACGTTCCCAATGTAAATATGTAAATTTACAATTCAAGGATATTCCATGATAGTTTCACCTGAAATTCACAAATAAAAACGTCCAAACATGCTAGGCCCCATCAAGACATACTTGATTGTTTCAAGGTCTAACTTTCGAACGTCTTAGACATTCTTGGACGTTTGAACTCCAAACATTATGAAACATCATAAACTTCCTATAAAAATAATTATAACTCATTTTAAGACTTTACAAGACCACGACATACAAATATAAGCAAATATAGACACATGAGGTACATAGGTTACTAGTCGTCAAACGTCTTGATCGTCCCTTGATGTTTGACTTCAAAATAAACTCAAATTTTACACATTGAATAAAAACCATATTATTAAAAAATTCTAGGACCTTATAACCTTATTAAAAATATGTGACAATCCAGACACCCTAACTCATTTGGGGGTCTTACAAAACATTTGCCTTTGGTGGAGTTTGCATATAATAATAGTTTTCATTATTTCATATCTATTATCCCCTATGAAGCTTTGTATCGTAGGAGGTATAGGTCTCCTATTTGATGGTTTGAAGTGGGTGAGTCTTCGCTTCTTGGTACCAATTTTATCTATAAGACTTTTGAGAAAGTTCATATCATAAGGAATCGATTGCAAATGACATATTGTCAGGAAAAGCCTTATGCCGATCATAGGAGAAGGGATTTGGAGTGTGAAGAAGGTGATAAGGTGTATTTTTTTTTGAAAATTTCACCTAAGAAAGGGGTGGTTATATATGGCAAGAAAGGGAAGTTGAGTCCTTGTTAGGTGTGTCCATATGAAATATTTTAAAATATTGGTAAGGTTGCCTATGAAATGAAACTTCCTAGTGATTTGGCTTCAGTTCATCTGGTATTCCCTATTTCAATTTTTAAGAAGTGTATCGATGATCCCGATTTATTCTTCCTATTGAGGGTCTTGGTGTGAAGGATAAACTCTCTTATAAGGAAATCCCATTTCAAATTCTTTATAGGCAAGTCAAGAATTTAAGGAATAAAGAGGTGGATTCCGTTAAAGGTGTTATGGAAGAATTACCTAGGCAAGGTTGTAACATGGAAGGATGAGGCCGACATGAAATCTTGTTACCATCATCTATTTTATAACTAAGGTTAGTAGTTCTTACTAATAATGAAAATTATGACTAAAATTAAAGTTTCTTTGATTTTTAGTGAAGTCTTGCAAAAGAAGCATTTTTGATATTGTTAAAGTGAATCATAGTGAAATTATGCATTTGGACTTTAAATTTTGCTCTTTGGCTTATTTTAAGTTATGTCGTGCATTTTTATATGCTAAATGTTTATTGAATTATATATAGTATGTTGATAAGATGAACATTGACATAATTGACTCATTAATGTTATGTTTAGCTCTTCTAGTTGTGAGAAGGATATTCTTTGTAATTTAATGTTGCACCATATGAGTGCTAATTGAAGTTTTTAATTGCCTTGTCCAAGTTATATGATTGATTTTGCTTTTTTATTGGTTGGGATGCTAGTCTTGAGTCTATTCTTCCTTCTAAATATTTTTAGTGTCGTTCGGGGATGAATGTCTCTAAGGGGGGGATAATGGAACACTTCGAAAATCCAAGACGTGTTCTAGAGACTAACATAAGTGTCATAAGGTCTAGACATTGTTTTAAGGTCTATATTAATCGGTATAGTTCATTGAATAAGTATAGAAACTAAAATGTACAAGAATGTCCATGACGTCCAGAAACTAGTTCGAAGAGGTAGTAGCGTACCTAGCCTGTTTGACTAACTTTAAGGAGTCGGAAATAGATGAAAATTAGTGGAAAGGTGTCTAACATATGTCTAATTTGATTCATAGTCCAAAATTCTAAGCTCCAATGATAAACCAAGGGTTCTTTAGGGGGACCCTTGCAAGTGGAGTCAAACAATGCCTGGACAGTGTGCACCCAGGAGACGCAGACGACGGGGCATATGTTGATCGACAGGGCATCGATGCCATCCATCGAACAACACTTTTACAATTCCTTGAAATGGCAGGGATCATTTGCACACTCTCTAAACTCATCGACGAAAGTGCAACACGGAAGGGTGGATGATCAATCGATTGTGCCACGAGGCGTCGACGGGGTCTCGTCTATAAGGGTTTAATTTTTTGGACTTTTTTAACCAAGTATTAAAAAATTAATTAAGGGGTTTGGTGGTTATTTACGGATAAAGGGAATTCTAATTTACATAATTAGACTCCTATATAAATACCTCAACCCCATTTCACTAATTACAACTCACAAAACAAAACTCTCTTCCTTCTCTCTTCTTTCTCTCTCTATTGGAGGACATCATTGAAGACCTAGCTAGTGGAGGGTTTTGGAGGCTTTAAAGGTATGATTTCACCATAAATTATTCATCAAACATTGAGGTATGGTATCAAATTCACCTTTGAGACCTATTTCCTCAAAGAATTCCTTCGAAGTATTTTAATAATTTGAGTTTTCATGTGGGTCATTCTCAATCTCGAAAAATAATTTGATGAATTGAATTGTTTATAGTTTATTTTGAATACTATGAGTATATTAACATGTATTGTAAAATATTTATGATATATCTTGATGGTTTGGTCTAGTTCGTAGAAGATTTCCCTTACCCGTGACCCAATGTTTGATCTTGATATGCATTAGGTTGTATTTTGTTCAATTGACTTGGTTAATGGGTAAACTACTACTATATGATGTTTTTACACTAATCATGAAAAAAACTATGGCGATTGGTAGTCTTTTATGCTAGTTCTTAAGAAGATAATCTTGGTTATTAAGTGTATAGTGAATTGACCTATGTATCTTGTCTTAAGATATGATGTAGTATTGAATTATGATGTATTGATTATTCTAACCTTTTTATGATTTTTATTATTCACTTATAAGGATGTATACCAAAATTGGGTTGTACTGAGGGTTTATAGTAAGATCTTGATGATGAACTATGAAGGAGACTTGGTAAGTCTTTTGATCTCTATCCTTTACTTCAAATTGTTGTTAAGTGTGATTAAGTCATGATGTTGTTTTGGAGTATGGATTGTATTAGGATTTATAGGGTGGTATGATGTTGAATTTAAATGTCTTGACTATTATTGTAAGGTGTTGGCGTAAGATGTAAATATTATAAAGAGTGTGAATGATTTACGAATATGTCTTATCATGATATGAAGATGTTAATGTGCTAACCTAACCTATATTAATTGTAATAAAAGGATTTATACTCGTGCAATTATTATTGAGCTATTGATAATGATGATTGTACGGGGGGTTAGATCATATGACCTATACTAAGCTACGATTGATAATAAAAGCTTAAAGACATTTCAAAAAGGGACTCTAGCTTAGCACCGAGTGAACTAGAGTGAGGAGTGTCCCTTCCTACATAGGGAATGTAGGATCACTAATGTACTCTTGATATTGGAGACTACAGCTCATGTTTTATAGAGAGGGTCCAAACTACATTTCCTAGTTCTTGAACTATCTTGCCCCTATAAGAGTACTAGCTAGTGGATCCACGTAGTTGCTATGTTTCATGTTTCGGTACTACCTTTCAAAGTAATCCGGCTTCCTTCAATGCAGGGTTTTGTGACACCAAATTAATACTACCTCATGTGGTCTATGTTGGTTAGGGAAAGATGTTCCCAAAAGGTAAAATGAACTAAAGTATTGAACTCTAACGAAGATGACTTAAGGGGTCTAGCTTAGTCTAGGCATTTGTATTGGACTCTACCTAAGAATTGCACTAGTTATCCGTGAGGGTAATCTTAGGAGGATGTTCTTATGTATGATTATGCTTATAATTCTATAGACATGTATATGATGAACTTGCACTTTATTGATACTATATGTTCATTAGTTCAATTATATGTTGGTTTATATTGCTAAAGTAAGATGATATGTATACCTAAATGTCATCTTATTTTAAGTAGGATGTTAGTCATGATTAAAGTTGGGTTACTTGATTAAGTAACGTTATGGGGATTTACTTGATCATTCCACTTGTTGACTTGATTAAGGTTCATGGGTAATTGACTTACTTTGTTTATAATGAAATGTACTCTTCTTCATGCTTATTGTTAATATGACTTGATGATAAAGTTACTTGAGTATGTATCTAGTTATATGCTATGCATGTTGACTTGACTAGACTTGATGATGTCAGCTTGGTAATTTACATTTTGATGACTTAATGAACAAGTCCTATGGATTGGTATTGTCTTTTTGAATATGCATAAGTGTTTTCAAAGTAAATTGCATAACTTTATGAAATGTCCTATTTCTTAGTATGTTTTAATAGTATGTGTGCATATGGTCTCATACTTAGTACAAATGGCGTACTAACCCCGTTTCTTCCTTTCCCCAATATTTTACGTTCTCATCATCGAATTTCATTGAACACGACTTGAAGAAGGCTTGGATCTCTTATTCATCCAAGTAAGGTAGGTCCTCAATTTCGAGGGTGATTCCACTATGTAGATTATGAAGTTGCTTTTAGTTAAAGACTTCTATGGTTCTTTCTTTCCATTTAGTATGAAACATTGTATAGACCATGTGAGCATTTTTACTTTGATGTATGGGTTATGCCCAACTTGTTACACTCTTATTAGATGGTTATGAAATGAGACGACTATTATGACTATTATGTTTATCTTTATATACTTTTTTTTCAATAAAAGAAGAAGACCAAGTAATTTTCCTTTACGAAGGGTCTATGTGTACTCGATATATATATGTTGTGTATGTAGAGATCTATGTAATTAATCAAGTAGAAGTTTGTCCTATGAATGTAATGACGTAAATTAAGATGATATACTCTGATTTCTCAAAGAGGACGACGACGCTGGTTACGTCTAGGAGGTAAACCCAGATGTGCCAGGTTCTCTCCAAGGACCCTTAGGGTGTCCTTGGGAAGTCATACCCTGACATTTCAAACCTAATGATGGTATAATACTATTTAAACACATTTCCACCAAATTTCATCAATTTCCTACATCTAAGACCTCTTTGAAAATGCTAAGGCACACTAGCACCTCTCATACCAGTCTGCGACATCATTGATGTTTCTTGATGTCTTGGCTTCAAAACTTCCTAAATGACTCATGAATGTTATTTATGTTCGTAAAACATTGTTACAACCCTTATACACTCTTGTGAGGCTCTAGATTAGGCTTCGGATTTTCGAAATGTTATAGTTTATATTAGGTTGCTTCATCCAAACTCTTTATTAGATGACGGTGGAGACATTTCCTTATATGGATTCTTGAGTAAATAGTAGTCATGTGAAAAGTTGGTATGAAGCACATAGGTTTTTTTTAGGAAAGTAGTTGTGTAGCTTCAAAGGTTACCGATGGGTAACTTTGGTAGTCATCAAGCATTTTAGTGGGTGAACAGAAAACTCTATGTAAAGTTGAAACCAGGTTGGTTACATATACAATATTTGTGGACTACATTGACAAGAGACGTTATGACTTCAAGAGATTTGTAAGACAACAAATACATAAACTAAGTTACTTATTACGATTACATCAAAGGGAACTTTCAAATGATTATATGTAGAACTAGGGGATAAAGGCAGGGATAAGAAGTTGTATAGGCTTGCAAAAGTGAGAGAAACAAAATTTTGCGACATTGAACAAGTAAAGTGCATCAACTATGAAGAAGGGAAGGTGTTGATGAAAGAGCCTCTATTAAAGAACGATCAAAAGAATACATCCACAAACTCTTAAACCAAATAACAACTTAATTGGCGCATTCGGAAAGACTCTATAACTTGGGGTACTCTAGGTGTTCTAAAGATTAGTAGGTTAAGCATTCTAATTGTTAGATGATCAAGTGAAGAGAGATCAAGCACAACGATATTTCTATTCTTGAAGATCATAGACAAGGTATGTATCAAATGGTTGATTGGGTTATTTTATTCTTTTTTAATATGGAAAATTATTCACGATGAATGTAGGTATAGAACAATGTTTCCATTGTATAAGAACTAGAGAAATGTCAAAAACGTACATGAGTTGTAGGGGTATCAAACTTCTAAGCCACACTATGAATGTATTGGAGTTAGTGGCGGAGATAACGGTGAGGTAAGGGTGTGCATTTCACAGGAGAAATATTTGTGTATTCTAATGACATCAACTATTGAAGCCATCAGAATTATTTCTCAGAAATGGACAGATATTTCCTCTCCCTTATTGCCATCCCTCTCTATTTTTCTTAGTGTGGCATAGAAAGTTGATACCTATTTAGTTGTAACTATTATTTTATACAAGACAAGTTCTTATGTAGGGGAACCGTTTGACTCCATCTATATTTGTTGAGTACTTTGTTTTCTTAAGAAAAAAATTAAACCTAGAAATTTTTTTTATACAATCCTTGTCATTGTTCTTTATGAATTCCACAATAATCTAATTAAGTCCTCTGTCTCATCCCTTACTCATCCTATCAATTACGTTTTTAATCTAAACTACCCTAAAACATCTATAGTACCGAATGTCCCATACTGTATCCGTGGAACTAACTCACCTAAGAGAATGTGTTTCTCCCTTAAATAGTTTAAATGTTTGGGGAAGTATGTTGACATTTTTTATTAATGGAGGTCTCTTCCAGAAACAACTTGTCTTCCGAATACTTGATGCACATTTCAATACGGGAGATTAATTTTATCCCTCTCATTTTTTGACCCTTCTGAAATTCCTATCCGCGTCATTGGCCGCTAGCTACACATACAAGAACTTGAAAAGACGCTTTTAAAATAGTAACTGCTATTAATATGGCTTTTGTGTTTATCGTCTTATAGATTTTTTAAGTTTCAGTTTCTTATCATCATCCACACTCCTCCTAATTTGTACACACAACCTTCTTTCTTCAACTTTTCTATAGACTTCTCTGCATCACCATCTGTCTCATTGATGAACATTAAAGTAACCCCTCGATACACCTTGCACCTTTGTAGACGCTTCATTATGAAATTTGTTTTCTTATCTCACATATTTCTCACAACCTATCTATTAATCCAGGTTTTTATACCAATAAAATTCTCCTGTAGGATCAAGACACCCAATTTAATCCTCGGTCAGTCATGTGGGGTTTTCTCCTCGCATTCTCATAATGTTAGAGTCAATCACCAAGATCTTCTGTTGGCTAGTATGTTTATCACATAAAATAACCTTTCTATCCATACCAAGGCTTTTATCACCCTTTCTAAGCAGCAAATTATCTAAGTATTTGTAACACCTCTAAAATTAGATAGTTTACCTCGAAAGAGAAGAACAAATTTTTTTGTTACTACTTCAGACATACGAAATAGTCTTGGGTTTGTTGAAGCCCTACAGGTCGTAGGAGGAACTCATACGAACTAAGTCATGTTTTCGGAAAATTCATGTCCCTTCAAATTTATCTACAGTTGACCACGACGAGTCGTGGGATCGACTATAAAGCATACAAAGTGTCAGTCAAAGTTCTCTAGACTAACTGAAATTCTGAACTAAAAGTTGATGTCAAAAATAGAGTCTACAGAGCGTAAAAAGGTCAACGGTTTGAAGGAAAGGTCTCGTGAGGAGTGGGCTATATATCAAGTTTATTCTACAAAAATCTTATGTTGATGAATATGGACCATAGTGCTCTCCATTAATTTTTAAATAGGGAAATTTTGCCTTTTCATGTGAAGTTATTTTAAAGACATGTATAAAGTACAATGATTTTTTGAATGTTTTTTCTACCTATTAGGCATTGATCCTTCCGGTAGCATTTTGAAGCTATAGTGAAGTTTGATCGATCCGACGTAATATGGGTGAGGAACCGAAAAGTCATGATACCTTGTCACAATTTAATGATTGCTTTGTTCATGATTCTGTATCCAGTTTGAGAAGGAACTTTAGTCTAGACCGCCATCAAGTCAAGCGGAAAATGTTTTACTTGTTGGTTATTCTTACTCAAAAGAAGATAAAATTCCAGAAGGTTATAGTTTGAATTGGCAAGCCCTCTGAAGAATGCAGTGTTCAAGTCAGCTAGAGATAGTAAGCTTCTGAATAACGCATTGTTGCATTAGTTAGCTGGAGCTGGAGATGGTAAACCTCATTAAGAGCCGGAGGGGAGATTTTTCGTATACAAGTCAGGCTGACTGATTAGAATTGGTTTTATTAGAAGTTTATTATCTCAAGCATACTTGAATCTTTCCTCTCAAAGAGGACTTCACAATTATTTCTTGTTATCACCTTCCAGAGTTTTATCTACTTCTAAATAAGAATAACCAACAAGTAAAACTTTTTCTGCATGACTTCATGATGGTCGAGAATTAGTTCCTCCTCAAAACATTATACAAATAAATGAGCAAAACAATTATTAAATTTTAACAGGGTATCCATTCCCGTTGGTCTCTAAGTCGCATTAAGTAAGACCTATATAATTTTACTGTAAAATACTAGATCATACCTAAAGGATCAATCCATAATAGAAAAAATACCGATCACAAAATCATTGTACTTTATGCCCTTCTTTACAATAACCTTATCAATAATCACTGGAGTATGCCATTTTAAACCTATAAGTAAAACTCTAAAAAATTAACCCTTAAAATACATCATTTAATCATATACATTAAAATCCCAAAAATCCTTCCATGTTCGTTCCCACCAATTCTCTCTCAAGCTCATAGGTGAAATCAAGGGTTTGAAGCTTAGAATGGATAATCACAATTTAGTTATTAAGTTTTGATAATCAAGGATTTTGGGAATCCCTAATTGATGCCTTCCATCGATTAGGTAACAAAAGAACTTCGATCTCCAATTCTATTTCACCCAATTCAATTAGGTTTTACGCAATCACATAGGTCCTTTTTATTATCATTCAATTGATGTTATTATATCTTATTATGCATCACTTAACCTAATTACATGATTTTAAATAGACATAATATAGAACCAAGTTTGTGCTTTGATTTTTACCAATGAAGTATGAACTACGATCAGAAATTGGTAATGTATTTAACGTATATTTTATGATTAGAAGAAGTTATGATTTAAGGATTCATTTAACCTGACAATAATTGGTTCGCAAAAACTTTTCTCACGGTTTTGCAAGAAAATCATGATGTTATTCTCTAAGAAGCGTAACTGTCTATGATAAAAAAAAGAGTTTATGAAAACATCATTTTCAATGTTGCTACTTTTATACGATTTTATGACATGAATTTGTATTTTGACATTTGTTTAACTAATGTTATGCTTTATTGATTGAAATTTTGTACACCGTTGATGTTTTACTTAGCACAAAAGAACTTTGAGGTGTAGATTCAAATAGGATAGTTTCTAGTAGCAAATTGTAGTTCAAAACCCCGTAGGTTGTCTTAAATGTCATAGCTGAATAGGCTGAATGAATGATAGATCTCTACCTTGGAAATTAGATTCCCTCATTTTTGTGTAAGGGTTACACAGAATTTCATGTTAGAGGTTGCACGGTTTATTGTTAGTTAAAACAAATATCCCACACAATAAACATCATTATTTCTTACAGCTACCCTTATACTTTTTTATTAATGTATGACCTATCTAATGTCTATAATAACTTATGTTTTGTAAGATTTTAATCCTCTTAATTGGTCACTAATTACCTCTTCTAAGACTACTATAATATCATGTCTACATTTGCGCATTTCCCCACATATAGTACTTTTTGTCTACTGATGCATAATAGTGTCTTTATTTTCTTATAATTATAGGGTCTACCGCTCCATCTCCTCCAACTCATGTCTAGTTTAAATTTGTAATATCTATTGGATTAGTGAGTCCTGATACTCTAAGGGAATAGCAAGGAAGACCATTTATTGATTTTTTCTTTAATCTTGAGACTTTTTTCATGGTGTATGGGTTACGTCTTACCAATCCTATATTCTTTTAGAAGGTATTGTCTCATAAAATAATTCACTTATGTTCAAGCTCTCTTTTATGATATGAAGCCAGTTACTCAAAACCTCTTTTTTAATATTCTATTGTTTTGCATGTATATTAAGTGGCTTTTATAGGGCCTCTGGGGTCCTAAACACCTTTTGTTATCTGGTGTTTACTGTGGATCGTGATAATATTAACTACCATGCTATGAAAGGTAACAAATTTAGTCTCCCTCTCTTGAACACAGATGTTATCATTTATATTACTGACTCAAATGCTTTTGAAAAATCCAAAATTAAAACTTTATATTCATTCATCTCCCAAAAAACGATGGCTTTTTGAAACATTAATGCTACTACGAATGGCCTCAAAATGGCAATATAAATTCCTCCACATCTTGGGACGTGATACCTACCCCTTTGGTTACTTTGACAGGAATGTTGTCTATTTTCCTCTTTTCAAAAGACTTCTCTAGGTTTATGGAGTTTTCTGTTTGTGATCCCATTTTCCATGATCTTGTACCTTTACCTTAGGAAGCTTCACAACAAGTTTACCACTACTTTCCCCGGCACTCGGTCTCAACCAAAGACGTTATCATAGTGCCCCATCGTTAACCAAATCCACAAGGGATATGTAGAAAATAAAGATGTATAAGAAATAAAAATCTACTAGAACTAATTGGACAAGATTAGAGTCTCGGACTAACTTACTATTCTAAAAACGGATGAGAAGCGAGAAACAACATAATGAATGACCTTATTAAATAATACCTCGAATATGTACACACACAATATACTAACACTACACAACATACAAGGTTTATGCAGTATTAAACTATGGAACCAGAGAGAGAGTGACATATGTGATAATATATTAGCACAAGAGATGATGTGTTAGATAAGAACGATACATTTGAATAGTAGCTCATAAAAATTAATCTAATTCTGCATATAACTATGTAAACAAATATTAACTCAAAAATACAAGCTAACACATTTGAAATAAATCAAATATAAGAGAAATATTGAACATAGAGGTTTTGAAAAAGAGTTTTCATACTGGTAGAAAATAAATCATTTAATCTATGATATAAAACTATGAATGATAGTTGATCAAATGTAAGAATACTGTGAAAAAATGAAGGTTTATGTTAGGTCAAAAATGTTATGTAAGAAATTTTAATATCGGAAGATCTCAATCAGAAAATCATTTGTGTAGCAAATGTCGATGAAATGAGAAACCTGATACATTGTTTTGCCAGAAGTCACGTGTTGTAATCTGGAAGTCTCCAAAGGCCTCTATTCCGATTTTGACAATATTCTTCTTACTTGTGTAATGCTCAAATATTTAACTAAAAAAGAGTATAAATAGAAAGAAAAGACACTAAGTAATGAGGAAAGGGAATCCCAAAAAGTGTGAGTCTCGGGAGATTCAACGGAAGTCATTGGAGGAGTACAAAATCCTATCATAGTTTTCATCTAGAAAGGTAGTATAAAGAAGAAGATAAGATATAAGAGAGAATAAAGCAATGGGTTATCTTGTTTTATAGGCCATGGTTGTCGCCAAATAGTAGCATAGCTAGAACCTGCATCAAGAAACAAGAAAAACAAGAAAGCTAAACCTCCATTATACTTCTATGCTAAAAATAAATAAAAAAAGTTAATATATTTTTGTTATAATGGACAAGTAATGTAAGCGGTGAGAGTACTTAGATTCTACTAGTATAATAGTAGTTTCCTAGACACCAATAATAATGAATGTTTAGAATAAGGGAACACATTTTTTATGAAACTCGAGATTCGAACTATATATCTATAATATTTAAATTGAAATAATTTCATTTATAAAGTTAATTGGATACACCGTGCCCCATTTTAATTTTAATGGAATATCAAATACACTAGAGAATTCAAGTAGTAAATTTTCCTTGTAATGAGAGGGATTTCATTTTTACAAGATAAACATATTTTGATGTGAATCATATCCTAATATAGTATGTTAAATGTGTGGACAATTAAACAGAAAAGTTAGTTATTTTAAATTTACCATCACTAATTGCGCTACTAGTTTACCATATACAATACATTTTTGTACAAAGCTAAAATTCTATCAATTCAGCGAATAGAATATCCCCAACTATCTTCGATACGATGAGAACAACACGATCCCACGTCGCTTCATCTTCATCCAATTATTTTATATAAAAAACTAATCTACAATTCTCCATCCATGTTCATCGGAAACGAGGGACGAATAGGGGAAGAAGGATACGTCAAATAAATGGAGATTTTTATTCTTTTAACTTGGATTCTTAAAGAAATAAGTTGATAAAGGGAATATCTCTAATTTGGAAAACATTTAAATTATAGTTAATAACAAAAAGTGTTCTTCTTCAACAATTCTATGTAAATAAATCTACGTAATATTGCATCGAGATTTTCTTAAGAACTTATTTGTATGATAAAAAGTCAATGTGTAGGAGGAATATATTTTTCAGTTGTCACTTTTTATTCATCTTGAATCATCTTATTAAAGTTCAGTGCTCTTTACTCATATCCTAACATGCATTTTTAGTTTGTATTGTAAGTAGCTAAAACAAGGAAAATATTCCTCTCCAAAAAATATAATGAATTTTTTTCGAAGAAACAGTGTTTTGAAAAAAATAATTACAAATAATACACATATTAAAAAAGAATATCATTTAATATAATTTTTTGAGGTAGAGTTATGAACTCTTACCTTGTATTGAGAATGAACGACCCACAATTCAAAATCTCACAAAATATAGATACTTGTTGTCATGGGATTTAACACAACAAATAATTTATCTTTGCTGATAAACTCTATTAAAAAATACAAGTGTTGTAATATATTCAGGGCATAAAAATTTGAATTAAATATTGCATCAAGTGAAAAAAAAATTCTCGTAAGAAATTATATTTATCACTAATAAATAATATGCAATCTTATGGCTATTGTAATTTAATATAAAAATGTACTATCTAATGGTGAACAAATTAAAATAATATGAATTGAAACATGAAAGTTCTCTCATTTACATTGAGAAATTAGAACAAATAAATGTATGTACTAAAAATTACAAATTTTTCACACCTACAAAAATAAATCAAACTAAAACCTTCTTCATTAACTGAGAATTTACAAAAAAAAACCTTTGTATATATATTCATATTAGATGTATTTTCAAAATGAAAATCACATATAAAGACAAATTTCATCTTTCATTGTTCAATCAACTATGTATCAATCAGATACATACCACATATCAATTAATCATATGGATTCAGAAAAAATAATTATTTAGCAAATTATGTTGCCAACTTAGCTCTAGAAAATAAAAACATATGTCAATATATAATTTTAAGGAGAACCTAAGTACAAAGAGGAGAATTTTTAATATCGAGAAAGCATACATACCACTAATCAGATTATAAACATAGAATATATATAAAAAATCTATCATATGCAAAAAAACAACTAGAGAAAATACAGGCAATAAAAAGCATAATGTCATACAACACACACCTAGGGTGTAGCAGTGAATTTAATAAAAAAACAATGAAAAGTCATCTTGACATCTCACGTTATTACATGCATAAAAGATCATGAAAAATAAAAACTTTCTAGGGGAACTCAAAATTCCATAACCTAATTTTGATTGGCCTTGTTTGAATTTCTAGATGGTCATCATCACAAAAAAAAATATCATGACAATTTATAGTAGGAGAAAGAAGACAATCTCAAATCTTTTTAGTGAATCAATACTTACTATGAGATTGACTAGATTATTCATTTGATGCTGCATTTCGGGCCTTACTTTGGCTCGTGGTTTTGATATGAGACTTGGTCATGGGAGTTAAGGCTCCGTAGGCTATATTTTAACCTACAGAGCAAACTTACGGGGCGTCACCAAATTTAAGGGGCGTAAGTGTTGTCCATAACTTACTTTTTGCAGCATAGGTTTAAACTTAGGGTTCTTCTCAAGGACCCTTAGGGTGATCCATGGGGAGTTGCACATGGATTTTTAATCACTAATCATTTCCATCTAGGATGTAGGGTACCCCCTAATAATTTTAGAACAAAAAATAACACACCAACTTCAATGACATGACACTAGATTTCACTAGCACCAAAACACTAGTTTTCGAATGTCCTGGTCGTTCCTCGACATTTGGCCTTAAAACTCTTCAAACAAAACTTTAAAATCTATTTCTCATAATTTAAACTAGCTACCAACTTAAAAAACACATGGTAGCTCCAGTTCGTCCTATTTCATTTTTAGGGTCCTTACAATATCTCCACTTGGGAACATTCATACTCGAATAACACTTCAAACACATTTATGGGCAACAACTTAAGATTGGCTGCCCTCGATCATGCATTCAATATTACATAAAGTTTTGGTAGCTAGGATGAACATTTACTCAACATAAAAAGGCTTAAATAACTTATTGTAATTCAAGAAATTAGGAACATATGTACCCACTCCTAAGTCATCAAACTTTACCATTTCCCATTTCATCGGTGAAACTTCATTCTTCAAGTCACATCATGCTTATCTCAACAATATTAGGCAAGATATGCAATTTCTCATAAAAGAAAAAATATTACAAAAATTTTCAAGAACACATTCAAGCATGCTCAACATTTAATATAATGCAACACTTAGGCATGTTCACAATTCCACCTCAAGAAGCAAATATACAACTCATACTATATGATAAATAGGATGATTAACATGAGGAACATATAATATTGATGCTAATTTCTGATTTAAAAGAAATTCGATTAGAACATGCATAACATAAGGACACCATGCAACTTCATAACATCCTCAAGACACCAAAACATAAGACAAGCTACTAGGAACTCTTTGTTTTAGGATTGAATAGGCACATAAAGAAAGAGGTAAGGATACAATACCTCAACAAATTTATTAGTCAACAAACCATCACTCCCTTAAGGGTAAACCAAACAATGGTCAACATGTCACAACATAGGGACGTATACAAATCATCAAAATACTGGAGCCTTTAAACTAGGAAGGTCCTCATTAAAAAATTCTTGCTAAAATCAACCTTACTTACACCATTCGAGGTTCATAACTGAGTCTTCCACACCGGGTATAAACTCCGCAACTCACCACACCATTTTAAATAGAAACATCAATAAAGCCTAACTCAGGAACATGAAAGACTCTCCAAAGCCTTACCATCTATCAAAATATCCCTAACATTAGAGAAAACTCATACTTATTAAACTTATACACTAAAACACCTCATTTTATGATCTCTTTCAATTTACCTCAAATTGCAGCATATGTAAGCTGGATTCCACCAACTGTACACATAATAATGAGGAACTCATTCAACCTAAAGTCATAATTACTTTGCACCTCACATCTATCAAGCCAAAAATTCATATTTGGCATCAGAACCAACATTTTCTCTACCTCAACCCATTGCAACAAAATCTCTCAACCGGGGGGGGGGGGGGGGCACACTCAAAGGATCACACATAAAGAATAAGTGTAAGTCATTATAGAGCAAAACTCTATGTCACGACTTGAAGAATGAAGAAGTTAAACTTTGAACCCAATAGCCTCATATTCATATTATGCCGTGCTGCACATTATTAACAATACTCTACAACATGTGGTTTGAGACAATCTAAGACCATTCCTACAACCTTATGCTCTGATACCAAGTTTGTCACAACTCAAGAGCACTACCCCAAGTCGCGACAAGGCGTACTCAACCCCGAAGAGGTCTTATAAAAGCCTCATGGACAATTTATTTCATATGACACTTAATAATAGAGAAAAATAAAAAAAACCTTCTTCATAAATGAATATACTTTCATGGAATAGCAAGCGGAAGAATTCTAAGTTCATACGTTCATCTCTTAAAACCATCTAATACTTCATAGTACAACATTTGGGACTAAGCCCATACCAATTTAAAAAAGATTACAAAAAGACATAAAGGACAATGTAATGGGTGTTGTGGTCGAATCTAGGAAGACTTACCAAGTCATCATCTTAAAGCATCTTAGAAACCTATCAATCTACCATAGGACACCAAACCTCCAATCCGTATACTTTAGTCAAAAGAGGAAGAAACAAGGTTATTACAATTAAGCACTAAGTATGGAAGCCATGCAAAACACATGCCAAAACAGACATTCAGTAAAACTTGATAATAATACAAGACTAAGAGAAGTAACATTCATACATAGCCAACATAAAAGTCATACATCACCTGTAAATAATTCTCTTACTTTCTCCTTAAGCCTTCACTTTAAGTAAACCCGTTTGTTATTCCTTGAGCAACATGAACATAGTGTGCGAAACCACTATCCACACTAAAACACTACCTTATGATAATACAAGTGCATTTACCATCCAACCCTTCCTATTTTTATAACAATGCATTGAAAGATATTACATTCATATAAATTATATTATTAGATTAAGAGCAACATTCAAGAAAACCCAAAGTCACACTTGTGCAATGTGAAAGTACCATCCCGTAATACTACTCACACTAAGAAATTCTTTAAACTCACCAAAGACAGGGCACACTCATATAAATTAAGACATGACATGAAAGTAACTCATAATACACTCTAAGCACATCATGCATATTTCGAATAAGTACATGTTAACATTCTTCATTAGCGTTCATTACAGTACAGAAAGCTTCATTCATAAGATATAAGATCACATTTTCATTAAGGTCATTATAAGAGGCCATTAATTTTGTTAGAATCATAATGAAGTCACAAAGACGTAGATTAAATGCCTACTTGTGCAGTGCATAGATGGTGTCCCATTTGACCCTTAAGAAGACCTAGATCATTACATTCTTTTGTTCGGTTATGCCTTAATCGTCATAGAACATAAGAGAGTAACATGGAATCTCGGTAGTAAGCCTTACCGAATGAGGGATATCTACTTGCCTATGGAAGGGTCATTCTTTCTATCTTAAGTGGATCAACTAGCTATATACTTATGAGGGCACATAGTTATATGATAGGGAGATTTCTATAAGATACCCCGCCTCTACTCACGGGTGGGCATCCATCTGAAGATATTTCTACTAAGTACCCCTCCTCAAATCACAGGAGAAAACTCATCTGCATCATATCATTTTAGTGCTAACCATTAATCCCATAGCGTACATAATGTTAGTTCATTGTGGGATATGAAATTTCTACTAGATACTCCTCCTCAACTCACGGGAGAGCATCCATTCCAACATACCATTCATTCATTGGAAAGATCTTTGGAATATTGAAATTTATATTAAGCATTCCGCCACTACTAACATGAGAGCATCAATCTCAAATCCCTCAGTCATTCATTAAAGTACAATTGAGAAGAGACTTCAATAGACTCCCATTCATCACATCATCAATAATTTTCATTTATTCATTCATATGTGTCTGTACGTTTGTGAAAATATCCTTTCACATAATAACAAACCTTCATAAATTAATCTTCTAAATATAGTCATATTGGATTATAGTAATCAACAGATAATATCCCTCAAATTAGAATTGCACATTAATACTACTCATTAAAGTGTAAGAAATATTGATAACAATTCAAGTCATCACAATATGCTTAAAAGGACACGATCACCATATATATACAAAAGTTAAACACCTCCACCATGTGTGGATAAAACCATACAAGAACAATTCAAATATAGAATGAAAATTAGGTCAACTTACCCTTCACCCATTCCTTGATAACCATTACTCAAGTCTCCAACAACTCATCATAATTAGGTATAGATAACAATAGATATCAATAATACAATTAAATCTAAGCATAATTCCATCATATTGAATAATAAGCATAAAACCGACTTCATAGTATAAGAATTTGAGAAAATCATGGATTAATAGATTTTTTTATCTTAACAAATAAATAAACATCTCTAATATCATACTTAGTATTTGAAATCGTTTCATGCAAGAACTTATGTGTTTGAGTGAAAATAGGACATTTTAATAAACATTGAAAGCTTGAAAACCATTTAATATTGGTTCAAAGTTCATAGCTTAACTTAGACAAATAATTCTCAAAACCTTATTAGATAAAATCTAATGAGGTTGAATTAGAAAAAACTTGACGTTTAAACCCTAGCATGATTCTTCACCTTTACCTTCAATGGTGTTTTAGAGGGAAATTTTAAGAAAAGTGGGGTTTTGATATAAGATTCCGAGTCTAAATAAGTGTTTGAATGCTTTATTAATCTTAAAATATATAAAAACAAAAAAACACAACCGTTCATGCAGTTCAACAAATTTGGGTTGCGTTTACAAATTCACCCCAATAAGGTTGAACCACCACCTACGATCGTACGGGCCGTAGTGGTTGCACGTGGTTTAAGTCTGAGACTTTTTTCATGGAATTTAAGTCTTCCAAGGCTAATTATTGACCTAAGAATAAGACTTATCGGTGTCACCTAACTTATGGGGTTAAAGTCTTTATCGTAACTCATCAACTTTTTGCAGCTTGAGGTCTATAATTAGGGTCCTACTCAAGGAACCTTAGCGTTGTCCTTAGGGAGTAGTAACCAGATGTTTAACCCCTAAAAATTTCCATCTTGGTACTATTGTCCATCTATATGTTTTAGACCTCCAACATCAATAACAACACTAGAGAACACACTTGCACCGAATGACTAATTTCAAAACATCTTGGTTGTTCCTTGACTTTTGACATTAGAACTTTTTAAACAAAATTTTAAAAGATATTTATTATCGTTTTACCAATTAACCTACTCATAAAACACATGTGAAGCACTAGTTCATCATATTTTATTTTACGGTCCTGACAATTGGGTTTTCCTATAAATGTAACCTATGAATGGGGTGATGAGAGTTGAAAAGAAATGGAAGCTCAATCCGATATATGGAGTCCTTTACAAAATCTTTGAAAGAGATTTGTATTGTGACATATTTTTTAGAATTTCCAAAAGAACTAGCAACATTGTATGTGGATTTTTCCATTTCGTTGTTGAAGAAGTGTGCAGGTTATCCCTCATCTACTATACTTTTAAAAAGTGTTACTATCTAGTATAGTCTCTTTTATGAAGATGTACTAGTTGAGATTATTTATCGTCATGTTCGAATGTTTAGATACAAAGAAGTAGATTATTTAAGGTTTGGCAGAGGATTCATTATATAAATGGAGCTACTTGGGAATCAAAAACAGCCATGAAGGTCAACTATCAACATTTCTTTTATTTTGTTTCCTCCCAAGTTTGAGGTATTCATTCCTCTTAAGTTTTTCAATCATTGTTGCACAAATTGAGTCTTAGTATCATGTCCCTTTAGTATGAACTTTAATTTTCGCCGTATTTGCATGTTTTTGTTACATAGTTTTATCAGAAATAACCTTCCATTAAATATCGGTAGGGTCGCTATCTCTTTCCCTCCCTTTCCATGTAGTTTAGACTTCATTCGAGGATGTATGTTCCTAAGGGGTAGATAATGTAACACCCCGTAATTTAAAACAAATTGAAAAGGCAGATTTGCAGAAGTTGCAGGTGCAACCCACAGATAATAGGGTGACCTGTAGTCCATCCTGGTGGTTCGTAGATAGCCACAAGCAATCCTCCTCAGAACCCATCCTTTGAAGTCAATTGACGGAATGATAAGACTGATCGTGCATACGTCCAAGGATCATTGATTAGTTGATATTTCCAGATCCTCAAGGCCTTTAAGAATCCATCCACTTGAATCAACCGACGAACTAACAGGAGTATCGTCGATAAGTCTATAGATAGATAACACTCTGTAGGTGGCTTTAGAATATTTTATGTCAGGAGTCATTTAGTCATTTCCTTATTCGTTAGAACCCTAAATGACTATGTTGAACCCCAAAAAAACATGGTTTTTGTGTGTTTTAGCATAGTAAACTAATTAGAATTTTACATTATAAATTATTCACCATAGATTCATCAAACATAGATAAATATAGAGGAAAAAGTTAACCAATCCCTAGTTAAACAATGTAGAGGTTTTTCAGCACTTCCATCCCAGAATTTTTTGATTTGTTTGTGAATTTTGTCACCTGGAACAAGTACTAACACATTCTCAGCGCTTCATCTATTCATGATGTAGGTTCAGGCTCTTATCTTCTATACCACGCATAGATCGGTTCTTGATCTTAAGCTCACCAGCATCAGAGGTGAGTCCTCCTTCTTCAAGGACGACATATGCGTTTCCTTTGCTTCTAGTTGTAGTATAGCTTTTGCTAGATTTAGCGAGGCAATGTTCGAGCACTTCTAGTCAGTAAAGTCTATTTTCAGACTTAGTGTGTTTCCACTTTAGAATTTTAGTTTGACCTTCTACGTGTTGTTAGATTCTCAATTTTATATATTCAAATAGTATATCGGTATTCCCATCATTGCCGTTAATCTTATGATTTAGCTTCCGCAACCTATTTCCTTACTTCGGTTATTTAGTGTGCTTATGATATGCACGTAGGGTTAGCTTTGGGTCACTCGTAATCCTACTTATTGTGTCCGCATCCTCGGTGTAGTTTCGGGGTGAGACATTATTAATGCTCTCAATCAACATATTTGGATACATCTATCATTAGTGGATTGTTGACTATTGTGCCTACATTTTAATGTTAGTGCACAATCCTAAGACAAAAGGAAGTAACAAGTTGTATACATAAATATAGAGTTAATACCTCATATGGTCACTCAACTATGCACTCTTCTCTCAGAAAGTCACTCAAATTTCAGTTTTCACTCAAAAGTCACTCAACTATGCACTTCTTTCTCAGAAAGTCACTCAACTTTCAATTTTAACTCAAAAGTCACTCAACTATCTACTTTTTTCTAAAAAAGTCACTCAACTATCTACTCTTTCCTAAAAATGTCACTCAATCTTTTAAATTATTTTTTTAATTAAAATTTATTGATATTAATTATTTATATAACAAACTATAATTTTGAAAAAATAAAAATACCATTTAGTGATCCACCCACCTAACCCGATCCATTAAAAAATATGATATGACCCATTTTATTTTTTCTTTAATCCTAATTCAAGGTTTAAAGAGAGGGATTAATTTAGAATTAAAGACAAAATAAAAATGGTCATCATATTTTTTAATGGGTCGGGTTAGGTGGGTGGATCACTAAATTGTTTAATTTATTTTTTAAAATTTTTGGTTTGTTACATAAATAATTAATATCAGTAATTTTTAATTAAAAAATAATTTAATAGATTGAGTTACTTTTTGAGGAAAGAGTGGATAGTTGAGTGACTTTTGAGTTAAAATTCAAAGTTGAGTGACTTTTTGAGAAAGAAGTGCATAGTTGAGTGACTTTTGAGTGAAAATTGAAAGTTGAGTGACTTTCTGAGAGAAGAGTGAATAGTTGAGTGACCATCTGAGGTATTAACTCCATAAATATAACATAGAAATAGATATTGATAAAATTTTAAACTTTTAGATAAATTAAATATTGTGACCATTGATGTGAATGAAGTTGGTTGCTAATATATTTTCCGTTTTTCTCTTACTAGAAAATTCAATAAGAAAAATTGCATCCCTTAAGAAAGAGTTTTAGCCAATGTAACGAAAATTAAGTGAATTCATTATGTTATTGTATGGAATCGTATCAGATCATACAATTGTAATTATAATAACAAATAATTCTTCGAATAGAAACAAACTCATCAATCATGTCATGCATATAAATTTAGTTTCTAAATTTGTAAAAGAAATTGTTCTATTCGTTAGTCAATTAAAGTTAGCTTATTGATCCAACAATAGGCAGAATAAATTTTGTCAGTACCACAACTATTGTGGCATACATCATTTCATCGAATTAATGAAAAAAAGAGAAGGGCTTTGAGGATGCAACTCTTGTTGCATAGGTGAATGGAGCGAAGATTTTACCCAATATAGATATAATCTTAGACTTTCTCTAAAAAATAAAACTTTTAGATTCTCTAATGAATACTTATATGACACTTTGAATTGTCAAAAACAATGCTCTTACATATAACTAGATGTGTGACTTTATTATTTATCCATACATGATCCACGATGTTTTAGATTAACTAATAATATATTTTGCTGATTATATTTTTTAGGTTTTCTACAATATGATAGTTCATTATGGTTCTTTATTACCATATACCTTACTGTTAACTCAAAATATTTTTCTCAATATTTTATATTTTAAAATACCTTATTGTTGACTAAAATAGTCTTGAGTTTGATTGTAAGGATATTTTTTTTAGCTCTTCGAACAATGGATGTCTTCTGTTTTTGCTTATTTTGTTTCTTCACGCATTTTTCAGATTCTTTCTACCTTTTTGCTTGTACAATGTCCAATTTATATTATTTATTTCTTATTGTTACTATTCAATTTTTGCATATGATTTTCTAACTCATTGTTGAAATTTTAATTCTGGTGCCTTGTGTTTTTTACTACATTCATTAAATTTTTCTTCCTTTTTAAAGTCTGCTTTACAAAATTCTTGGAATTCTATTATGTTCTAAACTTTTGACTTTCTTACTCTATTTTATATTTATTATTTTCTCAATGTTTATATTCTATTTTTATTATTTATTTCTGCATTGTTCATGATTTCAGGGTCAAACATACACTCCTTGTTTGCTATTTCTCTTAAGTTTTTGCTCCTTATCACTTTATCACTAATATTTATTCTTGCTTATCTTATTCTATACATTTAATTCATTTAGTTTACACCCTTATTATTTCTTTTTATTTTTTATCGTTTATCTAGTTTTGTCAATCTGTATTAATCTTTCCGCGTGATTCAGTAGTTTTATTAACTTCCTGTTTTATTTAAATCTTGTCTAGTAACATCTCTTTAGTATTTTTGGGGAATTATGGTGGAGTAGTGTCATGTCATCGGTATACTACGAGGGCGAGGTGAAGTGTTATTATGTTTGTTAAGAATTTTCCTTGCCTAACTTTAGGTCTATTAATGGAAATGCTCATAGACTTTGTAAAGTTTCTCAAGAAAAGAATGAGTTGAACTTGTGTACATGATAACATATGGGAAGGTACCACGGCGTAGGAGAGACAGGTTTAGGTTGTGGTACTCATGAATATCAAGAGATTGAAACGGTTTAGGAATATTAGCTTATGGGGATCTTCGAGAGCCGGTGTTTGAGTTTAGGAATCCATAATTTAATGATGACAATTGACGTAGTTTTTAGTTCATTTTAACAGTATAAGTTTTTATGCACCTCAAGTGGGTTTTAACAATTTAGTAAAATATGCTTCATTGGGTGGATTTTTATCATGTAGTAAGGTTACACATGTCACATCTCGAGACCACACCCTACAATATATGGCACTCTTGGAGTGCAACCGTCATACTTGACCTCTCGGAGGTCTTTTACAAGCCATTTTCTTACTCTTCATTGCATAAACATAGTAAAAAGTAGTGCGGAATTAAAACTTTTCACAAACATTTGAATTTCTATAATATAATATTTCATTACAAATAATATGAAATATTAAGTCTCTATTTCATCAAACATAGACACGAGAATACTTGGGACACGACTCATACTTCAACATATAGAAATACTTAGTATATTACAATACTTCCAAGGAAATAAAAGACATCTATATATGCCGTCCAGTCAACTAAGTACATACTTCAACTTTACTTGAATGGATCTAAGAACCAAGCTCTCTGATCACGATCCTTCTCACTTTTTACCTAAACCTTTACAAATAACAAAATTTATGGAATTAGTTCAAACACTTGTACTAAGTATGACATAATGCATAAAATCATGAACCAAACATTTATTAGAAATATGCATCTTTTTACTTAAATGTCATAACATAATTATTCGAAAAACACTTTACACCACAGAAACACAAAAGATAACATTCAAGTAATTTAGTTCATATTTGAGAAAACATTACAGTAACTTACTTCACTTTACAATGAACTTCTTGACTGTTACACTGAAGTTTTACTAACATATCTTTAGAAACCTTCTAACATGTAATCCTCTTACTAAAAGCTATCCTAAGACACACTTATGTAAGACAATGAGATACCGCCCATACAACCGCTCTAAGCACAGCAAAATGATCCTTAAGACCACATATAATGAGTTCAACACACACTTACAAGACATCAATCACATGAACATGAGATCCTTCTACCAAATGTGATTCTAAGCCTCACTTATGTAAGTTGTGAAGGGACCTCCCACACAATCTTTTACTCACACACTTAAGAGATCCTATACACTACCTAAGATAGAACCATTCTCACTTACTACATCAACATATAGAGAATATGACATTCTCCTTCCAAAGGCAATAAAAAGACTTACATAAGTAAATCAAGAAGATAATATCCATGATTGACCTCTTCAAGATTACCGAAATAATACTTAAGACTACCTAAGAGATAAATCATGTCCACATAATCAATATCTTCCCTAACTAGAGTCTTCCTTAAGACTTATCTGGATAAGATACAGAGTGACCATTCCCATTCCCATTCAAACCTTAACTAGACAACACTTAAGTACTCTAGATCAATACTAATTCATGTAAAATACTTTCTTAACTTAGTCATTACATTAAATAGTACATTTAAGACTTATTCGTTACATAAGGAAATTCAAGTTATGGTGTTGGACAAGACCTAGGGAATCTAACTAACACCTTCAAAGTCTATTGTGCAATGTATAGATAGCGTCTCATACCACCACCTACGCTTCATTGAACTTCTCTAAAGCTAGTAGGTCTTACATAGGATGATAAAAGGCAATAATATACATAGACCATGATAGATAGATGTGGAATCCGAAGTATTAAACTTCTCCGATGAGGTAGTTCTACTTGCCAATGATAGAACTTGGCCACATCCCATGTACGCACATGGTTAAGGAATATGAAGGGCGTTCTTTGTACTCTTTTCTCATCTTTTTATGTAGAGAACTTCCCTTACCATACTTACTCGGTGCTAGCATTTGTTCTCGTGGAGTAATTTACATTAAAGGTTCATATAAAAGGGATCCATGCCTAGTTCATAACCCAATAACATTTACCCTACGAAAGATGTACACTAGGGCTACACTACAATGACGACAAGAAGCTCATAATGACTTTCCTAAGGATTGATATGATGACGTTCAAGACAACCAACCTTAAGTCTATCATTCCCTTGCTTGAAGTATACCTTTACGACTTTATACTTCAACATTCATATTATATCCTTTACCACGTAAGTGACCTTCTTAATATCCTCTAAGGTATTGCATATCTTTCATTCATACATGACAAGGATGGACTACCCCTACCTAGTCAATACATCTCGTAATCTCATAACACTCATTTATATATCAAGTAAGGGACAAAAATGTACCAAACAAGACACCACATTCGTTAACTTTATCACATATAACATATCATTCTTTAAAGAACATAGCAATGGCCCTTATCGTCTTAATGTCATCCTATACATTACCATATCATTATCAATACACCCATGATAATTCATATTATAAAGTAGGAACATTCATATATCAACATTTAAGACTACACACGTAAACACATGGTCATAATCTAACATGATCACACATACCATCAATAGATCAAATATACCTTCACATTGCTTAACAAGAAGATAGATATCATCATACTTCACAAAATCAATTACACAAAAATCCATGTTACTTCAAATAGTGCAGACAATGCCATGATCATATTTCATAAAGAAATGCCGACAAGGCCACGTCAATTCACATAACACCGCCAGCATAAGTCAACCCTACAAATAAAAATATAATTGAAGTATAAATAAAATCAAAATAAGATAAATAGGGAAGCATACCCCTCAACATCCTCAACACCTCAACTTGATACTAATTCATGCAATTCAATAACATAAGGCCCTTACCAATGGCCATGAACAATAATTCAATTTAGAAACTATGATAATCAATGAAACTAGGCCAATTAAATAGAGATTAGACAATATAAGATAACCTATCAATTGAACACAATTCTTTCATCATTAGAAAGTCCATAGAAATCTACACTAGAATTCAACAACATCAGGTTAATATTAAGTAACCCATAGATTAGACAAAATCTAGGGTTCATTCAATTCATGGTTTCATAGATAATTTATATTAAAATTATCAATACACTGTCAATTAAATAATTATTAAATATTTAGAAATCATTAATATAAGAACCCATGGTAGAATCATGAAATTGGACAATTCTACTTTAGAAACTTTGAAAACATCTTGAGAATTTGGGCTCCTTGATGAAGAGTGTTTCAAGGATAAATATCCATACCTTGATGAAGTTAATTCTTCACTTTGATGAAGAATTTCCACTCAAAACGTCATTTAAGCCCTTCCTTGATTTTGGACTTCAATGGAGTCCTTTAGATTTTTTAAGGGATTTAGGGGTTTTGATTTGGAAGACTGAAATCTTCAATATGTTTAACGCTTATACACACATTTAAGATACCCAATTTACCACTTAGGAACTTCCAAAGTCTATTTTTTTATGTGGGTTGAATTTGTAGCTTGGCAGTGCAACTGTACGCAGGGCCAGCCACAAACGACGCATAAGCCCACTTACGGGCCGTGTTGGCCCCATTGTTGGGTTCAGAGGGTTGGAACAAGTATCTTTGTAACCCAGTCTAAGTATATACCCATTCCGTTCAACTATGGACCATCGACCAGGATATTGGACGTCGATTGGCTTCCGTGGTGGAATTGCCTTTTGTATGTTTTGGCCACCAACTTAGGTCCTTCCTCAAGGATTTTTGGATGGTCCTTGCGGATAATTTACTGGACGTTTACAACCAAAATATGATTTTCTATGAGTTTATCACATATCACATAAATTTCATCTTGAAAAAACACATAAAACAAGATGAAACAAGCCTAGACACATCAGGTCATTTCAAGGCACATCTTCTGAACACCATGAACGTTCTTGGACGTTTGACCTCCAAACTCCACGAAACATGAGAAACTGCCTAAAAATGCTATAATAAATCATTTAATGACCTTAAAACCTCATTAATCACATAGTATCGCATAAAACCACATATTAGGCACATAGGTGACTTAGTCGTCGAACGACTTAGTTGTCCCTTGACGTTTGACTTCCAATGCACCTAATACTTTAGCCACTTCCTCTATACAATATATTATACATATATAGTACCTTATACCGTCAACCCCAACATGTTAGGCTATAGTTCAACTACGTCATTTTAAAGGTCTTCAAATTCTCCTTCCAATGGATATCAAAAGACTTACTTTAGTAAATCAAGAAATTAACGTCCATGATTGACCTCTTTATATTTACCTAAATTATCCTTAATAGTACATATGTCTTAGATCATGTCCAGATAATCAACATCTTCCCAAACTAGAGTCATCATTAAGACTTATCTAGGTAAGATACGAAGTAACCATTCAATGCCCCCTTCACACTTTAACTAGACAACACTAAACTACAGTAGATAAGTACTTAATAATTTAACATACTTTCTTAACATAGTAATTACATTCATTAGTTCATTTTAGACTCATTAAAGACATATGTACATTCAAGTAATGGTCTTTGAACTAGACCTAGGGACTCAACTAACACCTTCAAAGCCTATTGTGCAATGTCTAGATAGCGTCCCATACAAAAACAAAAACTTCATACAACCTCTCTAATTCTACTAGGTATCCCATATGATGAGAATATGCAATAAACGACATATACTATGATATCTAGATATGGAATTTGAACTTCTAACCTACTCCAATGAGGGTGTTCTACTTTCCAATGATAGAACTTCGAGATATCCCATATAGGCACATGGTTAAGGAATATGAAGGGCGTTCTTTGTACTCTTGTTTCATCCTTTAACTAGATCTACTTCTCTTACCATACTATCTTTGTGCTAGCCTTTGTTCTCATAGAGTAATTTACATTAACGGTTCATATAAAGGGGTTCCATATATAATTGATAACCTCATAAAATTTATCCTACCAAAGAGGTACACTAGGGATACCTTACAATGTCGACAAGAAGATCATAATGACTTTCTTGAGGATTCCTATGATGTCGGTCCATCCAACCAACCTTAACTCTATCATTCCTTTACTTGAGGGATACCATTACAACATTCCAGATCAATATTCCTAACCTTACCGCTAGGTTCAAGGTTTCACAATAAGTATCATCTTAAAATCATTTAAGGTATCATGTCATTCATACATACAAGACTAAGAGGATTTATCATACTAAGTCAATACATCTCATATTCACATTCATACATGCATCCAGTAAGGGACACAAGTTAAAAAAGACAAGACACAACATACACCATTTTAACACACTATACAAGTCATTCTTGAAGCACATAGAAATAACCAATATCATATTTAAGTCATCCTATACACTACCAAAACATAATTAATATGGCCATCACAGACTTATATAGTCAAGTATGATTCTACATTTGTAGTGATGTTTGATTGGTCCGACTTAATATGAATGAGGAACAAAAAATATATTGATACCTTGTTACGATTTCATGGTGTTTTTTCTTGTGTCTATGCATCAAATTTTGAGAAGGAACTTTATTCTAGAACGCTTTCAAGTCATGCATAAAATAGTTTTACTTGTTGGTTATTATGATTCACAATCACATACAACTATGTCAGGTGAACATTACAATAAATTGTCAAGCCATATGAAAAAGTCAGGGTTTTAGTCAGCTACAGATAGTAAGACTCCGAATAAAGCATTGCATAATTAGTCAGTTGGAGCTTGAGATGATTAACCGCATTAGGAGTCGATGGGAGATTTATCATCTACAGCTCTGGATGACTGATTACTTTTTATTTTATTAGAGGCTTACTATCTCCAACATACTTGAATCGTGCCTTGATTAGAGGGATTGTGATTCATTCTTGTCATCACGTGTCAAAGTTGTATCTACTTCTGAATCAGAATAACTAACAAGTACAACTTTTTCTACATGACCTCATAGCGGTCAAGAATTAGTTTCCTCGTCCAAAATTTATATATAAACATGAAGAGAACCAACACTAAATCTGACCAGGGTATAAACTCATTTTTTTTCCGTAAGTGATTTTATGTCAGACCCGTAAAATTGCACAAGAAAATTCTACGTCCTACCTGAATGATCAACGCCTTATTGGTCAAAAAAACAAGTCACAAAATCATTGTTAGACCCCAAAAATGACTAAGGTTTACTCGAGACTCACATATTGGTCTTGACGGTATAAGTTCCTAAATATGTATAATATATGGCATAGAGGAATTAGCTAAAGTATTAGGTGTGTTGGAAGTCAAACGTCAAGGGTCGACTAAGACGTTGGACGACTAAGTCACCTATATGCCTAATATGTGAGTCTATATGTTTATGTGTGTTTCATGAGGTTGTAAGGTCCTTAAATGAGTTATTCTATCATGTATATTCAGTGTGTCATGATTTGTGAAGTGCGGAGGTCAAACGACCAAGAACGTCCATGACATTCGAAAGATATTACTTGAAATGACATTGTGTGTCTAGGGTTGAGTTTTACGTGTTCGTTTTGGATGAAATTTTATGTTGGAGGTGTTAAATCATATTCGATAGTATTTGGGTTGGAAACTTCTGGAAAAATTACCCCCAAGGAACATCCAAGGGTCCTTGAGGAAGGACACAACTTTGTGTGAAGGTTGTCCCAGGCACGCCCCAAACGACGCAGCAGTCAACGACTCATAGGCCTATCGATGCTTTGTCAATGGGTTTCGTCTGTAGTTACTTAGACAGGGGGAAGGAAGGGATCCTTGAAAAGTCTCAGGACCCAGTGACTTTTGTCAATATGGACCGTCTGTGGGCTAACGGCCCCGTCAATTGGGTCCCTATTGAGGAATGTCTCTACGCGCAGGTTTGTTGCCAAGTCAAGGGATTAATTATAAAGTCACCCCACTTCTGAATGGATGTATTGGCGGTTTATTATCGGTATATTGGGTATATTAAACAAGTATATAAGTGTGTAACACTTAGAATATTTGATTCTTCCAAATCAAAACCCCAAAATCCCATAGAATTCTCTCAAAGTCTCCATTGACGTCCAAATCAAGGAACAGGTTAAATGTGACATTTTGAGTCTAAATCCTTATTCAAAGTGAAGAATTATAATCCTTGAGGTACTAATTTTGATCCTTCAAACCTGTTTCATCAAGGAGCCCAACTCTTAAGATGTTTTGTAAAGTTGAGTTGCCCAATTTCATAATTTTACCCCGGATTCTTGCATAAATGATTTAAAAACATTGAATTATGCTCTAATTGATTTCGTATTGATGATTCCAATCTAAATTACCTATGAACCCTAGATTTTGACTACATTTTGGGTAACTTTATATTGATCTAATGTTGATGAATTCTTGTGTAGTTTCTTAGGGGCTTTCTAATGATGTAATAATTATATTAAATTGATAACTAGGTTGTGTTAGATTAATCAATTCCCATAGAATTAAAAAAGTTCATTGATTACTGTAGTTTTTATGTTGAATTGTTTGTTATGGTCTTAGGTAAGGGTCTTGTGTTATGGTCTTGAGTAAGTTGACATTAAATTGTAGTGTTGAGGATTATGTGGGGGTATGTTGCCCTATGACACTTATTTTGATGTTTTGTATACTATATTTCTATTATGATTTGAATTGTCCATTTATGGTGGAGGTGTTATCTGTTTTACTTGCAATTGATGTGGCCTTGTCGGCTTACTTTATGCAATATAATGATCTTGGCCTTATTGGCTCCTACTTGAAGCAATATGACTAATTGTGTAGTTTTATTATGTGAGTCATAAAAATATATATCTACATATGAAGTCATATATGTTTCTTCTATTCATGTTGTCTTTGGTGATCTTGTTAGACTATGACTTTGACATTATGAGTATAGTGTTAAGGTTGAGTCTTGGTTATTCCTACTTGGATATATGAGTCTATGTGGAGTATATTTACGATATAATGATAGTATATAGTATGACTTGAAGATGTTAGGTTATATCCTATTGTTTTCTAGAATGGCTTGCATTATGAGTTAAAAGTGAAATATGTGGTATCTTGTCTTGGTTGACTTGTGTCCCTTGCTTGATGTATATATGATTATGAATATGGGATGTTTTGGCTTAAGGTGTTAGAACTGTTAGTCTTGAATGTATGAATGAAATGTGACCTTAAATGATGTTATGAGAGTCTTTTACGTGAAAACCTTGACTTAAGGGTAAGGTTAAGATTATTGAAGTTGTAAGACTTAATAATATCCTTTAAAGTAAAGGAATGATGGACTTATGGTTAGTTGTATGGAACGACTTATATTAATCTTTAGGAAAGTCATCAAGAGCTTCTTGTCTCTATTGTGAGGTAGTTCTATTGGACCTTGCTTGGTAGGGTAAATGTGATTGGGTTTTGAACTTGTTATGGAACCCTTTTATGTGAACCTAATGTATGAATTACTCTATGAGAATGAAGGCCAGCACATAATGAGTATGGTAAGGTAAAGTTGTTCTAATTAAGTATGAGACTAGATTACAAAGTTTGCCCTTCATATTCCTTCACAATGTCCAAGTTCTACCATTGGCAAACAGAACAATTTCATCGGTGTATGATAGAACTCCGGATTCCATGTCTTCGTATCATTGTCTATGTCGATTATTGCCTATTCTGATCATGTGGAATACTTATTAGCAGTACACGATTTTATGGAAATTAGGTGGTGGTATGGGATGCTATCTAGACATTGTACAATATACTTTGAAGGTGTTATGTGAATTCCCTATTTCCAAGACAAATACTTGAATATCATTTATGTGATATATGAGTCTGTATGAACTATTGACTTATCTTATGGAGTATTTAAAAGTAAAAAAGTACCTATCAAGAGTAGTTAGGGGTTGTCTAGTTAAGATGTGAAGGGGGCATACGAATGGTCACTTCGTATCTTACATAGATGAGTCTTAAGAATGATTCTAATTAGGGAAGATGTTGATTATATATACATGATCTGAACATAGGAAGTCATAAGGATTATTCAGGTAGTCTTGACGAGGTCAATCATGGATATTATATTCTTGACCTACTTAAGCAAGTCTTTTGAAAACCTATTATGAGGAAATGTCATAGTATGTTAATATGTTTGATGTATTGAAGTGTGTATGTGACTCATTATAAGTAATCTTAAGGGTTTTTTAGGCACATCTAGAGAAAAGTATTGGAGGTCTCTCTTTGTGTGACTTATGTGAATCTTAGGATAGCCTTGTGTGACAAGATTATATGCTAAATGGTGTCTAAAATGGTGAACAAAGTGCTTCACTGTACAGTGAATTAATTCACTGTAACAAAGAATGAGGTTACTAAAAAGTGACTTTTAAAAATGCTATTTTTGGTTAAGTGTTTTCTTATGTATTCCTTATTGCGAAATGTTGTTCTTATGATTATAATATTATATTTAAATTAAAATATGCATATTTTCAATAAATGTCCTTTTTCATATTTTTATGAATAAAGTCATACTTAATACATGTGGTTGTACTAATTCAAGGCTTTTCTCTATCTATATAGTTCTTGGTATGTTAGGAGCTTTGAGAAGTGAAGACTTTGATTTATATGATCTTTCAAGAATATTTGAAGTATGTCCTCACATGACTCAAGGTCATATATGTCTTTTATGTTTTCATTCAAAAGTATTGTAACAGAATATGTATTTCTATATTCATATTTTGAAGTAAGGGCCGTATCATAAGTATTTTTGTGTCTTAAGATGATGAGATTGAGACTTAGTATTTCCTATTATTTTTATATGAAATTATTTTGAAGACTATATTATGTTTTCTGAGAAATTTTAATTCCGCACTACTTTTCACTATTTATATGCAATGAATAATATGAAAGGGCTTGTCTTAGACCTCCGAGAGGTCGACGATGCCGGTTACAATCCAAGATTGTACCCTAACTTCTATAATATGGTTTTTGGTTGTGACAGTATCTCTTTGTGTTGCTTAAGTGGTTCTTAGGATAGCTTTGAGTGGGAACATTACATGCTAAAAGGTGTCTAAAGTAAAGCATTAGCAATTCACTATAAGAGTGCATTTATTCACTGTACATTGAATGTACCTCACTGTTAAGTGGATCAAAAATTATGATTTTTTTTAAAAATGTTTCCTTATATGTTCTTAAGTTGTTAAATGTTAGTTTATGATTATTATATTATTTTTAAATTAAAAGATGCAAATTTTCAATAAATGTCCATTTTTATATATTTTTATGCATAATGCTATACTTAGTACATGTGGTTGTACAAACTCCATGATTTTATGTATCTATATAGTTCTTGGTAGGTGAGGATATTTAAGACGTCAAAACTTTGACTTAGAAGATCGTTCAAGAGAAGTTGAAGTATGTCCTCACATGACTCGAGGACATATATGTCTTTTATATTTTTCATTCAAAGTATTGTAATAGACTAATTATTTCTATGTTCGTAGTGTCACAAGTATTCTTGTGCTGTAAGATGATGAGATTGAGACTTAGTATTTCCTTTTACTTTTATATGAAAGAGATTTTGAAGACTATATTATATTATGTGAAAAGTTTTAATTCCGCACTACTTTTCACTATGTTTATCTATTAATGATATGAAGGGGCTTGTATAAGACCTCCGAGAGGTCGAGTACGCCGATTATAATCCAAGATTGTACGGTAGCTTCTAGGGTATGGTCTTGGGATATGAAAACCTTGGTATCAGAGCATAGGTTTTTGAAAGTAGTATTAGGAATCGAAAAGTCTCATCAAGCCATGTCTAGTAGAGTCTTGACCATCGGTGTGAGTCATGACACATCTATGGGAGAGAGGCTATAGGAAAATAGAGTTTCCCTTCTTTTCTACTCCTATGTCGTGCGTTAGAGTACATGTTATGAATATCCTTGTTATGAGTATCCTTGTGTTTTCTAGGATATGAATACTAGAAGGATGGCTGCTAGAAGGTTGGAAGAGTAAAGTGTGAATGAAGAGATTCGTTCTCAAGTTGATAAACATGAGAAAGTTCCTTAAGATGTGCAAGGATTACAAGGTGCCCAAGTGCCTCCCAAAGGTGATCTTATTCCTTATGTGGAAGGTGGTATTGAGGCTCCGGAGAGGTCTAATAGGGAAATTAGAAAGGTTTTGATTTCTATAGTCCGAGTCGTGACTATGCAAGCTAATTTTGATATAATACCTAGGGTTGTGAAGATCACTATGAAATCGAGGTTGAGAGATTTTGTGAGGATGAATCCTCCCATCTTTCTTGGCTCTAAGGTAAATGAGGATCCCCAAGAGTTTCTTGATGGAGTGTACAAGGTGTTGAAATCTATGGGGTTACATCAAGGTAGAAGGTAGAGTTGGCTTCGAATCAATTGAGGATGTTTCTCAAATATGGTACACTCGATTGAAGGATAATAGGCCAGAAGAATCGGGTCCTATTGAGTGGGAAGAATTTAAGGAATTTTTCTTGTTATGTACTTTCCCCGAGACAGGATAGACATTAAGGTGGAGGAGTTTATTAATCTCAAAAAAGAAAAATTGAGTGTTGAGGAGTACACTTTGAAATTCTCAAATTTTTCTAGGTATGCCCCTTATGTTGTGTCAAATCCAAGAGATGAAATGAGTCATTTTATGACGGGGGTAGCCGACATAGTGTTTGAACAATGCCATACCGTTATGTTGCACTATGATATGACCTTCGCTAGACTGATGGTGTATGTGCAATCAATTGAAGAATCTAAAATTAGGAGGATGGATAGAAGTTTGAAAAGGAGTAGTGCTAGTACAAAGAGAAAACTAGTTTTAAGAAGATCGTTCAAACTCAAGGAGAATTTAGGAATTGTAAGTTCAAGTTTGAGAAAGGAGGTGGTTCCAAAGATTCAAACCTACTTGTGCAAATTGTGGACAATATGGTGAGTGTCTTTTATGTACCGGGAGTTGCTATGGTGGTGGTAAATATGGGAACAAAGTGAGGTATTATCCTATTATTGGCACTAGAGGGAGAGAGGGTAAGGTAGTTGCTTCTAGTGTTCCGAAGGTTGATGCTCCGACAAAGTGGTGTTTCTATGCACTCCGTTAAAGAGTGGAGAAACCGGATGACAAGGAGAGTGATGATGATGTTGGTAAGTTCTCTTTGTTTTGTTGCAATATGAGTTCCTTCTAAGTGGAGAAGTATTGTTTTTAGATGGGATAGAAATCCTGGAAATTTTTGCTTGAGCATGGTGTTTAGGAGTTTGGTTGAAATTGAATTTCATTATGTTCATACATTGTGTATCTTATGAATTTATGATTATGTTGTAATATGTGTTTATATTTTGTTATCTTGCATATTAGCATGTTTATATCATGAATTGCTTAAAATTTGGATATTTTAAAAATTGCATCGAATCACTGTAGCATATTGAAAGACTTCACTATAATATTTCGTGAAAATTGCCTATTTGATTATTTGATATAAACTTGTAATAATATGCTTAAAACTGATGTATATAAGTATTATATTCAATATAAAATGTGTTTTTACTATTTGGAAAGAAGCATGTGAGTTTGTAGCATAATGAGCTATAAAATTGTCTTCTTGTTTCTTGTTTTTTGCGAATTTCTTGACTTTGTGAAGTTGATGTTTTGTTATTTTTTATGTGTGGTATGGTTTTGTTCTGTGTTGTTATTTAAGTCTCTAATCTTAGAAGTGTTCAGAGAGTAACAAGTGTAATTCGAGGACGAATGTTAACTAAGTGAGGGATATTGTAAGACCCCAAAAATAACCTAGGTTAACTAGAGCCTAACATGTATGTATTGGTGGTCTAAGGTCCTAAATATGTCAAATATATGATACATATTCATTATCTAAAGTATCAGGTGTGTTGGAAGTCACACGTTAAGGGACGACTAAGACGTTCGACGACTAAGTCATGTATGTGACTCATATGTGATTCTATGTTTTTATATGTTTTTGATGAGGTGGTAAGGTCCTTAAAAGAGTGAGTATGGAATTTAAAGGCAGTGTGTCAAGTTTCTTGATGTTTGGAGGTCAAACGACCAATAACGTTCATGAAGTTCGAAAGATATGTCTTGAAACAACTTTGTGTGTCTAGGCAGGTTTTGTCGACTTTTACGTGTTCGTTTTGGATGATATTTATGTGGCAGGTGTTAAACTCATAGACAATCGTATTTTAATTGAAAACATCTTGGAAAATTATTCTCAAAGACCATCAAAGGGTCCTTAAAAAAGGACCCAACTTGGTGTCAAGGCTGTCCCAAGCAGGCCCTGAATGACGGAGCAATCGATGGCTCATGAACATATCGATGCCCCGTCAGTTGGTGTATTTTGCAGGTACTTATCCTGGGGAAAGGAACAGAGCCTTGACATGTCTCAGGGCCCACCGACGGTTGCCAGCACGGCCCGTCAGTGGGCTGATGCCCCATCAATGGGGTCATCAGTGAGGGTTCTCTCTGCGCGCAGGTCTGCTGCCAGTTAAAGGGGTGAATTGTAAATTCACCCAACTTCTAAATGGATGCATTGGCAGTTTGTTAAGGGTATATTGGGTATTTTAAACAAGTATACAAGTGTTTAACACTTAGAATATTTGAATCATCAAAATCAAAATTCCAAAATCTCTTAGAATTCTCAAAAAATATCAATTGAAGTCCAAATCAAGGAACAGATTTGAGGTAACGTTTTGAGTGGAAATTCTTCATCAAAGTGAAAAATTATCATCCTTGTGGTATGAATTTTTATCCTTGAAACTTGTTTCATAAAGGATCCGAACTCTAAAGATATTTTTATGGTTGAATTATCCAATTTCATGATTTTACACTGGATTCTTGCATAAATGATTTGTAAACATTGAATTATGATCTAATTGATATTGTATTGATGATTCCAATCTAAATTACCTATGAACCCATGACTTAGATGAACCCTAGATTTTGACTAAGTTTTGGGTTATTTGATATTGATCTTATGTTGATGAATTCTTATGTAGTTTCTTATGGGCTTTCTAATGATGTAGTAAGTTTAGTAAATTGATATCTAGGTTCTGTTATATTGATCAATTCACATTGAATTAACCTAGTTCATTAATTATTGTAGTTTTTATGTTGAATTGTTGGTTATTGCCTTAGTTAAGGGTCTTGTGTTATTGAATTGAGTAAGTTGACTTTCAATTAAATTGTTGAGGATTATGTGGGAATATGTTTCCCTATTTCACTTATTCTGATATTTTTTATACTTGAGTTCTATTGTGATTTATATGGTCCATTTATGGTGGCGGTGTTATATGTTTTACCTGCAATTGATGTGGCCTTGTTGGCTTACATTATACAATATAATGATCTCGGACTTATTGGCCCCTACTTGTAGCAATATGACTAATTGTGTAGTTTAATTCTGTGAGGCATAATTATGTCTATGTAGATATGAAGTCATATATGGTTCTTATATTCATTTTGTCTTAGGTGATCATGTTAGACTAAGAAATTTACATTATGAGTATAGTGTTAGGGTTGAGTCTTGGTTATTCCTACTTGTCTATATGAGTCTATGCAGAGTATATTGATGTTATTATGATAGTATACAGTATCACTTGAAGAAGTTAGGTTGTTTCCTATGTGATTCTAGAATGACTTGCATTTGGGTTAAAAGTGAAGTATGTGGTATCTTGTCTTTGTTGACTTGTGTCTTTTGCTGATGTATATATGATTATTAATATGAGATGTCTTGGTCTAGGGTGTTAGAACTGTTAGTCTTGAATGTATGAATGAAATGTGACCTTAAATGATGTTATGAGAGTCTTTTACGTGAAAACCTTGAGATAAGGGTAAGGTAAAGATTGTTGAAGTTGTAAGACTTACTGGTATCCTTCATAGTAAAGGAATGATGAACTTAAGTTTAGTTGGCTGGAACGGCATCATATGAATCCTTAGGAAAGTCATCATGAGCTTCCTATCGCCATTGTAAGGTAGCCCTAGTTGACCTTTCCTTTGTATGCTCAATGTGATTGGGTTATAAGCTTGACATGGAACACGTTTATTTGAACATAATGTATGAATTAATCTATGAGAAAGAAGGCTAGCAACAGGTGAGTAAGGTAAGGGAAGTAGTTCTACTTAAAATATTAGACTAGAATACAAAGAAACCCTTCATATTCCTTAACTATGTGCTACCTGGGATGTGTGCAAGTTCTACCATTGACAAGTAGAACAACCTAATCGGAGTAGGATAGAACTACAGATTCCCTGTCTTGTTATCATGGTCTTTGTACGTTATTGCCTATTCTCCTCATATGGAACATCAATTAGCATTAGAGAAGTTTTATGAGGTTTATGTGGTGATATGAGACACTATCTAAACAATGCACAATAGACTTTGAAAGTGTTACTTGGAGTTCCTAGGTCTTGTACGATACCATTATTTGAATTTCCTTTATGTGATGTATGTGTTTTAATGAAATAATGAAATAATCATATATTACTAAAAGCATGAGCAAACACAGTTGAAAGTTGAATTACAGTTTTACCCCTTCTATAAATAAAATTATTATAAAATATCTAAATATTTGATAGTATAAATTTAATTAAAAGGTTAATGACTTTTAGACTTCTAAAGATTGATTTCTAATTAAATATTCAATTAATTAATATTTATCATCTATAATCTATATGTATATAATAATTATAATTTTTTTTAAAAAAGTAAGTCTTTACTAAATTGCTATATTTTTCCTCTTTCTCAAAACTTTTTTCTTAACCCCTCTCATGAATAATATAATTTATGTGGATAAAGTATTATTCTTTATGATAAATAATAAATTTAATAATATAAAGGGTGCAAATCTGCAAAATGGAGACACACGTTGATAATGTCCTCTCAATTATTATTAAAGAATGACTCTATCTTCACAAATTTAAATTCATTAACGCTTAATTACGTGATAAGAACTTTAATTGTTCTTTCTACATAGTTTGCTAATTTTAACTTCTTTTTTCATATTCTTCATTTATTTATTATTATTTGTTAATTACTTATTCAACTTTATACTCTTAATATTCATAACTCTCATCTTTTCATATTCATAACTTCCAAATATTCAAACTAAAACTTTAATATATCTTTTGATATTCCTTCTATTCTATCTATATAAATTCAAATTTTTTAATCTCATGAAATCCCTACCAAGATTATTAGGCTATCATTTTCATTCTATAGTTAAAGTAGATGAAGAAACCTCTTGAATTTTGATAGGATATGAAAGGAGTCGATAATAACTCAGAGAGTTATGTACTAATTTTATACTTATTTTTTCATCTATACATACATCAGTCTTATAAGAACAATGTTTACATTGGATCTTTCTTAAATCTGTTTCTTTTTGTCTTTTTTTATCACCATCAGACTTCTTAATTTAGTTTTTTTATGAATGTTTTATTGCGTAAGTCTTTATTCTTATTTTGTAATTGTTACATTATATTATTCATTAATTTACATATATATTTCCATAAAATTTTTATCATTATAACATATCTATAAAAATTCACATAGAATACACGTGCGAAGCACGTCCTCAGAAACTAGTGATTTATATAAAGAAGTATATAAATAAATTACTACCTAATCTAAAGGGAGTTAAGCATTCCTTAGCTAAGTATGAAGAGGGCATAAATGATGATCTCTTCATGTCTTATCTTCGGAGGTCTTGAGGAAGTTGATTGATTAAGTGGACATGTTCTAAGCTTTAGTTATTCTTAAGGACTTTTTAGGTAATCTTGAAGAGGTCACTATGGACGTTATCTTCTTGATCTACTTAAGTAGGTCTTTTGATAGCCTTTGGAATGAGAATGTCATATTACCTATATGTTGATATGTTTGATATCTTGAAGTGTGTATGTGACTCATTATAATTAGTCTTGAGGATCATTTAGGCCATGCCTAGAGAGGGTGTATGGACGGTCTCACTTTGTATTGATTAAGTGAGTGTTAGGGTAGCTTTGAATGGGAAGATTACATGCTAAAAGTTTTCTAAAGTGAAGCTTAAGAAATTCACTGTAACAGTGAATGTACCTAATTGTTAAGTGGGTAAAAAATTATGATTTGTTGTTTAAATGTTTCATTATGTGTTCTGATATTGTTAAATGTTTTTCTTATGATTATAATATAAATTTTAAATGAAAAGATGCATATTTTCAATAAATGTCCGTTTTCATGATTTTTATGCATAATACCATACCTAGTACATGTGGTTGTACTAACTCCATGCTTTTATCTTTATATATAGTTCTTAATAGGTGAGGAGATTTAAGAAGAAAGACTTGGACTTATAAGATCGGTCAAGAGAAGTTGAAGTGTGTCCTCACTTGACTTAAGGGTATATATGTCTTTTATGTTTTTGATTCAAAGTATTGTAATATATTAAGTATTTCTATATTCGTATTTTGAAGTATGGGTCGTGTCCCAACTCAGCTCTAGAAATAAAAGTATATGTCAATATATAATTTTAAAGAGCACTTCAGTACGGAGAGAATAATTTTTAACATGAAAAAAGAATACATACCACTAATCTGATTATAACCATACAATATCTAATAAAGATTTATCTCATGCAGAAAATAGCTAGAGAAAATATAGGTAAAAAAAAAGCATAATGTCATATAACACACACTCGGGTAGTAGCAGTGAACAGAGAAACAAAACAATGAAAAGGCATCCTGATATCTAAAGTTAATACTTACATAAATAATGCATCAAGAAGAAAAACACACTAGTGAAATTTGAAATTCTACAACCTCATTTGGACGGGCATTGTTTGAACTTCTAGATGGTCATCATCAACGAAAAAAATGAAGATGATCGATAGTATGAGAAACAAGAAACACTCAAATCATTGTAGGGGGTCGATAATTACAATAATATAGATTAGATAAGACATTTATACATGGAATAACTAACGAATGTCTCAAACATAACAAATCTGGGAGAAATAACCTTGGGAAGTTGAATCAAAACTGAAAATTTGAAGATGTGAGCAACAAAAATAGGGTTTCGTAGATCTATAGAGACACTTTAATTCGTTTCCATTTTATGAATATATAGTTGCATATTTTTGGGCTAGTTATTCTTTGGGCCTTGTCGCTAAATTATGCCACTATAATTTTGTATCGGAATCTTTGGGTCCATTTTTTTGTTACTTTGTTTTGTTGTTTTGTTTGATCTTATATTAATACATATAAAGATGGTCCATGGACCAAATTTAATTTCAAATTCATTTTTACTTTTTATCACGAGATAATTAAAAGAAATTTTTTATGTTCTCTTTTCTAAGATACAATGTTTACACATTACAAACACAATAATATGAATCGACATAATTTGTACACTAACCATTAGTATACCACAATTCATATGACTAATGATATGCGAGAAATATTTATATTAGTAAAGATAGAACATATCGTCAATGTAAAACTTTTTAAAAAGTCAATTTTTATGTTTATCGATTCGATAGATACAACATTTTAAAGAATTATTACCTTAAGGATGTTATCACCATAAAATAACAGGGAATTGTGTGATATATTTTTCAATTGTGCCTTTTGAAAAATTATTAGTACCTTTTATTATCAACTACATATATTTCAATATTTAATTGAGAATCCCTTACTAATGTAGTATGTCCTTTTTGTTATAGTAATGCAAGTTGAATATTATATATATATATATATAGTTATAAATAAGTTGCTAGAATAAGTAACTACGTATTTGATATGATTTTAATAATAAGTTTATTTTATGAGGGGATGTTCCAATTTAGTTTAACATTTATTTTTGGCATTGTGGATCATTAGAATATCAAGTAACTCATTAATTTAATAATAGTTTGACAAACAAATGAAATAAGGATCCAACACATAATTTTTGAATTTTTTTGACATTTTGTAATTCATAAGTAATGTGGGCATCTCTTTAATATTAAAAAAATTCATGAATTAGATGTAAAAGATAAATTTTTAAAAGGTACATAATTAATGTTACTGTGAGTTAATATCCATGTAAAATTCTTTTTTAAAAATGATTATTGTTTCTCTGAGAAGGACACGGTTGAATGAATCCAATGCTATGAAATATGAAAAGATTATAAATAACTTTCTATTTCTATTCATAAGAAAATTATGAAATTTAAAATTGTATATAAATTGTAAATTGGTACGCCCTTCATATAAATCGTAAGAAATAATTAAAAAAGACATCACTTCTCAAGTCCCAATTTTAGATTTTTATGTTGAGTCCAATTTATCCTTTAGGTAAAAACATACAACTATTTCAATATTTATGTTTTCTCTTTATTCATCCTTTTTACTTCTTCCTCAACCATGCACATTATTCAAGAAAATATCATTTTTGTTTTCTTTATTTTCCAATATTAAAAATAAATGAAGAGACTCAAAAGCATAGTAAATGTATGTAAATAATGAGTCTCAAATCATTAGTGAGATGATACAAATAATGAAATTAATTGACACTTAGCTTAATTACTTTTCAACACAAATTTCTTTGAAATGTACATATTCCTATCATAAACGATGAAAAATTTAAATTATACACAAACAGAAAAATGCTCATTGGTAATAATTGAAGTGATTTTTGTCTCGCATAAAACTATTTCGTATATTCCAACAATATAATTATTTTAAAATAAATAACTATGCATTAGAAACTAATGTAAAAACATATGAATAACCTTTCATGGTTCCCTATCTATTAATACAGTTTATACATAATCTACAACGAGCTTTTAATTTTTCATACACAATGTAGGAAAAATAAAAGTAGATAGAACGAATCAAAAGTACAATTTTTTAAAATTAAAATGCTCTATTATTGAAAAATAAGTATGTGTAACTAAAATATTCAAGCATACATATCTAATTGTTTACTTGTGAAGATCCATCATTCATTACTTTCAAGATGGGAATATTGTATCATTCTTGTTAATAATTGACTTGAAACCTTTTCTAGTTTAAGTTAGCATTCGACATGTTGGGTTTTGAAATGTGAATGAAAAATGAAGTGTTGTGACTTTTACGAAGAGATATGACTTTAATGAAAAGTTGTTACTTTTATGATGAGTTGATACTTTTATGAAAAGTTGTTCTAAAACATTATATTAGAGAAGATAGAAAAATTTAGCTTTCCGCGGTCTGGTGTAAAAATCAGTGGAAGCTACCGACGGACCGTATATCAGATTATGGGCTCTAGGTGGTGCCGTCATTGGGTTCTAGACTAAGGGGTGTATGATCTAACCCACAGCCGACCAGAACAATCTGTGGTTGGACATACAGTCCGTAGGTGAGTGTCAACAACTATTTAGAGGAAATTTGATTTTCTGTTTGTGACGACCCAAGTTTAAACCCTAGATGTTGCCGACACTGGCGAACCTTCATTCTTTTCGAGTACAAGCGGAACACAAACTAAAGCATAGAAAATCTTAAACCCAAACTAAATTCCATTGCTCAATTACTCAGCGCTTTTAAATGTCCATACAATACTCAAACGAAAGTACATATTGTAAAATCCTCGACCCTGTCTATCTACGAAGAGTACTATTATAGACTTATATCGGGATAAGTCCCTGATATCCTAACAAACAAAAAAAAAAGTTGAACCCTCCGAAAGAAAGGACCCTTACCATAGGGAGCTCTAACAGCAAGTGGTATTAATGAAGCTTTTATTGATGGCCTAGAATACCTGCATCCGCATTAAAAAAAGGAAGACAAAATGTCTTCAATTCATGGAATGCACGAGCATGTAATGGGAATTCTAAATCGTAAACAAAAGCATGAACAAATGGAAAATAAACATAATTACCACTTCTCAACTCACTAAACTGAATTGAACTCAACTCAACTCAATGAAACAGGGCTAAACTTAATATTGTGGTACTCAACTATGTAAAACATAGATCAACTCAACTCACAGAAATAGAGCTCAACATAATAATGAGACACTCAACTTAGTGGAACATAATTCAACTCAACTTAGAGAAAAAGGGCTCAACTCAATAATAATTGTAAAACTCCAAAAGTTCCATGACTTAGACTAGACCCTCATGTAATGTTTAATACTAATTGAAGACCTATATTAATTTATTCAACCTCATTAGGAGGCATGAATACCTAAACGTCAAGGGACGACCATGACGTTCAGAGATTTTTTTAAAATAACCTTGTGTTCCTTCATGTGTCTCAAGGGGTTTAAAAAGTCGTATAAATGCCAAATTTGGTAAAAGGTTTAGAATACATATTATAGTGTTCTTGGCGTTGAAGCCTTCTCGTACACTCCATAATGACCACCCTAAAGTCCCTCGAGGAGGACACAACATTTGACCCTAAAAAGCTTTCAAAAAAAGTGTGGCATTGACGAAGCAAAGAACGAGCCACCGATGGGATAACATCCCGCCGATGGTGGTCCTTATTTGACACTTCGAAATGTAACCAAAATCTCGCAAAAACAGGTCTCTTAACCAAACCATGAGGAGCAGTATGGTCCGTGGTCTGATCGACGTCCCCTGGATGGGGTTTTGTTGTTTAGGCCCCTTGTTTCACTAACTTAATTCGGTTAAGTTAGGGGTAATTAGATAATTTTTTATTTATTTTATTAATGTTTCTAGGGTTGTCTAAGAAGTTATTTAGGGACTATGAAAGGGTTATAAGTCATTAATCTATAACACCAAATAATTTCACAAACCTAAATCTCTCTCACTTCTCTCTACTTTTTCTCACTACCCCAAAGACCCTCATTGAAGAGAAGAAGATCAAGGCTTTGTTCTACAATTTTCTAAGAATTAACGAGGTATGTAAGTTATTCACTCTTGGTACTCCTTTCCCCAAGATATTATTCAAAATTTTGTTTATGTTGTGCTATACTTGATATTATTATTAAAGTGAAGAGTAAATGAAGCTATGAATGTATGATAAGTATATGATTATGATGAATGTGCGATCTTGATGAGGTAAGGTTATGGAGGTGTAACACTCCGAATGTCTAATACCTAATCTAGATCCTTACATGTTGAACAAAGACTAGTAATTTTTTTTAAGGGCTAATATATTGTATATAAATCATTTAAGAATTTTTAAAGTCAAAACATTATGAAAAGTCCATGTCGTTCGGTGAATTGTGAAATAGAGGTTAGTGTGCCTGGTCATGTTTCATAGGGTTTTCAGAGTTGTAATTTCCAAAAATTTTGCATAAAGGTGTTAACCACGTTTTAAATTATGTTTAGGGTCGAAAAGTCTTGGTACGACTCCCGAAGGACCACCTTAAGGGCCCGTGAGAAGGACCCTTCCAAAATGGCCAAAAGCTGTCAAATGACAGTGGCTACCTACGAGACCAATGGACGAGGTGTCTATGGCTTCCGTAGATGATGCGTTAACCGTTTTTAAAGAGTGTCAAAAAATATAGTCGCTGGCACCATCGACGTACGTGTATTACGGTGGGTGAACATGTGCATGAACTGATCCTACGGACCGCAGGTTGGGGTTTCATAGGTGAGGTGTGTTATGGACTGGTCAGTTTAATGTTAGGTCTTTTAATTATTTAGTTACTTAGGTGGTTAATTAAGGGTTAGGGATTTCCTAATTAAGTTAATTAAGGAACTATATTAATACCTAACCTTCATTAATCTAACTTAACTCACTTCAGTTCCAAAACTCAAAATCCTCTTCCTTCTCTCTACTCTCTCTTTCTATTCCTTAAGACTCCATTGAAGATAAATAAAAGGTTACAAGTGCTCTAAGATTCAGATTTTTCTCCATCAATATTCATTTATATCTAAGGTATGAGAACTCTTCATCTACGGGATTCGTTTCTCAAAAGTGTTCTTTCAAATTGATTTCCAAAGTTGATAACCACATAGGTTTCATTCCTAATAGAAAATTGATCTTTCAAATTGTATTGTTCTTGGTTTATTTTGTTTATTATGAGTGGTATATGATCTTATAATTTGTTAATTATGGTATTTCATCATATTAGACATAGTTATATATAAGAGATCATGAATTTACCCTATTTCTCTGACCGTAAGTTATGAATAGATGTTGAATTGAAATATGATGATGCAATAGACATAGTTCTAGTGTTAACTACTATTATATGATGTTTTTAAGTCTATTATTAGATTAATATGGTTGGTTAATGGTAATACCATGGAAGGAGGTGTATGAAAGTAAATTGGTAAGACCTATGATCTTGAATCCTTAAAAGAATTGTGATGGCTTGTACTTGATAGTAATATTCCATTAAATTATCGATTGTGATTAGATTAGATAGGTGATGGTATGATGAATGTGATTGAAATGTCATTATTTTATGGATTGTGAGATTATGAATAAGGTGTAATCATATAATGTTTATCTGAATCATCTATGTGCCTTACTATGACATGATGATAATAATGTGTTAATATCACCTATGAGGGTTGTATTGAAAGGAAGTTCTCATGCAATTCAAATTGACATAATTATTATTAATGTACAAGTTGTTAGTATATTCTGGCCTATACCAAGCTATGATAATTAATAAAGGATTAATGACATTTCAAAGAGGGACTTTAGCATAGCATAGAGTGAACTTGTTACGAAATGTGTCCCTTCTCAATATGGGAAGGTATGTTCACAATGATTCTAATGAGATTCAGATTACAATGAAACTGTGCATAAGTAGGGTCTCAACTATGCCTTCTAGTTCTTGAACTATATTGCCCCTATAAGAATACTAGCTAGTGGATCAATCTAGAAAACTATGTTCATGATATCGTACTACCTTAACAAGTAGATCACCTTATTTCGGTGTAGATTTTCATGAAACCGGATTCCGCATTTAGCTAATGTTGTCTATGTCGGTTAAGACAATTGTTCCCAAAATTAAAATGTATGTAATATGTTAACTCTAGATAGGATGATATAAAGGGGTTCATCTTAATATAGGTAAAGGTATGAGACTCTACCTATGGATTGCACTAGCTTGACTTGAGGGAAGTCTTAGGAGGATGTTCTTGTGCTTTTATTACTCTAATGATATGCTTATATTGACTGTACATTTTGATGACCTTTATGATGTTAATTTCACTTATGTACATGTTATTGGTCTATGTTAATAAATTTGATGATGACTACTCATGATGCTATGTTATATGAAGTTAGACATTGCTTGTGATCTTTTGTTGGGATTACCTTGTTGTGTTGGGTTATGGGACTTCACTTGATCATTGAACTTGTAAGATTGGTAATGGGTTATGGGTAATGGTCTTGGACAAGTTGTAATGTTATGAACTGTTATACGTGCTTTGTTGACGTATAACATTATGTTGGAGTTGTTTGGGATATGTGCTTTGATATGCTACTACACATGTTGACTTGACATTACTTGATGATGTTTGTTTTGTATTGTATATGGTATTGATTGATAAATATTTGTTTCTTCGTTCATATGTGTTCTTGATTATGCATAAAGGCTTTTCAAAGTAAATTATCATTTTTTAACATATGTTCATACAAGCATGATTTTAATGTTTTATGTGCATACGTTTTCATACTTAGTTCAAGTGGTGCACTAATCCATATCACTATGTGTTCTACAAAAATATCGGTTACGGACATTGACTTTATAGGAGGCTGATAAAAAAACATGGAATCTTTTCTCCTAGTGTTGTTAGGTCCTCATGTTATGGGATATTACCTATTTCTACATTCTAGGTTTGAAGTTGTATTGTCATAAAGACATTGTTAATTCCTTTATCATTCGATATATATGTAAGCCTATATTTTCATGTTTACTTTGTATTTGCTATGTGAAAGATTTGTACTCATTTAGATGGTTCAATGTGAGACTAAGTATTAGACAGATGAGTATGTATCTTATGTTTTCTAAATAAGAAGGCTATGTATTCTTCATATGCGACTGTAATGTGAATTAGAAAAAATAGAGTTTCAACTACACATCTCCTAGTTCCGTAATGATGTGCCCTAATAGGAAGACTAGCTAGTGGATCCACCTAGATGCAATGTTCATGTACTGGTTCTACCTTAGCAAGTAGATCACCTTCTTTCGGTGTAGGGTTTCATGACTCAAATTCCATGTTTTGCTCACATAATCTATTAATGGTTATGGCGAATGTTCCCAAAAGTAAAATGAATGAATGATAGTGATAGAGATGGACACTAAATAGGATGACTTAAGGTGTACTACTTAGTGTAGGTAAGGATGTGGGACTTTACCTATGCATTGAACAATTTTTCCTTGAGAAGAGTCCTAGGAAGAGTTCTTATGTACTTATGTGATGGATGAATTTCATGATGTTGGTTCTACATAATGTTGTCCTTAGACGGTGCTTGGTTTCATTTGATGAAAATGATATTGGTTGAAATTGTTATATATAATTATTACTACACAATATGTTATGCTATATGAGGTTAATGCATTACTTATGGTCTCTTTTCTAGTTTACTTTATTTATGTGGGGTTATGGGACATCACATGAACAATGCACTTGTAGTCTTGGGTTTTGAATGTGAATAAGGGTCATGTTTTCTTAAATAATATCACATCCAGAACATGAAATGTTGATATGAATTTATGATGATGTTGTTCTTTCAAAAATAAATATGAACATGTCTTAATGGTTTTGTAACTATTGACTTGTATATGCTCTTGTGTGTCCATAAGGGATTTCAAAGTGACTTAGATGGTTTTAAACAAACTGTCCCTTTGTGCATGTTTTCAAAGATCTTACTTGCATATGTTTCCATACATAATACATGTGGTTGGTACTAACCCATAATCTATCTATGTCTACAATAATGTAGGTTCAGGCTATTAAAGGGCTTCAAGGCCATTTTCATGAAAGAGTTGGATAGCTCCCAAGTTGTTGGTGACTTCTAAATTTTTGAGGATTATGACGCTATTATAGTTTTACCTGTTTACTATGTGTATGACAATGTTCATTTCTAATATTTTCAGAATTTATTGTATGTTCTATATGAGATATATTGTAATAGTGTAAGAGTTATGACCCAAATCTTGTATTTCTATAATAGATAGTTATGTATAAGATAATATTAGAATATGTTGATTAATTTGAATATATTGATAAACGAGAAATCTATGTAAAGTTCATATAAAGATAAATGATAAGTCCAAATATACTTCTTATGTAAAGCATTAAATTTTTCCATTTTTTTCTAACTTGATATGCAAACCTTATATGCTAAGGGCCAGTCTAAGACCTCTTCGAGGACTAAGAAATCGATTACATCTAGGGGGTGCTCTTTGGGCGTGAACATTTTTGTATTAGAGAATGAGGTTGAGTAATATTATGAATGATGTCTGACTAAAACACGTCTACTTAGAGTCTTGTTCACAATTGTGAAGAACGCCACACTTCTAAATTAGAGGCTATGTGATGCTTAGGAACTTCTCATCTTCATGGTATTCCTATGTCGTGATTCAAGATTCATAACTCTATGTGTCCTTTTCATCAAACCATTTTCTTGTTGTCATAGGCTATGACTATTAGAACAGTAGCCGCAAGAAGAGTTGAAGAGAGAATGTTGATGCAGGAGCTCCTTCCCTAGATAACCAAGCTCCTCCACAAGTAAATCAAGCTCCTCCTCAAGAACAACTCCTCAAGGTGACCAAGCTCCAGTCAATCCTCCTGCTATGACGAATGGAAATATAAGTTTTGTTTTCCTATATTTGGATGTGTCTCAAACTTGGTATACTTAATGAAGGGACAATAGGGCTTTAAGAGCGAGTCTCACAAGTTGGGAAGTCTTTAGGAGGGAATTTCTTGATAGGTTCTTACTAAGGAAGAACAGAGCATCAAAAGTGTAAGAGTTGATCAACCTTCGTCAAGGAGGTATGAGTGTGTTAGAATACTCTTTGGAGTTCACTAAGTTGTCTAATAATGCCTCTTCTTTTTGTCCAATCCTAGAGATTAAATAAACCCTTTTGTTACTGGTGTGTAGGATGATCTTGTGGAAGAGCATTGTTCGGCGATTCTTCATGACAACATGTACATTTCTTTTTTGATGGTGCATGCTCAAAAAGTTGAGAAAAGTAAGCTTAAGAGGGAGAATAGAGAGGCTAAGATGGCTAGGTCTATGAATAAGGTACTTCTAAGGGTATGTTAGAAATTTAAAACAAAATTTCAAGATGATTTTGTCCAACTAAGTTCCTTCTTATTTCTCCAAGGCCTGTAATGATAGGGTGTCTAATCTTAGCTCCCAAATGGTATGAGGTGGTGATTCACCAAGTGATAAACTTATTTCTATCAAATGTGGTATGAAAGACATGGGTGAATGTCTAGATGGGATTGATAAAAGCTTTGGTTGTTGAAAGAGTGGCCATAAGGTGAGGAATTTCTTGTGGTAAAGGGTCAAGGAAAGGGTAATATCCAAAAACACGAAATAGGTCCTAGTTCACATGCTCCTAAGAAGAACCATTTCTATCCTCTCTACTCTAGGGTGATCAAGACGATTCTCCTGATGTTGTCACCGGTATGATATAATATTTTCCTTTAGTGTCTATGCATTACTAGATCCAATGCCACTATATATTTTGTAACTCTTTTAGTGGCAATGAAATATGATGTGTTAGCCTATTTATTAATTGAACATTTTTCTTTTACTACACCGGTGGGTGACTCCATATATTTGTCCATATATTTTTCTTTAGGAGTTGTGCCATATTATTGTCCAATAGAGTTACATTGGTCTATTTACTAGAACATGATATATTTGACTTTGTTGTCATATTGGAGATTGATTGGTTACATGCTTGTTTTGCTTCAATTGATTGTAGAACAAGGGTAGTTAAGTTCAAATTTCCTAATGAACTCGTCTTATAATGGAAGGGGAAAACTCAATCCCTAGAGGTTGAATCATTTCATGTCTAAAAGCTTGTAAGATAATTTAAAAGGGATGTTTTTATCATATTGTGAGGGTCAAGTACCTTAATTCCAAGACCCCTCATTTAGAGTCATTCCCGTAGTGAAGAATTTTCCAAAAGTCTTCCCCGATAATTTAACCTAAATTCCTCTCGAACGAGAAATAGACTTCGGCATAGATTTGTAGTCAGATACAAAACCCATTTTGTTTCCTCCTTATCAGATGGTTCGGGCTTATTTGAAAGAGTTGAAGTATCAACTCAAAGAATTTGCTTCACAAGGGTTTTATACAACAAATCATATATCCATAGGGCACTCTAGTATTTTGTATGTAAAAGAAAGATATGTCTCTTAGGATGTGTATTGACTACCGGCAATTGAACGAGATCACCATAAATATTAGGTATCATCTCCCTAGGATTGATGATTTGTTTGATCAACTCCTAGGAGCAAGTTACTTTTTGAAAATTGATTTGAGGTCTGGAAATCACTAACTTAGCATGAGAGGTGAAGACATACCTAAATGGTTTTCGAACTAGGTATGGTCATTATGAGTTCCAAATTATGTCTTTAATTTAACTAAAGACCCGACGATTTTTATGGACCTTATGAATAGAGTTTTCAGGAAATATGTTGATTAATTTATAATTGACTTCATCAATTATATTGTAGTATATTCTAAGAGGTGGGATGAGCATATAGAGCATTTGAGGGAAGTATTGAAATTCATCAAGGAACATCAACTATTTTCTCAATATAGTACCTGTGAATTTCGGTTAAGATCAATTGCTTTCTTTTGTCATATTATTTCGAGTGAGGGTATAGAAGTCAATCCAAAGAAAACAACGCTGTTAAGGATAGGCCTAGAACATTGACTTCAACCGATATTAAAAGTTGTTTGGGTTAAACCGTGTATTATAGGATATATTTTTATGGATTTTCATCTATCGCTTCCCCTTTAAACCTTTACCGAAAAGAACGTTAAATTGAGTGGTCAGAAGCCTTTGAAAGAGGTTCGCAAAAGTTGAAAGATAAGCTTACTTCCGCTCCAATGTTGACCTTACCGGATGGTACCAAAGGGTTTGTAGTGAATTGTGACGCTTCTCGAATAGGTTTTGGTTGTGTCCTCAAGCAACATTGTAAGTTGAGAGCATATGCCTCTAGATAAGTCAAGGTACATGAGAATAACTATCAAACTCACGATCTTGAATTAGCAGCCGTAGTGTGTTCTTTATAATATGGAGGCATTACATATATAGTGTACATGTTTATGTATTAACCGACCAAAAGAGTCTTCAATATGTGTTCAGTCCAAAGGTGTTGAATCTCTGACAAAAAAAGCTCTTCAAAATTTTTAATGATTGCGACATCAGTGTGCTTTACCACCCTTGCAAGGCCATTGTGGTTGCCGATCCTTTGAGTCGAATGTCCATGGGTAGTGTAGCACATGTTCCCGATGATATGAGAGAGTTAGTGAATGAAATGCTAGTACACAACTTTAGGCCTACAACCACCACACTATTGTGTAGCCAAAACTAGCAAAAAGTGTGGCATTTGATGAAAGTCTTCACTTTTGGACTTTAAGTATTACTTTTTAGGGTTGGCCTAACTAAGCGTAACCTTTTACATTAGGCAACACTTTTAAAATGTTGCAATCTTTTGTTACACAGATAAAGCATAGCCAAAGTGGTGTAAGGGCACATGCACACTTTTTTGTGATGCATTAGCATTTTTTTTAATAATACTACACTTACAAATGTTGCCTTTGCATTGTTATTAGTCACACTTCAAAAGTTTTGCCCCTTATATGTCATCAACACTCATAATGTTTAACTTTATATCTCATGTAGAACGATGCTTAGAAAGTTTATCTTTATAGATTATCTAGAGCATCACTTATAATGTTAAACGTTGTACCTCATGTAGAACGACACTTAGAAAGTGTATCTTTATATATCATCTAGACAAACACTTATAAAACGTAACTTTAACATTGGATGTCCTACAACAACACTTTTGAATTGCATATATTAAATAAATGATCACATAGTAAAATATACAAGTGACATAAAATAAAAAACTAACAAATAATTTAAGTGAAGTTATATGTTTTAGATTAACATCGAGAAACATGTCTTGTATAACCAATACTTAGAAAGAGATTGCTTAAAGATCTCTAATATCAAAAAATTCCAAAAAAAAAATTATTCAAACGTAATGACAATAGTACAAAACACTTCATCGTTCTCTACAAAAGATCGAGTTTACTTAATCCACAACTCAAATTCAATTACCAGCATTTTCTCGCACATTCAAAATAAAATTATAAGTTAGTAAACTAAATGTTGAAATACATAATTCGAGATTATCCACTGTGATCCAACAAATCCAAATATTGTGCAAATCATATAGAACATGAATCTAGGAAGGAATCATAATTTATTTCACACACAAAATGTTCTGCAACACTTGTTCAATGTAATTAACCAAATAGGTAAAAGGCTAAACTTAACAAAAAGCAGAAGGAACTTCTCACTTGACGCCACATCCGTGCGTCTCAAAATCATAAGTAGAACAAAGTTCTATACTGTAAAAACTCTACATCAAAAGTAAAACAAGTTTCAATAACTCTCATGCACCATACAACCCATATTTTATCTAGTAACCAAGATATGTACTTGTGGTGCTAGCTTGAGTGTTTGACAGACACTTATGAATGCCCACAAGTAGACCGTACTACAAATATCAAAGATCATTAGACCTATGCTCAAAGCTAATGGAGTGGAAGTGCCTTTAATCTTGCACTAATAATATTGCTTACATTCAGTGTGTCCAAAGTTGTGCCTCTCATAAGCGTGGCCTATGAAAGTGAACACTATTAGAAGCGATATCAGGATAAAACCACCAATTCAAGACAGTGCATACCTTGCAGGACTGGTCATGACACTAATTTACAAGATTCAAATTTTTGTACAAGATGTAAGAATAAGAGAATATAACTACCCCAGAACATTTTACAAATAAATAAAAAAATATCCCAAAATTTGATCATATTTATTGTTAGTTATCAATATATATGTGCATGTCCAGAAATACAATCATAAAACTTTCATGGTATTCAACCCGTACAACACATTTTCTCATGTTTTGAACTACCACTGTCGCCCTCCAAATTTAATGAAATAAACAGGAAAAATTGTATAGAAAGATATCTAACTGAGACAAGTTAACAATTAAAGCAATAGATGTAAGGATGCATACTCCAATATAGATGAACATAATTGTCCAACCAACAACTTTACAGCTTTGGCATACTAGATCTGAGACAAAATAAAGAGAGGCAAATTATAGTAGGAAATACCTACTTATATTATTCATTTTAAATGATATAAATATAGTGACCTTAGGCCTAAAATGTCCTAGTGTGAGTTTAGAGAGAGAGTATGAATTACAATACTTGAGTATATGTTGGTCCTGTTGATTCTTGTGAACTTGTATGAATCTTTTAAGAAATACAAAAAATATTACTAGTCCTATTAGAAGTTCAATGAAGAAGTTCATTTTTTTATTTTTGGTTTCATTGTTGAGCGGTACTCACTCCACTTTATGAGTGAAAATAGCAATATGGTTTAACAAGTATGCTGAAATTTCTTCTTGCCATGTTATATGCTGTTGTTACAGAATCATGAAAAAGACTAACACACCCTTGATTCCCTTGTTTTATACTTTGATTAACTTGCAATTTCTTAAATAGTACCACACCTCCAAATATGATTAGGTCCACTTATCAAGAAAAATACAAATTATGTAGACGTAAGGAAAAACAAAAAATTGTACAAGTCTACCTAATTCTAATTCCAATATTGATGTCATAACACTCAGCGGAACATGATATCCAAGTGACAAGAAAAAGGTCAATACAAAGTTACAAGAGTGTTACGAGAAATAGGATGAGGTCTAGCCGTCTGACCTCATGAGGTAGCATCATCTACCATATGATTTCTTACCTCATGACCATAAAAATAGGACATGAGATACTTGATACATCTTGGATATAGGAAAAATGTCCATTGTTCAATACATTCTCTAAGGTCAGTAGGATCGGGAAAATGCTCACTCTCCACAAAATTGTACCATTGATGTAATGTTTGATAACCTTGATTGAAAAAAATGCATTGTTCAACAAAAATGAATAGGATTTAAAGAAACATGAAATTATGGTTGAGTTTTAGAAATTTAATTTAACTAGTTGCCCAGAGAATCCATCTATCAAAGAACAATCAAAGAGTTAAAAAGTATACTATCATTCTAAAGTAAAACAATAAATTATTTGCTTGCACGTTTTACTCTAAATGCATTATATCTAACATATTAGACATGCCAGTGAGAGGATATTTCTAAAAGGTTCTAATTGGTTCCATTCAGTAGCTGAGAACTTTTAAGCACTCTGCTGTCATATATGTGAAAATCCATGTGATAATTAACTTATATTAAGAATCAGAACAACGAGAATGGACTTGACTAATGAGGAGACAAATCTGTTGAATCACACATTGATGAAAATAAACAGATTCTCACATGAATTTACAAGTAATTTAAACCGAACGCATAACTCAACACCAAATTACATCAAGATCAAGAGAATCAAGGTAGAAGAAAGTTTTTGGTCACATGAAAAAATCCCAATTTTTAGTCTCTTTTTCCAAAAAAAAAAAGAAGGCCCAAAAACTATTGCAATTTTTAAGAATAATATAGCACTAGATGCGTATAAATATGATCATCCCATAATATACAAACAAATCCAACACTATGCCGAAGAAGATTCCCAAGTAACTCGAAAAGGTTTTATCCTTTAAAATGTGATCTAGCTGACACTTGAAGTAGATGGGAAATGATTATTCATTCTTGCCCAGCAGAAATAACACTTAGGTTCATTAAAAACTGACATTCTATATAGACCTCACAAAGAAATAAAATTTACATATATTGCCCATGCAATCTGCAAATGTTAATAAGCATGTAAGAAGCTGAATAATATATCCGACCAAAAATTTGTTTCTTTTGGTAGGTATGTTATTGAAAACCTTCAAAAAGGAAATTTCAAACTCCTTTCCGTAACACTCCGATTATCTAAAGTCTAATATAGAGCCTAACATAGGTTTCAAAAGGTATAGACATTTTTTAACGTGAATTTTAATGTATATAACTCATTTAAGAAGTTGTAGAATGAAAACATTAAAGAACGTCGATGACGTCTAGAACCTAGTTTAAGAGGTGCTAGTGTTCCTTAGCCTCTTTGACTAAGTTTTACGATTGTGAAAATGATAAAATTTTGTGGAAGGGTGTATAACATGTATTATAGTTAGTTAATATTTTAATCATCCATGTACGAATCTCCAAGGACCAACAAAGATTCCTTGAAAAAAACCCTTGGAAAAGTGGCAAAGGCAGTCAAGGGATAGTTTCAGCAACGATGGTCATCGACAAGGCGTGGTCCAATCGACGGTGCATCGATGACAACAATAAATGGACACTTATCAAAATTTTATAAGGTCCTATTTTAGAAAGTCTCTGACCAAAATGATACCAACAGGATGGAGGGTCCTATGGTCGTCGATTGACACACGATGCGTCGACGTGGTCTCGTCTGTGAGACCACTATTTTTGCTGCTGGTTTTTAGTTTAGTTAAAAAAATTAATTAGGTGGTTATTTAATTACTTACTGGTTAAGGGAGGTGTAATTATGTTTGTTAATGACCTATATAATGACCCTAACCTGATAAGACAAACCTAACGATCATAATTTACTAAACCCAAATTGCTACCCCTTCTCTCTTCTTTCTCTCTCCCAAAGAAACCCCATTGAAGACCAGGCTAGAGGTGGGTTATAGGTATTGTAGATATAAAAGTTTCTCCATCAATTTTTGTCAAATATTAAGGTATGATATTTCTTTCACCGTTGGGATCTCTTGCCACAAAGGGTTCCTTCAAATAGATTTCAATAAGTTGAGTTCTAAGTGGGTTCTCTTCCAATGCGAAGTTGATGTGGTGAATTTCTTTATTTTTTATTTATTTATGATATTATTTGATACAAGGATAGAGTTGGAGATTAAAAAAGCTACCTCGCTATGAAAATTGAGATGACAAAGAAGATGTACGAAGCAAAAAAAGAGACGGAATCGATGGATATAAATTTGTTATAAGCAAACGAGGAAGAAAAAGATAATAACGAAGTGATGGAGAGAAAATTATCGGAAGCAAAAATGGATATGGAAGAAATAGAGAAAATTATCGGAAGCAGAAATTGATATGGAAGAAATTATAAAGGATAAAATGAAGGAAGAAATACAGGCATATGTAGAGTCTTTGGAAAATAGTATTGATGCAAATTTTAATATCAGAGCAGGTGAAATAATTATGTTGCTAAAAAAGGATTTTTTTAAGATGAAAACTCAGTTTCTTTATTATAATTGTCTTCCGCTTTTGAAATAGGTTCCTGCTAATCCACTTGAAGATTGTCATCAACCACAATCACTTTTTTGAGGTGTTCACACAAGAAAGGTTAGAGAAAATTTCACTAAAACATTTAATTATATTTTAATAGCGTAAATCCTAACATTCATATGATCATGAGATCTAGTAAATCCTTTTTCTTGTTTAATATGGACTAATCGCCAAACTGTTAATTGAGTGTCATGCACACATAAAAAATCAAAGTGATCATCTTTTTCTTTTGGTACTTGTTGTTGTTTTTCAATTTGTATTGTGAAAATATAAAATGTGTTAATTTATTATATTAATTCTAGTTTTCACCATAAAGGCTAAAGTGTCTAATAGTACACACTCTGTACAGAAGCCTTGAAACCCTAACCAAACATCACAATACTAAAAAAGGACCCATCCGCAGCTGATGGAACTATCTGAATTTTGATTTGTCATCACAATCATCGGATGTTGATAGAATTTAATTTTTTCATGCATTAAGCCTCCAAAAATGAAAAACAAGCACCAAAGATTGTCTGTCCTGATAATACTCTAATGTATCATTTCATAGTTTGTACTTATGATGTTGCTATGTTAATTTTTACCAACATGAACCTGTACCTTTTTCGCCTTTTTCTCTTTCGTCCCTGTTTCTTGTTGTTGCCTTCTTTTGATGCCTTCTCTCTTCTTTTTGCTTAGTTTCCCCTGAGATTTGTTTTTGATAGTTTGGGCTTGTTTTGTGGACCCACTGTCTTTTATTTTTGTTCATAATCTCCTTAATGAACATTTATTTTCTAATTCTTTTTTTGAGTGTCATGAGAAGTATTCAGATTACTATGTCAATCATTCTCTTTCGTGTGTCCTAGAACAGAAATCTTTCCTTGATTGATGAACTGATTATGATTGTTTCCTTGTGTGGTCTAAAATGGGTTCTTATAATAATGAATATTTTTTCATTAAATAGTTTATGTTATCTTATTTTTGGTGGACTGTGAGATTTTTTTTGCGATATGAGCTTTTTAACTATTAGAATTACTTGAAAAGAGATAAAAGGTCAATCTAACGAATCATATCCAAATAAACTACGGTAGATTATTACTCATATCTCATAAAAAGAAATCCTTTTGCTGCTACTTTGAGCTATTTGAGTTTTTCAATGTTGTGATTTGGTTTTCTGCTTTTAAAAAAATTCTGGTTTGGATCTAGTAGGATTATGAGTTTAATTGTTACAATTTCATCATTGCGACTTCTGATAAGATAATTGTTCAATTTTAGTGCGATTCAATTTTGTTTTTGTGTATACATAGAGTTTTAGTGTTTGTATAATTTTATGTAGTATTATTTGAGTAGCATTGGGGTTCCTTTCTTCTACAACATTTCTGGAGTACGCGTTATATCAATCTCCGTCTTTTGACACCTTCCCACTAATTTCTCAAACCATCTATTTGAACCATTGTCTCTTGTGTCCTATGTTGATAGATGATTTAAAGGAACTCCTTTCTCTGACATAAAACAATTATCTAGACTTTTAGATATACTTGAAGACTAATACCTCCTAAGCATTTCAAACACAAGTCTGATCCTCTTGATCTATTTATTGCTGTATTTGTATAGATAATAAGGTATCTAATTGAGTTTCCTTTGTACCTATTTGTCCACTAAATATCTCTACATATTTGATATTGTCATTAACATAATCTTGACCATTCCCTGTTAAACTTTATTAAACATTTTCTATCCAAATGTTATGGTTGGTTGTGGAAGCATCGTTTACAAAAGCACGGTGATCTAATCCTCTTAGGATATATATTTTTAAATATTGTCTGCTTTCTAACATATCTTCTCTTTGCTCGATATGATGACTTAATAGAACATGTTAAGAATGCTCTCTTCTTTCCAAAGTTGTTTATTTTTCTTTAATTAGTGTTTTGATAACTTCTTCTTGTTTTTTTGTCAATTAGTGATATTTTCCATTAAGAAAAAATTCTCCACAGAAACAACTAACTCTTTTTGGACATAGAGCTAGCGCTCACTAAACACTTCAAATACAAATACGATAACTCAATAAAAATAATCATCCAACTATAATGTGGAACACAACTAAGTAGAATATCCTATCAATTGATCTAAATGAGGCTTCCAGCTTTTGCGCCTTTGTCCTTCAATGAGCACTTCAATGGCTATTTTGTTTAGTCTCTGTGTTGTGCTTCCCTTTTTGGCATTAAACCTCAGATCATTTCTTTCAATTAAAATATTTTATATAATTGTGGAAAAACAGAATCCCACGATTCCAGCTGTTGGTTTACTATTCTTGACCCTGTTGATCATCCATTTGACTTCATATTCCAAGATGTCTACTTGTATGTGATATCCTAACAAGTTCAATATTTCTTTAAAGGCATATAAAGAGTAAGTACAAGCACAAAATAGGTGATCAAGGTTCTCTATATGACCATTATTGCATAGAACACAATTTACCTCAACTTGTATAACCCATTTCAAGACTCTGTCTAAAGTGGAAATCTTCCTCTGTAATTTCATCCAAAGAATAAAGTGGTGTCTTGGCATCATACCCTTGACCTGAACCTCGTATTTTCATTCAACATGAGATATTGAGGTCTAAGTTTCACATAGTTGTTCTTGATGCTGGTTTCAGCCTTGTTACTTTCTCCAATAGGGCCAACATCATCTTTATACCATGTCATTTCATAAAGACTCTTCCTTATAATCTAACATGCCTTCTTTGGAGTGGTCATTGTACATAGATATTTTCTTTTGGTATAGAAAGTATGGATCCACACTATCCACAACTTTTCTGTCCTTTGCCCTAGTGCCCATAATAGTTTGGATAGGGTTACCTTATTCAACAAATGCCCATAAATAACACTTAATCCTTTTGCTGACTTGGGCATAGAAACCTTATCCCAATCTACCAGTGCATTCCTTAAACAATAATTACTACAAGTCGATAGAAATGTTCTGTATACATTTGTCACCATTGTGATACTACTATTTGGTAATAAAAAGATTTGTGCCGAATAAGTTTATATCTCAAATAGAACAATGTTGATGAGTTGATGTCTGCCACTATACGATAGAAACATTGATGTCCAGCACTTCACCCTATGTATCATTCGTTGAACTAGGGGTAGATAGTTGTCAACTGATAGCTTCCTCGTTGATAATGGTACTACCAGATATTTAAAAATGTAGTTCACTTTGCTGCATCTTCAATTTATATAAGATTTGGATCTTAACGAGTTGGATAATCCCTTTAATTATCTCTTCTATAATTATTTCCTAATGAGTTTTAAAAAAATTGAGCATTGAATCCATCAATCCTAGGTGATTTATCTACTGGTAATTCTATCAATGCAGACACAATATCCTCAAGTTTGAAAGGTTGTATAACCTGTTGTTTTCCTAGTGATAGACAGGGTCCATCTCTAAATGAACTTATCAGTTAATTTTTTTTTATAATTAAGAACAATCTGGATATAAGTTTTTTTGCAGGGAGTACGTATCATTACTATTCAGTAATTTGTATGTTTTAACACATGTGAGATCAGAGTTTTCATTTTAGAATTACATAAAGAGAATAACTCTTGACTCTTTGGGTTTTCAGTGGAATCCACATACCGAAGCAAGTAATTAAATGTTTTAAATCTTCACCTTAAACAACGTACTTCCCATCTTGAAGCATAAAACTAAACATGATAAGTTGTGTAATTAGTGTCTCGTCTTGTACATTTCATTCTTTTTCCATGATTTGGGGTTTTTGATGTACTTCTTACCTTTCTTGGTTCAAATTATTTTATCGCATTAAAAATTGAAATCCAGACTACTTCCTAAGCTTAAAACAAAGAAACAGATGAAAGTCTACTAAGTTTTAAAATTGAAGTTTTTTGTCCTATGAATATGGTTATAGATATGTTATTCCTTTCTCGGGTTGTAGGATACTGTCATTGGTTGAAGTTTGAGGAGGATTTTGGGGTTTTCAAAGTTTGTGCCTCTCTCTCCAAATTACTTCTAACTGTGAATTTGAAATTTGTTCCAAGCACTGTAATAACAAGGAAAGAACCTTTTACCATGTACGTATAAAAACTCGGAATAAAAAGGCAGCTACTTCAAGTTTTTAAATCTTTAACTCTGAGAAAGCTCATGAACAATTATCATGTTTATATCACAATAATAACAAAAAATGTAATTCTATCTCGAAGGCATCTGTTGTTTCCCCAAGGGCTGATAATCCCAAGATCCAATCACCAGGATAAAAACAATTTGATACAGAATGCCCACTTCTTCACATAAAATTTGAGATAAAATGCCCACTCCCCAATCCCATCATCTAGTGGTATTTGGATTAACTAATTGACTATATAAGCATGCTAGATTTTCTGGTGAAGAAATCATGATATGTGAACATTGTATTGTAAGAACACATATTAGTTCTATCACACTATTAGTTGCATAATAAGACGTTTTTATCTTTATCCCAACAACAAATGTTTGTTTTATTGAAGCAATCATATATCTTCTTTTTTGAATTTCCTTGTCGAAAAATTGGCACCTTATGTATTTAATGAAATGTTAGTATTCCGTAAAGTATCAAAATAATAAAGTTAATGTGTTTATTATCAAGCTAACATGATCAAGAAGAATAGAACTACTTAATTAGCACAAATTAAAAAAAGTGGGTATGTTTGAAAATCTACAAGATCATTATTTTCTTTCAAAAGGAGGAAATTTTGATGTTATAGTTGCTTTTTTATTATCTGTGAGTTAGATTCATAATATTAATGTGCAACTTTTTGTTTTGGCATTCTGAGGCCAAGTAGTGAGGAATGTACTTCAGCAGACAAAGCATTGTTCACATTGACTTTAAGGAAAGTCATTGAGATATCTTAGTAACCAATGTAAGCCAACTCTAGTTGACCCTCTTTCGTAAGGTGTGTTATGATTTGGTTATTTCTACTATATGGTGTATCTTTACATGCTCTTTTATTAAATTACTATATGGGAATAAACGCTATCACCGAGTGAGTATTCTAGGGGAGTGGCTCTAGTTGAGATGAGACTAGAGTACAAAGAAACCCTTGATATTCTTTAGCTATGTGCCTACATCGGATATGTCCTAGTTCTACCGTTGGCATGTAGAACACCCTCCATCAGAAGTTGGTTAACATTGGATTCCATGCCTAGCTAGGATGATCTATGACAGTTATTACCTACATTCACCATGTGGGATACATGCTAGTGTTAGAGAAGTACTACAAAGTGTAGGTAGTGGAGTGGAACACAATCTAGACATTGGAGGAGTAGGCTTTGAAGATGTTTGTATGTAGGTTCTCTAGGTCTTCGCCAATACAATTATGTTAAAGTCCTTAAGTGTTGAATGACTCTGAAATTGTTTAATGAATATAGTAACTTAAATTAAATGCATGTTAATGGAAAGGTACTTATCTAGAGTAGCTTTCAGAATTGCTTAGGCAGGCTCTGAGAGGGTGAACTGCGGTCTCTTCATGTCTTACTTAGTTGAGTCTTCGATTAATTCTCGGTAGGAATTCAAATTGATGAAATGGGAATAATCTTATATTAGATAGTCTAAAGGATCACTTTCGTGTGTATGAAGGGGTAGGGGCGGTCGCTTCATAACTCACTCAAGTGAACCTTAGAATAACATTTGGTATGAGGGTCTCATGTTTATGTGTTTTGATGTAATATTGATATTATATTGTGGAGTGGGACTTATATGTGAAGTTAATGTTAAATTTTGTTCTTATACTTATGCTATGAAGTTTTCCTAAAAAACATGTTTTTATAGAAATGTCCTTTTATCATAATTTTATGCATAGCACCGTACTTAGTGCATTCTAATGTACTAATTTCATATATTCGATCTTATACTAAAAGGTGTTGGTGGAATTTGAGAGGAGTACCTGAAGTGAATCTTGGATATTAACATTCCATTCAAGCAAAGTTGGGGTATGTCCTCAAGTGATCCGAGGACATTAATATGTTCAGTTTTCTTGGTAAAAGCATTGTAATTCTTACATATTTCAATAATTTGATGTATGAGTCGTGTCCCGAGATATTCTTGTGTCTAAGTTGGCGACTTAGAGACTTAATCCTTTCTTATGATTTTCTATGAAAGATATTTTTAAGTACGATTCGATTTGTGTGAAAAGTTTTAATTTTGCACCACTTTTCATACATGTATGCAATGAATGATGTAAAAGTGCTTGTACAAAACCTCTGAGAGGTGGACTACGCCGTGCCACGACTTAAAGGATGCCCTATCTTCTAGGGTGTACTTGCAAGTCGTGACAAGCTTGATATCAGAGCATAGGTTATGTAAGTCACATCCGGGTTTACCTTTCAAGTCATCTCAAATGAAACTTTAATGACCAGAACCTAAAATGTTTGTGAAAAATGAATAAATGAGGTTAGTACGCCACTTGCACTAAATTTAAGACCACATGTACATAAATTTATAAAACATGCTAAGAAAAGGACATTTCTATAAGTATGCATTTTGCATTAAAACTTATATACATATTGAACCATACAAAACCAAACAATATTTCACATTTATTAAGTCATAGGCATGTTTATCACAATGCCACAACATCAAGTCTAGTCCAATCAATCAAACCCACCATACAAGTAGATACATATTCAAGTAACCTACATCTAAGTCATATTAAACAATGCACATGAATAAGAGTACATTTTATTATAACAAAGCAAGACAATTACACATGAACCAATATTAAGTAAACAAGTGCAATGACCAAGAAAATCCCAATAACCTTACTCAATCACGTAACCCAACAAGAATCACGACTAACACCCTACTTCACATAACATGACATTTAGATATGCGTTTCATCTTACTTTAACAATATAGACAAATACATATCCATAAGTGAACTAACCATCATATAGTATCAACAATATGCATGTCGTTCATATACATATACTATATCATAATAAACATAAGCATACATAGGAACATCCTCCTAAGACTCTACTCAAGTCGAACTAAGGCAATGCCTAGGTAGAGTTTCATACCCTTACCTAGACTAAGATAGACACCTTAGGTTATCCTACTTAGAGTTCAATCATTTAATTCATTATATCTTTTGAGAACATCTTTCCCTAACCGACATAGACCATATGAGCTACTGTGGAATCCGGTGTCATAAAATCCTACATCTAAAGAAGGTGGACTACTTTTCAAGGTAGTACCAAAAAATAAATACTAGAAACTTTGTGGATCTACTAGATAGTATACCTATGGGGGCAACATAGTCCAAGAAATAGGAGATATAGTTGGTAACCTCTTTATTCTCCATGCATTGTAGTCTCTAATCGAAAGAGTACTTTAGTGATCCTACCCTACCTATTTGGGAAGGGACACTCCTCACTCTAGTTTACTAGGTGCTAAGCTACAGACCCTTTTTGGAATATCTTTAATCCTTTAATTATCAATCATAGCTTAGTTTCGGTCATAGGGTTTATCCCTTGTATAATAATCATCATTAATATCTCAACAAGAATTGCATGAGTATGTCCTTCCGATTACAATTCATATAAGTGAGGTTAACATATTAGCATTTCATATCATAATAAAACACATTGATATCCATCACCATCCTTATTCCATGTACACCTTTATCAACCATAAAACATAGTCAAGAAATTTCAATTAAATATCATACTACCCTATCAATCATAATACAAGGCTTACTCCAATAAAAAATCATTGCTCAATAACAATTAACCACAACTGGATGTAAAGGATAGAGATCATAAGACTTACCAAGTCTCTTTCATAGTTAACATCAATATCTTACCATATAACCTCCATTCAAACACATTTACATGTAAAACATTATCATTCAATAATCAAGTCAATTGAATCGATCACAACCTAATTCACATCAAAATCAAACCTACTATTAAGGGTTCAAGATCATGCTCTTCAATTTAGACCAAACAATCACAAATTATCACAATTAAGTTAAAATACATGTAAATATATTAATTATATCCTAAAGAAACCATAAAAAATGCAGTCCATAACATCAAATTCGAAATTGAATGAAATCCACTTGAAAACCCAACCTTTATAAATACTTTAAAGGAGCCATTTGAGTAATGAAGTCTCAAAGGTGAATTAGATCATATTCCTTAAGGTTTGATGAAGATTTTATGGTGAAGTCATTCATTTCATCGCCCAAAAACTCCCTTAGATTCTATTCATTGGTGTCTTCCAAATAGAGAGAGAAAGAAGAGAGAAGGAAGAGGTCTATTTTGTGAGGTGTGTTTAGACTAATGAGGGTTGGGGTCTTCATGTTGAGACATAATAAACTTAATTATACTCCCATAAACCCATAATTAATAAGATAAACGCCTAAATAATTACATTAAAGGATGTTAAAATGTGCAGAAACTTTTGACCCTCACAGACGGAACCACGTCTACGAGCCTTCTGTGAGTCCACGACATGGTCCCCCTTCGTCCTGCACAATTGTCGTTTTTTAGAGACTTTTGCAAGGGAGGGATTTCACATTTATTCTATATGTGGGACTATGGTTTGCATCGACTCCCTGTTGATAGACACACGAGCCGTTATTTGCCTTTCGTGGTAGCACACTGCCCTGGCATTGTTGCCTCCTACATGCTAGGGTCCTCCTCAAGGGCCCTCGGTTGGTACTTGGGAAGTCCTACCTAGTTGTTTTGACCAATAATCACCTTAATTACACGTTACACACCCTTCCACCTAATTTCATGAATTTCTGACTCAAAAAAGGTAGTCAAATAGGCTAAGCGAGCTAGTACCCCTTAGAACTAGTTTACGAACGTGATGGACGTTCTTGAACGTTTTGGTTCCTAAACTTCACAAATTACCTATATTAGTTAAGATAGGTCTTAATACAGTGTTAATACCCCATGAAACCCCTTTTAGGCTTTAAGAATTATCTTGGATTTTTAAAATGTTGCATTATTCCCGATCCCCTTAGGTATATTCATCCCTGAATGACACTAAAATTCTTTTGAAGTACAGAATAAACTCAATACTAGAAGCCCAACTAGTCAAAAATATAAAAACAACAAAAATCATATGATTTCAACAACGCAATTTAAAAACTTCAATTACCACACAAAAGGCTCAAACACTTTATTCTAAGGCATTTCCTTCTCACAATACACATGAGCTCAACATGCATTGCATGAGTCAGTTTGCACAAAGTTCAACTTATTAACATGTTATATATTATTTTGTAAAGACTCACTTTCTCAAAATGAACAACATAACTTAAACGAAAAGACAAAAAATTATTGTTTTGGCACCAACTCACTGTAACGGACTATAATACAACCAAAAAATGCACATTGTTTCTAGACTTCACCATAAATCATGAAACTTCAATTTCTAGTCACATTTATACTATTAAAAAGAATGACTAACCTTTATTATAAAAAAAGATGAGGGCAACGGGACTTCACCCATGTTACACCCTCAACTGGGTGATTTTTCCATAACACTTTTATGGAAACCCCTCTTTATTCCTTAACTTTTTGACGTAACTATAAAGAATTCTTACCGGAACTTCCTCAAAAGAGAAGTTATCCTCTACACCGAGACCCTCAATAGAAAGAATCGACTCGTAATCACCAATACACTTTTTAAGCATGGAAACATAGAAAACCGGATGAACCAAAACCAATTCACTAGGAAGTTTCAATTCGTAGGCAACCTTACCAACTCTTTAAAAGTTTTTATAAGGACCCACACAACAATGACTCAACTTACCTTTGTTTCCAAATCTAACCACCCCTTTCATTGGTGAAATTTTCAAATACACCTTATCACCTTCTTCAAACTCCAAATACCTTCTCCTATAATCCGCATAGGAATTTTTCTTACTATAGCAATTTTCTAGGTTTGTTATGATATGAACTTTCTCCAAAGTCTTATAAACCAAATTGGGACCAAGAAGCGAAGAGTCTCCAACTGCAAACCATCCGATAGGAGACCTACACCTCCTACAATACAAGGATTCATAGGGAGCCATAGAAAAGGATGAATGAAAACTATTATTGTATGATAACTCCACTAATGGAAAATTCTTATCCCTATTTCCCTTGAATCATTGATACAATCTCTAAGCATATCCTCAAGGGTTTGAATAGTATGTTTCGCTTGACCATCCATTTGGCGATGTAAAGTGGTACTTAACTCTACCTTAGTACCCAAACCTTCTAGGAATGACCTCCAAAATCTGCATGTGAAATGTGTACTCCGATCTGATATGATAGATAACGAAATACCATGGTGACACACAATCTCATATATGAAGATACTAGCATAATCTTCCGCCTAATAAGTAGACTTAAGGGGATTAAAGAGAGAGTACTGGGTAAACCTATGAACAACCACCAATATAGAATCAGATCACTTTTGAGTATGAGCTAAACCCAATGCGAAATCCATATTCATGTTTTCCAGCTTCCAAGTAGGATCTTGGATTTGTTACAGTAAGCCACCCGGTTTAAGATGTTCGGATTTTTGTTGTTGTCAATATGGAATATGCTAAGTAAGGCCTTACCACTATGACAACCCGATAACGACTATTCTATGTAAGGCCTAAACATACATAAAATGAATAGGTTAGACAAAGTTCACACGGATTTATTCGCGTAGAACAAGACCTCTAAACCTATGCACCAGCCAAGCCAACAAAGTTGGTGAGTTAATTGAGTAAGGAAGGGTTGATATCATCCATGTTAGGTACCCGAACACTAGGATTCACACGGATGAGTCTTAACCGGACTTAGAGAGTTAGTCCTAGGTTATAAGGGTTCTAGGAATATAAAGGTAATTTTGGGGCTAGGGGTAGTATGGTAATTACACTAGGATAATATTTAATTAATTAAATAAAGTTTTAAATTATTCAAAATAATTCAAATCTCAATGTTCAAACTCGAGATTTACCCTACCTCCACACTTAGATTCGAGCAGAGTTGGAGGAAGTATTGGCACAAATTAGTAGATTAAAATTAGAGAAAATATGGAGGGGCATTATAATAAATATTTAGTTTATAATCTCACTTTACCATTTTAACAGTGTTGAAATAAGTTAACAACAATTCCCCAAAAAAAGGCGCAAGACTCCCACTAGGAGTGTTCTTCATGTCCACTCTTAATTGTTTATACTAATCCTAAAAAAAAATTCAGCTTTACCTCACAATTCAAAACAGAAAATAAACGTATACTCACTGTTCTAAAAGTACTGTTGGCTGCAACCATAAAAAATAAATGGATGAATTCGTCGCCTAAGTGTTATAAGTAAAGAACTTCACCTGGGAACAATAATCAAAGCTCGGAAGAAAGGATTGTGTGTGGGTTGAAACGTGTGGTCGTGGATTGTGGTAAAGGCTGAAAAGGTATGGGTTTTCTTCTCTCTTGGACCCTTTACCAAGGATATCGTAAAGTTTAGTTTAAATCCAATAGAAAACTAAGGGTGTCCCCGTTGCATGCCTGTCATTAGATCATATGAATGAATTGATGCATGCGTTCGTATGACTTTAGGTAGATGATTTTAGGAATCATTGTGGTTGTGTGCAATGTATGTTACATGATGTTTGATTTGTTATGTACATCCGAATGTTGAAGTCATATGTGCAATAAACATGTTGTTTTTCATAATTGTATTGTTAGTGTTAACATGAGAAAATGATGATTCATGCTTTATCTAATGTTGTGGGTTTAACATTAAAAGAAATTGTGAAGTTCATGAATAAGAAAGTGAAAGTAAAGTCCTTAATGAATTGGTCAGAAGTATATGTAAAACTATGACTTAAACGTCTAGACTAAATGTAAGAAAGTGAATTAAAATATCATGTTAAATGAATTGGGTTTCGGCTTGACACTAATATATATGAAGAGGAATAGTTTCTGCCTTTTTCAGTGCGTCACGAAACCTTAAGGTCCTAATACTAAGATATTAAGCCTTAAAAAAAATAAAAGAAAATAGGGTGACAGAGGGGATTCGAACTCGGCAGGTTAAAAGAAGCCTTAAAAGAAAAAAGAAAATAGTGAGGGAGGGGTGATTCGAACTTGGATCCTTTGCCAAGGGATTTGATCCCAGATCCTCTTGGTTGAATGCGTGGAGTCACCTAGCACTCTAAATAATTAAAAATAAAGAGATTCACAAGGGACTCAAACACGGGTTCCCTTGACCGAAATTATGAGACACATAAGTCTCACATATAATGTAATGAAAGGCAGACACTAGGGATCGAAATTGGGTCCCTTGGCTGAAGGTGTAAAATGCATAAGTCTTTTCCAACATATTCTTGGATTATCATGAAAAACCTAGTCAATTATGAAGAACCCAAAATAGGTAATACCATGAGTTAATGGTAATATTAATAAATGAACATTCACCTAATGAGGTGTGTAATTATTATGAAGTATGATGTTAATGAAAACGGTGACAACATGATAAGAGGCTAAGATGAATGGTGAGACAAGTCTCAACCAAGCCTGAGTAATGGTCATTAAAAGTACTCACCTAAGAATGTGTTCAATATTAAGAGACACGTCTCAATCACATTCTATATGGAAGTGTAAGGACAATTCGCACTTAATACGTACTAAAGAGATGAAAAATCATCTGATGAGTTATGCCTACCTCGTGCTAAGAAGCAAGATTCTATGATCTATGAGTTTATGTAAATAGGAACTTTAAATTAAGCACCGATAGGCTAGCTATAAGTGGTAATGACTTCTTCGGAAAAGGGCAGAGGTTCACATAAATCTCATTAGATAGACTATCCACCAAGGTGGTTTTGAGTCTCCCTAAATCTCCTAGTCTTTGAACTATGTTTCCAATGCAGGAAACTAGCTTTGTTCGAACCCCTTGATACGCTAAAACATACTTCTAAAATAAGAAGTAAAGTAGTCGGATCAAGTAAAGAACCCAACTAATGAGGTTGGGATCGTTCCCACGAGAAAAATACTTCAGACTTTACTTCAATCTATTATTACTACTATTTTGTAAATTATTTCCTTGGAAAGAAAAGATAATAAAAGGAGGATTTTTATTTCTAAATGAATGAAAATAACTAGCTAAATCAAGTAGACCACTATCAGATTCAAATGTTGGAGTTTAATCAGTTAATAAAAGTAACTAGGGTTTACGTGTTCCCCACAAGTTCCTAACTTGATTATTCTATCTATAACAATTCTTTTCTAGTATCTTGCATGTAAAATGATAAGTTATGTATTTATAAATTCTTGGTCCGGCATCTAAAAAATTTCACTCCGCACGTTGGTCCGGCTACGTGTGTTACTATACTAACCCTTACTTTTACCTCATATTAAACATCGTATTCGATCTTTGACTAAGCTATTACCTTGTACCAATCAATACTAGCCTATTAGATAATATACACTAAATCTATGTTGATAATTCTTTTCCTATTATCTACCTCCTTGGTCCGACAAGTTGCATTAAGGAGAGTTCTAATGTTTGCCATCCGTTAAATAGACATCTAAGCAAAAGAATAATCAATACATGAAGAAAATATTCTAGAATTGTTATTTCAGTTAGGTTTTACCTCATAATTTGCCTATGGTTCCCACAACCCTAGTTATGGAGCATAGTTACACATAGTGATATTCAAAATATTCAAATATGTAATATAAGAATCCATGCAAATACTTCAATGACAAAAAAGAAAATCTAGGAGTTCACTTGATTAATCAACAAAATCACCAACAATCAATTATTGTAATTAATTAAAGACTAAAGATTCTCCAAAAGTGTAATAATAATTACCAAATCTAATCAACAAAAAAAGCTAAAAGAACCAAGAGTCTAACTATAAGAGAGTCTAATCACCAAAGAGTCTAACCCCAAAAATGAGGTTTTTTGAACTATTTATAAAAAAACTACTTTAAGAAGTCTGTATTTGCTTAAAATCTGTCAAAATGTGGCAAGGTCGACGGACCTCTCCACAGGTTGTCGTGGTCACAATGGGCCTTCATGGAATCCGTCGTCCCATACTTTGCAAATTCTTGTGTTGCTCTCTTCATTATCCTCGATGGCTGGTATGACGGATGTTCATAGGCACAACAGTCCGTCGAGGGTCTCCGTTCTATAACACTTGAACTCTTGGAATTTGTGTATTGGGACTACTTCTCTGATCTTCATGACAAACCAGCAAGACGGACCGTCATGGCTACGACAGTCCGTCACGCACTCTTTAACCCCACACTTTGTTAGAATTCCCCATCTTCCTTCAGCATCTTCACTACGATGCCACATACGGACCGTCACGGGCACGACGGACCGTCACAAGCTCCGTAGGTGGTACTAATATGTATTTTATGCTAAAAAATCTCCGCGTTCATCTTTTAGATAGATTTCCTGCAAAAAAAAGAGAAACCTACATAAAAATTAATCCAAAAAGGATTTTGGGCACACACTAAACTGAAGGAAAAAACATTTAAAATACTGTGAGACCACGGTATATCAACACCCTCAACTTAAATTTGTTTTTGTCCTCAAGCAACACACTATGAGTCAATACAACATCTTTGTACAATAGTATCCATGTTTTATCTTTCACAATCATTTGGCTATCAATCCCAATCAGTCTTACCATATTTATGCATGCTATAAATATTAGGCTTGAATTATGTTGAATTAGACCATGACACAGACTCACCAAGCACTAACACCTATCCTCTTCCATATCTCACCGAGGTGCTAATATTCCGGTATTGCAACTAGTGTCCTCACTTCAAAACAATATCCTCATTTTTCACACAATGATTTTAGTTTGACTATAAGGATTACATTTCACCACTCACTCTCAGAATAGATTCACAACTCATTCATACATATTCCCATAAGCTTGCCCTTATTTTCACTGCTTTAAGTTTACTATACAACTTTTACGATTACGAGAGGACATTCTTAGCTTGTAAAATAGGCTCAGGGTTAGGTAGGGTATATTTAGGTATACTTGAGTGATTTTTTGCCCTTCTTGACATATCGGATAAAAATACCACTTTTTATCATTTTATTTCGCCCAACTTCCCATATTCTTTTACCTTGCATCCCTTTTTTATTCATTTGTGTAAGTGACTTTTTTTTTTCTTGCTTGTATTTCTTGTATTTTTTTATTTCATTTTTCTTTAAAATTATTCTTGAGTCACTTTAGTTTTGTTCTTTCTCTCTCTTTGTTCTTTCAACCCTACTTTCAAGAGCATTTCTCAAAATAGCCACCCTCAACTCATGGCTTTTCCATTAGTCAAAGTACACAATACCCAAAGTTGGGTCAGGGCCATAAAAAGGTTGTTTACTTAATTAGACACCCTAAACTTATTCTTTTGGCATAAGCTGAGGTTGCACATGTCCAAGGAAGGACCATGGCCAACACATCATTCCCGGAAAAGATAAGTTGGGGTAAAAAAGAAAGGTCTCGTTTAAGATCAAATCATTTGGATCAATGAAGGATTAATTTCATTTTTTTTATTCATGCTAAAAATGGGCTATATTGAATAAGGGCCTATGATCCTTTTGTAATTGTCTATTACAAATTACTTTTAGCAGGACTAACACGGAATATTCTAGCTCCCTACAAACAGTGGACTATTAAAATATTCCTCACACTCACTTGACATCTCATTACTCTACAAGATTATCAAACACCTAGTTCGAATTTTAGACTTAGGGTCATGCAGTGGTGTACCTCTATGTCATGCTTAGAGCCACACATTTATCAATTACTATGCCTAGTCATGCATCATTTTCATTTCATCAAGATATTATTTTAGCCATCATGCTTCAGAATTAAACTATGTACAAGAGATATAGACATGCCGGGTCAAAACTAAAAATAATCAGTCTCTTGGGGAAAAACAACACAGGCAAGAAAACCCCAAAAGAGGATAGTGAATTTGGCTACTCAGACTTCACCCTAGCACTCACTTTCCATTTACCCCACCCCCAAAAAAAAGACATGCAATTGTCCCCAATGAATAAAATAAATTATAATACAAGAGTGGCAGGTCAAGCAAACCTAAGGAGCAAAGCGCTAAGGATCAGCAAGCTTGTGGGTCCGGTTCCCCGGAACCCACTACCTCTGTAATCTGGACACCTTAGTAGTGTCATTAGTAGTAACTGTACTATCAACAGTGCCTCCCACTATCTCCACATTTCTGGAGATAAATTTCCCATCAACTGACACTACGACCCTCATCTGACGCGCCTCCTCATCATCAAGCGAGGATCTCCTCGAAGCCTCAATCTCACGGCGCTCCTACTTCCGTGCTCTAGACTCATCCTCCTCTCGACCCCTACGCCTCTTGGCATGCTCTCGAGGGGGAGGTGGCAAAATCTTAGAAATGGCAAAAACAAGGCCGCCATCAATGTGTCCTCAGCAGGCGCAGCAGAAGGGGCCTCATACACAGGCACCCTAGCCTCTAAGATCATATTGATGTCTCCGCGAAGACTCTCGACCGTAGCCTGAAGGTTTGACACATCCACATGAGGGGCTGGCCGGGCTAGCACCGCAACTCAAAAGTGTCCAAGCACGGATGAACCTCAGCGATCTTCCGCTCTGTGTGCTGGACCATTCTCCGCTACAAGAGGTCTTCTGCCTCTGTAATAGACCTCTACATCCAAGGCTGGATATGATGCAGAAGTGTAGCCATCTGTGCCTCTAGTTTCTGGACCCTAGTAAGCGGGACCAGCGTAGGGAAAGGGGTAGAGCGTGAGTGGCTCAGGGCAGTGCTACTACCCGGGATAGACTCGATTGGGGTAGTGGTAGTGGAAGCAGCTGTGCGAGCCTGTGCTACTATATCAGCCAGATTGTCACCAAGTGGAGGCACTCTGGACAGGGCCTCTGCGTGGAGCCAACTCATTTGCCTAATCCCTATTGAGGACGATATCAACAGTGCCCAGCGGGGCCTTGAGCTGATCAATGTGCTAGATGGGCACACCTGCGGACCTGCATAACAAAAATATCATGCACGGGAAGGGTTAATAGTTGTGACCTTAAAAGCCATCTCGTGCATGACCGCCTTTAGAAGCCAAGCAAAGTCCACCTCAAACCGGGCTATCATCGCCGCCATCAACATTGCACAATCCCATGTGACTATATTATCAGCAGCTGTGCGGGAAAGGTAGTGGCGGAAAATCAACCATAAGAACTTCATCGTGAAGGTTAGGTTAGCCTTCTTGATGGAACCCTTCCGCGCAGTTACCCAGTCAGCACTCTCTCCATCATCCGACAAGTGCATAGCCATCCACCTCTTGGTGGTCTCTCTCAGCGATGGCTCACTCAAGAATTGGTCAGCTTTGACAATTTGCCACCTGTAGTCAAACTCGGCAGTGAGAGGGGTCCGATTGGCATCAATATCCTCGACGTATAGATACCGCTGGATGGAAGACAGGGAGATATCAACCTAAATTCCACGTACTAAGACATGCTCCAGTGCAGCCTGTTTTGCGTGGGCAGCCCATCTATCAATCTGTGATATGAGAGTAGCCACGTAGGATGCGTAGAAATCTCGGACCAACTCTTCACTATAACGGCTCAACAGACGCGCTGTCCACTCTAGTCGATGTCTGGTGAAGAGATTGTGGATTTCTGTCATAGTCGGGAGACTTCCCGTAAGGATCCGCCTCTCCAATGTAAGGGTCCGTGTCATGACTCCTTTGTCATTCAGAAACTTTGCGTCTGAATAAACTTGATACTGCCCGTCGACACACCACTGGCTGGTCTGGTCGGCAATCAAGGTGAGAGCACGAGTTGGTGGGCCGGGTATGAATTCAGAACTATCAGCCTCATCAAACGACGTAGACTATGCAACTGTGGCGGGTGCAGGGACCTCAGCAAATTTAGAGTCTTCCTCTGACCACGAAACTCCTAAGGAGCTATACGCTCCTTCTTTATGAGTAGCTGACCTAGAAGGTGTGCCGTTCAGTGTACGCTCCTCATCATACTGGGAGGCAGTGACTACGCCAGACGCCACCTTTTTTGGTATGGCTCTGGCAACACGTACAACTCGGGATGGAGTGGAAGTGCCTGGGGGCACATACTTGCGGTCACGCTCTTCATCAGAGCCAATGACCAAGCGGGCAGACGGGGCAAAAGACTTTGATCGCCTACATGCGTAAACTCAATCTTGTTTTGGTGCCATAATAGGTAATACCTGTAAAGAATCAATATTAGTACTAGAAGGATCAAACAAGACAAGCAAAATGACACAAAATAAATAAAAGAGTCAAGATGTAATGACATTTCTATAGTAACAGTGAAACACGACGGACCAAGTGATTGCTCGTCGTGAGTACGACGGACCGTCATGGGGCCCGTCATGTATTACTTAAACTATGTTTATGTGGAAACCCCTGAAGGAATGTCTTTGACCGTCATGATGGTTATGAAGGATGGATCGTCGAGGGTATGACGATCCGTCTTAGATGTCCGTAAGAGGACACTTTGAAAAAGCTGGAGACCCTTAGGAACAGGGTCTCTAACAACCAGAACGATTGTGCATGACTGATTGTCGAGAATATGATGGTTCGTCGTAGATGTCCATAAGAGGACACTTGGAAAATGTTGAGACCCTTAGGAACAGGGTATCTGACAACCAGAACGGTTGTGCAGGACGGACCATCGTGGGAACGATGGTCCATCGCATGTGTCCGGTTGAGGACACTTAGAAAAGGTGAGAGACCCTTAGGAATACGGTCTCTAACAACCACAATGGTTGTGAAGGACGGACCATTATAGGAATGACGGTCCGTGGCATGTGTCCCTTTAGGGAAACTTGAAGAAAAGTGGACAGTGGGGTGTTAGGGATTTTGGGGCGGGTCGTATGACGGTCCGTCATCGTTACAACGGTCTGTCATCGGAGTCTCATTCTATCATTCAGTTACAAAACTGGGGATGCCACATTCATCCCCTATGACCCAAATAGATTTTTTACTGTTTTGACCTACATGTGCTTAACCCAAATACCTATTAAACTAACAATTCTAAATCACCTATTTCTAGATTTTTAACAAGGCAATTTTGAGGATTCTCAACCTAGGTCAGACATAATATGTATTGAAGAATGAACCCATCAATAAGAAATAGGCTAATACTAATTGATAAACGAAAATGCAATGTAAATGGGTAGAAATAAGAGACACATATCTAAGAATTTTGAGAAAAACTAGCGAGGAAGGTACTTGGTTTTCAAGAAGAGAACCACAACAGCAAATTCCGACTTGTAGAAAGTTGATTTAAGGAATTTTGGAATTTGGGAAAATGATTGGTTGAAAGAGACGTAGGAAATTGGAAGTTGAAAAGGGAGGGAAATGGGAGGAAGAGGGAAGAAAATGGGTGAAATTAAGGGGTGGATTTTTTAAATATTAAGAATTTCAAAAAAAAACCCAGCCGGGTCGGGTCGGGTAAACTTTATTAATGACTTGATGAGTCCCCGACGACGGTCTATCGCAATTGTGACGGTACGTCATTGGTTCGATCGCGTGTTACCTAGTTTTGAAAATAACTGAAAGACGTACCTAGCACGACGAATTCATGTGCCGGTCTGTCGCGTTCGTGACGGGCTGTCGATGTGTCCATCAGTGACTACTACAGAGTGATTTTCTGCAGAAGTTCGTGGTGTTGTACCTGCAAATTTATAACCCATTAGTAGAAAATAGTACCATTCCTAGAAAGAAAAACTATAAGTATAGGGTTGCCTCCCAACAAGTGCTTGATTTAACGTCGCGGCACGACTGAGGATGCTTGATTACTTAGACTTCATCAAGATGGTATACCTTGATCCTTTCATTTGCCGATACAATATTCCCAAACTAGGGTTTATTCGTTCTCCATTAACCTAAAACCTCACTCCCTTCTTTGTTTCTAACTAAACTGCTCCATGACAGAATAATTAGGTAATCATGTCAGGACCAGTCCATTTGGACTTGAGCTTGCCCGAAGCCAACGCATCCTAGAACTGTCTAAAAGCACCAAATCCCAACCATAAACTCTCGTTTTTCACTTTTTAGGTCATAATCCTTCTTAATGTTTTCTTTGAGGATATAGCAGATACCTATGCTCACCACTCTGCCTCATGGACCTACAAATGTTGAAGGTCACTTCTTCATTGTTCAACCGAAATTTCATCTGCCCCTTTTCCATATAACCCAAGGCTCTATGCGTAGAAACGAATGACCTCCCGAGAATAATAGGTACTTCAAAATCAACTTCACAATCAAGGATAAAAAACACTGCTGAAAATCTTAACGACTCCACCTTTACTAGCACATTGTGGAGTATCCTTAGAAGCCTTTTCACTATTTGATCGGCCATCAGTAGCCGCATCGCAGTGGGCTATGGGTCACCCAAAACCAACTTCTTGTAAATTGATGGGGCCACGAGATTTATGCTTGCCCCTAAATCACATAATGCTTTCAAAAAATGTAATGACCCGATTGTATAAGGAATTGTGAACGCACCTGGATCTTCTGCCTTTTGTACGAGACATCTTGTAGCAATAGCACTACAATGCTGCATTCTATCATCATCCTCGAAAGTGACCGATCTTTTTCTATGTAACTAGATCTTTCATAAACTTGGCATAATCTGGCATTTGTTCTAGAGCTTGTACCAAAGGGACATTGATCGAAAGATGCGTTAACATTGTTATAAAACGCAGATATTACCATCGTCGGTCTTTTTCACTAATCTTTTAGGGAAGGGAGGTGGTGGTGTAGGCATGGGAATTACCTTTATAGGTTTTTTCGCATCTTTTCAAGCGTTATCTTCTGCTTCACCACTACCCTCTACCACCTTATCGTTATCCTTTCTCTCCTTTTCCTCATTAGACGACATAGGTGGGTCAATGGTTTGCTTACCACCCTGAGTAGTGACTGCCATATAGTGTGCATCATTTTTCTGGATTATTGACAGTGTTTCTAGGAAGAGTGCTCGATTGCCGTGTGTTAACAGTCGGAGATAATTGGGCCATTTTCAACTCGATCTGCTTAATCGATATTGCATGTGTATCAACTTTCTGCACAATACCCGCTAAATCACTCCTTAACTATTTAATATGACCATCATTATCATCGAACCCCCTCATCATTTTGTGCAACATATCCTCAACTTCTGCCATACTATCTCCACCGTCCCTAGGAGTAACTTCACGATTTTGAGGAGGGACATTGGGCCCATTCCTATCATTTCTGTAACCATAGTTACCCCTGTTAAAGTTGTTGTCGCGGTTGTAGTTTCCATCTCGGACATAATGACCCTCATGGTTATAGTTACCATAGATCCGACCTTGGTTCCCTTGAACTTGGCGCCAATTCTCCTGATTTGAGCCTTGGGCACTTGGTCGGAAACCCCCCGTCTGCTCATTTACTGCATAGGAATCCTCCGCATAATAGCATTCATCATGTGGTGGTGGTGTTTTCGACAAGCACTTAACTGCATTTATCTATTATGCACCCCTAGTGATATGTTTAAGACCAACGCACACTCAGTTCTCATCTGAGCCATCTCTTCACAGATCTCATCTTTGGCTGGATTGTGAGTGGATTGCATTGCAAAGGTATTTCTCCCAGTTTCTGACTTCCTAGTACTCAGAGCTTTATTGTTCCAAGAAATTTTTCTAACTTTTTATCAATCTCAGCATACGGACACTCCCCATAAGAACAACCTACTACAATATGCAACACCTCTTTATTATTATCATCCTGTCCCAAATAGAAGTAATAAATAGTATTTCTAAATAAGGTTAAGCGTCATTTCTAAGAGTCTAAAGGAAGATAGGAAATTTGTGTTAAATGGAAGTATGTTGTTTCTTGTTATTGGAAGACTTGGGTCCCTTACTTGATGCTTATGTGAATATGTGATGTATTCACTTAGGAACCGAATGGGTGTTAGTATTGAATAAATGAATATAGGTGAGACCTTTCATGATGATACGAAGGTCATTTATGTGGAACCTTGACTCAAGAGAAAAGTTAAGATTGTTGAAGTGTAAGCCGTAATGCTATCCTTCAAAGCAAAGGAATGATGGTATTAAGGGTAGTTGGCTGGAACAACATCATATTAATCCTTAGGAAAGTCATCATGATCTCTTGTCGTCATAATGAGGTATTCCCTAGTGGGACTTTATTTGGTTGGTTGAATAAATTGGGTCATGAACTAGATATGGGACCCATATATATAAACCTTAATGATAATGGATCTATGAGAACTAAGGCTAGCACCGAGTGAGTATGGTAAGGGAAATTAGTTCTAGTTAAGTATGAGACTAGATTACAAAGTATGTGTGTACATGGGATGTGTCTATGTTCTACCATTGGCAAGAAGAACAACCTCATCGGACTAGGATAGAACTCCGGATTGCATGTCCAGCTATCATGGTCTATCTCGGTTATTTCCTATTCTCATCATATGGAATACCTAATAGAATTTGAGGAGTTTATGGAGTATAGGTGGTGGTATGGGATGCTATCTAAACATTGCACAATAGCCTTTGAAGGTGTTATTTGGAATTCCTAAGTCATGTCCAAGACCATTATTTAAATGTCCTATATGTCATGTATGAGTATTAGTTAACTAATGAACTAATGATTTATGTTAAGGATTATTAAAATAAATGAGTACCTAATATAAAGTAACTTAATTATTCCTTAGCTTAAGTGTTGAGATGGCATAAGAGATCATCTCTTCTTGTTTTATCTTTGGAAGTCTTGAGGATGATTGTAGTTAGGTAAGTTAATTGATTTTATGGACATGATCTAAGCCTTAGGTAGTCTTAAGGATTACGTAGGGAATCTTGAAGAGGTCACTATGGACATTTTCTTTAATTACTTAAGTAGGTACTTTGATAGCCTATGGGAAGAGAATGTAATATCATCTATGTGTTGGTGATTTATGTGAGCGTGATTCTGTCTTAGCGAGTCTATAAGATTTCTTAAGTGTGTGTGTAAGGGTTGTAGGGGTGGTCTCTTCACAACTCACTCAAGTGAGACTTAGAGTTCACCTTTTGTATAAAAATCATACCTTGATGTTTACAATTGCTTTGTAAGTATGTATGTGACTCATAATAGGTAATCTTAAGGGTCGTTTAGGCACATCTAGAGAGGGTGTATGGGAGGTCTTTCTTTGTGTGACTTAAGTGAATCTTAGGATGACTTTAAGTTAGGAAATTACATGCTAGAAGTAACTTAGGTGTTTCTAAATTGATTTGTTATCTTATTCTGATTAAAATATATTTTAAAAATGGAGAAGATGCGTATTTCCAATAAAGTCCATTTACATGATTTTTTATGCATAAAGCCATACTTAGTACATGTGGTTGTACTAATTCCATGCTTTTATCTATCTTTATAGTTCTTGGTAGGTGAGGAGCTTTGAAGAAGTGAAGACTTGGAATAAGAAGACCGTTCAAGAGAATGTGAAGTATATCCTCACTTGACTTGAGGGATATATATGTATTTTATGTTTCCATGTAAAGTATTTTAAGAGACAAATATTTCTATATTCGTATTTGGAAGTATGGGCCGTGTCCCAGGTATTCATCTGTCTTAAGATGATGAGATTGAGACTTAGTATTTCCTATTACTTTTGTATGAAAGAGATTTTGAAGACTATATTATGTTTTGTGAAAAGTTTTAATTCCGCACTACTTTTCACTATGTATATGTAATGAATTATATAAAAAGGTTTGTCCTAGACCTCCAAGAGGTTGACGATGCTGGTTACAATAAAAAATTGTACCCTAACTTCTAGGGTATGATTTTGGGTTGTGACCAGCTTGGTATCAGAGCATAGGATGGTGAAAGTAGTATTAGAAATCAAGAAGTGTCATAATGTCATGTCTAGTAGAGTCTTGATCATTGCTGTGAGTCACGAAATATCTATGGGCGAAAAGCTATAGGAAGATAGAGTTTCCCTTCTTTTCTACTCCTATATCGTGCGATATAGTAAATGATATGAATATCCTTCTTATGAGTTTCCTTGTCTTTCTAGGAGATGAATACTAGGATGATGGACGCTACAAGGACTGACGAGGAGAAGGTGAATGAGGAGGTTCCCCTTTCAAGTTGAGCAAGTTGAGAAAGTTCCTCAAGGTGGGCAAGGAGTTCAAGGTGCTCAAGATGCCCAAGTGCCTCCCAAAGGTGATCCTATTCCAAATGTGGAATGATTTATTGAGGTTCTTGAGATATCTAATAGGGAGATTAAGGAGGATTTGATTGCTATAGCCCGAGTCGTGACAATGCAAGCTAATTTGAATATGACGCCTATGGTTGTGGAGAGGACTATGACATCTAGGTTGAGAGATTTTGAGAGGATGAATCGTCCTATCTTTATTGTATCTAAGGTAGATGAGGATCCCCAAGAGTTTCTTGATGGAATGTACAAAGTTTTGAGTGCTATAGGGGTTACATCTAGGGAGAAGGTAGAGTTAGCTTCGTACAATTTGAGGGATGTTTCTTAAAAATAGTACACTCAATGGAAGAATAATAGGCCAGAAGGATCTGGTCCTATTGAATGGGAAGAATTTAAGGAATTTTTCGTTTTATGTACTTTCCCCGAGTGAGGAGACCAATTAAGGTGGCGGAGTTTATCAATTTCAAGAAAGGAAATATAAGTGTTGAGGAGTAGTCTTTGAAATTCTCAACTTTTTCTAGGTATGCCCCTTCTCTTTTGTCCAATCCAAGCGATGAAATGACTCATTATGTGACGGGGTAGACGACTTAGTGGTGGAAGAATGTCGTACCACTATGTTGCATAGTGATATGACCCTACGTAGACTCAATGTGTATGCACAATCAATTGAATAGTCTAAGCTTCAGAAGATTACTAGAAGTTTGAAATGGAGTGATTCAATTGATCAAGTGCAAACTAGGTTTAACAAGAAAGTTTAATATGAAGGAGAATGTAGGAGTGCTAAGTTCACGGTTGAGAAGGGAGGTGGTTCCAAGGATTGCAAGCCTATTTGTGTAATTGTGGCAAGAAACATTATGGTGATTGTCTATTGGGTACCGGGAGTTATTTTGGTTGTGGTAAAGATGGGCATAAAATGAGAGATTGTCCTATGATTGCTTCAGAGGTAAAACGGATAAGCAAGTTGCTCCTAGTGGTCCAAAGAAAGATGCTCTGACTAAGAGGCGTTTCTCTGCACTATGTTCTAGAGTGGAGAAGCCGGATGACAAGGAGAGTGATGATGAGGTTGGTAAGTTCTCTTTATTTTGATAAGATATGAGTTACTTCTAAATGGGGGAGTATGGTTTGTAGATAGGATAGAAGTCCTTGAATTTATTGTTTGTGCATGATGTTGAGGAGTTTGTTTGAAATTGAATTTCCCTTGCTTCTTGCATTGTCTGTTCTATCAAAAATTAATTTAATTGTAAGAGGTGTCTATATGGTGTTACTTTTCATATTATCATGCTTATATCATGAATTATCTAAAATTAGAACTTTTGAAAATTGTTTTAAAATGGCTTAAAATTTACTGTGGCATTAAAACAACATGCTACCATATTTTTTAATAAATGACTGATTGATTTGTTTTCCTAAAAATATTATTATTTGGTTGGAAATAATGTATATGAGGAGGGTATTGAGTATAAAATGAGTTTTTACTATTTGGAATGAAGAATGTGTGTTTTGTATCATAATGAGTTATTGAATTGTTTTCTAGTTTCTTGTTGTGTTGTGAATATCTTGACTATGTCAAATTGATGTTTTCTTGTGATTATGCGTTGTATGGAATGGTTATTAGCTTCTAGTTGAGTCTCTAATCATGAAAGTGTTAGGAGAGAGGCAAGTGTCATTCGAGGACAAATGTTGTCCATGTGGGGGAGATTGTAAGACCCCAAAGATGACCTAGGTTAACTAGATCCTAACATGTTGGTATTGATTCTATAGGGTCCTTAATATGTCTAATATTTCATATAGAGGTAGTAGCTAAAGTGTTAGGTGTGTTGGAAGTGAAACGTCAAGGGAAGACTAAGACGTTCGACGACTAAGTCACCTAAATGTCTAAAATGTGGTTCTATGTGTTTATGTGTGTTTAATGGTATTTTGTGGTTTTTAATAGAGTTAATATAGCATATGCAGGCAGTGGTTAAAGTTTCGTGAAGTTTGGAGGTCAAAACGACTAAGAACGTCTAAGGCGTTTGAAAGATATGCTTTAAGTCAACCTTGTACGTTTAGGCGAGATTCCTTGAGTTTTACGTGTTCGTTTTGAATGAAATTCATGTGATTGGTGTTCAAATTACAATATAATCATATTTGGGTTGGAAAATTCCGGAAAATTATATCCAAGGACCATTAAAGGGTCCTTGAGGAAGGACCCAAAATCAGTGTGTAGGCTGTCCCAGGCAGACCCTTGCGACGGAGCGGTCAACGGCCAGTCATGTCTGTGACGCCCCATTAAAGGGTCCCGTCGTGAGGGTCTTATCCTTCGATGAAGAATGGAAGCCTTGTCAGCCAATGTTGCCACCAACGGAGGCATCTGATGGCCCGTTGAGGTGGTGACACCCCGTCAAGGGTGAGTCATCGTGCAGGTCTGCTGCCAAGTCAAGGGGTAAACTGTAAATTCACCCAACTTCAAAAACAAGTCATGTACGGTTATTTTAAGGTTATTTGGTTATTTTAATTAAGTATGTAAAGGGTAAACACATGGAAGACCTCTTTCTTGAAAATCATAAACCTAAAACTCTTAGAAAATATCCGAAAACCTCCATTGAAGTCCAACTTGAAGAGGCAGCTTGGTGAGGAATTTTTGTGATGAAATTATTCATCAAAATAATAATTTATCATCCTTGAGGTATCATTTTTGATTCTCAAACTCGTTTAATCAAGTAGCCCAATTCTCAAGATGTTTTTCAAAGTTTTCTAAAGTGAAATGTCCAATTTCATGATTCTACCATGTGTTCTTGTATAAATGATTTCTAACCAATGAATTATGATCTAATTGATATTGTATTGATGATTTCAATATAAATTACCGATGATCCCATGTAACGTGATGAACCCTAGTTTTGACTACGTATTGAGTTACTTGATATAAATCTAATATTGTTGAATTATTATGTAATTTCTTATGGCCTTTCTAATGATATAAGAAATGTACTAAATTGATATCTAATTGATCTTAGATTGTTAAACCTAGATTGAATGATGTATATTCATTGAGTTTTATGGTTATTACATTGAATTATTGTTCATGGCCATGGGTAAGGGTCTTGTAATGTTGAATAGGTTGATTTAGCATTGAATTGAAGTGTGGATAAGGCAGTAGATTGGTATGGTCAACTTATGGTTGCGGTGTTATGTGTTTTATTTGCAACTAACGTGGAATTGTCGGCGTTACTTTATACAATAAAATGAGCATTGCCTTAATGGCAACTACTTGAACTTATATGGCTATTTGTGTAGTTTATTTGATGAAGTGTGATCATATATACCTATATGCGAAAGTATGTGTTAGATTGTCGATAATATTTAGTTAATAAAATTATGAATGACTATGTGTTATGTGTGTAGTCTTACAGTTGATACATGGTTGATCTTAAAATGGCTCGACGAGTATAAAATGGTTAGGTTGATAATGTTAAGTTAATGAATAGGATGACTAAATAAGGTTAAGGGTAATTACTAAGAGTCTAAAGTATGATAGGAAATTTGTGTTAAATGGAAGTATGTTGTATCTTGTTTAGGTAGACTTGGATCCTTTACTTGATGCTTATGTGAATATATAATGTATTGACTTAGGAACCTAAAGGGTCTTAGTATTAAATAAATAAATATAGGTGAGACCTGGTATGATGATACAAAGGTCATTTATGTGGAACCTTGACATAAGGGAAAGGTTAAGATTGTTGAATCGTAAGCTGTAATGGAATCCTTCAAAGTAATCGAATGATGGGCTTAAGGATAGTTGGCTGGAACAACATCATATTAATCCTTAGGAAAGTCATCATGAGTTTCTTCTCTCCATAGTGAGATATGCCCTAATGGACCTTTCTTTTGTTGGTTGAATATAATTGGGTCATGCACTAGATATGGAACACATTTATATGAACCTTAATGAGGATTTATATATAAGAACTATGGCTAGAACCGAGTGAGTATGGTAAGGTAAATTAGTTCTAGCTTAGTATTAGACTAGATTACGAAGTATGACCTTCATATTTTTTAACAATGTGTCTACATGGGATGTGTCTATGTTCTACCATTGACACGAATAACAACCTCATCGGAGTAGGATAGAACTACAGATTCCATGTCCTGCTATCATGGTCTATGTAGGTTATTTCCTATTCTCATCATATGGAATACCTATTATAATTTGAGGAGTTTATGGAGTATAGGTGGTGGTATGAGACGCTATCTAAAAATTGCACAATACACTTTAAAGGTGTTATTTCAAATTCCTAAGTCATGTCCAAGACAATTATTTGAATGTCTTATATATGATGTATGAGTATTAATTAACTAATGAACTAATGACTTATGTTAAGGATTATGTGAATAAATGAGTACCAAATCTAAAGTAACTTAAGGATTCCTTATCTAAAGTGTGGAGATGGCATGAGGGATCATCTCTTCATGTCATATCTTTGGATGTCTTGAGGATGACTTTAGTTAGGTAAGTTAATTGATTTTGTGGACATGATCTAAGCCTTACGTAGTCTTAAGGATTACTTAGGCTATTTTGAAAAGGTCAGTATGGAAATTATCTTCTTGATTACTTAAGTAGGTCCTTTGATAGACTATGGGAAGAGAATGTAATATCATCTATGTGTTGGTGATTTATGTGAGCGTGATTCTATCTTAGGAAGTCTGTAATATCTCTTAAGTGTGTGTGTAAGGGATTGCATGAGAGGTCGCTTCACAACTCACTCAAGTGAGACTTAGAGTTCACGATTGGTAGAAGAATATTACCTTGATGTTTACGATTGCTTTGTAAGTATGTATGTGACTCATTATAGGTAATCTTAAGGGTCGTTTAGGCATATCTAGAGAGGGTGTATGGGCAGTTTCTCTTTGTGTGACTTAAGTGAATCTTACGATGACTTTTTATGTGAGGAAATTGCATACTATAAGTATCTTCTATATTTCTAAATTGATTTGTGATATTATTATTATTAAAATATGTTTTGAAAAATTAAATGATGCATATTCCTAATAAAATTCGTTCTCATAATTTTTTTATGCATAAAGCCATACTTAGTACACGTGGTTGTACTAATTCCATGCTTTTATCTATCTATATAGTTCTTGGTAGGTAAGGAACTCTGAGAAGTGAAGACTTGGACATAGAATATCGTTCAAAAGAAGTTGAAGTATGTTCTCACTTGACTCGAGGGCATATATGTTTTTTATTTTCATTTAAAGTATTGTAATAGACTTTGTATATCTATATTCGTATTTTAAATTATGGGTCGTGTCCCAAGTATTCTTGTCTCTTAAGATGATGAGATTGAGACTTATTATTTCCTATTACTTTTGTATTAAAGATATTTTGAAGAATGTTATGTTTTGGGAAATTTTATAACTACACACTACTTTTTATGCTGTGTATATGCAATTAATGATATGAAAGGGCTTGTATTAGACTTCCGAGAGGTCGACGACGCCATTACAATCCAAGATTGTACCCTAACTTATAGGGTATGGTTTCGAGTTTTGACTAATACCCTCCATCAAACTAAGGTAGACTCATTATTCCATTCCTATCTAGTATGGTCTTTGTCAGTTATTACATATTCTCATCATGTGGGATACATGCTAGTATTTGATAAGTTCTATCAAGTTTAGGTAGTGGAATGAGATGCTTTCAAGACATTGCACGGGTAGGCTTTGAAGATATTCATATGTAGGTTCCCTAGGTCTTCTCAAAGACCATTATGTGAAAGTCCTTAATTATTGAATCTCTATTTAATGTTCTATTGAACATAATGACTTAAGTTAAATGCATGTTAATCAAAGAGGTATAATTCTAGAGTAGTTTTATGGTCTTCCAAGGTAGGCTTGAAGAGAGTAGATGGGCGGTCTCATCGTGTCTTACTTAGGTGAGTCTTAGAGTAATTCTATGTAGGGAGATATATGTATGAAAAAGGAATAATGTTATCTAAGGTAGTCTAAAAGATCGCTTAGGTGTATGTAAAACGGTTGTATGGGCAATCACTTCATACCTTACTCAAGTGAGCATTAGAATAATCTTTTGTAGAAGGTCTCATGTTTATGTGTTTTTATATAATATTGATGTTATATTGTGGAATGTTACTATATGTGCTTATATTGGCTTAATATGATCTCTTATACTTGTTTTCTAAAGTTTTACTCAAAAAGAGGATGTTTTATAGAAATGTCTTTTTAGCGTAATTTTATTGCATTACACCATATATACTGCATTCTAATGTACTAATTCTATATATTTTATCTTTTCTCTAAAGGTTTAGTTTGCATTTGAGAGGAGAATTAACTTTTTTCGAGGACATCATAACGTTAAGTCTTTATTGTTAAGATTATTGTAAGACTTAGATATTTTATTTATGTTGATTTATAGTTCGTGTCACAAAATATTCATGTGTCTAAGATTGCGACTTTGAGACTTAAACTTTCCTTATGAATTTCTATAATATAGATATGTTGAAGTTTTACTATTTCCTATGAAATGTTTTAATTTCGCACTAGTTTTCATACATGTATGCAATAATGATGTCAAAGAGCTTGTACAGTACCTATGAGAGATCGAGTATGTCGTGCCACGGGTGGAGAATACCTTATATTTTAGGGTGTAAACTCAGGTAACACAAAATCTCAAGTAGGGAGTGGAGGTGGCTATACATGTGAGAGACCGAAATGCACTACATGTGGGAAGCAATACTTGGGTGTCTTACCAGCATGGATGGATGTTTTTGATATGGAAATATGGTTCATAAGATATGATATTGCCCGATGTTCAAGTTAAAGGGGAAGGAGACAAACAAGGATACTCAAGATGGTCCAGAACACAATACTAAAAGGAAGAACCATTTCTATATGATTAAAGCTGACAAAGGAGCTAGTTCGGAATAAAGGCCTCGATATATCATATTTTTTCTGGTTATTTTTTATATGTTCTTAGATGGATTTACCATGAGTGGGGAAAAATGAGTTGAGTAGTAAGGTGCTTGACATGCTTATCTTAACCTTATATACGAACTCAAGCTTGGGACCAAAAATCATAGTAGCTTTGTTATGTTGTGGAGTCTTGCATATGAGTATGAGTGCAATGTCTCCTTATGTGAGAGTGACATTAATGGTATAAAGTTATGATTTGCATTCTATTGAGTATATTTACATGTGAAGATTAGTAGTTAATGCATATATCTCATGTCAATGTGCATCTAACGATAATTTCTAAAATTTCCTTATGAATTGTTATGCTTATATGCTAAAGTGTGATTTAAAAGTTATTACGTGTCCAGATTTATAATGATATGATGAGCATATCTAATGTTGGAGAAGGTATTTCCTCTATAATTATTTAAATGATGAACTAAGTGTGACCTTTGAATTATTGACTTAATTCCTAATTGCTTGTGTTGCATAGAGTGTATGATGATGTGAAATTGGTATTTCTTGTAAGTTTGGTGCATTGACTATGTATTTTATCCATGATGATGTGTTTTGTGATCTTCCAATAGATTCTGTTTGTCCTTGAAGGTGTTTTGTGCCATTTGAGGATGAATATTTTTCTATGTGGGGGAGGTTGTAACAACCCTCAAAATGAAATAGGACAAGCTAGAGCCTATGTAACACCTCAAAATATGATGAGTTTCATACAATTTTAAGTTCCTGAAATGATTAATAATAGTGCTAAGAGGTAGTGTGTAAATTTTGGGAGAGTTTGGAGGTGAAACATCCAAGAATGTCCAGTGACGTATAAAAGTTTACTTGAGACGTGCTAGCTTGCCTTAGTATGATTCATGAGGTTTTATGTAGAGTTTGAGTTAATATTAATGTTAGAGTGGTTGAGGTTGAATGATCGGGGATAAACTCCCCAAGGACTAATCACTCTTCGGCCAACAAGCTGCCACATGCTGCTTTGTTCCTTTGTTAAATCGGACTGAGTCGCCGACTAAGGTATCAATCGGCAAAAGGTTGCTCCGCGTCACAGATAAAACACAAAATTAAGTTCCTTGGATGTTATTTTGAAAATGATATCATATGGGAAAGCCTCCGCGTTGCGGACTCACTTCCCGATAAATATTCCAAAAATCAAGTTAAGTTAGATTTGTGTATAAGTGCCCAATTGATAAGCGGTAGTTTGGGTACTTGGGGATTCAGTTTGAGAAGGTTTCAGGTCCTATATATTTACCCAATAGGCAATAAGTAATCAAAAACTTTCTCTCAAAAAAGTCTCCTAAAACAACCATTAAAGAAGAAGAGAAATTGCAGCAACTTCTTGGACGAACTGATCAAGGGTTAAAGATGGGTTTAAGTTACTAATCTAATTTATGTTAATCTTATTCATTCATGGATTCTTCAACTAATGAAGCCCCCTAGTTGCCCTTTCAATTGTGAATCGAAATAACCCCAATCTAGAGAGGGTTGTGATTACATTGTGGGTAAAGCTTGATTGTGATCCAAATCTAGTGTGTAGAATTTAATGACATTTATATGATGATTATATACTGTTTTGTGGAATTTTCATGGTAAATTATGGTAATTGAATTTGAAGGTGATCATGGTTATCTTAGGCCATTAGATACTAGATAAAGGTTTTTTATTGATTCTTCTAACATTGATTATATTCTATATTAATTGATCATGATTGAATCATCTAAGTATGAATTGAACTAGATTTTATGAATTAAGATTGGTCTTAATTGAATTGAACCTTAAAGAAAGAAATATTACTATATTCACCTAGGATTGAAGAATGTGAGAAAAAAGCAAGCGCTAGCAGATTCTATAATCCACCTATGAACGAATACTATATGAACTGATGAATAATGAACCTTAGGATTGTTGTGTTGGCATTATATTTAGGATGATTGAATGAAAGTGATAGATTCAGTTGTAAATGGAGAAATTGTTACGGATATCCCTCCATGAAAGAAGGTTGAATAAGGATTGACAAGTGAACATTGGAGTATATGCTTGACTCTAAGTGGATATGCAAAGTAAGACAGATAGTCGAGAAATGTTCCGAACTCCAAGCAGATTATCTAAGTCACACCAAGTAGTTGTGATAACTATACCATAAGATCTCATAAGGCCGGAGTCCTTCACGTAGTAGAGTCTAGGAATCCTATCACAGATCTCCATATCCTATGAACTTAGATCAGATTGAGAAGCATCTCATAGTGTTCATAAGCAATCAATTAACTTAGACATGCCCAACGGGTATCTCGTAGTGTTCATAGTGTGTGAATGGACTTAGGCATGCCCGAGGGGTATCTCGTAGTGTTAATGACTATTAAGGGATCAACAAATACCATAAAAAGTGTCTCATATGATCAATATGATTAAGGAACTTAGACATGCTTAGAGAATTATCTCATAGTCTTCAAAAGATAATGATCGGGGCTAGATTCTAAAGTAAGTAGCAATAGAAAAGGATCCACATGTAGTACCTTGCATGAGTGGTGTTATGGGTCACCATAAGTGCATTGCATAAAGTATAACATAGTGTCATTAAAGAATAATATATTGAAGATAGGATTCTACAAGAGTTGCCTTTCTTACTAAAGTAGACTAAATAGGAGAGAATCTTAATAAATAAAGTAAAGTAATGATAGGTCTATGGAGGGTGAACATGTTAAGGGTGACTTCAAGATAGGCTTAGTATGTGAGGTAGTATGGCCTACCTCATGTACATTGCACAATCATGTTTTGAGCAAACTATAAGAGTATAGTCCTCTTTAGTATGAATTAAGTCTACTAGAAACTTGATGAAATAATATAGGGTTACTTAAAGATATGCGTTCTGTCTAAGGTAGTATGGGATTCTTCACATGCATTGCACAAGTTTGAGTTTTCTTAGGGTCATATTAGTCATATGACATTATGAAATTATGTCTTAATTATGAAAGTGGACTATGATAAAGGATGACCAAAGACATGTACTTATCTTTGGTAGTAGTATGGGATACTACCTTAGCCTTGCACTAGTATAGTTAGAGGTAACTTTTGGTGTACATTTAAGTAAGAAGGACAAGCATGTGTATGAAATCATATGTACATTATGATGCTCTAATATGCTTATGATATTCATGATATGCTTATGTATTTATCTGTTATGATTATCACTATTATTGACTAACCCTTTGATATATCTTATGTTTGGTGTGATATTTTCCATACATAGTATACATCATGCTAACGCATGTTTCAAAAATGATGTCAATGTAGGGTCTTGAGAAGGTTGTATTTCTTTCAAGGGTAGAGTTCCAAGGTTTCCAAGAAGAGAAGAAGTGGTGAGTCATCATAGTTTTGAGGACAAACCTTTATGTTCCTTTATGTTTTCTTTATATTTTTGGCTTTGTCAAGTGTGCATCCCAAGATGTTTAATTCATGTAAAAGTTAGATTATTTTTGAGACAATGTTAAAAAAGATGCTTCTGATATTATGAAATTCCTTTTGGTTTACATTAAAAAAAAGTTTTTTATTCTCTCCATTTATGCATGATGTTATTTACTGAAGTCAAGAGGCCTGTGCAAGACCTCTGAGAGGTCGACTATGGTGTGTTGCGACCTAAGGGTTGCCCAAACTTGTAGGGTGTACTTGCATTTATTTAAAGCCTATAATTATATTTATGAGTTAATATGGTGTTAAAATTATGAATAGTAACTTTAGAAGTCTTTTTGAAGAGTTTGCAAGTGAAACGTGGAAGAACGATAAAGACGTTCAGAAACTAGCCTTGTGTTAGCTTGTATGTCCGTGTTTGTTTTTCATGTTCTCATTTGTCTTTTAGAGACTAAAATTATAGGAGATGAACCTAGCCTCTATATTGACATACCTAGGATAAAAACGTCTGACAAAGACTCCTAAAGGATAAACCTAAGGGTCATCTAAGAGGACCCAAGAATTGGCATGAATGCTTAAGAACAGACTATTTGTGACGCAGTCTGCGCGATGAGCAACTGTCACTTATGGGAATAAATTATTCCTTGCAATGCCATCTTGTCACAAACCATTCCGCTTTAAACTTAGTTGCAAACCATGAAGTGGAGGTGTCTCCGTTACGAGCAGCTATGTCGTTGATTCTGTCGCTTAGTTTTTAAGTCAAACTAGAATTTTTTTAAAGGTAAAAAAAGTTTAGGTGTATTTTGTATTATTTGGGGATTATTTATTGAAGATTATTAAGTCACTTTAAACCGCATTTCACCCATCAAAATAAAATCGTCAAGTTAAAACAAAAGCTTTGAAAATTCTCTCCAAAAATCTCCATGATGAAGCATTGAAGATCATGGGATGAAGGTCGAAATTCATGAAGTTTCAACCCTTATTTTTTGGTCTTTTCTATCTATTATTGAATAATAGTTCATCCTTGATTACTCTCTCATTCAAGGAGCCAATTCAAAGGATTTTCAAAAAGGGTTTAAAATGCTAATTTCTTCTATTTTGAATTCTAAGCATGGGTCTTTGCATAAAAGGTTTTAATATATTGAATATGATAGTTTAAGTATGAAGTGATGGTTTATGATAAAAACAAAATGGACCCATGTTCATGAATTTTCTCAAATTTTAACTTTTGAATTGGGTTTGATGAATATGATTAGATAATGTTAGGGTTTTGTTTTTCTTATGTTCGATTGTATTATCTACTGACATGTATTACTTATTATTATGATTTATTTTAGAATTGAGAAAAAATGGCAAAGGTTAACCAGATCTCTAAAACCTTGCAACAAAAAAACCACCAAACTTGGTGAGTTAGTTGAGCTAGGAAAGGTTAGGTCCAGCTGTGTAGGGCACCCAAATATGATGAACTACCCTGACGAGTCTTAACCGGAGCTAAAAAGGGTAATCTTAAGTTTGAAGGGTCTAGGGGAAAAAATATTTTCCAGGCTAAGGGTAATTTTTTATTTACCCTAATAAATAATTAAATAAATAAATCTATATGGTGGAGGGGCAATTTGGGAACAATGGGGCAAAATTGGTCCTTTGAGTGAAATTTTGCTACACCCAGGTTCAAACCTAGGTGGGAGAAATGATTAAATTTAATTTTTTTATGGTGAATTAATTTAGTTAATTAATATTAATTGCTGATTTAAGAAAAAGGAAAGTCATATTTTTATTTATTAATTATTATTTAATCCTTATTTGACTGAGTCTCTCCCTTTTCTCCTAATCATAAGCCAACTCTCCCACACGTTTCTCATTGCCTTTTCTCTCATTCACAATCTGCCTCAACCAATAGAAATAAGAATAAACGTGAATGCTAAAGTTCATAATGAACCTAAAACCTAAAAACTGAAAAGCAAAATAATCTTAAAACAAAAGGTAAAAATCAATATTTGGACGGATTTTGCTTGTTGTTTTGGTGGTGAATCTTTGGATAGTTGGAAAATAGGCAGCACGATTGACTTATCTTTTCAACAAATTCATTTATTGGTTTTCTTCTCTCATGGTCTCTTTCCCTAGAGACCCCTAAGTTTAGTTTAAATTCCAATCGAGAAACTAAGGTTGTCCCCGTTGGATGACCCTATCATTATATCCTTTGAAAGATTCAAACCATGCATTGGTATGTCTTCTGGTAGATAATTTTAGGTATAGTTGTCATTATGTGTTGAATATGTATTCGGAAATCATGTGATGGATGAAAAATATATTCCGGAAACGTATAAAATATTGACTGTTTTAACCATGTATGTGCTGAAAATTTACTATGTTTGCTTCCTGAATTTTGTGTGTTAAAAATTTTATGTTTTCGTTAATGAAAATTTTAAATGTGTTATGTTCATATAAGGGTAATGTTTCTAAAAAATGTAACTCTAACTAGTCCAAGAATATACATAAAAAATGAGAGAAAATGAATTGAAAGAGGACCAAATATCTAACTCGCTGCAAATGTTGGTCTCGGCCTATATTTTTAGTTGGAGCTATGTTTTAAATTTTATTGAAAATGTGAGGTTATTGGGAATTGAACCCAAGACCTTACCAAATGTAAACTACATAAAAAATTTAATAAGAAAAATGAAAGGAAAAATAAATGTGGATAGTGGGGATTGAACCCACAACCTCTTGAATAGATGAGAGAGTTTAGGATAAAAATAAAGGACAAAAATAAATGGAGAGAGTGGGGATTGAACCCATGACCTCTTGAATAGATGAGAGAGTAAAGAGAAAAATAAAGGACAAAAATAAATGTGGAGAGTGGGGATTGAACCCATGACCTCTTGAATGGATGAGAGAGTTAGGAGAAAAATATAATGTGAAGAGTGGGGACTGAACCCACAACCCCTTAAATAGTCGAGAAAGTAAAGAGATAAAGTAAGAGAAAAAGAATGAGCTTGCGGGAGATTGATCCCACAAACTCCTTGCCTTAAATAAAAAAGAGAAGAGGAAAATAAGTGAAATATTATGGGATTGATGGGGATCGAACCTTCCCAATTCCATATTGATACATAAGTCATACGTGAACAAATATTTAATGAATGTTGCCTCCAATTATAGAAATCAATATCTTTGGCCGGTGATTCCACCTCTTTTCGATGTGTGGTTAAATACTACATTTCATGATGCTCACCTGATCTATGTCGGTTAAGGTAAAAGTTCCCAAAGAAAAAATGATGTCAGCCTCAAATAATGCACATAATTAAATGAATGATACAGAAGGTGTTAGGATAGGATAATCAAGAGGTAAGTTAGACTTAAGTAATGACACTAGATTATTCTTGGTCATTGCACAACGGACTTGATGAAAGTCTTAAACTACATCCTAGGTATAGATGTTGTTTACACTAGTATATGAAAGAAAATGAAGTACGCATGAATGAATGAAGCAGACTCTATTTTACTAAATGAGGCTCCCTAGTTGAGGTCCCATATGTTGAGCCCTAATTTTGGGAAGTCTTAATATCAAGTCCATGATTCTAAGGTCTCATGGCATATGAAGGTATGATATGAACTATGTGATATGATATGTTTAATATGTTATGTGCTGTCTGCAAAAAGATATGTTTGATGATGCATGTTACTCTCATAGCATGACTTTTTTAATCCAATTTGGCAAGTCCGTCTGACTTGACTTTCCATAACTCATATCATTAGGAGAGAACACCTATTTATCATGCATTTGATTTTTGTGTTCTTGCAAATACCCATACTTAGTACATATGTGTAGTAATCCCATACAACTCTCTACGTTTAGGTGCAGGTGTAAGTGAACGCTAGAGATTACGAGACTACACTGAATTTATCAGGACGTGGGGCATTCATCCGGATTTGGTAGGCCCTATTGCTTTCAAGTATGCCTATATTTTACATTCTATCTTAGATGTAGGAATGAGCTCGTTGTGTATGTCCCATGTTTCTTTCCCTTTTATTTTTAGATATTGTAATTGTGCAATTTTGGAAACTCTATATATTTATACAGATATGACTATGTCTTTCATTTGATTATCTTGATACTAGATGATTGTTGTGAAATGATTATGAGTTTATGTAGATAATCTTATACGAGTTCAATGTTTCTCACTATGAAGTCTAAGTAAACGAAAAGTTCAAAAATTTTCTGCTAAAATTAACCTAGGTGATATAACGATGACGTATGTAGGATTGTGTGCAACCTCTGAGAGGTCAATGACGCCGATTTCGGCTAGGGTCTAGACTCTGGTCGTGACAAAGTTGGTATTAGATCCTTAGATCAAATTCCAAGGATAATAAGTTCACATAAACCACATCGAGTAGTTTCTAAGTCATGGTAGTGAAGTGCACCACTATCCTGACTTAGAGACTTCATGATGCGTATGGGGTGCTCCTCGGATGTGACAATCTTCTTATCAGAGCATGATGTTGATGTCACTAGAAACGATGTCTCATTGAACAAGGTATATGTATATTTATATTCCTAATTGTGAAGCGCGCCGCACTTATGAATGATAGAGTCTCTAATGCTTAGAAACTCTCAACTTCTTATATTCTTATGCAGTGCCTCTAGATTCTTGTTTTTTTCTTTCAACAAAATCTTGTATCGGAGTATTTGGTATAAATACTCGAAGAGCAGTTTCCTGAATGGCTGAGAAAGAAATGGCTAATGTGGGATATCAAGACAACGAAGTTCCTCCACAAGACAACCAAGTGCCTCCACTAGAAGAAGTTGTTATAAGTGATCAAGTTTCAAATGTTCCTCCACCGATGAATGATAGAGATTTAAGGGAATCCTTTCTCACTTTAACTCAAGCAATGAACTCTCAAGCTAATGCCATCACTTCACAAGTTTAAACGATGACACCCAAAATGAATAGGTAGGTTAGACCTCGAGTGCCTTATCATGCTAAAAGTGTGGCCTCTCGTTTGAGAGACTTTACTAAGTGAGTCCACCTATGTTTTTTGGGTCAAGGTAGGATGGGGGACCTCAAGATTTTCTCGATGAGGTTTTTAGTATTCTCTATTTTATGGGTGTGACCTTAATTGAGAAGCCCATGTTGCGGCCTACCAAGATGGAGGTATGGTTCAAGAATTTACCAATCTTCGTCAAGGAGGTATTAGTATACTTGACTATTCATTGAAGTTACTAAGTATCAAAGTATGCTCTATCCTTGTTTTCAAACCCAAGAGATGAGATGGGTTGTCTACTTATGGGGTTTCTGATGACTTGGTTAAAGAATTTTGTTAGGCTAAGATTCATGATAATATGAACATCTCTTGTCTCTTGGTTCATGCTCAACAAGTTGAAGAAACTAGGTTAAGGAGAATGAGTATGGAGGACAAAATGGCCAAGTCTTATGATGGTGGTTCCTCTAAGGGTAGGCTTCACATTCAAGACGAGACTAGGTTAAAGAAGAGGTTTTCTAATGAAGTTCCTTCTAAATTTCACAAGGATCCTGATTAAGGCTCTACTCAAAGAATTAATAGACAGAGGCTTCATTTGACCTAGTATTTCTACATGGGGTGCGCGTATTGTTTCTGAAGAAGAAGGAGGGGTCTCTTGGAATGTGCATTTATTATCGCCATCTGAATAAAGTCGATACTAATACTAAGAATCTTGTTGCTCAGATTGACAACTTGTTTGATCAACTCCAAAGTCCAAACAACTTTTTTTAGATTGACATGAGATCGGGGTATCACCAACATAGGGTGAGAGGTGAGAGTGTACAAAAAAAAGTATTTTTTCTAGATATGGACACTATGAGTTCTTAATAATATCTTTTGGTCTTAGTAATGCCCCGGCGTTATTTATGGACCTCATAAATTGTGTATTTAGAAGTTACATAGATGCATTTATCACTGTATTCATTGACAACATCATGGTATATTAAAAAATGAAGGTGAACATATGGATTATTTAAGAGTGGTGTTACAAGTTCTTAAGGAGAACAAACTATTTACGAAGAATAGAAAATATGAGTTTTGATTTAGGGCAGTGTCATTTTTTTGTTATATCATCTGTAGTGAGGGAGTTGAGGTTGACCCAACGAAAACCCAAGCACTGAAAAATTGGCGTCGACCATTGAAACAAACCTATATTAGAAGATTTTTGGGTCTAACGGGATACTATAAGAGTTTCGTGGATGGTTTTGTGTCCATTGCATTTCCTTTGACTACTATGACCCAAAAAAGTGTGAAATTTGTGTGGTCAGAGAAATGTAAAAGAAACCTTCCAAATCATGAAAGAAAGGCTTACCTCCGCTCCGGTGTTGACATTACCAGAGGGTACTAAGGGCTTCATTTCATATTGTGATGCATCCCGAAAAGGTGTAGGGTGTGTCTTTATACAACCCGAGAAAGTAGTAGCTTATTCTTCTAGACAACATAAGTTTCATGATATGAATTATCCAACACATGATATATAATTAGCGGTTGTGGTTTTGCCTTAAAAATATGGAGGCAATATTTGTATGATGTCCATGTTGATGTGTATACCGACCACAAGAGTCTTCAATATGTTTTTACTCAAAAAGAGTTGAATCTCGGACAAAAAAAGAGGTTGAAATTGATCAAAGATAATGACATGAGTGTTTTCGATCACCCTAACAAGGAAAATGTGGTTGCGGATGATTTAAGTCAAATGATCATGGGTAGTGTGTCTCATGTAGAAGAAGCTAAGAGAGACCTATTGAAAGATGTTCACAGGTTGGCCAATTTGGGTTTTATATTGGAAGATTCTCCGAATGGTGGTTTTATGTTCCATCATAACTTCGAATCATATTTTGTGGCTGAGGTGAAGTCTAATAAACCTTAATCAAACCTTGATGAAGTTAATAGAGTGGGTTCTTGATAATATTAATGAGTCATCTCCTTAGGGGGATGGTGTCTTGAGGTATCATAGAAGGTTGTGTATACCCAATGTTAATTAATTGAGAAACCAATTCATGAGGAAGCTCATGATTCGCGTTACTCCATTCATCTAGGTTCTACAGAGATGTATCATGACCTTAGGGAAGGGTTTTGGTGGAAGGCTTAAAGGGGACATAGCAGAATATTTTGCAAAATGTCAAACTTGCAAACATGGGAAAGTCGAACACCAAAAGACAAGTGGTTTACTTCAAGAACTCAAAGTTCACAGTTTGAAGTGGGTGGATATTAATATGGATTTTCTAGTAGGTCTTCTTTAGTCATAAAAGAAACATAATTCTATATGGGTCGTTGTGTATAGGTTGACGAAATCTGCTCATTTTAATCTGATCAAGTAAACATTCTCGGTTGAGGATTCTGCAACGATCTTCATAGATGAGATTGAGTGTCACCACGATATTCCGTTATCGACCATTTTTGTTGGGGTGCACAATTCACATCTAGGTTTTGGAGGTCATTTCAGAAACAGTTGGCTAATAACATGAAGCTAAGCACCGTTTTTCATCCCCAAATGGATGGTCAAGCGTACTTATATACGGTGTGTCATATGTGCCTTCATAAAAATTATATAGAGCATGTTTTTCTGTGTTATGAAGAATGATGGCATTTTAAATCTTTGATGTTCATTTTGAGCTTATATTGAGATGGAGTATGTACTTCCTCATTATGTGATATAAAATGGTGAGCTCTTATACGTGATAAATAGTGGATTTAGTTGCTATGTTTTAACGGTATGACTATGTGTTGAAAAGAGTTCTTTTTGGGATGCTAGTATTGAGTCTCTTTTTTTCCTATGAAAGGATTAAGGTGTCATTTGGGGATAAATGTTCCTAAAGGGTGATAATGTAATGCCTATGAATATCTATTACCCAGACTGGAGCCTCACATGGTGAATACCTTTAATTACATAAATATACTATTATAATAAACTTGATATAGAAGTGTTATAGTCTGAACGTCAAGGGACAATCATGAGGTGCTGATACTAGTGAAATGGAACTAGTAAACCTCTTTATATCTTTTGAAGGTTTGGGAATGCCCTATGAAGTTAAAAACATGTATAAATACTTTAAATAGGTAAAATAATATTTATAAACTCAAAAATTATCGGTCTGAACCCCCAAGGGAAACCTTAGGGGTCCTTGAGGAGGACACCACCATTGGCAAAACAACCTGCCCAACGCAACAAAAAGTTACACCTTCATGAAACCAATTTGCATCGCGGACATAGTTAACAAAAGGACCAAGATTATGGTCCGTGTCACAGAAATTTCTTGGACTATACTGTCTTAAAAATTATGTTTAGAAATCTTGAAAGAACAACTCCACGACGCGGACTTGTTTCCCATGAAAAATTTAAATTTTATTGTAATGTTTGACATCAAAAAAATGTCTAATTAAGTGAGGGATCTTTTAGGAATATTAGGTGAGGGTTATATATTGATTTTATATTAGTTTTCCCCGACATTTACCCACTAAAATAAAATCCCCAAATTGAAATCCATATCACAGTCACTTATCTCTAAAATTCTCTCTCTACCCAAACTCCATTGAAGAACATTGGCCCTTGAAGAAGAAGACAGATCTTCATGGTTTTCTACTCAAATTTTTGGATTAATACTTCCTCAAAGTATACATTAATTAACTGTTGGGTTTCTTTTCTCCATGAGGTCCATTCAAAGATGATTTCAAAATTACCCAAATTGAAGGGTTTTCTCTACAAATAGGTTTGCTTCTGAATATGAAATTCTTGCTTAATTATGATGCTTTGTGATTTATTAGGTTTCCCCAAATATTTTATCTTGCTTATGAATTGATTGGAATGGATTTCCATTGTTAGACTTGTGTTAATCATGTTATTACATTCATGGACTACTTATTTGTAATGCATTGTTGGAGTTTTATCTATTTCTTGAAGAATTCACGAATGTCTCTCTTCCCCTAACCCTTACCGTAATCTTTGTATTATGTAATTTGATTCCTAGAGATAATCAAATTAAGATTTTTCTTCTATAATCGGAAATTGTATGATGAGGGTATTGGGTCGATGGGCATATATCATTTATTGGGAATTGAGTCTTAAATTGATTTTATAGTAACCACCGTAAGACCATCAAGTTTATCCACTAGGATTGCTATTATGTTAATGTTGTGTTATCCTTTGTAATGTTGATTAATTGAAGTATTAGTGATGATGTTACGACGGAATGATCATGTTATGAATGTGATGAATTGTGATATGATGATAGGTGTTACTATGTGAAATTGGAGGTACTTATCTAACATAATATTTTTTTGAGGAAAGTATATTCTCATCGAAATTACATATAAGTTATGTACATATTATAGATAGTGTTAGTTCCCTAGGGCCTATCTTATGAACTAATCTTTAAGCAAGACTTAAAGGTTCTTTCAAAAGGGAATCTAGCTTAGCACCGAGTGAACGTGAAACTGAGAGCTGTTCCTCCACATTCACGGGAGGTTCACGGTATGTCTCACATGAGATGGAAACTATAATGCTTATTAGCCTAAAGACAGTTTCTAGTAACAACCTCTTAGTTCCTTAGATATTTGCCCCCATAGGAAACCTAGCTATTGGATCCACCTAGATGCTACGATCATGTATATGTCTTACCATGACAAGTAGGATTCCCTCCTTTCGGTGTGAGGGTTTGACCTATTGTCCTTTATGGAAAATATTGCCAAATATAAAGTGAATTAATGAATGTAAGAAGATGGACACTAACTAGGATGACTTCAGAGGTTTTACTTATTGTAGGTAAGAGTATTGGACTTTACCTATACATTGCACAAATGGGTCTTTAGGGGAGTTTTAGGATGGGCTGTATGTACTCATGTTATAAATTAGGTGCATAATGGAGATTCTGTATAATGTTGATTTTTTATTATGTTTGTTTCACTAAATACACATGGTATTGATCTAAATTGCTATATTTGATTTTTTCTGTGCTTGTTATGATGTTGTATGATGTAAAGACATTTCTTAATGTGTATTTACTATGTTACATGTTTCATTTGGGGTATGGGGATTCATTTAAGGATTTCACTAGTTGACTTGTATTAGGATTGTGAGTGAGGTGTTGTGATGCTTTGAATAGATGGAATCCAAAACATGAAATTTTTATTTTGCTTTAGTATGATGTTACTCTTGCATATTAATATTACTATATGTTATTGTTGTATTTATGGTTATGAACTTGTAAATGAACTTGAGATGTGCATAAAGGTTTTCAACGCGAATTTAGCAGGTTTATCTTAAAATGTCATTTTTGCATGTTTTCAAATGATTTACTTGTATATATCAATACATATTATATGTGGTTGTACTAACACATATCTCCTCTATTTCCACAAAAAGTGTAGGTTTCGGCCATTGATGACATTCAATTGCCTACTTGAAAAACTTTGATTGATAACCCCAAGTTAGTGAGTCCTCAAGTCTATGGATTAAAAAGAATAAATCTAGTTTTCTTGTTTCTTGTTCCTGAAGACTCTATTGTAATTTCTAAATGAAACATATTGTAATGTTGTAAGGGTTATTTCCCAAATCTTCTATTCCTATGTAAGATTGTTAAGTGTGATACGATTGTACACTTTTTTTTATAAATGAGAATTCTATGTAAACTTCATATGTACAATTTTATTTTTTCTATGTTTTTATTACCTATTAAAGGTGATGATTTATGCTTAGGTCTTACTAAGGTCGCTTTTAGGACGAAGACGCCGGTTACCCAAAGGGAGTGCTTCCCGATCGCGACAAACACATAAGGTCACATATTATTATGGTCATTATAAGAACCCATTCATTTCATAGTATTATCAGGAACACCCCATCACTTGTCTAAAATGCGTACTTGCGCAGTGCATATATAACGTCCCATTCCACCACCCATACTAAGTACTACAACCTTAAGGAAACATAGTTAATTACATTAATTAGTGGGGTTAGGTCTTATCGACGAGAAAAATGTGAGAAATTTGTTGAATCTCGGTGTAAATATCACCGGATAGGGATCCATACCTGTCAAAGGTAGGGTCATTATTTCTAGCTTTAGTTGATGCACAAGTTATTGACCTATGTGGGCACATAGTGGTCGGATAGGAAGATTGCTAAAATATAGCCTGCCTCAACTCCCATGAGGTAATTCATCTTAAGAGATTGCTACTACATGCCCCTCCGAAACTAATGTGATAGTTTCCATCTCCTATACCCATCAACTCGGTGATTAGTATTATTTCTCACAAAGAATTATACTTTTATAACATTCATTAATTATAGTGTAAGGGATTGGTACTAAATACCCCACCTCAACTCACGTGAGATTATTGATCCCATCCTTTAATTCATTCATTCATTAGAAGGCCTAAAATGGACATTGTTATTTTTAATAATATCCCTTGCTCAACTAACATGAGTGTTCCCATCCCAAATCCCACAATGATTAATTAAGAAGGTATTTAGAGAATGTTTTTATAAATTGATACTTATCATGACAAATGAGACTAACCTAAGATTTGTGTATCTATGATGGTTGACAGTTTAGTAAACCAACTTAGGGTTTGGGTCATGTTAAAGGGAACAATTTATAGAAGATGTAGCCAATTACAATTTCATTCTAATTTTCCATAACTTAAGAGTTAAAAAATTAAAAAATTTAAAAATCAAGGGTTAACACCAAAGTGCAAAATATAGATAGGGGTTTTGTCACAAGTAAAGTAAAAACAAGGAAAACCAAGTTTTGGAAGAAGTTTTTGGGGTTTGTACATAATGCGATTTGAGATAAATCATTGGGTACATGCTTTAGATAGAAAAGTTTCAAGATAATAGTGACTAGGCTATGATTTAGCATTATCAAGAACACCCCATCACTTGTCTCAAATGCGTACTTGTGCAATGCGTAATAACGTCCCATTCCACCACCCATACTAAGAACTACACCCTCAAGAAAACATAGTTAATGACATTATTTTGTGGGGTTAGGCCTTATCGACGAGAACCATGTGAGAAATTAATTGAATATCGGTGTAAACATCACTGGATAAGGGATCCCTACTTACCTAAGGTAGGGTAATTCTTTCTAGCCTTAGTTGATGCACAAGCTATAGACCTATGTGGGTAGATAGTTGTCGGATAGGAAGATTGCTAAAATATGCCTTGCCTAAACTGCCATGAGGGAATTCATCTTAAGAGATTGCTACTACATGCCCCTCCTAAACTCATGTGAGAGTTTCCATCTCCTATACCCATCCACTCGGTGCTTAGCATTATTTCCCACAAAGAATTATACTTTTATAACATTCATTATAGCGTAATGGATTGGTACTAAATACCCCGCCTCGACTCATGTGAGAGTATTGATCCCATCCTATAATTCATTCATTCATTAGAAGGCTCCAAATGGACATTGTTATTTTTACTAATATCCCTTCCTCAACTAACATGAGAGTTCCCATCCCAAATGCTTCAATGATTAATTAAGAAGGTATTTCAAAAATGTTGTTAGAGATTGATACTTATCATGACCAATGAGACTAACCTACGATTTGTGCATCTATGATCGATGACAGTTTAGTAAACCAACTTAGTGTTGGGGTCATTTTAAAAGGAACAATTTCTACAAGATGTTGCCAATTAGAATTTCATTCTATTTTCCATAACATACGAGATAAACAAAAAAATTGTTATAAATCAAGGGATAACAACAACGTGTAAAATATGGATAGGGGTTTTGTCACAAGTAAAGTAAAAACAAGGAAAATAAAGTTAGGGGAGAAGTTTTTGGGGTGTGTACAAAATACAATTTGAGATAAATCATTGGGTACATGATTTCGATAGAAAAGTATCATGATAATAGTGACTAGGCTATGATTTAGATGGAAATAAGTTCTCTCTAGAGCAACTTACCCTTTTGAAATCAATTCCTTTCGAACATCCATTTTTCATATGAAGACCATCGTACGCCTTACCCCATTTACTCACTCAAGATGATTTTATGGATATGGGACTAAAGCTCAACCTCTCGGGCTTAACTTAATGTTGAACCGATACTAAGGCAATCAATCAACGGTCTTTGATTAACAACCTCCATCAGGGGAAATCCCAAAGCACATTGGTGGGTTTGTATTTGAAAACCCTCTAATTTAAACCACTACACCTAGAGAAAATTACCATTACGGAAGTGAAAACTCACAATGATATGAATGAATATTTTCTAAAACACACAGAAAAAGTTAGGGATTTCAGCCACACATGAAGCAATAACAAAATATACCTAAAAGGATACGACAATTAAATCGTATGAGAAATTTAACCTTTATTAAAGAGAATGGAGAAGAATGGAAAATGCCCACTTTGAACTTGGAGAGGATGACATCATTGTTTCTTCAAATCTCCCAAAAACTGTCATGATACATTAGAGAAAATACAAGATATATAGTATTCGAAAGTAAAAATTATTCATAATGTTCGGATCTTTAAATAGATTAACTAAGGCTAGTATTTATCACTTTCAAATTAAGTGTTATGGCAGACCATTTGGTGAGATTAGTCGAGATAGGTGAATGACTTGGGGAATGCCACATCCGGGGAACACCCCCTAGAATCAACCGGTGTCTTCGTCTTTAAAAAGGACTAAGACTTACCTCTTTGTATTTCTCACTACATTTTATAAGTTAAAAAGTGTGGAAAATTAAAAAATTTTATCTACAACTACCTCATGAGGTTTACTTAGACCTCTCACTTACACTTAGTATATTTATAGGGAGTATACATAGACTCCTTGTACAAGAAGATTATATAATCCTCTACTTTTATGCCATATATAGACAACATAAATAATATAGTCTTAAAAAAGGGATGTCTCATAATAAATTTCTAAATTGAATCAAACAATACGGATATAACCCATACACAAATATAAAATTGCCACTTAGGGATTATAACAATGTTTTAAGCAACATGAGTGAAATGAGTGTCTTTAGACTATATCAATGTAACATAGATAGAGTAATAGAAAGGCATCATTCTCGAAACATGAGGACACATCCACACTTTGAGAATTGATCCAAGCCTTCCTTCAAAGAGGTCATGAACCCTTCAACAATCGGAATGTAAAATATTGAGGAAAAAGGGAGAAATGGGGTTAACACAGCACATGTACTAAGTATGATATCATATGCACATAAAACAATGAAATCATGCTAAAAAGGACATTTGCTTAAAACCATGTCAGGTTACTTCGAAAAGCCTTATGCACAATAAAGAACACATCTACGACAATAATCACATATTCACTAAGACAATAGAATATTCAACACTACACTATTCAACTTAAGTTAAACCTAGTCAACATGTTTATATCATAAGAGAATTCATAATCAGTGTAACTCTAATATCATGTTAAAACAACAAAGCATGCATAAGAGTTCATAAAACCATATTCTAAGCAAGACCATTGATCATAAACCTCAATTAAGTGTACAAGTGCAATGACTAAGTAAAGACCCCTAACCTTACCCAATAAATCAAACAAATAATAAATCATATAAATGTGTAACATCACATAACATGGTATTAAGAGTAGTCTCCATCATAATTTAACAATATGGGCTATTAAAATATTCATATATGGAGCAATCGTCATATTTTATCATTAACATATAGAGTAAACACATACATTTTATTCACTTTATAAATGCATAAAACATAAAAACATCCTCCTAAGAATTCCCTGAATGCCAACTAGTGCAATGTATAGGTAGAGTCCCATACCCCTACTTAGACTAACTCAAACCCCTAAAGTAATCCTAGTTAAAGTCCAATTTATTACTTAATTTTACTTTTGAAAACATCTTGCCTTAACCGACATAGAAAACATGAGACAATATGGAAGCCTGTGTCATGGAACCCTAAATCTAAAGAAGGTGACTACTTTCCAAGGTAGTGCCAAAAGGTGAACATAACATATATATGGATCCACTAGATAGTATTCCTATGGGCGCAACATAGTTCAAGAACTAGGAGATGTAGTTGATACCCTCTTTAGTCTAAATGATTTATAGTCTCCAATATCACGGGTACATTAGTGAACCTACCTTTTCTATGTAGGAAGGTACACTCCTCACTAGTAGTTCACTCGGTGCTAAGCTAGAGTCCTCTATAAAATGTCTTTCATTATTAATAATATTTTATTTCTTGTCATAGGGTCTACCCCTTATTTAGTCATAGCCATATCTCAATAGGAATTGCTTGAGAACACCTTTCATTTCAACCCTTATATTTGAGATTAGTACATTAACATCATTATATCACAGTAAGTAACAAAGGAAATTCATAACCAACCTTATATCATTACATCTAAGGCATAATCTCACAATTACATAATCAATACATTTCAATTGAAAATTTGATCCACCCTATGAATCTTATCATAAGGTATTCTTCAATATAACTTCATCACTAAACACAAGTAATCATAATTAAAGTAAAGGTTTGAGATCACAAGACTTACCCAAATCTCCTTCACAAGCAATCATCATAGTCTTACTATGAACCAATTCAATTCAGTAATAGCTATAATAACATCCATATATGGTAATTAACAGAATAATGTAGTCAATTGAATTACTACACATAAACTCATCACTAGTTCATACCCTAGAGTTAAAGGGGAATAAATCATTTTCCATAACTAGGTCAATACATAAAAAAGCCTAAAGAACCCATAACCAATACAATTTAGAAAGTTAATTTCGTAATACAAAAAATAAACCCACATGAAGCTCATCAATCTGAAGTAAATTTTGGAAAAAAACTTTTGGGGAAAGGAATCCTAAAGGTGAAAGGATCGCATACATTGTAAATTAGTCAAAATTCTTGGATTATTGTATTAAACTTTCTACCATATAAAATTCCTTTAGTTTGTCTTCTATGCAGAGAGGAAGAAGAGAGAAGGAATAGCAATTTGATTTTTGGAATTATGCAAATTAGTTTAGTTTAATTAGGTTTGGGGCTTTATATTATTCATAAACTTTCTAAAGTATACTTCCCTTAAGATGTAACAAATTAACTAACCACCTAATCAATCAACTGAACTAATAAAAACATGGGGAAAAAAGTGACCTAACTTACGAGACGTAGCGTAGTCGACTACCACTGTCCCTTCCATGGTGCACACTCGTCATTTAGTTCAGAGACTTGCCAAACTAAACCATCATGATATTAAATAAGAGACCATTCATGGTTAAAATTTACGCCCCGTCGATTGGACCACGCCCTGTCGATGGGCATCGTTTGTAGACACTATCCATTTGGCAGCTTTTTGTAAAAATGCAAGGGTCCTCATCAAGGATCCTTTTGTTGGTCCTTGGGCAGTCGTACCCAAAGGTTTTTCCTATAAACACACTCTAATACGTATCAGACAACTTACTACAAAATTTTAGTGAATTTCGACTCCTAATACCATAGAAAATAGACTAAGTCATGCTAGTAACTTTTGAACTAGTTCCCAGACGTCATGTGCGTTTCTTGACTTTTTAATTCTAAAACTTCCTGAATAAATTATATATTTTATATTCGACCTAAAAACCGTGTTAAAACTCTTAGAGTATATCATGTTAAGGTGTAGATTCGGATTTAGACTTTCAGAGTATTATAGGGACCCTTCCTTAATCTTTTTTATCACCATTTTTCTTGCCTTAAGCATCTTCATCTCCAAGACCATTGTTCCATATAGAATTTCTTCGGGAAAATATTTGTTGAAGCATTAAATGCTTATTTCATGGGTTTTTTGATTATCAAATGCTTATTTCATGGGTTTTCTTATTTTTTTCTTCAGAGCTTCTCATACTGGAACAAAGGCAGAGTATGTCCCTTCGATGAAACATCAAGTGTAATTGGGGATTCTCATGTTTTGATATTTTTGTTCTTTTCATCTTTTTTGTTCCCTTTTGCGCGTATCTATCCATGCTTGCACTAAAACTTCAAATACGTGAAACTTTAGAGTTTTCATCATATTGAGACTAAATAAGAATTTGAGAACACTTTTCTATCAAAATAAAGCCTTTTATGAATACAATTTTTGTACTCATCAGATACCCCTCTTCAAATCAATATATAACCCATATTTATTCATTCTCCAATAGAGATAAAGCATTAAATCCTAACATAAGTAGCTTCCAAATATAATTGCCTTTCAATAATTTAGAAGGCATATATTCACTACATTAAATTCATTAATACAACATCATGTTAATACTTCACTCCCACACGTTTTTCATGACCGAAATCTAGAGTCTAGACGAGACCGGTGTCGTTGACCTTTCAAAGCTCGCAGACAAACATTATTTCACATAATACTATCTATTTAAACTCTTAGGCGTTCACAACAACTATCAAAATCAAGATAATTAAATGAAAGATATTTTCATAAATTAAAGATGCCAAAGTGGAACCAATATAACGTCTCAAAATAAATACGAAAGAAATGCTAGTGGAACATACTCCACTAGCTCATGTCTACGGCTACAATAGAATAAATCATCAACCATCCTCTAAAGCATTATGGCCTACAAAATCTGGATGGAAGATCCACGTTCGGATAACTTATTCATCGACTCATAAACTCTAATGTCCTGCTTCACCTACACCTGAAGGTAGATAATTGTATGGAATTGTACACACTTGTACTAAGTGTGGATATATGCAAGAACACACAACGGATATGCATGATTTAGAATATCTCTCTCCTAACAATATGAGTTATGGAAAGTCAAGTCAGTGGACTTGAAAAAATTGGATTAGGAAATTCATGCCATGAGAGTAACATCCATTATCATATGTATCATATTGCACACATCATATAACATATTGAATATAGCACATCACATATTGCATAAAGAACATATCATATTTCATTTCGTTTTTTCATATGCCACCAGTCCCTGGAAACATGGATTTAACATTTGGACTTCACAAAATGAGGTATCAACATATGGGGCCTAAACTAGGGAGCTTTTGTCATGAAACACAGAGTGTGCTTCATTCAGTAATACGTTCTTAATTTCATTTCATTCATAGGCTAGTGTAAACACTAGGTATACCTAGGATGTAGTTTAAGACTCTCATTGGGTTCACTAAGAAATGACAAATAATGACCTAGTCTTGCCTCATTCTTTCTTTGGGAACTTTAATTTTAACCGACATAGATCATGTGAGCATCAAGAAATCCATTGTCTACCCTAAACCGAAAAGATGTGGAATCACCAGCCACAGAGAAGCCAAAACATGCTAGAGTATATAGGGAAGTGGAACCCTGCTAAATCCCTATGTTAGCTGCATTGGTTTAAAGAATAGGAGATATAAGGAGACCCATACCCATCTGGACGGACAGTCTCATCTCATGAGAATTCCACAAACCTCTGCTTTCCCTGAAAGAAGGAATCTCCACTCATAGCTAGCCTATTGGTGTTCTAAATAAAGTTATATTACATTCATCTCATACATCATAGAAGCTGACTTCTAGAATGAAGGCACCAAAGATCATTGAATGATTTCTCATCTTATAATTAGTATTATGTATATATTAACTTTAATACATTCATTAGAGTGTTCACATAGACTAATCTCTTCACTAACTTTACACTCTCATAGGTTAGTATGTTTTGCTCCAATTTACTTAGGCTCATTTGAAATTGCTCTCATATTTCACATTAGGCTCTTATCATATTGTCACCACATTTATTAGCCTTAGCACATTTGCCCGTCATAATTACTCACCCCTTTTTACTTTAATGTGAATTTAATCATATGCCAATGCACTTGGCCTTTTAGTGCATTTCACACTCTTATTAAACCCTTTCAGGGGTAACATCATTCATCACAGAACATCTTAGGTTATTTACTTTATAAACAGGTGCTGGACTTATGAGTCAACACACACAAGCCATGCGGCTTCATTCATAATTCCTCTAAGTGATTCATACTTACCAAGGTTATGTTGTACAAGACTTATGCATCTTCTAAGTTTGCAAAGATCTAAGTTTTGATCCTCAAAGGCAGCATTCATTTTGTCATTTATTAACATACGACTTATGTGTCAATACGAAATTGGGAAATGTAACCAGATTTCGAATCCCTTGAAAAAAATTAATTTTATATTAACTTGGTAATTGTATTTTTCAGATTTGGGGGACACTAGGTCGATCCCCATCACCCCCATATATTTTTCTTTGTTTTCCATCCTCTCTTTTCCTTTTAAGGAAAAGTGGTTGTGGAATCGATCCCCCAAAACTTAATTTTACTTCTCTTAGTTTTTATTTTAACTTTCTCACCTAACCAAGATGTTTTGGGTTCAATCCTCACTCACCCATCTTATTTTTCTCTTACATTTTTTTTCCTAACTCTCTCATCTATTCAAGAGGTTGTGGGTTCATTACCCACTCACCTCATTTTTTCTTTCTTTCAATTTTCTTATTAAATTTTTATGTATTTTGCATTTGTTGAGGTCTTGGGTTCAAACCCCAATCATATTTTTTAAAAAAAAAATTAAAATATAGCTCCATCTCGAATACACAACCCGAGACCAACATTTCTAGCAAGCTGGAAATTTTGTCATCTTCCAATTCATCTTTGTCTCGTTTTTAGTGAATTGATCACATATATCTGATATTATGGACAACAAAATCTTCTGAACGCTCAGAATCTAATCTATGTAGATCCTTTCATAATCATACATAATGCAAGTAGACATGATGGAAATAAAGTGAGCCGATTTTGTCAATCTATCCACAATTACCTAAATTAATTCAATTTTCCTCCAGGTTCTCGGCAAACCTAGAATGAAGTCCATGTTAATTTCTTCCCATTTCTAAGTAGGAACACCCATTTCCTTAGTTAGAGTTATGGGCTTTAGATTCTCTACTTTCGTTTGTGTCTAATTTGGACACCCAACTATAAACTCCGCTATGTCCTTATTTAGGACAACCTACAAATATTCATCTCTAGGGTCACGATACATTTTGGTACCTTAGCACACCATCCCTATAAGATCCCAAAAACAACTTATATGAAATATAACCTAACATGCTGGTATTTATGGCCTAACATCCTAAATATGTCAATTTTATCGTATTGAGGCAATGTCTATGTTTTTAGCTGCATGGAAAGTCAAACAACAAGGTTCTACTAAAACGCTCGATGACTAAGTCACCTATGTGCCTCATATGTGATTTTATTTGTTTATGCATGATTCATTAGGTTTAACAGGTATTTAAGGAAGTTATTATATCATATGTAGGTAGTGTGTCAGGTTTCATGAAGTTTTCAGGTCAAACATCATAGAAAGTCCATGACGTTTGACAAATATTCTTTGAAATGACCTCGTGTGTACGTGTTCCTTTTGGATGAAATTCACGTGAGGGTTACTAAACTCATGTGCTATAATATTTCGGTAGGAAACATTCTTGAAAACAAATTTAGGGACCATCAAAAGGTCCTTGAGAAATGACCCAAAGTTATGCCCAAGACTACCCAAGAAAACCCAACTAACGGTTGGAAATCGACACCCATTGGGTCAGTCGATGACCCATTGGTGATGGATTGATTTACCATGGTTTCACGGTACTCATAATACCTTTTCATTATGATTATTGTTTGTCAAAGGAGAAGGCAAAGATTTTTTGCAAATATTGCAAATGTGACCACCCACGGAGCCCACAACGGTCCGTCGTTACTATGACAATCTTTGTAGATGGCACCGTAGTTAGAAGAAAATGGCGGGTGAAAGAAGTTGGGGAAGTCAGACCAAGTGTGGGACTACGGAATATCATCACGGGCCGTCATAGCCACAGTGGTCCGTCCTTCATATTTGTCGTGGTTGTAAGAGAGTAGTTCCATTACCAAATTTCAAGAAGTTTCGAAGTGTAGTGGAACGAAACCCCTCGATAGATCGTCGTTCTTGCAACGGTTGGGGTAACATAGAGTTGATGTAGAAAGCAGCAAAAAATTATGCAAAGTATGGAATGACAGAGCACATGACGGTCCGTCGTGTCCATGACGGTCCGTCGCAGGGATCGTCGATTTAGACGCATTTTTGACATATTGTCCGTATATAGGTTCCTTCTTTATTAGGTTTTATTTTAATATAAATAGTTCAACGAACCTCATTTTTGGGGTTTGACTGATGGATATTTTTTAGTTCTCTTGTTTAAGTATTAAACTCTTGTTTTTGGTATTTGATAATACTTTTCCGGAATCATTTGTTGGTGTTTTTTTGAATTATTCAAGTTATTTGTGTATTTTCTTCATTCTCATAAAAGTAAGTGCATGAATTCTTATATTACCAATATGGATTATTTGATTATTAGCATCGGTAACTAAACTCCATAACTAGTGTTGTGGGAACAATAGTTAAATACCAAGGTAAAATCTAGCTAAAATAGCAGTTCTATAATAGTGAATTGCATGTATTGATAATTCTTTCCATTAAAATTCTTTGTAAAAGATAGCTAATATAAGAACTATCCTTATTTCTACTTGTCGGACAAAAGATATAGATAATAGGAAAAGAATTATTAACATAGATTTAGTGTATACTATCTAGTAGGCTAGTGTCGGATTGTATGAGATAACAACTTAGTATAATATCAAATATGATGCTTAATATGAGGTAAAGATAAGATTTAGTAAAGCAACAGACATAGCCAGACCAAGGTGCGAAGTGAGATTCTCTAGATACAGGACCAAGGATTTAAAGATACCTAGCTTATAACTTTGTATGCAAGATACTAGTTAAGGATTGTTATAGCTCGAATTACCGACTTAGGAGCCTATGGGGAATACTTACTCCCTAGTTACACTTATTACTTGATTAAAACTCAAATACCTGAACTTGTCACTTGTTTAATTTAATTTTGCTAATTGTTTTCATTAATGAAAGCCCCCTTTTTTTTATTTGTTTTTGGAAAACAATTTACTAAATATGACCGCTATTAATTCATTTCGAGAACTAAATTTGAGCATATCAAATTTTGGTGCCGCTACCAGGGAAAGTCGCTTTTAGAATAACTTTAACCTTATTACCAAAGTTTGGTCAACATTTTTCAAATTATACTTTTTCTTTTTGTATTTGTATCTTGCAGGTCTAACTTCCTTACATGTCAAACTCATGGAGTAGAGAAATTCCCTTAATGAACCTGACCCCGAACTAGAGTGTACTTTATGAAAAATGAATCAGAATTCTTGCATCCAAGGTGATGAGGTCAACCCGAAAAAGCCGCCATTGCTGGACGCTCGTGACCCAATAATACCTAATATCCATGGAGAACGTGAAATACGGAGACAACCTCCCGCTCACGTCGTTAAGAGTACTATTAGGGATATGAAAATATTGCAAACTCTAAAGGGCCATTCTTCATGCCCCCTCGACCAAACGGCTCGACTTTTATGGTAACTAATAGTTTGATGCAAATGCTAAGTGCTAGAGGGGTTTGTTTTCAGGGTCTTTCTGAGGATGCACATGCCTAATAACCAAAGTAAGGCAGTGTGCAATATTTGTGTAGGGAGGCCCAATTTTAATATGGATGTAATCGGGCTAAGAGTTTTTCCTCTCTAACTAACGAGAGAGGCTGCTATCTATTTTACCGAGTTCCCTATAACTAAATTTTTATTTTGGAATCCACTGAGGGATGCTTTCTTCGCACGTTACTACCCGATGTCTAAGAAACTTATCAAGAAAGATGAGTGAACAACTTTTTGGCATTACCGGGAGAGTCAGGTAGCTGTTATTCGGATAGATTCACTTCTTTCTTGCGAAGTGTACCAATGCACCAAATAGATGATGAGTCTCTGAAAGATTAGGGGACAAGATGATAATAACAAAGTGGTGTTGGATACAAAAGCAGGTGGTTCTTATGGGGAGTGTCCTTAAGCCGAGATTGTTGAAAAGTTTGACAAAATTTCCCCAAATAATTAGTCTTGAAGTACTAGGAAGTCACATACTAGGAGAAACACCTTTGTAGTCCAATCCGCACACAACTAATTCGCAAATGATCTCCGTAAGGAGCTGTCTCATATGAGAACAGAGCTTGGGTTGGTGTTGAAACATTTTGTAGGGGGTGTAGAAAATTTAAATGCAGTGAACTACTTGTCTAAACCACCACCGCCAAATGATTCATATTACTATGAGGAATACCTCTATGTAGTGAATGATTTGACGGGGGGTTTCCGACCGAAGGCCCAAGCCTCCAATTAGGAAAACTAGCAAGAAGGGCCGGAACTATGGTAATTATAACTGCGAGGGCCATTATGTCCGAGATGGGAATTACAACCGCAACAAAAACTTCAACCGGGGTATCTATGGTCACATAAATGATAGAAGTGGACCCTAAGTTCAACCTCAATATCGTGAAGTTGGTTCTAGATATGGTGGAGATAGTATGGCTCGAGTTCAGGATATGATGCTGAAAATGATGAGGAGGTTTGATGCTAGTGATTAGAAAATTAAAGAGTTAAGGAATGACTTAGTAGGTATAGGGCACAAAGTTGATACATATGCAATTTCGATGAAGCATCTTGATTTACAAATTGACCTATTGTCTACAACTGTGAACACACGACAATTAGGCAACAAGATCTGTAGTGCAAAAAAAAAAAGATCCGGGTGCTTTCACTATTCCTTGTACAATCAGGTTATTACATTTTGCAAATGTATTATGTGATCTTGGGGCAAGTATAAATCTAATGTCCCTCTCGATTTACAAGAAAGTTGTTTGGGTGACCCAAATCCCACTGCAATGCGGCTACTGATGGCCGATTAAATTGTAAAAAGGCCCATTGGTATACTCAACAATGTTCTAGTAAAAGTGGAGTCGTTCATATTTCCGTCCGATATTGTTATTATTGATTATGAGGCCAGTTTTGGGGTGCCTATTATTCGTAGGAGGCCATTACTTGCTACGGGTTGAGCCTTGGTTGATATGGAAAAGGGGCATATTAAATTCTGTTGAACAATAAAGAAGTGACCTTCGACATTTGTAGGTCCATGAGGCAGAGTGGTGAGTTCCAATCGGTATCTCCTATATCCTACAGAGTATAATAGTCATTTGAGGTAAAATTGCACAGCGTCTGGGTGTAGAAGCATTGGAGGCAATGATCATGAATTTTGATAGCATTGGAATGGAAGAGTATGGATCATTTGTCGCGGCACTTGATCTAGGTAATGTTAATTTTAAACAAAAAAAATTTGAGTTAGATATGCAACATCGCGAATCTCCAGCTGCAAAACCGTCTATTGAGAAGGCTCTAAAATTAGAACTTATGCCTCTACCACCTCATGTGAGGTATGTATTCTTGGGAAAAGATTACACTTTGCCAGTTATTATTGCTTCAGATTTGAATGTGCATCAAGTTTAGAATTTGGTGACATAGTTAAAAAGGTTCAATTGAGCTATTGGGTGTACTATTGTAGATTTTATTGGGATCCTCCTGTTAATTGTTCTCATAAGATCCATGTCATGCCCGATCATAAGCCAAGTATTAAGCACCAGAGACGTCTAAGTCAACTTATGCAAGAGGTAGTGAAATAGGAAATATTAAGTTGTTGGATGCCGGAGTGATATATCCAATCGCTGATAGTAGTTGGGTATGCATTGTTCAGTGTGTACCTAAGAAAGGGGGAATGATTGTGGTCCCTAATGAGAAAAATGATCTTGTTCCAATGAGATTGGTGACTGGTTGGAGGGTGGGTATGGATTACATGAAATGAAATGCATGGACCGAAACAGAACAATTTCCTATGCCCTTCATAGATCATATGTTAGATAGACTTGCCGTAAAGGGGTGATACTGTTTTCTTGATTGTTATTTAGGGTATAATCATATTTCTATTGCACCGATATATAAAGAGAAAACCACCTTTACTTGTCCACATGGGACCTTTGCGTTCAAGAGAATGTCGGTTGGGTTCTGCTATGCATGTGCTACATTTCAGAGATGTATGATGTTGATATTCTCCGATATTTTGGCGGACACTATTGAGATGGTTATGTATGATTTTTCTGTTGTTGGTGACTCCTTTAAGCCGTGTTTGAGTCATTTGTCTGAGTATCTTAAGAGATGTGAAGACTGCAATCTATTACTAACTGGGGAAAAATGTCACTTCATGGTGAAATAGTGTATTGTATTGGTTCATCGCATTTCAGAAAAGAGTATAGAGATTGATCGAGCTAAAGTCTAGGTAAAAAAGAGACTTCACCCACCTCTCTCTATCAAAGGTGTTAGAAGATTTCCTGGGCATGTAGGTTTCATCAAGTTGTGCAAGTTGCTTGAGAAAGAGTATAAATTTTATTTTGATGAAACATGTCTTAAGGAATTTGGTGAGTTGAAATTTTTTTTGTCTCTGCACGTATAATTATTTTGCCGGATTGGAGCAAGCCATTTGAAGTAATGTATGATGCGAGTGGTGTTTCCCTCGGTGTAGTATTGGGGAAAATAAGGGAAAAAATCCTTCCCCCATTTACTTTGCTAGTAAAGCCTTAATGTAGCCCAAGGGAACTACACCGTGACTGAGTAAGAGCTCCTTGCAGTAGTCTTTGCTTTTTGAGAAATTTCGCTCCTATTTGCTGTTTAGTAGGGTTATAGTGCATACTGATCATTCTGCTTTGAGATATTTGATGGCAAAGAAGGATGCGAAACCGAGGTTGATTTGTTGGGTATTACTATTGGATGAAATTTGACTTTGAGGTGATTGATAGAAAAGGGACCAAATATTAAGTTCATGATCACTTATCTCGTTTAGAAGATGAAGCAATTAGAGAGTTGGGGGATAAAACTAAAATTGATGATACTTGCCGTGATGGGCATGTATTGATCCCTCTCAAGACTTGATTCCATGAATCGCTAGCAATATAATCCTACCGAACTTGTCCTTTAATAAAACAAAAAATTTCATCTATGATGAAAAGTTCTTTTGAGATGAGCCATATTTGTATAGGAGTTGTGCCGATGGCTTACTCAGCGTTGTGTGCCAGAAGTTGAGACGTTGAGTGTTTTGTAAGCATGCAATTCTTCACCCGTAGGTTGACTTCATAGTGGTATCCGGACTCCTCATAAAATATTACAAAGTGGATACTATTGCCATATATTCATTAAGATTCTCACGAGCTCGCCAAGGCATGTCATAGATTCCAAATAGATGCCATCATTTCAAGAAAGTAAGAGCTCCCTTTATAACCCATTCTTGTGATTGAGTTATTTGATGTGTGGGGTATTGGCCCTTTTGTGAGTTCTCATAGGATTAAGTACATTCTAGTAGATGTTAATTATGTGTCTAAATGGGTAGAAGCTACCGCATTCGCAAATAATGAAAGGAAGAGTGTCACCGTGATCTCGGAAAAGAATATATTTTCCCGATTTGGCACCCCAAAGGCTATTATTAGTGATGGGGGATCCCATGTTTGCAATAAATTGTTTAAGGGATTATTGGATAAATATGGGGTTTGACATAATATGTACACTCCTTACAATCCTCAAACTAGCGGGGAAGTTTAGATGTAAAATAGGGAGATTAAGCAGATGTTGTCTAAAACGGTGAATGCTAGTAGAACGGATTGGTCAAGGAGACTTGATGACGCTTTTTGGGTCTATCGGACATCATACAAGAATCCCATAGGTATTTTCCCATATCAACTTCTATATGGGAAAGCTTGTCACTTACAGGTCGAATTAGAGCAGAAAGCCATGTGGGCAATGAAGAATTTAAAAATGGATTGGAATGAGCCTGCAGAACAGAGGTTAATGGGTTGAATTAGCTTGATGAATTTCGCCTAAAAGCATATGAAAGTTCAACGCTGAACAAAGAAAAGAAGAATAAGCACCATGAACAAAATATTGAGAAACGCGTATCAAGGTTGGGGATTTGGTGCTTTTATTCAATTCTAGGTAGGGCTTGTTTCCAGGCAAACTCTAGTCCAAATAGACTGGCCCTTACTTTAATACCCTACTATTCCCTCACGGAGCGGTTGAGTTGGAAAACAAGGAGGGTGTGCGGTTTAAGGTGAAAAGACAATGAACAAAATCTATCTAGGGCATGTTGAAACGACGAATGAAGTGATTGAGGCATACCACCTTGATGAAGTCTGAGTATTAAATTTTTTACTCGTGCCAAGACGTTAAATTGAGCTATGGTTGGGAGGGAACCCAATATGTATCTTCTAATCAAACTATAGGTTTTTTTTTACTTTCTAGTAATAGTTGCATTTTCGTTACTTTTTTATATTTTTGGTTAAAAGAGTTTGATAGTGCGTAGTTTAGGGTCCATGTCCAAAAATGTCTAGAAAATAAAAAATTAAGAGCTTCATGGTTTTTAATTTGAACATAGCACGCATTGACGGACCCATCGACGATCCATCATACCAGTGACGGACCGTCGCAAGCATCCGACATGCTCAGATAACTTTTTCCATTTTTTCTAAATTAGGGAACCCATGAAAGAAATTATGACGGACCGTCATACCAGTGATGGACCGTCGATGGGGACTCATCCCATCAATACCCAAAAACCTTACACGACCTGATTGACGAGTATTAAAAGTTTCATAAACCTTTTATCTTCCCACCTCTTCATTATAACCGTTTCTTCCCCTCACTTCATCCAATTACTCCATTTTCATCTCCCTAACACTCTCTTCATCTCCTTAAACATCAGATTCCCCATCCCTTCCAAAATTCCTTTAATCCTCCCTCTTCTAACCTCCCTGCTTATTCAAATAATCAGGCGGTGGGAGTCAACTGTTCTTCCACTTATCATTAGAGTTGTGTGTCTTACTTTGTTTTCATCTTCTCCAAATATAACGTATTTGGTTCTGATCTCTAAATCAGATACATTTCTTTATTGATTTCCCATGCTACATGCTTAATTCCGAATGTTGGATCTTCAAAATTTTACCCCTATTGCATGCTACGAACTCACCCCGTTTATCCTACATGCTGAAAGACCCTTCACATAGTAAACAGAATGGGGGTGTTGTGTTAACTAAATCAAATGGGGGTGTATGGTACTTATAATTGTTTCTGACCTAGATTGATAGTACTCCAATTTGGCATGCTAAAACTCGAGAAATTATTGCCTTGGGTTGCTAATATGCTAGATAATTGGGTTAGAAATAGTGGGTTGATAAGTATTCTTTTGATTAAAATTTTAGGGAATGATTGAGGCATACCCTGTTCTGTCAGTGAGGACAGAACGAGACCTCCTCGACGGACCGTCATGCCCTCGTAGGACCGTCGTGGGGTGTGTCCCACATATTCATATTTTTTTTCTAAGTGTCCATCAAAGACTTCTACGACAGACCGTCGTACCTTCGACAGTCCATCATGTGCAACCGTCATGGTTTTCAGAGACCCTATTCCTAAGGGTCTCAAATTTTTCTCCAAGCATCCAATGACGGACCTCTACAACGAACTGTCGTGCTCTACGGTCCGTACTAAACAACCGTTATTGTTTTAAGAGACCCTCTTCCTAAGGGTCTCAAAATATTTTCTAAGTGTCCTAAGACGGACCTCTAGGATGGACCGTCGTGCTCTCGACGGTCCGTCCTGCAAAACCATCATGGTTTTTAAAAACCCTATTCCTAAGGGTCTCAAAATCTTTTCCATGTTTTGAATGACGGACCCTCGTTCTTTTGATGGTCTGTCCTGCAAAACCGTCATGGTTTTCAGAAACACTAATACTTTTTTGTTTTCTTCGTGGATATCTTATTTGTTTCTACTGGTACTAATTAATTTTCTCTTCAGGTACTAAAATTTATGGCACCAAAGTTAGATCGCGTGCACGCATGAGGGCGCTAAAAGTTCGTCGCCCCATCTTTCCTACTGTTCATTGGCTTTGACGATGAGCGTGACCCCTAAAACATGCGCCCAGGCACTGTCCCTCGTGCACGGGCTGCACGTACCACCAGAGCCACCCCCACGAAGGTGTCTCCTAACAAAGTCATTGGCGCCAAGTCTGAAGAGGAACGCATACCGACCGGCAGGCCTTATGGCTCTTTAAAACAGTCCACCGATGCTTCTGGTTGAGAGGAAACATAGAGTTAAGAAGAAGTCTTTGAGTGTGAGAAGGTTTCTACTCCAGCAACTGCATTCCAGTCCGCCTCATCTGATGAGGCCGATAGTGCTAATTCCACTCCAGCACCACAGACTGGAGTGCCCGCCATGGTTGCCAACCAGCCCAGCCGATGATGTGTTGAGGGGCAGTTTCAGGGGCAAAAAGACCCCAAGCTGCTGAATAATAAGGGGGGTATGACCCGGACGCTTACACTGGAGAGGCGGGTCCTTACGGGGAGTCTCCCGACCATGACACAAATCCATGACCTCTTCACAAGGCACCAGCTAGAATGGACGGCTCGTTATGTGGGCCAATACAGTGAGGAGATGGTCAGAGATTTCTACGCCTTGTATGTGGTGACTCACCGATCCCAGATAGACAGGCGGGCTGCCCCCGCAAAACAGACCGCGGTAGAGCACATCCGAGTCCGTGGCAAGCGAGTAGACATCTCTTTGCTGGCCATCCGCCTGTATATATACGGAAATACTTTTGATGCCAACAAGACTCCTCTCATTGCCAAGTTTTACTACCAATGGAAACTCGTTAAAGATGGATAGTTCCTGCGTGAGCCAAAGTTATGAGAAACCACAAAGAGGGGGATTGCCCGGTATTTGTCCTTTGATGGAGAGGCTGCTGACTGGGTACTCGAGCCGAAGGTAGCAATCAAGAAGGCTTACCAGATCTTCACGACCAAGTTTTTATTGTTTATAGTCTGCCACTTCCTTTTCCTCCGTGCTGCTGTCAATATTGTCACATGGGATCGCGAAATTTTGATTGCGGTGATGATAGCAGGGATTGGGTTGGACTTCGCTTGTCTTCATCAAGCACTCATGCAAAAGAGGGCCTTCAAGGTCACTACTACTTGCCCATTTTCGTGCATGGTGTTTGCGTTGTGCTGGTCTGCAGGTGTGCCAATTTTTTGCTTAGTTAACATCAAGACCCCTCCTGGCACTGTCTATTTAGACCTTATAAAGGATGAGGCCAATGAGTTTGATCAACACAGAGGGCCTTGCCTGGAGGTACCTCCACTTTGTCAGAACTGGCAGATACACTAGAGCAAGCCTAAGAGGGTACCTAGGCTACATCTAAGACTACTCACATCACCCAAGCCGAGTCTATCCCGGGTGGTAGATTCACTCCGAGCTTTTCTTGCTTGACTCTCTCTGCCACTTTGGTCCCACTTGCTAGGGTCCAAAATCTTGAGGCCCAAATTGCCACTATTCTGCATCACATCGAGCCTAGGATGTAGAGGTCTATTGCTGAGGCGGAGGAGCGCATGGAGCGAAATATGGCCCTACATGAAGAGAGAAAGATCAGGGATATTCATTACCACCTAGACGTTTTAGAGGTGCATGTGCTAGCCTGAACAGCCTCTTCGGTGGGCGCATCAATTATTCAGTATGATGTAGAGAGTCTTAGAGTAGACCTGGACACGGTTCTAAAGACTAGGGTACCCAAGTCTGAGGTCCCTTCAGTACAGCCTGCCGAGGATACTGTTTTTGCATGCTTATTCTCAAATGCTGCATTGCAACCACCTCCACCATGAGAGCATGCAAAGAGGTGCAAAAGTCGAAATAAAGATGAGGCTAGGGCACAGAAGAGGGAGCCGAGAGTTAGAGGCTGCGAGCAGAGCCTCGATTGGTGATGATGAGGCTCGTTAGTTAAGGGCTATTGAGTTTGTTGCTGGGGCGTCTAGCTACAGAGTATTTGAGGTAGAGAAGAGCACTACAAATAGTGATGTTATTGTTTATAGAGGCATTGCTGACGGTGTTGTTGATGTTGAGGACACTATTGAGGGTGTCAAGACTATAGAGGGAGTGGGTTCTAGGAAACCAGACCCACCATATTTTTGATCGACGGCGCTTTGCGCGTCATGTTTGCTTCACCTACCACTCTATTATTTTGGATTCTTTTATGCATTGGGGACAATTGCATATCTTTTTCTGGGGGGGTGGGGTAAATGGAGGGTGAGTGCTAGGGTGATGTCTGAGTAGACCAACTCACGATCTTCTTTTGGGTTTTTTTTGTCTATGTTCTTTTTCCCTAAGAGACTAATAATTTTATCGTTGAACCGACATTTCTATATCTTGTGTACATAGTATAACTTTGAAGAATGATGGATATAGCAGAAATGATATCCTGATGTAATGAAAATGATGCATGACTAGGCATAGTAACTGACAAATGTTTGGATCTAAGAATAACATAAAGATACACCAGCCCATGACCCTAAATCTAAGACTCAAACTAGGTGTCTTATAATCTTGTAGAGTAAAGAGATGTCAAGTGAGTATGAGGAAAATTTGATTAGTCCACTATTTGGACAGAGCTAGAACTTGTCTGGTTAGTCCGGCTAAAAGTAAGGTGGAATAGACAATTAGTAAAGGATCACAGGCCCTTTTTCAATATAGCAAATCTTTAGCCTAAATAACAGAAAACCAAGTGAAATTTGTCCTTTTTTGATCCAAATTATTTGAGCTTAAAATAGACCTTTCTTTTTCACCCCAATTGATCTTTTCTGGGAACAATGTGTTGGATTTGGTCCCTCCTACGACATGTGCACCTCCGCTTATGACAAAAGCATATGCTGAGGGTGGCTAATGCAGAAAAAAAACCTTGTCGTGACCCTTACCCAACATTGCGTATTATGTACTTTGATACATTGCAAAGCCATGAGTTGAGGATGGCTATTATAAGGAACGGTCTGAAAAGTGGGGTTAAGAAAACAAAGAGAAAGAAAGAACAAAAGAAAAGTGGAACAATAAAAGTTGTAAGAAAAGTTAAATACAAAAGAAGAGACAAGGGAAAATAGCAAGGTGAAAGAATATAAGAAAATTAAGAAATAGGGCGTAGTAAAATGATAAATAGATAGGACGATTAATTGATATGTCAAGGAGGTAAAAAAGTCTCTAAAATATACATAAATATAACCTACCTTACCCTGAGCCTATAATACAAGCTAAGAAAATCCTATCGTGATCCTAAGAGTTGTTACGACGAACTTATAGTAGTGAAAATAAGGGCAAGCGTATGGTAATATGTATGAATATGTTTTGAAGTTGTTTGGAGTGCGAGTGTTGAAAAGTAATCCTTATTCTCAAACTGAAACCATTATGTGAAAAATGAGGATGTGATTTTGAACTAAGGACACTAGTTGCAATACCTGAAAAATTAGCACCTAGGTGAGAGATAGAAGAGGATAGGTATAAGTTTCTGGTGTGTCTGTGTCATGGTCTGATCCACATAATTTGATCCAAATAGTGATATTATTCATGAACATAATGAGAATAGTATGGATTAATAGCCAAATGATTTCGAAAGCTAAAAGACGGAAACTCCTGTACAATGATTTTTTAGTGAGTCATAGTCCGTCGCTTGAGGACAAACAACGAATTTAAGTTTAGGGTTGTCATGTACCATTGTTTTGCAATTCTTTCAATGTCGTTTCCTTAAGTTTAGTGTGTGTCTAAGGCATTTCGGGTATTGATTTTTTATGTATGTTTCTCCTTATTTGAAGGATATATATCAAAAGGAGAATGCAGAGATTTTGAGTAGAAATTGTAGAAGTGACAACCTATGGAGCCCACGATGGTCCATCTTGACTGTGATGGTCCATAGGTGACACCGTAGTGAGATGAAAATAGCTGCTGAAGGAAGTTGGGGAAGTCTAACCAAGTGTGGGACTCCAAAAACATATCAAAGACCGTCATAGCCACGGCGATCCATCCTTCATATTCGGCGGGGTTGTCAGAGAGTTGTTCTAGTACCCAATTTCAAGACGTTTGTAAGTGTTGTTGAATGGAACCCCTCGATAGACCGTCGTTCTTGAAAAGGTCCATCATATCTGTCTTTCGAGGGTAACAAAGAGTTGATGAAGGAAGCACCAAAAAATTATACCATGTATGGAACGACGGAGCCCACGACAGTCCGTCAATTCCATGACTGTCCGTCGCAAGGATCGTCGATTCAGTCGCATTTTGGATAGATTTTCCTTAAATAGAGTCCTTTTTTTATTAGGTTTTATTCTATTATAAATAGTTTGGAAAACCTCATTTTAGGGGTTAGACTTTTGGATATTATTTGGTTCTCTTGTTTAAGTATTGAACTCTTTATTTTTGTATTTGATCATACTTTTTCGAAATCAATTGTTGGTGTTTTTTTATGAATTTGTCAGGTGAATTTATCGATTTTCTTCATTATCATAAAACTAAGTGCATGAATTCTTATATTATCAATATGAATTGTGTGATTATTAGCATGGGTAACTAAACTCTATGACTAGGGTTGTGGGAACCATGGGTAAATAACAAGGTAAAGTCTAGCTTAAATAACAATTCTAGAATAGTGTCTTTTATGTATGTAACGACCTGTTTAGTCGTTTTGAGCAGCAGATTTTATTCCTTGAAAACTGGCTGAGACGACGGACCCCACGACGGACCGTCATGGGCACGACGGACCGTCGCAGGGTCTCGTTTCAAAACACTTAGAAATTCTGAAATTGGGTACTGAAAATCGACTCTCTGAACTTCTGACGGAATGACAGGACGGACCGTCACAGGCGTGACGGACCGTCACAGATTCTTCAGTGGAAATCCAGTCTCTGAACTTTGCGACGACGTGCAGGACGGACCGTCGCAGGCACGACGGGCCGTCACAGGTTGCGTAATCCCAGTCTGGGTCGGATTTCTTTACACATTTTAAGGGACGTTTTGGACTATTCCTTCTTTAGTTATAAAGTTAGAGGGTTAAGGTTAATAAGTCTAATTACTTGGGGGTTAAAAGAGGTAACCTTAAGTTAATTAGTGGGTTATTATTGCCATCTTTTATTCTTAATTATATACTAATTAGGGTAAAAGAAAGAGGGTTTGAATAAAGAAAATAGAAAGAACAAACAGAAGGAAAGAGAAACGCTAGAGAGAGGATCGAACGAGAGGAAAAAACACAAAGCTTGGGAAATTTCTTGCTTGATCACGAATCTTCGTTGGAGGTAGGTTATGATTATTTTATGCTATTTGTAGTAAACTCTTAATAGCGAATGATATGTATTGGTAGTATTGTAAACCCTTCTATATGCTTAATTGTATGCTTGCATGAATGTGACTATGTAATTGTGAAATAATAAGCATGATGAAGCTATTGAATCCTAAATCTTGAAAAGAAACCCTAATCTACTTTGTTAATGATGATGCCTTGGTATAAAAGAAGGCTTGATGAATGAAAGTAAAGAGATTAGGGGATCGAGTGCCACGTTTTGGTACCAGGATAGTATATGAGGATCGGGTGCCACGTTCCGGTACCAGGATAGTATATGAGGATCGGAGTGTCACGTTCCGACACCAGGCTTGTATATGGATCGGGTGCCACGTTCCGGTACCATGATAGTATATGAGGATCGGAGTGTCACGTTCCGACACCAGGATAGTATATGGATCGGGTGCCACGTTCCGGTACCAGGATAGAATATGGATCGGGTGTCACGTTCCGACACCAGGATAGAATGAGGATCGGAGTGTCACGTTCCGACACCAGGATAGTATACGAGGAGCGGAGTGTCACGTACCGACACGAGAGAAATAAATATAATGAATCTTGAAAGATGTTAATATACTCAATATAATGAATCTAATTCCCAAATGAGTATGATGAGGAGGCGTGAGTCCTCATTGATGTGCTTGGTGTTGTGACCAAGGGTTATGGTAATCGTAAATGCTGCATGCTAAGGATATTAGTTGATTTTATGATATTGCTTAATATATACTGTTTTCTATTTTGAGTTGGCCGATGATACCTACTCAGTACTTGTGCTTGTACTGACCCCCTACTTTTATGTTTTCTTCTTGTTATTTGTGGAGTGCAGCAAACGTACCATCATCTTCAACTCAACTGCAATTCTAGCCAGTCTTCGTCACATCAGATCTTCAGGGTGAGCTAATGCTTCTAGCTTGGACTGGATCTTCTTCTTCATGTCTTGATGCCTTGAAGTTCCGGCATGGACTATCTTTTACTTGTTTTAGTTTTTAGAATACTCTTAGTTTAGTAATTTGATCATAGATGTTCTTGTGATGATGAATTCCAGATTTTGGGGAACAATAGATGTTGAATTTTAGAAGTTAATGAATTGGTTTTATTTAATGAGTTTAAGTCTTCCGCATTATTTACTGTTGATATTATATTGAAATGTTAGAGTTTAGATTGGTTGGTTCGCTCACATAGGAGGGTAAGTGTGGGTGCCAGTCGCGGCCCGGTTTTGGGTCGTGACAAACTTGGTATCAGAGCATTAGGTTCATTGGTCTCATCACACAAGAACGAGTCTAGTAGAGTCTTAAGGAACGGTAGGGGGACGCCTTTACTTTTCTTTGAGAGGCTATAAGACTTTAGGAAAATTCCATTCTTTCATTCTTTCCTTCGTGCTACTACTTGAATCCAATTGGTATCTAGGTGATACAAATTGGTATCTAACCATCTTCACTCTATTTCGCAGATGGTTAGAACTAGAGCAACGACTGCGCCAACACCAACACTGGCAAGACAAGAAACGTCTGAGCCAGCCACTGGGGTTGTGGCTCGAGGAAGAGCAACGGCAAGAGGCCGTTGTAGAGGTCGTGGGAGGACGTCCTCTAGAGGAAGAGGACAAGTACCTAGCCTATCTGATGCTAGGGCGGTGACTCCTCCACCGACTGAGGAAGTAGTAAGAGAGGGGGAGGATGGGGAGAATGAACAAGTGCAGAATGAGGAAATGCCACCCCAACCTACCCCAGAGATGATCAATCAGGTTCTGGCTTATCTTAGCAGATTATCTGATCAGGGCCAGACACCCCCAGTGTTTTCTACACCAGCACCTCAGGTTCCGGAGGTACAACATGCGGCTACTATGGCTCCCCGCATGGATGCCTCATTGGAGATAGGCATGTTTCCTCGTCTGACTACGGGGCCCATCATGACAAATGATCAGCATGAACTTTTCAGTATGTTCTTGAAATTGAAACCTCCAGTCTTCAAGGGTGCTGAATCTGAGGATGCTTACGATTTTCTGGTTGACTTTCATGAGCTACTACACAAGATAGGTATAGTAGAACGGTTTGGTGTTGAGTTCGTGAGTTATCAGTTTCAAGGAAACGCCAAAATGTGGTGGCGGTCATATGTAGAGTGTCAACCAACAGAGGCACCACCTATGACTTGGGCCTCATTCTCTAGCTTGTTTATGGAGAAGTATATCCCCCGGACTTTGAGGGATAGGAAAAGGGATGAGTTCTTGAGCCTAGAGCAAGGTAGGATGTCGGTCAATGCATATGAGGCTAAGTTTCGTGCATTATCCAGGTATGCCACTCAACTTTGTTTCAGTCCACAAGAGCGGATTCGCCGATTTGTTAAGGGGTTGAGGTCAGAGTTGCGGATTTCGGCCATACAGGTAGAGTCTATGGCAAAATCCTTCCAAGAAGTGGTAGACTTCGTGATAGAGGTGGAAGGAGTGAAGCCCGATGACTTAACCTCGACATCGACATCAAAAAGGTTTCGAAAGGGAGGTGATTTTAACGGTTCCTACTCTAGAGGACAGAGTACCGGAGGTTAGTCAGTTCGACCCATTCAGTCTTCACTACAGACTGTAGTTGGGGGTCCAATTCATACCGGCCAACACTTCTCTGAGAGACCTATGCATGAACCCAGAGAGTGCTATGGATGTGGGGAGATTGCACATATTAAGAGATATTGTCCAAAACAGAGTTACAGACATCCTAATGTTAGAGGTAGAGGTGGTCATGGTAGAGGCCGTTATTCTTGAGGACGTGGTGGTCGAGGTAATGGTGGTCACCAGAACGGCCGAGGTGATGGGCAACCTGGAGCCACTACATCACAACATGGTAGGGGCAACGGGCAGACAAACGAAAGGGCCCATTGTTATGCTTTCCCTGGGAGATCGGAGGCGGAGACATCTGATGTTGTCATCATAGGTAATCTTCTGGTTTGTGATTGCATGGCTTCTGTATTATTTGATCCTGGATCCACATTTTCTTATGTATCTTCCTCATTTGCTAATGGTCTAAATTTACATTGTGAATTACTTGATATGCCTATTCGTGTTTCTACTCCGGTGGGAGAGTCTGTGGTAGTTGAAAAGGTATATAGGTCTTGTTTGGTGAACTTTGTGGGGAGTAACACTTATGTAGATTTGGTTATCTTAGAAATGGTTGATTTTGATGTAATTCTGGGTATGACTTGGCTTTCTCCGCAATTTGCGATCTTGGATTGTAATTCTAAAATGGTGACGTTAGCCAAGCCTGGGACAGATCCGTTAGTATGGGAGGGTGACTACACTTCTAATCCTGTGCGTATCATCTCCTTTCTTCGTGCTAAGAAAATGGTTAGTAAAGGGTGTTTAGCTTTCTTGGCACATCTCAAGGATGACACTAAACCCTCGATTGAGTCAGTTTCGGTAGTCCGTGAGTTTTTGGATGTGTTCCCTGCAGATCTTCCTGGTATGCCACCAGATAGGGAAATTGACTTCTGCATCGATCTTGAACCGGGCACTCGCCCCATTTCTATACCCCCTTATAGAATGGCTCCCGCGGAGTTAAGAGAGTTAAAGGCCCAACTTTAAGAGTTGTTGAGCAAGGGCTTCATTAGACCAAGTGCATCTCCTTGGGGTGCTCCGGTTTTGTTTGTGAAGAAGAAGGATGGGAGTTTTCGGATGTGCATAGACTACAGACAATTGAATAAGGTAACTATTAAGAACAAGTATCCTCTTCCTCGCATTGATGACTTGTTCGATCAGTTCCAAGGTGCTTGTGTCTTCTCTAAGATTGACTTGAGATCCAGTTATCATCAATTGAAAATACGAGCAACGAATGTGCGAAAGACTGCTTTTCGAACTAGGTATGGGCATTACGAATTTTTAGTGATGTCTTTTGGTCTTACGAATGCTCCTGCTGCGTTCATGAGCTTGATGAATGGGATTTTTAAGCCATATCTGGATCTCTTTGTGATCGTATTTATTGATGATATACTGATATACTCTAAAAGTAAGAAGGAACATGAAGAGCATTTGAGAATTGTATTGGAAATGTTGAGGGAGAAAAAGCTTTATGCCAAGTTCTCTAAGTGTGAGTTTTGGCTAGATGCAGTGTCCTTTTTAGGGCACGTGGTTTCTATGGAAGGAGTGATGGTGGATCCTTCTAAGATTGAGACAGTGAAGAATTGGGTAAGACCCACTAATGTGTCAGAAATAAGGAGCTTTGTTGGGTTAGCTAGCTACTACCGCCGATTTGTCAAGGGATTCTCTTCTATTGTTTCCCAATAAACGAACTTGACTAAGCATAATGTTCCATTTGTATGGTCGGACGAATGTGAGGAAAGCTTTCAGAAACTCAAGACTTTGTTGACTACCACACCTATCCTTACCTTGCCAGTAGAGGGTAAGAACGTCATTGTTTATTGTGATGCATCCTATTCTGGTTTGGGTGCAGTGCTAATGCAAGAGAAGAGTGTGATTGCTTATGCTTCAAGGCAATTAAAGGTGCATGAACGTAACTATCCGACCCACGATTTGGAATTGGCTGCGGTAGTGTTTGCATTAAAGCAATGGAGGCACTATCTATATGGGGTTAAATGTGAGGTCTATACGGATCATCGTAGCCTTCAGTATGTCTTTACTCAGAAAGATTTGAACTTGAGACAGAGGAGATGGATGGAGCTACTAAAGGACTACGATATCACTATCTTGTATCATCCGGGAAAAGCGAATGTTAAGGCAGACGCCTTAAGTAGAATGGTAGGGAGCACGGGAAGTCTAGCTCACTTGCAAGTTTCTAGACGTCCATTGGCTAGAGAGGTTCCAACTCTAGCTAACGACTTGATGAGATTAGAAGTAAATGAGAAGGGAGGATTGTTGGCTTGTGTAGAGGCAAGATCTTCTTTTCTTGACAAGATTAAGGGAAAACAGTTTGATGATGAGAAACTAAGCAGAATCCAAGATAAGGTGTTGCGAGGAGAGGCTAAGGAAGCACAAATCGATGAGGAAGGTGTTTTGAGAATCAAGGGAAGGGTATGTGTACCCTGAGTTGATGATTTGATCAACACTATTCTGACAGAGGCTCATATTTCAAGGTACTCTATACATCCTGGTGCAACCAAGATGTACCGTGACCTAAAGCAACACTTTTAGTGGAGCAGTGAAGCGTGATATTGTTGATTTTATTGCCAAATGTCCAAACTGTTAACAAGTAAAGTATGAACACCAGAGGCCCGGAGGAACACTTCAGAGAATGCCCATTCCTAAATGGAAGTGGGAAAGGATTGCAATAGATTTCGTGGTTGGTCTTCCAAAGACATTGGGAAAGTTTGATTCTATTTGGGTAATCGTGGATAGGTTAACTAAGTCTGCTCACTTCATTCCGGTCAAGGTAACTTACAATGCAGAGAAGTTAGCCAAACTTTACATCTCGGAAGTGGTGCGACTGCATGGGGTTCCACTCTCCATTATATCAGATAGAGGTACGCAGTTTATTTCTAAGTTTTGGAAAACATTGCATGCGGAATTGGGTACTAGGTTGGACCTTAGTACTGTGTTCCATCCTCAGACCGATGGTCAGTCTGAGCGAACGATTCAAGTGTTGGAGGATATGCTTCGTGCATGTGTGATAGAATTTGGTGGTCAGTGGGATAGCTTCTTACCCTTAGCAGAGTTCTCCTACAACAATAGCTATCACTCAAGCATTGATATGACCCTATTTGAGGCACTATATGGGAGAAGATGTAGGTCTCCCATTGGGTGGTTTGATGCATTTTAAGTTAGACCTTGGGGTACTGACCTTCTGAAGGAATCGTTAGATAAAGTGAAATCTATTCAAGAAAAGCTTCTAGCGGTGCAAAGTAGGCAAAAGGAATATGCGGATCGCAAGGTTAGAGACTTGGAGTTTATGGAGGGTGAACAGGTCTTGCTGAAGGTTTCGCCAATGAAAGGGGTGATGCGGTTTGGTAAAAGAGGTAAACTAAGCCCAAGATATATTGGTCCCTTTGAAGTACTTAAGCGAGTAGGGGAGGTGGCTTATGAGTTAGCCTTGCCTCCAGGGCTGTCCGGAGTGCATCCGGTATTCCATGTGTCTATGTTGAAAAGATATCATGAGGATGGAAATTACATTATCCGTTGGGATTCAGTTTTGCTTGATGAGAGACTGTTTTATGAGGAGGAACCAGTTGCTATTTTAGATAGAGAAGTTCACAAGTTGAGGTCAAGGGAGATCGCATCCATCAAGGTGCAATGGAAGAATCGGCCGGTTGAAGAAGCCACTTGGGAGAAGGACTCCGATATGCAAGAAAGATACCCACATCTGTTTAAAGATTCAGGTACTCCTTCTAGCCCTTGTTTTTCTTCTTGTGATCGTTCGAGGACGAACGATGGGTAAATTGGTATCTATTATAACGACCTGTTTAGTCGTTTTGAGCAACAGATTTTATTTCAGGAAAACTGGCTAAGACGACGGACCCCACGACGGACCGTCATGGGCACGACGGACCGTCGCAGGGTCTCGTTTCAAAACACTTAGAAATTCTGAAATTGGGTACTGAAAATCGACTCTCTGAACTTCGTGATGGAATGACAGGACGGACCGTCACAGGCGTGACGGACCGTCACAGATTCTTCAGTGGAAATCCAGTCTCTGAACTTTGCGATGACCTGTAGGACGGACCATCGCAGGCACAATCGGCCGTCACAGGTTGCGTAATCCCAGTCTGGGTCGGATTTCTTTACACGTTTTAAGGGACGTTTTGGACTATTCCTTCTTTAATTATAAAGTTAGAGGGTTAAGGTTAATAAGTCTAATTACTTGGGGGTTAAAAGAGGTAACCTTAAGTTAATTAGTGGGTTATTATTGCCATCTTTTATTCTTAATTATATACTAATTAGGGTAAAAGAAAGAGGGTTTGAATAAAGAAAATAGAAAGAACAAACAGAAGGAAAGAGAAACGCTAGAGAGAGGATCGAACGAGAGGAAAAAACACAAAGCTTAGGAAATTTCTTGCTTGATCACGAATCTTCGGTGGAGGTAGGTTATGGTTATTTTATGCTATTCGTAGTAAACTCTTAATAGCGAATGATATGTATTGGTAGTATTGTAAACCCTTCTATATGCTTAATTGTATGCTTGCATGAATGTGACTATGTAATTGTGATATAATAAGTATGATGAAGCTATTGAATCCTAAATCTTGAAAAGAAACCCTAATCTACTTTGTTAATGATGATGCCTTGGTATAAAAGAAGGTTGATGAATGAAAGTAGTGAGATTAGGGGATCGGGTGCCACGTTCCGGTACCAGGATAGTATATGAGGATCGGGTGCCACGTTCCGGTACCAGGATAGTATATGAGGATCGGAGTGTCACGTTCCGACACCAGGATAGTATATGGATCGAGTGCCACGTTCCGATACCAGGATAGTATATGAGGATCAGAGTGTCACATTCCGACGCCAGGATAGTATATGGATCGGGTGCCACGTTTCGGTACCAGGATAGAATATGGATCGGGTGTCACGTTCCGACACCAGGCTAGAATGAGGATCTGAGTGTCACATTCCGACACCAGGATAGTATACGAGGAGCGGAGTGTCACATACCGACACAAGAGAAATAAAGATAATGAATCTTGAAAGATGTTAATATACTCAATCTAATGAATCTAATTCCCAAATGAGTATGATGAGGAGGCGTGAGTCCTCATTGATGTGCTTGGTGTTGTGACCAAGGGTTAGGTAATCGTAAATGCTGCATGCTAAGGATATTAGTTGATTTTATGATATTGCTTAATATATACTGTTTTCTATTTTGAGTTGGCCGATGATACCTACTCAGTACTTGTGTTTGTACTGACCACCTACTTTTATGTTTTCTTCTTGTTATTTATGGAGTGCAGCAAACGTACCGTCATCTTCTACTCAACCGCATTTCTAGCCAGTCTTCGTCACATCGGATCTTCAGGGCGAGCTAATGCTTCTAGCTTGGACTGGATCTTCTTCCTCATGTCTTGATGCCTTGAAGTTCCGGCATGGACTACCTTTTACTTGTTTTAGTTTTTAGAATACTCTTAGTTTAGTAATTTGATCATAGATGTTCTTGTGATGATGACTTCCAGATTTTGGGGAATAATAGATGTTGAATTTTAGAAGTTAATGAATTGGTTTTATTTAATGAGTTTAAGTCTTCCGCATTATTTACTGTTGATATTATATTGAAATGTTAGAGTTTAGATTGGTTGGTTCGCTCACATAGGAGGGTAAGTGTGGGTGCCAGTCGCGGCCCGGTTTTGGGTCGTGACAATGTATTACTAATTATTTCGCTTAGAAGTCTTTTTAACGGATCGCCAACGATATAAATCGTCTTATTGCTACTTGCCGGACATAGGAGGTAGATAATAGTAAAATAATTATCTACATTTAATTAGTGTATACTATGTAATAGTCTAGTGTCAATTGGTCTTAGGTAACAACATAGTGAAATATAGAATATGATGCATATGAGGTAAAGATGAGGTTTAGTAAAGAAACACATGTAGCCGGACCAAGGTGCGAAATGAGATTCTCTAGATGTCGGACCAAGGATTTAGAGATACCTAACTTATCACTTTTCATTCAAGATACTAGTAAAGTATTGTTATAGCTCGAATTACCGAGGTGGGAGCCTGTGGAGAATAGTAACACCCAAGTTACTCTCATTACTTGATTTAAACTGCATTACTTGAACCGATCACTTGTTTACTTTAATTAAGCAAATATCTTTCATTAATCAAAATACCCTTCTTGTTATTTGTTTTTGGACAAAAATTGACTAAATAGAAGTAATAATATGATAAAGTTTAGTCTGAACCATTTTTCTCGTGAGAATGATCACAAACTCACTAGTTGGGTTGTTTACATGATACGACCACTTTTAGTTTGTTTAGAGAAGTAAATTTTAGCGTATCATGGCTCGTTGATTTGGATCTAGTCGTGAGTAAAGAGAGTCCAAATCCAAACTCATTCAAAGACCACGGACCAAATTGACAGTCTGTTGTTCAAGGGATGGGCCGTCGTTTGGCATCGGTCTGTGAGCATGTGTTCCTGCATAGTTTCATAGATAAATAAGCGGTGAAAGTGTAATTTCACCCCAATTACAAATAAGACTATTGTAGGTTACTTAATGGTATTTTAGGTATTTTATTGTATATATAAGTGTTAAACAATTTGATATTTTCATTCTTCCAAAGAAAAACCCCAAATTCCTTTAGAAATTCCCCAAGACTCAATAAAAGTCCAAAAACAAGGTAGATAATTGTGTAACAAATTAATTGGAAATCTTAATAAAATTGAAGAATTAGATTAATAAATGTATGGATTTTGATCCTATAAACTCCCTTCAACAGGGAGCCCAACTCTCAAGAAGTTTTCTAAACTTTTCAAATTGAATTTTCATAATTTGATGATTTTACCATGGGTTCTTTCATTAATGATTTCTAAACATTGGGTAATGATTTAAATCATATGGTATTGATTCTTTTAACTTAAATTACCTATGAACCCATGAATTTTATGAAACCTAGATTTTAACTAATTTATGGGTTACTTTATATTGACATAATGTTTATGAATTATTGTGTAGATTCCTAAGGGTTATCTAATGATGTAAGAGTTGTGTTCAATTGATGTCTCGGTTGTATTATATTGAGTAATATGTAGTGAATTGACATAGTTTCATTGGTAATTGTTGTAATTGCATTAGATTATGTTTCATGGCCATTGGTAAGGGTCTTATGGTATTGAATTGGATGATTTAGCATTGAATTGAGGTGTTAAGGATGTTGTGGTTATAAGCTTCCCTATCTCCTTTAATTTTCTGATTATTATACTTCAATTACATTGTGATTTGTATGGTCCATTTATGGTGGTGGTGTTATGTGCTTTACTTGCAATTGATGTGGCCTTGTCGGTGTTGATTTATGTATTATGATGATCATGTCATTGCCGGAAAACTACTTCAAGTAATGTGGCTATTTGTGTAGCTAATTATGTGAAGTATGATCACATCAACGTATATGCTAGTAATGTGAAAATTTGATTTATTTTGGGAGATCATGTTAGAGTATGATGATATGCTTACATGTGTAGTCTTAGAGTTGATACATGATTGTTCCTACTTTACTATATGAGGCTATAATGGTTATATTGATGATTTTGTAGTAATGTATAGGGTAACTTAAAGATCATAAGGGTCATCGTAAGTGCTTTACAGAATGATTTGCTATATGTGATAAAATGAAAGAATGTTATGCCTTGTTTGGAACATTTGTGTCCCTTTTGTTGATATATGTATGACTGTTATGAGATTATGATATATCTTGACTAAGTAGGCTTAGTGCACCCTTTTCATGTATGAATGAAAAATATGTGAGAGCTTACAGGATGTTAAGAAGGTCGTGTACGTGGTAAAGGTTATGTTATGAATGTTAAAGTTTAGAGTCGTAATGGTATCCTTCATGGAAAGGAATGGTGGACTTAAGGTTAATTGGAAGGAACGACATCATATTAATTCTTAGGAAAGACATAATGATTTATCTTAGTCGGCATTGAAAGGTAGCACTAGTGGACCTCTTTGGTAGGGTGAAATTGATTGGGTTATGAACTAGATAAGGAATTTCTTCATATGATCCTTTAATATCAATTGCTGTATGAGAATCAAGGCTAGAACCGAGAGATTATGTTATGAAAGTAGCTTTACTTGAGAATGAGAATAGAGTACAATGTACCTTTACTTGTGAATGAGACTAGAGTGCCTTGAAGCCCTTACTATTCCTTAAATATATGCCTACATGGGATATGTCCTAGTTATACCCTTGGCAAGTAGAACACTCTCATCGGAGAAGGCTAGAGGTTCAACTTCCATGTCTAGATATCATTGTCTATATCGATTATTTCCTATTCTCATCATATGGAATAACTATTAAAATTTAACAAGTTCTATGAATTTTAGGTGGTTGTATGGGATGATATCAAGACATTGCACAACATGCTTTGAAGTTGTTATAGGGAGTTCCAAGGTCTTGTCCAAGACCACTACTTGAATTTCCTTTATGTGATGTATGAGTCTCAATGAACTAATGAACTAATGACTTATGTTATGAAGTATGTAAATGGAATAAGTACTTATCTAGTGTAGTTAAGGGTTGTCTAGTTAAGGTGTTAAGGGGCATAGGAATGGTCAAGGGTTGTCTTGTTAAGGTGTGAAGGGGGCATAAGAATGGTCACTTCGTATCTTACATAGATGTATCTTAATAATGACTCTAGTTAGGGAAGATGTTAATTATATGGACATGATCCAATCTTAGGAAATCTTAAGGATTATTTTGGTAGTATTGAAAAGGTCAAGCATGGATGTTATCTTCTTGATCTACTTAAGTAAGTCTTTTAATAGCCTTTGATGAGGAAATGTCATATTACCTATGTGTTTATACTTTTATGTCTTGTAAATGTGTATGTGACTTATTATAAGTGTTCTTGAGGTTCATTTAGGTATGCTTAGGGGGCTTGTATGGGAAGTCTCTCTTTGGGTTGCTTAAGTGGGTCTTAAGATAGCTTTTACTGAGAAGACTACATCCAAAGGGGTGTTAAAAATGGAAAAGAGGCATTTCACTGTAGAAGTGAAGAACTTCACTGCATAGTGAAATGTTGTTACTGTAAAGTGACTCTTAAATTATGATATTTCATTTAAATGATATATTTTTAGTTTATAAGTTGTTAAATGTTGTCCTTATGTTTATAATATGATTTCTTAAAGAAAATATGCATATTTCTAGAAAATGTCCATTTTCATGATTTTCATGCATAATGACATACTTAATACATGTGGTTGTACTAATTTTATGCTTTTACATATCTCTATAGTTGTTTGTAGGTGAGGAGCATTTGGGAATAAAGACTTGAACCGTAGCATTGTTCAAGATAAGTCGAAGTATGTCCTCATTTAATTCGAGGGCATAGATGACTTTGATGTTATCAATTAGAAGTAATGTAATAGACTATGTATTTCTCTATTCTTATTGTATATGGGCCGTGTCCAAAAAGTATTCTTCTATCTTACGATTGATGAGATTGAGACTTAGAATTTCCTATGAGTTTACATGAAAGAGTTTTTAAAAACTATGATATGTTTTGTGAAAAGTTTTAATTTCGCACAACTTTTGACTATTTTTATGTGATGAATAATATGTAAGGGCTTGCATGAGACCTCCAAGAGTTCAAGTATTCTGGTTGCTATTCGAGATATCCGTAATTTCTAAGGTGTGGTTTAGAGATGTGAAAAACTTGGTGTAAGAGCATAGGTTATTAAAGTAGTATTATGAATCAAGAAGTCTCACCATGTCATGTATAGTAGATTTTTTACCATCTGTGTGAGTAGCAACACATCTAGGGACGAGATCCTATAGGACGATAGAGTTTCCCTTCTTTTCTACTCCTATGTCGTGCCATAGAGTAAAAGTTATAAGTACTCTTTTCTTAAGTTTTTTCCTTGTGTTTCTAGGAATATGAATACGAGGAGAATACAAGGAACATGAATACTAGGAGGACACCGTCTAGGAGAGTTGAGGAGAATGAGGTGCAAGAGGAGATTCCTCCTCAAGTTTAAGAAATATAGCAAGTTCCTCAAGGTATTCAAGGTGCTCAAGGAGATCAAGTCCCTATTGTTGGAGGAGGTTATGATCCCCTTGAGTTGACTAATATAGGGATATTAGAGAGGCTTTGCTTTGTTTAGTGGTGGTCGTGACAACTCAAGTAAATTTGAGTATGGTGCCTAGGGCGAATTTGGTCGAGAGAACTCAGAACACTTGGTTAAGAGACTTTTTGAGGATGAATCCTTCTCTCTTTCTTCACTCTAAGATGTGATAGGATCCCCAAGAGTTCATAGATGAGGTGTACAAGAGAGTGCATGGTGTGGGAGTGAACTTTAGTGAGAAAGTGGAGTTGTCTTCATAACAATTGAAAGATGTATTTTAGGTATGATACACACAATTAAAAGCCAATAGTTTAGAGGAGTCAGGTCTTATTTAATATGAAGAATTTCAGGAAGCTTTTCTTGGTAAGTACTTTCCCTGTGAGATGAGGGAAGTTAAGGTAGAGGATTTTATCAATCATAAGCAAGGAAATATGAGTGCTGAGGAATACTCTCTGATGTTCTATATCCCGTCCAAATATGCTCCCTCTCTTTTGTCAGATACAAGGGATGAAATTATTTGATTTGTGATCGGGGACATGGATTTAGCAAGGGTAAAAAATGTCGTACGACGATGTTACGTGATGATATGATTGTATCTAGACTCATGGTGTATGAAAAATCAACTGAAGAGTCTAAACATAAGAGAATGACTAGAAACTGAAAAAGGGGTGGATCTACTGACTATGAGCAAACAAGGGTTAAAAGGGGGCTCAAACTCAAGAAGAACCTAGGAGTTCTAATGTGAAATATTAGAGAGGAGGTGGTTCTCACAATGAAAAGCGTATATGTGCCACTTTTGGAAAAACACAGTATAGGAAATGTCTAGTCGGTACTAGTGGTTGTTTTGGTGGAGGGAAGGATGATCTTAAGGTTAGAGATTGTCCTTCCATTGCGGCTAGAGAAAGAGAGAGCAACAGAGTTGCTCAAAATGTTCCAAAGGATAATTTTCAAGCAACGATGGTGATGATTATTATGAGGGTAAGTCCTCGCATTTCATTTTGTAGATATGAGTTCTTTATAAGTGGGGGAGTATGTTTAGAAGATGGGATAGAATGATATAGGAGTATGTTGCATGTCCATTGTGTAGGAGTTTTGTTGAAATTGAATTTTATTTACTTCTTGCATTTTGTATTTTATGAAGCCATGATTATTTTGTATGATGTTTTTATATAATCTTACTTTTAATATTAGCATATTTCTATCATGGGTTTCCTAAAGGTTGCATTTCAGGAAAATTTGTGAAAATCAATGTATCTTGGAAAAACAGTTGAGTGGTAAATTTTTGAAAATTTGAATAATTGATTTTTTGGTCTAAAATTGTTGTAATTCCGTTATAACTAATGTATATGAGTACAATATTGATTATAAAATGAGATTCTGTTAGTTGGAATGAAGCATGTGAGTTTTGTAACATGATGAGTTATAGAATATTTTCTAATTTCTTGTTGTGTTGTGAATATCTTGACTATGTGAAATTGAAGTTTTCTTTATTATTATGAGTTTTATGGTACTTTCATGAGTTTATAGTTAAATCTATATTCCTGGAAATTTTTGGAGATCCGCAATTGACTTTGAAGACGAATGTTATCCAAGTCGGGGAGAATGTAAGATCCCGAAAATGATTTAGGTGACCTAGAACATAACATGTTTGTATTTATGGTATAATGTATTAAATAAGTCTAATATATGGTATTTAGGCATTGTCTACGACGTTAGATGCATGGAAAGTCATACGTCAAGGGACGACTAAGACGTTCGACGACTAAGTCACTTATGTGCCTAATATGCCGTTTTATATGTATATATATGATTCATGAGTTTTTAAGGTATTTAAATGAGTTATTATAATATTTAGTAAGTGTATCGAGTTTTGTGAAGTTTGGAGGTCAAACGTACAAGAACGTCTATGACGTTAGAATGATTTTCCTTAAAATGACCTCATGTGTATAGGGATGTTTCGCCAAGTTTTACATGTTCCTTTTGGATGAAATTTATGTGAGAGGTGAAAAAACCTATGTGGTCATGTTTGGGAAAATCTCCCCAAGGACCATCGAAGGGTCCTTGAGGAAGGACCCAAAGAGATGCCCAAGACTGCGCACGACAGCCGAACCAACTGTTGACAATCGACACCCTGTAGGTAAGTCGAGGACCCGTTGGTGGTGGATGGTCGATTGGGACTTAGTATAGGGAGAGGAGATTCCAAATACAAGACTCAAACCCAGACCACGAACCAACAGGACGGTTCGTTGGTCAAGGGACAGGTCGTTGTTTGGCAACTGTCTGTGAGCCTGAGTTCCTGTGCAGGTTCACTATTAAGTGAGGGGTGACAGTGTACTTTAACCACACTTACAAATAAAAGTATTTGCAGTTCGTTAAAGGTATTTTGGGTATTTTAAGTGTTCATGTAAGTGTTTAATGCTTAGAATATATCATTCTTCCAAATCAAAACCCCAAAATCCCTTAGAAATTCCCTAAGACTCTAGTAAAATTCAAGGTCAAGAGCTTGGTGTAAAAAATTGAGTGGAGATTATTTATCAAAGAGAAGAATTAGCTTCATCAAGGTATGTATTTTGATCTCTGAAACTGTTTTTATCAAGGAGCCCAACTTCCACGAAGTTTTTTAAAGTTTAAAAATTGAATTGTCTAAATTTCATGAATCAACCATAGGTTCTTGCATTGATGATTTCTAAACATTGGATAATTAATTAATTGATTTTTTCTTGACGATTTTAACCTAAATTACCTATGAACCCATGAGTTGGATTAACCCTAGATTTTGACTAATTTATGGGTTACTTGATATTGACTTAATGTATATAAATTCTAAACTACATTCCTATGGGTTATCAAATTATGTAAGAATTGTGTTAAATTGATTCCTTAGTTGTAATAGATTGATGAATATGTAGTTAATTGACCTATTTTCATGGTTTATTGTTTTAATTTCATTGGATTATTGTTCATGGTCATTGGTAAAGGCCTTATGGTATTGAATTGGATTATTTAGCATCGAATTGAGGTGTAGAGGATGCTGTGGTTATAAGATTCCCTATTTCCTTTATTCTTATGATTATTAGACTTGAATTATATGGTGATTTCTATGGTCTACTTATGGTGGTGGTCTGATGTGCTTTACTTGTAATTGATGAGGCCTTGTCGTTGTTACTTTATGTATTATGATGATAATGGCCTTGTCGACAAAAAACTTGAATTAATGTTGCTATTTGTGTAGCTTATTATGTGATGTATGATCATATATAACTATATTATAGTAATGTGAAAGTTTGATGTATATTAGGAGATCATGTTAGACTATGACTATGTGCTTATACGTGTAGTCTTAGATTTGATGAATGATTATTCCTACATGACAATATAAGTCTATAATGGTTATATTTATGATGTTTTAGTAATGTATAGGGTAACATAATTATGATAAGGGTCATTGAAGGTGCTTTGAAGAATCAAATGTTATATGTGATAAGGTTAAAGAATGTTATGTATTGTTTGGTAGACTTCTATCTCTTACTTGATATATGTATGAATGTTATGATATTATTATATGTTTTAACTAGGTAGGATTAGTGCACCCTAGTCATGTATGAATGAAATATATGTGATACCTTAGAGGTTGTTAAGTAGGTTGTACACGTTGAAAAGTGTTGTCATTAATGTTGAAGTCGAGAGACATAATGGTATACTTCATGTAAAGGAATGGTGAACATAAGGTTAATTGGATTGACCTGCATAATATTAATCCTTACAGAAGTCATAATGAGCTATCTTTGTCTCCATTTAAAGGTAGCCCTAGTGGACCTCTTTGGTAGAGTGAATGTGATTGGATTATGAACTAGACAAGGAATTTCTTCATATGATCCTTTAATGTAAATTACTCTATGAGAACCAAAGCTAGCACTGAGGGATAATGTAAAGGGAAGTAGCTCAACTTAAGAATGAGACTAGAGTACAATGTTCCTCTACTTTAGAATGAGACTAGAGTGCAAAAGCCCTTAATATTCCCTAACCATTCTCCTACATAAGATGTGTCCTAGTCCTACCCTTGGAATGTAGAACACCCTCATCGGAGTAGGTTAGAACTCTTAATTCGATGTTTGTATATCATGGTATAGGTTGGTTATTTCCTATTATTATCATATGGAATACCTATTAGCATTAAAAAAGTTCTATGAAGTTTCGGTGGTGGTATAGGACTCTATCTAGACATTGCACAATAGGCTTTGAAGGTGTTATTGGGAGTTCCTAGGTCTTGTTCAATACAACTACTTGAATGTTTTTTATGTGATGTATGAGTCTCACTTAACTAATGAACTAATAACTTAGGTTATGAAGTATGTAAATGGAATAAGTACTTATCTAGAATAGTTATGGATTGTCTAAGGTGTGAAGAGGGCATAGGAATGGTTATTTCGTATCTTACATAGATGAGTCTTAAAAATGACTCTAGTTAGGGAACATGTTGATTATGTGGGAATGATCCAAACCTACGATGTCTTAAGGATTATTTAGGTAGTGTTGATGAGGTCAATCATGGATGTTATGTTCTTGATCTACTTAAGTTAGTCTTTTTATTGCCTTTTCTAATAAAATGTTATATTATCTATATGTTGATACTTTGATGTCTTGTAAATTTGTATGGTACTAATAACTGTTTTTTAGGGTCATTTAGGTATGCTTAGGGAGATTTTATGGGCGGTCTCTCTTTGTTTTTCTAAAGATGGTCTTAGGATAGCTTTTAGAGAGGAGACTACATGCTAAGAGTTGTTAAAATGTAAAAGAAAGCATTTAATTAAAATAGTGTAGAACTTAACTGTACAGTGAAATGTTATTACTGTTAATTGACTCTAACATTATGATATTTCGTTTAAATGATATCTTATGTGTTTAGAAGTTGATAATGTTTTCTTTAAGTATATAATATGATTTTTAAATTAAAAGATGCATAATTCTACTAAATGTGTGTTTTAATTATTTTCATTTAGTATGCAATACTTAATAAATTTGGTTGTACTAACTACATGCTTTTATCTATCTCTATTGTTGTTGGTAGGTGAGAAGCATTTGGGAAGGAAGACATGGACCGTAGCATCGTTCAAGAGAAGTCGAAGTATGTCCTCATTTGATATGGGGGCATAGATGTATTTTATGTTTTCTATTAGATGTATTGTAATAGACTAAGTATTTCCCTATTAGTATTGTATATGGGTCGTGTCCCAAAAGTATTCTTGTGTCTTAAATTTGATGAGATTGAGACGTTGTATTTCTTATGACTTTACATGATAGATTTTTTAAAGAATATGATATGTTTTGTGAAAATTTTTAATCTTCACTACTTTTCACTATATTTATGCGATGAATGATATGTAAGGGCTTGTACGAGACTTCCAAGAGGTCAAGTACGCCTGTTGCAATCCGAGATTAGCCTAACTTCTAGGGTGTGGTTTCGGGATGTGACAATACCCTCTTGAGAGAATGACTCATTGAACCTACTAAGTACAAATTTCTTCAATTCCATCAATAGCAGATCAAGATGTTGTTTAGACTTCACCTCAACCACTAAGGATGACTCAGAGTTGTTATGAACAACAGATCGGATATTTGGGTAAATAATCCAACAGAATCCAATCTAGCCAACCTGTGAACATGTTTCACTAGGTCTTTATTCCCTACATCTACATGAGACACACTATCCAAGGTCATATGTCTCAAAGAATCCACAACCACATTGCCTTTGACGAGGTGGTAGAGAACACTCATGTCACAATCTTTCAAAATTCCAACCATATTCTTTGACAGATATTAAACTCCATTTGGGTAAACAAATATTGAAGAATCTTATTGTCGCTATATACGTCCACATGAACACAATACAATTAATGCCTCAATATTTTAAATGAAAACACTACGGCCGGCAATTCAAGATCATGAGTTTGATAATTATTCTTATGCACCTAGAGTTTTCTAGAGGAATAGACTACTCTTCACATGTTTCATAAAAACACACCCCAAACCCACTCAGGATGCATCACAATATACCACAAGCCCCTTTGTACCCTCTAATAAAGTCAACACCAGAGCGGAGGTACCCTGTCTTTCAAAATTTGGAAGCTTCTTTCATTTGCTTACAACAACTCAAATTTCACTCTTTTGGGTCTAGGTAGTCAAAGGAGAAGCAATGGACGCAAATCCATGCACGAACCTCCTATAGTACCCATCTAAACAAATGAAATTCGTAATGTTAGTTGGAGTAAATGGTCAAGGCCAATGCTTAACCGCCTCGGTTTTCTTTGAATCAATCTCCATACCCTCTCATGAGATGATTTGACCAAGAAACGCCGCCGATCTCAACAAAAACTCAAACTTGCAGTTGTGGTTCTTTTGTACTTGTAATAACACTCTCAAATGAAGCATATAATCACACTCATTTTTCTAATACAAATGATCAATTCAGCGAAAACAATCACAATGGAATCTAAGTAATTTCGAAACACTGTATTCTTTAGGTCCACAAAAGCCACTGGGAATTTTTTGGACCAAAAGAGATCACAAAGAACTCATAGTGCTCATACCTAGTTCAAAATGTCATTTTAGGTACATTCTCACTTATTACCCTAAGTTGGTGATACGCCGACCTCAAGTCAATCTTACAAAATGAGCTAGCCCCTTGGAGTTGATCAAACAAGTTTTTAATCCGAGGGAAAGGATACCTGTTCTTAGTGGTGACTTTATTATCCTAAGGGAAACATAATTCTTCATAACAAAAACATCAATTATCCCCACGGTGAAATACATGGTTAAATGAAACCTTTTCTAACAAGTCTTTGAGTTGAAGATTTAACTCTTTTAATTAAGCCGGAGCCATTTGGTAAGGAGGTATTGAATTGGGATTCATATCTTTTTATAAGTCAAAGCAAAAATCAATTTCCCGTTCGAGAGGAATTTCGAACAAGTCATCATCAAGGACCTCCGAAAGTCCTTCACTATTGGACCAACTAAATAGGCGGGATGTGGGATTCAAGATCTTAGAATCTTACAATATGGTAAAGACACTATTTATATATCATTTTAAAATCTTTTAGACATGAAATTATACGACCTCCAGAAATTGAGTTACCCCCTTTCCACTGTCAGACCGGTTCATTTGGAAAGTTGAACTTAACCAATCTTGTTCCACAATTTATGGAAGCAAAACAAGCATGAAACTAATCCATTCATAATATTACATTAAATTGACAATTTCAAGTTCTATAAAATCCACACATGTTACTATATTGGGAAAATATATAGGATAATTCATAAATACTTGTTTAGCTATAATGGAGATACCGACTAGGGTTGTAACAAAAAATGATTCAATTAAAATATTTGGTAGAACATAAAAACTTTTATCTACTAGGGAAGTTACAAATGAAAATGTAGCACCGGGATTAATTTAATCATAAACATTTATAGAGATGATTTGTAACATATCGGTGACCACATGGGGGGATTCTTCTTGTTCGACCCTACAGCGGTGAGCATAAAAGTAGTTCCTCTTTGGAGCTTCAGAACTAGGATGAGATTGACCGCCCCTCTACTATTGAATCCTCACATTAGGTCAATCATTACAATTATATACCTCTTTTCTACAACAAAAGCAATTTCGTTTCCCAACTAGACACTCACCTCAATTCTTCTTACCACACTTGGAACAAGGTAGTTTATCATTTGGTGAATTTCCACTTCTAGACTTTAGGGACTTAGGGATAGACACCATATCCTTAATGGTCTTTGGAAAGTTAGAAGGAACTTTGTTGCAAAACCTTTTATGAGCCTAGGCTTGTCTTGAATCAAAAGCTTACCCTCGAAAGTACCCCCTTCATAATCCTTTGGCCCTCTTAAACTCCCTATTTTTCCTCTTGAGTCGATTCTGCTTAACTTGTTGAGCATGAACCATTAACCTAGAAATATCCATCTTTTAATTGAGCATCTCCGTATGACACTCTTAAAAAGATCCTAAAAAACTCCCATAACAAAGTGACTAATCATATTTCTTGGTTTAGACACCAAGGAAGGATCAAACTTGGACAATTTGGTGAATTTTGAGGAGTATTGTTGCACACTCATACCTCATTGGCGAATGTTGATTAATTACTCCTCTTTGGCCTCCCTTTTATACCTACAAATAAACAATCAACAAAAAAAGCATCTAAAAACCTCCCAACTAATTTGACTCGTTCTCAAGGCCCTATGGTCTCTAAAATTGGTGTACCATGTTTAGGCTACATCCCTGAGTTGATGGGAAGATAGATCGGCCTTCTAATTCAAAGTCAAGCCCATAGCATTGGAAACCTTGCATACCTCATACATGAAATCTTTAGGATTTTCATCCACATTAGACCCAAACAACATAGGAAGGTTCATCAAAGTGAAGTCCCTCAAATAGGAAGTCCTCGTCTAGCATTTTGTTGAAAACAATGTCAAACCTCTCTATTTGCTTGAGACAGCATGGCTTGAGCTTGAGTGGCTAACTTTTGTCATTGGGTGGTAATAACATGATCTAAATTCAAAAATGTCGACCTTCTATCGCCACATATCATAGATGGAAGACTGACTAGAGCTTGTTCTTGAGGAGGAACTTGGTTGCCTTATGGAGGGACTTTGTCTTGTTGCGGAGGAACTACCACCGCATTAGCCAAATCTTCCTCCACTCTCCTTGAGGCTACATATCTTGTAATAATGTCCTATATAACCAAGAAAAGGATTATATGAAAGAGGACACATAAAGTATAAACTCTCAAGGCACAACTTTAAAGATTACCAATGAGTCAGAATTCCTAAGCGTCACACAACCTCTTATTTATAAGTGTGACACACTTTACAACCATGAACAAGGATTACCTAAACATGGTGCAATGAGACATCGATCCTAAGATTTTTTAAACCTCATGCTCTTGTCCAAGTTTAACGACCGAAGATCACCCCCTAGACGTAACAGGCAGAAAAGTCCTCGAATAGGACATAGACTAGACTCTTGCCATTTTCATTACATTTCGTAGGTTAAAAAGTGCGAAACATTAAACTTTTCATACATATATCTATATAGTGAGGTTTATATAGACCTCTCGCATACTACAAGTTAAGTTTACTTATACTCCTCTCATATGAAGCATACATAGGATTCTCATTTAGACAACATAAGATACATAGGATTTAGTCTTATATTTCGTCTCATATTGAAGCATCTACAGGGAGTACTAATGTTTTACTTGGACAATATAAAGTCAATACGCCATTATAGTCTAACATCAATATTCAAATAATAAAGGAGTAAACAATGTTTTTATGCCAATGCAATGTGCAATTTCCATGCTAGAGCATACAGAATGTAACATCCTCAAACATGATGACCTACCAATACATGGAGAAAATAGTCCAAGTCTTCTTCAATCGGCCTCCTAGGAACTCCATGACTAGAACATACATATTTGTATATAACATAGAGATATGGGTTAGAACACCACTTGTAGTAAGTATGGAAATATATGCACATAAAATATTGAAGTCACGTCTAAAGGGATATTTGTTCAAAACCATGCAAATTTACTTTGAAAATCCTTTATGAATATTCAAGAACACATACGAGCCAATGAACACATATTGATCAAGACAAGACCATAAACAATACAATACCAACATCATCAAGTAAAGTTAAGTCAACACGTGTAGTAGCATATTAAAGCACATAATCAGAAACAACATGAACATATAGAACAAGAAAGCATGTATAATAGTTCTTAACATTACAACATAAAAAGACCATTACTCATAACCTATGACAAAGATTACAAGAGAAATAATCAAGTTAATTCGCATAACCTCACACAGAGAAGTAAACACAACAAAGAATCACAAGCAATATCTAACTTCGAATAACATAGCATCATGAGTAGTCATCATCATTATTTATGAAATATAGACCGGTACCATCTCCATAAGTGACGTTAAAATTATACAGGTCATCAAAATGTAAAGTCAATATTTTCATATAATCAGAGACATATAAAATAAGAACATCTTCCTATGATTTTCCTTTAAGTCAACTAGTGCAATGTATAGGTAGAGTCCTATAACCTACCTATACTAAGAAGAACCCTTAATTCATTTACATTCGAGAACAAATAGTTTAATCGACATAGCGCACATAAGATAAATTTGGAATACGATGTCATGATACCTTACATCGAAAGAAGTTTATCTAATTTTCAAGGTAGAAACAAAACATTAACATAGAATTCTAGTTAGCTCCAATAGCTAGCTTTCCTATGGAGGGAACATAGATTATGAACTAGGAGACATACATGAGACCCTCTTTATGCATGATTGCCTTGTAATATCTATTTCATGAAAAAGCATTGTGAACCTAATTTCCCACATTAGGAAGGGACACCCCTTATAACTATTTCACATGGTGGCAAGCTAATGTCCTTCTTAGAAATGTATTTAAGACTTTATTAATCATCATGGCTTAGCATAGGTCATAAGAGACTAACCCCTTGTATATTTATAATCATTATCTCATTTGTAATTTCATGAGAACTTCCATTCAATAAAAATCTCATTTGTGAGATTAATAGATTATGATCATCATGTCATAGTAAGGCAAATGCGTCATTCAAAATAAACCTTATATCATCATTCCTTAATCATATTCTAAAATCAAAATAATCACGATATTTTGATTAATTTCATCATACCATCACCTATGTAATATGATCACTATTAATAATTCCATTGAACATCATCATCATGTATAATCCATCACAATGGAAATAGGGATTCAAGATCATTGATCTTACAATTTTACCTTCACAAGCCTTCTACATGGTGTTACCATCAACCAACCATATTCATACAGTAATATACTTAATAAATTCATATAATAGTAATAAACACAAGAATTGAACCAATTACATCATCACTATTCAATTCATTATCAATTTATAACCTAGGGTTAAGAAAAGAGGGTCAATTCATGATCCCTTCTGTAGAACTAGGCCTAACATGAAGAACTACCCTAATTTATCAATAATAAATCTTATAGTATTAATATGAATCAAAATAAAAAAAAATACAACTTGAAAGATCAATTATGGATTAAGATTTAAACCCATGATTTTCTAAACTTTTGAAAATTAAATTTGAAGAACCCTTTGGGGAAATGAGTGCAAAAGGTGAAGAAATTCCATACCATAGCTATTAATGAAGATTGATGGAGATAAATTTTAAACTTGCATCCATTTTGACATTTAATTGATCTTCAATAAAGTCTTGGGGAATAGAGAGAGAATGTAGAGAGAAGGAAGAGGATTTTAATTTTGGGAATTCAAATGAGTTAGGTTAGTTTAATGAGTGTTAGGTCTTTATATCGACACTTTATTAACATAATTAAGCACCCCTAACACTTAATTAACCACCTAATAAAGTAACTATATAAATGACTCATTAATATTGGGTTGTCCAAAACCAATCCTGACTAACCAGGCCATGACCTACGGTCCATATATCAGTCAACGCCCATGCAGCACAACCGTCGATAAGTTCAGAGACTTGGTTTTAGGATTGTTTTTTGGAGATTTTTCTATGTGTTGGATCATGGAGACATCAATGCCTCATCGACAAGACGATTGCTCATAGATTGGCATTATAAATAGACACTATCAAATTAAAAACGTTTGGCCAAATTGAAGAGTACTCTCAAAGGACGCTTAGCGTGGTTCTTGCGAGTCGTACCCGAATATTCTAACCCTATGAACACTCTAATGTTTATAACCTTTATAGAAAATTTCAATTAATTTCCAACATTTAAATATCATGAAACATGCCAACGCATACTTACCTCAATTCACCAGACGTCATGGACGTTTATTAATGTTTTTACTCTAAAACATCATATATGATTCATATAAATTATTTTATGTCTTAAACCATTTATTCTATTCTTATATCAACATGCGAAGATCTAGATTGGTCCTTATGCTTCCGAAGTGTTACAGTAGTACATATGTATTGTGCTATTGGGAGGATGGTTTCCTCAAAAACATGTGGTTCCTATTATGTGATCATGTTTACCAATGTACACATACACATATAATTCATACCTATAAGTTTAACATTTTCATGAGGTTAAATGAATGAATGAAAGTGTAAAAATGCATGTTAAGTTGGATTACTTGAGAGGTGTACAAGTGTAGTTAATGGTATGGGGCTTTACTTATACATTTCACATTTGTACCTTTAGGGGATTCCTACGGTGATTCTCGATATTCATAAGTTTTGAATGTATGATTTAAGTAATGAACATGATGTATGAGATATCTATGAGGTATCAGAAGTGATCCTATTCTATATCTTATTATTATGTTATGATGCAAAGTATGTTACTAATGAAGTATGAATATGTTTTGTCTGAATGTATTTATGTGAAAGGTTTTCTCAAATATATACACATACACACACATGAAGTTTTGAATTAAGTATGTTAATGATGATTAAGTGCTTATGAGTCTTTTGGATGGTTTTCCTTAATTGTTCTAAACTAGACTTTTTTTTATTACGTGAAAGGACATTATCACATTATGTTGGTTTTGAAGAAAGGACATTCTCATCATTAACCTATGGACGATGAATACGTATACAAAGAGTTAATCTCCTAAAGTCTATCTTCTAAAGCAATGATTATTAAGTACTTAAAAGCCTTTCAAAAAGGGAAACTAGCTTAGCACCGAGTGAACATGACAATTTGAGGTGTTCCATCAAAAAATAAAGGAGGTTCAAACTATTGTATCTCATGATTTAGAACGAAAATGATATTTAGCATCAGAAGGGTTCTGATATCAACATCCTAGTTCTATTACTATATGCCCCATAGGAACTTTAGCAATTTGATCTACATTAATGCTAATTTCATGTTTATTTCCTACCTTATCTAGTAGTATACTCAGGTTTTAGGAGCCAAAATCTAAAAAACATGGTAAAAATTATTAAATATATCGAAGAGTGTGTTTGGGGTATAAAAGTCCAGGTACGACTCCCAAATACACAACATTGAAGACCAATGTTCAAGTTTATAAGGTCTCAATGATTTCAAATTTATCTCCATCATTCTTCAAGTATTGTTAAGGTATGGAAACTCTTCATTCTTGGGACTCCTTTCCCCAAGAGTCTCCTTCAAATTTATATCAAAATATGTCAAAAACATGGGTTTCTTTCAAATTTTGAGAAAAGTCTTTCAATTTGTTTTGATGGGTTTTTCCTTTTGTGTTTAATGATATAATATTATTGTTTATAAGATAATTGTTGTAGTTCTTGATCCTTGTCTTAGTTTATGATGAAATTTAAGAATTTGACTTTTTACCCTAACCCTAGGTATGAGTTGAACTTGAATATGATAGGATTGTTAGAATATGTTATTTCTTAATTAACTATATTATGTGATGATGAGTGAGTTATTGGAAAACTGTGATGAATTGGGGGTGAGATTTTGGATTAAGACCATGGTACCTATTTGGTAAGATATGGTGATGTTGAACTTGTTACTTCAATAATTATAGATTATATTTTCTAGTGATGTTGTGAAATTGAAGTACTATATGTCATTAAATTAGCAAAATATCATATAATGACTTTCATTGAATGATATGATTATGTTGAATGTGAGATGATTATGAGGCAGTGATATTGAATGATAATGATATGTTGACTCAATAGTGATGGTTTGTGATAAAAGCAAGCTCTCATCGTATGTCTAATGAGATAAACGATATTCTGTACAAGGGGGTTAGTCTCCTATGACCTATATTAATCTACGATTGATTAAGAAAGACTTAATGGCATTTCAAAAAGGGACTTTATCTTAGCAACGAGTGAAGTTGACAATGAGAGGTGTTGACACCCCATAGAATAGAGATTCACCAAACATTCTCATGAGATGAAGGATCCAATTTATAATGGTAATTTTAAGGGTTGAAGACATATATGCTAGTTCCTTAACTATGTTGCCTCCAAAGGAATAAAAGCTGGTGGATCCACCTAGAATGCTATGTTCATCTTTTGGTCCTCCGTTTCAAAGTAGACCATCATTTTTTTTGTGTGAGGTTTCATGACATTGGGATCCATGATAGGCTCACATGGTTTATGTGACCTAAGGAGATTGTTCCTGAAAGTAAAATTAATGTACTAAAGTAAACTCTAACTAGGGTGACTCAAGGGTTTCTTCTTAGTATAGGTAGGGGTATGGAAATCGACCAATACATTGCACTAAAAGGCCTTAGGGAAATCATAGGAGACTTTTTTTATGCTATTATAAAGTAAATTATACTTATATTGTAACATTACATGTTCATAATCCAATACAATATTAGTTTCACTTATGAACATCTTATTGGTTTATATTGCTATCTATGATGATGACTACTAATAATGCTATGTTATATAAATTTAGGCATAAGTTATGATATATTTCCTTGTTTATTTGATTTCATGAGGTTATGGAACTTCACATGAGCATTGCACTTGTGTGCTTGGGATGGGATTGTTAGTAAGGGTCCTATTAGTTCTGATAGTATGAACTCTTGTACTTGCTTTGTTATTCTGACCTTATATATGAGTTGCTTTGGTTATATGATCTTCAGACACTCCTATTCATTTTGATATGACGTTATGTTGATAATAATCATGTTTACTTGACTTTATTGGTGGTTTGTCTTGTGTTGCATATGGACTTGTCTTAATAATTTGTGATCATTTGTTTGTATGTGTTTTTATTTGTGCATTAAGTCTTTCTAAATGACTTAGCATGACTTTGAACAAAATGTCCCTTTAAGCATAATTTCAAACATTATATGTGCCTATGTTTCCATACTTAGTACAAGTGGATGTACTAACCCATATTTTTTCCCTTTTCCTAAACAATGTAGGTTCTGGTCGTTCAAGTATCAATGTAATTTGCAGAATACTTGGACATCTTTCCTTAGTTTATTGGTGAGTTGTCAATGTTCAAGGATTATCCCATCTATCTAGCCTAGTCGGATTTTCTATAGTCTAAGGAAATTCTTTCTTTCCTTTATTGTAAAATATTGTTGTAATCCCATTGTGGAAATTATAGATTTCTATGAGGATATGCCCAAATGTTTTACTTCATTTTAGATGGTTTAATGTGAGACAATATTATTAGACTAAATGAATATATTTTTATTATATTATTTAAAGGAGAATGCTATGTAAGCTTAATATGCTAGGAGTCTAAGTAAAATCCATGTGTAGTATGTGAGATATCAATGTAAACCTCAATATGTAAAAAGTTTTAATTTTTCCACATTTAAACCTATGATATGTTATGACGAATTCTAAGAGGATTGTCTATGTCCTCTCCAATGCTGATGATGCCGGTTCCGTCTAGGTGGTACTCTCCAATATTGACAAACCTTATATGAGAGCATGAAGTAGAAATAATTTTAGGATTAATGTCTTACAAAACAACATCTATGTAGAGTCTTGTTCATCAGTGTGAAGCGCACCACACTTATAAAAGAGAGGCTATGTGATTCTTAGGAATTCTTACTTATTAGTTATCTTGAAAGTCGTGCCTTGAGATTTGGAACTCAATGTGTGTCCCTTTTTGTTCATATTTTTTATGGTTGATATATGAGATGAATTCGAGAAACACAGGAGAGTGGAGAAAGATTTGGCTAATGCGGCAGTTCATCCCCAAGGCAACCAAGCTCCTTGACAAGGCAATCAAGTTCCTCCATAAGACAAAGCTTTGGTCATTCCTCAAACTATGAAGAATGGAGAGATAAAGTCCGCATTTGTCACTTAGGTTCAAGCTATGACTACCCAACCACAAGAGGTATCTACTAAAGCTCAAGTTGTGACAACTCAAAAAAATAGGGAGGTTGGACCTCCTTTTCAACAAAATGATAATATCATGGCTTCTCGCTTGAGGGACATCACAGAATGATCCCTATGATGTTCTTTGGGTCTAAGGTGAATTAAAATCCCCAAGATTTTCTTGATGAGGTATTTAAGATTATCTATACTATGGGAGTGAGTTCAAATGAAAAGTATGAGCTAGCTTCCTATAATCTCAAGGATGTGGCTCAAAATTAGAATACCCAATGGGGAGATAATAGGTCATTGAGCGTAGCTCCTATAACTTGGGAGGTGTTTAGAAGGGCATTCCTTGATAGGTTCTTTACAAAGGATAAAAGGGAGGCCAATGTGGAAGAATTCATCAACATTCATAAAGGAGGTATGACTGTTCATGAGTTGTTCTTCAAATTCACAAAATTGTCTAAGTATTCCCCTTTCTTGATGTCTAACGCTAGGGATGTCATGATCCCTTTTGTGATAAGTGTGTCTGATGACTTAGTTAGAGAGTGTGTTCGGCAATGCTTCATGATTTCATTTATATATCTTTTTTGATTGTTCATGCTCAACAATTTGAGGAGACTATACCCAAGAGGAAGAATAGGTAGTTTAATAGGGCCATGTATTGTTAGGGAGGTACTTCAAAGGGTAGGCTTGAAATATAAGACAAGCCTAGGTTCAAGAAATGGACTTTCAACATAATTCCTTCAAATTTCCCTTATGCAAACAAGGATAGGATATCTAACCCTATGTCTCAAAATGTAAAACATGAAATTCACAAAGTGACAGACCTACTTGTGCAAAGTATGGATAGAAGCATAGGGGTGAATGCTTGCTGGGAACGGGATATTTCTTTGGTTGTGGAAAAGAGTGTCTTAAGGTTAGAGACTGTCCAAATGTAAGGATTCAAGATAAGGGGATTGTTCAATGTCAAGCAAGTGGTTGTAGTTCCGATGCTCCAAAGTGGAACCAGTTTTATGCTTTCCGCTCTAGGGTTAAAAAGAAAAATCGCCCGATGTGGTCACCGGTGTGTTAAAAGTCTTCTCTATTCATATTTATGCTTTATTTTATGCAGTGCAACATTATTATTTGTAACTCCCCTGGTGGGTAAAAAGATTGATCTTCTACTAGATGTTTTTGTTGAACCTTTTTCGATTACTACCTCGGTGGGTGACTATTGTGTAGCTAGAAGAGTCTTTAGGAGTAGTCCGATATATTTTCCCAATAAAATTATATGGGTGGATTTGGTAGAACTTGACATGGTTGATTTTGATGTAATTATTTTAGTGGATTTGTTGCATTCTTTTTTTGCTTCCATTGATTGTCCAACAAGGTTACTCAAGTTCAATTTTCCTAATGAACTCGTCTTAGAGTAGAAAGGGGGTAACTCAATTTCTAGAGGTCGTATCTGTTCTTGTCTAAAATTTTATAAAATTTTCTCTAAGGGATTACATTACAATATTTTATGAGTCATAGATCTTAAGTCTGACATTCCTCCTATAGAGACGGTCCCTGTAGTGAAGGACTTTCCATAAGTCTTTCTAGATCAATTTCTCGGAATTCCTCCCGAGCAAGAATTACACTTTGGTATTAACTTATGAGAAAAGGTTTTTATCCAACCCTGTATTTCACTATGGGGATCTCTAGTGTTGTTTGTTAAGAAAAAGGAGGGGTCCCTACAGATGTGTATTGATTATCATTAGCTCAATAAGTTCAACATTAAGAACAAGTATCCTCTCCCTCTGATTGAAAACTTGTTTGTTCAACTTAAAGGGGCTATCAAAATTTCTAAGATTAACTTAAGGTTGGGGTATCACCAACTAATAGTGAAAGATAAGGATGTACATAAAACCACTTTCTAAACTAGGTATGGGCACTATCAGTTCCTAGTGATGACTTTTGCTCTCGCGAATGCCCAAGCGGCTTTTATGGACTTTATGAATAGGGTCTTCATTGATATTATGATTGTATATTCAATATGTTAGGGTTTACATATGGACCTTTTGAGGGTGGGATTACAAGTCCACAAGGAAGACCAAATGTTTGCCACATATAGTTGGTGTGAGTTCGGGTTGAGATCGATGGCGTTTCTTGGTCATATTATCTTAAGTGAGGGTATAGAGGTCGATCCAATAAAAAACAAGGTGGTTAAGAAATGTCCTAGACCATTCTCTCCGATCGACATTAAAAGGTTATTGGGTTTAGTCAGGTACTATAGGAGTTTTGTGGATGGTGTTTTGTCTATTGCTTCAGCTTTGACTACATTGATACAAAAGAGCGTTAAATTTCAGTGTTAATAGGCTTGTGATAGAAGCTTCAAATTATAAAGTATATGCTTACCTCCCTCAGGTGTTGCCTTTACATGAGGGTACCATGGGTTTTGTTGTATATTGTGATGCATCCTGAGTGGGTTTGGGTTGTATCCTTGATAAACATGGGAAGGTAATATCCTAAGCCTCTAGACAAATCAAGGTGCACGAGAAGAATTATCAAACTGATGAACTAGAGTTAGCGAAAATAGTGTTTGATTCTAAAATATGGAGGCATTACTTGAATGGTGTTCATGTGTAAGTGTATGCCGACCATAAGAATCATTAATATATTTTCACTAAAAAGGAGTTGAATCTTCGACAAAGAATATGGTTTTAATTATTGAAAGATAATCATAGGTTATCGAGATGGTTTTTTCGGTTGAAAGATTCCTCATATGGAGGTTTTATAGTTCTAAATATCTATGTGGAATCTTTAGTGGTCGAAGTAAAATCGCATCAACATCATTGTATACGATTGATGGAGATGAATAAATCGCTTGTTTGCTAGGTCAATGACTTATTCTCCCAAAGGTAGATGACGTGCTTAGGTACCAAGATAGATTATGTGTATCAAATGTCGATGATTTTAGGGGAAAGATTTATGAAGAAGCTCATAGTTCTTGATATCCTATTCATTCGGGTGCCGAAAAAATATATCTTGACATCGAAAGGTATATTAGTGGGATGGTTTGAAAAGGGAGATAGCCGAGTTTGCATCAATGTGTCCATATTGCAAAATGATTAAAAACGAGTATCTAAATCATAGTGGACTAATTCAAGAAACGGGTATTCCTAATTTTAGGTTGAAAAGAAATTAATATGTACTTCGTTGTTGGGTTGCCGCGAAACCAGAGGCAAAATGACTCAAATTGGTGTTGTAGTGGATAGATATACAAAATCTGTTCACTTTATCTATGCTAATTCTATTTATTCAGCATAGGATTATTCATGTATATACATTTATGACATTGTCAGTCTTCCTAGGATTCCTTTGCCCGTAATATCGGATAGAGGCACACAGTTCACTTCTCATTTTTGGAGGTCTTTTCAAAAAGGGTTAGGTACTCAAGTGAAGCTCAAGACTGCTTTTCATCCCTAAACGGACGATCAAGTGAAGAGGACTATCTAAACCCTTGAAGAAATGTTAATAACTTGTGTGATAGATTTCAAAAGGGAATTCTGACAATCACCTACCATTTATTGAGTTCTCATATAATAAAGCTACATTTGTAGTATTTCCATAGCATCTTTTCAAGCACTATATGGTAGGCGATGTAAATCTCCTGTTGGATTGTTTGAGGTTGGTGAATCTTCACTGCTTGTACCTAAAATAATCTATGATGCTTTTGAGAAGGTTCTAGTGATAGGGGATAGGTTGAAAATAGTCTACAATCGACAAAAATCCTATGCCGACAATAGAAGAAGAGATCATAAATTTAAAGTAGGTGATATGATGTATTTGAACATTTCAATCATGAAGGAGGTCATGAGATTTGGAAAAAGTGGGAATTTAAGTACCCAGTATGTGGGTCCATATGAAATTTTGCAATGGGTCGGAAAGGTTGCATATGAGTTGAGACTACCTAGTGAATTAGCTTAAGTTCATCCAGCATTTCATGTGTCCATGCTAAAGAAGTGTATTGTCAACCCCGTGTAAATTCTTACTATTCAAGTGTTAGGTGTGCATGATAGCCTTTCCTATGAAGAGCTTTCAGATGAAATTATAGATCGTAAAGTCAAGAAGTTTAGGAACAAAGAGGTGGCCTCCGTAAAAGTCATAGGTAGAAACCACCTAGTTGAGGGAGCAACATGGGAGGCCGAGGTCGACATGAAGTTCCATTAAACTAATAAATTTCCTAATTAAGGTTACTTATTCCTATTAATAATAAAAATAATGAATAAAAATTTATTTTGGATTATTTTTCTAAAATATGTATATTTATAGTAAAAGTACTGCAAAATTTTAGCGACACTTTTAAACAGTAAATGTTGGACTTTTGGACTTTCAGCAACACTTTTAGGGGGTTACCTAATGAGATGTAATTGTTGCAATATTTAGAAACACTTATAAACCGTAGCATAATAGGTACAAAGGAACACTTTGTGGTGATGCATTAGCGACACCGATTTTTACACTTTAAAGTGTTGCATTTGCATTGTTATTGATGACAATTAAAAATTGTTGCCTTTTTTATGTCAACTATAAAAACACTTATAAAGTGTTGTCTTTTATATGTCATCAAGAGCAACACTTATAGTGTGTAACTTTATATCTCATCTGGATCAACACTCATAAAGTGTAACTTTATATGTCATCTGGATCAACACATATAAAGTGTAACTTTATATCTCATCTAGAGCAATATTTATAATGTTTAACTTTGTATCTCATCTTGAGCAACACTTATACAACATCAATTTAGCATTGGACGTCCTACAACAATTCTTTTAGATAACATAAATTTAATATATCATCACACAATTACATATTCAAATGACCTAAAGCACAAAATTAACTCATAGGTAAATTGAAGCTATATATTTCAAAAAGAACATCGAGAAACATGTCTTGTACAACCAAAACATAGAAAGTGATTGCTTAAAGTTATCTAATATCAATAAATTCCAAAAACCCAAATGTATTCATACGTGTTTGACAATATTACAAAAACTCTTCGTCATTCACTATAATACATTGAGTTTATTTTTGGCCACCTAATATTATAATTAAATTACCGGCTTTTTTCTACACATTCAAAAAAAATTATATGTTAAGTGAAATGAATGTGGAAGTGCATAAGTGGACAATATTAACTTTAAGCTAACCATTAAAAATCAATATACATAGGTATATATATATATATATATATATATATATATATATATATATATATAAATATATGCATATATAGATAGATAGATAGATAGATAGATTGATAGATAGATAGATAGATAGATATGTATATATGAATATATATATATGTGACGACTGGAATCTAGACCCAAAGATACCGGCATCGTTGACCTCTCAGAGGTTGTAAACAAGCATACTTACGTCATCCTTACTATACATAGGTTAATTTTAGGGGAAAATTTGAATTTTTTTATTCTTTAGACATACTTGGTAAACAATCTTAACATTTTATAATCGTTCATCATCAACCATCTAAAATTAAAGAGATAAGCAACTGAAAAAAATAGTGATTAAGTATTAATTGTATAATTGCCAAAACGCAAACAACAAAAAGTCTGAATCAAAATAGGAAGGAAATGCTAGTGGAACATGCTCCACTAGCTCAACTCTTAGACTACGCTAGCATGTAAAAAAGGAGCATCATCAAAAGAATGAGAACTTAACAAACTCCAGATGAAAGTTGACGTCCGGATAGCTTTAACAATGATCATTTAGCGTTATCGCCCACCTGGGACTGCACCTAAAATAGTATAGATGTATGGGGTTAGTACACACTTGTACTAAGTATGGGTATATGCAGGCACACACCAAGGACATGCACGAGAAATAATAGCTCTTTCCTAACGACATGATTTTAGTATGTGAAGGAAGTACACTTGCAAGATTGAGATTAGTGAAGTTAGTGAACTTTCAACATTGAGTTAGAAAGGTCATTACATGAGTGTAACATGCATCATTAAAAATATTGTATTGCACAGAACACATAAAATCTTCATATAACACATATCATAACACATGACTTCTTTCATATCATTCATTCATATGCCATGAGTCCTTCGAATCATGGACTTGACAATAAGACTTAACAAAACGAGGGCTCAACATATGAGACCTCAACTAGGGAGTCTTCATTAGCAAACACAGAGTCTGCTTCATCCATTCATACCTACTTCATTTCATTTCATTTATAAGCCAGTGTGAACACCAATTATACCTAGGATGTAGTTTAAGAATTTCATAGGGTTTGATGTACAATCATTAGGAATAACATAATGTCATTACCAGAGTCTAGCTCACCTCTTGATTATCCTATCCTAACAACTTCGGTATCATTCATTTCTTTATATGCTTCTTTTTGAGGTTGGCCTCATTGAACATTAGCATTAACCGACATAGATAATGTGAGACAAATGAAATCTAGTCTCTCCCCCACACCTAAAAGAGGTGGAATCAGCGGCAAAGTGACTCAATAACATGCTAGCGTATACGGGAATTTAACCCTGCCAAATCCCTATAGTAGCAGTATAGGTTCAAAGACTAGGAGATTTAAGGAGACCAATACCCGGCAAGCCGGACAGTCTCATCTCATGAGAGTTATGTGAACCTTCGCCCTTCTCGAAAGAAGGCATCACCATTCAAAGCTAGCCTATCGGTGCACAGTATAAAGTTCCATTGCATTCAACTCCTACGTCATGGAAGCTGACTTCTAGTATGAGGACAGCATATCTCATTAGATGATTTCCCATCTCATCATTAGTATTAAGTGTGTTTAACTCAATACTTTCATCATAGTGTTCTTAGAGACTGGTCTCTTCATTATCTTATACTCTCTTTGGTGAGTACGTATTGGTAACATTTACTTAGGCTCATTTGAGATTGCTGTCATCATATACAATAGCCTGATATCATGTTGTCATGACATTCTTCATTATTAGCACCTTTGCTTTTCATAGTTACTCACCTCTTATTACGTTAATGTTCATTTCATCATTTCATAGTTCATCTCATCATATGAAAATGCACTTTTCCAATTAGTGTATCTTACACTCATACTTAACCCTCCTAGGGTTCATCATTTCATTACCTACATCTTAGGTTCACTTACTGTTGAACGTATGTTAGACTTATGTCTCTATACATACAAGCCATGGAGATTCGTTCATAGTTCATTAAGTAATTCTTAATTTCCTAAGATTATGTAGTACAAGACTTAGGTATATTCTATAGATGCCAAGATCTTGATTTTTTATCTAAGTATATGGCATTACTATTTGATATTTTACTCACGCATCACATATGTATCAATATGAAAGTTTGCACAAGGGAAACCAAATGGTTAATCACTTGTATATCATTTATATTTTTCATTAATTTATTTCTAATATTCATAACATTAGAACTCTAAATTTAATTTCAACATTAACATTAAAGGATAGATTTTCTATATAATTTTACTCTTGATTTAGCCGAAGGGTTGTGGGTTCGAACCCCCACAATTTCTTTTTTTTTTCCTTAAAAATTCATTGCTCATTTTCGCCCAAACCAAGAGGTTGTGGGTTCAAACCACCACAGCCTCTTTGATTTTTTTCTTTTAATTTTGCTTTAGAGGTGTTGACGTAGTGGGTTCGAACCCCCACATCCTCTCTAGCTTTATTTTATATAAATTGCGCTAGTGGAGGTGAGGTTGTGGGGTGGAACCCCCACTGCCTGAGTTCAATTCCTAATTAATTTTGCTTCTTCCTTAAGCCATGAGGTCGTCCGTTCAATTCCCACGCTTTGCGTTTTCTTTTTCCATATTTTCATTTCTTTCGCAAGTACCTTGAGGTTGTGGGTTCGAATCCCAAGCCTCCCATTTATTTGTTTAAAATAATTTTCTCCTCCTTTTATCAACAGATCGCGAGTTCGATTCCCCCACTCCTATTCTTTTTTTTCTTAGAGACAAAATCAGTAGTTAGGATCGAATCCCCTAGACCCATTTTATTTTTTCTTTGCCTCGCTAAACCAGTAGCTTAGGTGTTCGATTCCCCTTAGCTCCTTCACGTTTTTCTTACTTTTTCAGCCATCTCAACATGTGAGGTCTTGGGTTCAATTCCCATTGACCTCACTTATTGAATTTTTCCTTTTAAAACCATGATTTCAACCTTATTATCGAGTACCCATATTTGGAAAATTCTTGTCATTATTCAACTCATTTTAAGTCACATTGTTCATAAATTTAGTTGGCTAAAACATGGTTATTTCAATCCACTATATTTCATGGTAATGAACGTCACATTGTACACACATAATACACATAAAATGCAGAAGAAATACATGATTTATACAACCCCAAAACAGTGGCAAAAGCAACTACCCACATGAACACACAAACACCAACTTTTCGATCACACTTTGCATATTGTTTTCGTAAATTCCCTCTGATAAACATGTTCACATTTAATATAAATACATAATTGATGCCTAAATCTAGAAGAACAACATACTTATCCTACGAATTCGTTTGGGATATAAGGACAAGGACATACAAACGGGAACAACCTAAGTCAAAACCTTGAGAATCGTTCGACGGAAAATACTCCTGGAGAAAGAATTCCAGGAGAGAAACCAAAACCTTTTGATGTTGTTGAAGTGTGAAGCTGCTGCCCAGAAACTCCTCCAAACCACACCAAATTCTCCTCAACGTACAGACCACTCGACGAACAACCTCCCTTTGCCTTGACGTTTTATTATCACCTTGCTTTTCTTTTAAAAAAATTTCATGTGTTTTTCAAGTGTGAAGAACACTTGTTACTAAACTAATTTTTATCTTTCTTTTTAGTCAGAGCGTGAGTGAATTAGAGTTTAGAGACGTGAAAGAAATTATAGAAACGTGAGGGAGAGAGTTATTAGGATTAGAAGACTAAATTCAAGACCTAGTAAAAATAAGATTTAATTAAATTAATATAAAAATATGATTTATTTTACGTGAAAGGACCATTTAACCCATAATGAATAGATTTTATTTGATGACTAAATCATTGATTCCTTGCTTCTAGTGGGGCTCGAACCCGAGTGGCACCCCATTTGCGAAATGGGTCACTCCAGGTCACCCCAATCCTAATTGCTCTTGTAATGAAATAATTAATTAGTTTATTATTTCCTCAGGGTAATTACAATATTATCCTTTGCCTGGAAAAGAAATTTTATCCCTGGACCCTCGAAACATAAAATTTCCCGTTTTAAGTCTTGTAAAGACTCATTCGATTAAATCTTCATTTTCGCGAACCTTACTTGGTTTTTTCCAACCTTTCCAAGCTCAACTAACTCCCAATGTTAGTTGACTTGGTCGTAGTAAGGGTTCTTAGGTCGCTTTCTATGCGTATCGAACCGTGTAAACCATGGTTTAGTCACAACCATTCTTTACACCCTAGGTCTTAATCCTATTCATTCTTAGGGTTGTTACGATATATATATATATATATATATATATATATATATATATATATATATATATATATGATGAGCGTGTGTGTGTACCCCCACAAATCATATGAACATTTCTTACATGTTTGTACTGGTAGAAACATGGAGCTACCCATTTCATTAATCAAGAATTATCTTAATAGAATATCTCTCACACTCATAAATTGATAACCAGAAACGAGATGAGGGACGTTTAATAAAAAAAGGAGTTAGGGGATAATAGAAAGAACAAAAACATAGGGGAACAAGGCAAAAAGGATAAAAGAAACCATCAAACGGTTGAAGCACAAAAAACAAAGATACACACCAATTCACAATACTAACAAAAACAAAAACAAGAAAATAAGAAGAATCGAGCAAATGAAGAATGGCATACGCAAAAGAGGAAAGCTTATAAACTCATTTAATTTGTTATAGTGAAGTTCAAACAATTAGTATCGAACCAATATATTTCAGCACTTTGCAGGATCAACTAATAATCAAGAAGAAACTAAAAATCATAATTCAAAAAATAAGGATATTAAAATAATTCACATTAAGAATATTCAAAAAGTTCAAGACATTTCTTAGGTTAATGCTGCAAGTAATAGTCAGAGACTTCCCCTGCATTTCAAAGATTTTGCCTCAACTTAACTATGGTTGAACGAACTTTTCCTACTACTCCTGTAGAATGGATGAGACATGAACTAGAACTACTAAATATAAAAATCCAAGGTATCAACAACCTGTTTTTGAAATCTTACTCGATATCCTATCTAATTGGGGAACTTAAGCCTGAACAAATTAATGTATTACAGGCTAACTACTGAGTATTTCACTGCATACAAACTGGGCAACTTAATTTCGGACAAATGAAAGTAAATACTAACAGTCAATGTCTAAATTTAAATGCAATAAGAAAACGTGGAAGATTAAATTAAAGACAGAGAATAATCTAATAGTGAAAGTCTAAATTTCCCTTAGTTAGCATTCTATTGGTACTAAGCATCCTTGTCGAAGTTGTTAAACCAATAGTAGGTTACATAAGTCGAACACTTCTTCATTTGAAAGTAGTTGGTTATTACAAAGTCAATAAAAATTATCAAGTTGAAAACTTCTTCATTTGTTATTACTAAGGGAATGAGTTGGAAGATAATAATAGGTTATCTTGATTGGGATTTCAATTGGAAGATTCCTCATATGGTGGTTTTATGGTTCATAATATTTCTGAGGAATCTTTAGTGGTCGAAGTGAAATCGGAGCAACATCTTGACCCACTATTAATGGAGTTGAAGAAATTGGTACTTAGATAGGTCAATGAGTAATTCTCCTAAGGGAATATGGTGTGCTTAGGTACCAAAGTGATTATGTGTATTAGATAACGATAAATTTAGGTGAAATATTTATGAAGAAGCTCATAGTTCCCAATATTCTATTAATCTGGGTGCCAAAAAAAGGTATTGATCTTAGAAAGGTATATTAGTGGGATGGTTTGAGAAGGGACATAGCGGAGTTTGCATCCATGTGTCCATATTGCAAAAAGGTTAATGCTGAGCATCTAAATCCTAGTGGACTTTCTAGAAATGGGTATTCCTACTTTAAAATGGGAAAGAAATTAATATGGACTTCGTGGTTGTGTTGCCTCGAAACAGGAGGCAAAATGACTCAAATTGCGTTGTAGTGGACAGATTTAAAATATGTTCTCACTTTATCCCTGTTATGTGTATTTATTCGACATAGGATTATGCAAGTATATACATTGATGAGATTGTGAGTATTCATGGGATTCATTTGTTTGTAATATCGGATAGTGGAGCACAATTCACGTCTCATTTTTTGAGGTCATTTCAAAAAGGGTTGGTTATAGAAGTGAAGGTAAGGACTGCTTTTCATCCCCAAACAGATGATCAAGAAAAGAGTACTATTCAAACCCTAGAAGACATATTAAGAGCTTGTGTAATAAATTTCAATGAAAATTTTGACAATCACCTACCCTTTATCGAGTTCTCATATAATAAATCTACGATTGCAGTATTTCCATGGCACCTTTTCAAGCACTATATGGTAGGCGATGTATATATCATGTTGGGTTTTTTAGGTTGGTGCATCTTCACTCCTCCGACCTAAAATAATATAAGACGTTTTGGAGAAGTTTCCAGTGATAAGGGATATGTTGGAAATGGTGTATAGTAGGAAAAAATCCTATCCCGGCAATACAAGAAAAGATCTTGAATTTGAAGTAGGTGATACGATGTATTTTAAGATTTCACTTACAAAAGGGGTCATGTGATACGGAAAAAAGGAGAAGTTAAGTCCCCGGTATGTGGGTCCCTATGAGGTTTTGCGATGGGTCAGAAAGGTCGCATATGAGTTTAGACTACCTAGTGAATTTTCTTAAGTTAATCCGGTATTTCATGTGTCCATGGTAAAGAAGTATATTGGCGACCCTTTGTAAATTCTTACTATTGATGTGTTAGGTGTGGATGATAGCCTTTCCTGTGAAGATGTTTCAGTGGAAATTCTATATCGCCAAGTCAAGAAGTTGATGAAGAAAGAGGTGGCGTCCATCAATGTCCTAGGTAGGAATCACCAAGTTGAGGGAGCAACATAGGAGGCCGAGGACGATATGAAGTCCCATTATCCCAAAAAAATTCTAATTAAGGTTAGTGATTCCTATTAATAATGAAAATAATGAATAAAATTGAATTTGGATTATTTTCAAAAATATGCATATTTATAGTATAAGCACTAAATCATTTTAGGTTTACGACTGCACCACTAAAGTGTAGACTAAACTAGAAAAAAGTTTGACATTTCTTAAAAGGCTTCCCTTTTTTGACTTTCAGCAACAATATTAGAGGGTTGCCTAAAGAAACATTAATGTTGCAATCTTTAGCAACACTTATAAAGCGTAGCATAAAAGGTATAAGCGCACACTTTGTTGTGATGCATTAGAGACACCTATTTTTTATTATACTACACTTTAAAGTGGTGCATTTGCATTGTTATTGGTGACATTTAAAAAGTGTTTCCATTTATACATCATCTAGAGAAACATTTATAATGTGTAAATCTATATCTTATCTTTATCAACACTTATAAAGTGTAACTTTATATCTCATCTGGATCAACACTTATAAAGCGTAACTTTATATATCCTCTAGAGCAACATTCATAAAGCATAACTTTATATCTCATCTAGAGAAACACTTATAAGGTGTAACTTTAACATTGGACGTGCCATAAAAATTCTTTTATAATACATTAATTTGGTGTATAATCACATAATTGCATATTCAAATGACCTAAAGCACAAAGTTAACTAACAGGTAAATTCAACCTATATATTTCAAAAAAACATCAAGAAACATATCTTGTACAACAAAAACTTAGAAAGTGATTGCTTAAAGATATCTCATATTAATAAATTCCAAGAACCCAAATACGTATTTGACAATAGTACAAAAACTTTTCATCATTCACTACGATACATTGAGTTTACTTTTGGTCATATGCAATTTCAATTAAATTAACGGCATTTTCTTGCACATTCAGAATAAAATTATAATATAAATGAAATAAATTTGGAAGTTTATATTTGTATAGTATTCATGGTAAACCGACAAATCCAAATTACTATATATATATGTATATATATATGTATGTGTGTGTATATATATATATATATATATATATATATATATATACACATACATATACATATATAGTGATTATGTGTGCTCCCACCCACAAATCATATAAAACATTTGTTTCATGTTTGTATTGGAAGAAACATAGAGCTGCCCCTTTTATTAATCGAGAATAATCTTAATAGACTATCTCTCACATTCAAACTTTGATGTCAAGCAAAGAGATGAGTAAATTTTAACAAAAAAAGAGTTGGAGGCTAATAGGAAAAACAAAACCAAAGGGGAACAAGGCAAACAAGATAAAAGAAACATGTAGATGGCTGCAGCACCAAAAACAAAGGGAGACACCAGTTCACAATACCAACAACACCAAAAACATGAAAATAAGAAGCCAGTTGATAAAGAATGGCATACTCAATAGATTAAAGCTTACAGACCCATTTAGTTTGTTGCAGTGAAGTTGAAACAATTAGTAGCTAACAAATATATTTCAGCACTATGCAGGATCAACTAAACAATCAAGAAGGAAACAAAAATCTGAATTAAAAAAATAAGGAAACATAAAATAATTCATATTCAGAATAAACATAAAGTTCCATACAATTCCTAGGTTAATGCTACAAGTAATGGTCAGAAACATCCCCAGCATTTCCATGATTTTGCCTCAACTTAAATGTGACTGAACAATCTTTTCCTACTACTCCTATAGAATGGATGGGACTTGGAAATGAACTACTAAATTTCAAATCAAAGGTATTAACAACCCGTTTCAGAGATTTTACTACGTATCCTATCAAATTGGGGAACTTAAGGCTGAACAAATGGAAGCATTGCAGGGTAACTACTGAGTATTTCATTCCATACAAATTGGAAAATTTAATGCTGGACAAATGAAACTAAATACTAATAGTCAAAGTTTAAATTGAACTGCAATAACAAAACGTGTCAGATTAAATTAAAGACAGAGAATAATCTAATAGTCAAAGTCTAAATTGCCCTCTGTTAGCATTCTATGGTACTAAAAATCTATGTCGAAGTGGTTAAAGCAATAGTACGTTACTTAAGTTTAACACTTCTTCATTTAAAAGCAATTGGTTATTTCAAAGCCAATATAAATTACAAATTTTAACAATTCTTCAATTGTTATTAAAAAGGGAATGAGTTGTTGTCATGCCCTCCCAACTACAAAAGAATTAGTTCACTAATACAAGAATAAGTTTACTCAAGAAATTGAGATACATCCTAATTTTGAATAGCTCATAGAGAAGCATTGTCCTGAAATAGGCATGCACATTATGTTTCGGTAATGCGCCAATTTGAATATATATATTATTAACTTAGGTGGTAAAGCATCTAAAAACATAATTTTCGTTCAACTGTACTAAGTGAAGCAATAATTAAGATTATAAGTAATTCATTTAATTTATAGAGATAAAGTGTGATTATTATTTAAGTATTAAATTGGTCCAGAAGTTCATAAACTTTTAATATTGAATACTACTTTCACATACGTTTTTTAACAAAGAAATCAAGCAACAGAAACACACAAGAATCAAATACAAGTAAGTGTATGTCCTCAACTTCTTTTTAAGACATATTAACATTCCATGATTATGACCAACAATAATTAAGGTATGAAAATGGGGAAATCTATAAAATCTAGATCGATTGATTTATATCTGAAGTAGGAAGAATAAGCGTAAGTAAATTGGGACAAATTCATTGCATATTACAAGAAATCAAAAGTTAAGTATTACCTTAAATCAATGGACGAAGGATCAGGAGAATATGATGATAAATCATTAGATGAAGGAAATGATATTAAAGACAAAATCACATCTTTTGAAGAAAGATACATAAGATTATGAATACGTGGGCGGAAGATTAAAGGCTCACTATACAAGTAGGAATCTAGGATATGTGTGTCATAAAGCAATCTCGAGCCATTGCTTCAGCTTCCATGCGAGACTCGGAATGCTTTGTGCTCTATGATTTACATCGCAATGTACTTTAGCGATATTTTGAGAATTTAACAAACATAATTTTACCTAGTCAACATTTATTTGTTGGAAAAAAGATTTTCTTCGAGTTCCTTCGAAGAAGGTGATATATTCAGGATTTTTTTCCTCAAAATGCAAAATGATGGGAACGTTGTCCAATACCCTGTTGATACAATAAATAGTGCCAAATATGCGTACTATGCAGCTTACATGCAAAATTCCAATAATAGGCAAAGAAATCTAACTAGAGAAAGTTACGTAGAAAAAGGACCATCATTTATATGTTAAAGATATAATACAAACAGAGCTTAGCACAACACACAATGCAAAGAATACATGTAACGACCTGTTTAGTCGTTTTGAGCAGCAGATCTTATTTCTGGAAAAACTGACTGTGACGATGGATCCCACGACGGACCGTCATGGGCACGACGGACCGTCGAGGGGGTCTCGTTCCAAAATACTTAAAATTCTGAAATTTGGGTACTAAAATTGACTCTCTGAACTTCGTGACGACATGGCAGGACGGACCGTCGTGGGCACGACGGGCCGTCACAGACTCTTCAGGGAATTGAGTCTCTGAACTCTGTGACGAAAGCAGCAGGACGGACCATCGCAGGCACGACGGGCCGTCACAGACTGCGTAATCCCAGGCTTGGTCGGATTTCTGTTAAATGTTTTAAAGGGCTTTTTGGACTATTCCTGCTATAATTATAAATTTAGTGGGTTAATATTAATAATCCAATTTCTTGAGGGTTAAAGGAGATAACCTTGAATGAATTAATGGGTTAATTCATCATCTTTTATACTTAATTATATGCTAATTAGGGTAAAAGAAAGAGGTTTTGAATAAGAAAAATAGAAAAAACAAAGAGAGGGAGAACGATCGATCAAGAGAGAGGAAAAAAACGCAGCTTTGAGGATTAGCTTGCTTGATTTCAATTCTTCGGTGGAGGTAGGTTATGGTTTTTATGCTATTTCATAGTAAACTCTTAATAGAGAATGATATGTATTGGGTAGTATTGTAAAACCCTTGTATATGCTTAATTGTGTGTTTGCATGATGTGATGATATAATTGTGATGAAATAAGCATGATGAAGCTATTGAATCCTAAATCTTGGAAACCTCTTGTTAATGATGATGCCTTGGTATAAAAGAAGGCTTGATGAACTAAAAGAATGAGGTTAGGGGATCGGGTGTCACGAACCGACACGTAGTATTAGGGGGACCGGATGTCACGAACCGACACGTAGTATTAGGGGGATCGGGTGTCACGAACCGACACATAGTATTAGGGGATCAGAGTGTCACATACCGACACGAGAGAAATAAAGATAATGAATCTTGAAAGATGTTAATATACTCAATGTAATGAACCTAATTCCCAAAGAGTATGATGGGGAGGCGTGAGTCCTCATTGATATGCTTGGTGTTGTGACCAAGGGTTATGGTAATTGTAAATGCTGCATGTTGAGTATTGTAGTTGATTTTATGATATTATCTTATATATACTGTTTTCTATTTTGAGTTTGCCGATGATATCTACTCAGTACTTGTGTTTGTACTGACCCCTACTTGTATGTTTCTTTCTTTGTTATTTGTGGAGTACAGCAAACGTACCGTCGTCTTCAACTCAACCGCAACTGTAGCCAGTCTTCATTGCACCGAATTTCAGGGTGAGCTAACGCTTCTAGCTTGGACTGGATCTTCTTCTTCATGTCTTGATGCCTTGAAGTTCCGGCATGGACTAGCTTTTTATTTATTTTAGCTTTCTAGATACTCTTAGCTTTAGTAATTTGAGGATAGATGTTCTTGTGATGATGACTTCCAGATTTTGGGGATAATAATAAGTGTTTGAGTTTTAGAAGTTATTAATCTATTTTTATTAATGAGTTTTAAGTCTTCCGCATTGTATTCTGTTTATTATGGTTAAAATGTTGGGGTTTAGATAGGTTGGTTCACTCACATAGGAGGATAAATGTGGGTGCCACTCATGACACGTTTTGGGTCGTGACAATTCAACTCTATCAAGTAACTACAACAAACTATAGTCCTCATATATAACAGAAATTTCTACAGCAGGCCCTGCCTTTTATTATTTGCTTGGACTTATTATGTAATGATGTCATATAAAATATTCATAATTTTTATTATTATTCTCAATAATAGCAGCCCTAAGGAAAAAGTAGTCGTCTCAAGAATTTATGTAAGGAAATCATGGAGTCATGCAACTATAGTTCACATTACCTAATTTAACTATATATGTACAAAATAACTCTACCCACCAAGATGTAGACAAAATATAATAACTTACCTTGTGTTTCCTCTACTAGGACAAATAACTAAGATTGGTATTTAATTTTTTTAGCCCCGCTATGCCACCGTTGGAGACTAAACACCATAAATTCTACATGGTCTCATAAACAAAGATAAACATACAAGGAAAGCATATAAATTTCATGTTCAATACATTATAGGTCTTTCCATTTCTCCTCCTCTAACATAAACTTACTAACAAGATGTATAAATTCTTCAAGATACAAATAATCAACGCCAACATTTATTATTCAAAAATTCATACAATGACAAAGAAATGAGGGTCAGGAATGCAACCATAGGGTAACACTTGGCTACAGACTAAACAAAGGCATGTCATCGCTCTAATACTATTCTAACCAATGAAAAAATATAGTTCAAGTTAGAGAAATTCTTTATATATAAAAAGGAGAAATTTACTATTTTCATTTATCATATCAACAGTCTAATTTAAATTACTAAAATTTTCTCTCAATTATTAATATAGGTAGCTACTTCAGTATGTCAGCATTAATAAATTATGTGAATGCATTAGACAACAAAACAAGAAAATAACATCATTCCAACATCTTGATCAAGTTCCGATGTCAAATTCATATTCATACTTTTATAGTATTATTCTTGTTAATCCTCTATTTGCACGGAAATATGACCTAGACTCCCAAAGTAGTAGAATAAATTAGAGCCTTCAAAAGGGAGTCAAGTAGATCTCATGAAACACATAACAAACTATTCCTCCCATATAAAGAGAGGATACACAAACTTATAAATAAATTTTTAGTATAACTTAATAGCAATAGTGATTTCACTTCATTGAATTAGATATGATGTAGAGACTATCTTAGATGTTGTAAAGTACATGTGAGTCTGTACATAAAAGTATTTCTTATTGAAAACTATATTAACAACCAACGAAGAAGTAAAAAAAATCTTGGAGTTCCTTAGCTGCAATACAAGCAAACATGTCTCAAAAGTATATAACAACGTGAGAATAAATAAAAACTATTTCTCCTAAAAAAAGAGATAAGATTGTAATTTACAGAATTGAGGATGAAGACAGTTTGTTAAACAATCATCATACAAAAATAAGTAGCATCTACAATAGAATATTGATCAGCTAGGAAAAAATATCAAGTAGCTTTTGATTCAGTCGTCATAGCACATTTCTTTGTCAGTAGGCAAAGAGAGTAATCTTTGGTGCGACCTATTTGATAACTATAAGCATAAAATATAAGAATATGACTAAATAATTGAAGCACATTTTAGAAGAGAATGTTGAATCATTTTTACCACCATAAATCCATGATAGTGTAGCCATACTAGGATCGGTGTTGTACACCGTCATACACGACAAGTCATGAGAAAATGGTACAATGTGAACTATGAACTTTTTTATAGTTTATCTATGAAACATAAGCTAACTTTTTTATAGTTTATCTATGAAACATAAGCTACAATGAGATATCGTGCATTGAATGTTGTTTGATTGGTTAGAACGATTGGAAAAGAGGTAAATTAGACAACTCAAACAACTAGAAGATGTCACTATATATATAGCAGTTGTATATTGTGCATTTGTGATAAAAGCAAAACAAAAATAAAGTCAATCATACTAGTGAGTTAACATAAAACTTAGATTTAAATCCTATATAAAGAAAAATACCTCTTCTCCACTAAACATGTCCCAGCATAACCTAATAGTTAGCCAACAACGTAGAAGAAAATTATTCATGCCCTCTGATATACCTTTGTTTCATGGTATTTTAACAGCTTTTTCCTTAAGTTTAGTGTGTGTCCAAAAGCCTTTTTGTATTGATTTTTATGTAAGTTTCTCCTTATTTGAAAGTAATATGTCCAAAGATGAACGCGGAAGTTTTTGAGTGAAGAAATGCAGAAGAGACCACCGTTGGAGCTTATGACAGTCCCTCGAGCCTGTGACGGTCCGTAGGTGGCATCGTAGTGAAGCAGCTGAGAAGATAAATGCAGTTAACTACTTTTTTAAACCACAACCACCAAATGATGAATGTTATTGTGAGGAGGATTCTTATGCGGTAAATGACCAGATAAGGGTTTCCGACTGAGTGCCCAAGGCTCAAATCCGGAGAATTGGTGCCAAGGTCAAGGAAAACAAGGTCGGATATATGGTAACTATAACCATGAGTGTCATTATGTCCGAGATGGAAATAACAATCGCGACAACAACTTCAACAGGGGTAACTATGGTAATAAAAATGATAGGAATGGGCCCTATGTTCCTGCTCAAAATCGTGAAGTTACTCCTAGGGATGGTGGAGGTAGTATGGCGTGAGTTGAGGATATTTTGCACAAAATGATGAAGAGGTTCGATGCTAGTGATGAGCACACCAAAGAGTTGAGGAGTGATTTAGCGGGTATTGGGCAGAAAGTCGATACACATGCAATATCGATTAAGCAGCTTGAGTTACAAATGGCCCAATTATCTGCGACTGTTGATGCACGGCAACCGGAAACTCTTTCTAGCAACACAGTCCAAATCCAAAAATTATGGACACTGTATGGCAATCACTAGTCGCGGTAGTAAGCAAAACATTGACCACATATACCGTCTAATGAGAATAAGATGATAAAAGATAATGATAAAGTGGTAGAGGTTAGTGGTGTAGTAGAAGATAACATTGGAAAATATGCTGAAGTGCCTAAAAATGTAACTCTCATGCCTAGACCACCACCCCCATTTCCTCAAAGATTAGTTACAAAGACCGATAACGGTAATTATGGGCGTTTGATAACAATGTTGAAGCATCTTTCTGTCAATGTCCCTTTGGTAGAAGCTTTAGAACAAATGCCCGGTTATTCCAAGTTTATGAAAGATTTTGTTACAAAAAAAAGATCGGTCACTTGTGAGGATTATAATAGAATGCAGCATTGTAGTACTATTGCTACAAGATCTCTTGTACAAAAGAAAGAAGATCCGGGTGAGGTCACTATTCTTTTTACAATCAGGTTATTACATTTTGCAAAAACATTGTGTGATCTGAGGGAAAGCGTAAATCTTATTCCCCTCTCGATTTACAAGAAGTTGAGTTTGGGTGATCTAAATTCCACTGCTATGCGGCCAACGATGGCCGATCGAGCAGTAACAAGACCTATAAGGACACTCCAGGATGTGCTAGTAAAGGTGGACTCGTTCATATTTTCGGCAGATTTTGTTATTCTTGATTGTGAATTCGACTTTGAAGTACCTATTATTCTAGGGAGGCAATTCCTTCATACGGCTAGAGCCTTAGTTTATATGGAAAAGGGGCAGAAATGACCTTCAACATTTGTAGCTCCATGAGGCAGAGTGGTGAGCTCCAATGGGTATATGCTATATCCTACAAAGTTTGTGAGTCATCTGAGACACAAATAGAAGAACGTCTAGGTGTTAGAGCATTAGCGGCATTGAAGATTATAGGTCATTATCCGCGAATCATGATCGAGGTTATGTTCGGTTTAAACCGAAGAAATATGAGTTAGACATGAAGAATCGCGAGTTTCCACCACGAAACCATTTATAGAGGAGGCTACAAAGTTAGAACTAAAATCTCTCCCACCTCATCTCAGGTATGAATTCTTACGAAATGATGACACTTTGCCGGTAATCATTGCATCAGATCATAATGAACAACAAGTTGAGAGTTTGGTGAAAGTGCTAAAAAGGTTCAAAAGAGCTATTGGGTGGACTATTGTAGACATTATTGGGATCCCTGCTGGTATTTGTTCTCATAAATCCAACTCATGCCCGATGATAAGCCATGTATAGACCACTAGAGACGCTTAAATCTACCTATGCAAGAGGTCGTGAAGAAGGAAATCATTAAATGGTTGGATGCTGGAGTAATCTATCCAATCGCCAATAGTAGTTGCGTATGCCCTGTTCAGTGTGAACCTAACAAAGGGGTAATGATTGCTGTACCCAATGAGAAAATGAACTTGTTCTAATGAAAACGGTTAGTGGATGGAGGGTGTTTATGGATTACTCTAAATTAAATGCATGGAACAAAAAAGACCATTTTCCTATGCCCTTCATGGATCAGATGTTTGATAGACTTGCCAAAAAAGGGTGGTACTATTTTCATGATGGATATTCAGGGAATAATCAGATTTCTATTGCACTAGAATATCAAGAGAAAACCACCTTTACTTGTCCATATGGGATCTTTGCGTTCAAGAGAATTTCATTTGGGTTGTGCAATGCACCAGCCACATTTTTGAGATGTATGATGTCGATATTCTCCCACAAGGTGGAAGATACTATTGAAGTTTTTATGGATGATTTTTCTGGAGTTGGTGAATCATTTGAGAGGTGTTTGAACCATTTATCTGAGGTCCTTAAGAGATGTGAAGAGTGAAATTTAGTAGTAAATGGGGGTAAATGCCACTTCATGGTGAAAGAAGGTATTTTTTTGGGTCATCGCATTTCAGAAAAGGGCATAGAGGTTGATCGAGCTAAAGTCGAGGTAATAGAGAGACTTCCCCCACCTATCTCTGTAAAAGGTGTGAGAAGCTTTCTTGGGGATGTAGGTTTTTACCACAGATTAATCAAAGATTTTTCAAAAATTGCACATCCGTTGTGCAAACTACTGGAGAAAGATTGTAAATTTTACTGTGACGAATCATGTCTTAAAGCATTCGGCGAGCTAAAAGGAAAATTGGTGTCTGCACCTTTATTATTTCTCCGGATTGGAACATTCCACTTGAGGGTATGTGCAATGCTATTGGGGTTGCTCTTGGTGTGGTTTTGGGACAAAGAAGAAACAAAATCCTTCACCCCATTTACTATGCTAGTAAAGCCCTAAATGAAGCCCAAAATATAACGTCGCGGCATGACTGAAGAGACATGATTATACTGACTTCATCAAGATGGTATGCCTCGATCACTTCATTCACTGATTCATCTTGCCCAAAAGAAATTTTTATTCATTGTCCATTCACCTTAAACCGCACACCCTCTTTGGTTTCCATCTCAACTGCTCCATGAGGGAATAGTTGGGCAACCAAATAAAGGCCAGTCCATCTGTACTTGAACTTGCCTGGAAACAAGCGCAAACTAGAATTGATCAAAAGCACTAAATTCCCAACCATGAACTCTAGTTTTTAGGTCATGGTACTTCTTCATGTTTTCTTTGTAGAGGTCTGAGCTTCCATAAACTTTCAGGTGAAATTCATCGAGTTCATTCAACCAAGTTAACCGTTGTTCTGCAGCTTCATTCCAATCTATTTTCAACTTATTCATAGCCCACATGACATTATGCTCTAACTCAACCAGAAGATGAAAAACTTTCCCATATACAAGTTGGTATGGGGACATACCTATGGAATTCTTATACGCTGTCTGGTAGGACAAAAGAGCATCATCAAGCCTCCTTGACAATTCCATTCTACTAGCGTTCACTGTTTTTTGACAATATCTGTTTGATCTCCCTATTTGACACTTCAACTTTCCCACTAGTTTTAGGATGGTAAGGAGTTTTCACATTATCGAGAACCCCATATTTCTCCAGTAATATCTTGAACAATTCGTTGCAAAAGTGGGATCCCCCATCACTAATAATTACCCTTGGGTTACCAAATTAAGAGAATATATTCTTTTTCAAGAATGCACTAACACTCTTTCCTTCATTGTTTGCGAGGTCCATAGCTTTCACCCATTTAGATACATAATCAACCGCTACTAAAATATATTTCATTCCATGAGAACTCACAAAAGGACCCATAATATCAATACCCAAAACATCAAATAACTTTATCACAAGAATGGGGTTTACAGGGAGCTCTTGCTTTCTTGAAATACCGCCATCTCTTTGCCATATGTCACATGCTTTAGCAAACACATGAGCGTCTTGATTATGAGTTGGCCAATAGTAACCACATTGTAATATCTTATGAGTTGTTCGGATACCACTATGATTTCCACCAACCGGTTAGGAATGGCATGCCTCTAAAACACTCAACATCACACATTCTGGCACACAACGCTGAATACGTCGGTCGGCATGTCACGACCCAAATCGGGCCGCGACTAGCACCCACACTTACCCTCCTATGTGAGCGAACCAACCAATACAAAACCCATCATTTCAATATAATAACACAATATAATGCGGAAGACTTAAACTCATTAATGAAAATCGATTAAATAACTTCTAAAAACTCAACAACTATTATTATCCCCAAAATCTGGAAGTCATCACCACAAGAACATCTATGATCAAATTACTAAACTAATAGTATTCTAAGAAGCTAAAACAAGTAAAAGCTAGTCCATGCCGGAACTTCAAGGCATCAAGACATGAAGAAGAAGATCCAGTCCAAGCTAGTAGCATTAGCTCACCCTGAAATCCGGTGTAATTGAAAACTGGCTAGAATTGCGGTTGAGTTGAAGACGACGGCACGTTTGCTGCACTCCACAAATAACAAAGAAGAAAACATAAAAGTAGGGGGTCAGTACAAACACAAGTACTTAGTAGGTATCATTGGAAAACTCAAAATAGAAAATAGTATATATCAAGTAATATCATAAATCGACTACAATACTCAACATTTAGCAACAACAAGTACTATAATCATTACCAAGTACCGCCAAGATCACACATGAGGACTCAAGCCTCAGTACCATACTCATTTGGGAATTAGATTCATTAGATTGAGTATATTAACATCTTTCAAGATTCATTATCTTTATTCCTCTTGTGTCGGTACGTGACACTCCGATCCCCTACTACTATGTGTCAGAACGTGACACTCCGATCCCCTAATTCTACGTGTCGGTTCGTGACACCCAATCCCCTAAATCTACGTGTCGGTTTATGACACCCGATCCCCTAAATCTACGTGTCAATTCGTGACACTCGATCCCCTAATTCTACGTGTCGGTTCGTGACACCCGATCCCCTAATTCTACGTGTCGGTTCGTGACACCCGCCCCACTAGTCTCATTCTATTAATTCATCAAGCCTTCTCTTATACCAAGGCATCATCAATCTCATTACTTTAGTTCATTAAGCCATCTCTTATACCAAGGCATCATCATTAACAAAGAGATTAGGGTTTTTCAACATTTGGGATTCAATAGCTTCATCATGCTTATTTTATCACAATTATATAATCACATTCATGCAAGCATACAATTAAGCATATAGCAGGGTTTACAATACTACCAATACATATCATTCGCTATTAAGAGTTTACTACGAATAGCATAAAAACCATAACCTACCTCCACCGAAGATTCGTGATCAAGCAAGCAATTCCCCAAAGCTTTGTTTCCTCTTCGTTTCTCCTCTTTCTCGTTCGACTCTCTCCCTCTCTCTCATTGTTCTTTCTACTTTCTTTATTCAAACCCTCTTTCTTTTACCCTAATTAGCATATAATTAAGTATAAAAGATGGCAATAATAACCCACTAATTAACTCAAGGTTACCTCTTTTAACCCCCAAGTAATTAGACTTATTAACATTAACCCACTAACTTTATAACTAAAGCAGGAATAGTCAAAAACGCCCCTTAAAATATCCACAGAAATCCGACCCAGCCTGGGATTACGCAGTCTGTGACGGCCCGTCGTGCCTGCGACGGTCCGTCCTGCTGCTCCGTCACAGAGTTCAGAGACTCAATTCCCTGAAGAGTCTGTGACGGTCTGTCCTGCCATGTCGTCACGTAGTTCAGAGAGTCGATTTCAGTAACCAAATTTCAGAATTCTAAGTGTTTTGGAACGAGAACCCCTCGACGGTCCATCGTGCCCATGATGGTCCGTCGTGGGATCCCTCGGCTCAGCCAGTTTTTCCAGAAATAAAATCTGCTGCTCAAAACGACTAAACAGGTCGTTACAATAGATACCAATTTACCCATCGTTCGTCCTCGAATGATCATAAGAAGAAAAACAAGGGCGAGAAGGAGTACCTGAAACTTTAAACAGGTGTGGGTATCTTTCTTGCATATCAGCCTCTTTCTCCCAAGTGGCCTCTTCAACGGGTCGATTCTTCCATTGAACCTTGATGGATGCAATCTCCCTTGACCTCAAATTGTGGACTTCTCTATCTAAAATAGCAACCGGTTCCTCCTCATAAGACAGATTCTCATCAAGCAAAACTGAATCCCAACGGATAATGTAGTTTCCATCCCCATGGTATCTTTTCAACATAGACACATGAAATACCGGATGCACTCCGGACAGCCCTGGAGGCAAGGCTAACTCATAAGCCACCTCCCCTACTCGCTTAAGTAATTCAAAGGGACCAATATACCTTGGGCTTAGTTTACCTCTTTTACCAAACCGCATCACCCCTTTCATGGGCGAAACCTTCAGCAAGACTTGCTCACCCTCCATAAACTCCAAGTCTCTAACCTTTCGATCTGCATATTCCTTTTGCCTACTTTGCGCCGCTAGAAGCTTTTCTTGAATAGATTTCACTTTCTCTAATGAATCCCTCAAAAGGTCAGTACCCCAAGGTCTAACCTCAAATGCATCAAACCACCCAATGGGAGACCTACATCTTCTCCCATATAGTGCCTCAAATTGGGCCATATCAATACTTGAGTGTTAGCTATTGTTGTAGGAGAACTCTGCTAAGGGTAAGAAGCTATCCCGATGGCCACCAAATTCTATCACACATGCACGAAGCATATCCTCCAACACTTGAATCGTTCTCTCAGACTGACCATCGGTCTGAGGATGGAACGCAGTACTAAGGTCCAACCTAGTACCCAATTCCGCATGCAAAGTTTTCCAAAACTTAGAGGTAAACTGCGTACCTCTATCAGATATAATGGAGAGTGGAACCCCATGCAATCGCACCACTTCTGAGATGTAAAGTTTGGCTAACTTCTCTGCATTGTAAGTCACCTTGACCGGAATGAAGTGGGCAGACATAGTTAACCTATCAACAATTACCCAAATGGAGTCATACTTACCCATTGTCTTGGGAAGACCAACCACGAAGTCCATTGCAATCCTTTCCCACTTCCATTCAGGAATGGGCATTCTCTGAAGTGTTCCTCCGGGCCTCTGGTGTTCATACTTTACTTGTTGATAGTTTGGACATTCGGCAATAAAATCAACAATATCACGCTTTATTCTACTCCAAAAAAAGTGTTGCTTTAGGTCACGGTACATCTTGGTTGCACCAGGATGTATAGAATACCTTGAATTATGAGCCTCTGTCAGAATAGTGTTGATCAAATCATCCACTCGGGGTACACATACCCTTCCCTTGATTCTCAAAACACCTTCCTCATCGATTTGTGCTTCCTTAGCCTCTCCTCGCAATACCTTATCTTGGATTCTGCTTAGTTTCTCATCATCAAACTGTTTTCCCTTAATCTTGTCAAGAAAAGAAGATCTTGCGTCCACACAAGCCAACAATCCTCCCTTCTCATTTACTTCTAATCTCATCAAGTCGTTAGCTAGAGTCTGAACCTCTCTAGCCAATGGGCGTCTGGAAACTTGCAAGTGAGCTAGACTTCCCATGCTCCCTGCCTTTCTACTTAAGGCGTCTGCCACAACATTAGCCTTTCCCGGATGATACAAGATAGTGATATCGTAGTCCTTCAGTAGTTCCATCCATCTCCTTTGTCTCAAATTCAAATCTTTTTGAGTAAAGACATACTGTAGGCTACGATGATCCGTGTATACTTCACACTCAACCCCATACAGATAGTGTCTCCATTGCTTTAATGCAAACACTACCGCAGCCAATTCCAAATCATGGGTCGGATAATTACGTTCATGCACCTTTAATTGTCTCGAAGCATAAGGAATTACATTCTTATCTTGCATTAGCACTGCACCCAAACCAAAATAGGATGCATTACAATAAACAATGAAGTTCTTACCTTCCACGGGCAAGGTGAGAATTGGTGCAGTAGTTAACAACGTCTTGAGCTTCTGAAAGCTTTCTTCACACTCGTCCGACCATACAAATGGAACATTCTGCTTAGTCAAGTTCATCAATTGGGAAGCAATGGAAGAGAATTCCTTGACAAATCGACGGTAATAGCTAGCTAAACCAACAAAGCTCCTTATTTCTGACACATTAGTAGGTCTTACCCAATTCTTCACTGTCTCAATCTTAGAAGGATCAACCATCACTCCATCCTTAGACACCACGTGACCCAAGAAAGACACTGAATCTAGCCAAAACTCACACTTGGAGAATTTGGCATAAAGCTTTTTCTCCCTCAACATTTCAAATACCATTCTCAAATGCTCCTCATGTTCTTTCTTGCTCTTTGAGTATATCAGTATATCATCAATAAATACGATCACAAAGAGATCCAAATATGGCTTAAAAATCCCGTTCATCAAGCTCATGAAAGCAGCAGGGGCATTCGTAAGACCAAAAGACATCACTACAAATTCGTAATGCCCATACCTGGTCCGAAAAGCAGTCTTTGGCACATCCGTTGCTCGTATTTTCAATTGATGATAACCGGATCTCAAGTCAATCTTAGAGAAGATACAAGCACCTTGTAACTGATCGAACAATTCATCAATGCGAGGAATTGGATATTTGTTCTTAATAGTTACCTTGTTCAACTGTCGGTAGTCTATGCACATCCGGAAACTCCCATCCTTTTTCTTCACAAATAACACCGGAGCACCCCAACGAGATGCACTTGGTCTAATGAAGCCTTTCCCTAACAACTCTTGAAGTTGAGCCTTTAACTCCCTTAACTCAGCGGGAGCCATTCTATAAGGGGGTATAGAAATGGGGCGAGTGCCCGGTTCAAGATCAATACAGAAGTCAATATCCCTATCTGGTGGCATACCAGGAAGGTCTGCGGGAAATACATCTAAACATTTGCGGACTATTGAAACCGACGCAATTGAAAGTACTTGAGTAGTATCGTCCCTGAGGTGTGCCAAGAAAGCCAAACACCCCTTACTAACCATTCTCTTAGCACGAAGAAAGGAGATGATACGAACTGGATTGGAAGTGTAGTCGCCCTCCCACACTAACGAATATGTCCCAGGCTTGGCTAACGTCACAGTTTTAGCATTACAATCCAAGATCGCAAAATTCGGAGAAAGCCAAGTCATACCCAGAATTACATCAAAGTCAACCATTTCTAAGATAACCAAGTCTACATAAGTATTGCTCCCCACAAAAGTCACCAAACAAGACCTATATACCTTTTCAACTATCACAGACTCACCCACCGGAGTAGAAACACGAATAGGCATGTCAAGCAATTCACAATGTAAATTAAGACCATTAGCAAATGAGAAAGATACATATGAAAATGTGGAGCCAGGATCAAATAATACAAAATCCATGCAATCACAAATCAAAAGATTACCTGTGATAACAGCATCCGATGTCTCCGCTTCAGACCGCCCAGGGAAGGCATAACAATGGGCCCTATCACCTGTTTGCCCGTTGCCCCTACCATGCTGTGTTGTAGTGGCTCCAGTTTGCCCATCACCCCGGCCGTTTTGGTGACCACCATTACCTCGGCCACCATGTCTTCCAGAATAACGGCCTCTACCATGACCACCTCTACCTCTAGCTATTGGGGGTCTATAACTCTGTTTTGGACAATTCCTTCTAATATGCCCAGTCTCCCCACATCCATAACACTCTTTAGAGTCAAGCATAGGTCTCTCAGAGAAGTGTTGACCGGTCTGAGGTAGACCCCCAACTACAGTCTGTAGTAAAAACTGAATTGGTCGGACTGAGTAACCTCCTGAACCCTGTCCTCTAGAGTAAGAACCATTAAACTCACCTCCCTTTCGAAACCTTTTTGATGTCGATGCCATGGTGAAGTCATCTGGCTTCACTCCTTCCACCTCTATCACGAAGTCTACCACTTCTTGAAAGGATTTTGCCGTAGCCGCTACCTGTAAGGCTGAAATCCACAATTCTGACCTCAACCCCTTCACAAAACGGCGAATCCGCTCTTGTGGTCTGAAACAAAGCTGAGTGGCATATTTGGAAAGTGCACGAAACTTAGCCTAATATGCAGTAACCGACATCCTACCTTTCTCTAGGCTCAAGAATTCATCTCTTTTCCTATCCCTCAAAGTTCGGGGAATATACTTCTCCATAAACAAGCTAGAGAATGATGCCCAAGTCATAGGTGGTGCCTCTGTTGGTTGACACTCAACATGTGACCGCCACCACATTTTGGCGTTCCCTTGAAACTGATAAGTCACAAACTCCGCCACCACATTTTGGCGTTCCCTTGAAACTGATAAGTCACAAACTCAACACCAAACCGTTCTACTATACCCATCTTGTGTAGTAGCTCATGACAGTCAACCAGAAAACGTAGGCATCCTCGGATTCAGCACCCTTGAAGACTGGAGGTTTCAATTTCAAGAAATTACTGAAAAGTTCATGCTGATCATTTGTCATTATAGGCCCTGTAGTCAGACGAGGAAACGTGCCTATTTCCAATGAGGCATCCATGCGGGAAGCCATAGTAGCCGCATGTTGTACCTCTGGAACCTGAGGTGCTGGTGCAGAAAACACTGGAGGTGTCAGGACCTGATCAGATAACCCGCTAAGATAAGCCAGAACCTGATTGATCATCTCTGGGGTAGGTTGGGGTGGCATTTCCTCATTCTGCACTTGTTCATTCTCCCCATCCTCACCCTCTCTTACCACTTCCTCAGTCGGTGGAGGAGTCACCACCCTACTAACAGATGGGCTAGGTGCTCGTCCTCTTCTTCTACAGGACGTCCTCCCACGACCTCCACCGCGGCCTCTTGCCACTGCTTCTCTTCGAGCTACAGTCTCAGTGGCTGGATCAGATGCATCTTGTCTTTCTGATGTTGATGTTGGCGCGGTTGTTGCTCTAGTTCTAACCATCTGCGAAATAGAGTGAAGATGGTCAGATACCAATTTGTATCACCTAGATACCAATTAGACCCAAGTAATAGCACGAAAGAAAGAATGAAAGAATGGAATTTTCCTAAAGTCTTATAGCCTCTCAAAGAAAAGTAAAGGCGTCCCCCTACCGTTCCTTATGAATCTACTAGACTCGTTCTTGTGTGATGAGACCAATGAACCTAATGCTCTGATACCAAGTTTGTCACGACCCAAATCGATCCGCGACTGGCACCCACACATACCCTCCTATGTGAGCGAACCAACCAATACAATACCCAACATTTCAATATAATTACACAATATAATGCGGAGGACTTAAACTCATTAATGAAAATCGATTAAATAACTTCTAAAAACTCAACAACTATTATTATCCCCAAAATCTGGAAGTCATCACCACAAGAACATCTATGATCAAATTACTAAACTAAGAGTATTCTAAGAAGCTAAAACAAGTAAAAGTTAGTCCATGCCGGAACTTCAAGGCATTAACACATGAAGAAGAAGATCCAGTCCAAGCTAGAAGCATTAGCTCACCCTGAAATCCGGTGTAATTGAAGACTGGCTAGAATTGCGGTTGAGTTGAAGACGACGGCACGTTTGCTGCACTCCACAAATAACAAAGAAGAAAATATAAAAGTAGGGGGTCAGTACAAACACAAGTACTGAGTAGGTATCATCGGCAAACTCAAAATAGAAAATAGTATACATTAAGTAATATCATAAATCAACTACAATACTCAACATGTAGCAACAACAAGTACTATAATCATTACCAAGTACCGCCAAGTTCACACATGAGAACTCAAGCCTCAGTACCATACTCATTTGGGAATTAGATTCATTAGATTGAGTATATTAACATCTTTCAAGATTCATTATCTTTATTCCTCTTGTGTCGGTACGTGACACTCCGATCCCCTACTACTATGTGTCGGAACGTGACACTCCGATCCCCTAATTCTACGTGTCGGTTCGTGACACCCGATCCCCGAAATCTACTTGTCGGTTCGTGACACCCGATCCCCTTAATCTATGTGTCGGTTCGTGACACCCGATCCCCTAATTCTACGTGTCGGTTTGTGACAACCGATCCCCTAATTCTACGTGTCGGTTCGTGTCACCCGCCCCACTAATCTCATTCTATTAATTCATCAAGCCTTCTCTTATACCAAGGCATCATCAATCTCATTACTTTAGTTCATCAAGCCTTATCTTATACCAAGGCATCATCATTAACAAAGAGATAAGGGTTTTTCATGATTTGGGATTCAATAGCTTCATCATGCTTATTTTATCACAATTATATAATCACATTCATGCAAGCATACAATTAAGCATATAGCAGGGTTTACAATACTATCAATACATATCATTTGCTATTAAGAGTTTACTATGAATAGCATAAAAACCATAACCTACCTCCACCGAAGATTCGTGATCAAGCAAGCAATTCCCCAAAGCTTTGTTTCATCTTCATTTTTCCTCTTTCTCGTTCGACTCTCTCCCTCTCTCTCTTTGTTCTTTCTATTTTCTTTATTCAAACCCTCTTTCTTTTACCCTTATTAGCGTATAACTAAGTATAAAAGATGGCAATAATAACCCACTAATTAACTCAAGGTTACCTCTTTTAATTCCCAAGTAATTAGACTTATTAACATTAACCCACTAACTTTAAAATTAAAGCAGGAATAGTCAAAAACGCCCCTTAAAATATCCACAGAAATCTGACCCAGCCTTGGCTTACGCAGTCTGTGACGGCCCGTCGTGCCTGCGACGGTCCGTCCTGCTGCTCCGTCACAGAGTTCAGAGAGTCAATTCCCTGAAGAGTCTGTGACGGTCCGTCCTGCCATGTTGTCACAAAGTTCAGAGAGTCGATTTCAGTAACCAAATTTCAGAATTCTATGTGTTTTGGAACGAGACCCCCTCGATGGTCTGTCGTGCCCATGACGGTCCGTCGTGGGATCCATCGGCTCAGCCAGTTTTTCCAGAAATAAAATCTGCTGCTCAAAACGACTAAACAGGTCATTACACGGCATAATTCCTATATAAGTATGGTTCATCCCCAAAGAACTTTTTCACATCATACATGAATTTTTTTCTATAATGAAAGGACATGTCCGATGGAATAATATGACTAGCCAAATAGTTCGCAAAATCTACAAACCATAGAATCAAGTCTTCATAGGCAGCCTATACATGCTCATCGGGAAAAGTATCATCAATATCAGTCTTATCCCCTAACTCTCTCATATATTCATCTTCTAGACGGGAAAAATGATCAGCAACTTGATTTTCGGTACCTTTTCAATCCCTCACTTCAGAGTTAAATTCTTGTAGCAGTAATACCCAACAAATCAACCTTGGCTTCGCATCCTTCTTTTCCATCAAATATATCAACGCTAAATGGTCACTATGCACTATAACTCCAGTACTAAGAAAATAGGAGCGAAATTTTTCAAAAGCAAAGACTACTGCAAGGAGTTCTTGCTCAGTCATTCTGTAGTTTTTTAGGCGCTGGTTGGGAGGAAATCCAACACTTATAGTTTTATTTCTTGTAATGGTAGCATTTTCTACTAATGGTTTTTCAATTTGCAGGTAGCACATCAAATTCTATAGAAAATCATTTTGCAACAGTCACTAACGGATACATCGACAGACTGTAACACATGCAATGGACCGTCGCATGAATTCATCGTGCCAGTTACGTCTTTCATTTATTTTAAAAATTAGGGCACACGCGATGGAACACATTGCATCTGCGATGGACCATCGTCGAGGAGTCGTTGTGTCATTAATAAGCATACCCGACCCGACCCGGCTGGGGAATTTTAAAAATTGTCACCATTCAAAACTCCCCACCCCTTCATTTCAACCATTTCCTTCCCTCTTTCTCCCATTCCCTCCCTTTAAAAAATTCAACTTCTCACCTCTATTCTCTATCAACTGATCACTTCCCCAAATCCCCAATTCCAGAAATCTCCTTTCTACTGGTCGCAGTCTTATGATGTGGTTCTGCTCTTGATAAACAAGTGCCTCATTCACTTGTTTTTCTCCTCTTCTCATGTAGGTGTCTATGTTCTCTACCCATTTACATTGCATTTTTGTTTTTAAATTACTATTATCCTATTTCTTTTTAGTGGGTCTTCATTCTTTGATCCAATTTTGTCTGACCTAGGTTGAAAATACTTGAATTGCCTTATTAAAACTTGAGAAATTGGTGCTTTAGCATTTCTAGTTTGCTAGGTATTAGGGTTAGAAACATGTACGTTAACACTAAGTATTCCATTTGATTCATAAGGGGATGATTGTGTCATCCTAAGTTCTGTCAATGAATGATACAACGAGACCCTGATGACGGACCGCCGTATCCACGACGGATCGTCAAAGGGTCTGTTCCAACACCCCACTATTCGTATTCTATAAGTTTCCACCAACAGACACATGCGACGGACCGTCGTTCGCACGACGGTCCATCCTACACAACTGTAATAGATGTCAGAGACCCTTGTCATAAGGTTCTCCATCTTTTTCTAAGTGTCATCTGAAGGACATCTATGGCGGACCGTCATAATCTCGATGTTCTTTCCTTCCCAACCGTTCTGGTTGTCAGAAACCCTTTTCTTAAGGGTCTCCACTTTTTTTTAATGTCCTCTGACGTACATCTACAACAGACCGTCATACCCTCGACGGTCCATCCTGCACAAATATTTTGGTTTTCAGAGACCCAATTCCTAAGGGTCTCCAACTTTTTCTATCTGGCCATCAACAGACACATGCGACGGACCATCATTCCCACGACGGTCCGTCCTGCACAACCGTCATGGCTGTCAGAGACCCTTTTCCTAAGGGTCTCCATTTTTTTTCCAAGTGTCCTCTGACGGACATCTACGAAGGACTGTAACACCCTCAATGGTCTGTCCTGCACAATCGTAATGATAGTTAGTGACCCCTCTCCTAAGTGTCTCCATACTTTTTCTAAGTTCCCCACGATGGACATCTACGAGGGACACGTCATTATCACGACGGTCCTTCCTGCTTATCCGTTATAACAGTCAGAGACTTTACTTCAGGGGTTTCCACATACACATAATTGAAGTAACACATGATGGTCCGTCATACTCATGACGAGCCGTCACCTGGTATGTCGTGTTTCACTGTTACTACAGAGATGTCATTACATCTTTGCTCTTGCGTTTATTTTTTGTCGTTTTTTCTTGTCTTTTTTGCTATTTCTAGTACAAATAATTATATTTTATAGGTACTATATCTAATGCCACCGCAACAAGATCGAGTTTACGCACGTTCATATTCAAAGTATGTCGCCCCGTCTGCCCGTCTGCTTAAAGGCTCTGATAATGAGCATGATCCTGAGTACGTTCCCCCTTGCAATGCCACTCTAGCACGAGCTGCACGTGAAACCAAAGCTACGCCCGAAAAGGTGGCGTCCGGCATAGTCACTATCTCCTAATCTGATGAGGAGCGCACACTGATCGGCACATCTTCTGGATCAGCTACACATGAAGAAGGAGCTTCTGGTTCCTTAGGAGTTCCGCGGTCGGAGGAAGCCTCAGGGTCCGCAGAAGTCCCTGCACCCGCCACAACTGCACAGTCTGCCTCATCTTATGAGGCTGACAGTCCTGATTCCACTCCAGGCTCACCGACAGGTGCTCTCACCTCGGTGGCCGACCAGCCCAACCGGTGGTGTGTCAATGGGAAAACCATGTCTATTCAGATGCCATGTTTCTAAATGATAAAGGCGTCATGACACGGACCGTTACACTGGAGAGCTGGGTTCTTACAAGAAGTCTCCTCACCATGCCAGATATCCACAATCTCTTCACCAGACATCGGCTAGAGTGAACAGCTCGTTCTTTAGGCCGCTATAGTGAGTAGTTGGTCCGAGAGTTTACGCCTCTTATGTGGCTACTCTCCGATCACAGATAGAGAGGCGGGCTTCCCTTGCAAAATAGGCACCACTCGAGCACATTAGAGTACGCGGCATGCAGGTCGACATCCCCCTGCCAGCCATCTGCTGGTGTCTATACGGAGAGGATGTTTATGCCAAAAGTACCCCTATCACCGTCGAGTTCGACTACAGTTTCAAATTGGAAAAGATAGCCAATTCTTGCGTGAGCCATCGTTGAGCGAGACCACCAATAGGTGGATGGCCCTACATTTGTGTATGGATGGATAATGTGCCTACTGGGTAACAGAGCCAAAGGGAGACATAAGGAAGACTAACTTGACCTTCACGGCTATGCTTTTACGGTTGATTGTCCTCCATTGTGTTTCCCCCACAGTTGCTGATAATAAGTTACATGGGATCGGGCAATTCTGATGGAGGTGATCATAGCCAGGGTTGAGGTGGACTTCTCTTGACTTTTACAGGCGGTCATGCACGAGATGGCTTTCAAGGTCACCACTACTTACCCTTTTCCGTGCATGATATTTTCCTTATGCAGGTACGTCGGTGTGCTCATATTCCACATTGATCAGCTAAAGACTCCGCTTGACACTGTTGATAGCAGAATCATCAGGGATGAGGTGAATGAGTTGGATCCACACAGAGGGCCCCGTCCAGAGTTGCCTCCACTTGGTTAAAATCTGGCTGATAATGTAGCACATGATAGAACGACTATGTAGGCTGGTTCCTAAACCACTGACACTACCCCGGTCAAGTCTATCCCTGGTAGTAGCACTGTCCCTAGCCTCTTTTGCTCAGTCAGGTCCATAAATAAAGGCTCAGGTGGACACACTTTTGAATCACATCCAGCTTATGATGCAGAGGTCTATTACTCAGGCGGACGATAGCTTGGAGCATAAGACAGCCCAGCACACAGAACGGAAGATCGTTGAGGTTCATGAGCGCTTAGACGCTTTTGAGTTGCAGGCGCTAGCCGGCCAGCGCCTCAGGTGGATATGTCGACCCTTCAGGCTGCGGTTGAGAGTCTACGAGCAGATAATGATATGATCCTAGAAGCTAGGGTGCCTGAGTCTGAGGCCCCTTATGCATAGCCTGCTGAGGACACAGTGTTGGCGGCTTTATTCGCCAATTCTGAGATTTCACCACTTCCCCCTCAAGAGAATGCCGAGAGGTATAGGGGTCGAGAGGAGGATGAGGCTAGAGAATGGAAGAAAGAGTGCCGTGAGATAGAGGCTGCGTTGAGAGCCTCGATTGCTGATGAGAAGGCGCGTTAGATCAGGTCTATAAAGTCAGCTTCTGGGGATCTAGCTCTAGAGATGTGGAGACAGCGGAAGGCAATACTGATAGTGTTGTTGTTGATGAGGATACTACTTAGGGTGTCCACACTATATAGGTAGTGGGTTCCGGGGAATCGAACCCACCAACTTGCTGATCACCAGAGCTTTGCGCCCCAGGTTTGCTTCACCTACCACTCTCGTATATCAGTTTTTTTTATGCATTGGGGACAATTTTATATCTTTTTGTTGGGGTGGGGTAAATGGAAAGTGACTGCTAGGGTGATTTCTGAGTAGCCAAATTCACGATCCTATTTTAGGGTTTTCTTGCATGTGATCTTTTTTCCCAAAAGACTGAACATTTTTATTGGTGAACCGGGAAGTCTATATCTTGTGTACATAGTATAACTTTGAATCATGATGTCTAAAACAAAAATGATTTCCTGATGTAATGAAAATGATGCATTGCTAGGCACAGTAATTGATTAATGTGTGGCTCTAAGCATGACATAGAGATACACCACTACATGACCCTTAGTCTATGACTCGAACTAGGTGTGTGATAATCTGGTAGAGTAATGAGATGTTAAGTGAGTGTGAGAAAAATTTTAATAGTCCACTATTTGTATTGAGCAAGAACTTTCCTGGTTAGTCCTGCGAAAAGTATGTTGTAATAGACAATTAGGAAGGATCATAGGCCCTTGTTCAATATTGGAAATTTTTAGCCTAAATAGAATAGAATAAAAAAATTAAAGAAATTAATCCCTCTTTGATCTAAATGATTTGAGCTTAAAGTGTTCTTTTTCACCGCAACTGATATTTTCTGGGAATAATGTGTTGGCCCGGGTCCCTCCTTTGACATGTGCACCTTAGCTTATGCCAAAAGCATATGTTGAGGGTGGCTTATGCAGTAAACAACCTTTTCGTGTTCTTGACTTAACTTTGGGTATTGTGTAGTCTGACTCATGACAAAGACATGAGTTGAGGGTGGCTATTATGAGGAATGCTCTAGAAATTGGGGCTGAAAGAACATATAAAGAGAAAGAATAAAAGTAAAGTGACTCAAGAATCAGTTGAATGAAAGTCAAAAATTAAAAATTATAATAAATACAAGCAAGAAATGAAAAGAGTCGCTTGCACAAATGAATATAGAAGGGAAAATAGCAATGTGAAAGACTATGAGAAATTGGTCTAAATAAAACGATAAAAAGTAGTAGCTTAGCCGATATGTCAAGGAGAGCAAAAAGTCACTAAAGTATACCTAAATATACCCTAACTGACCCTGAGCCTATGTTACAAGATAAGAAAGTCCTATCGTTATCCTAAGAGTTGTATGGCGAACTTGAAGAAGTAAAAATAAGGGCAAGCTTATGGCAATATTTATGAATGAGTTGTGAATTTGTTCTGAAAGTTAGTGTTGACAAGTAATCCTTATACTCAAACTGAAATCATGTGTGAAAAATGAGCATGTTGTTTTAAAGTGGGGACACTAGTTGCAATACCTAAAATATTAGCACCTCGTTGAGAAATTGAAGAGGATAGGTGTCAGTGCGTGGTGAGTCTGTGTCATGGTCTGGTTCCACACAATTTAAGCCTAATAGTGATAACATGCATAAACATGATGAGAGTGATTGGGATTGATTGCCAAATAATTGCGAAAGTTAAAATATGGATACTATTGTACAAAGATTTTGTAGTGAGTCATAGTGTGTCTCTTGAGGACAAACAACGAATTTAGGTTGAGGGTGTTGATATACCGTGGTTTGACGGTATTTTTAATGCTATTTACTTATGTTTAGTGTGTGTCAAAAAACTTTTTTTTATTGATTTTTATGTAAGTTTCTCCTTATTTGCAGGAAATCTGTCAAAAAATGAACGCCGAAGTTTTTGAGCAAAGAAATGCAAAATAAACCACCTACGGTGCTTATGACGGTCTGTCGAGCCTGTGACGGTCCGTAGGTGGCATTGTAGTGAATCTGCTGAGGAAAGATGGGGAAGTATGACTTAGTTTGGGATTAAGGAAGTTCATGATGGACCGTCATAGCCATGAAGGTTCGTCCTACTAGTTCGTCGCAATGATCACTGAGTAGTCACAGTATCCAAATTCAACGACCTTTAAATATTATGGAACGGAGACTCTCGACGGACCGTCGTGCTTGGAAAGGTCCGTCATACCTGCCATTGAGGGTAATGAAGAAAGTAGCAGTACAATTTGTGATGTATGGGACAACAGAGGCCATGACGGTCTGTCGTGACTTCGACGGTCTGTCATGAGGTTCGTCGACTCGGATGCGTTCTGACAGATTTTCAGTAATTAGAATCCTTCTTTTGTTAGGATTTTTTTAAATTATAAATAGTTCAAAAAACCTCGTTTTTTGGGTTAGACTCTTTGATAATAGACCCTTTGATAGTAGACTTTTTGATAGTTAGACTTTTGGATAATCATAAGTTCTCTTGTTCAAGTATTGAAGGATTAATTTCATCAATTTTTACACTTTTTCTGGAATTGATTGTTGGTGCTTTTGTTGATTAATTAAGTAAATTTCAGGATTTTTTTCTTTCGCATAAAAGTAAGTGCATGAATTCTTATATTAAATATATGAATAGTGTAATTATGACCATGGGTAACTAAACTTCATAACTAGGGTTGTGGGAACCATCGGTGAATAATGAGGTAAAAAATAACTAAAATAGCAATTCTAGAATATTGTCTTGCATGTATTGATAATTCTTTCATTCAGAAGTGTTTTCAACGGATGACCAACATTAGAACTAGCCTTAATGCTACTTGCAGGAACAAGGAGGTAGATAATAGGAAAAGAATTATCAACATAGATTTAGTGTATAGTATCTAATATGCTAGTGTGGAGTGGTACGAGGTAATAACTTAGACAAATATCGAATACAATGCTTAATGTGAGGTAAAGGTAAGGGGTATTATAGCAACACACGTAGCCAGACAAAGGTGCGAGTGAAATTTTCTAGATGCTGGACCAAGGATTTAAAGATACATAACTTATCACTTTACATGCAAGATACCAGGAAAGAAATGTTATTGTTAGAATTATCAAGTTAGGAACCTGTGGGGAACACTTAAGTCCTAGCTACATTCATTAATTAATTAAGCTCTAAGATTTGAATATGTTAGTTGTTTACTTTAATCTAGTTAATTCCTTTCATTACACTAGAAAAAAAAACCCGTTTACTGTCTTTTTTTCCCTAGGAAAATAATTAACTAAATAATAGTAATAATAGAATAAAGTTATGTCTGAACTATTTTCCACGTGGGAACGATCTCAACCTAATTAGTTGGGTTCTTTACTTGATACGATCGTTTTACTTCTTATTTGAGAAGTTTGAGCGTATCACCCTCACCAACAACTTTACAAACATAACACCAATAACTCTTGATGAGTACAAAGACTTAGTACCAAAACACTATGGAGGTCACATGTAGAAGCAATTTAGTTATGTAATTTTAAGTGTTAAATTTTAAAGGAATAAGAAACTAACTTATGAATTTTAAGGGTAACTAGAATTTTAAACCACTGCTTATAATTTATCATTCATATAGATAAATAGTAAGATACCAAGGCAACATACTTGAATGGTGTTTCAAAAGATTAATCAGAAAATTTTGAACTTGATGAAAAAAATTTGTAAAACAATCACCTTAAAAATTATACATAATTTGTACAGAAAGTATAAAGAAAGGAACATCATACTCAAAGTGTTATTTAACAAAAACCGAAATTCAGAAACTACGTTTATTATGAACCTCAGGACCTTTAAATATTGCACATGAATGGTTGAACAAGAAATAGTGAAAACTCGCTTACCGTAAATGCCATAAAAAAAAAGATACACAATTGTCGCGATTCTGTTCACCAGGACCTGAAATTTCACTACCTCATAAAGTCCTTATCCGACATCAAGAATTACTCTATGCTACCTAACCTATATATCAATATCTAGTAGTTAGTTAAATAGCATTTGGCTTGTTCATAGTTATGATTATATATCGACAACTTATTTCTGTGTAGAAACATTATAAGGGACTGAAGAAATTTCAGCAAGTAAAAACACAAAACCTTATTCCACATAGGAATAAAAGCGAGGGAGAACACTACAACGATTGAACAAGAGTTGACCTGCAGATCTGAATATCACAAATAAGAGGGAATACATTTTACGCTAATAGGACATGAGACTCAAGAACTTGCTACAAGCATTCAGTTAAACAACTTCCTACAAGCATAGTGCCATAATTTGCATGGTCACAATATCCACAAACAAGAAATAAACACCTTTATGTTTTGTATATGAAAACGAAATACAGTCAAAATCTTCACAAAGGAAGATAACAATGTAAATCAGTTGGGTGCACATCTTCACTAGTTCTACTCTTATTTGTATGGAGACCTGATAAACCAAAATAGGTTGATGAGTTAAGAAGGTCATCTTCCCGCCATGTCTTTTATTATGGCTATCCCCTTGGAAAGTCAATTATTTACTTTTGTAGTGCAAGACGATTAGTTCTTACTTGTTCATTTTCCTAAAATATGTCTAGAGAAATTAACATAAGAATAGAAGGTTCAAGCTGTGCACTATAGTTGTATCAATACTCGTGAATCAGGAGTAGATTAAAGATTGTATTAGCACTCGAGAATAAACCTACGTCTAGCCGTAACATTTGTATCGTATGTCATATGGGAAAAATAAGAAAAGTTTTTTTCCAAGGAAAACATCACTGATAATTCAATGCTGGAGAAAATCAATTGTTATCGGACCCTTATAAGGATCCCATGAACAAAGATACTACAACTAAAAATAGGGAAAGATGAAATGAGAAGCTATTTAATACAATTCGAGCATGAATAACATAACACAGTGGGGGAAAACTTTAAGAAACACATTAATATGACAAATTTTTCTGGTTATAGCGCAATACTAACATATGACCATTGAAAATGATCAATAATTCATGCCGGTAAAACTTCATCACACCGACTCATTCAAATCTTTAAGAGGTAACTGAGCATGATGCACACCTATATTGATAGTAACAATACGTGTAACATAAAATAAGTCCAAACATTTAGATGGATAGACTATCATATAGTTTCCTTCCCTTTGTATCTACTAAATTGAGTAGAATACTCACTACTGATAAAACTACAACGACTTGAAACATATGATTGTATCCATTTTATGGCACCCTCTTACCAATTGCACTGCAACAATCGGAGAAAGTATGGCCACTATTTTTCCCATAGAAGTTGAAATTCCAGTACAAGTTTACATACATATGTTATATATATATCTGCATAAACGACATTAAAATATATAAAACAAATCTCTTGAATGAAATTGTGCAGTAGTATGTGCTTGCAGAACAAGAAATGCTACAGAGTTTTTTTTTTTCCAGTTATTTCTATTTTTCAAGAACTTTGGTAAGCTAACAATCATTAATTACTTACTCATCCTTATCAAACCTCCAATTGTTTAACAGTTAATAGAGAATAAGCCATTCAACGTAAACATTGGTAAAACTTGCAATGCCCTCATTTTCCAATTCTACAAGGAATCGTGTTGTCATGATAGAATAACCTACCACAATAACCGGAATGCTAAAATAGATGCAAAATGACACCCATAAGACAAGTAAACATATATTGTACATGTAATGATATGATAAGATACTGGAGCAGTCAGATACCCATATAAAATGAAGGATACACATTAATTATAAAGTAGCTACATAATAACTTGCATAAGTGACATGTGCAACAAGTGCAGGCTGAATATAACTTTAACCACTAGGATTTCCCCATAAAATTGAATCTATAGATAGTATTCACACCAGTTCCATGTAAATTGTATAACTACAATCTACAATGTGCTTTTGGGTTAGGTTGGAGGGTTTGATACTTAAAGTAAAAACAAGCTATTCACTATACATATTAACTCTCTCGAATTCAGTTTGATTTGTAATTTCCGCTAGATCTGCTCCTGAATATGCCTAAGCTACACAAATTTTGTACTTTCTTCATGTACTTTAGAATTCCAGTTGTAACTCGGGATTTGTTCCATTACAAAAACCCCAAAGTAATCAATTATCTTCTTATTCTCCTCTTCTTAAGACAAAACAAAAATTTAATCAGTTGACAAAATGATTAGTAGAGTAGCTATTTATGTTTACTGAAATCAATATCAAGGAGAAGAGAATCATAGGTATCTTCAGCTTCAGCTGTTTCAAACAAAGACGAGTAAGCTTTAGTTAAGTTCTTCAATGAAACACGACTTACTTTAAGCTGGTACATTCAACATTTAATAGATGAAAAAACTAGCTATACTTCATAAAATCAACTAAATTCATATCAACAACACCAAAATATGAAAATCCTAAGTTAAGACTTTCAAAATACACAAGAATTTCAAAACCATAAAACTAGAGTTAAGAATTTTAGAGATTGAATTCCTTACTTGGGAAACCGTATTCAAACAAAACTAAAGGTTTAGTACGTGAGGCATGTTCATGTGAAGCATTTCATTCATCTGTGAAATCGGAGGAACAATACTTTAACAAAGAATATATAAGGAAATTCATTTATCCATTCCATAGGTTTTCGTTGTTTATTATTTACTCTTTTTGCTCCTATCATGTTTCCGCATGGTGTAGTAAACCACCAATGTGTTTTTGTTATTATATGTGGGTATAATCTATCTAAAAAAATGGCATTCCTAATAACATATCTTTTGTTGTAAATTCAAAATTGTACATTTCTTCTATTGTTAATATTTTATCCCATATTTGTATTTTTATATTTTTTGCTTTGTATTTAATCATACTTCCTTCATTATTAAATCATGTTACTACCATCGATGTTTTTAATTTTTTCCATTTATCTTCTGCTAACCAATTTGGGGTGGAACCGAATTTAAGAGAGAAGAGAGAAAGTTGAGAGTAAGTAGCTTATTCAGCTTGTTTATTACTGAGGGAGAAGCCCTCTATTTATACTGAATTTTTACAGACTTGGCCAATAAGAATGGCCGACAATAACTTTACACTTGACCTTACATATTTCGGCCGACGCTAAACGATAAAATAATAATGGCCCTTTACTTTATTATTGGCCGACATAACTTTTATAGGTACAACAAAATTATGGATAGAAAATTTAACCCCAGAAAGTTTAGAAACACTTAGAAGTGATAAAAAAAATAGATGGATCTCCATCAGCAACAAATATAGATATACTAGATAAATGTGAATTAGCAATAAAAAATGAATTTGGAGGCATGACCACGGATATAAGAGAACAAAATAGAGAAAAAAATAATAAATAGACAACTCTTGACAAAATTAGATATATGTAAAATGTGTTACATAGAAGAATACAAACGTGCATTTAAAGAATATTATTATAAAGCAAAACACAATATAAATGAAGCAAAAGAAATAAGACAGCAATTTTTTCCGAAATTACCAGAACCATTTAGCGCAAAAATAATTAAAGATTGGAATGATGAAGGGTTAGTAGATACTTTAAGAGCTAGAATAAAAGTTTTACATCAATGGTTTGTACAACTATGTGAAAACCAAAAAGAAAAATTAAAAATGGAAAAAGTACTAATTACGAATTAAGCATGTTATAAAAATAAAACAGCACCACAATTTGGATGTACAGATAAATATTATGAAAAGCAAAAACCAAAAAGATATAAAAATTATAGAAAAACTAAAACTAAATATAAATACAAAAAACCAAGACAAAGGTATTGTGTAAAAAATTATAAAATAAAAAGACCATACAGACCAAAAAGAAAAATATCTCAATGTACTTGTTACAATTGCGAAAAGATAGGACATTAAGCTAGAGATTGTAAATTACCCAAAGATCCAAAAAGAAAACAAATTGCAGAAGTAATCATAGATAATGATGAATATATGCAAATAGAATATATAGACTATGAATTAAGCGAAAATGATAGTATATATGAAATTTGAAAATGAAGAAGAAAATAATGATACCGATAAAATGGACGAAGAAATCTAATGTTTGAAGATGATATAAAAATCATATCTATAGAAGATTATCAAAATGAAGAATTATCAGAACAAAAAATCATATTTGACAATACAATATTTGAACAAATAAAAGGAAAAGAATTAGACTTAAGTGTTGAAAAAGTACTTGAAATACCTACCTTAAAAAATTGGTTTAAAAGACAAAAAGAAGAATACTACGTAGTTATCCAGAAAAAACATATTATAGATTGTAAATATACAAGAGGAAAAGTACATATACCTATACTAAATAAGAGAATAATTAATAGAGAAATACAAGATGTAAAAGCTAAAATACCCATAAAATGTGTACATTTAGGAGGAAAAGAAATATTAATAAAAGCTTGCTTTAGAGAAGGAATAAATACACCTATTGAAATATACTTAGCAGATGATAGAATTATACATCCTATAGAGAAAAGCGTAATCAGTGCAGTAAGAGGAAACATAATATACCAAAAATTTAAATTTATAATAAGTGTCAACTATTCGGTAGCATTAACAGATAGAAATATAGATAAGTCATTAGTATTATATTGGAAGATGTCTGGAATAGAGCTAGCACCAGGAAGTAAGATTTTTAAAGCAAGATGTAAAAACTTATATATATTAACAACAAAACACAAAGTAACAGCAAGAAATAATATTTAATAAAATAAAATTAGAAAAAAATTTCAAAAAAATAATTATTGTAATAGACAATAATAACTATAGCTATAAAGAAATGGACATAGAAGAAGACTTAGAAATGTAAAAGGAAGATTAAGTACTTCAAGCGTACCAAATACATTAACAAGAGCTACCCCATCAAGAATGAGTACATCTAGAAGAAACTATGAAATTCCACAAAATTTATTAGATAAAGAAGAAATAACACCATACAATTACTTCATAACAGGAATAATAGACCAAAGAAGATATAAGATTTTAATAAAAACAGGACAAGAAGAAAACTATATAACAAGAGAATTAGTATTGGAAACAGAAATTATAAAAACAGGACAATTATGTCCCGGACTACCTAGCTAGATAGTAAATACAAATGAAGAAATAACAAAAAAATAAGTAATTATAGGAGGAGTACATCAAAATTGTGGTGCTGTTTTATTTTTACAACATGCTAAATTCTTAATTAGTACTTTTTCCATTTTTATTTTTTTTTTTGGTTTTCACATAGTTGTACAAACCATTGATGTAAAAAATTTATTCTACCTCCTAAAGTATCTACTAACCCTTCATCATTCCAATCTTTAATTATTTTTGTGCTAAATGGTTCTGGTAATTTCGTAAAATATTGTTGTCTTATTTCTTTTGCTTCATTTATATTGTATTTTGTTTTGTAATAATATTCTTTAAATGCACATGTGTATTCTTCTATGTAACACATTTTACATATAGCTAATTTTGTCATGAGTTGTCTATTTATTATTTTTTCTCTATTTTGTTCTCTTATATCCGTGATCATGCCTTCAAATTCATTTTTTATTGCTAGTTCATATTTATCTAGTATATCTATATTTGTTGTTGATTGAGATCCATCTATTTTCTTATCACTTCTAAGTGTTTCTAAACTTTCTGGGGGTAAATTTTCTATCCATAATTTTGTTGTTCCTATAAATGTTCTTTCTATATATTTTGGCGTTTCTCTTGTCGTTATCTTATTATCAATCAGTTGTTTAGATATATTTCCTATCCATAATAATATTGCTTTATTTATATCTGTAACACAATCTAGATCTAAGAAATTATATTGTTCAGTTATTGGTCTAGGTGTCCATTTTTTATTTAATCTGCTATTCCATATTGTATTTGCTCTGTCTGATTGTTCATAATTCTCTGTATAATAAGTTGGTTGTGTCCTTCTAGGACTTGTTCTTGGGCTATTATCTGGGGTTTTGATTCTTTTTGTGCTAGGTCTATTCATATCTCCTGTGTTTATTTCCAACTTTTTCGGCTTAGTTACTTGTTCTAGAATTTCTGTGAATGTTTCACTTATATCACTTATCTCTGAGTTTTGATCATTTATTGTATCTGATTCGTTTACTTCATCTATTTCATTTACTTCAAGATTTTCATTTAGTTTTTGTTTTATCTCATTTATTTCATTAGTTTATTCAAATTCTTTGTCTTTTTCTTTTTGTTTTTCTTTTTTGTTTAATTTCATATAATAATTTTAACTTAGCTAATTCTTGTTCTAATTCACTTATTCTCGTATTTTTTATTTCTTCTAAATGTTGTACTTCTTGTTTTGCTTGCATTTTTATTTTTTCAATTTCTTTTGATTTATCTATTTCTTCATTTTCTTTTGTTATTCTTATCATGACTGTTAGACTATCTTCTAATTTTGCTGTTTCTTTTTCTAACATTATATATAAATTATTTCGTATTTTTTTATATCTTCTTCCTAAATTTGAAAATATTATATTTATTATTAATTCGTCTTAGTTTTCATATGTCTTTTCATCTACTGCAAATTCTTCTTTATTCATTATAATTTATGAATTATATTATGTTGTAATCTATATTCAAGGCAATCTATTTGTAATTCTAACATAAATATAACTTTTCTTTGTGCTAATATTGATTTTTCACATACTCCTGCTATCATATTTTCTTTTAATTTTTCTTTCCTATGTTGTAATTCTTGTCTTTTTTCAGTTATTTTTTCTATCAGTTGTTGCTTATATATTTCTCTGTTCATAAGAATAAGTGAATTAGAACAAGAATTAGCTAAGTAAAAATTATTATATGAAATTAAACAAAAAGAAAAAGAAAAAGAAAAAGACAAAGAATTTGAATTAACTAATGAAATAAATGAGATAAAACAAAAATTAAATGAAAATCTTGAAGTAAATGAAATAGATGAAGTAAATGAATCAGATACAATAAATGATCAAAACTAAGAGATAAGTGATATAAGTGAAACATACACAGAAATTCTAGAACAAGTAAATAAGCCGAAAACATAGAAATAAACACAGGAGATATGAATAGACCTAGCACATCAACAGTCAAAACCCCAGATAATAGCCCTAGAAGTAGTCCTATAAGGACACCACCAACTTATTTTACAGAGAATTATGAACAATCAGACAGAGCAAATGCAACATGGAATAGCAGATTAAATAAAAAATGGACACCTAGGCCAATAACTGAACAATATAATTTCTTAGATCTAGATTGTGTTAGAGATATAAATAAAGCAATATTATTATGGATAGGAAATATATCTAAACAAGCTGAATAAGCAACTTACTCTCAACTCTCTCTCTCTTCTCTCTTAAAAATTGCTTCCACCCCAAATTTGCTTTGTATTTAATCATATTTCCTTCATTATTAAATCTTGTTACCACCATCGGTGTTTTTAATTTTTTCCATTTATCTTCTGGTAAACAATTATATTTACATATGTTCGCTTCTGCTCCTTTATCTATCATAGGGGTATAATATCTGTTGTGATATCCTTCTATAATAATTTTTGCAAGTATGTATATTTTCATTATTCATTTTGATTTTTTAATAATTATTTTTTCTTTTTGCAGGTTATAGTTAATTGTTCATTTTCTATGTTGTATGGTTTAACTTTTTCTAGCCATTTTATTCCTAATGTAACATTCTGATTTCCTTAATACCAATTTGGGGTGGAAGCGATGTTTAAGAGAGAAGAGGGAGTTGAGAGTAAGTGGCTTATTCAGCTTTTTTATTATTGAGGGAGAAACCCTCTATTTATACTAAATTTTTACAGACTTGGCCAATAGGAATGGCCGACAATAACTTTACACTTGGCCTTGCATATTTCGGCCGATGCTAAACGATAAAATAATAATGGCCCTTTACTTTTTTATTGGCCGACATAACTTTTACATCTGGCAACCTTATCTTTGGCCGACACAACACGACATTTTAATAATAGCCTTTAGTTATGGACGACATACTATTAATACTTTACATAATGGCCTCTTCTTTTTATTTTTGGCCTACAATACTTTTTTTTTTAATTCTAATTGTACTTCGGGGATTATATCATCACCTTAATTACACTTTGAACATATATGATCTGGATATTTATGACCAATTAACTTGCAATATCTTGTAAATAGTTCTTCAGAGATGAATCCTTTCTTTATTGCTCTGGTTGTTGGAGTAGCTTCGGGTTTTAGTAGGGATAAAATCCATTTTTGGACTTCCTCCATATCTGCTTGTCTTATATCCCGTGAATTGGCATATATCATCAAATGATCTTTAGAATAATAGCTCCATGTAGTATTTCTTGTAAATAATTGTTGGCTAACTCTTGTATAATAGTTGATAACCCAATTATTCTTTTGTTCGCATAAAAACTGGGTATCTCAACTTTTGATATCTCCGGCTGTTGTCCTATATCTTCTGGTATTATCATCTCTCGTGTTAATCCAATTTTTACTATTTGGATCATCGGTTTTATCTCGTCGTAGAGTATTTCAGCTGGTGTTGTATAGAATCTTATAAAAAATAAATTTCATTTCGTTATTTTTTTATACATTAAAACGATTTGTGGACCTCTGGGATTCCACTTATTTCTTCTCCTGTATGTGTGTAAACTGTATTTAATAATCCATAATTGTAACAGGTCTTAACTAGATTGGGATTTGCTTTTGGCTGTGCAATTAGTTTATTATAACCTTGTAATTTCTGGGTTAAATAGTCCTGGGTTTTTTCTGTAGTTGAGGTAGATCTGGGTTTGATGTTTAAAAAGTTTTGTATTTTATATAGATTTTCAATGTAAGCTTGGGAAATATGATTATATGTTTTCTTTTCTTTATGGTGGCTAGCTGCATATGTAGATGTTTGTGGTGTTGGGGTATCTATCACTTGTACTTTTGGAATAAATGGTTTTGTAAATAGGCTGTTTAGATATGTATTTTTTGATGTAGCTTTTTCCATAATTCCTCTGCTTGTACCTGCAACATTAGCAACGTTATGGGTTTTAAGGAGTTTCGCAACGTGTCCTTTTATCCTTGGCTGTTCTCCGTCTGCCGAACGACGTAGCTCCGCATTTTTACAGTCATGTTGCTGACTTATATTAGCTTTAGACTTGAGGTTATCTTCTTTAGTCTATAGCTTTTGTATCACATTATCCATTCTGTCCACTTTGGTACAAAGTGTAGTAATGGCTTTGAATAGCTCTTCAACTGTATGTTTATTTTTGTACTCAGTTTGAGTAGCTTTGTCTTGATAAGTAGTCTGTAACCATATTTTTGTCAGTTTTGATGATCTCAATTGTAAATGTAAAATTTAATATATTTAATACTAGTCTCCTTATTTATTTTTTGTAACTGAATCTTCTACCTTTTTTGTTATCTACCATTTTATCTGCGTATTATCTGTTCAATTAATTTATTATAAACAATATATGGTTCAAATGCTAATAAACATTTATATAATGCGAACAATTCCTTTCTATTTATTTCCCATTTTATTTGTGCTTCTGTATAAGATCCTGAATAATATCTACAATAGTGTTCTATTTTTTCTTTTTCATATTTATATTTTAAAACTCCTCCATAACTATGATCACTTGAATATGTTTCTAACGATATAAGTAAATGTTTTATTTTCATCAGGAAAGTAAAGTTTTGGTAATTTTTTACATAAATTCTTAATATTTCTTATATGTTCTTTATCTTTATTGTCGAAATAGTATTCAACATCTTTTTTAAGTTTTTTATGTAATGGTTTTAAATGTTCTGCTAATTTTTGTATATACTCTCTTACTTGATTTACTAATCCCAGAAAGGATTGTAATTTTTTTTTTGTATCTATATTTTCATCAAGGATGATTATTTTCTGTACTATGTGGGTCTGCTTTCTTTTTACATAAACTTATACCTGAATGTTTAAATGTACGTATAAATTTTTCTAATAACTTTATATGTTCATCTTGTGTTCTAGAATATAATAATATATCATCTATATATACAATACAATTCTCTAACTGGTTGAAATAGTTATACATGAAATGTTGATATCTACCTGGTGCATTTTTATATCCAAACGGTAAAACATTCCATTCATAGGAACCTTGCGGTATTGTGAATGCTGTTAGTTGGTTAGATTCTTCTTCTAGCTTTAAGTAATAAAATGCTGATTTACAGTCAAATTTACTAAAATAGTTATATCCTTGTATTTGTCTTATTTTTAGTATTTTATTTGGTATTGGGTAATTATATGTTTTAGTTTTGGCATTTAAGTTACGATAATCTATAACCATTCTACTTTTACCTCTTTTTTGTTCACTCTGTTTTATGACTATAAATGCTGGACTTGTATGTTTACTATTGCTTTCTTGTACGTAATTATTTTCTAATAGTTCATCTATATGTATTTTGAATTCTTTTAAATCATCAAAGTTATATTTTAATGATTTCTGTGTTATTATACTATTTTCATCTATTAGTTCAATTTTTACTTTTGTATTATGTTTTTCCCATCCTTGTAATGGATCTTCATAGTATAATTGTTCTCGTTGTTCATTAATTATTCTAACTTTGTCTATTGTAAATATGATAATCTCTAATTGTGTTATTTGTGTTTCTTATTTATATTTTCCATTTCTTGGTTTATTTTTTCACTTCCTTTTATCCATTCCATAGGTTTTCGTTGTTTAATATTTACTCTTTTTTCTCCTATCTTGTTTTCGCATGGTGTAGTAAACCACTTATGTGTTTTTGTTATTATATGTGGGTAAAATCTATCTAAAAATGACATTCCTAATAACATATCTTTTGTTGTAAATTCAAAATTGTATATTTCTTCTATTGTTAATATTTTATCCCATATTTGTATATTTATATTTTTTGCTTTGTATTTAATCATACTTCCTTCATTATTAAATCATGTTACTACCATCGGTGTTTTTAATTTTTCCCATTTATCTTCTGGTATATATTTACGTATGTTTGCTTCTGCTCCTGTATCAATCATAAGAGTATAATATCTGTTGTGGTATCATTCTATAATAATTTTTGCAAGTATGTATATTTTCATTATTCATTTTGATCTTTTAATAATTATTTTCTTATTTTGGCAGGTTATAGTTAATTGTTCATTTTCTATGTAGTATGGTTTAACTTTTTCTAGCCATTTTATTCCTAATGTAACGTTCTGATTTCCTTGGTAAATTTTAAATGGTATAATTAGCGGTATTCCTCCTATAATTACTTCTTTTTCTGTTATTTCTTCATTTGTATTTACTATCTCGCTAGGTAGTTCGGGGCATAATTGTCCTGTTTTTATAATTTCTATTTCCAATACTAATTCTCTTGTTATATAATTTTCTAAATCTTATATATTCTTTGGTCTATTATTCCTGTTATGAAGCAATGGTATGATGTTATTTCTTCTTTATCTAATAAATTTTGTGGGATTTCATAGTTTCTTCTAGATGTACTCATTCTTGATGAGGTAGCTCTTGTTAATGTATTTGGTACGCTTGAAGTACTTAATCTTTCTTTTACAATTTCTAAGTCTTCTTCTATGTCCATTTCTTTATAGCTATAGTCATTATTGTCTATTACAGTAATTATTTTTTCAAAAGGATTTTTTACTTTTGTTTTATTTATTTTATTTCTTGCTGTTACTTTGTGTTTTGTTGTTAATATATATAAGTTTTTACATCTTGCTGTAAAAATCTTACTTCCTGGTGCTAGCTCTATTCCAGACATCTTCCAATATAATACTAATGACTTATCTATATTTCTATCTGTTAATGCTACTGAATAGTTGGCACTTATTATAAATTTAAATTTTTGATATATTAGGTTTCCTCTTACTGCACTGAATACGCTTTTCTCTATAGGATGTATAATTTTATCATCTACTAAATATATTTCAATAGGTGTATCTATTCCTTCTCGAAAGCAAGCTTTTATTAATATTTCTGTTCCTCCTAAATTTACATATTTTATGGGTATTTTAGCTTTTATATCCTGTATTTCTCTATTAATTATTCTCTTATTTAGTATAGGTATTTGTGCTTTTCCTCTTGTATATTTACAATCTTTAATATGTTCTTTCTGGCTAACTACGTAGTATTCTTTTTTTTGTCTTTTAAACCAATTTCTTAAGGTAGGTATTTCAAGTACTTTTTCAACACTTAAGTCTAATTCTTTTCCTTTTATTTGTTCAAATATTGTATTGTCAAATATGATTTTTTGTTCTAATAATTCTTCATTTTGATAATCTTCTTTAGATATGATTTTTATATCATCTTCAGACATTAGATTTCTTCGTCCATTTTATCTATATCATTATTTTCTTCTTCCTTTTCAAATTCTATATCTGATATTTCATATATACTATCATTTTAGCTTAATTCATAGTCTATATATTCTATTTGCATATATTCATCATTATCTATGATTACTTCTGCAATTTGTTTTCTTTTTAGATCTTTAGGTAATTTACAATCTCTAGCTAAATGTCCTATTTTTTCTCAATTGTAACAAGTACATTGATATATTTTTCTTTTTGGTCTATATGGTCTTTTTATTTTATAATTTTTTACCTAATACCTTTATCTTGGTTTTTTTGTATTTATATTTAGTTTTAGTTTTTCTATAATTTTAATATCTTTTAGGTTTTTGCTTTTTATAATATTTATTTGTACATACCAAATTGTGGTGCTGTTTTATTTTTACAACATGCTAAATTCTTAATTAGTACTTTTTCCATTTTTAATTTTTCTTTTTGGTTTTCACATAGTTATACAAACCATTGATGTAAAAATTTTATTCTAGCTCCTAAAGTATCTACTAACCCTTCATCATTCTAATCTTTATTTATTTTTGTGCTAAATGGTTCTGGTAATTTCGTAAAATATTGCTGTCATATTTCTTTTGCTTAATTTATATTGTATTTTTCTTTGTAATAATATTCTTTAAATGCGCACGTGTATTATTCCATGTAACACATTTTACATATAGCTAATTTTGTCATGAGTTGTCTATTTATTATTTTTTCTCTATTTTGTTCTCTTATATCCGTGGTCATGCCTCCAAATTCATTTTTTATTTCTAATTCATATTTATCTAGTATATCTCTATTTGTTGCTGATGGAGATCCATCTATTTTCTTATCAATTCTAAGTGTTTCTAAACTTTCTGGGGGTAAATTTTCTATCCATAATTTTGTTGTTCCTATAAATGTTCTTTCTATATATTTTGGCGTTTCTCTTGTCGTTATTTTATTATCAATAAGTTGTTTAGATATATTTTCTATCCATAATAATATTGCTTTTTTTAAGTAGATCTAATAGTTGTATTTCATTTGCGTTGTTTGCAATGTATTCTAAATATTCATTTTCTCGAGTTCTTAGATACATATACAAATTTTCAATTAATATTTTTTCTTCTAGATCTATATTTTCTTTATTTTCTTTCCAATATTGTAGGTACTTATCTTAAGTTCTTTAGAAAAGTTGTTGTTCTTCACTGAGTGAAAAGCACATTGTTTAGTGAGGAAAGTCACAAAAAAAATTTAGATTTTGGAGGAAACAAGTTTTAATGTTTTATCAATTTTTTTTTAACTCGAGGGGAAATAAATGTTTATGGTAATATTTTTGGAGGAAATATAATTATTTGGTTTAAATATTAAGGCCCCATTTGTTGTGGGTTGTATTTAAAATAATAAAAACAGGAAAATTTAAAAGTGTGACCATAACTTTAAATAGTTTTTGCCAATTTTACCATATTACAATAACATATGTAAAGTGTAGCTAATACCATTAAAAAGTACACTTTACAAGTGTTGTCAATATTATCATAGCCTAAAGTTAAAAACGTAGGCTACACTTTTTCCCCAAAAGTATCTTAGGAAACACGTTAAAAATGTTGTCCAGAAATAGTGTGGTTGTAAGCCTGAAATGGGGTAGTGAAGATTCATGTTATAATGAGTTTTCATGTGAATTTTTTTGCTTATTTTTCACTTATATGTGTTATTTGTATTGTTGCCTTCATGTAATAGAATTGAGCATGTTAATGTTTTTTATAATAAGGTTGGCATAAGTGACTTTATGATCATGTTGATATTGAGAAGGTAGTTCTTCATGTTGCAATGTTGAATTCTTATATGTAGTAAATTGTGATTTCAGTTGCTATGGGTAATTTTCATGTTTGGGTGTTGAATGGAGTTGTGAATCACTCCTTTGAATAGTAACATATGTTCATTAGCTATTGCTTGTTGGGTTTCTAGTATTGAGTATATCGTTTCTGTAACGACCTGTTTAGTCGTTTTGAGCAGCAGATTTTAATTCGGGAAAAACTGGCCAAGACCACGGGCACTGCGACGGACCGTCACAGGCACGACGGCCCGTCGAGGGTGCATCGTTTCAGCATACTTAGAATTCTGAAATTTGGTACTAAAAATCGACTCTCTGAAATTCGTAACGAACTTGCAGGACGGACCGTCACAGGGGTGACGGACCGTCACAGCCCACTTGAAAATTAAGGGCTGCGACGACCTGCGTGACGGACCGTCGCAGGCACGACGGCCCGTCACAGGTTGCGTAAGCCCAGTCAGAATCGGATTTCTTTCCTCGTTTTAAGGGACGTTTTGGACTATTCTTTCCTTAATTATAAAGTTTGAGGGTTAATATTAATAAATCTAATTACTTGGGGGTTAAAATAGGTAACCTTAAGTTAATTAGTGGGTCATTATTACCATCTTTCATTCTTAATTATATATGAATTAGGGTAAAAGAAAGAGGGTTTGAATAAGAAAAAGAGAAAAGAAAAGAGAGAGATAGATTGATCGATTGAGAGAGAGAGAGAGAGTCGAACGAGGAAGAAGAATATCAAAGCTTGGGAAATTGCTTGTTGATTCCAATTCTTCGGTGGAGGTAGGTTATGGTTTATTTCATGCTACTTGTAGTAAACTCTTAATAGTGAATGATATGTGTTGATAGTATTGTAAACCCTACTATGTGCTTAATTGTATGCTTGTATGAATATGATATATATATGTAATTATATGAGCATGATGAAGTTTTGAATCCCAAATCCTGAAAGAACCCTAATTCACTTGTTAATGATGATGCCTTAGTATGAAAGAAGGCTTGATGAATTAGGGGATCGGGTGTCACGTTCCGACACCAGGATAGAATATGGATCGGGTGCCACGTTCCGGTACCAGGATAAAATGAATATGAGGATCGGGTGCCACGTTCCGACACCAGGATAGAATATGGATCGGGTGCCACGTTCCGGTACCAGGATAGTATATGAGGATCGGAGTGCCACGTTCCGGCACCAGGATAGAAATAGAGGAGCGGAGTGTCACGTACCGACACAAGAGGAAGAAAGATAATGAATCTTGAAAGATAATGAATATACTCAATCTAATGAACTTAATTCCCAAATGAGTATGGTATTGAGGCTTGAGTCCTCATGTGTGAACTCGGTTGTAGTTATTGATGAATTCATGTATTATTGCTACATGTTGAGTATTGTAGTTGATTTATATTATTATTGATATATACTGTTCCCTATTTTGAGTTGGCCGATGATATCTACTCAGTACTTGTGGTTGTACTGACCCCCTAATTTCATGTTTTCTTCCTTGTTATTTGTGAAATGCAGCAAACCTTCCGTCAACTTCAACTTAGCAGTAGATCTAGCCAGTCTTCACTACCTTCAGAAATTCAGGGTGAGCTAATGCGTCTAGCTTGGACTGGGTCTTCTTCTTCAAGTCTTGATGCCTTGAACTTCCGGCATGGACTAGCTAGTATTAGTTTTAGCTTCCTAGACAGTTTTAGTTTAGCAATTTGAGATAGATGTTCTTGTGATGATGACTTCCAGATTTTGGGGATAATAATAATAGTTTTGAATGGTTTTATTAATGAGTTAAGTCTTCCGCATTATTTTCTGTTTTTATATATTGAAATGTTAAGGTTTAGATTGGTTGGTTCGCTCACATAGGAGGGTAAGTGTGGGTGCCAGTCGCGGCCCCGTTTTGGGTCGTGACAGTTTCCCTATAAACTATTTTAGGGTCATTTGGGGACGAATGTTCCTAAGGAGAGATAATGTAACACTCCAGAAGTCCATGGCCTAATCTAGGGTCTCACATGATGATATCGTACTTGTAACACTATTTATAAACCTAGCATAATGTACTTAAACTAGTTAGGAAGTGTTGAGTAAAATCTCAAGAAAAACTTGATGCAATGCATGAATAGTGTCCCATTCTACCATCCACACTCAAGCATCCCCTTAAAGTTACCAAGGTTAAAATTCACATAACCTATATTAACATCAAACATATATACATTTTCTTAGAAGCATAGCATATCATGGCAACACATAATTCACATATAACTCAACATAATGTATGAACCTCATATAACACTAATTCCAAGACAACATACAAGTCAAAACTATCAATAACATCAAAATAAATAAATAGTAAACATTCACATGCTTGAACTTTAATTTACTAATGCAGCAAAACACCTTTCTCATAATCCCTATCTAATCGTACTAGTGCAATGCATATGTGAAGCCCCATAACCTCACACATACTATGTAAACTCAAAAAGAGACCACAAACATACTTGATACATTAACATGATAACTATGGTCCACTATATGCATAATTAGGACCTTCAACATATGGAAAGTAAGACAAATATAAAGCATATAAAGTAAAACCCTCATCATATAGACACAATAGGTTCATACTATAAATACTATCATAAAAAGTAAGTAAATAACATAATGTCATGCACAAATATATATACATATACATATACATAGAGATATAAAACACCTTTATAGAACTCCCATCAAGAGCTACTTGTGCAATGCATAGGTAAAGTCTCACACCCTCACCTACACTAAGAAACTTTCCTTAGGTTATCATAGTTAGAGTTCATTAATTTACTTGCATTGTAAATTTTTGAATCCTAGCCTTATCCGGTGTCATCGAACACCATACCGAAAGAAGGTTCTTTACTTTCAAAGGTTTATCACTAACATAATGCTCGCATGTTAATTTGATACACTTGATAGGTTCTATGGGGGGGGGGGGAATAATTAAGGATCTTGGAGATGTATATTGAAACCCTCTTTATGCCATTTACCATTATACTTTCCACCTCATGAGGACATTTGGTGAACAAACTATAACACTCCGAAAGTCCATTACTTAATAAGAGCCTCACATGTTGTTCTAAGAATTGAAACATGTATTTGAAACATTTAGGAAATATAAGAGTAAAAAAATCAAGGAACGTCCATGACATCTGGTGAATAGTATAATAGAGGTTAGTTTGCCTTGGATAGGACCCTTCAATTAGACCAAAAAACAGTTTTTGACAGTATCTAGTCAACGAGCCTAGCTACCAGCCATCGATTAATGGACGCTCCATAGATGGGTACGTTATTCTATACCTCATAAAAACATAAAAAGGTCTCTATGCATAGTGTCTAAACTCTTCGACGCATTGCCAGCACGGTGGAGCGATGGACCGACGAACCGTAGGCCGAGGTCCTGTAGGCGGAGACTGTTTTGGATTGTCAAATTTTAATTTGACAATTAATTAATTAGTTCATTAGTGAATTAATTACGGTTTAGGGTGTGTCAATTAATTTATTTAAGGGTATATATAAGACATCTTTTGAAACTATACAAACACCCCTCAATTCCCAATCTCAATTCTCTCTACCTTCTCTCTACTCTCTCTCTCTCTGTCCCCAAAGAACACAACTGAAGGCAAGGTTCAAGGTCATAAGGGATGAAATAATTCAAAAATATATTCATCAAGAATAAAGGATTTTTAATGTATTGATGCTCTTATCTCTTGGAATTTCTTTCCCCAAGAGGTTCTTCAAATTGGATTTCCAAAAATTGTGAAACACATGAGTTTTCTTCTTAATTCGAAATTGATCTTTCAAATTGTATTATTCTTTGTTTCTTTTGATTAATAATTATATATTATAAGTTTATTATGGTTTAATTAGGTTAGTTCTTGATGTTAGACATAGTTCTATGAAAGAAATCATGAATTGGCCCTATTTCCTAACCCTAGGTTGTGAATTGGTGTTGATTTGATTAGTGATGATACAATTTACTTAGTTCTTGTTCTTATTACTATTATATGATTTTATTAAGCCTATTGATGGATGAATATGGTTGGTTGATAGTAATACCATTGAAGAAGACTATTAATGGTTAATTGGTAAGAGTTTGTGATCTTGAATACTTACTTCAATTGTGATGGCTTGTACATGATAATGGTGTTATATTGAAGTATTACATGTGATTATATTAGATATGTGATGGTATGATGAATGTAAAAGAAATGTCTTAATTATATGAATTGTGAGATTATTATTAAGGTGTAAGGATATATTATTCATTGTGAACCAGTTATGTGCCCTACTATGACATGATGATAATAAAGTGATAATCTAACATATGAGTGTTTTATTAAAAGTAATTTATCATTAAGTACCTAATGAGATAATGTTATGACATATAAGGTGTTAGTCTTCGCTGGCCTAGATTAAGTTATGATGTTAAGAGATGAGTTCGAGACATTTCAAAAAAGGATTTTTGCTAAGCACATAATGATATAGTTATGAGATGTGTCCCTTCCCAATGTGGGAAAGTAGGTTCACAATGTTTCCCATTACATTGACATAAAAATACATTTGTGTATAAAGAGGGTTTGAGTATGTCTCCTAGTTCTTGAACTATTATGCCCCCATAGGAATACTAGCTAGTGGATCGACCTTGAATGCTTTGATCATGTTTTGGTACTACCTTGGCAAGTAGATCACTTTCTTTCGGTTAATGGTTTCATGGAACCAAATTTCACATTTAGCTCATGTGGTCTATGTCGGTTAAGGCAATTTTTCTCGAAAGTAAAATGAAATAATAAAGTAACCACTAACTAGGGTTACTTGAGGGGTTCTACTTAGTCTAAGTGGGGTATGGGACTCCACCTTTCCATTGCATTAGTTGGTCTTGAGGGATGTCCTAGGAGATTTTTCTTATGTTATTATAATATGAATGATATGCATACATTTTCTTTAGATGTTGATGATCCTAAATGATGTTAGTTTCACTTATGAACATGTTATTTGTCTATATGGCTATAGATGATGATTGCTACTCATTATGTTATGCTATATGAAGTTAGACATTATTTATGATCTATTTCTCTGTTAACTTGATTATAAAGGGTTATGGGACTTCACATAAGCATTTCACTTGAATGCTTGGGATGGGATTTTTGGTATGTTGGGATTATGTGAACTCTTGTATATGCTTTATCGTGATTATGATGGAGTTTCCTTGGTTATATGTGTTCTTCATATGCTACTATTCATGTTGACTTGACTTTTTTTATGATGTTAATCTTATGTGGCATATGGTCTTGTCTTAAGGACTATGTGATCATTGGTTTATATCAGTTCTTGATTGTGCATAAAGGATTTTCAATGAAGTTTAGTTAGTTTTAAAAAAATGTCCCTCTAAGCATGATTTCGATGTTTTATGTTCATATGTTTTCATACCTAATATATATGGTTGTACTAACCAATATTCTTTCCCTTTTTTCCAAATTATTTAGGTTCCGGCCACTAAGGTATTTGTGGCTACATGAAGAATACTTGGACATCTTTTTTCAAGTGTTGGTACGTCCTAAAGATCTGACGATGTTACCTTGTCCATTCTAGCTATGTACTTGCTATAGCCTAAAGAAAATCATTTAATTCCTATTGATACAAAGTATTATACTAATTCCTATATATTGATTATGTTGTCTAAAAAAATATTTTTTCTGCATTTTAACCTATGATTTGTTATGACGAATCCTAAGAGGCTATTCATAGTCCTTTTCAAGGACGACGACCCCGGTTTTGTCTAGGGTCCTCCACGATCATGACAAACATGGTATTAGAACATGAGATTAAATGATTCTTAGGATATGTGTCTCATCGAACCACATCTACGTAGAATCTTGTTCATGGGTGAGAAGCGCGCCATACTTATGAATGAGAGGCTATGTTACGCTTAGGAATTCTCACTTGTTGGTAATCTTGAATGTTGTGCCTCGAGAGTTGAAACTCTATGAATCTATTTTCTTCTAATAATTTTGTTGTTTATACAATAGGAGGACAACTACAAGGAGAATGGATGAAGATTTGGCTAATGAGGGAGTTCCTCTGCAAGGTAACCAAGTCCCTCCAAAAGGCAATCAAGTGCCTCTACAAAACCAAGCCCCAATCATTCCTCCACCTATGACACACAAAGAGATAAGGTCGGCATTGTTGCTTTGGCTCAAGCTATGACTACTCTAGCACAAGCGGTAGCCACTAAATCTCAAACCATGACGATTTAAGCAAATATGGAGGTTGAACCCCGTGTTCAACAAAAACATCTCGTTCGAGGGACTTCATTGGGATGAACCCTTCTATGTTCTTTGGGTCATAACTGAATGAAGACACCTGAAATTTCATTGATGAGGTCCACAACATACTTTATGCTATGGGGTTGATTTCGAAAAAAAAGGCTGAACTAGATTCCTATCAACTCAAGGATGTAGCTCAAACTTGGTATACCTAATGAGGATACAATAGAATCTTTAGAGCGAGTCCCATAACGTAGGAGATGTTTAGAAGAGATTTTATTTCTAGGTTCTTCGCTAGGGAGAAAAGGGAGGCCAAAGTAGAGGAATTTATCAAATTTTGTCAAGGAAGTGTGATTACTCGGGATGGATGTTTGAGTCTTTGTGCGATTGCACATTAATTTTCAGCAATTGTTTAAGTATGCACCTTCATTAGGTTTTTAACCTAAGGGATAAAGAGAGTCGCTTTGTTACGGGGTGTTTGCGGATTTGGTTGAAGAGCGTCATTCAGTGATGCTCCATGCTAACATGGATATCTCTGCGGTATTAGTTCCAATGTCCAAAGAGGAAGCGCTTCTATACTCTTTTCTCTAGGGTTGAACAAGGGGAGTCTCCCGATGTGATTACTCGTATGTTCCAATTCTTATTTATTGATGTTTATGCATTACTTGATCCTGGTGCTACTTTGTCATTTGTAACTCCTCTAGTAGCTAGAAAGTTTGATGTCCTACCCAATATATTGATTAAACCTTTTTGGTTACAACCGCGGTGGGTGACTCTGTTGTGGCTAGAAGAGTCTATAGGAGTTGTCCGATATCATTGACAATAGACTTTAATGGGTGGATTTAGTACACTACCCCATTTTAGGTCTACGACAACACTAAATCTGAACAACGCTTATAAAGTGTTGCCTAAAATACTTTTGGGATCACTTTTAAAGTGTAGCCAAAGATTTTGACTTTTTAGCGACAATAATTTTAGCAACACATCTAAAGTGTACTCTTTAATGGGATAACCTACACTTTATAAGTGTTTTTATAGTTGGCAACAATTATTTACATGAATGGACGCACTTTTAAAGTGTGTTATTTTTATAATTGTAAATACAACACATTCAAAATGTGTCCTTACTGTTTTCACCAAAATTTTATATTCCCTCAAACATTTTAACATTAAAATTTCATCTCCCTCCATTTTTATTTAGACAAAAAAATAAAACATTAAAGAAAAATTAAAAAGAATAAAATATTAAAGAAATAAAAAAAGGCCACATTTCCTAAAACTTCAGCTGAAGCTTCAATATTCAGCTGAAGAACACCATTTGCGGTAACTGAAGAAGGATCGAAGAACGGAAGAAATTAGTTGTTGTTCAAGATTGGAGAACACCATTCGTCACATTTCTGTTAAACTTCAACTGAAGAACAATATTTTTAGCTGAAAAATCAAAGAGCACTGCGATTTCTCTGAACATGAACTGAAGAAGATGATTTTCCTCTGAACTTCGTTGTTCAAGATTGGAGAGCTGAAGAAGACGATTTTCTTCAATGAATTCTGGGTAACCTGCTGTTCCATCAGATTTCCTTTTGAAAATCAAAAGGAAATGCTTCACAAATAAACATGCCTGATGTCTTAAAGCTTTAGGTTGTTGGAATAGAGTTTATAAGGTTAGATATTTAACCTTCAAAAGTCTAAATATTAGCTTTAAGATTTTGATATGCTTGTGTGTCAGTCAAAAAATGTTGTTAGGGTTTTTATGTTCTTGTGTTGTTGATATGAATTTTGTTGATTTTGGGAGTTTAGTTTATAGTTGTATTACGTATAAATGGGCAGATTATCTTTGACTCACTAGTTTTTGTTCTTGAATGTTGAATGTAGAAGCTGAAGCTAAGTCTCCTTTATATGAAGAACTGAGTTGTAGCTAAGTCGTCTTTCTTCGAAGAACTAAATTGATGAAGCTTGCGATACCTACGATATTTTATCCCTAATATAGATTTCGTCAATTGTAAGTAGCTACTCTACATGAATTTGAAAATTTTTTAATGTCTGTTTAAATGTCACTGTTTTTTTAGTTTTCCTGAGTCCATAGTTGTGCTCACCGTAAGCTTGGTTTGTTCCTTTTTTAACCACATTGATTATGTCTTGTAGCTATTTTATTGTAAAATCTTTATCTTTTCGACCTCATGCCTTGAAGTGTTAGAAGTCATTTTGTTGTTTCTCTATTGCATTTTCAAGTGTACATTAGAAACTTTAGTTGAAAATTTCTTAGTTGTTTTGGGATCACCCCGTAGTATGAATTTGCTAAACTTTCTTTGTATTTTGAGTTGCACTATATAGAAAATGATTCATATGCCTTAGAGATAGACGATATAGGATATATTTTTCAAGTCTAGAAGGGGTAGAGAGGGAGCAGTAAGTTGTGAGAGTGTTTTACAAGAGCTGGACTTTACAGTTATGACAAATAGGAAATCTCAACATATAAAGGGATCCATCAGAAAAAAATATATTAATAGACTTAACTTTTGCGGCTGGACAGTACATAATTTCTTATTTTTTACAATAACAAGTAACTGTGTATGATAAGTTTGATTGGTGCACATTATATTACCTTCGATAACTGGTAAAACTACAATGATAGTGTAACATGCTTTAATTGTTAATGTATATAACATAATTCCTTAGTAAAGCAATTGTTTCTACGTCTTAAATTGTTTTGGTTCTTTTTCTACTTTCAACTCTTTTTTTGATAAAGTAATTAAATGATATTAGAAAGTATCAAGAAGATGCAAAGTTACAAAAGCACCTTGTGCAAAAAAGATGCTCCAAACAGAAAATATGTTGGCTATATTCTGTGCAAAAGCTCTCATTGGTTTGCTTGCACATGACACATCGTTTGATGAGGATTACACCTTTTTTCCTGAGGTTGTCTGGTGTTAGACATGCTTCCTTTAAGGCTGTCCAGGTGAAAGAAGAAACTCTTAGGGATTGCCTAGTTTTCCAGACATGTTTCCAAGGACAAATTAGTAGAATGCCATTCTGGGAGCTCAAATTTTAGTAACATTCTACTTTCAACTTGAGGATTATGCTTTCTTTCTTTTCTGCTAACTGTTACTAGCAATAACAGAATAGAAGTAGAAGATTTGTTTTTGTAGTATGGAAAACCTGTTGAGTTTTGGATATTGTTTAAAGTGAGGGAAGTTTTAGAAAAATAAGGAGAAGTCAGTGCAAATAAAATGGAGAAAGTTTTGCATGATGCTAAACTCTGTCCTATTTGATAAGATAGATTCAACGAATGAGAAATAGCTTGTAACTTTCTTATTTCATCACATGTCATGTTCTTGCATATAGAATAGAAGTAAATAGAACTGTAAAGATAGTCTATGGTCAAGTGCTATAAGACTGTTTTTGGATGATACTAAAGTCTGTTTCTACGTCTGTCCTCTTGATGAAGTTAACAACATCATTATAAACCTTTTCCTCAGTGACTTTATGTTTCTCCTTCCTATCGACTTCAATGGTTCTGTCACGCTCCAAAAAGTGGGCTATTTTTTGAGCATCAGGGGGGGGACCTATGGTGGTATCCATCATCACTTTTTCTCTGTGACTTCAGTTGATCGGATGCCTTTCCCTTTAGTCTATGTCAAACTGTATATATTCCAGTTAGTAATGAACAGGAATAAGCCTAATAAAGATCTTAAAATATATTTATTCTTTTGTATTTTTTGAATAATAAACATGTTGTAATTTGTATGCTTCCAAGTTTGAAACTTGTTACCATATCTTTTAGACTATAGTATATTCATCCTAGTGATAAAACTAAATAAAAAAGCATTTTTAATATATAAGAATAAACATTAGGAAACAATTTTGATCTCTTCTTTACATTCTTAATCATAGAGAACCTCCTCACTTCTTTACAATGTATTGTTTATTTTTTACATTGGCTGAAAAAACTAACTCATATAAAATGAGACAGGAGAAATAATCAATTTTGTTGTAAACTTGAAAATTGACAAAAAATTTAAAAGAGAGAAAAAATGATGTAATTTCCAGTATGATTGGGGTGGCAGGGATAGTGCAGACGAAAGGTGGGGGTGGTGAGAGCAAGGGGTTAAAAGTATTGGGTGTTGAGTTTTGAGTTTATACAACTCGCCTCGTGATCGGAAAAGGCAAATTCATGGAAGACTGTTCCCCCTTGTCACGTGGGCTCTCTTTTTACTAACAATAATGAGTTATGATCCATTCATTTCTAATCCATAGATATGAAATTACAAAAAGTTGTAACGTAAAACATGAGAACTAGTAGTATAACTTAGGTATTACTAGATACATTGACCACTTGGCATTTGCTTAGCTTATCAATACTAAACAGTCTCTCATGTAACATATTATCATATGGTCCCTACCCCTCTCTGCATTTTTTTTTTGCAAACAACGAATCAAAAAAAATGTTTGACGACCAACGTGGACTATCCTGCATCTGCTGACTGATAATTTGATCGATTTATATAAACCAGCTAACAGACAACACAAGCTAACTGGAATCCCTTGGTCTATACAGTTTTAGATGACTAAAAAAAGTACAGCTCTAAATGCTTTTGCTGTTTTACATGATTCAAGAAAATATCCAGTTTTTATTTTTATCTAAACTTGTAAAGTTCACCAGTAACTATATTTGTAGCTTAAGGAATTTGTTCAAGTTTGTGTAAAAAGTTGTTTTCAAATAGATAAGCATGCAATATTTGAAAATCATGTCTCTATGTTGATTTTTTCTGGTCACCTTTGTTGACTTCTTGTTTTATGGATGTGGAAATACTTTGTTTCAATTGATGTGGTATTTAGTGGACATAATCCTTTATAAAGTAGGACTGATAAAGAATCATTGCTTCATAAGAATGTTGGCTTTACCGGTTGTTTAAACCATGTTCTTTCTAAACACTAGGGGTACTACTAGTGTAATGAAAAATCAATGTTGAAGAAACACATGATGAAATACTTGTTGAATTTCAAAAATGCTTTGAATGATTGTTTACTTACATGATCTTGAGTTTCTCATGATATAGTTTTTGGTATTGAATTAGATTCAAGTATCATTTTTGTGTTGAATTAGATTCAAAATACTTTTCTGTTTTGGTGTTTTGACGTGCTTACTCGGTTGCACGGGTTAAAACATAAGAAGATAAATCCACATCCTTTAAGTTTCGGAAATATAGTTAATGAATTTGTAAGAGAACTGTAAAGGCAAACAGAACATATAGGACATACATAAAATATAAACACGCTTAAAAATCCTTTATAAATCAAAGTTAAAACTTAAGCAAAAGTAGCATCAGGGAATGCAATCTTATTTAACAAACTGAGTGAGTATTTTGTGAATAATCTAATAGAGTACCCCCCCTATCGATACTTATGGGGAATAAAGAAATTCTTGAGTAAATTTAGGCCGCTAATAGAGGCTTCATATTGTCATTCTGATGCTTTCATTATTTCACTTAAAGTTATTTCTTTCTACTCTTATGCTTGACCTTTTGAATATCCTTGGACTATGATGCATAATGTTTTTATTGATTGGGTTGGGCGTATTGTAGTTCTTTAGTATACATTCATTCATGCCAAAATCTTAATAACATGATAACATTTATAAAAAATATTACACTCACAAAACATTCACCACAAAAAGTAAGGATAAAAAAGATCTTTCTTCATGTATCACTGATACAACAGTTCAGAAATATAAAAACTTGTTGTGTCACTATACAGTGAAATTTTGAAACTGTTTTATTACTAAGACAACAAATAAAAAAATTATTGTACTAATAATACAAAGCGACATTCATAAGTCGTTGATCGAATATCTATTAAAGGATCATAAGAACATTTGCTTGAATGTTTAAACATCGTATTAAATATTTGATACTTCTCTGATTTGGTGTGCACAAGAATGAGATTTTAAAGCTTTAACTCTAAAAGCTCATAAAACTCTAAAAGCACTAAAGCTCCAAATTCAATTACAAAACTTTAACTTTTAATAATTTGAAATATATTTATTTATTTTCTTTCTTAATTATGTAAATCCTATTAATTGTACTTATTTTTTCATTTATAGTATCATTAACATTGAAAAACATTTGTGGAGGATTAAAGGTTTGATTTGACATAGAGAAAACCTCATGACTAGGTAAGAAACTTTTATCATCTCATAACACATGATTCTGATAGATTACTCGTGACTTTTAAAACTTATTTGTTAACTGGTTAATGATTATTGCTGAAAGACTAAATATTGATATATTCTTCTAGGAGTTCACATAGCCCATCCAAGGATTGGATGAATTTTGCAAAGTATAGCAAAGAGTATATTGATGGCATTGAATCATTTCTAGATTTCGCTTACTCTTATAGAGATCCTCATGGAGAGAAAATTCAGAGTCCATTGCGAAATGTTGTAACATTCTTTGGAACCGAAGGAATGTAGTGTATGATAAGCTAATATGCCATGGATTCGTTAAAGTCTATAGTAGATGGATCAATCACGGGGAATAGGATATCAAGTTGAATGTTGATGATGATATGGATTACTCGCTTGATGATATTGATGGGTTGTTGAATGATCCATTTAGAGATGTTGCACAGGCTGGAGGAGTTTATGATGGTCCAAATGAAGATGCCAAGAAATTCTATAGCTTACTTAAAGAGGCAAACCAAGAATTATTTTCTGGTTGTATAGGTTTCTCTAAATTATCATTCACACTTCACTTATATTTGTTGAAGTGTTTACATAGATGGAGCAATGAATATTTCATTTCTCTTCTAGAGTTATTAAAAGAGGCGATGCCCGAGGTGAAAATTACTCAGTCTTACAATAAAACCAAGTCTATGGTTAAGAATCTTGGTCTGGATTATGATAAAATTGATGCATGTCCAAATGATTGCATGTTGTTCAGAAATGATCATAAGGATGACAAATTTTTTCATGCTTGTGGAGCTTCACGATACATTCAAGCTCCTTAAGTTGATAGTGAGCTTGAGCCTTCAAAAAACAACATCGAGTTTCAGCAAATACTTTGAGACACTTTCCATTAATTCCTAGACTCAAAAGGCTATTTATGTGCTCAAAGATGGCAGATTCTTTGAGGTGGAATGAAGAGGAACTTTCTACAGATGGCATTGAATCATTTCTGGATTTCGCTTACTCTTATAGAGATCCTCATGGAGAGAAAATTCAGTGTCCATTGAGAAATGTTGTAACATTCATTGGAACTGAAGGAATTTAGTGTATGATCAGCTAATATGCCATGGATTCGTCAAAGTCTATACTAGATGGATCAATCACGGGGAATAGGATATCAAGTTGAATGTTGATGATGATTTGGATTACTCGCGTGATGATATTGATGGGTTGTTGAATGATCCATTTAGAGATGTTGCACAGGCTGGAGGAGTTTATGATGGTCCAAATGAAGCTGCCAAGAAATTCTATAGCTTACTTGAAGAGGCAAACCAAGAATTATTTTCTGGTTGTATAGGTTTCTCTAAATTATCATTCACACTTCACTTATATTTGTTGAAGTGTTTACATAGATGGAGCAATGAATATTTCACTTCTCTTCTAGAGTTATTAAAAGAGGCGATGCCCGAGGTGGAAATTACTCAGTCTTACAATAAAACCAAGTCTATGGTTAAGAATCTTGGTCTGGATTATGATAAAATTGATGAATGTCCAAATGATTGCATGTTGTTCAGAAATTATCATAAGGATGACAAATTTTGTCATGCTTGTGGAGCTTCACGATATATTCAAGTTCCTTAAGTTGATAGTGAGCTTGAGCCTTCAAAAAAACAACATCGAGTTTCAGCAAATACTTTGAGACACTTTCCATTAATTCCTAGAATCAAAAGGCTATTTATGTGCTCAAAGATGGCAGATTCTTTGAGGTGGCATGAAGAGGAACTTTCTAAAGATGGCAAGTAAAGGCATCCCGCTGATTGTCTAGCATGGAAAGACTTTGATAGGGTGCATCCTGATTTTGCACGAGATTGTCACAAGTTGAGACTTGGCTTGTCAAGTGATGGATTCAATCCATTTTGAACAATGAGTATATCACATAGCATATGGCCTGTTATGTTGATGGTTTATAATCTGCCGCCTTGGATGTGCATGAAATCTGAATATTCCATACTTTCTTTACTTATACCTGGACAACGATCACCTGGAAATTACATTGATATTTACTTACAACCATTGATAGACGAGTTACAATTATTATGGGATTCTGCGGTTGAAACATATGATGCTTCCAGAAATGAAACTTTTCAAATGCGGGCAGCTCTTATGTGGACAATCAGTGATTTTCCTGCATATGCTATGTTATCTGGTTTGAGTACAAAAGGAAAGTTTGCTTTCCCTTGTTGTTACTACGGCACTATTTCTCGCTATCTTCAACATAGTCGGAAAATGTGATATATGGATCATCGTGTTTTTCTACCGATGGATCGTCCATGGAGATCAAACAAAATGTCATTCAATGGAAAAACTGAATTCAGGCCTCCTCCAGCTCCATTAAAGACAATTGATGTTCATAATAGCTTACTTTATTTTGAACATGTGTTTGGGAAGAAGAAAAAGAGATCAAATGATGGCCCATGGAAAAAAAGGTCATTTTTTTTAATTGCCTTACTGGCAGCACAAGTTGTTACGTCACAACCTTGATGTAATAGACATAGAGAAGAACATAGTTGATAGCATACTTTGAAATCTTTTGGATATTTCAGGAAAAACAAAGGATCATGCAAAAGCACGGTATGATTTGAAAGATATGGGAATCAGGAAGAACCTTCATCCACAAGATACAGAAGATAGTAAGAGAACAAAGTTTACAAAGGAATGCTTCTCAATGACAAATGGAGAGAGATCCCTCTTTTGTGGAGTTTTAAAGACAGCCAAGCTACCTGATGGTAGTGCCTCCAGCATAGCTAGGTTTGTGCACTTGGATGAAAGAAAGGTGTCTAATTATAAAACCCATGATGCTCATTTTACATTACTTGCTTCAAATACCAATTAAAAGCATTCTTCCTGATCATGTGGCCATTCCTTTGATTCGTGTAAATTCCTTCTTCCATCGTTTGTGCCAAAAAGTAATCACATTGGAGGAACTGGATTGCTTAGAAGTAGACATCATAGAAACAGTAAATCAGTTGGAGCGAATTTTTCCTCCTTCATTTTTTGATATCATGATTCATTTGCCTATTCATTTGGCGAATGAAGTGAGATTAGGCGGCCTAGTGCAAAATCAATGGATGTATTCCACTGAAAGATTAATGGGTATATTCAAATGATACATTCGCAATAGGCATTTTCCAGAAGGTTGCATAGCAGAGACACGAGTGGGAATAGATTGCATGAATTTATTCTCAAAATATCTACATCAGGGTGTGCATACCAGATTTAATAGAAGAGCGCGAAACAATGATGAATGTGACCCAAGTGACGCAGAACCGGTGAGTTTGTTTTCTAACAAAGAAGTTCCTTTAAGATCAAAGAAAACTGATCCAATTATTTTAGATGACAAGTCACTAAGTCAGGCATTTGCATATTTATTGGGAAATTGTGACGATGTTCAAGAATATATTAGGTACCTTAATTTGAATATAGCATTCTTTTTGTATAATTAATTTTTATGTTATTTAATTTATTATTTTAACAAATATAGTAAATGTATTTTAGAGAGCATTAGCAAGAGGTTAATAAAAAGTCACAAAGATCTTAATGGAGCAAAGCCGAGAATCATTGTCAAAACTTCTCCCAATGGTTTGAAACTCGTGCTTTGCATGAGGATGTGCCTGATTTGATAAAACAATTGTCTAGAGGACCAAATTCTGTTGCAAAATGATATTCTAGGTATCTCAAATGGATATAGATTCCATGTTAGGCAGCGTGATGAAAGGCGTAAAACACAAAATAGTGGTGTTACACTAATTGCCTCAACTACAAGCTTTGCAAGCTAAAAGGATAAAATTTGATTGCTGCGGATTTGACTTATTATGGTAGAATAGTTGATATTGTTGAAATAAACTACAACCATTTTAGGGTTGTTTTATTTAAGTGTGATTGCTATTAGGTTGAAAAAGATGTTTATGGCCTTACTTATGTCTATTTTAACAAGAAATGCTCTCAGGAAGAGCCTTTTGTGCTTGCATCTCAAGTACACCAATGCTTCTATGTGCAAGATCCATATGATCAAAATAAACATTATGTTATGAAGACTGTTCCAAGAGACTTGTTTAAAATGGGTGATGAAGTTAAATCTAATCTCCAACAAAGTTATGAAAATGAGCCATCTGAACATTCGAAGGGTCCATCTATACCAAAAGATAATGCTGAAGTACTCTTAAGAAGGACTGATTTACCAGAAACAATCATTGATGTGCCTGTGGAGGAATTTTTCAATTAACAACTTCAAGTCGAGGATGAAGAGGAGATTGAATATGAGTTCGAAGATGAGTCTGAAAATGAGTATGACGATGATTTTTCAGATGCATTTGAAGACGAGTCTGAAAATGAGTATGAAGATGAGTCTGATGATGAAGTCGATTCTGAAGAAGACACACCATGAGTTTCATATTTGTTGTGATGATCATATAGTGCTCACTCTCTGTTTTTGTATTATAATAGTTTTTTTTTTTGTAAAAAACATTAATATATCTAATCTGTGGAATGTAATATGTTTCCTTTTTATCTGATTATTATTTTATTGAGGAACCTATACTTCTAGCTGATTTTTGCTTTATTCGTTTTTTTTGTTATTCATATACTTTCTGCTTTCATTTTATTATCGGGCAGTTGGCATTAGAGGCATTAAACTCTGTAGTTTGAAGTTGCTTCTGGTTTGGTCGTTGTCCTGAGTTTGTCGCTCCGACAGGAGGTACAACTCTTTACCTTTTTATTAATTTAAGTAATAAAAAGCTCTCCAGTTTTTAATTGTGGATGCAGCCAACGACCTCTGTTGAGGGAAGAACCCCACCCAGGATTGGAAACATTGGTCATGTGACGCGAATAGCTAACAAACTTGTTCAACTAAGGAACAATAATAATGGCATACAGTCGCGGTCTGCAGTTGTTTGAAATATCATGTTCCATATGTTATCAATTTTTTCTGTTTGTTCATGTAGTTCTTCCAATTTGAATCCGTCCTGTTTTACTGTGGTATTCAGCTACACAAGGCAAAAGGATGTTTGCACTTCGAGTAGCTGATTTTGCATTTGATAAATAGAGATTTCTTAAGGTCCATTTGTCAGTTTCTAATACTAATGTGTTCTGCATTTTCATCAAGTGGGGCAATCAGGGGAAGTAATGAGAAGCATGACACTATTTTCACAGTACACAAGTTACTTCTTTATGCATATTTCATTGGTCATCGCATAAGTTGCTCTACTGATACTACCTGGTAGTGTAATTGATGTTCAATCAACTACTTCTCAATCCTTAACTAGTTGGGTTTATTTATATGAATCCTTAATATTCATTCTGCTTTATTAGAGCCCATTTGATTACAATATTGAGTCATGCCTTACAAAAAAGTAACTAATCCCACATGCACATTGTTATCTAAGTCTATATGGAGACTAATGAGTCTTATGACAAATACCAAACTTAATTAAAGTGTATCAACAATTATGCTTTATTTCAGTTAGTTGGTATTGCATAGATGAATCCTTTATATGAGAGATCCTGACTATGTGTGTATGATTTTATGTCTACTTCCTTTATTAGCACCTTTACTCATTATAGTGTTGCACCTAGATTGTTGTACGTATGTGTGTTTGACTTAATATGTGATTTAAAATGAGTTCTGTAATTACATTACTGTTTTGTATAAGTTCTGCAATATTATACAGTACTTTAATGTATAGATTCAGGAAATTTTGGATGTTCTGGAAATTATAGAAATTCTGAAAATTTTAGAAAGTCAACTATTGCAATCTACTATAATAAGCTATACATCTGTGAACCTTATATCAAAATCACATTGCTGCTACTTCTTTAACTTAAACAATCTTATTATTTTGTAGGTTTACTTACTATTGGAAACAAATTGAAGATATTTAACCAAAGAAAAAACAATGAATCAATCAACAATACTAGAGAACAAAGGGTTTGAATCCAAACAAAGCTCAAAGTCCATTGAAGAATCTTGATGTTGATATGCAATACCGATCAAGTGCTGAATTGGCTAACAAATTCAAGATTAAGAGAGAACAACATGCAAATGAACGCAATGATAAAGCTATGAAAGAACTGGCACCAATATCACAGAAAATAAAGAATTTTGAGGATTTCATTCCACAAGAAGGAAAGAGTAAATGTTTTAGGCACAAATCAGTCATTCAATCGTCTTCCAGGGAAGAGCTTAGAACCTCACGTATGATTGCAGGGAAAGAACAAACTAAATAGAGGTTATTTCAATTTGAAGAGTCCATTCAAGATAATGGAACTAAACTTCCTATGAATAACTCTAGGTTCCATATGTCATTCAAGAAAGATGTTACTGCTTCAGCACATGCGACTGGAACAACATTAGGTAATGGAGAGGCACGACATGATATTCTTGATCTACCGAATTGCAAACAGGTAAAGAGGAAGCTGGTCATAAAGCTAGTACTCTTGATGAGTTTCTAAAAGATCAAGGGATACAAAGAATATGAAACAAAACGTGACAACAACACAACAAGTGATGTCAAATTTATGCATACTCCTATATTAATGAACATAACAAAGGATTGGATGATCGTGTGGAACAAGAAGAATTCAGTAAAGATGAAGGTGATGTCGAAGAGGAAATTGACATTGATTGTAGTACAAAAGGTATGTTTTAAACCTTGTATGATTTAGAACTCATTATAATAGAAATATCTTATTTGATGTTTGTTACATCAATCTAAAAATGTCGAAGCAAAAAAAAGTTCGAGGACATACAACATGTAAGAATATTCATGCAGGAAATTTGGAAGAATGAAAGGAGGTGACATTTGATAAAGGACAAGCGGTGGGACCAACTAATAAGATAGTGTCACAATTAAGAAACTTTATAGGAACAATTGCAAGGAATACTAGATTCATCAGCTTGATGTACACTAGCTGGCATGTGGTGCCAAAGGATACTAAAGAGCGTATGTGGGAATATGTCAATGTAAAAACAACCACTCTTAAGAATTCATATTTTATTTACTTACTGAAACTAAATATATATTTTTTTGCATAGTCCAAATTTCTACTTCCAGTAGAAGGAAAGAAGTGGGTGATGACTGGTCTTCCTGATGCTTGGAGGCGACACAAGCAAAAAATTAAAAAGAATATTTTTGATAAATGTAGTACCCATGAGGATATGGTAGAAAAATGTCCTGATGGCATTCCACATAATCAATTCCGCCAGTTGATCGAGTATTGGAAACACCCAACTGTTCAAGTAAGGTTAAAATTGTGCATTTCTACTCATCGACTAATTCTATGTCATATCTATTCTTTTTATACATATCAATTCAATTATCTCTTTGTTTTTAACAATAGGCTATATGAAAGATGAACTCTCAAAATAGGAAAAAACAAAAGTGGAGGCATCGAATGGGACCTATTAATTTTGCTAGAGTACGCGTGGCATTGGAAATACTTAGCTGACATTTCATACAAAATTTGATTTTCATTTTTTGTACTTAATAAGAACTTACTGATTTTTTAAAATTTCTTTTGATATAATCTGTAGCATGCAGCCAAAGACAACAACGAAGAACCATCAAAGCCTAAAATATTTATTGAAACTCGTACCAAGACGGGAAAGGAAATCTAGGTTGATACCCAAAATGCAATATTAAGTTTTTCAAAGAGGATTATTAGTGAACTTTATTCAGACTTAACATTTATATTGTGGGGATTTTGACTACATTAAATTTTAATCACGTATACCTTCTTCTTCTTCTTTTTCTTGTGCAAGTTCGAGGAGATATCAATTATTTGTCGAGATTGTTTAATTATTTTTTACGAAAAGTTTTCATAATATTTTAATGCTTGATCGCTTTTATTGGATTAGAAACGAATTAGTACTTAATATTCATTATGGATGCCAATTTTATTCAATAGGCTGAACTTCAAAATCGCCAAAATTCTGGGGAAACAGCTGATGATGCATTTAGGGCAGTGTTTAGAAAGGAGAAGCCTAGTCGAGTTAGGTGCTATGGTAGATCAGTGACAACAAGTTCTTTTAAGAAAGAAGTGGAAATTAACAATCTAAAACAAAAGCATGCCCATGAAATCACTTCTCTTAAAGAAGAATTGAGAGAAGAAATGCGACATTTATTAACTCAATTGCTGCAAAACAACCCTAGATTGAATTTTCAAGATATACCAGGGTGTGTTGGATCTAATATTTCTACACCTATTGATGCAAGTAGAGCACAAGCTGTAAGAGGCACAAATCTTCCATATTCTTCGGGGTCAACTCAAGATTCGGTTCTTGAAAAGGTATTTTGTATTTCAAATTCACTGTTAATAGTGTCAATATTGTTTTTCTTCTAGTTTATTTTGTGTTCTTGGTAGTGAAATTCAAAACTTATTTTTACTTCTCTAAGTTTAGTCCGCGAATTTATAACTGTTAAGAATGTTTTTGTTTTTGGTTTAAGCAATCGAGTTGTTAGTTGAATAACTGTTCTTTTAGTATTTTGCAATTGAGGAGACTGTGGCTAACACATTATGTTTTATGGAAAATGCCAATGGTGTTCAATTAAAAAATGATGACACTATTTTCTACCTTTAGCTTCTGAATCTAGCTCATTGTAAAGGCTATTGTAGCTAGTCTTTTAATGGTCTGTCTGCACCTTTATGAAGCTATTGCTATTTTATTAATATTGGTGTCTGTTAGCTAGGTGGTTGTGGCTTTTAGTATTAATGTGGTGCAGCCAATGATTAAAATGTCTACATGCTAGACAATTATAGTACTGTTGTTATTAGTATAGAGTTTAATGGTTTGCAAACCTTTACCTTTGTAGGGTAGATAAACCATCTAGAAATTAACCATTAATAGAAGATCTTGTGGGTAGATTTATTATGTTTGATAGATCCTTAATGGTTACTTGTTTAAACTACAGACAAGGCAGAGAAAATTGGAGAGGAAAATCTGCAGGGGATTTCCTTGCAGCCTGGTCCTCTATTTTTTGTTCACTGTCTGTTAAATCCTTACCTTGTTCAAGATTTTGTTTGTGTCTTTTTATAGCATTCCTTCTCATTTTTCTAAACATTTCTCTTGTCTGTATTTTTTGTTTGTGTCTTTTTTGTTCAATGTCTGATGATGAACCTTGCCCTATAGATGCAGTATGATGATGTTTGTGCCTTTTTTGTATGCACTAGAGATGCAGTCTGTTGATGAACCTTGGCCTATGCTGCAGTTCATTGAAAATATCATGTTCATGTTGTTATGCATTGATTTTTGTGGTCATTCTCAACTATGTTATGAATCTTGTTTCCAGTGGTCATCTCTGGTTTGTTTAAACTACTTGTGCATAATTTTTACATTGAAGTATACAACAGAAGACTGCACAAATTAAACTTTTGAAGTTTAATTTTTGAGAGCCAACAACAGAAGACTCCACAAATGTTTTAGTCCTTATAATGTGTAATTTTTACATTGAAATTTTATTTAGATATGGATTGGTTGTCTTACAGTGAATTTTCTCTGATTATGCACTTCCACAATTAATTCACAAACTTATAATTTTATTTTAAATGTGCAGGAAAATGCAGGATATTGAATTTGAATTTGGCCAGAAGTAAACTCGATCCATTGTGGCAAAAGATGAAGAAATTTTTGTAGTGTTGTCATATACGTTTGAATAACACTTTTGGGTTTTTGGAACTTGTTGATATTAGAGATCTTTAAGCAATCACTTTCTATGTTTTGGTTGTACATGAAATATTTCTCAAAGTTTATTTGAAATATATAGCTTCAATTTAATGATTAATTAGTTCATTTTGTGTTTTAGGTCACTTGTATGTATGTAAATATATTATATATATTTGTGATACATGTAGTCTTATAAATGTTAAAGTTACACTTAGTAAGTGTTTCTCTGAGTAGATAAAAAGTTACACTTTGAAAGTGTTGCTCTAGGTAGATATAAAGTTATACTTTGCAAGTATTGCTTTAGGTAGAAATAAAGTTACACTTTGTAAGTGTTGCTCTAGATGAGATATTAAATCAACACTTTATATGTGTTGCTATAGATAAGATATAAAGTAACAACTTATAAGTGTTGTTATAGCTGACATATAAAGTAACACCTTATAAGTGTTTCGAAAGATGAGATATAAAGTTACACTTTATAAATGTTGCAATAGATGACAAATAAAAGGCAACACTTTTTATGTGTGACCAATAAATCTGAAAAGGCAACACTTTTAATTGTAGTCTAACATAAAATAGGTGTTGCTAATGCACGTCTTCAAAAGGTGCCCTTATACCTATTTGGCTACGCTTTATAAGTGTAGCCAAAGATGGCAACATTTAAAAATTTTTGCCTAATGTCAAAGGATACACTTCTTTTGGGCAGCCCCTAAAAAGTGTTGCTAAATGTCCAAAAGTGTAGCCTTTTATCAAAGGCCATACTTTTTGCTTGTTTAGGCTACAGTTACGTGGTGTTGATGTAGGCCGAAAAAGGTGTAGTGGTAGAACTTAATATGGTTGATTTTGATGTTATCTTGGGAATGCATTGGTTTCATGCTTGTTTTGCTTCCATTGATCTCAAACAAGGGTAGTCAAGTTCAATTTTCCTAATGAACCGGTCTTAGAGTGGAAGGGGGTAACTCAACTCCAAAAGGTCGTATCATTTCTTGTTTAAAAGCTTGTAAAATGATAACTAAAGGGTGTCTTTACCATATAATAAGAGTCAAAGATCTTGAAATTGGCATCCCTCCTATTGAATCGGTCCCCATAGAGAAGGCATTTTCGGAAGTGTTTCCCAATAACCTGCCCAAAAATCCTCCCGAGTAGGAAATAAACTTTGGTATTGAATTATTACTGGATACAAATCCTATTTCAATCCCTTGTTACCGGATAGCTCTGACGTAATTAAAAGAGTGAAAGCTTCAACTGAAAGACTTGTTAGTTAAGGGGTTTATTCAACTTAGTATTTTACCATGGTGAGATCCAATGTTTTTTGTTAATAAGAAGGGTGGGTCCCTTAGAATGTGCACTGACTATCGTCAACTCAACAAGGTCACCGTTCCGAACAAGAATCCTCTACCTTAGATTGATTACTTGTTTGATCAACTCCAAGGGCTAGCTACTTTTCTTAAATTGACTTCAGGTCGGGTTATCAAAAACAAAGGGTGAGAGGTGAGGATGTAACTAAATGGCTTTCCAAACTAGGTATGGGCACTATGAGTTCCTAGTAATGTACTTTGGCCTCCCTAATGCCCCGACTACTTTTATGGACCTTAAAAATTACGGTGTTCAAGAATTAACTGGGTTCCTTTGTGATTGTATTATTGAAAATATCTTTGTATATTTGAAAAAGAGGGTGAACAAATGGACCATTTGAGGGTGGTGTTAAGATTCCTTAAGGAACACCAACTATTTTCTAAATATAGCAAGTGTGAGTTTTAGTTGAGATCGGTGGTGTTTATTCTTCATATTATCGCAACTGAGGGTATAGAGTTGATCCCAAGAAACTAGAGGCGGTTAACAGTTGCCTTAGACCATTGACTCCCACTGACATTAGAAGATTCTTGTGTTTAGCCGATACTATTGGAGGTTTGTAGATAGGTTTGCATCCATTGCTTCTCATTTGATTGCCTTGACCCAAAAGAGTATGAAGTTTGAGTGGTCGGAAGATTGTGAAAAACTATTCCAAGTATAAAAGGTTAGGCTTACCTCCGCTCCGGTGTTGACTCTGCTAGAGGGTACCAAGGTAGTATCCCATACTACTACCAATGCTAAGTACCTCTCTTTGGTCATTCATGATCATAATCCATTCTCATAATTAAGACCTACGTTCTTCATAACATATGAGACCTATTCCCCTATATAAACTAAAGGCACACTTGTGAAATGCATGTAAGGAATTCCATTCAACATCACACACTAAGGATATCTTGAAGACACCCTATTCCCTTTAATTTTAGTTAAGATTTGTGTAGTAGACCTAGTTTAGGTTGACAATGAAATACTATATTAAGTCAAACATATAACGCAATGCAAATTTAACAAGTATCAAAGCTAAGAATACATCATGTAGGGATCATGTCAAAGGTAGCTTCAATTCATACTTGTTCCATGTATGGGTGATATCCCATACTACCATCCATACTAAGTACTTCATCCAAGATAACTTATCTTACACTCTTGTCTATTTAACTTAACATTCAAACATAATAGAGCTACTTCCATAAAAAATATTGCATCATACAATCCAGGCTAAAGGAGGAAGGATAAAATAGTCCAAACCTAATGACCATGCAACCAATAATCTAGATTCAAGCTAATTCATAGGGGATAATGAATCCTCAACCCTAGCTACCATGAGAAACAAATCTCAAGCTATTCCATAAAAATCAAGCTACCATGAAATGCACCTTGCATGGACTTCAAAATAACATTAGCAGTATATAGTCTTCAACCCCTAAAGCATCCGTTACATGCTTTTGACCCAACAAAATAAAGATAGCATGACCAAGAATCCTTTCAACACAAGATCAAGCTAAACATGGGAGAGCCTTCTTTTTCCATACCAAGCTACCATGACATTCATAACCTCAAGCTACCATTAGTATTTCTACGCAATCCTCCATGAGATTCACATTCTCAAACCACCATGAGTATTTCAACTCAAGCCTCCTTGAGATTCACAGTCTCAAGCAAACATGAATCTACCATCTCAAGCTTCTACGAGATCTACAATCTCAAGCTATCACACTTAGCTCTTTTCTCACCAAATTAATTACACAAGAAAGGACTATTCTATTTAACTTCAAGTTATTCTTAGTTTATCATGCCTTGATTAATTTTTGGTTCTTAGATCAATCTAGAATCTATCGATGTTAGAGAACTTTCTTCTCCCATCTTGTTAATTTCTACTTTTAAAGAAGAAAGTGAACAACTCAGTACAATCACTTCATAATGAGTTCACCCAAAAATCCTTAGCAACCATGGTATACAATCCTGATAGTCGATTGTTACCTTCAATCTATCATGATCCATCCAATTAATATTAATTCATTCAGTTAGATCCTTAAAAGGTAAATCTAATCATAATTGATCACATAGGTTCAATTCCTACATTACCATTCCATATCATAGTTAATCAATAAGTTCTAGTTTAATTCATATCTAGGTTATCCTGTAATGATCAATTAGAATTCCAGACAATGGTATTATGAATTCAACTTAGAACCTTCGATCTAGCATGTAATGGCCTAAACACACCATGGTCACCTTTAACATCAAAACATAATTTCATCAAGGAAATCACATGAAAACCTCATATAATCACCATATAAAAATAATAGAATGATACCCACTACGTTGGATAATAATCAAGACTTACCCACAATGCGAACACAACCCTCCCTAGATTGTTGTCCTTTGGATTCATAATTGAGGTATAAACTATAGGAACTCCACTGATGGAAAAATCCATGGATGAATAAGATTTACATACCTTATATTATCGACTTAAACCCATATTTAAACCTAGTGCATTTCATCCTAAAAGTTGCCTCCAATTGCTTTTCTTCTTCTATGGTATTTTTTTAGAGAGGTTTTGAGAGAGAGATGTTTTAATTTTCAGTCTAGAGTCTAAATGACTCTTTTATTGTTTAAATGTACTATATATACCTAAAAACCTAAAATAAACTCCCATGTATTTATTTTGACGTAGGGTAAATTTTCAAATTCGTCCCTTAACATTGCATTATACAGGAAGACTATTGCAGGAACAAACTACGACAGCTAACGACGGACCGTCGTTGAAAGGAAGGCTCATTCATGCAGGTCCATCGTTTGAAATAGAGATTCATATTCTATGGGATTAAGATCCAACACCTATGTGTGGAGCAACGTACCCCATAAACGGGGTGTTAGTGGGAAGTCTAGTGTCCATGGCAAGCATTGTTTGACACTGCTAAAGTACTACTTTTCCAGCCTTTGTGTCTTATTTAAGGACCCTTTTTGGTTGTCTTCCAGGAGTTGTACTCCGGCGTTTAGACCCTAATCCCAAAACTTTACATTTTAAGCCATTCCATTCTCATTTTAGAGAAAACAACACTTAACACATCATAATAGATACCGACGCACACTAGCACATTCACACGAGTAATTACCTTACGTCTTCGTCGTTCTTATACATTTGACCGTCAAACTACTCAAACTAACTTCAAATTAAATAATTCACCATTTTTTGACCTTATAAGATCAGGACACACATGTTAGGTCTAGTTGGTCCTCATTCATTTTGGGGACCTTATAATATCCCCCACATGGGAAACATTCATCCTCAAATAACATCTTCCTAAACACTTCTTGAAGGATGATCTCTTCACTAGGATACAATCAGATATGCATTACCTCTAAATGCAAATACCTAAATCAAGGAAATGTTCAATTCCAAGCTAGACCTGTCTGATGCAACTCTAGACATGCATGAAGGAAACATATTTAATAACATCCAAGGAGAAACTAACATCTCATACCTATGACATGTTCAACATACTTCATAGATTCTAGAATACTAATTAACCCAATTACGTCACTACAAGTGACCACTCCGTGCAACTATGTCACTTTTTTTAACAAGGTCTACACACCTTCATAAAATTCAATGAAAACCATAGCAACATATAATCAATCATATACAGACCTCATGAAAAGGGCTCACTATCTCCCACTTTCGATTAAGACACACTTGTCTTTCTACTCATTAATTCATCATAATAAGGAAAATATCAAGTCTAACTGAGCAATTCAAGGAATCAAGCAAGTATGAAATTTTCATAAATAATGGACAAGGAACATAATGGAAACGGACATGAGGAGGTTGTTTTTTATCACCCTTGGATAATACCCCTTTAGAGGACCTTTATCCACATTACAAGTAGCAACTTGCTTTCCTTCCCTATCATTAGAACAACTCTTCCTCATATGGCCATTCTCACCACACCGATAACAACAATTTTTATCGACCAAACACCTATCCTCATGTTTATTACAACAACTAGGTAATGTAGATCGTGAATACTCATTGATATTCCTTTGAGGTCTAGGATTAGAAAACCTCTAATCCTTATACCTAGGAGAACTACGATAACATTGTCTCGGAAACATTTGTTAATTCTTAGAAGGACCTTGTCCATCGAACCATTATTATCAATCTTACTTCTCTATTTCTCCTTCATAAGTTTGGACGCTCTATTTGTTGAGCAAACAGCATTAGTCGGGATATATCAGCATCATCAACAATCATTTTCATACGACTCTGTTTGTCTACTAGTTAAGAAACCCCCGAAATGAACATATTCATATAGTCTTTAGGGTTTTCTACCCCTGTACTAGAATCTTTGCATTATTTGTACAAAGCTTGAATTATATTTTTCAATTGGTATACGGCTAGCTCCGCTTTCATACTAGATGTCAATCCCATAATAGAAAGAGTCTTATGAACCTCATCTATGAACCCATTTGGATCCTCCTTTGAGCAACTAAATTCAAGAGGGTTCATTCTCAAGAACTCCCCGATCCAATAGGAAATCATATCCCTATAGGGTTTGCCACAAACTCCCTATTGTCTTGGGTCATTAAGGCTTGATCCAACAAATTCATAAGAATCCAAAACTCATCTTGAGTAACAATCCCCACTTGTGGATCATTAAGAACATGAGGAGGGAGTTGATTTTTTTTGGGGGAACATCTTCATCCTCTGTGCAATATCCATTCTTTATAGCAATATCCCTAGTGTTAGCCATTACCTATGTACAATCATAGGCAAACATTAAAAAAGGGCCTAGTAAAGCCACACTCAATAGAATGACTTAGAAAAATAAGTGAGACTTTTCTTAAGCATCCCATATTCTCCTATTCATATATGTGTCACGACTCACATCGATGAATAAGACTCGACTATATGTGGTTTTGAGACATCCTAAGACCATTTCATAACCACATGCTCCGATAGTAAGTTTTTCATGACTGGGGAGCACCTCTTAGAAGTAAAATGGTGTACTTGACCTCTCGGAGGTCTCATACAATCCCTTAGACACCTTTCATTGAATATATATGAAAATTAGATAGATATTAAAACTTTTTCTCAAAAATATAATGCGGAAATTATTTCACAAAATAGAATCCTTTATAACATTTTTCTTAAAAACCATTTGCGAAAACATGAATACAAATGACGTGGCACACAGACCATAAAAGTCTTAACATAGAAAAGGACATAAAAGACAACATAGGGGTGATGTGCTCGGATGCTATGAGGACTCATGAATATTCAATCCTTGAAATTGTTTGAGGCAAAGCCCCGACTACACCCAAATATGTATAACAGAAGTAAAAATTGGATGAAAGCTGCAGGGATAGGTGGAGTTTACCAACTCACAGGTGAACCCCAGATTCTATTGGAAGGGTGGATTAGAATCCTTACCTAGAACTGCACGCATGAAATAAAAATCCAACGTCCCCAGACAATGGAACGACACTACGGATAAAAATATACTTTTTTAGAAGACGGAATATAGAATCATACTGCTATAAAAAGATTAATAAATATAACACTGAAACAGGATCTCTGATAGCCTCCATGGCTGACATCCTACATTATATAAATTAAATATGCATGGAATGAACACATAATCATATGTCGTGAATGCATATATATAAATGCAAATACATGTAATGCCCAACAATGTTCTAGTAGTGGTAGTGCCTTCGATTATCAAATCGTCATCAAATTCACTAAGATTTGGCCATCCGTGTCTCGTACGTATAAATATAGGCAATGGTACCTTCCCGTTATAGCTCTGAAGAAGAGCACATAGAGTTTAATGTCATTGACTCGTAATTAATTTGTGTTATATCAATCATGTTTCCATTCTTAGCTCGTTTGTACTCTTTTCCTCACATATTTGTAATCACTTTCGTATCACATGTAAATTCTCGTATAACCATATCCTTGTAGATTAATCCAGAAAACATTACTCAAACTACGAAAGGTTAATTATATCTAACTATGTTAATAAAGATATATAGGTTCTTCACTTAATATCTAAATATCTTTCCATAATGGTTTGTAATAAAAAGTATTTCAGAAAAACAGGTGCTTCAGTAGTATGTATTACATTGAAGAGTTCAAAAATCGACATATTTTTTGCGTTTTTTTTTTAAAAAAAATGAATCGAGGAAGGAGGACTGATTTCAAACTCTTATTATTCCTGCCTAATATTTATAAGTAACAATACCTAAAAAATAACAATATATACACAGAGACCTAGAGTGAGTTGAATTGAAAAATTGTCACATCGACACCTACTAAGCTTTATAATCGAATTATTAGAATATTAAAATGATGGAGTCGTAAAAGCATATCATATGAAATAGCATTGACTTTAACGGAATGTCTTTCTATCAATAAAATAGTAAAACAACCTTTAACGATTTAGGAATCTTAAATTCATGATAAAAGGATGTAACACTTAGCCTTAACATACCTCAATTCAAGGTATTGTGGTATAAATACAGACTATATCCCTTCCTTAGAGTATGTAATCTACAGAAAATCATTTCACACAACCACTATAGGCATAATATAACATGTCAAGGTCAAAGTACAAATTTAGAGTTTACTAGTAGACTTATTAGGTTGTGAGACCCTTTTAATATTTATGATTCACTACATTTTGCTTCTCCAAATTATAACCCAAAATTAATGAAATAAACCAAACATATTTGCATCAATTTTTAACATTATGAAGTCCTATACAATAGCTAAAAAATTAAATAAGAGTATGTCTTCACTTCATCAATGACTCGGAGTATCGCCACTCCCCTCTTTTTCAACCCCAACATAACCTCAACCAAATACCAACCATGAATTTTCGAAACATTATAACTAGAAAAATAATAAGTAATACCATCCTATCATTGTTCAATAGAAACATGATAAATCAATTCACAGCCACCAATCATTATGTTGTGAGTTCATCCTATAGTGACATTTGGAATATTCTCCTTCTCTTCATAAGCAATAAGAGGTTAAAAGGAAAGAAACTTAAATTAAAGTTGATGAAGCTTATAGTATTTTGTCAAGTCTTTTCAATAACAAACAATTGCCTTAAACATCTATGTATTTTTAGCATGTCTTGTCAATAACAAATTGTTTCCTTAAACACGAGATGTTGAACCAAAATGAAACAATTTAAAAATTCCAATTCAATAATATAAACAACATTACACTAATTTATCATACAATTAAATACCGATCTATTCTTCTTCTTCTCTTCTTTACTCATATAAACAAGATTAACACACAGACAATGTATTTTTTTTAAAAAAACCATTAACAAAAACAACATAAAATACTTCAAAACAGTCTGACATTGTTCAAGTACCTAAATACAATTTTTTTCAATCATCTATTCGTGTAGTTGCTTATATATCATAGTTATACCTTTGAATCACTCAATAAAATAAAGGGTGAGAATTATAACTTCAAAACAGCAGCGACCACCAAGACATGAGACTCCTTCACATTTAAATATCCATAAAGTCACAACCAACGAGAAAGAAACAGGTACCATTTCTCTATCTTGGATTCTCAAGTGTTTTAATTTAAAAAATATTTTTTCATAACAAGGTATTGAGTGTCTTAGCCAAAGGAAGGACTCAACATATTTTTCAAGCTCACCAGGTAATTGTAAAAAGAGAATGAAAATAACAATCATGTTATTTTGATCTTTAATTATGTGTAAAACAATTATTTTTTGAAAATTTTTTCATAGTTAAATGGTCATGAATTTCTTGATCCCTTATTGACAGGAAACCTTATGGTTCCGTTGAATATTAATTAAATGGATTTTAGACAGTATGTCGTGTCAAATTTGACCTGAATATGATAAATTCACATTTTAATAATTTCTAAATATACCTAAACCACATGAATTTTATATTGTTATATCTTTGGAAATCATTTTTATAGACTCCAATTGAGTTGAAAGTTTAAAAGTTCATTGTTGATGGACTAGTAAGAAATACTCATTAATATGTGATTACAATTTTGAGGCCCGTAAAATGGTTTTTATGTCTCTCTTTGGAATTAAACTTTTATTTAGTATATAACTATTAAATGTGGTACATTCTGAATATAGTTATAATTTTAGATTTAAATACTATTTCTAAACTCTAATTTATATGAAATTTAGAAGGTTTCATCACAACAGTAAAATGTAAAATATTCTTCGTTATGAAGTGATTTGAGAATTGTAGGTTTTTTAGGTGAAGTTATTTTTTTAAAGATATTTCTGTATATTTAAAATTAATATAGGTGAACAATTATTCGACTATGATATAGAGGTCACATAGTTTTTCTTTATGTATGACTAAATTCTAGAGAAGTATTAAGTTCATGTGTTGGCTTAGACCTTCCTCATTATCTGACGAAATTAGTAAGATTTAATCTCTAGTTTTGATAATTTGTAATAAGTATCCCAATCAGAGTATATGATTGGATAAATGAATCGAGGGATAATGATATTTCACATGACATATATCAACATAGACTACTCTCCATCTGAGCTAGCTTTTGTTTTAAAATTGTTTTAGGTTTGATAACTTCTATTAGCTCTCCTTCACTGAGTAATATTTTATTCGATCAATGTAACTTGAGTTATTTTCCCTTCACTTAAACTAACAGTAGACTCTCCATTTGAGATAGTCCTTTATAAACGTATCAACTGAACAATCAATCATTGGGCATGTATATTACATCAGTAGTTACCCAATCTCATAGATATGCTATTTGAGATGCATACATATATTAATGAGACCTGAATTTGGTTTTTTACCTTTATTCGGACATATTATAATCTATTTAATATTTTATATAAAAAATTCTCAATTGCCTTTACAAATTCCCTTAATGTTAATTAAGTATTTCTTTCGATAGAGATAAGATATGAATGCAAAAAAATTGCATTATTTATGTTCATCTTAGATGAAATTTTTCTTCTTCTAACTCTTTTGAGATTAGTTAATATTTTTTCTTTAATTGTATATTGATGCATGAGTTTTTTTCATGATGAATTGAATTTTAATCTATCTGATAAGAGAATATATCTTCTAAATTTATTGAAACTTATATGTACCCTAGCGTCTGCGTTATTTATTCTTGATAGAAGTTTGATAGAGGTTTGAAGTTGATTCATTGAAAGTGAAGTCACTACCATCATGTGATTCAGGTTAAGAAGGAAAAAAGACTGTTAAGATGGAAAAAAGACCAAGATACATTTCATCCACGCAAGAGATAATTTGACTATTCTGATATTCTCAATAGGTCCCACATGATATGAAAATATAATTTTGGTGTTTTGTAATTCTAAATGTCTTAATAAACTCAAAAGATATGAAGCAAAATGAAAATAACATCATGTAAAATATATAAAGTGACACACACAAACACACACACGCACACACACGCAGGCGCGCGCGCACACACACACACACACACGCACGCACGCACGCGCGCGCGCACACACACACACACACACACATACACACACACACACAGTGACACACACACACAATTGCAAGACATTTCATATTTGAGTTGCTTTTTAGCAACTTTTTAGTAGCATTCATGTCATTCTAGACACATAAATTGTATTATATGATATTCAAACAAAATTTGAATTAAATCCAGTTCATTGGGAAGAATAATTAATTTTGGCTTTACAAATAAATAAGTTCATCTTATTAAATTCAAATCTCAGGTTCATTTCATCTTGAAGCCCAAATTCATGCCATGTGTCACAGTGACTAGGCATCCAACACCAACAAGGTGATGCCACGTGTCCAAATGAGGTGGTAGTCCCAGTATATTGCTAAAATGAATCACAATGATCCATGTGTCAAAATTATATCATTTGGCCAATCACAAACAACTTTTTCCACTCCCTACAACTATAAATAGGAGATAGACATGACATTCAAGGGGGCCCAGAAAAACTATTCAACAACCATTCAACATATTGGAGAAAGCTACAACATCAACATTCATAGTTCTTCGAAGGACGGATCAACGAATTTCTTCCCGGAGATCGACCTCTTGAGTAGGTCTACATCATCCAACAATTTAGGAAGATGCTACTTAAGGCCCTTAAATCGCGGAGAAACTTAGGAGAGAGAATCAACAAATTAACATAATTGTACTAACAATGATTAAATAATAAAATCAATATTTTCATTAATTAATTTTACTTGTTGTTAATTTTTTGCGCATACAAAAGTTTGTTGCGAACAAATTTTGCACGGCCAGTGGGACCTAATCTGCTCTTCGTCTCTTTCTCTTCCATATCAGAAACTACAAAGGCTACTACTGCAATGCCGTTCAGAAAGAGTTGTGATTTTTCTATCAAGGACTCTACAAATATCTTGTCTGCTGGTCCTAGTCATGTTGGCCAGGTCACTTGGAGTAATTTCAAAAATAGTGGGCTTGATAGATCTGAATACTTCATTTCTTTGGAGGCGCTAAAAAGCAACAACTCTCATACGATAGTTCTAAGTGAAAAACCTAGGGTCAATCTCACATCAATTCCAAATAAAACACATAACATCACTACTATAAGTTCATCATAACAATCACATTCGAATCGAAGTATAAATAACATAAAATTAAAGGAAATAGGGCATAATACCCCCACATCATCCTAATAATTTAATCCAAAGTTAATTTACTCAATTCGATAAAACAAGACCCTTATCAAAGGCCATAACCAACAATTTAACATAAAAAACTACAATAATCAATGAACTAGGTCAAATCGATGTAAATTCATAAATCTAATACAACTTCGATATCAATTTAATTCTATTATTACATTAGTGAATAGCCCCCACAAAACTAAACAAGAATTCATCAACATTAGATCAATATCAAGTAACCCAAACCATACTCAAAACTAGGGTTCATCAAATTCATGGGTTCATCCAATTCATGTTAAAATAATCAATAAAATATACGTTTAATCATTATTTATGTTTATAAATCATTAATGCAATCACCCATGGTATAATCATGAAATTGGACAAATTAACTAAGAAAATTTGGAACATTCTTGAGAAACGGGTCTCCTTGATGAAAAGAGATTCAAGGATCAATATCCATACCTGCATGAAGCTAAGTCTTCACATTGATGAAGAATTACAACTTAAAACGTCATCTCCAAGCTTTTCCTTGATTTTGAACTTCAATTGAGATTTTGGAATACTTAAGGGATTTTGGGGTTTTGATTTGGAAGAATGATATCTTCTAAGTGTTTAACAATCATATATACATTTAAAATACCCAAAATACCCCTTCGGAACTGAAAATGTTTATTTTTGTAGTGGGGTAAATTTAAAGATTCACCCCTAGCTTGGAAGTGAAACTGCACGCAGGGACAACACTTAGATGCCTTCCCCATCGATGGGGGGTAAGCCCATTTACGGGGCGTGCTGGCAACCGTCGATGGGTTCAGAGTCTTAGAATAGGTAGCATTGCCACCCATTCTAAGTATCTACCCAGTCCCATCACCAATGGACCGTCGAACAGGCTAGTGTCCGTCGAATGGTTTCCGTAGGTGAACTTCCTTTTGGAAGTTTTGGCCACCAACTTATGTCCTTTCTCAAGGACCCTTGGATGGTCCATGGGTATAATTTCCCGGACATTTCCAAAACAAATATGATCTTCTATGAGTTTAACACCTCTTACATAAATTTCATTAAGAACGAACACTTAAAACTCAACGTAACATGCCTAGACACACAAGGTCATTTCAAGGCACATCTTTCGAATGTCATGGACGTTCTTGGACGTTTGACCTCCAAACTCAACGAAACTAGACACACTACCTATAAATGCTATAATAACTCAATTAGGTACCTTATAACCTCATGAATAACACATAAACACGTGGAACCACATATGAAGTGCATGGCTGACTTAGTCGTTGAACCTCTTAGTCGTCCTTTGCCGTTTGACTTCCAATGCACCTAATAATTTAGATACTTCCTCAATACGATGTATTAGACATATTTAGGACCTTATACCATCAAGAAAAAAATGTTAGGCTCTAGTTCTTCCTTTCACGGCCCGAAATCACCCCTAGAAGTTAGGATGAACCCACATTTTGTGACCGGGCGTACTTGACTTTTAGGGGTCTCGTACAATCCCATCGACTAGAATTTATTACATAAAACAAAAAAAAATAGTGCGGAATTAAAACTTTTCACGAATAATTTTAATAAAAAGGAAATCTTCATCATTACTTAAGTTATCTTATCGTCACAAGCCAAACATAAGAGACGCCACATAATATCTTAGGGACACGGATCTTAACATCAAAATCAAATACATAATAAGCTTTAATAAAAAACTAGGAAACAACAGACTCTGTCCCAGAATATATGAGGGTACACCAATTCTTCAGATAGTTAATTTCCCAAGCTTCACCTTCGAATATTCCAAAAAGTCTTCAACCTATACCTATAGAGTATAGAAAGTATAAGTTTAGTACAAATAATTTACTATGTATGGCATATGAAAAAACATGCGAAACGAATCCTTTTAGTAAAATAACTTTTCATAAAAGTAAAGTAAAATATTCAAGAATATAAAAGCAAAAAATCATAAGAACCATCACTTAACACTTAGATAAAATATTCCATAATTTTAAACCAAAAGAGACCATTTAGGGTAACATCAAAAACATTACAATAAACTCCAACAAATGTTGCAATGAACAAATTTGAGCATTAGTAATGAATCACTTAAGGCACTCACAATGAATTATCCTATCCTAAATGAATGAACTTCCAAGGCCAAGCGAAAGAGAAAGTAAACTTATTTTCAATAAGAGTTTCACTCCCTTGGGATTATCCTAAGACTCACTAAGCTAAGACACGAAGGAAATATGCATATGAATCCTTCAATACACACCAAAGCAACCCTCAAGAATACCCCTTTCGTCTAACAAAACTCGGGAGAAACAAGCCCCTCAATCAATATAAGGAAATTAAAAGACACCCAACAAACCACTAAAGTCTTCCCTTTTGGAATAACAACTTAGTGCACTGAGTAGATAGCATCCCATAACACCACCTATTCTAAGTAGTTCATTCTTTTAGAAGCTTTGGCACCTAGTCTTCCCTTTCAGAAGGTCCTACCAAGTGCAATGAGTAGGTAGAGACCCATACCACCACCTACCCTAAGTAATATGCTCTTTTAGAAAACTTAGTTCAATCAATTAGTTTGTTTAGGGTAAGCTTAACCGACTTAGACCATGAGAGATAGACATCGAATCCCAACATTAACCCTTATCGGATACGGGATCCTCACTTTCCAAGAGTAAGGTCATTCTTTTTAGCTTTTACATGGCTTTCTTAATGGCTAGACCTATTCAGGCGCATAGTTAAGGGATGATGATATTGTTATAACTACTCATTCTCTACTCAGGATGAGTGATCATCTAAATAAGTATATTGGAATACAACATCTCAACTCACAAAGTTTAACCACCTCTTCTACATATCCTCTCCATGCTAGACATAACCCCCAGGGATTCTAAACACTTTAAACTAAAGGTTAAGGCTAGCTAGTGAACAACACATCTCATCTTTAAAAGGGATTTTATGATCCAACCTATCTTAGAATGTTCTTAGGATGTCGTGAGGTTGCTAATAGACACTTCATCTACACTCACGAAGAGTGTCCACCTCAAAACTCCTCTATTTACTCAATTTATCTCATTAAAGTGTGTGTGTACTTTTTATCACATCTTTCATATAAGAATAATTTCACTAACATTAGCTTCTATACATGTTTTAGACCTACATTCATCAAATACACACTTGACATGCTTTACAAGTCATATACTTTGCCTAGGCTAATCTAAGCAAAACATGCTATTCAACTTCACAAAACAAAGAAAAGACATATCTTCAATATAACTCCATTTCATTTACAAGGACTTCAAACTATACTCAAAAATCATGCTAACTAATATCATGTTTGTAAAATAAACACTGCCACCAAGAAGGTGGACGATACCACTCAAGAGCAATTCGCAATTAGAACTATGCAATATAAGAAATTTACCATTTAATCAATCCATTATCAAATATGATAAATTTATCAATATTTCATCATAATAAGTCCCTTAGGACAGTATCTAAACAAAAAACAACAACATACGAAAACCAAAGGTTCATACCCTACCCAAACATGCTCATTTAACCTATTTCTTAAGCAAAAAGTTTGAAATATGCATATACATGAGCTCATTATGTTTTTATCATGAAAATAATAAATTAATACATGAATAAACACATTTAAATTATTAGAACACTTTTACAAAAACACTCATACTTAAAATAATAGATAGAAGGAATATGAGTTTGAAAACCCTTTTTGAAATCTTTTGGAAATTACTCCTTTACTGGAAGAGGGTTCAAGTATTGATACAATACCTCAAAGAGATTAAAAACCACTAATTTTAGATTAATATAGACTTCCAAACCATCCTCCATGCCTTCCTTGAGTCTTAGCTCTAATGGTGAGATTGGGAGAGTTTTCTTCAGAGAGGGATTTAGAATATTTGAAGTGAGGGGTCTTGTATAGGTCTAGGGTTTAAAAATTACTTAGTATTACTTAAAAACACTAAAAATATCAGGCTAGGGTACTAAAATACTTGAGGTGAAATTACACAAAACACCCCAAGTAGGCAGCAACGTGCAACAACTTTGTAAGGTGCCAATCGCTGAACCAAGCTACTGCGTCGATTTATCGACGCTCCGTGCTGCTGGGCGTCCATTGCATCAGAGACTGGTTTCATGAGAGGGATGAGTTTCCCACAAAGTATGGGATGAATCCCCTCTGTCGATGGGGCGTTGATGGGCCTACACCCAGTAGACTGCTTCGTTGTTTGGGCAGTGTATTTGGCAGTCTTGTCCAATTCTTGTGCCCTTCATCCACTGCCCTTTGTGGGTCCTAGGTGGGGTCGTGCCTGAAAGTTATACCTATAAAAAAATTCTTATAAGTCGTAGGAACATCCCACCTCAGTTTCAAGGAAAACAAACACGTAAAACTCACTCAAACACACCAAGACATAGGAACACTTTGTAAGGCACACCTTCTAAATGTCATGGACGCTCTTAGACGTTTGACCTCAAAACTTAATAAAACTTTACATACTGCCGAAGGAAACTAAAGAAAGTCATTTTAAAAAAAATTAACTCATGAAACACTCTCAATGACATTCGTCCCCACTTAGAGGTGTTACATTCTCCCCCACTTAGAATAACATTCGTCCTTGAATGACACAAAACTTTTAAGAACAACAGGGTGTACTAATCATCACTCAACGCATTAAAATCATGATCGAAACACTCAAAATCAAAGCATCAACTAGGAAGGAGTTTTATTTGACACCTTCAAACATTTAGAAACATAGGCAACTCTTGCAAACTTCAAAATTTTCAAAACTCACCCTTAACCTTTTCCTATGAAGGAACTTCCTTCTCCAAAATTAAACATTCTCATATACAATACTTTTTCACACATTGAAACTTCAATTAAAGACAAAAAAAAACATTTTTTTTATCAAAAATAAAAAATTTCACTGTGAGGTTCACTGTGCTCAATGTTAAGCATACCAATTTTTTCAAAAATTCATTCCTTCACCAATTCATAAAGATCAAATGATCATATGAACTTTAAACTACATCATTTCATAACATAAAAATAGAAATCATAAAGAGTAAAGACTTATAAAGATCATCAACTCCGGACTAGTTATCCTTCCTAGCTCCCATGTCATAGGAAGGGTTCTTTTTTGGAGCATTAGCATCTAGGGAAGCTTGATTTACCTATTTCCCTCTTTCTTTGATGTGGGGGTAATCCCTCATTTGGTGGACCTTATTACCACATGCAAAAAAAAACATCTTCTCAGGCAAGACATCTGCCCAAATGTTGCTTCCCACAAGTAGGGCACCTAGTCCTCTCAAAAGAATGGTATCCGCCTTCGGAATTTTGATTTGCAGCCCTATCCTTGTGTCCCATGGAAGAATCTTGGTTATAGAACCTCTTCTTAGGATTTTGGTGAATAGAATCGTCAAACTTAAGTCTTTTAGCCTCTTGCATTATCTCCCTAATTTTGGACTTCACAAATTGTTGTGCATAGTCCATGAGCATAGAGATGTCCATGTCATTAAGAAGCATTGTCATACGACACTCTTTCTCCACAAAGCTACACACTCCCATACAAAATTTGTTCATCTAAGCCCTAGGGTTTGCTACCATTTGTGGGTTATACTTAAAATGTTGGGTGAATTTAAAGAGTACTCTTGCACACTTATCACACCTTAACAAAGGTTCATGAATTTAACAATCTTCTTCTACCTCCACTGTACGGGAAAGAACCTATCTAGAAAAGCATATTTTAATTTCTCCCAATAAACCGTACCTCTCTCTAAGGGTCTCTCAATTTTCCATTTCTCAAACAACACTTGAACCATATCTTTGAGTTGGTAAGAGACTAACTCCGCTTTCTAACACAGGGTCACACCCACAACATCTACCACTTTCAAACGTCATCTATGAAACCATATGGATATTCATCAACCTTAGTGCCATGGAATAAGGGAGGGTTCATCCTCATGAAATCCCAAATTCTATAAGCGGAGTACTAGCATTAGGTTAGGGTCCAACTCCTTGGTTAGCTTGCGCAACAAAGTGATTGTTGCTGACATTAACTTGAGTTGTCATGAATTGGGTCATGTTCTTCAGGGAAGCCCTCAACTCCGCATTAGTTATATCTCCTTCAACTAAAGGATCTTGAGGTATAGGAGCCACTTTAAAATCTTGAGGCTTTGGAGTCAATCGAGGTTATTGAAGGGGAACCTTCTAATTCTTTCCTTCTAAACTCACAATAGGAACTTGGTCAACATGGGGACGTACCCTCTCAATACCTACACCTCCCTCCTAATTTCTAGCGGTAGATGTCGCCGTATTAATATCCTATAAACATAAAGAGTAAATGTGATGAGAAGACACCCTATATGACTCAACTCTAAGGCACGCCATTAGAATAGAGAAGAAAGTTAAACTTCTATCATCCTATAGCCTCTTGTCCATTGATGTGTCGCGACTCACACCAATGACCAAGATGCTACTAGATGTGGCTTGTGAGACTTTTAGAACCTAAACTATTTCCCATAACAATATTCCTTTCAAACCAAGTATGTCATGACCTGAAAGCTACCCCCTAGAAGAAAGGAGGAATCCTCGTTTGATGGCCGAGCGTACTTGACCTTTTGGGGTCTTGTACAAGCCCTTCAACTAACATTTATTACATAAAAGATGAAAAGTAGTGTGGATTTAAAACTTTTCATGAATAATTTTATTAAAAAAGAAATCTTTCATAAATACTTAAGAAATCTTATTATCACAAGCCAAACTTAAGACACGACATATAAAAAATCATAGGGACATGACCCATTACATTGAAAAAGAATACATAATAAGTCTTAATAATAAAAGTAGGAAACAATATGCTATGTCCTTGAATATATATGAGGACATACCAATTCTTTAGAGAGTAAATTTCCCAAGCTTTGCCTTCAAATCATCCAAAAAGTCTCCAACCTATACTTATAGAGTATAGAAAGAATGGGGTTAGTACACATAATGTACTAAGTATGGCATATGTAAAAACATGCGAAAAGGGACATTTTACTAAAATAACTTTTTATGCAACTTAAGTAAAATATTTAAGAATATAGAAGAAAAACATCATAAGAACCATCACTTAACACTTAGATATCAGATTCCATTTTTTTAAACCAAAAGGGACCATTTACAGTTATTCCAAAACTTTACAGTAAACTCCAACCAATATTACAGTGAACAAATTTGAACCTTAACAATGAATCATATAATGAACTAAAATTAAATTATTCTATCCTATATGAGTGAACTTCCAAGGCCAACTGAAAGAGAAAGTGAACTCATTTCCTGTAAGAGTTTCCCTACCTCAGGATTATTTTGTCACTCACTAAGGTAAGACATGAAGGAAGTATGCATAATCCTCCTTCAATACACACCAAAACAACCCTCAAGACTACCCATTTTGGCTTACTCAAATCGGGAGAAACAAGCACCTCAATCAATGGAAACACATTAAAACACCCAACAAACCACAAAAGTCTTCCCTTTTGGAATAACTACTTAATGCAATGAGTAGATAACGTCCCATACCACAACCTACCCTAAGTAGTACATTCTCTTAGATGGTTTAGCACAAAGTCTTCCCTTTTAGAAGGTCCTACCTAGTGAAATGAGTAGATAGCATCCCATACCACCCACCTACCTTAAGTAGTACGTTCTTTTAGAAGACTTGTTCAATCAAATCTTATTTAGAGGGTTATCTTAACTGATACTGACCATGTGAGCTACACATGGAATCCCTTTATTAACCCTTATCGTATGAAGGATCCTCACTTGCCTAGAGTAAGCTAATTCTTTTTAGCTATTACATGGGTTTCGCAATGGCTACACCTATAAGGGCGCATAGTATAGAGATAAAGAGATTGCTATTAAGTAATCATTCTCTACTCACGACGAGTACTCATATCAACAGTTACATTTGAATATAACATCTCAACTCACGAAGTTTAACCACCTCTTCTTCATATCCTCTCGGTGATAGACATAACCCCCATAGATTCTAAACAATTTAAAATATAGGTTAAGGATAGCGATTGAATACCACATCTCAACACACGAAGAGCATTCATCCACCGACCTATCATATAATGCACTTAAGATGTAGTGAAGTTGCAAATAAACACTTTATCTCAAATCACGAAGAGTATCCACCTCAAAACTCCTCTATTAACTCAATTTATTTTCATACATTCATTTAAGTGTGTGTGTACTTGTGAGCACGCCTTGTATATAAGAATAGTTTCACTAAAATTGGCTTGAATACATGATTTTGTCCTACATTCATATATATACACTCATTTCTTGCTTAAAAAATCATATACTTTACCTAGGGATAATCTAAGACAAACATGCTATTCAACATTACAAAATATAAGACATGACTTATCTTCAATATCACATAATTTTATATAGTAGGCCTACAAATACACAAACAAAATACATACTAAGTAATATCAAATTAATCAAATATACACCGCCACTATGATGGTGGACCATACAGCTCAAGCGCAATTTACAATAAGAACTATGAATTATATGAATATCACCATTTAACAAATCCATTATAAACGATGATTATTATCTCAATATTCCATCATTATAAGTCCGTAAGGGCAGTAGCTAAACTAGAACAACCACATAAGAAAAGAAAAGTTCATACCCTCCTATAACAAGCTCATTTAACCCATTTCTTAAGCTTTAAGTTTGAAATATGAATATACATGTGTTCATTAGGTTTTTAACATGAAAATCATCAATTTATACAAGAATAAAAACATTTAAACTATTAGAAATCTTAAAAAAAGATCCATACTTAAAATAAATGATGGAATGAATATGAATTTTTAAAACTCTTTTTGAAATCTTTTGGAAATGACTCCTTGAATTGAAGAGAATTCAAGATCGGACACCATACCTCTAATAGAAGGATACAAACTATTTTTTGATGAATACACACGTCCAAACCATCCCTCCTTGATTTCTTTGAGTCTTAGCTCAAATTGTGATTTTGGGAGAGTTTTCTTTAGAGAGGGAGTTTTGAATATTTGAAGTGAGGGGTCTTGTCTAGGTCTATGGCTTACAAAAACTTTAATATAACTTGAAAACACTAATATATCATACTAGGGTCCTAAAATACATGGGGTTTATTTACACAAAACACCCTAAGTAGGCAGCAACCTGCAGCAACTTTGCCAGGTGCCAATCAACGACCCAAGCTATTAGGCGTCGTTTGATCGACGGCAGATGCTACTGGTCATCGATGGCATCAGAGACTAATTTCATGGGAGGGCTGAATTTCCTACCAAGAATGGGACGACACCCCTCAGTCGACGGGGCGTCGGTGGGCCTACGCCTAGTACACTGCTCCGTCATTTGGGCATTGTTCTTGGCCGTTCTATCCAATTCTTGTGCCCTTCATCTGGGGCCCCTTGTGGATCCTATGTGGGGTCGTGCTCAGATGTTTAACCTCTAAAATAAGTCTTCTAAGTCTTAGGAACATCCCACCTCAGTTTCAAATAAACGAACACGTAAAACAGACTCAAGCACAACAAGAAACAATAACACTTTCTATGGCACACCTTTCGAATGACATGGACGTTTGACTTCCAAACATAACCAAACTTCACACACTATCTAAGAACAATAAAGTAACTGATTTTAAAAAACATTGACTTAAAAAACAACCGCGAAGCTCTAGTTCACCTTAGTTCTTTTTGGGTCATTACATCACCTAAGTCATTTTTGGGGTCTTACAACAAGTCTACCAAAAACAAGACACAACATTCTTTACTTATCACATATAGCATATCATTTTTTGAACTCATATAGTCAAGGAGGAAGAACCATACATCAACATATTAGACTACAAATATAAGGTTAATCATCCAATTCAATATCATAATTGAAGTCTAATTAACATAAAATAATGAGAATTCGGGAAGTGTACTACCACTCAATCCTCAACACATCAATCCGGTGCTAAATAATCCAATTCAATACCATAAGTCCCTTACCCATGGGCATGGACATCAATTCAATACAAAAACTATGTTACTCAATGAAACTAGGTAAATTCAATATATAAAAATAAATCTTAGACAACCTAGATATCAATTCAATACAATTATTACATCATTCAATAGCCTAGACAAAACTAAACTAGAATTTGTAAGAATTATGTCCAGATCATATAATCCATAAAGTAGTAAAAAAGTAGGGTTTGTCAATTACATGGGTTCATAGGTTAATTGAGTTAAAATGATAAAATTAATAACAATTCAATCAATATACAATGCTTTATAACCATTAATTCAAGAACCCATGCATAGATCATGAAATTTGATAATTCATCTTTGGAAACTTAAGAAAACTTCTATGAAAATTGGGCTACTTGATAAATAGAATTTGAAGGATCAAAAACCATACCTCAATAAATCTAATCCTCCAATCTGATGAATAATCTCCACTCAATTTTCCAATTGAAGTCCTTCCTTGAGTTTTGGCTCCAATGGAGTTCTACTGAATTGGTAAGGGAATTTGGGTTTTGATTTTTAAGAATAAAATATTCAAAGTGTTTTAGGATTATAAATATATTTAAAATACCCAAAATATCCCTAATTAACTTCCCTTTCTCCGATTTAAACGTGGGTGACTTTGCGACATCACACTTTAACTTAACATTAATTACACTTAAGATATAGTAACATCGACTTTTGGCAATCGAAGGATAATTTGTACACAAATGGACCGTCCTGTACTCCATTGTTTTGTTCAGAGACTTGACTTTGGGAGATTGAGCTCCCTAGGAAAAGTATTGACCCACGACACCCATCGATAAGGCGTAAACTTGACCACGAGCAGTCGTTTGCCTCAATCGTTTGGGGCCTGGTCTAGATAGCCTTGGATCTTGAGAAGGGTCCTTCCACAAGGACCCTTCGTTTGTCTTTGGGGCCTTTCACATGGAACATTTCCAACCTAAATATGCTCGTATACAAGTGTAGGAGCTCTCACATGCATTTCATCATAAACGAACATGTAAAACTCAACAAAATACGCATAAACACACAAGGTCATATCAAGGAATACCTTTCTAAAGTCATTGATGTTCATCGACGTTTGACCTTTGAACTTCACGAAACATGACACACCACCTATATACACTATAAAAACTAACATAACGACTGTATTAATTCATGAAACACACATATAGGCATATAACCACATATGAGGCACATAGGTGACTTAGTAGTTGAACGTCTTGATCGTCCCTTGACGTTTCATTTCCGAATCACCTAAGCTCTTAGACACTGACTGAATACCATAGTTTTAGTATATTAGGACCTTAAACAAACATGACAACCATGCTAATCTCTATCTTCACCTAAGTCATTTGAGAAGTGTTATACTACTCAACCTCTTCTCCCCCACTTAGGTTAAACCCATCTAAAGCAAATCAAAACAACCATAACAAACCATAAGTTACCCAAACCTTTATTCCGGATTATTTCTTTATTTCATACTCATCAGTTCTTTTTAAGAACCTTACCAAATATCTTCAAGGTCTCATACTTCAAAATCCTACTATAGCTCCCATAAGGTTTAAACTCATACTAACCTTAACATATCAACATCAACACTAACAATGAACCTTACTAGTCAAGCATAACATCCTCCTCTTAGGATTAAAGGATAAACAAGACCTCTTAAACATCACCTCATTCAACTCTTAGGAACCACAAAACTCAAACTCATGGAATTAAAATTTACTCTTTCTCTTTCCACCCATTAAGGTAGGTTATTTTTGTAACCAACATTTTATATATATGCATTCCACCATTCGGTAACATAACCTCTAAAACACCTTGCTAGGTAAACATTCTATCTTTCCTCCTGATTAGTAATGAGCCTACACAAGAACTTCAATCCAACATAAGGACATCTGTGAAACATTACCCATTCGAAAGGGAAACTTACTACTCTTAATACATGTCGCATTCCTTCAACACTCCTCACATATACACCAAAGATCTCTATTATTATTGCACATAGGTTATAAGATATCTCATTGTCCCCAAAAGGGACCTCATTTTGCCAATACTTCATGCTAGAAATAATCGACAATACAATTTCCCATCACAATACCCCCATTCTCATAGATAACACATGTCACGACTAAACCCCCTGGACGTAACCAAAGTTGTCGTCCTCGGAGAGGACTAAGACTATCCGCTTAGAATTCGCCATTATATTTCATAGTTTAAAAAGTGCACAAGATAAAACTTTTCATATATCTCTATATAGTGAGGTTTACATAGACCTCTTGGATACTTCATGTGGAGTTTACTTAGACTCATGGCATCTGAAACATACATAGGCTTCTCATATTTGAAAACATAATATATATAGGAATTAATCTAATACTACATCTCTTATTGAAAAAATAAAAATGAGTAAAAATGTTTGACATATACAATACAAAGCTAATATGCCATTATAGGCTTACATAAAAATTCAAATTATAAAGGAATAAACAATGATATGAAAATACAACTCCAGAACAAGGTAATAGGGTAGGTAACTTCTTGTAACATGAAGACCTACCAATACTTGAAGAAAAATTCCAATTCTTCTTCAATTAATATATTAATAAATCAACGGATGGAACCTACATATTGTAGTGAACATAGAAATATGGGTTAGTACACCACTTGTACTGAGCAAGGGCTTATGCACATAAAAAAATTCAAAGACATGCTTGAAAAAGGACCATTATTTTGCAAAACATACTGAGTCGTTTGGAAAGACTTTAACACACACAAAAAAGAGCATATATAATATAACGACAACTATAACAATAAACATGTTCATAACAAAAGTAAACTTCAAAAAAAATCATCTCAACCATTCATAGTCAATAGCTCATAAAAACATAGTATACAAAACCCTCACCAATAACCTCATCCCAAGATTACAAGTGTAAAGGTCATGTGAAGCCCCATAACCCCACATAACCATGTAAAAAAGATAGAATATTACAAGTAATGCTTTGCTTCATTCAATATATTATCATAGGTAGCCATCATCACAAATAACAATTTAGGCCATTAACATATTTATTAATATACTCAACATCATATAAGAGTATCATCATATAAAACCAACGTTTCATATTTTATTATATCATTATACACAATAATAATAAGAACAGCTCCCTAGGACATCCCTCAAGGGAAACTAGTTCAATGTATAGGTAGAGTCCCATACCCCTACCTACACTAAGTCAAACCCCTTAAGTCACCCTAGTTAGTGTTCATTTATAACTTCATTTTACTTTTGGATGCAATTGCATTAACTTACATGGACCATATTAGATAAATATGGTATCTGATCTCATGAAACCTTACACTAAAAGAAGGTGGTCCACTTGCCAAGGTTGTATCATAACATGAATATAACATTCTAGGTAGATGAACTACCTAGTATTCCTATGGGGGTATCGCAGTTAAAGAAGTAAAAGATATTCTTGTGACCCTCTTTATGCACAATTGTATTATAATCTCTAGCTCATGAGTATTATTGTGAACCTACCTTCACATAATGGGAAGGAATACCTCTCACATCTAGTTCACTCGAGGTTAAGCTAAAGTCCCTTTTTGAAATGACTTTAAGCCTTTATTAATCATCATGTCTTAGTATAGGCCATACGATACAAACCCCTTGTATAACATAATAATTAGCTCATTTGGAATTAAATGAGAATGTACATTCAATACAACCCTTCATTTGTGAGATTTACATATCATCATCATCATATAATAGTAAGGCATATAAGTGATTCAAAAACAACCTCATATCATCACACCTTAATCATAACTTTCAATCATATAATCAAGACATATTGATAACATTCATCATACCATCACATATGTAATCTAAGTAGAAACTAATACTTCAATTACACATCAACATCAAGTACAAGTAATCACAGTTCAAGTTAAGGATTCAAGATCATAAGGTCTTACCATATCACCTTCATAAGCCCCCTTTAATTGTCTTACCATCAACCAACTACATTCACCCATCAATAGGCTTAATAACATCACACATTAATAATCTATACAATGTTTAAGTCAATTGTATCATCACTATCAAAATTAACTTCAAATTATGTCCTAGGGTTGGGGGGGAACGGGTTCATCACGATTTCCCTAACAATTAGATCCAATCCAAACTACACATTACCCTAGGCAGTCGATGAATGAATTAGAATAGTTAAAACAACTCTAACAATATATACATTCATCCATTCCCATCAATACATAAGGAAGATACAAGAACTTGGGGAAATTGGAAAGGATACAGAAAATTCCAATCAATAAGCATCAATTACTAAAAAATTTGTACTTAATTAGCCATGGTTGATCACAATTACTCATAATAAATCATTAATTTCAAGTATAGAAGGAAAAACATTTCTAGAAGAAAACCCTATGAATAAGGTTGTTTGAAAACAAACTTACAAAAGACATCTTTTTGAAAGGAAACCCAAGAGTGAAAAACTTATACCTTAATGATGTTTTTATCCAAAATTTGAGTGAAAACCTTCGAGACTTTTTCTTCTTACACAAGATTTCTTTGTTCTTCAATAGAGGATGAATACAAAAAGAATGTAGAGAGAGAGGTGGGAATAATTCTGATTTCAAGTTGTGTTTGAGTTTAAGAGTTGGAAATGAATGATATTTGACTTAAAATAATTATATAGTCCACCCAGAAACACCCAAACTACCCCTCATCAAGTTGGTCATTCAAAAGTAAAGTCGAAATTCACTAAATTTGTGGAACACCGTCCAACTTCAGGCCTAACTTCACGGTCTGTGAAGTGAATGATGGACCGTGGTCGTGGGCATGGATGGTGAGGTAGAAGATCCCCCAAATGAGCAATCTCTAGTTTTTCATTTAAGTGAACTCCATGAACCACCTTGCTCTATTCACTAAAGATGCCCCACCGACTGTTAAGTTGCTCGTGGTGCTCTTAGGCTACTGACCGATGCCCCAAAAATTTTCCTCACAATGCTAAGGCATTTTCACAGCTGCCCTCTTCCTTTCATCAAGTGCACCACGAGTCAAAAAGTGGGTTTTAGTGTGTTGGATATTAACTAGCTCTAATTTAATCTTTTCCCCCATTGAAAAGTAATCTTCACGAGCTCCCCACTTAGGCGTGGTCATGATCATTAGTCGTGGTCATGCTCGTTAAAAGTGGGACAGTAGCCTCCTTCCTTCGGCAGCCTTGGCCTCTTGGCTTTGGCTTTCGCATAAAGGTTGGCACTCTTCAATTGGCCTTGCTTCATTATACCCCTTCTTAGACACCTATTTCAATATTATAACCTCGCCATGATTGAGCCATTAGACACCTCCTTAAAACTATCAAGGCACCACACTAGTCCAAGTTAAATGTTCATAAGACATCGTGAACGTTCCTTGATATTTTTACTCGAATACCTCGTATATATTTTGTACACATTTTTTTATGTTTTAAAATTATGTTTCAAACCATAGTTCATTATTTGAGGCTCTATACAAATTTAAGGAATTTCGCGGTGTTACATTACCCAATCCTTAGGAACATTCTTACATGAATGATACTAAAAATCTTTTCTAGGGAAAGGATATACTCAATACTAGCAGTCCAACCAACAACATGTAACACTTCAAAAAATTCAAGACGTGTTCTAGAGCCTAAAATTAGTTTCAAAAGGTTTAGACAGTGTTTTTACGTCAATTTAATGAATATAAGTTATTTAGGATATCTAGAAATTAAAACGTTGAAGAAAGTCCATGACGTCTGGAAACTAGTTCAATGAGATATTTGCATGTTTTAGCCTATTCGACTAGCTTTTTGAAGACGGAAAATGATGAAAATTAGTGGAAGGGTGTATAACATGTGTTTATGTTGATTCATAGTCAAAAATACCGGGCATGACTCCCTAACTACCAACCAAGGGCCCTTGAGGAGGACCCTGCAAAAGTCAAGAAATAGTGTCGGATGCCACAGAAGGGTCGTTGGTTAATCGACGAGACGTTAATGACACTTGTCGATGGAAACTTAGCCAAAATCATTGAAGGTAGTTTTTTCATAGTCTCTGAACACAGCGACGGATGTGCAACACGGAGGGAGAAGTGGTCGTCGCCTGACCTACGATCCATCGATCATGGTCTCATTGATGGGGGCCTGTTTTGCTGCACGTTTTGACTTATTTCTTTTAATTAGTTGACTTATTAATTACGTTAATTAGGGTATATATAAGGTATTGTTAATTTAATTAACCCCCTATATAATGTCCTAACCTAATAAAACTAATCTAAACTCTCATAACGCACAAAACCCAAAGTCTCTTCCTTCTCTCTTCTTTCCCTCTCTAGTGAAGAACACCATTGAAGACCAAGATAGGGGAGGGTTTAAGGGCATAAAAGGTTAAAGTTTCACCATAAATATTCATCAATTCACAATGTATGTGATCTCTTTCACCTTTAAGACCTCTTTCCTCAAATGATTCAACTCAAATAAATTTCAAAAATTGGGTTTTTTGAAGTGGGTGTTTTCCAATCTGGAAATTTCTATAATGAATTGATTTGCTTATGAGTTATTTTGGATATTATGAATGTATTAACATGTATTCTAACGTAATTAATATATATATTTATGGTTTGTTCTAGTTTAAGAAGAAGATCTTTATCCCTTAACCCAATCTTATGATCTAAATATGAATTAGGTTATATTAGTTTAATTGACTTTGTTATTTGTTGAATTACAACTAGATGATGTCAATATGAAAATCATTAATGAATTAGTTTGATTATTATAATTTTCATTCTAGTTCTTGAGAAGTTATCTAGGTTAGGAACTATGTTGTGAGTTTGACCTAAGTATCTTGTCTTAAGCTACGAACTAGTATTGAATTATCATGTGGTAGTTCTTTTAGAATTGCTATCATGTTGGTAATTTAATTATGATGATATTATACACTAATTGGGTTGAATTAAGAGCTGATAGTAAGACCTTGACAATGAATTATGAAGGATACTTGGTAAGTCCTGTGATCCTTATTGTTTACATTAAATTATGGTTTATTATGATTAAGTCATGATGTTGAATTGGCGTATTCTTTGTATTAGGATTTATAGTGTTTGTACGATGTTGAATAGAAATGTCTTTACTATGGTTGATGAGGTGTTGTCTTAAGATGTATATGTTATAAGGATTGTGAATGATTTACCAATGTGCCTTAACATGAGTGATATGTAATTGTGCGAACCTCACTTATACAAATTATAATGAAAGGATTTTACTCGTTCAATTCTTATTGAGATATGATGATGATAATAATATTTATACAAGGGTTAGGACCTATGTCCTACATTAAGATATGATGATTAATAAAGACATTAAAGACATTTCAAAAGGGGCTCTAGCATAGAACCGAGTGAACTAGAGTAAGGAGTGTCCCATCACACATAGGGAAGGTAAGGTCAATAATGTACTATTGAGATTGGATACTAAAATGAATGTAGCATAAAAAGTGTCCAAACTATATATCCTAATTCTTGAACTATGTTGCCTCCATAAGAAAACTAGCTAGTGGATCCACGTAGTTGATATGTTAATGTTTTGGTACTACCTTGGAAAGTACTCCGCCTTATTTTAGTGTAGGGCTCCATTACACCGGATTCCACATTTGCTCATATGGTATATGTTGGTTAGGTCTACATTTTCCAAAAAGGTAAAATTAACTAAAGGAATGAACTCTAACGAAGATGACCTAAGGGGTTAGGCCTAGCCTAGCATGGGGTATGGGACTCTACAAATACATTGCACTACTTAGCCATAGGGGAAGTATTAAGAGGATTCTATCATGTATGTATATGCTTATAAATGTGAAGGATATGTATTTGATGATCCTACATGTTAATGACCCTATGTCATGATAATTACTCTTATGAATATGTATCTGGTCTATAATGTTAAAGTTTAATATTATACACTCTTAATGTTATGATAGGTGGGTTTGGACATTGGTTATGGTTCTTGATAATTTTACATGAGTAAGTAAGGTTATGGGGCCTTTCTTAGATATTGCAAAGTTAGCTTAAAGAGGGTCATGATTGATGGTCTTACTTTGATTATGTTATAATGAACTTTTCTTAATGTTTGTTGAAAATATGACTTAAAGGTAGATTTGTTTTGACTCATGTCAAATTGCATGATGCGCATGTTGACTTGACTAGTTTTGATGTTATTATTCTTGTGATATACATTTCTAGGACTTAATGAATGTGTCTTATTGATTTGGTATGGTCTTGTTGAATGTGAATAAAGATTTTTAATGACAAAGTGCATACTTATTGAAATGTCCCTTTCCTTAGCATGATTTCAAAGTATGTGCGCATATTGTTTCATTCTTAGTACAAGTAGTGTACTAAAACCATTTCTTCCTTTTTGCAACATTTTAGGTTTCGTTCATTGAAGAGATTTTGGAGACGATTTGAAGAAGACTTGGAACTCTTATTCAACCAATTAGGGTAGCTCCTAAATTTTGGAGGGTTATGCAACTATCTAGCAAATGTAGTTGTTTTTAGTTTAAGACTTCTAGGTTTCTTTCTTATCCATTTAGTATGAAACATTATGTAGCCCATGCGAGGCATTCTTACTTTGATGTATGGGATAGGCCCAATTTGATATACTCATATTAGATTGTTATGAGATGCGACGACGATTATGACTATGTTATGTTTTATGTATATATCAATGAGCAATAAAAGTAGAAGACTAAGTAATCTTCCTATAAGAAGAGTCTATGTATACTCTATATATATGCATTACGTGTATGTAGAGGTCTATGTAAACCTCAATGTAAAAGTAGCAAAAATGTTTTAAATTTTCTGCTAAAATTGTCCTATGAATGTAATGATTTATTTAAGAGTCCAGTCTTAGTTCTCAATGACGACCACGACGCCGGTTACGTTGAGGGGGTATTCCCGGATGTGTTACAACATATATTATCAACAGACATAACAACTTAAAAGAGTGCTTCACAACTCCATATAGTTGTATTCATGGTATTTATACATAGCAACTCAAAAAATCAATTACCACAATGAGATCTTAACATCACAACATGTGTTACTACCTCCTCAATAGCAACATGAGATCAATACACTATCAAGAGTCACCATGCTATTCTACTCAAAACCACATCAAAAGATCAAAGACCTCATGAAGACAACATATAGGTCATAACTGTGAAAGTAAACAAAAAAGCCTTTTTCATGAAAAATCATTTTGACTTAAAACCTTACAAAAGTATGCACATGATCAGTGAACACATAAATTTCATATATAGTCTTTATTTTTATTTTTGATAACAACTACTTACCTTAGTAAGGAAAAAAAAAGGATAAAAGGACTTTAAAATGGCCTCGGCCTCCCATGTTACCCCTTCAACTAGTTAGTTTCTCCATAACACCTTTACGGAAGCCACCTCCTAATTCATCAACTTCATCACTTGTCTATCATGTATCTCTACCGGAACCTCTTCATAGGAAATGCTCTCATCCACATTAAGACCTTCAATAGAGAGTATGGACATGGGATCACCAATGCACTTCTTACGTATGGAAACATGAAACACTGGATGAACATTTAGATAGTTCTCTAGGTATTCTCATTTCATATGCTACCTTTCCGACCCATTGCGACACCTCATAAGGACATCATCCCAAGGACCTAAATTCCCCTACTTTCCGAATCTCATCACTCCTTTCATAGGTGAAATCTTCAAATACACCTTCGTACCCACTTCAAATTCTATGTCTCTTCTCTTATTTTTTGCATAGGACTTTTTTCAACTATAGGTCGTTTTAAACCTATCCTTCATCACCAGAACATTGTCTAAAGCATCATAGATTATTCGAAGATCGAGGAGAGAAGACTCACCAACCTCAAACCACAAAACCAGAGACCTACATCTCCTACAATTAAGTGCTTCAAATGGATCCATCAAAATATTCGAACGATAGATATTTTTATAGGATAACTGAATCAGCGGCAAGTGTTTGTCCTAATTCCATTTGAAGTCTACACAAGCTCTTAACATATACTCTAGGGTTTGAATAGTACGCTCCGGTCGAGCATCCATTTGGGGATGAAAAGCGGTGCTAAGTTTCACTTTATTATCCAATCCTTTTTGAAAAGACCGCCAAAAAAAAGAAGTGAATTGAGCACTCTATATGATATGATGGACAAAAGGATCCCATTAAGACTCACCATCTCATCAGTATAGATCCTTGAATAATCATCTGTCGTATAAGTAGAATTAATGGGAATAAAGTGAGTGTATTTTGTCAACCTATCCACTAAAACCGAAATTGAGTCATTTTGCCTCCAGGTTGGAGGCAACACAACAAAAAAGTCCGTATTAATTTATTTCAACTTCCAAGTAGGAACACCCATTTCTTTATTAGACCACTAGGTTTTAGCTGCTCAACTTTCACTTGTTGGCAATTTGTAAAATTTGATACAAACTCTTCTATCTCCCTTTGTAGTCCATCCCACCAATAAACATCTCTAAGTTCACAATATATTTTGGTGGAACCCGGATTAAAGGAATATCGGGAACCATGAGCTTCTTCTAACACCCTATTCCTTAAATAATCAACATTTGGTACACATAATCTATTTTTGCACCTTACCACACCATACTCCTTGGGATAATGACTCATTCAACATACTAAGTACCGATTTCAAAAAACTCCATCAATAGTGGATCAAGGTGTTGTTTAGACTTCTCCTTAACCACCAAGAATGGCTCAGATTTTTTATGAACCAAGAAATCACTATTTGGGGAATCTTTCGATAAAAAATCCAATCAAGTTAGCCTATGATTATCTTTCACTAGGTCTTTCTTTCCTTCTTCTACACGATACACGATACACATAGTCATAAGAGTCAAAGCTTCGACAACTACATTGTCGTGGACGGGATGGTACAAAATACTCATTTCGTAATCTTTTAACAATTCTAACAATTTTATTTGACGTAAATTCAATTCTTTTTGAGTAAACACATATTGAAAAATCTATTGGTGGGGATACATATAAAAATAGATACCAGACAAGTATTGGTCAATATTTTCAAAGCAATAACTACGGTCTTTAACTTAATATCATGAGTTGGATAATAATTCTTATGCACCTTGAGTTGTCTAGAGGCATAGATTATTACCTTCCTATGTTTCACATGAACACACCCCAAACTCACTCCTGATGCATCACAATATAACGCAAAACCCTTCGTACCATCCGGTAAAGTCAAGACAGGAGAGGAGGTAAGCCTATTCAACACATGGAAGATTCTTTGACAAGCCTCTGACCAATAAAAATTTACACTCTTTTGGGTAAAGGTAGTCAAAAGAGAAGCAATGGATTCAAATCCATCCACAAACCTCCTATAGTACCCGGCTAAACCCCAGAAACTCCTAATATCGGTCCAAGTCAATGGTCTAGGACCATTCTTATCTGCCTCAATATTCTTTTGATCAACCTCTATGCCCTCAGCTAAGATTATATGACCAAAGAAATCGATCTCTACTAAAACTCAGACTTGCTGTACTTGGAAAATATTTTGTGTTCCTTTATGACTTGTAATACACTATCAAATGACTTATATGATCACCATTTTTTTAATACACCAAAATATTGTTAAAAAAGACACTCACAAAGAAATCGAGGTAATTACAGATACAACATTCTTTAGGTTCGTAAAAGTGCCGGGGCATTTATGAGACAAAACGACATCACTAAGAATTCATACTTCTCATATCTAGTTCAAAATTTAATTTAAGGTACATCCTCACCTATCACCCTATGTTTGTGATACCTAGATCTCAAGTCAATCATAGAAAAGTAGTTAGCCCCTTGGAGTTTATGAATTAAGTCATCAATCTGACGGAGAGGATACTTGATATTAATGGTGCCTTTATTGAGTTTTATATAACAATACACATCCTAAGGGACCTATCCTTATTTTTAATAATCTAGAATGGAGCACCACATGGTGAAATACTAGGCTCAACTCTTATCTAACAAATTCTTAAGCTAAAGCTTTTAACATTTTCAATTCCATCGGAACCATCCGGTAAGGAGGGATTGAAATGGGATTCTTATCCGATAATAAATAAATACCAAAATCTATATCCTGTTAGAGAAGAATTCCATGCAAGTCATTGGAAATTTTAATATTTTCTCACTATGGGGACTCACTTATTAAAAGAAATGTCGGAGTAAAGATAATATAGTCTTACAATATGTTAAAGGCACCCTTTACGTATTATTTTACAAACTTTTAGATAAGAAGTAATACAACAATCAGTAATTGAGTAGCCCCCCTTAAACTCTTAGGCGAGTTCATTCAGAAAATAGAACTTCACCAATCTCGTTTGACAATAAATGGAGTCAAAACAATCAAGCAACCAATCCATTCCAAAAATAACATACAACTCGACCATATAAAGTTCCACCAAATCCACCTATATAACTATATTGTTCAAAGATATAGGACAACTCCTAAAGACATTTTTAGCCTCAGCAGAGTGATCTTTCGGTGTTGTAACCGAAAATGGTTCAATAAAAATATCAGGTAGAACATAAAACTTTTTATCTACAAGAGGAGTTATAAAATAACAATGTAGCACCTTGATCAAGTAAAACATAAGAATTTATATAGAAAACTTGTAACATAACCACATTAGGAGAACCCATAGAGCAGAGGGCATAAAACTTCTAACAAGAGGAGTTCTCTTGACTCCTCACATTAGGGAAATCCTTAAACCTATGTCCCTCTTTTCCACAACCAAAGAAATTTCTTGTTACAACTAGACACTCACCCTAATGCTTCTAGCCAGACATGGAAGAAGTTGGTTTATCCCTTGGTGAATTTCTAGTTGTATCTCTTTGGTAAACATGGTTACACACCTATCCTTGTTTTCCTTAGGAAAGTTGGAAGGAACATGTTGGAAACCCTCTTTTTTACCCTAGAATTGTCTTGAATCTCAAGCCTACCCTTAGAAGTACCCTTTTCATAAGATTTTCCCCTTTTATACTCTTTTTTCTTCCTCCTAAATAAGTCTCCTCAACTCGTTGAGCATGAACTATCAATCTGGAAATATCCGTATTATCATAGAGCATCGCCGATCGACACTCTTCAAGAAAATCCTCAGACACTACAATCACAAAGTGAGTGATATCATCCTTTGGGTTAGACACAAAGGATGGAGCATACTTTGAAAATTCGGTGAACTTCAAGGAGAACTCTTGCACACTCATACCTTCTTGACGAAGGTTGATGAATTGCTCAACTTTGGCCTCCCTTTTCTCCCTATGAAAGAACCGATTAAGAAAATTCCTTCTAAGAACCTCCCACATTATAGGACTTGCTCTCAAGGTCCTATTTTCTGTCTATTAGGTGTTCCCTGTTTAAACTACATCCTTGAGTTGATAGGAAGCTAACACGAACTTTTCATTTAAAGTCAACCCCATAGCATAAAGAATTTTGTAGACCTTATCAATGAAGTTTGGGGATCTTCACTGACCTTAGACCCGTAGAACATAAGAGGGTTCATCTTAGTGATGTCCCTTAATCGAGAAGTTGTGGTACTAGCATTTTGTTGAACACAAGTTCAAACATCTCTATTTGCTTGAGTCGTCATGGCTTGAGCTCGAGTGGCTACCTCTTGTGGTTGTGTAGTCATAACTTTTGCTAAATTCAAAAATGCTTACCTTGTCTCTCCATCCATCGTAGGTGGAGGAATAACATGAGCTTGTTCTTGGGGAGAAATTCCAGCATTAGACAAATCTTCCTCCATTCTTCTTGCGGATGCACGTCTTGTAGTCATATCCTACATTCAATTTTTTTAATATATTTGAGTTTCAACTCTCTAGGTATAACATTCAAGATTTCCAATATGTGAGAATTCCTAAATCTGATATAGCTTCTAATTAAAAAGTGTGGCGCAATTCACATTCATGAACAAGACTTACGTAAATGTGGTTCAATGAGACATCAATGTTATGATTTCTTTAACCTCATGTTCTGATACAAAGTTTGTCACGACCGGGGACCACCCCTTAAACGTAACCAACATTGCAATCCTCGTAGAGGACTAACACTAACCTCTTATCTTTCCTTATTACATTTCATAGGTTAAAAGTTCATAAAGTTAAAAGTTTTCATTTATATTTATATAGTAAGGATTAGTATAATACTTTAAAAATTTCCAAGACGAGTCTTAGAGCCTAACATATGTGCCATGGGGTATAAGGTTTTAGATCTATTTTAATGAATATAGGTCATTTAGGAAGTTAAGAACAAAAAGTTTCAAGAACATCCGTGAAGTTCGGAAACTAATTCTAAGGGGTACTAGTGTGCCTTAGCCTATTTGACTAGCTTTTAGGAGTCCATAATCTATAAAATTAGGTGGAAGGGTGTGTAACATACGTTTAAGGAGGTTTGTGGTTTAAATGTCCGGGTACGACTCTCCAATGACAAACCAAGGCCCCCTGAGGAGGACCTTTACTAGTTTATGTAACCACTGCCTATGCAGTGTGCATCGATGAAATGTACGCAACATTCCGTGTATGTATTGATGGGGCATCATTGACTACCATCATCCCATACTTAGAAAAATGAAGGAAGCCTCAACCTGCACTAGTCTCTGACCGAGACAACGATTGTGCAGGACGGAGGGGGGACGCACCGCCGACTCAGAGACGGCCCGCCAACAGGGTTCGGTCTGAGAAGGTCAATGTTTTCCTACATGTTTTAATGTTGGTTCATTTAATTAGTTAAGGTGTTATAGTTTAATTGCGAGTGTAAGTAAGTCTAATTAAGTTAATTAACTTCCCCTATAAATACCCCAAACCTCATTAATCTAAACCCATCTCACCAAAATAAACTCTCTTCCTTCTCTCTTGTTTCTTTGTCTATTTTGAAGTCATCATTGAAGACAAGTTAAGGGGAGGTTTGGAGGCTGTAAAGGGACGATTTCACCATCAAATATTCATCAAACGTTAAGGTATGTAATCTAATTCACCTTTGAGACTCTTTCCTCAAAGAATTCCTTCAAAATGGATTTCAAATGTTTAGTTTTCATGTGGGTTTCATCCAATTACAAAATTGATGTTGTGAACCTAGTTTTTTATGGTTTCATTAGGATATGATGTATATATTAACATGTATTTTAACTTTATTATGATCAATTGTGATAGTTTTGTTCAATTTTAAGATTATGATCCTTAACCCTTGACAAAAGTTGATCTTGATGTAAATTGGGTCGTGATTGAATCAATAGTCTCTATTTTTGCTTAAATAACTATTAGCTGTTCTTGTTGAACAAATCATTAACAAATTAGAATTCATTTTTGTCTTTTATGATAATCTTGAGAAGTGATCTAGGTATTGAAATTGGCCGAAGTAACCTTGTATTAAGCATTTATTTTGTATTTAATTATGGCGTAGTGACACTCCTAGTATTGTTATAATGTTTATTATTGAATTATGATGTTCAACATCTAAATTGGATTGAATTGTGGTTTTATGGTAAGACATAAGTGATGAACTATGATGAAGACTTTGTAAGTATTACAATCTCTATCTGTACTTCCAATTCTGATTAATTGTGGTTAAGTCATGATTTTATATTGGAGTATGCCTTATATTATGATGAAAGGGTGGTATGATGTTGAATTTAAATGTATTGATCATGGTTTTGAGGTTGATTAATACGTAAATTCTATAAGGATGGTGATGTATGTCAATGTGCCTTATTATGAATTAACATATAATGTGTAAACCTAGCCTATATGAATTGTGATGAAATGATTTATACTCATACAATTATTATTAGGTTATTGATGGTGATTATACAAGGGGTATAAACTATGACCAAAACTAAACTATGATTAATAATTAAAGGCTTAAAGACATTTCAAAAAGAGAGTATAGCATAGCACCGAGTGAACTATATTGAGGAGTGCCCCTTCCCATATAGGGAAGGTAGGAACATTGCATTACTCTTGAGATTGGAGAATATAATTCATGGAGCATAAATAGGGTCCCAACTATATCTCGTAGTTCACTATGTTTCCCCCATAGGAATACTAGTTAGTGGATCCACGTAGTTTCTATTTTTTATGTTATGGTACTACCTTGGCATGTAGTCCGCCTTGTTTCGATGTAGGGTTGCATGACACCGGATTTCACACTAGCTCATTTAGACTATGTCGGTTAGGGCAAGATGTTGCCAAAAGGTAAAATGAATTACTGAATTGAACTCTACCTAGGATAACCAAAGGGGTCTAGGTTAGTCTAGGTAGGGGTATGGGACTCTACCAAAGCATTGCACTAGTTAATTTTGAGGGGAGTCCTAGGAGGATGTCCTTATATTTTTTTATGCTATGGTTATAAATAGTATGTACATGATTATCTTGCACATTGTTGATACTATATGTTGGTTAGTTAACTTATGAGTATGTGTCGGGTTATATTGCTAAATAAGATTAAATATATATCTAAATCTCATATTATGTGAAGCTGGACATAGATTTCTTGTTGAGGCTACTTGATTGAGTAAGGTTATGGGGTTTTGCTTAGTCACTGCACTTTTTATATGATAAGAGCTCATGAGTAGTTGTCTTTCTTATTATGATAGAATTGACTCTTATTCATACTTGTAATGTTATTCTTCATGATAGGTTAGTAATAACTCATGGGTCAAGTATTTTGGGATACATATTACATGATTGTGTTAGTAAGCATGTTTGGTTGATTGGTATGATTTTCTTGATTCTGCACGACACTTTTAAAAGGGTAAAATGACATGTTTTAACTAAATGTCCCTTTATAGCATATTTTGTTCTTATCTGTGCATATGGTCTCATACTTAGTACATGTGGAGTACTAACCCCGTTTTCTTCATTTTTCACAAACATTTTGGAGTCCTATTGGGAAAACCTTTCAAAAGACTCTCATACATACATAGAAATCAACTTCGTTCTTCCATTTGTTGAATGTGTATGTACATGTGAGAACACCTTTCATAAAACCCCTATCATACATTACATTAATTCATAATCATGTTCACTTTGCATTTAGCATAATAACACGTTATCCTGCTTCACACATAATCACACACACACTCACACACACACACACACACAACACACACACACACACACACACACACACACACACACACACACACACACACACACACACACACACACATATATATATATATATATATATATATATATATATATATATATATATATATATATATATACGTCATTTAGACATAGTATTAGGAACACAAACATTACCAACTACATCAGACATCACATGATTACTCATCATAAATTTACTCCACTTTACATGCTATGCCTTCAAGTTCATACTCACAATACACATATTCATACATTTTCTTATACTTAAAGTAAACACTGCGAACTCAGAAAGTGTAGCCACCCCTTCTTGATATCATCTCGGTGCTAAGCATAACTCTCCCACGGAGTCTTAAACATTCAGAAACTATAGGTTAAGGGATAAATATTTATCACCACATCTCGACTAACCAACAGTACTTACCCCTAGAGATCACTTTAAAACACCACATCTCAACTCAAAAACGGTATCCAACCTCCAAACTATCATAGAAAGCTCTTGGAATAGTGAGTTTGCTAGTAAACACTTCCTCTAAACTCACGAAGAGTGTTCACCCCAAAGTCCCTTTTTTAATTCTATCGAAATAATAAGAATAGTCTAGACACTCCATCTCTACTCACAAAGAGTGTCTACCATACAAACCCCCAATTTGAATTCATTAGAGTCCTATTGAGATAACATTTCAATAGACTCTCATACATACCTAGTCATTATCTTCGTTCTTTCATTCATTTATGGTGTGTGTATATGTGATATCACCTTTCACATGACCCCTATCATGCATAATATTCATTCATAATCATGTTCACTTTGCATTAATTATAATAACACATTATCATGCTTCACATATGCATATACTTTATTTTAGACATAGTATCATCAAGACACACATTACCAACTTCATAATACCTCACATGCCCATTCATTATAACTTTACTTCACTTTAAATGATATGCCTTCAAGTTCTATACTTACAATACACATACTTATACATGTTCATATACTTCAAGTAATCAATACCATTAAAGATTCATCATACCGCTCAAGATCATTATACAATAAGAATAAAGAAAGATATAACAACTTACCCTTCATACAAACCTTTACAACCTTTTCAGAACATATCACAAAATTACCCATAATAAAGCATTTAAAGGATTAGATAATAAAATTATAACATAAAGAAAACCATATTCCTAACCTTATACAAATATGTACATTAAACCCAATCAATAAGTCAAAAGTTGAGAAATTTCTTGATCATGGGTTCATTGGGTTTTTACCTAAAAAATCATCAACTAATATTGAAAGTATCATATTATATTCATTAAAATTATTTCATGCAAGACCCATGCTTAGAGTTCAAAAATAGAAGAAGTTGGAGTTTGGAAATCGTTTTTGAAAAGTCATTGAAATGGCTTCTTGAATGAAAAAAGGTTCAAGGATGAACTACCATACCTTAATATGAAGAAACTCACGAGAATTTAGGAATAAATCGCTAGCATATACAGCCCATATTCGAAGACCTTGACCTTCAATGGATGCTTGACAGAATTTTGGAAGAGAAGAACTTTTGAGGGTTTTGGAAATTTTTTGATTTCTAATTGAGGGTTTGGGGTTTTTCATGGGTTAATGAGTGTATAATGACCTAAAATATATACATAATAAACCTTAAATATATACATAATAAACCCCCAAAAATATCCTAAAACACCCCAACATCAGAATTATCGTCGAGAAATAAGTCTGCGACATGGAGATGCTCTCATAAGATATTTGAGAATAAACTTTTAGACAGTACTGTCCGCGTCGCGGACCAAAATTTTGTCCATTGGTGATCCAAGTCCACGAATCAGAATTGTTTTTTTTTAGTTCATTTTCATGCTGCCGTAGGAAGCTTGTTGGCCAAAGGTTGGGTCCTACTCAAGGACCACTAGGCGGACCTTGGGGAGTGGTAAGTGTACATTTTTACCCTATACATGTAATTTTAGGTGTTAGGATCCTCCCCGTTACTTTTAGACTCCAAACAACTCATAAAAACACGCCAAGGAACAATAGAACACACCAAATAGACGTCTAGTCGTCGAACGTCTTGGTCGTCCCTTTATGTTTCAATACAAGATATTGCAAATTCAATACAAGCTGTTTGCGAAGGGTTGGAACAGAACGATTAGAAAAAACTCGGTGCCCATTTGGTAGAACACACAATTAGACATCTATGTGTGTGTTTTAAGTTCGACGACTAGACGTCTATGTGTGTGTTCTTGATGTTTCAATACCATGTGTAATACAATTGCTATTGCAGATTCAATACAAGCTGTGTGAGAAGGGTTTGAACAGAACACTAAGAAAAAACTTTGTGCTCTTTTGGGCATGTTCGTCTTGCAAGTCATGGCTCTTGTTTCAATTGCAATGGGGCATAACATTTCAAGTGTTCTTCCTATTATGGTACACCTATCACAGTTTCTTCCAATTTGTGGTTTATCATACGAGGGATTAATTACTGGACTTGATGTCGATAAGTTTACAACCATATATGGAGCTGACAGAGATGATAACATGGTTTGCATTGCTCATGTCAAGCATGGTGGATTACTTGCAGTAATCTGGGTTATAAATCCAATGAGACATGTACAAATTTTGATGCAGTGAAAACTGAACTTCAGAAGAACCAGAGTAAAAGATGGCAGGCAATAGGCATGTTAAAGCACATCTTCTGAAGTGTTGATCTATCATTGGAAATGAAAGTGCATTCTCTTGATTTCTTTCTTTGGGTTATGGATTGATGTACGCATCAATAAATTCAAAATGATGCAATGGAATACTCCAAATATGTGCCTACTCTATATGTGTCATTGCAAGCGATTGAAATGGTCATTATATATGCACCAAATGCTGTTTTGCGGAAGAAATCTTTTGATGCTCCGATGAAGGTTCTTGCAGATGTTCCAAGTTCTTTAAGGTTTGACATCTTAACGGCTTTGATATAGAGTAGGCAATATTCTTCTATGATTGCAATCCTCTTAAAGTAGCTATTTTTTTCAATCGAACACACACGTAGACGTCTAGTCGTCAAACTTAGATATTTCATCCGAACATGGTAGGTCATACGTATTCGTGGATGCTTACCTTTACATTTATTGCTCAGTAGTAGGTTTAAACTTGTGGAGTATGTTGTGTTAGTGAAAAAACTTACAATATAATAAAATTGCAAGATTACAATTGAAAATAAAATGAAGAAAGTAATCTCTTCAGGCTGAGGCGCGGATATCTCGCTCTCTTTAAGGAGATTCAAGCCCACTGCAGCAAATGTTTTCACCGGTCCAGCAGTAGTCCTCTTTGAGTTGTCCCCTCGAGGATACAACAGCCTTCACAAAGTATAACTCAACAACTCTGGACAAGAGTTGAGTCCAAAGCTCCACAAAAAAGAACACCTCCCTTCAACTAATAAGAACTCTCTTTTAGACTAACTCTTTCACTCTTTGTTTTTCTCTTATGAATTGTGTGTACCAAACCAAATGAAGACCACCACTATTTATACTACAAGAAGTCTTCCTAGCAATAAATAGGAAGATAATGGAGGTAGTAAATAGTGAAGATAATGGCCTTAGGAGTTACAAAGGTTAGAATGGGAGTTACATAGGTTACATAAGTTACAATGGGAGTTACATATGTTACATATGTTACAAAGGGTGTTACATATGTTACATAGGTTACAAAGGGAGTAATGGAGGAATTAAGAATAAAAAATACATTGATGGATAACCAATGCTAATGGATGATGTAGAAGTCATCCATTCTTATAACTCCAAAATAAAGCAATTTAATAGGTTAAATATTAATATTAAAATGCTAATAACCTAACAATCCCCCACTCATTTTAATATTTAGATAAGAGAGTATATCAGCTGAAGGAAGACTACTATGCATAATGAAGGTGTGCTTTGCATTGAACCTCCACTTAGTGAAACAGTAACTTTTACTCCAGAGTCGTAGTGGTCTCAGACTTGAACTATGACTGCTTAAGGGAAATAAAATATCACTGCTCACACATAATAATCAAGGTGTTGACATGAGCTTTAACAGCCAGCACGTTATGGCCATGTGCTATCCCGGTTTCATGAGTGCATTTGAGAATAAGCCCCATTCTCATAGGAAGCGACCTACTTCCACACATCACATAGGTGAAATCTGTCGAGAGTGCTCCTGTAAGATTAACACTCCACCCATACGGGCTACAGATATTCATTAAGAGTTTTATCAACTCAACCTTCACAGACTACAGGAAATAATGCACTCACATCATAGGGAGGGAAAAAAAATTAGTGCATTTTTCACAACAAGTCATCATATGATTAGTTTTTCCCTTTGAACCTGGTTATAGGATCTCTAGTCCCCAGGTTGGGTTTCCTCATATATGACTCAAGAATTTGTAGGCTTCAATCCCATCCCCCTCGATGTGCTCCAGACCTTTTCTCTTGTTAAGGCCTTTGTAAGAGGATCTGCAAGATTATCACAAGATTTGACATAATCAACATTAATGGTACCATTTGTCAAATACGATCTTACATTACTGTGTTTCCTCCTTATAGGTCTGGATTTACCGTTGTAATAACGGTTTTGAACTCTACCAATTGCAGCGGTGCTATCACAATGAATTAAAATAGGAGGAATTGGTTTTTCAAAATAAGGAATTTGAAACAATAAATCTCTTAACCAATTCGCTTCCTCACTAGCTGAAGCTAAAGCAATTAGTTCAGCCTCCATGGTAGAGTTGGCAATTATAGTTTGCTTTTTTGATCTCCAACAAACAGCACCACCACCTAAAGTAAAGACATAACCAGTTGTAGAACAGGAATCACCTGACAAAGTGTTCCAATCCGCATCACAAAAGCCTTCAAGTACAGCAGGATATTTTTTATAGAACAAACCACAAATTTTGGTTCCAATTAAATATCTCATAACTCTTGTTATAGCATGCCAATGTTCATTACCTGGCTTGCTTGTAAACCTGCCAAGTACTCCTACTGCATATGCAATATCAGGCCTAGTGCAATCAGTCACATATCTCAAACTTCCGATTATACTAGCATATTCCTTTTGATTTATTACATCATTTTCACTTTCAACAGAAATAAGTGAACACTTGAATCAAAAGGAGTAGCAACATGCTTGCAATCATGAAAGTTATATTTTTTCAAAATTTTCTCAACATAATGTGACTGGTCAAGGAAAATCCCCTCACATGTTCTTGTTATTTTTATTCCAAGAATAAAATTTGCCTCACCAAGATCTTTCATATCAAAATGGCTTCTAAGAACATTTTTAGCTTCATCAATAACATTCATGTTAGAGCCAAAGATCAACAAGTCATCAACATATAGGCAAATGATCACATGTGAATTATTCCAAGACTTATGATATATGCACTTATCACACTCATTTGTTTTAAAACCATTTTCAATCATGCAGGAATCAAACTTTTCATGCCATTGCTTTAGTGCCTGTTTCAAGCCATATAGGGATTTAGTGAGTTTACATACTTTGCTTTCTTGGCCTGCTTCAATAAAACACTCGGGTTGGTCCATATAAATTTCTCCATTTAGGTCTCCATTTAGAAAAGCAGTTTTTACATCCATTTGATGAATTTGCAAATCAAAAATTGCAGCCATAGCAACTAAAAGTCTAATGGATGAAATTCTTGTTACCGGAGAAAAAGTATCAAAAAATTCTAGGCCTTCTAGTTGTTTAAAACCTTTTGCAACTAGCCTAGCTTTGTGTTTATCAATAGATCCATCCGGTTTCAATTTTTTTCGTAAGACCCATTTACAATCAATTGTTTTACAACCCGGTGGTAAATCAACTAACTTCCAAGTTTTATTAGAAATTAGAGATTCCATTTCATCATTTACAGCCTCTTTCCAAAAAATAGAATCATGTGAAGATAATGCTTCTTTCAAAGTTAGAGGGTCATTTTCAACATTAAACACATAAAAATCAGGACCAAAATCTTTTTCTACTCTAGCTCTTTTACTTCTTCTTAACTCAAAATCAACAACTTCTTTATTTTTCAAAGTTGAAGTAGAAGAACTAGGTAGTGACAAAATATTTTGTTCAATCCTTTGACCCCCACTATTTTTAGTATCAAAAGGAAATTTATTTTCATGAAAAATAGCATCACCAGATTCTATTACAATATTATCTTCAAGATTAAAAATCTATAGGTCAGTACTATTTGAAGCATAACCAAGAAAAGCACAAGTAGTAACTTTCTTACCCAACTTTGTAATCTTGGGATCCATTAGCATCACAAAGGCTAGACAACCCCAAACTCTTAGATATCCCAAACTTGGCTTGTAACCTTTCCACAATTCAAAAGGTGTCAATTTAGACTTTTTATGAGGCACACGATTCAACACATAACAAGCAGTTAAGATAGCTTCACCCCAAAAATTTAAAGGTGCATGTGACTCAATAAGCATGACGTTAGTCAATTCAACCAAAGTTCTATTTTTCCTTTCTGCTACTCCATTAGACGAAGGAGAGTAAGGAGGAGTAGTTTCATGAATTATTCCCAATGATCTAACAAAAGAATTAAACTCATTTGATTCATATTCACGACCTCTATCACTTCTAATTCTTTTTATTTTTCTTCCACACTGGTTTTCAACCTCATTGAGATAAGTTTTGAAATTTTCAAAAGCATCACTTTTATTTTTCATCAAGTAAACATATGTAAACTTAGAAAAATCATCAATGAAAGTGATAAAATATCTATTACCTCCATGAGTTAGAATTCCACCAAGTTCACAAATATCAGTATGAACTAATTCTAACAAATAAGTTTTTCTTTCAACTTGAAAATGAGGCCTTTTAGTGATCTTGGCTTTACTACAAGCCTCACACTTTTCAAAATTCTTTTTAACCATTGGGATTAATCCTAAACTACTCATGATTCCAACATAACGATCATTAATATGACACAAACGAGCATGCCAAAAATTAGTAGAAGAAAGCATATAAACAGAAGTAGAAGTTTTATTCATTTCAACATTTAACTTAAACATCCCATCACATGCATACCCCTTCCCCACAAAAATACCTTTCTTCACTATTACATATTGATCAGATTCAATAATCTGTTTAAAGCCTGCTTTATTAAGAAGAAAACTAGACATCAAATTTTTTCTCATAGAATGAGTATAAAGTACATCTTTCAATGTTAATATCCTTCCAGAAGTAAAACACAATTCAACATCTCCCTTTCCAAACACTTGAGTAGTATGTGCATCACCAAGCATGATGGTTTTGGGCTCCTCAAAATGAGTATATTTTTTAAACCAGTCTTTGTCATAACAGACATGACGGTTTGCACCAGAATCAGCCCACCATCCATCAACATTCTCAACCATGTTTATGTCGGTAATCACCGCCACAAAAGGTTCTTCGGTAACGTTTGCCTGAGGGTTAGGACCACGTTTCCGGAATTTGCAAAATCGAGCAATATGCCTACTCTTGCCACAAACAAAGCATGGTCCCTTTTCTTGAACTTGTTGATTTTGTGCTTGGTGATTTTCACCATTATTTTTCTTGGGAGGTCTACCATTATTTTTCTTGAATTTTTTTTTTTAGGCTTTAAAGAAGTATTTTTGTGAGTTTCAGGAGTAGCATTATTCGAAGTAATTAAATTTACCTTCGATGTGATGTTGTTCTCTTCTGTTTGTAAAAGTGCATCTTGGCCTCTTGCTTCTTCTTCCATGCGGATTTTCATTATCAAGCTTTCAAGAGAGGTTTCCTTTTGTTTGTGGCGCATAGTTTTTTGAAATTCCTTCCAAGAAGGTGGAAGTTTATCCACTATGCCACAAACAATAAAGTTATCTCCAATTTTAACCTCTTCGGACCTAAGCTCTCCAACAATCATGATGAAGTCTTGAGCTTGATCTACCACTGATTTGTTGTCCACCATTTGGAAACGAAAAAATCTACTAGCTGCATATTTTTTCGCTCCAGCCTCTTCGGTATCATACTTACTCTGCAATGCCTTCCAAATTTTCTTTGCACTAGAGTAAGTTCTATCATAATAATCATAAAAATTATCAGATAAATAATTAAGAAGATAATACCGACACTTATAGGAATCACCATCGTACTTCTCCACTTTCTCTAGATGAGAAATAGTTTCATCATCATTTATAGTGGTGATGTCTTCTTTATTTGGATTCTTCTCGGTTAAAACGTAAGAAACATTTAGAAGACTTAAGTAGAAAAGTATTTTACCCTTCCATCTCTTGAAATGGTTACCATTGAACCGAAATGGCTTGTTACGATCTCCCATCTTGACATCCGCGGTTTTTTCAATTGTAGCCATCTTTGAGTCTCCTTAAAATTGTTAGTGAAAAAACTTACAATATAATAAAATTGCAAGATTACAATTGAAAATAAAATGAAGAAAGTAATCTCTTCAGGCTGAGGCGCGGATATCTCGCTCTCTTTAAGGAGATTCAAGCCCACTGCAGCAAATGTTTTCACCGGTCCAGCAGTAGTCCTCTTTGACTTGTCCCCTCCAGGATACAACAGCCTTCACAAAGTATAACTCAACAACTCTGGACAAGAGTTGAGTCCAAAGCTCCACAAAAAAGAACACCTCCCTTCAACTAATAAGAACTCTCTTTTAGACTAACTCTTTCACTCTTTGTTTTTCTCTTATGAATTGTGTGTACCAAACCAAATGAAGACCACCACTATTTATACTACAAGAAGTCTTCCTAGCAATAAATAGGAAGATAATGGAGGTAGTAAATAGTGAAGATAATGGCCTTAGGAGTTACAAAGGTTACAATGGGAGTTACATAGGTTACATAAGTTACAATGGGAGTTACATATGTTACATATGTTACAAAGGGTGTTACATATGTTACATAGGTTACAAAGGGAGTAATGGAGGAATTAAGAATGAAATACATTGATGGATAACCAATGCTAATGGATGATGTAGAAGTCATCCATTCTTATAACTCCAAAATAAAGCAATTTAATAGGTTAAATATTAATATTAAAATGCTAATAACCTAACATGTTGCACTAGTGTTTCTTTCGCATTTTATTCGGACGCTTATAATGATGCCGTTTTGGGAAGTATTACTTATGACATTACATTCTTTTTATTTCAAGTTTTATATTTCTATTATTAGATTATTGATGTCTGAGCAATGAACTTTCTTAAAAATATGCGTTTATATGTATAAAATATGAAGTCTACGTATACTTCAAATATAAACTAAAAGTTTTGAATTTTCAACCAAAATTAACTGTATGAATGTGATGAATGAAAGAAGAGGCTTGTCTGTGACATCTGAGAGATCAACTGTGCCGGTTGTGATCGGGATTTTAGAGATCGAGTCGACACAATGCCCCTGAATAGAGTGAAGCAATTAGAGGCACAGATGTCCACACTTCTCCATCATGTGAAGCTATGGATGTGGAGTTCCATTTCACTGTCTGATGCAAGAATTGACAGAAAGGTGAATACTATGATGAACCAAAAGTTCATGGTCGTTTATAAGCACCTGGATTATTTCAAATTGAGGGTCCTTGCACACTCAACCGTCATCACTAATATCTTCTTTGTTCAAGACCTAGAAAACCAGTCTGCGAGCCGACCTCGATACCATAGTTGCTACAACTTTAGATTATCCTGAGTTCACCCACACTAACTAGATAATAATATAGTGTTTGATACATTATTAAGTGGCGATATAGGTAAGGATGATCCCACAAGTTCCCTATGTTAGAGGCACCAATCTAGATATATCTGTGAGGCTGCTGAACATGCTAGGTAAAAGAAGAGGGAGCACAAGTATCATGAGGAGGCTAGGAGGGCTTCTATAGTTGATGAGGAGTTGCGCCAGTGGAGGGTGCCGTAGAGTGTTGTTGGTAAGTCACAAAGGGTTTTCGAAAGAGGTTCGCACACTAAAAAAGTAAGCTTAAAAAAGAGGTATATGTGCAATTGAAAACCATATAATTAGATTATATCACTTAGTCACTCCGGCAAATGGGGAAAATTCTAGGTGTCATTAGATATGGTTCATGGTAACCTCATTACTCAAGGCATCGACACCAAATTAAAAAACGTCTCCACATTTTCACTAGTGTCCAATGTTCATTCAAATAAACTCAATTAAATACTTTGTTATTATATATAACAAGATTTTAAAAATTAAGATATTGTCGATAAAATTTCATTTGGCCAAATCGTAGACACACATATATCTTCATTCGATTGTGAGATCTATTGAAGTCATAAGTATTGATCAAAACAAAGACTCAAAATTTCCAATGAATAACCACATCCAGATATATAAAACATGTGAGAAAAAAATTGGAAGGGTCAAAATAATAAGAGATTAAAACATAACGAGCCACAAGCTCAAAAATAAACAAAAAGTAGTTTAAAAAAATTAATGTATAAGGATCCAAATGAATAAACTAATCATAGTACAAGAACTCTATGATTATGTCTAAGAAATCTCTCTATTTTTATGGGCATTAGTACCTAGTGCATCTGTCTTGTCATACGCTTCAGTTCCTGGTGCTATATTAGAACTACCAACTCTACTAGAGACAACAAAAGGTATACCCGATAGGGAAGCCTACACTATAACATCTACCATGATCTTTTCAGTCTCAAACATACATAATCTACATCTTCCTCATTTACCTGAAGCATCTCCTCCAGTCTCTGTGTGAGAATCAATTGTTTGTGTAAATCTTACCTTATCTCCGATGGTAGTCCGAGGAATCTCTAACACATCTGGATTTCCACCATTTCAAAGACCATGGACATATAATTGGATTTTATCTTATTCACATACTCCCACAATACATCTTTATTGGAATTTAAGGTCGTCACTTCCTAGGTGTCCTGTTCTACATGCTCATACACCGCTATTCTTGTTGTAATGACATCAAAATTATCACACAATAGTGAGATGACCTCGGTCAAGGTGTTTATCCAATCCGTAGTAATGATTACTTAGATATTGAATTATGGGATACAGAGCAAACAACAGGTGTATACGGTAAATCATCAAAAGAAGAACTTTGGATGTCAAAAGGGATAGTAGTAGAAATCAATGTACCTGAAGGCCCAATGAACAGAGTGGGCAGAATTTCCTTTGCATGTATGGAGTATGTGTGCAGCTTGTCAATAATCCACTGTCCTTACACGAAAGTACACCCTAGAAGAAGGGGGCAACCCTTGGGTGGTAACAAGGCGTACTTGACCCTTTGGAGGACTTGTACTAGACTCTTAGCTATCAGTCATTACATAAGACATGAAAAGTAGTTCACAAATAAAACATTTCATGATAATAAAGAAAAAACTTAAATATCTTATGGACAAGGCCCTTTATATTCGAATGAAAATACATAATAAGTCTTATTCAAGTCTTAAAAAAGAACTAAGGAAACATAGACTATGTCCTCAAATATATTAGGACATATCAAATCTTGAGAGATTCAATTCCAAATCTTTCCATCTAATCTTCCACTTGCCTCCAACCTATAATTTAGAGTGTAGAAAATGTGGTTAGTACAAACATTGTACTAAATATGGCCTATGAAAAATCATGCAAAAGAAGACAATTTAGTAGAAATAAAGATTTCATGCTACTTGAGTAAAAGCTTCACGAATATAGATGTAAAATAGCACATAAATCATCATTTAGCACATAGAATAGAACATCTATAATTTTGGCAAAAAGATGCACTTCATAGTGAACTCAAGAAAACCTTACAGTGAACTAATTTATTACCAACTAACAGTTAACTCATTTCCATTGAAGTTTCCATAACATATGTTATCCTAAGGATCACTAATGATAGACATGAAGGAATCTCCCATTCAATATCTTCAACACACACCTAGGTGATCCTCATGACTATCTATTATAAGCTTACTACACATAGTTAACAAGTAAAAATATTACACCAAACACTAGAGAAACGTTCTTATACTAAAGAACTTCACATAAGTGCTCTTATCAAATAGAACTCCCAAGTTACCCAAGGTGCATGTGAGAGTAGCATCCCATACTACTACTCCCCTCAGTGCTCCTTGAGGTTTCCCTTAGATAAAGCAAAACAAATTCATCATTCATAAACTTCATCATACAGGACATAACTTTACCATTCTTTCTTAACATTAGACATTAATTCAAATAACTCATTTACATCACATAATAACTCATTCATACATTGCATATAAAGACACACCAAAACTCCCTTTTTGAGTGCCTACTTGTGTAATTAATAGATAGCATCCCATACCACCACCTTCCCAATGTAGTACACTCGTTACAAGACTTAGTTCTTACATTCTTTTGTGGAGGCTAGCTTTAACCAACATAGACCATGAGAGAATGACCTGGTATCCTGATATTAACCCTTAAAATATGAGGGATCCACACTTGCCTAGGGTAGGGTTTTTTTCATATCCTTTACATGGAATATCCAATTTCTATAGCTATGCGGGTGCATAGTTAAGGGATAAGGAGAGTTCTTGTAAGTAACTCATTCTCTACTAACGAGGAGTACTCCTCTAAAGGGGCATGTTGGACACTACATCTCAAATTAAAAGTTATTAAAACCCCATATTTATTTCCTCTCGGTGATAAGCATAATTCCCCACGAAGTCTTAAAATTCATAACTAAAGGTTAAGGCTTTGGAAGATTAGGATCTATAGGATCTTGGTTTATCTATTTCCCCTTGTCATTGATGTTAGGGAAGTCCCTCACCCTGGGGACCTTATTGCCACATACAACACAACCATCCGTTCCGTCAAGTCAATTACCCAAATGTTTCTTTCCACAAGAAGTACACCTAGTCCACTCAAAAGTGTGGCCACCACCTTGGGATTTTTTGTTTGGAGAACTATACTTATTTACCATGGAATCTTTGTGAAAGAACCTCTTATTATGTTTTTGGTGAATAGGATTATCCGACCTAGGACTTTTACCCTCTTGCCTAATCTCCCTGGTTTTTGAGTCCTCAATTGTATGAGCGTACACCATCAGCGTAGAGATATCCATGTCATTAAGAAGAATTGTCATACAAAAATTTGTCTCCACAAATCTAGACACAACCATCAAAAATTAGTTCACCCTAGCCCTAGGGTTGTCTTTCATGGTTGGGGAATACTTAGAGAAGTGTGAGAATTTTAGGGAGTACTCTTGCACAGTCATTCCCCCTTGATGAAGATTCATAAATTAGATGATATTATTCTACCTCCACTATAGGGCAAAGAACCTATCTAGTAAAGACTCTTTGAACTCCTTCCAATCAATCGTACCTCTTCCTAAGGGTCTCTCACCCCTACATTGCTCAAACCACGCTTAAGCCACATCCTTTAGTTTGTAAGTGGCTAAGAATGATTTCTCCCTAGGTGTCAAACCCATAGTATCCACCACTTTTAATACCTCATCTATGAAAACCTGTGGATCTTCATCCACCTTAGTGCCAGGAAAAGTAGGAGGTTTCATGCTTAGGAAATCCCAAATTCTAGTATCAGGAGTACTAACATTAGGTTGAGGTCCACACCCTTAGTAAGCTTGAAAAACAAAGTGATTATTGATGACATGATTTTGAGCCATCATGAGTTGGTTCAAATTCATTATGGATACCACCAACTTAGCATTATTCATATCTCCATCAACAAAAGGAACTTCAGGCATAGGAGGCAACTGGGGCACTTGGGACTTTGGAGGTTACGGTGGCACTTGATATTCTTGAAGGGGAACCTCCTCATTCTCTCTCTCATAGGTAACAATAGGAACTTGTTCAACGCGAGGAGGGATCCTCTCATTAGGTACACCTCTCTCCTCCCTTCGAGCGGTTAATCTCCTCGTATTCATGTCCTATAAGCACAAAGAGAAAAGGTTGAGAAAATACATCTTATAGAACTAAACTCTAAGGCACAACATTATAATAAAGAAGAATCTTAAACTTCTATCATCTTATAGATTCTTGTCCATGGATGTGTCACGCCTCACACCTAAGACCAACACTCTACTAGATGTGGCTAGTTAGATTTTAGACGCTAAACTATCCTCATAACCTTAATCTCTGATACCAAGTCTGTAACGACCATCAAGTACTCCCTAGAAGTGAGGGTGAACCCTTAGATCGGGACAAGGTGTACTTAACTTTTTGGGGTCTTCTACAAGCAAATTTAACTACTTTAATTGTATAAGACTTTAAAAGTAGTGCGAAATTAAACTTTTCACAAATAGTTAAATAAAAGAAACATTTTTTTATAAAATCCGAAGGAAATCTTATCGTCACAAGTCATTCTTAAAGACACGGCATACTATCTTAGGGACACGAACCTTTACATTGGAAAAAAATACAAAACAATTCTTTAAATAAGAAACTAAGAGGATAGGACTATGCCCAAGGATATATGAAGACATACTTTGTCTTGATAGTGTAGATTCGCAAGCTTTGCCTTCAATTCTTTAAAAGCCTCCAACCTATACTTATTGAGTATAGAAAAGTATGGGGTTAGTATAAATAATATACTAAGTATGACATATGCTAGAAAACTAAAAAAGACACATCTTAGTAAAAACACATTTTCATGACAATTAAGTAAAATATTCATGAACATAGAAATAAAAGAACATATACAATTATCATTTAACACTTAGAGAAGGATTCCCATATATTTAGAAAAAAGGAACATTTTACAGTGAAGTACCCAAAATTTTATAGTACGCTCCTTCAACATTACAGTGAACTGTTCTATTTCAAAAACAGTTAACTCAAAAGGCCAATCAAAGAGGAAGTGAACTAATTTTCCGTAGGAGTTTCCCTAACTAAGGTTATCCAAAGACTCACCAAGGTTAGATATGAAAGAAGTGCACATATACCTCCTTCAATACACAACAAAGTGATCTTCAAGGCTCCCATTTTAGGCTTACTCACCTCGGGAGAACAAGCCCTCACTCAATGACAAGACATTAGATGAACACTCAAGCAACACACCAAGACTTTCCTTTCGAAATGCCTACTTAGTGCAATGAGTGGATACCTTCCCATACCACCACCTACCCTAATTACTATGCTCTTTTAGAAGGTTTAGAACCAAGACTCCCCTTTCGAAAGGTCTAATTATTGTGACGGATAGATGGTGTCCCATAGAACCACCTACCCTAAGTAGTACGTTCTTTGAGAACACTTAGTTCATTCAATTCATATGAGGCTCACCAAAAGTCCCTATTAATAATTCCTACCTAGTTGAATGGATAAATAGCGTCCCTTTCAACTACCTACCCGAAGTAGTACACTCTATTAGAAGACTTAGCATTTTCATTACTTTTGTGGGTTTTTAGCTTAACATACATAGACCTTGATGGCTAGACATGGGATCCCGATACTTCCCTTATAGGAGAAGGGTCCCCTCAATAGCCTAGAGTGACCTGTTACTTTTAGCTTTTACATGGCTTTCCCAATAGCTACACCTATATAGCCACATATTTAAGGATAAGTAGATTACTACTAAGTAACTCATTCTCTACTAACGAGTAGTACTCATCTCAACAGGTACATTGAGATACAACATCTAAAGTCACCAAGTGTAACCACCCCTTCTTCATATCATCTCAGTGTTAGGCATAACTCCCCACATATTGTAAATGTTTATTACACAATTGGTGCTAGCCTTTGTTCTTATAGAGTAATTCACATAAAGGAGTACATGAAGAGGTTTCATATTGAGTTCACAACCATATCATAACACCTTTACAAAGAGGTCCCCTGAAGTTGCCTTACAATGGTAAAGAGGACAACTCAATGATTTTCCTACGGATGATTTCATGTCGTTCCAGCCAACCACTTATAAGTCAACTATTCACACAAGAAGGATAACATTATTTACATTAAACATCAAGAATATCATAACCTTCAAAATAAATTAAACGTTCCACATAGAGGACCTTCTTAACATTATTCAAAGTCACATATCAATCACACATAAAAGACTGAGAAGCTTTAGCATATTATGTCAAGAACTTCTATTCACATTGTACATATATCATGTAGGGTCACAAGTCTACCGAAATAAGACACAATCATACTTCACCGTATCAGATATAACATATCATTTAAGAAGCACATAGGTATAGCTAATATCATCTATAGTTAATCCTACTCGCAACTATTGTATCATAAATCTATGTGTCACAAGTATCATATAATTTATCGTGAAACATCATACTTTAATATAAAGTAATCCACCTAATGACTACATTATACTCTACTAGAGAGACACATCATCAACTATAAGAACTCATGCTTTTACTCCACATAAAAACATAAGTCATCATGACATTCATAATATCCACATAATCAAGTTATAACATGACAAAACCATAATATTTGATGTAAGGACGAGAAGGCTACATTGTTCCAAAATTCATGAAGTAAAGACGACAAGGACACATTATTCACAAGTATAGCACATAATCACCTTCACCACAACTTGACCATACCAATCATCATCATAATTCAAGACCTAGACTACACAATATAGAGAGAATTAGGTCAACATACAACCAATCCAATATCACAAGTTCAATTCATAATCAATTCAATACTTAAAGGATCTTATCCATCGACTTAATAAACATTTCAATTCAATAATCTCAATATACAACGAATCCAAAGTAATACAATATAAATTTATCAATTTAAAAAAACCAACTAACGATTATTACGTAATTCATACATATATCAATATCCCAATACAATATACATAAAAATCATTATAATTGAGACATGATCAAATCACCCATAATATGGTAAAAATAAGAAAATCATAATCTAATTTGCATGAGTTCATAGATTTATTAGGCTAAAATTATATATTTAACATCAATTAAATCATAATTCATTATTTAAATCATTTTATGCAAGAACCCGTGGCTAGATCATCAAACTAGAGATTTAATCTTTTTTATCACTTTTAAAATCATTGAAATTGATTCCTTGAATGGAAATAATTTAAGAAGACAGAACCATACCATATTTGTGATTAAAAGCCCACTAAATTGATGGAGAAAAATTTGAAAAAAAATGTCTTCTTTTTTTGAGCTTCAAAGCTCCATCAAAGGAAGATTTTAGAGAGAAGAATTGGAGAGGTTTTATTTAGGAATTGAGGGTTTTTGTTTAAACGATGAAATGGGGTTTAAAAAGGTCGAATAACTTCCAATAACAAGTCCCTAAAATACACAAGAGACCCCTTAATGTGGATATTGTCCTCGAAACTATAAGAACTCACCAATACTTCATCTTCAACCCTTAGAAACCTATCCATACTCTAGGGGACATCAATACATCCAATTCTCTACACTTTTGTCAAAAAGAGAAAAGAAGGGGTTAGTAGATAGGATGCATTAAGTATGGAAGCCATGCAAAAACCAAGAAAAAATGACATTTAGAATATAACATGTTTTTCATGAATTATAAATAAAACATCATACTATAATTATAACAACACTATTTAAAAACATAGAAACACATAAGAAATAATTTTAGAAATTATTCACTTTTTTTGGCAAACATCACAGTGACTTACTTCGTTGTACAGTGAACTTCGTCAGAGTTACAATGAAGTTCCTTATCTTCACTTCACTCACCTTTTAGCATATAATACCCCACTAAGAGCTATCCTAAGACTCACTTAAGTAAGGAAAAGAGAGACCCCCCATACACACTCTCTAGGCATACCTAAATGATCCTTGCGACCACCCATAATGAGATATACACACTTACAAATACATCAATCACATGAAGATGAGATTCTCCTACCAAATGCTATCATAAGACTTACTTAAGTAAATCAATAAGATAACGTCCTTTATTGACCTATTCAAGATTAGCTAAGTGATTGTTAAGAATACCTAAGCTTTGATCATATCTACAAAATCAACCATCTTCCCTAACTACAGGAATTCTTACGACTTATCTAGGTAACATAAGAAGTGACCATTCCTAAGCCCCCTTCACACCTTAATTAGATAACCCTCAACTACTGTAGATATACACTTATTCATTTTACAAGCTTTCTTAACTTAAGTCATTACATTCATTAGTTCAATTAAGACTCATTCATCACATAAAGACATTCAAGTAATGGTCTTGGACAAGACCTGGGGCCTCTAACTAACACCTTCAAAGCCTATTGTGCAATGTCTAGATAGCATCCCATTCCACCACCTAAACTTCATAGAAATTCTATAATGATAGTAAGTATCTCATATGATGAGAATACGAAATAACATACATAGACCATGGTAGCAAATCATGGAATCCGAAGTTCAAACTTACTCCAATGATCGTTTTCTACTTGCCAATGGTATAACTTGGACACATCCCATGTAGGCACATGGTTAAGGAATATAAAGGGAGTGCTTTGTTTTCTGGTCTCATCTTTCAACTAGGATAATTTTCCTTACCGTACACACTAGGTGCTAGCCTTTGTTCTCATATAGTAATTTTCATAAAAGGTTCATATAAAGGGGTCCCAAATAAATTTCCTAATCCAATCACATTTATCCTACAAAAGAGGTCGACTAGGGCTACCTTACAATGGTGAAAAGAAGCTCATAATGACTTTCCAAAGGATTAATATGATGTCGTTCTTGCCAATCAACTTTAAGTCTATTATTCCTTTACGTTAAAGATACCATTACGGCTTTCGACTTCAACAATAACAACATTACCACTAGGTTAGAGGTTACACATATAGACCCTCTTAACATTATTCAAGGTCACATGTCATTCATTCATAAAAGACTAACTGGATTTAGCATCCTAAGTCAAGATATCTTATATTCATATTCAATACATATATCAAGTAAGGGACACAAGTCAACCAAGAAAAGACACAACATATTTCACTTTAACATATACTACATGTAATTTATTTGAGTAACTTAGGAATAACCATTACCATATCATGTAATTCTATACACTACCATATGATCATCAATATAACCATCATAGAATCATATAGTTAAATAGGAACATCCACGCCTCAACCCTAAGAATAGACATCTAAGCACATAGTTATAGTATACATGATCTCCTAACATACATAGAAAGAACATATACTGTCACATTACTTCACATATAGATACATATGTTTATAATTCATTTTAAAAAACTACACAAACATCATGATACTTCAAGCAGTGGTGACAAGGCCATGATCATCATATTGCATAAAGTAACGCCGACAAGGATACATCAATTAACATAGCACCACCACCATAAGTGGACCATACCAATATACATTATAATATAAAAACTATTCATAATGTTTTAAAACATTTCATGATTAAATCCATGACTTAGAGTAGAAATTGGACCTCTTCATCTATTCCAAATCTTTGAAAATCATCTTTGAAATTCTCTCTAAGGTGATAGCAAGCATTAGATGAAGAACTCCCATACCTTATTTGAAGAATAAAATTTGTAATTCAAGAAGAAACTCCATATAAGATACATCTTCAAGCTGTTTTTTGAAGAAACTTTTGGAGGGAATAGGTTTTGATTTAGGTGATAGAGTTTAAACAAGAGTTTAATGACTTGTATACGATTAAAATAACTATAAATACATAAACCCACCGTCCTCTTATTTTATAAGGCATGGGGTGAATTTTCCGAAAAGCTCAAGCCTTAACAAAAAACTGCCAGAAAATCACACCACCATCGATGCCCAGCATCGACGGTCAGTGACTAAGACCACGGCTCGTCGATGGGGTCACGTTAGTTGCTCCTGCAGCTTCTCCACCTGTACAATTGCAGGCTCCATTGACGACCCATGTCGACAAGCTGTCATTCAATCTACTGGACGTCATTTGGGTCATCGTTTTACACTGCATGCAAGCTACCATGTAGGTTTAAATCTTTAGTTGGGGTCCTCGTCTAGAACCCCTTGTGGGTCCTAGGTTGAGGCGTACTCGGATGTTTCCAACAAAAATATGTTTTTATATGATTTAAGGATCCAGTACATCAATTTTATTCAAAACTAACAGTAAAACTCGACGAAACGTGCATAGACACCCAAGGTCGGTTCAAGGCAAACCTTTCGAACGTCATGGACATTCATGGACGTTTGACGTCAAAACTTGATAAAACTTGACACACTTACTATAAATACAATAATAACACATATAATGACCTCATAAACTTATGAAACACTCAATTAGGTAGGTAACCACATATGAGGGACATAGTTGAATTAGTCGTCGAACGCCTTAGTCATCCCTTGACGTTTCACTTCCAAATAAGTTAAAACTCTAGACACTGCCTCAATGATAAATTATAGACCATTTTATGACCTTAAACGATCATTAATACTATTTTAGTCTATATATGTTCACCTACGTAATTTTTTGAGGTGTTATAACCTAAAAGAAAAAAAATCTAATCCATATTAAAAAGCACACCCAAGAATTGGGATTTTAGATATACATGTAAAAGAGATGGAAATTTATACCAAAATGATATTTTATTAAAATGTGAATATTGATTAAAGTCTTGTTACAAAACGAAAGTCAATAATCCAAGAGACCCACGTCCAAATTCTTGGGTATAAATGTCTTTGAATCTTCAAGTTTTTCAAACCCTATTTAAACATAGAACTCAAAATATAAAGTTAATTTTTTATTCAATACTACCAAAAAAGATCTAACTATAAAAACATGATATTAAGTTTAAAATACTAATGATTATTGATAATTCTCAACAAGTTGTGTTGTAGCTGATTACTCGGCATAGTTAGTCGGGATTGCCGATCAATTCGGTGATCATCCCTTTTGTAGCGTTATCGTTGTCTTCTGGTAGCATAAACAATCTTTGTGTTTTTTATTATTGGGCGACAACCTTTGGTAGTTTCATCACCGCATTGCCAATTACACTTGGTCATACGCAAGACAACAAAATTCTGCCTTCTGTTACAACAAGTAATCCCTAAAGGAAGTGGATCAAAATGCGAGGAAATGAGCAGTTGATTCTTCGCCGAATATTTTGGTGAGTGGAGTTATTGCACCAAATGTTACAACATTAAGGGATATAAAGAAATGCACAAACGACGACGAACCATAGAAAGGGAGAATCGTTTAATCCCTCAACAATTCACGACCAAAGATGCCGAATGGATCAACACTAAATCTGAAGTCTATAAATAATGAACTCTTTTAGAATTTGGAAATAAATGGAGAGAGTGAACATCAAAATATTTTTCCCGTTTTAGTTATCGTGTTTTTGAGTAATTTTCCCTCAAGGTTGAAGAAGGTTTTTTGGGAAAGCTTGAAGAGAGAAGTTCTTATTCCGATCTTGGAAGTGAGTCTTCTCCATTTACCTTCCTTTGCTACTTTTAAGGTTTAATAGATTATACCCATTTACATTCTTTAGGATCTTTAATGGTTTTATTTCTTATACACACTTGATTCCATTATAATTCTAAGTATATATTTTTCCTGATTATTGGGGTGTGATTTAGCAAATATGTATTGACATTATTGTTCGTTGTTACTTGTTGATAGAATTAGACACAATTTAATGGTGATTTCACCTAGTGGTTGAGGTTTAATTTAATGGCTTTGTAGTTTAAAATACAAAACCACCCATGTGTAAACATGCAAGAGAGTGAGGTCAGAAACACAAACAGCTAGACTAATGGCCTAAGGAGTGGGTCGACATGAGGTTTAGTCCTAGAGGGTGATACCTAGTCCCACAACCTTGAATACTCTATCGAACGATTAGGGAGTGGGTAAAAATGTAAACTAGTTATTTTAGACGAGTGGGTGTTCGAGAGGAACCCATTTTATATGGGGTAAGCTGCCCGAGAGGGAATTTTCATTCACCTAAAGTTAGCATAGTCACCATTGTCTTCGAATTCTCCAATACACATGTCTTCCCCTAATTTCATGAAAACCTTGAATTAACAAGGTGAATTGTCAAGAGGACGAATATGTTAATTGACCACCATTGATGTTTGTTATGTAATTGATTATTGAATTTACCTTAATTATGCATTTTCTATGTATGCTTCCTATGAAAGGGTGGAAGTACACTCCATATGTATACATGTTTAGTATGCAAGAGGTCTATTCAATTCAATCTTGAGAGTTAGAAAGTCATAGTAGCATATTACTTTGTTGCATTGTGTTTAGGAGTATTCTGCGAATTAAAATTAATTGATGCCTTGCATTGTGCATTTCCTAAAGTTATGATTAGGTTGAAAATTTAGTTTATCTTGTTTTTTTTCATATTATCATTATTACATCATAAATTGCTTCAAAATTGTTGAAATGTTTACAGAATTGATGTAAAAAAGCATGATAGTGTATGGAGAAGGAGTTCCTCCTAATTGAAATAAAGAACTGATAAGGCTGCTTTGAATTGCAGTAGAATGAATCACTTTGAGATGTCATGATCGGACTATTCATGAGAACAAACCAATATCGTGCTGCCACATTCACGCCCTTCTTTTCAATAACATCACATGTTTTGAGCCACTCGAGAGTGTCAATTTATGAGGTCAGCGGGGCTAACCTTTTTTAAATTTTGTCTTATGATTTTGTCGTAATCACGTGGGGGTATTAATAGTCCATATTAGTGGGATGATCAAGGATAGCATGATTAATCTCATTGTCGCACTCGACCCATTTCTCCAGACAACTATAAAGTCCACCAGTGTGAATGATGATGCATGATTCTTCCTCAGTTGTATCTAGTTCCCATTAGAGCTATAGAACTCCAGAACACAATTACATATATATGGGACACGAGTCTTGATAAAAATCTAAAAATCATGATACTTGAGGAAACTCATGATCTCTAATACTTATCAATCACTTAATCCATGGATAGACATTTTTCTTTATAGATTTTCAAGAACACCTCAGTATTTAATTTGTTGATTCACTTAGTAGAGGAACCCTAAACGTGAACGGTGATGATGTTTTATACAAGAAGGATTATTCATCTTTTTGAATCGTATCTCTTCCCTTTGTGTCGATCCATCTTATCATCAAACAATACATTCTGAGGGTTCTTGGTGCTCACTCTCACTCTTGAATTTCTGAGGTGTGTAGCGTTAATGTCGTCACTATTAGAACTTTGCTTTGGTGATGCAAGTGCTTTTTACTTGCCTTTTCCTTTCAGCATGATGAACTTAGTTTTACTGCATTAACCCATGATGTACTTGCATCCTTTTTGGTTTAAATATTTTTCGGGTGGCATATTTCTTACCGCGTCATTCGTTCTAGTCTTATCTCCAAACGTTTAGGAAAAATCTGGAATAATATAATCAAAATTCAAAGAAAAACAGTTCCAAAAAGTCTCTAGAAAAACTTGGCGTGTTGCCCAATCGCTTTAGCGAGCTAAATACGAATCACATGAAGGATTGTCTAACATATAATAGAAAATTGGCGGAGTGAAGGTATATTTAATTTATCGCAAATACCTTTCAATTAGCAAGGGACAGTCCTCCGAATGTTATTGATAAAAATGCTTTAGGGGTGCATATCAAAGGGCTATCAAAACCACATTGGCTGATTCGTCGAAAGCTACAACATGTCCGCCTCTCTCGCCGAAGTTACAGAGGAAAATAACATGTAAAATGTTAAAGAAACCACAAAATGAGGGCATTTGGCAAACTGCTTAGTGATTCGACTAGCTCGACCCAGCTAGCCAAAATGACGAAATGTCCCTATTCTCAAACCATCATTAAATTCAACCCAACAACCCATGAAAAAAAATCAAACAGTGAACTAGTAAAATTCGCCAAGGACCAATAACACCCATTACCACGGGATAATAAGTTTTCTTTCGATACAAACAAAACATGCCAGAGCAACCCATGAATTTATATTTCATTTCTGAACACAAGAATATGTGATCCCATCAATAAAAATACTAAAGGGCGGATATTGTAATAAAAAAGAAGAAAGCAATAACCTAATTATATGACATTGTCACTTCACATGACCATCGGATGATATTATTTGAAAAAATTGAATCAAGATCATAGAAATCACACTATGGTTCGGAAAAAAACCTTTTATGGCGATGAATGTTATATTTAAATTCTAAGTTACAATGCCATAAAAATATAAGAAAAATCGATAACTTGTATGCTAGAGAAATGCTAAAATAAATTGAGGGAACAAAAAGATTTGAAATTTTTGAGTCTTTTGGCCTTAAAACTCTTCAATGTTTTACTCATTAATAAGCATATAATCGTCAAGTTTTATAGGACATTCTATATATAAAGGGTCGAAATGGCTGGCTCGATCGTTGTCGCAAAACTAATCAGTGAATAGACAAATAGTTTCTTAGCTCACCAAAGCTTACAAATACATCCTAAATTTCCATAAGTTTAAATGGCGATTCAAATTGGAGTGGTTGACCTATTCAACAATGCGTTGACTTGGATTTTATTTCTTCAACTCTAAATTGCAACACGCTTTTCACTCAATCCTTCATAATCAACCCAAAGTTATTTCTAAAAAAAGAATAAAGTAGAAAAAGGGTTCTTGGGTTTCCTCACTACACGATGCAAGTCCACACGAAAGTTGTATTTGTGTCGTTGATATAATCAAAGTTACTACATCCAATACTAATAGTTGATGGTCGTTAATTATTATGTACCTCATGCAAGGGTTGGATTTATTCCCACATCTAGTGGTATTCAGAATACTTAAGCAAAGAACAAATAAAGTTTTGTTATTCATAGATACAACAAATTAACATATAAAAACATAGTAAACTAGTGGAGGTGAAACATGTGTCAATTAGCAATGTGGTTTTTGCTATCAAATTAACAACTAAAACAGTAAAAACCATGATGAAGACTAATGGGGAACCGATATTCTTGGGATGTGACTCAAATTAGATATAAACTACATTGTACGTTAATTGCTATTGATAGTAAATCAGCGCATATATGTAACTAGGTTAGACTTTTCTGGGTTAAATTTCCTGTAGAGAAACTTACCCCAAATCAACTCGGTTTCTCTCGAGGACAAATTTGCAACCTTTAAGCACAACATTTTCCTTATACCAATAACTCTCTTGAGATGATACCATGACAAGTCAATAACAACCTCGATTGGCACTTGTGAAAGCTGTCCGCAAATTCTACCAAGCTTGGGTATTTTTGTAAATTTACCCCAAGTCTTTTGTGAACCATGGCTGATTATATTAGGGTATTTTAAGTTGTTTTTAAGTCCAATACCTATACAAGACTTCATTTTCAAATATTCACAACCCCTTCCTCATGAAAGAAATCTCCCAAACTCTATTGAAGATAGAACTCAAGGAAGAGGTAGGGTTGAAGGTTTTTGACGATTTCTTCATGAAAATTTCATGGTTTTCTTATCATTGATATTATTTCATCCTTGAACCTTCATTATTTCAAGGAGTCACGTCAAATAGATTTCAAAAAGCGTTTTCAACCTATAACTTCTTCAATCTTTGACTCTATGTATGGGTGCATGAAAACATTTTGATGGTTTAAATAGTTGTTTTTAGTGTTAGCTGATTATTTTAATGTTAAAACTTTAATGAAACCATGTTTTGTGCTTATTATAAACTTTTGTGCTTATAAAGTGGGTTTTTACTTTTACATTAGATAATGTTAGAGTGGAGTTCATTTTGAGGTATTTTGGATTAGATACTGCCTATACATGATATATTATGTTAATTTGAGGAAATATTTATGAAAGGGGTGAAAGATTGTATAAAGTGTAAGTTGGTCTATCTTGTATAGTTCCATTGAAGTATTCTTGAGTGGTACGGTCCACCTTTGGTGGAGGTATTTACGTGGAGGATATCAATATGTAATTTCATGAGTATTGTGAGAATGTTCATGAAAACATAGTATGTGAAGTGAAGTGATAATGTTGATTTTCATGTTGATATGCTTTGAGAAACTTGAATTGTATAACTTGTGTAGATTATGTCTAACTGGAGTATGTCCATATGTGCAGTATGCTAGTGTGTAAAATGTGTTGAATGAATAAATGTCTTTTTAGAAGTCAATGATATGAAAAGGCTGATAATGTGAATGGTGTGCTCACATGTGTATACAAACACTTTGAATGAATGAATGAAGCCAATGAACGTTATTGGGGGATTGTAAGGTGGAAACTCTTCGAGTGGGTAGAGGTGAAGTGTCTAGGCCAGTACCTACTCTTCCTAAAAGACTCTACTAATGAAGATAGGAGTTTTGGGGTGAACACTCTTCGTGAGTTAAGATGAAGTGTTTAATAACAATCTCACTATTCCAAAGAGCTTTCTAAGATAGGTTAGTGATGGACAGTCTTCATGAAATAAAATGTGGTGTATTTTGAGTCTTATTTCATAATAAGTCGTAAATTAGTTTTTTATCTCATTCATGTGTTTTGAGTCTTTTAATGTGTGAAATTGACGTTTATCCTTATTATGTGTATTTTGTATTGTATGGTATATTTATACGCTGCTATTCTTGAGTTTATTATCTCATTAAAGGTTTTTTAAAAGAAACAAGTGTCATTCGAGGATGAGTTTTGTCCAAGTGAGGGAGAATGTAACACCTCTAGGATTCCATCGAAGTCCAAAATCAAGGAAGGGCTTAAAGTGACAAACTGAGTTGAGATACTTCATCAAATTGAAGAATTAGCTTCATCAAGGTATGCATTTTTATCCTTGAAACTCTCTTCATCAAAGAGCCCGAATTCTCAAGATGTTTTCTCATGTTTTCAAGTTGAATTGTCCAATTTCATGATTCTACCATGGGTTCTTGCATTAAATTTTTCTAAACATTGAATAATGACTTATTTGATATTTTATTTATTATTTTAACCTAAATAAGAAATGAAACAATGAATTGGATGAACCCTGGATTGACTATGTTATGGGTTACTTGATATTGACTTAATGATTATGAATTATGGTGTAGATTTGTATGGGATTTCTGATTATGTATGAATTATGTTCAATTGATATCTAGGTTATCCTAGCTTGATGAATCTCTAATGAATTGACCTATTTTAATATATTAACATAGTTTCTACATTGAATTATTGTTCATGGCCATAGGTAAGGCCTTATGGTATTAAATTGGATGATTTATCATCGAATTTAGGTGATGAGGATGTTTTAATGATATGATTCCCTATTTCTCTTATCTTGATTTTTTTATTCTTAATTTATGTTGTGATTGGTATGGTCCACTTATGGTGGCAGTATTATGTGCTTTACTTGCAATTGACGTGGCCTTATCGGCGTTACTTTATGTATTATGATGATCATGGCTTGTTGGCACTACTTCAAGTTTTGTGTCTATTTGTGTAGTTGATTATTTGAAGTATGATGATATTTCATCTACATTATAAGCAATGATAAAGTATATGTGTTCTATTCATGCATATTAGGAGATCATGTTAGACTAATACTATGTGTTTATATGTGTAGTCTTAGAGTTGATGCATGAATGTTCCTACTTGACTTTATGAGTTTATAATGGTTATATTGATGATGTTCTAGTAATTTATAGGGTGACATAAAGATTATATGGTTTATCCGAAGTGCTCAAAGAATCGTATTTTATATGTGATAAGGTGAAAGAATGTAGTGTCTTGTTTGGTAGACTTGTGTCCCTTACTTGATACATGTATGAATGTTATGCGATTATGATATGTGTTGACTAGGTAGGCTTAATTCACCCTTCTAATGTATAAAAGAAAGATAAGTGAGACCTTAGAGGATGCTAAAAAGGTCATGTATGTGGTAAAGGTTATGTTATGAATGTTTAAAGTTGAGAAACGTAATGGTATCAATCATGTAAGGGAATGGTGTAATTAAGGTTAATTTGCTGGAACGGTATCATATTAATCGTTACGGAAGTCATAATGAGCTATCTTAGTCGCCATTTAAAGTTAACCCTAGTGGACCTATTTGGTAGGGTAAATGTGATTCGGTTATGAACTAGTTAATAACCTCTTTTTGTGATTATTTAGTGTCAATTACACGATGAGAACCAAGGCTAGCACCGAGTGATTATATTTTTGGAAGTATCTCTAATTGAGAATGAAACTAGAGTACAATGTAGGATTTGCCCTAATTCTACCATTGGCAAGTAGAACACCCTCATCAGAGTAGGATTGAACTTTGGTTTCCATGTCTAGCTATCATGGTATATGTCGGTTATTTTTTATTCTCATCATTTGGGATACATACTAGAATTAGAAAAGTTCTATGAAGTTTAGGTAGTGGCATGAGATACTATCTAGACATTGCACAATAGGCTTAGACGGGGCATAGGTCCATGCACGAGACGTCCTGACTTTAGTCGATTGGTTCAGAGAGCTGGAACTGGTAGATTAGATTTCCAATCTAAGTACTAAATGATGCCCACCACCTACATGGCGTCGAACAGGCCACTGACAGTCGAATGCCATCCGTAGGTTGAGTGTCTTTAGCATATATGGCTACCAACATGGGTCCTTCCTCAAGGACCCTTGGTTAGTCCTTGGTTAAGTGTCTTTAGTCCTTGGAGTTTCTTGCCCGCATATCTCCATTCCAAACATGATGGTATACAAGTTCACCACCTCTCAAATGAGTTTCATCCAAAACGAACATGTAAAACTCGAAAAAACATGCCTAGACACAAAAGGTTGTTTCAAAATAATACTTTCAAACATTATGGACGTTCTTGGACGTTTGACCCCCAAACTACACAAAATTAAAATAGTTACTATATATGCTATAATCACTCCTTTAATGACCTTAAAACCATATGAATCGTATATAAACAAATAAAACCACATAATAGGCACATAGGTGTCTTAGTTGTTAGACGTCTTGGTCGTCCCTTGACGTTTGACTTCCAATTAACCTAAACTCTTGGACATTGCATATTTAAAACATAATAGAAATATTTAGTACCTTAAACTATCAATACCAACATGTTAAGATCTATCTCACCTAAGTCATTTTTGGTGTCTTACAGACCCATTGAAATTATCTTTTTTTATTGCACTAGTAAAATAATTTTGCAATGTAACTCTCGGCGTGCTATCTCATTCTCGTCGAAAGGTAGCGGTGAGACGCTGAAATTTACTTTCACTTGGCCTTCTTTCTTTCATATTCGTGAAAATCTGTTTGATGAACCCTTTGATCTCACCATAGCAACATATCAACCAGCCAGTAGATCGACAAATTCTTCTTAAATTGCTTAACAATGTATATTTTTATTTTTTCTCTAACTTTTTCTCAATATTTTAAGATATATATAAACCTAATATACCTGCAAGAAAAATTCCACCTCGGTGAAAACCAATCGGGATTACAGGTAACGACGATGTAGTTGTATCCAAGGATAAAACAACAATATGTCCCATATTTGTTGTGAAATAAAAGGGAAAATAAAAAGCCCCTGCATCACTAGAGGACAATTCTAATAATGATGTCATATACAATACAGACCTCACCAAATCCAAAATTAAGGGTGAGCAACAGGAAACTCATATTAAAAATAACGATGATGACTCGGTTATACCAATATTGTGGAAAATTTACACTAAAAAAATATGAACGATCCATCTAGGATAAAAAATGCTCAACTAAAAACATAACCTTTTCCAGTTAAAGAATAGGCAGTGGTGCTCATACCACAGATTTAGGGTCCCCGTGTTAAATCAATAATAAATTAAGGACTGTGGGTTTGAGGACAATCCTTGATGAGAAAACTCTATACAAATATGGTGTCATCGATAGGAACATAGATATAATTGATTGCTTGAGATATCACAAGTTCCAAATTGTCACAGAACCCTGTTTCCCTTATATTCTATAATGGGTTAGGGAATTGTTGGTGAAAAGAGTAAACTTATACCCTAGGGGAAGAAATAATCTACAACTTTTAAATTTGTTGACTACGTGATTGTTAAGGGCCGGAATGTAAATTATGATTGTTTTACTATCAATATTGTCATAGGAATGCCCGCCTGAATTAAAAATTACTGCCAGTACCTGATCAGAACAAAGAAGCTACAATATTTAAATATGTGGTTAGCCCCATTTAGCTAAGATTATACTCCGAAATTGTTAGAAGAAGGGGTCCCAATTTAAAATAAAGATCTCAACATAGCTGGAAGATTCTGGTTTGGCTTTATTAGCAACACTATTATGCAATCCCTGATTGACTTGATGCTTCGCCATGCCAAGGAAGAATGTATGGGTTGTATTATAGAGGATACCAACATAAATATGGTTCTAAGTATAGCACAAGAAATACTTATACAGGAAAGATAGAAATAGTCTGTAAGCAGACTCGCGTACCTAGAGATGGTAACAAGTATTTTGAAAGAATTACCACCTCCTCCACTAATATAATGAAGATTCAAGTTGAGTATCTCAAGGATTAGGATGATACAAAGAAGAGGGAAGATCTTATGGGTCCTTTCCAAGTTGTGGATATAGACTCCATATATGCAGAGGCATCACCACTGCCCCTAAGACGATTAGGCAAATTGACAACTACTATTATTCCTTTTGAAATTTCTAGGTTCATCTACTGTTGCACTGCTAGTAATACCTGGCATTGATATTTTCTCCTGGACACCTATTACCAAATCTTGATAACTTTGGATGGTACAACTTACCTATAATGTTGATCGTTGTGCTGCTAGACTCGAGGTCCCTATTCGGGGCATAATATAAACTCTCCCGATAGATGTTGTGAATCAATTAAAAGATGTTATTGATGCACTTGAGGTGAGAATAGGGGACTACAAGCGTAACAAAGGAGCAATGAGGGTGTGAGGACCTTGAATGCCACTATAGATATGTGGCAAAAGGATGTTAGATCAGCTGAAATATACCGAATGTTCATGGTGTTTTGGACAGTGAGATCTCCAATATTCCAGGATGCCTCCGGTTACCTCTGGAGATAAGGTAAGAGTTATGTAGAGAGCATATCTTGATTCTGAGAAAGAGAGTAATTATGAGATGTTTGAAATGCCAGTAATAGATGCATATGCAAACCTTTCTACGACTGAGAAGATTATGGTAGGTGTTGTTATACATGCTTCCCTAGAAGGTACACCTTGTAATATCCTTAGCAAAGCTGGTATTTCTGAGGAGACTTTAGGCACTATGATTTATGTAGAGGCTAACACACTAGTCACGATTCCTAGACGCATGGAGAGAATTGTTAGACAAGATCTCCTTTTTTCCTCTCTCTTTGTCTAACTTTCTGGATAATTTCATTCCATATGCATTTAAGGAGAAAAACTATTGTTTGGTGGGGTGAGGCTCACTTTTATGTTAATACTGTTATTTATGTTTTGTGTATATATTTTGGTTCTTATGCTTTAAAATTGTATTTTAATTTTCTTTTTGTGGGGAATTAAACTTTTTTTGATTTAACCGCAAATGAATATAAACCGCTTCTAGAAAATTTCTCCACCTCTTAAATGTATTTTACTATTTTTATTCCTTGGCAAATTTGATTTTGTATTTTGATTAATTTTGATAACTTGAATAGTTCTCGTAATTGAATGAACATTGATGTGCGACTGCTACGGGGACAACTTAAGTTGCATAACTGTATGTATTCTTTTTGCATCTTGTTGTGATTAGTCAAGTACCAAATTGAGTTTTTTGCTATGAACATTCCACACTAGCAAAAGTGTGGAGTCTTGTTGGAATTTTGTGTCGATGTCTTATGTGATGAGCTTATCGTAAACCATGCATGATGACACCTTGAATTTTTATCATTGGTCGGGTTAACCAAGTGATGTGATCTGATGATATGATCTTTGTCACCTTCAAAAGAGTGTGAACCTATTTGACATATACTTTTTTTGTGTCCTACCTTCTAAGTGTGGGAACATCTTTGAGGACCCGTTGATCCTTATATTTTAATTGCAAGAAACTTGATGAAAATATTTCTTCTCTTACTCCCCTACAACTAATCCTCTTTATTTGTGGTTGATTGAATAGCCAACTTAGGCCAAAAGTCTATGTTGTGAGTGTTGTTAAAAGAAAAAACAAGTCGAGAAGTGAAAGAAAAGTCTCATTAACCCATGCTGTTGAGAAAAATGGATCCCCTCCATACGAAAAAAAAGAACAAGATGGTATTAAATAGAAATAAAAAGAAAAGAATGAAAATATAACACTCCGGAAGTTCCATGACTTAGACTCGAACTTAAACTGTTAAATAATGTTTAAAATTACATTTCAATACCGATATAAATGTATTAAACTTAATTAGAAAAGATTATAGGCAAAACCACAAAGAAAGGCCTCGACGAGAATCTACCTAATTTGAACTAGAAGACGTCCCTATGTTTGGTGAAGTTTTGCGAGTGTAAAATGAAGACAATACTTGTAAAAATATTTTAAATAGGTAAAATAGAGAATAAAGGTCCCAAACATCTGTTAACGACTCCCCAAGGACCGCTCGAAGGGTGCTTGAGGAGGACCCAAACCTTGGTGAGAAAGCTGCCAAAGCAATTTGTGACAGCCAAGAATGTGAAGTCCTTTGTGCGTCGCGGAGACATCATTGGCTAAGCAAATTTTTACTCACGATGCGGGGCCTTCACGAGGTCAACAGCCTCACATTGAATTTTCAAAAATCAATGTGAAGCGAACACGCGACGCACAGCCACTTCTAAATACGTCCGCGTCGTTTGTAAGTTAATTTTAATTCACAAAGATACCCATTTAAGTAAAGGGTCTTTCGGGTATTTTAGTAGACGAGTTTATAATGTTTTTAGTTCATTTTATGCCACTTTCACGTACTCTAAATCAGAATAAGGAAATCTCTCTCATCTCTCTCAAAACTCTCTCTCAATTCAACCACCATTGAAGAACAAAAAAACTTGAGGAAGAAGACAAAAACTCCGTGGTTTTCAATCATCAACAAAGTATGGTTTCTTCACTCTTCGAATTCGTTTTCCCTAGATGTCCTTTCAAAGATGATTTATAACAATTCAATTCCTTGGGTTTTTATTCTACAAACAGATTTTCTTCCAAACATGAGATTCATGACTAATGATGAAGAAGTATAATTTTCTATGGTTATCCAAGTATGTATTTGTTGGGTAATTATATGTAATGTTGGGTTTTCGTGTGAAGAATGTTCTTTCACTAAACAATGGATTCTGTTATGTTATATCTATCACTAAATGTCATGTAATTGTTCGGATTGAAACTATAGCCTATATGAACTATTAAATGATCCCTTTCCCTTAACCCTAAAAATTAATTGATCTTGTATATGACTAGAGTGGTTGGGATTGTTTATGTTGTTGAGTATTTCACTGTATTATAGGATGATGGTTATGAATTGTGATTAGGTTCTTGATGAAGATTCTTGTAAGCAATTACATGAGTCTTCCAAAAGTCATGATTACTCTATTATGTTGATGTTGGCCTATAATTTATTTTGTTATGCGATATAAGTATGTATGATGTTTTCATGAATATATGATGGCCTATGAATATGGTGAATGTTAGATCATGTTAAGGATATGATAATGCAAGTTGATGATGTTTATCTTGTATGCCTTACACACTATGATTATGATATTTTAATTTCTTAAAAGAAGGTTGTGATGAAAGAAAATTCTCATCTAAACCTAAATAGTTGATGATCATGTTCATACGAGGAGTTAACCTCCTATGGCCTATGATAACATTAATGATAAATGAGAACTTAAAGTTTATTCAAAAAGGGACTTTAGCTTAGCACTGATGAACTTTATATGAGAGGTGTCCCTTCCCTAGTTGAAAGGTACGTTCACAATGAATCTTATGGGAAAGAGGTTGTAATGTAATGTGGAACTATGTGTATCGTATTTATCTGTTATTTCTTGAACTATGTTGCCTCCATAGGAAGCTTGTCGATCTACCTTGAATGCAATGTTCATGTTTTCGTTCTACCTTGGAAAGTACAACACCTTCTTTTTCTGTGGGGTCTCATGACACCAGATTCCATGTCTAGATCACATGGTCTAATGTCGGTTAAGGTGATTGTTCCCTGAAGTAAAATGAAAGACAAGTAAAATGGACATTGACTAGGGTGACATGAGGAGTTTACTTATTATAGGTAGGGGGTATGAGACACTACCTAGAAATTGCACAAGTTGACTCTAAAGAAAATCCTAGGAGATTGTTCTTATGTGATATGATAACATGAAATGTATGATACCTATGATGTATGATGCTACTCTTTTATGATATAGGTTATGTCTATAAGTATGTTGTTGGTCTATATCGCTATTTGAGGTGATGACTATGCAAGTTACAAGTTGTATTAAACAAGGTATGTTTTATGGTATTCTATCATGTTTACTTGATTATATGGGTTTATGGGGCTTCACATGATCATTGCACTTGTAGGATTGGGATGAGATCATTTGGTAAGTATGTTACATGGTATGATCTTTGAGAATATATCTTTGAGAATATGTCTTTTGTAATGATCTTGTATGATGCTATTGTGATCCTTGTCTTGTATATAATTTATCGTATGTGCATCAAAAGCCATAAAATAACTTTGCATGCTCTCTAATGAAATGGTCCTTTTTCATGCATGTTCTTAAATGTTTATGTGCTTGTACTAGCAGTTAGTACATGTGGCATACTAACCCCTTATTTTATATAACTACAAATTTTGTGTCCAGCCGTTGAAAATTAAGAAGGTCGATTGAAGAATCTTGGAACTCTTTCTCCAAGTGTAGGTATGTCCTCATGTTCATTGGTACTATCTTTTAATTATTCTAGCTATTAAGATTTATTTAGTTTAAGAGATATTCTTTTATTCCTTTTTATTATTGGATTCTATTTTAGTAAGGCATATATGGCATATTTACATTTTATTGGCTAAGTCAAAGATTCTTAACCTTTAGATTGTTTTTATGTGATAAAGTTTTAACACTATCGTATATATTGTTATCATGTATCTAATCAAGAAGTCTAATCATACTTCACAAAGTATGCAAACGTTTTTCATTTTTCGCAATTTTTAACCAATGATATCTCATGACGAATTCTAAAATCTTGTATAATTCCTATGAGAGGACGGAGAAAGTGGTCGCGACTGGGGTTTCTCCCCGATTGTGACTATCATTGTATTAGAGCATTAGCTTAAGTACGCTACGGTCGATGTCTCACTAAACAACTGTATATAGTGTTTTATTCTGTAAGACACCCTAAATGAGTTAGGGTGTGTAGAACCTAACATGTTTTTCTTATGTATATAAGGTCCTAAAATCAATTATAATATTGTTTTGAGGAAGTGTATAAAGTTTGAGGTGATTTTTGAGTCAAACATCAAGGGACGACTAAGACGTTGGACAACTAGTCACATATGTGTCTCATGTGTCTATATGCGTGTATATATTGTATTACATGAGCTTATTAAGTCTTAAAATTATTCATAACGAAGTGTATTAATAGTATATGGAGTTTCGTGGAGTTTGGAAGTCAAACGTCAAAGAACGTCCAAGATGTTCGAAATTTAGGCCTTGAGACGTTTAGGTGTGCCTTGATGGGGCCTAGCGTGATTGGATGAGTTACATATATTTTTTCGGAGGGAAATTATGGAGGAGATCTAAAACATATTGAGGTTTGTCTTTACCCAGAAACGTCTGGCTATGACTTTTAGAGGGCACCACAAAAGGGTCCACAACAAAGACCCAAGCCTATCGAGACACTGGTTTGGCAGTGTCAATCGACGAGCCAAAACAATGCTTAGCTGGTTGAACAACAGACCGTTGGTGGGGTATCTTCAATGGAATCTTAGCCTGGGCAAGGATCAACCAAAGAACAGGCCAAGGTCCAATCGACAGAAGCCATAGACGGCCCGTCGATGTACCTACTAGCCTGTGATGGTGATCTGTCGATGCAGCCTGGTGCCACTGTCTTGCGCATTGTTTCATAAAAGAGGTGAATGGTAAATTCACCCCACGTCCTAAACTGACTCGAATTCATTTATTTACCCATTTTTGGGTGTATATAATTAATCTAAAACGTGACCAACCCTTTTGGATTCGCATTCACGCAAATTAAGCCTTCCCTCCAAAACCAATTCTCTCTAGAAACTTCCATTATTTTTGATGAGCAAGAGAAGATTTTATATTGGATTATCATGGTTTCTTCACCAAGTTTATAAGTTTTTCAACAATACAAAGGAATGGTGATCGTTCATCTCTAAGTAACCTTTCACATGGAGACTTAATTTAAGGTTTATAAAAAAGGTTTCATGATCAAATTTCTTCTTCAATCTATCCATGTCTTCTTTCTAAAAAAAGTTTTAAATGGTTAAATCATGATGAAATCATGTTAATATATTGGTTTTAACCTTATTTTAATCCAATTGCATGACGAACCCATGTTCCTTCCCAAAATTTATTTAGCCCTTGCATGGACTTTGCGATCATGGCTTGTTAATGGTCGAATTAAGATTATCTTATGTTAAATTGCCTATATCTAGTGTTATTTACGTGAATTGATGATGATTTGATTATGAATTATCCATTGGATCAGTGTATGAAGAATTGAATATGACTAACTTATAATCCTATAAGTTAACTATAACCTTGCCTCTACTAAGCATGAATGTGGAATTTGATTGTGTAGGGATAGTCGTATTTACAGTCTTACATGGATGTTATTTATCAATTTTAAATTAGTGATTCACATGGATCAAGGTTTATTAGCCTATGATTCTTCTATATTCCATTGATTTCTAAAGTAGAATGTTCTCTATAATCTTAAGGGTATGTAAATTTTAGTAGGATTTGGTTTAGGTTATGTTATACTTAACTACTCTCTTATATTGATGATATTAATGAATTGTGGGTTGGAATTCTTGATGATCAAAGAAATGGAGTCTTGGCATGAATTAATCTATGTTCTTCTAGCCTACAATTTGAATGTTGTAACGAACATTATGTGGTCTTAATTCTAGGGTAGATAAAGCATGAGTTAGACTTCATTATTACGTCTTTAACTACTTCCCTAAATTGATATATTGATGAAACATGATCAATAATACATGTAAGTGAAATTGGTTAATGGTCTATGTCCTTCTAAACTATAACATGTTAATGATGTGTTGTACTAGTTTGTAGCATGGCCTTATAGTAGTTTATACATGACTTCATATATGATTAGTATGTGTTAGGTATTGACCGGTACTTGAATTATTGATGAAAGAATAGTAATGGTAAATGATTGCCAAAGGCTAAAAGATATGTTAGAGTTTTTCTACTCATCTACTTCACTACTTCTTTATAAGTAATGTTGATAAAGCCTTATATGACATTGTGTGGTATGGTCCACTTATGGTGGAGGTGTTTAATTTATTGTCATTATATATGTGTTTACCATAGTCTTGAAGGCAAATTTTTGAATATATGTATGAGTGGTTTATGATGATCACCTTATGTGTAACTTCTGCCTAATCTTCTAGTTTAGTTGTGAATCTAGGTTATGTTACTATTATTATGAGCATGTAAATGGTTATAAAAGATCATGCGTAGCTTATGCCTTCAATGAGGTATTAATGATGAATGACCCCTAGCCATGTATTCCCTATGTGAATGTATGAATAGTTAAGGTTAGGAGTCTTAATGTTATGTGAAAATTGTTTTGCCTTCTACGCTAAATGGTGTTGTGTGGTCTATGCTTGAAAGTATAATATGTTCTTAAGAGGGTGGCTGGATTAAAATATTATGGATAGGCATTAAGTGATCATATCGACAAATGTATACATACACTCACACATTTGGCATGCTTACATGTAGTATAGGTCATGGTGTCGAAATGAAGGTAGTTCACATATTCACTAGTATATACTACTATGCATGTTAAGCTTTTGTCTATGAAAGTATGATATTTGTTTCCTTAACTAGGATGACTTGATAGATGTACTAGTGTGAGCAAGGGTATAGGAACTTGATGCATTGAATATGTGTACCTTGAATAATTCCTATGTTTGGTTTCTATGTACATGAAAAATGAATATATGGACATGTTATTAATATGATTTACATTCTATGATGTTAAGTACATGAGATGATGAAGTATGTATGTGCATAGAGTGTTAGTAGGTTTATATAAAATAATTTATCGTATAGTTGCAATCATTATCTTGTGTATGCTCTATTGTGTGTGCATCAAATGCTTTCAAATGACTTCTCATACTTTCTAAAGAAGTGGTCATTTTTATTGCATGTCCTTAAATGTTTGTATGCGTATACCCATACTTTGTAATATGGCATAGTAACTCCTTACTTTATCTAACTACAAATGTAGGGTCCAGCCATTGAAGATTAAGAAGGTCAATTAAATAATCTTGGAACTCTTTCTCCAAATGTTGGTAGGTCCTCATGTTCGGAAAAACTATCTTTTCATTATTCTAGCTATGAAGACTTTAGTAATGTAAGAGATATTGTTTTATTCCTTTTTTATCATAGGATTCTATTATAGTAAGGCCTATATAGCATATTGAGATTGTATTGGCTAACTCCAATATTCGTACTCTTTAGATTCTTTTTATGTGAGACAATTTTTAAACTTCCGTATGTACGTTTATCATGTTGCTAAGCGACAACTATATGTATACTTCACATAGTATGCAAAATTTTTAATTTACCGTTATTTTAACCTATGATATGTTATTAGGAATGCTAAGGGCTTGTTTGATCCGTCTTAGAGGTCGACGACGCCGGTCACGAAAGGTGTTATGCCTCGTATTTTTTTTTATACGTAGTGCACATCGTGATCTAGAAGACGTAAAGAAATATTAGGCAAGGATGTTATTTCCAAATGTGATATTAAGTATGAGTTGACTAATGTAAGTGCCATTAACTTTAAGTGAGGGATTAATTAGTAGCTAATTTGGATTGATTTAATCCAATGGGCCCCACCACTCATAATTGGTGGCTGATTAGGATTATTTAATCCAGTGGGCCCCACCACTCAAGGCAAAAATTAAAAAGGGATCAGATTGTGGGCTGGCCTTAGTGGACAGGTGTAGAGGGGCTGCCTCCACTTCATACTATTAAATGAGGTGGAGAAATCCACTCCATGCTAAATAAAGTGGTGAAATGCATTGCCGCATATCATCTTCTCTTCACCACTTGTCTTAGGCGACCATGGAAATGGAGAAACCAACCCTGCAACTCTTGGCCAAAGAAATGCAAATAATTTGGTTAGTAATCTCCTTGTTTGGTGTGTTAATTCTTTAGAATACCCTTGTTAATTATCCATTAATTTTAAGAAGGGGGCGTGGCCAGTAGCTTAGGAAGTTTGTTTTAGTTATTGAATGTGCTAAGTATGAACGGAAACCATAATCGGATTATTAGTGGTGTCGTGTTGGTTCTTGGGCTGTTTTGATTAAAGCAAACTGCAGGAAATTTCTGTTTGGCATTATGTATATGTTGAATGTGATTATGAGTATATACTCCAAAGGATGAATACGATAAGGTAGATGTGTTGCGAATTATAAAGCGAGTTATCGCTCGGTGTGTCGTTGTTTTGCTATGGTTGCCGAGACAGAACTGTTTTGGGGAGGGGGCTGTTTAATATGATTCTTTGGGTTATATGTGTTATTGGTATTGCTGTGGATAATTTGGATTGTTGTCGGATTGGGACGAAGTAAGGAAAATAGGGGAAGTGCTGCCGAATTTTCGTTAGATTATTAGCTAGCTTACAAAAAAGTAAAGCACGATGTTTATCTAATTGCGGCACGATTGTTGCTTGTTATAGATTAATAGCTTGAGCAGTAAATATTGGACGTGCGGCTTGATTATACGGTATGTAACGCTGTCCCTTCTTTCTTTGTTTGGCATGACTTTTAAAAATAAGCGAATAACGGACAGATTTGATACTTACCTCTAGAGCGTCTAGGTGACGTATATTCTTGCTTCCACAATTATTCCTCTATATATCGGCTATGTCTAAGGCTATGATGATCTCTAATATCTATGGTAGTGCTTCTTAGAGTCATTGGGATTTTACGTTTCCATATCGTATTAAAGGTTCATAATCTTGATAAAACATTAATCTTTGGTAATACTCCTTGCTGGTTCACGTTGATTGTTCTAGTGAGTTATAAGAAATGATTTTAATTGCATATGGTTGCTCATAATATTCTGCTCGTGCATAGAGTCATTTATCATTTCACCGAGTCCCGGGCCGGGTAATGTTCGTGCGGAGTTTCTTGCATATGTCACCGAGTTCCTCACTAGAGGGGTGGGTATGTATATTATATATATGATTGGTGATGAGGATGGTTATGATGATGATGATGACGGAGATGATGTGATGATTATTTTGCCGAGCCCTTACTAGGAAGTCGGGCACCTTAAATGTTAAATATATGCATGATTTTCACTTAAAAGGGTATATGTGTAGCGATATTTTGTTTCGACTTGCCATATTGGTATCCTGTCATCTTTACCTTATGCTTTACCTACTCAATACATTGTCCGCATCGACCCCTTTTTCCTCGGGGCTGCGTTTCATGCCCGCAGTGTAGACGCCTGATTCGGTGATCCTCCCGCCTAGGATATCTACTCTGCTGATTGGGAGAGCTCCACTGCTCCGAGCCCACTGTTTTGGTACATAACTTTTGTGTAGTCTTTTGCTCGTCTATGGGTATGGCGGGCCTGTCCGTCGAGTTTCACTAATGTACTCTTAGAGGTCCGTGGACATTATGTGGGTTGTATATATATGTTTTAGATAATGGTCCGACATGGTTTGTTTGGGATGTCCGCATGTACAGCGCCAGCCTTGTCGGCTGCGTACATCATTGTATATTGTGTAGTGGCAGCCTTGTCGGCATCCGTATGTTATTATGCTTTGAATAGTGGCGGCCTTGTCGGCTCGCGTGTTCTGTTATGGTTGAATGGTTATGACTCCTTATGAGACAGGTCCTCTTATATATATATATGACGTTGGGGTTGGCTTGATTTGATTAAATTCCATATTGTCTTAGTTTCAGTTGGTTATACTTAGCAGGTTTGTATGTGGGTGTCCAAAACAGGCACTAGTCACGGCCCATCGGGTTGGGTCGTGACAAAAGGGGGGTACTCCCAAGTCGTGACAGATAAAATTATCATTAAATAAAGTTATGGGTTTTCCTAACAATTCATGGAAAATGAATAATGTAATGACGTAGGAGCAGAAAAGAAAATGTGTAGAGAAGAGGAAAGAAAGTGTAGTGAGCACCACATTTAAGGAGTATAGAAGTCATTTATAAAAAATTACCTGATATTTGAACTCATCCCCATTACAGGCATTGAAATTTTTTTTTTATCGTTAGTTAACTGAAAAGAAGGTTAACTTGAGAATGCGGACAAACCTATGGGTTAATTCACACATTGTGTTCATCTTTGTGAGTGTAAGCGTTGTATTTGATTCTAGACATTAACATGTGAACTATTGTGTGTGAAAGAGGAATAATTATGTGTGTGAGGGAACTTGATCACTTTTGTTGAGCTTCAACTTGCATATGAATCAAGTATCATGAGCTTGAAAACCTTTGATTTTGGTGTGTGTCAGGAATTGAGTGTTTGAGATCTAAATTGATCCTTGCATGAGTAAGTTGACTTTTTTGTTTACATTAATGATTGTGTTTTCTGTAGCACTATTTTAGAAATAATTTTGAACGTAAGAACTTGAGTTTTACTTGAGGAAATACGCAAGTTTAATTTTTGGGATATTGATAAGACCATGATTTGGAGTCATTTAGGGATATATTTTGATAGATTAGGTGTTCTCAAATGCATATTGTTTCTCGATAACTACTGAAATATGATGAGTTTTAGGTATTTATACTTGGAGAATAAGCATGGACACCTTTGATTAAACTTGAACAAGAAAGCAAAAAAGAATGAAGTAAACAAGGCCTGAAGATTGTCTAACCCATTAGGTGTTCCACCTAATCGCCTTAATCTGGTATAGTGTTCCTACGTGTTGAGCCCAAAAGGGAAGGATCAAGTCAGCTGTAAGAATTAGAAGTTGGCGTGTTCCCGAGAAGATCCGTGATGAACTTACACAGGGGTGGTGGCCGACTTGATCGGCGATCCCGACTAAATTCATCGGGTGGTCCTTCGCAGCACAACTTTTATAAAACTATAAAATACTAATTAATAGTTTCTATTTTTGCCCCAACATCTGAACCTCCAGCTCCTCAGTCAGGGGCGGAGGATAGGGCCATGAGAGATGCGGTTCAATTGCTGACTAGATTAGTGGCAGATCAGGCTCGCAGGCATGGACTAGGAGTTGATCATGCGGATAGATCTGATAGCTTAAGGGCTCGTGACTTCTTAAGTTGTAATCCTCCAGAGTTCTTTGGGTCAAGGCCCAGGATGATCCGCAAGAGTTTATTCGTCAGATGCAGCGTACATTGAGGATAATCAAGGCTTCGGAGACCGGGTCTGTTGAGTTGGCTACGTATCGTTTGCGGGATGTAGCTATTAATTGGTATGAGTCTTGGGAGTTATCTAGGGGTGAGGGTGCTCCTCCAGCGGTATGGGATGAATTTGTGGAGGCTTTCCAGGGCCACTTCCTGCCTCCAGAGATGAAGCGAGCTAGAGTCGATAGATTCTTGCGTTTGAAGCAAAATGGCAGGAGCGTTCGAGAGTATAGCCTCGAGTTTGATTCATTGGCAAGACATGCGCCTACTATGGTGGCTGATATGGCAGACAGGGTACACCGTTATGTGATCGGATTGGATCGTTATCTGATTGACGGTTGTATGGCAGTGACTCTTCAGCCAGGTATGGACATTGCTCGGGTGCAGGCATATGCACAGGGGGTAGAGGATCGGCACCGGGCGTCGACCAGGATAGAGATTATAATAGAGGCCAGTATACGAGGGCTAGATCAGCAGGTTATCCTGACGAGTTTCAAAGCGGGCAGTCTCAGCAGCATGTTAGATTTTCTTCCCAGCCAGCACAAAGTGCACCCCCACGTTTCATGGGTAGGGGGTTCGATCGTATGGGATATTCGGAAGCTGGTCAGAACTCTAGGGCGTCAGGGTCACAGATGGGCCGGGGTTTGAGCCAGTCGAGGCCACCTTTGCCTCGGTGTTCTCGTTGTGGTAAGTCCCATCCTGGGGAATGTCGTTGGGCTACAGGTGCGTGTTTTTCTTGCGGCCGTCAGGGCCATACTATGAGGGAGTGTCACCTTAGAGGTAATGCAGGTGGTATGGCACAGCCTACAGGGTCCGTTGCTGGTTCATCTTCTTCTGTGGTTATGCGCCCTACGGCAGGTATTCAGCGCCAAAGAGCCGTGGTAGAAGGGCGTGGTGGAGCTTCGATTCTAGCGGTCCCTCAAACCGTATATATGCTTTGACTAATAGGCAAGATCAGGAGGCGTCACCTAATGTGATCACAGGTATATTATCACTATTCTCCCGAAGTGTGTATGCATTGATAGACCCAGGTTCCACCTTATCATATATATCTCCCTTTGTTGCTAGTAGGATCGGAATAGAGTCTGAGTTGATAGAACCATTTGAGGTAACCACACCTGTAGGAGATTTTGTCATAGCTACGCGAGTATATAGGAATTGTTCAGTAGTTATATATAGTCGCCGCATCAGAAAGCGCATCTAATAGAGTTAAATATGATTAAGTTTGATATTATCATGGGCATGGATTGGTTGGTCGCTTGTTATGCTAATGTTGATTGCAGAGGAAAGATAGTTCGATTTCAATTTCCAGAGGAACCGATTATAGAGTGGAAGGGAAGTACAAGATCGCGAAAGGTAAGTTCATTTCATACCTCAAGGCCGGGAAGATGGTTAGAAAAGGCTATATTTACCATCCGATTCGGTGCATGACATAAAAGGCAGAGGCACCGACTCTTCAATCATCCCAGTAGTTAATGAATTTCCGATGTATTCCCGAGGAACTTCCAGGCCTTCCTCCGAGCGGGAGATAGAGTTTACTATAGATGTCTTGCCGGATACCCGGCTATATCTATACCTCCTTATAGAATGGCACCTTTGAGTTGAAAGAATTGAAAGAGCAATTGAGGGATTTGCTAGAAAAGGGCTTCATCAGGCCTAGTACGTCACCTTGGGAGCACCCCAGATCGCTTTGTGAGGAAGAAGGATGGAGTCGTTCGCGGATGTGCATTGGTTATAGGCGGTTGAACAAAGTAACAATAAAGAATGTGTATCCCTCCCAAGGATTGACGATCTATTTGACCGATTGCGAGGGTGCAAAGTGTTTTTCAAAGATAGACTTGCGGTCGATTTATCATCAAAGTGCGGGTAAGGGAGGCGAGATATTCCAAAGACGGCATTCGGACCCGATATGGGCATTATGAGTTTAGAGTCTTTGTCTTTTGGGGTGACTAATGCTCCAAATGGTGTTCATGGATTTAATGAATCGAGTATTTAAACCATTCCTTGATATGTTTGTTATTGTATTTATAGACGATATTCTAGTCTATTCACGTTCAGAAGAGGAGCATGCAGATCATTTAAGGACGGTACTTAGGGTGCTTCAGCACCAGATGTTGTATGCTAAATTTTCTAAGTGCGAGTTCTGGTTAACTTCAGTGGCATTCTTGGGGCATATTATTGGAGCTGATGGTATTCAGGTAGACACGCAGAAGATTGAGGCAGTAAAGACTTGGCCTGCACTCACGACACCTCTGAGGTACGCAGCCTTTACGGGGTTAGCAGGATATTACAGGAGATTCAGAGAAAAGTTTGCCTCAATTTCAGCGCCTTTGACAAGGCTAACTCAAAAGGCAGCCAAGTTCCAGTTGGGATGCTTGTGAGTGAAGCTTCCGGCTATTGAAAGACAAATTGACTACAGCTCGATCCTAACTCTTCCTGAGGGACCAGACGGCTATGTTATTTATTGTGATGCTTGGTGTTGGTCTAGGATGTGTATTGATGCAGCATGGAAAAGTTATAGCCTATGCCTCCCGACAACTTAGGAAGCATGAAAAGAACTATCCTACTCACGATCTGGAGTTAGCGGTCGTGGTTCATGCCTTGAAGATATGGAGACATTATTTATATGGTGTCCATGTGGACATCTATACAGATCATAAGAGTCTCCAATATATCTTTAAATGAAGGAGCTGAACTTACGACGAGGCGGTGGTTAGAGTTGCTAAAGGATTATGATGTTGATATTTTATATCATCCAGGAAAGCGAATGTTGTAGTAGATGCTCTTAGCCGTAAGTCCATGGGTAGCTTGACGGATGTACAACCGTAAAGGAGGGATATGGTTCGAGATTCAGCGGCTATCCAAATTGGAGTCCGTCTAGCTAATTCGGAAGATAGTGGAGTTTCTATTCGAGAGGTTCTTTGAGTCCTCAATCATAGATGAGGTAAAGAGACACCAATACAAGGACCCTATTCTGGCACAGTATAGAGATGCAGCTCTTCAAAAGGAAAAGACCCCATTTAAGGTTACACCTGACGGAGTGTTACGATATGAAGGCAGATTGTGTGTACCCGATACTGCGGGGCTACGACGGCAGATTATGGGAGAGGCACACTCTGCCCGTTATTCTATTCACCCAGGGTCAACAAAAATGTATCATGACCTCAGATGCTTATATTGGTGGGATGGCATGAAAAGGGACATAGCGGAGTTTGTTGCTCAGTGCCCGAATTGTCAACAAGTCAAGATCGAACATCAAAAGCCTGGTGGATTATTACAGGAGATAGAGATCCCGACTTGGAAATGGGATATGATTAATATGGACTTCATTACAGGCTTACCTCGCACTCAACGGAAGTATGACTCTATATGGGTTATTGTAGATAGGTGAAATCGGCCCATTTTCTTCCAATCGGGACTACTTATTCGGCTGAAGATTATGCGAGGTTATATGTCGTGAGATAGTGAAACTTCATGGGGTTCCCATGTCCATTATATCGCATGCAGGAGCTCAATTTACAGCAAACTTTTGGAGATCGTTTGAAGGGATTGGGGACACAGTGAACCTTAGCACGACATTTCACCCTCGGTGATGGGCGGGATGAGCGTACTATTCAGACACTAGAAGATATGTTGCGGGCTGTATAATTGACTTCAAAGGCAGCTGGCATGACCACTTGCCGCTCATTGAGTTTGCCTATAATAATAGCTACCATTCTAGTATCCAGATGGCACCGTACGAGGCCTTATATGGGAGGAAGTGCAGATCACCTATTGGTTGGTTTGATGTTGGCGAGACTAGTTAATAGGCCCGGATGTGATTCAAATAAGTCGTTGACAAGGTGAAGCTTATTCAAGAAAGATTATTAGCGACCCAGTCGACGAAGTCATATGCAGATAATCGGCGTCGAGATTTGGAGTTTCATTGGTGACTGGGTACTCTGAAGTTATCACCCATGAGGGGTGTGATGAGATTCGGCAGGAAGGGGAAGCTCAGTCCGAGATACATTGGGCCTTATCAAATTGTTCGTAGGATAGGCAAGGTTGCCTATGAGTTGGATCTACCATCTGATTTGGAGGCGGTACATCCAGTCTTCCATGTATCGATGCTACGTAAATGTATTGGTGATCCTTCTAGAGTATTCCTGTAGATGATATTCGTGTAATGAGGAGTTGTCATATGAGGAGAAACCCGTGGCTATACTTGATCGTCAAAGTTAGAAGGTTACGTCACGAAGGATGTGGCTTCCGTCAAAGTGTTGTGGCAAAATAACAATAGGGAGGAGATGACTTGGGAAGCGGAAGACGAAATGAAGAATAAGTATCCTTACTTGTTCCCCGTACCTGCAGGTAATTCAATTTCTAGCTTGACTATATTGATAGATAATGAGATTATGTAGCTGTGAGGCATCTGTAAGTTACCGAATGCAGGTTCAGGGTATAACTTTTAGAGAGAACTCGCTGGAATTTGTTTTTGCAAGACTCTAACTTAACATTCGAGGACGAATGTTCCTAAGGGGGGAAGGATGTTATGCCTCGTATTTTTTTATACGTAGTGCACATCGTGATCTAGAAGACGTAAAGAAATATTAGGCAAGGATGTTATTTCCAAATGTGATATTAAGTATGAGTTGACTAATGTAAGTGCCATTAACTTTAAGTGAGGGATTAATTAGTAGCTAATTTGGATTGATTTAATCCAATGGGCCCCACCACTCATAATTGGTGGCTGATTAGGATTATTTAATCCAGTGGGCCCCACCACTCAAGGCAAAAATTAAAAAGGGATCAGATTGTGGGCTGGCCTTAGTGGACAGGTGTAGAGGGGGGCTGCCTCCACTTCATACTATTAAATGAGGTGGAGAAATCCACTCCATGCTAAATAAAGTGGTGAAATTCATTGCTGCATATCATCTTCTCTTCATCACTTGTCTTAGGCAGCCATGGAAATGGAGAAACCAACCCTGCAACTCTTGGCTGCAATGCAAATAATTTGGTTAGTAATCTCCTTGTTTGGTGTGTTAATTCTTTAGAATACCCTTGTTAATTATCCATTAATTTTAAGAAGGGGGCGTGGCCAGTAGCTTAGGAAGTTTGTTTTAGTTATTGAATGTGCTAAGTATGAACGGAAACCATAATCGGATTATTAGTGGTGTCGTGTTGGTTCTTGGGCTGTTTTGATTAAAGCAAACTGGAGGAAATTTCTGTTTTGGCATTATGTATATGTTGAATGTGATTATGAGTATATACTCCAGAGGATGAATACGATAAGGTAGATGTGTTATAATTATAAAGCGAGTTATCGCTCGGTGTGTCGTTGTCATTGCTATGGTTGCCGAGACAGGAACTGTTTTGGGGAGGGGGCTGTTTAATATGATTCTTTGGGTTATATGTGTTATTGGTATTGCTGTGGATAATTTTGATTGTTGTCGGATTGGGACGAAGTAAGGAAAATAGGGGAAGTGCTGCCGAATTTTCGTTAGATTATTAGCTAGCTTACAAGAAAGTAAAGCACGATGTTTATCTAATTGCGGCACGATTGTTGCTTGTTATAGATTAATAGCTTGAGCAGAAAACATTGGACGCGTGCGGCTTGATTATCCGGATGTAACGCTGTCCCTTCTTTCTTTGTTTGGCATGACTTTTTAAAAATAAGCGAATAACGGACAGATTTGATACTTACCTCTAGAGCGTCTAGGTGACGTATATTCTTGCTTCCACAATTATTCCTCTATATATCGGCTATGTCTAAGGCTATGATGATCTCTAATATCTATGGTAGTGCTTCTTAGAGTCATTGGGATTTTACGTTTCCATATCGTATTAAAGGTTCATAATCTTGATAAAACATTAATCTTTGGTAATACTCCTTGTCGGGTTCACGTTGATTGTTCTAGTGAGTTATAAGAAATGATTTTAATTGCATATGGTTGCTCATAATATTCTGCTCGTGCATAGAGTCATTTATCATTTCACCGAGTCCCGGGCCGTAATGTTCGTATGGAGTTTCTTGCATATGTCACCGAAGTTCCTCACTAGAGGGCCGGGTATGTATATTATATATATGATTGGTGATGAGGATGGTTATGATGATGATGATGACGGAGATGATGTGATGATTATTTTGCCGAGCCCCTTACTAGGGAAGCTGGGCACCTTAAATGTTAAATATATGCATGATTTTCACTTAAAAGGGTATATGTGTAGCGATATTTTGTTTCGACTTGCCATATTGGTATCCTGTCATCTTTACCTTATGCTTTACCTACTCAGTACATTGTCCGTACTGACCCCCCTTTTCCTCGGGGGGCTGCGTTTCATGCCCGCAGTGTAGACGCCTGATTCGGTGATCCTCCCGCCTAGGATATCTACTCTGCTGATTGGGAGAGCTCCACTGTTCCGGAGCCCAGTCGTTTTGGTACATAACTTTTGTGTAGTCTTTTGCTCGTCTATGGGTATGGCGGGGCCCTGTCCCGTCGAGTTTCACTAATGTACTCTTAGAGGTCTGTGGACATTATGTGGGTTGTATATATATGTTTTAGATAATGGTCTGGACATGGTTTGTTTGGGATGTCCGCTTGTACAGGGGCAGCCTTGTCGGCTGCGTACATCATTGTATATTGTGTAGTGGCAGCCTTGTCGGCATCCGTATATTATTATGCTTTGAATAGTGGTGGCCTTGTCGGCTCGCGTGTGTTGTTATGGTTGAATGGTTATGACTCCTTATGAGACAGGTCCTCTTATATATATATGACGTTGGGGTTGGCTTGATTTGATTAAATTCCATATTGTCTTAGTTTCAGTTGGTTATACTTAGCAGGTTTGTATGTGGGTGTCCAAAACAGGCACTAGTCACGGCCCATCGGGTTGGGTCGTGACAAAAGGGGGGTACTCCCAAGTCGTGACAGATAAAATTATCATTAAATAAAGTTATGGGTTTTCCTAACAATTCATGGAAAATGAATAATGTAATGACGTAGGAGCAGAAAAGAAAATGTGTAGAGAAGAGGAAAGAAAGTGTAGTGAGCACCACATTTAAGGAGTATAGAAGTCATTTATAAAAAATTACCTGATATTTGAACTCATCCCCATTACAGGCATTGAAATTTTTTTTTTATCGTTAGTTAACTGAAAAGAAGGTTAACTTGAGAATGCGGACAAACCTATGGGTTAATTCACACATTGTGTTCATCTTTGTGAGTGTAAGCGCTGTATTTGATTCTAGACATTAACATGTGAACTATTGTGTGTGAAAGAGGAATAATTATGTGTGTGAGGGAACTTGATCACTTTTGTTGAGCTTCAACTTGCATATGAATCAAGTATCATGAGCTTGAAAACCTTTGATTTTGGTGTGTGTCAGGAATTGAGTGTTTGAGATCTAAATTGATCCTTGCATCAGTAAGTTGACTTTTTTGTTTACATTAATGATTGTGTTTTCTGTAGCACTATTTTAGAAATAATTTTGAACGTAAGAACTTGAGTTTTACTTGAGGAAATCATAAGTTTAATTTTTGGGATATTGATAAGACCATGATTTGGAGTCATTTAGGGATATATTTTGATAGATTAGGTGTTCTCAAATGCATATTGTTTCTCGATAACTACTGAAATATGATGAGTTTTAGGTATTTATACTTGGAGAATAAGAATGGACACCTTTGATTAAACTTGAACAAGAAAGATAAAAAAAGAATGAAGTAAACAAGGCCTGAAGATTGTCTAACCCATTAGGTGTTCCACCTAATCGCCTTAATCTGGTATAGTGTTCCTACGTGTTGAGCCCAAAAGGGAAGGATCAAGTCAGCTGTAAAAATTAGAAGTTGGCGTGTTCCCGAGAAGATCCGTGATGAACTTACACAGGGGTGGTGGCCGACTTGATCGGCGATCCCGACTAAATTCATCGGGTGGTCCTTCGAAGCACAACTTTTATAAAACTATAAAATACTAATTAATAGTTTCTATTTTTGCATCAAATTTTTATGTTTGAATACTAGTTATTTAGATTTTTTTTATATTTTTAGCTCAAAGAGTCTTTGGTATACTTTGTTCTTCAACCTTGAAGATTTGAAGGTTCCCAACTTCAAGAATTTTGAAGTGGGTCTTGAAGAATCTTCATCCTTAGCTCGTATAATGAAATTTTCTATCGTACCCAATTTATGGGAACACCTTGAGGTATAAATTTCAATCTCTTTACCATGCGTAGTCAAAATCCCAATTCTAGAGAGAGAGGTATTTATACTAAAACTACTTTATCAATAGCTGGTGTTTATTGGGTTTTCCTTTATTCAGCTAAATAGAGTGAATAGTCTAAGGAGAAGGTTGGGCATAATAGCAGCGCCTCGATTTTCCAGAGAAACTGAATTGATTTAGGTTCACTTTATCTAGAGAGAATATACCCCCAATAAATTCTAGCTTAGTCACAAATTTGTAGTGATTTACTAGTAATAGCATGTACCCATATCAAACAGGTACCAAAAGGGGGCAATGAGATTTACCAAGAAAAGTAAGATCATCTCTTGATATGTAGGTCCTTAAACGATCCTTAACAGGGTTTGTAATTTTGAAGATTAGTAAATGTTACCCATACAACTAGCAATAGTTCATCATGTCTTTCACATTTCATTGTTGAAAAAGTGTGTGGGTGATCCGTCATGAATAGTAATTTTACAGAGTGTTGCTTTAGGATAGTGTCACTTTTGAAGAAATGAAACATGAAATTATTTTTTGTCAATTCCGTACAGTGAGAAATAAAGTAGTCATTTCAGTGAAGTTTCTGTAATGGAGTCTCTGTAGAGGGAGCTACTTGAAAATATTATGAGCCCATGATTTGGACTAATCAAAGACTTATTTGGATAGATTTAGTATCCTCAAATGTTTTTTTGTGTAGATACCAGATGCAAGAACCTTGATACTTATCCATACGGAGAGTCACCGATTCGCTTTTTCCTCGCCCAAAATTCTAGTGTGCCATGTCATGAAGGAGAATACCAGGTTGGCAATAAAAAGGAGAAGTTGGTATGTCACCGAATGATTCCACGATATTGTGATAGGATCACACAAAATTAGAGAACTCGAGGATGGAAAACTCCAAAGAAAAAAAACAATGGAACTGAAAAAAGTGAGGATCACTAAGATGATCGTCGATCCTAACTTACTGTCGCGAATGTTCCTTCACAACATATTTTATGCGGATATAAATACATTCTCAAACATTTTTATCTATCAAGCGATCTATCTATTATATATCTAAGTTAGAGTTGTATAGAATTTATTAGAGAGAACTCTATGTATTGAGAAAGTATAATCCATATCTTTAAAGAATTAAAGAATTCCATTTGAGAAATTGGTAATGTGTCTTTAAACTTCTTCAATTTGGACCTTCATAAAAAGGGAACTAATCTTACCCTGTTTATGGGAAAAACTTTTGTTATAAAATCGGCTAAATCCCCAATCTTGGGTTGTGATTATGTGGTTATGGGTCTATTTAGATTGTGGGTATTGTTAATTGTTAGTGTAAATGTCGTTTAAAAGTGATTCCAATTATTAATTGTGGTTCATTTTAAAGAGCTATAGTTGAGAATGCAGCTCTACCTTCGTCTTTTTGGCTAGTTCTAGAGAGAGGTTCTAGACTAGTATTTCTTAATCGATGGTGTGTGGGTATTGGGTGGTCATGCTTTCAGTTCAAGTGAGTTCATATTAAACCCTTTTTTGTATATTTAGCTTGATAAAGTGAATGAACAAAAGTGTTGTTTGTTATTTACTTCTACTCGTTGGTGTTTGAGTACAACCAATTTGATTTGGAGTAAAGTGTTCGAGACAATGTTAATCTCCACGAATGTCTAGCTTATTCACTGATTTACATTTATCTACTAACATTTTCAATCATCCACAAGTCTACTGAAGCCTATAATCCAATGACATCCCTTGAACCCATCTCTATAATGTTATTTTCATGCTCTTTTCTTTTGTCATTAGTGATAGTACAAACAAAAGCCCTCTTTATTTTAAACTTGTGTCACTCCATAATTTGAATCATGTTGCAAATGTCTACTATGTGATTGACTTGAACATATTCACACTTTTATATTGAATCTTAAGCATGTATTACTGTGTGTAGGATTAAACCCCAACTCTTTAGTTGGATTATATGTTGACTAATGATCATTGACTTTTACAATTAGATTAAGTATCTTTGATAGAGTTAATTGATGAAAATAGTGCCACTGCTGGGAGTGTTGTTAAATGAGATTATTTTGTTAGGTTGAATTTTGTTCTTTTCAATCGTAGTTGAACTTATTTAATTATAGTTTGTTTTAGTTTATTTTCTTGTGTTTTGAAATAGGAAGTATGAATCTGAATGAAAGCAATGGTATCCATGTAGGCCACTAAGATGACATCAGAAAACTCAACGATGTCAAGAAGCCTAATATCAATGACACCCATCTTATTTCTGTAGTGAAACATAAATCATACGTGAATTAAATGTTCAAGAATAATGTCACCTACTTAGATCGAAACCGAAATCTTGGCATTCATACAAGATACATATGTTTTGAACTACATAATCTTAGGAATCTATGTGTCATATAAAACACTATGAATGAATCCTCATGGCTTGTATGTATAGAGCCATAAGTCAGGTATACGATTAAAAATAAGTGAACCTAATATGTATGTAATGAAATGATGAAACCCTAGAATAGTTAAGTATAAGTGTAAGATACACTAAATGACCAAGTGCATTGGCATATGACAAAATAAACATTGAAATGATGAAATGAACAATGAAATGATGAAATCTTAGAAGGGTTAAGTAAGAGTGTGAAACACCCTTAATGGTCAAGTGAATTGACATATGATGAAATGAACATTCACATAAAAAGGGGTGAGTAATTATGAAGAGAAAATATGCTAATATTAATGAATATGGTGACAACATGATATGAGGCTAATGTTAAAGATGAGATCAATGTCAAATGAGCTTTAGTAAATGTTACCAAAACGTATTCACCTATGAGATTGTAAATTTAATGAAGAGACCAGTGTCCATGTACATTCTAATTAATGTATTGAGATTAACACACCTAATACTAATGATGAGATGAGAAATTATATATTGAGCTATGCTTTCCTCATACTAGAAGCCAACTTCCATGACGTATGAATTGAATGAGATGGAACCTTAAACTGAGTGCCGATAGACTAGCTATAAGCGGTAATGCCTTCATTCGGGAAGGGCAAAGGATCACGTTACTCTCATTAGATGAGAATGTCCGGCATGCCGGGTATACACATCCTTATATCTCCTAGTCTTTGAACCTATAATGCCAATTTAGGGATCTAGCAGGGTTCAACCTCTTTTCGGTGTGGGGCAGACAAAGGATTTCATGATGCAAACATGATATATGCCGGTAAAAGTTAAAGTTTTTAATGAATGAAAGAGGAATGTCTCAAATGATGCACATAATGAAATGAACGATACCAAAGCTGTAAGAATAGGATTATCAAGAGGTGAGCTAGCCTTAAGTAATGACGCTAGGTTATTCTTTGTCATTGCACAACACTCCCGATGAGAGTCATAAACTACATCCTAGGTATGACTGGTGAATACACTAGTATATGAAATACTGAAAAATAAAGTATGTATGAATGAATGAAGAAGACTTTGTATTTGCTAGAGAAGTCTCCCTAGTTAAGGTCTCATATGTTGAACCCTTATTTTGGGAAGTCCTAATGTCAAGTCCATGATTCCAAGGTCTAATGGAATATAAAAAAAAATGCTGTGAAATATGTGATATCATATGTGAAATATGCAATGTGTTGTTTGCAAAATGATAGATTTGATGATGCATATTACACTCAAGGCATGACTTCCCTAATCCAATTTTGGCAAGTCCACTAACTTCACTTTCCAAAAATCATGTTGTTAGGAAAGAGCTATTCTTACTCATGCATGTCCTTGGTGTGTGGTTTCATATGTCAATACTTAGTACAAGTGTGTACTAATTCCATACAATTATCTATTTTTAGGTGCAGCAACAGGTGGACGTTATATCGTATGGTACAATGTTAAAGCTATCCAGACGTGGAGCTTTCATCTAGACATGGTAGGCCCTTATGCTTTGAAGTTTTCTACTGTTATTATCTATCTTAGATGTAAGACTTAACTAGTAGATCATGTTCTGCTATTGTTTCATTTCCCATTTCCTTTTAGATTTTGTATTGGTGCCGTTTTTGCAAGTACACATATAATGCAGCTATGAACTATTTCTTTTATTTGATGATCTTAATGTTAGATGGTTGATTGTGAACATTTAGGAGTTTAAGTAAAATGTCTTGTACGAATGTTAAATAATAAAAATGTCAACTATTCTCCTAAAATTTACCTAGATGAAGTAACGATGAGGTATGTAGACTTGTTTACCTCAGAGAGGTCAACGACGCCGGTCTAATCTGGAGTCTAGATTCCGGTCATGAAACCACTATCCACTTTAGTAGACTCCCGAACTCCTCCTAGCGGTTTATGAATTCTTCGAACTATATCTCCAGTATCCCAATCAAAGCCATAGAAGAAGTAGGAAAATTACCGTCCGTCATCAAAGAAGAAGAGAAATGTACCGTGACTAATTCCTTGTCCCACTTAAAAATATATCTCATAAAAGCCTAACTTACTTAAATTCCATCATGATGAATCCCAATACATCCCATAAATAAAGGTTAATTTACTATGATTCTACTATTTCCAAGCACATTAGATATGTTTTCTCAATTCACCGTTCAAATATTAAATGTAGATCATAAATATCTTAACAAACATTAAATTCCCTTAGGAAAGAAAAATAACAAGAAAATCAAAAGACCCATAGAGAAAAAATTTGAATAAAGGAATTGCAACAATGGATACCTACATATAGGAATCATTTGGAAAAGACCTTGAGAATGTTTATGAACCCACCTATTTACTTTCAAACCACCCACATCCTAATCCTCTTCTTCTGCTCACACACACTCCTTCTCTAGTCTTCACAGATCAAAACTTTCATTATTCAAAGATTTAAAGATTCTTGAACTTGTTTTAAAAAAATTCAACTTTATCCCTCTATTTTCTTAGTGTAATGGTGAACTCACATCCCTTAGAAGTTCTTGAACACATCTTCTCCGATATAACATAAGATAAGGACAGGAACTCAATATCCTTATTTTGTAAATCTTTGAATGAAGTTGAGAGGTGTTGTAGGAAAAATATGTTCATTTCAAATTGTTAGGTTGTTAGCCCGTCAATTTTGGTCATACATTTCCCAGATCATAGATATATAACGACTAAAGGGAAGCCACATTTTGCTGATTTTGATAATGTACCTGAAGTTTGGGGTGCATATTTCTATCCATGGGTTGTTTCAATGATGAAAGCTTATCCATTATTGCAGTAAAGCTAGATAAAATTAAATAAAGGATGTTAAATAAGTCTTGGTTTTGTTTTTTATTACAGATTGACCAAGAGCTGGTCAAATCCTCTATAAAATGTAATTAAGTAAATATTGGATAAAATTAACATTTCTTAAACTTTGTAATCTTTTATAACATACAAAAAAGCACTTCATTTTTGAACTTCTATGATTCAATTAAAATAATTTAAAACGAAAATATTTTCATATTTTTGTCCCAACGTTCTCTCTCTTCTCTATTGAGATTGTTCTTCTTCTTTTTCCTTAAAAATAAAAAAAATCCAACTATCTGTCTTCCACTATCGTCCTCTACGACTATCTCTATCTCTACTATTTTAGTCTTAATCTCCAGTCCTTACTCTTTCCTCTTTTTGAACTTAAATTGTGTTCATCTTAAAATGTATAAGTCATTTTTTTCAAATATTTTACAATTTTTGAAGTTTTTTTCTCGGATTAAAGAACAATAAAACGTTCTATAGATGTAAAAATTTAATAATGATGTAATGGTGCCTATTATTTATTCTTCTTTAAACACAATCGACCAAACCCAAAAAATCCTAATTTTAAGGAAATGTATATGTATTGATAACATTTAAGTGAAAAGTAAGTTTTTATTCCTTTTTTTGTTCTTTTGATTTTGTTTATATGATTTTAGAAATATACTCTTCTTAAGTTGTCTAATATCTATTTAATTTGTTTAAAGACGTATTGTATGTTCCCACATTTTAGTGATATGTTGGTGTATATTTCATCATTCATCACATGTTTTAACATCTCACTTATGCGTTAGGGCAACAAAATAGTCATCTGTGGCAACATAAGATTCATCTATGGCAACTTAGGATTCATCTGTGGCAACATAAGATTCATTTGTGGCAACTAAGATTCAAGTGTGGTAACATAAGATTCATGTGTGGCAAGTTAGGATTCATATGTAGCAAAATAAGATTCGTCTGTGGAAACATAAGATTTATATGTGAAAATTGAAATTTAATATGCGTTAATAGTAAATACATATGTGGCAACATAATGCTAATTTATGACAACTGTAGATACATATATCCCAACATAATATTAACATATGGCAACAGACTATCCATATATGGCAACATAATCTTAATATTATTTTGTAATAAATTGTAAAGTCTTACTCTTTTAAATTTTCATTGTAGATGCATGATACAAGAAGTTTTATCCATTACAACATATCAATCTTTTATTGGTCTTACATCATCTTCTAGCATCAAATGGTTTTTTTTTCTATGCAAAGAATGTGAGCAACAATATGATTATTTTATTAATGGTGTTCAAAAACTCACTCATATTTTTAATAAAATTTCTCATAATGTTGATGTCCAAATATCCAAGAAGAATTCATAGCCTCTGAAGTGTAGGAGGTTGAAAAAATCTATTTTCCAAACACTTTATACAACAAGTGAAAAGAAAGAGAAGCAGGAGGCAAAAAAGGAGAAGGAGAATAAGGAAAAAGAGGAGAAGGAGTCAAAAGAGAACGAGAAGGATAAGAAGAAGGAGAAGGAGAAGGATAAGAAGTAAGAGAAGCAGAAAGAGAAGGATGAGTAGGAGAAGGAAAATGAGAAGCACTAAGAAAAAGCAAAAATGAAAAAGAAAGAGAACAAATTCAAAGTCGTTATTTGTAATGTGCAGCGACAATATCCATTTGATGATATTCACATTGACGGCGAGGGTACAACAGAAATAACGCCATGCCTCTCGAAATGGATAAATGGGGGTCTTTACAATCCCCATACGGAAAAGTAAGGTTGTAAGCAATTATTAGTATTTTTTCTTGTTGTCCACTAAATAAATATTTATAATGATTACACAATTGCAGAATAGACAAGGACGAGCACTACTTAGACAATGACTCATAACTTGATTTTGACCATCTTGATTTTGTAGTTGCATTTCCAAAGAATAAGGACTGGTTCTACGTAACGTCTCAACCCAATAAGTGTTGGACTGATGAGGTCAACTCATTCCCACTTTTATGTTTTGATTAATACATGAATATATACAAATAAATTTATACAGAGATACACTTGTTTGATGCATCTGTGCAGTATGTGGATGTCATTTTTTATATTTGCGTAAGAAGTCAAAGTAACATAGTCATTCTAAATATCGATATACAATTGCTAGTTGTTTTTTGAAAACATACATTGACAATGCTAGTATTGTTCCTAAATATGAGCATAAATTTGTGGGCACTATGAAAGGGTTTGGTATACATGTCCCTGTAAATAGTAATGGGCAATTCCATTGGGTCTTGGCAGTTGTTTCAACGAAGGAATGGTGCATAAAAATATATGATTTGATGTCCTCAATTATGTCAAACAAAAAATTTTCCTATGAGATACAAAAGTTGTCTACAATGTTGCCAAAGTACATTTAGTTACGCGGATTTTTTGAGCAAAAAGAGTGAATCAACTGATCACTTCTTGAATGTTACAAAGGAAAGAACAAATTTCACCCATTCGACATCAAACATGTTATTGGTATTGCCTAACAAGAAAGCAGTAGTCTGTAAGTATCACATAATTTTTTTGTCTTATGACTATCGAAATGTGAAGTTACTATATTTTCTAATTGATGTTATAACATAAAGAGATCGTGGACTTTTTTTGCTTCATACAATGAATTTTTGAGTGATGGACTAGAAGTACCATCTATGGAGTTAGTGTTAAAACCCTCGCATGAGATATGCCTTACTCAAGTGGAATTATGGGATTTTAAAGGCTCGAAATGACTATGTTAATGACAATGAAGACCCACAGAGGCCTAGACCTATAAAGATAAATATCAATTAAAAGGTTGTGTTTACCACCGTTATTATATAGGTAGTTATGTATATCATTTGTGAATTTTAGCTTTTTGTTTATAAGTTATATAAAACAATTAGTGAAGTATTAATTTTTTCTTATAATATTAATATAAGTGGTTGTCAATTATGATGGGAATGATCAAATATGGTGTATGTGACAACATATATTAATTTTATTACAAAAAAGCACCACATAATAATCTTCATGTGAACCAACAAAAAGGATACATGTGGCAACATATTACACAAAAAGGAGATATGTTGTAAGATATGTAACAATAATGAGATATGTGGCAAAATTATATAATATAAGACATGTCACATCGACAAGCTTGTGTGTGACCCAACAAAACGTATATATGTGGCAACATCTGTCTCACTTTGAATTGGCAAAATGAAAAAACATGTTAAAATAATTTTAGTACATCAACCCTTCATTTTCATTTTCCCTCTCTCCTCTCTCTCCTCTCTTCCATAAAAGTCGTTTCATATTCCAAATTTAAATTTTTCACAAAAAGGATATATGTTGTAAGATATGTCATAGAAAGGATATATGCGGCAACACTATACTATAAAATATATGTCACACAGAAAGTAGGTATGTGACCCAAAAGAACGTATATATGACGCAACATATGTCACACTTTGAATTTTCGGAAAAAAAAACTTAAGTACAAGCGTCCCTTCATTTTCATGCCCCCCATCTCTCCTCTCTCTAACCTGTCTTCTATAAAAGTCATTTCATATCCCAAATTTATTTATTTTACTAATTTTAGTTTTATTCTCTCTTATTTCCTTTACTCTTCTCCTCTCGTTCCATTATTCCTTCCTTTACGGATCATTGTTCTTGCAATATGTTCCTAAATAAGAGTGGTAATCTGTTGTGATCCTCTTCTACAACAAACTGTCACTATTCTCATCATTTATGTATGATTATTGATGTACTCTCAGGTAATGTTTTATTATGGTTTGAAATGCATGATTAATGTTTTGCCTGTTTTTAGAATATTTTTAACTTTTTTAGTTGTGTAGTTAATATTTTTGAAATATTTCCTGATTTTAAAATACTTCATCGTAGTCCGTTGGATAGGTTTAAGGAGGTTTTAGTTTTTATAGCTTGTTTGTTGGTTCATGTGTGGCATTGAATCATATTTGTTGTTTGTGTTGTTGTTTATTTCAAAAGGCTTCATTTGTATCTCATGTGTGGCATTCAAATATTTTATATTTGTGGTTGTAGATACAACGGGTACAAATATAATGGCTTCTGTCAAAAGAAAACTTGATACATTTGACACAACAATGATCTAGAAGAAGGCTAGGTCTAAAATTCCTAGGAAGAGGAATGAAAATACAACTATTTTAGAAGAACTTGCGTACGACTCAGTTTCTTTTCTCAATTAGAAGTACAATTTTCTCGAAAAGAATATAAAGAAAGTGAAGAAAAAATGAGGTTTTTGATGATGGAGAAAGGCCAGAAGTACTTGAGGAAGAACAGTAAAACCAAAAAGAAGTTTAGGAAGAACAAGGAAAAAATATAGAAGTTGTTGAGGAAGATGAGGAAAAAACAAAAAGAAGTTGAGGAAGAACAAGGAAAAAGAAAGAGAACTATTTGAGCAAGAAGAAGAAAAAATGCATGAAGTTGATGAAGAAGAACAAGAACATCATGAAATTCGCAATGCTATTGGTGATGATGGGATTAAAATCATCAATGAAGACACTTTCCCTGTGCATTTGTAACCTAATGCTAATGGTGATAACATCCTGGGAAAACCTTTCAACAACTTGAGGGACATCCTCAAGAAAAATCATTTGGAAGATTTCTTTAGGAAATAGTTTTTACGATTATTTTATTGATTTACCCAATGATATAACTCCACGTTTTCAAATGACCATTGTTTATGAACTCCTGAAAAAAAGGTTCATTTTTCAAACTCCCGAAAGGAAAGATGAGATTTTAATTAACTATTGTGGTCTTCCAGTGTTATTTTGCATAAGTGAGTTTTTCATAGATGTAGGGTTAAAATGTCATCCTCCTCTTGAGATTGTCGTTTAATACATTCTCAAAAAACAACCACGAAGAAGAAAGAAGGAGTAAAATAAGAAGCAGAACTAGGACAAGTGACTATCAACTGTTGAGCAGGATATGATGTCCCTTGTTTGCAAAATATTCAAACATTCTGACTTATTAAATTTATTTGAATAGGAGGATACAGCAAGGAAGAACAAGGAGTCATTGTGTTTACTTTGGTCTACACATAATATACACTTGCTGAATGATCTCAACAAAAACATACATTTTAAATGGGAGAATTTCTGTCAGGATATAGAGGCTTTCAACAACTAACTTTGGTTCATAAGAGCTTTAAAGTAACTCTCGACTACTTGTTGAAACCTTTATGTGCAAAGACCAATAACTTTTTTGGCTTTCCATGGGATTTCATGGTAATGCTAAATGTTCTTAATATTTTATGTTATATTGAATAATTCAACTTTTGGTTAGTGACATGTTTTCCTTTTTTATAGGGTTGGGAATTTGAAGTCATTCCTTACATGACCCATCAAGTAATTGCAGAAGAACATATCTCATCTCCAAGGATATTGAGATGGTTTATATTTAAAAAAAACAACCAAAGATGGTCATATTCCGTATCTTTTTAACCCTCCTCGTGATGTAGTAAGTTATTATTAGTATATTACACTCTTATGTTGCTACAGATGATTCATCTTTTGAAACATGTGAAACACATATTGCTACATATGATTCGTCTGTCTCAAATTTTAACACAAATATTGCTACAGATGATTTATCTTTCGCAACATGTGACACAGATAGTGCTACAGTTGATTTGCGTATTGTAACATATGACGAAAGTATTGCTACAGATGCCCATATGTGTTAACATTTCACACATCTATAGCAACTTATGACACATTTGTTGCAACATATCACCCATTTGTAGCAATAAATGACATTTACGTGGCAACAAATGATCCAAATATTCTTACTTATGACTCATTTTTATAATTTTAGGTTGTATCAATTGATTACGCCATTAGAAAAAGAATTAAAAATGCCTTATCTAATTACTCTAAGGTTGGTTGAAACAATTTTTAATCGTGTTTTGGATAGAGTTATAATGGGGTTAGCTGGATCTACAACAAGCAATAGAAACAGAATTTTTAATGATTTTATTAATTAATTAGTAGTTTTTAATGGCGTTGATTGTATTTGTGTTGGTGCTGGTGTTTGTGCTGGTGTAGGATGAGACCAAAGGGCTACCTCTTGTAGAAGATATTGTGGCTTTCTCCCTGACAAGTCGAGAAACATGATGAAGATTTTATCATGTATCTTCAACATTGAGTGAAACTGTCAATGAACTTCAAAAACAAGAGGGCATTCTATCAAAGAATGTTCTGCATCCAGTACTCCATAGGCCAAGTGGAGGAAATATCATTTTCCAAGGCAATACGAAATTTGAAGAAGTAAATGTTTAGAGAATTGGCAAGGGCCGTATTAGGGGAAGTGAAGGAGTATAAAGAGTTGAATATTTATAAGCGTGCAACTGTAGAGGAAAAAATCCAAATGTTGAGTCTGACGAGTTCAAAAGATGATCGCATAGAATACAACATGCATGTTTTTACAGGACAAGATTTCAGGAACATGGAATGTATAAAAGTTTGGTTGGGATAATGGGTAATCCTTTAATTTATAATATGCGTTTCTTTTATCTTTTCAATGAATACACTCCTTTACTCTTTAAAATTATTTTTTTATTTCAATACGTTGACGAAATCCTTAACCTCATGCATCATAGGTATGAGACACACTCCGATTACTATGATCCCATAGACAGAATCATGCATCTGAACTTCTATACAAACTTCCAAAAAAGGTATAATGAACCGAGCGATGAGGCAACAAATCATGGTGGTAGAAGCATTAAACAATTTGTACATGAGTTTGTATGGAATGAAAATTTGACTGACTATGTCAGGGGCAATAATTCGATACGAGGATTTCATCATACCTGGCTTTCCTAACCTTACAACTGGCACTGAGACTTTACTTTTTCAAGATAGAAATAGGGAGCTCGTTTTTGGAACTGCCTTTGATCTTAGGCTCGCAGCTACTTTAGGCCATATCCTTGAGGCATGGATTCGATTGATAGAAAAATAATTTTCATAATCATGAACATGGACAATACCCCTTTTGTGTCTCTAGATTCACTTAAAACGAGGTTCCATGATTTTTTTATTAATGTCAGCTTATGGGTATGGAACATGCCATATTTTTTACATCCATACAACCTATATTTGAGTTACTCCCTAAATTGTTGAAGCAGAGTGCCATAATGAAACATTTTTTCCAGAAAAGTTTCTCAATAAACCATGGGAATTTTAAGGTAGAATGGATCAGATGGTAAAAAATGAATCTGGAGCAGCATGCAGGTCATATTTCTTGCATTCATTGAGAATTTTCTGAGCAATACACATATTCAACCTCCCAAAACCCTGTTGTGTGACAATCTAGTCGAACGAATGCAATGGTTTTGGGCTTATGGAATAATGTCTCGGAACTTAAAGCCTTGAAAACGTCTTTGTAATTAAAGATAATGTTTTATTTTGTCAATTATATTATATTATTCCATCCTATAATTCGAGAAATACATGCATACTATGTGATATGGATAGTTTCATATGTAGCATTATTTGAGGCATCTGTAGAAAAATATTCCTCATATGTAGCAACATATGCCTCAAAAGGTCAAACATTGCTACATAAGGGTCATCTGTAGCAACATTTGAGGCATTTGTACAGACATATGTCCCATATGTAGTAACATATTCCTCAAATGGGAAAACATTTTACAAAATGGTCATCTGTAACAATATTTGAGGCATTTTTAGAAACATATGTTGCATAGTAGCAATAGACGCCTCAAGTGGTCAAACGTTGCTACATAATGGCCATCTGTAGCAACATATGAAGCATCTGTAGCGACATATATCTCATATGTAAAAACATATGCCTCAAATGTAGCAACATTTCTACATAATATTCATCTATAGAAACATTTGAAGCATATGTAGCAACATCTGTCATCTATGTTGCAACATATGCCTCAAATGATCATAAATTGCTTAATAATAGTCATCTGTAGTAACCTTTGAGATATCTGTAGGAACATACGCCTCAAAGTAGTGTTATTGCTACAAAATGGTTAATTATAGCAACATTTTAAGCAATTGTAGCAACATATGTCACATATATAGAAACATACACCTCAAATGGTCAAACATTGCTACATAAGGGTAATCTGTAGAAATATTTGAGGCATCTGTGGTGACATATTTCCCATATGTAGAAACATATACCTCAAATGTAGAAACATTGTTACTGAATGGTCATGTCTAGATACATTGAAGTATGCGTAGAAACATCTGTCACAAATGTAGCAACATAATCCTCAAATGGTCAATAGTATTACATAAATGTCATCTCTAGCAGCATTTGAGGCATATATAGAAACATATGTCTCATATGTAGTCTCATACGCCTCAAATTGATAAACATTGCTACAGTATGGTCATCTATATCAACATTTTAAGCAATTGTAGCAACATATGCCGCATATGTAGAAACATACGCCTCAAATGGTCAAACATTGCTACATAAGGGTAATCCGTAGCAATATTTGATTTAAAATTGCATTTGACATCATATCAAAAGTAACAAAAACAAAAACAACTCATTCACTAGAACTATATTTCAAAGAACCACATTCTTTTACGGAACCAGAAATTGGGGTTTAACCAAAGGCGAATCTGATCAGTTGTGTGTTAAAAATCGAATAGAAAAAAGACTAACAGATACAAGACTAATGAAAATGAAATAATATCATTACATTCGAAATCCATGTGAAGCGAGAGATGGCATTCATATTGGGGAGAGAGAGAGAGAGAGAGAGAGAGAGAGAGAGCACAAAGACTGAAGCGGCAAGGATGTCAAAATTGAAATGAAAACAAAAAACCAAGTTATATATATATATATATATATATATATATATATATATATATATATATATACATATATATATATATATATATATGTATATATATATATATATATACAAACACACACTTCTTCAAGAAAGATATATGTGGTCGATTGGGCCACTTTTAGAGCCTGTCTGGCTCAGCTTAAAAGCTGGTCAAACTGACTTAAAAGCTGGTTTTTGACTTATTTAGCTGTTTGGCAATACTCAAAACAGCTTATTTTAAGTTAAAAAAAAACTTATTTTAAGCTAAAAGTTAAAAGCTGGGATAGGGATGCTTTTTTTTCCAGCTTATAACCTGTTTTAAGTTGACCACATTTTTACCTTTTTATCCTTAATATTTTTATGCAATCTCCAAATTACCCACATAACTCTAACATCTGTTTCTTCTATTTTTCCCTTTTCACGTGTGGATGATAGACAATTACTATTACTAATGAATGAAAATAAAATAAATCCTAAATCTTTCAAGTGATCTATTCAAATTATATATTATTAAAATGTAAAATAAGTTGCACATATAACTTTAATAAAAATTTATATTCCTCTTATAAATAATTTGTGTTAATAAAGAAATATGTGAATGATAGACAATTATTATTACCTATGGATGAAACTAAAATAAAATCTTAAATCGTTCTTTAATCTATTCAAATTATATATCTTTAAAATCTTTAATAAGTTTATATTCCTCTTATAAATAATTTGTGATGAGAAAGAAATATGTGAATGATAGCAAAATATAATTATTAATGGCTGTAAAATATAAATTAATTAACTTTTATTATGTTAACAGCTTTTAAGGGTATTTTAGTCATTTTGATTTAAAAAGCTGTTTATCAGCACTTATTTGCCAAACACCAACAAATTTTTTTTAACTTCAGCACTTTTATCCAAACGCATAACTGCTTATTTTAAAAATAAGTTTCAGCACTTTGAAAAGTACTTTTTTAAAGCTGCTTTTATTAAGCCCATCCAAACGGGCCCTTAGTTAGTTTTACAGAATGGACTTTGCCTATCATTGGGCAGTTTTAGTAAGTACTTACACGTTTTATGCATAGGTTGCCAAATATGTCAGGTCTGTTGAAATTTTGCCAATAGAACGTACATATATTGGAACGTATGAAACATCAACGAGGGACTAATCGACGATTTGATCAATATAGTAATGGAAAATTGAGAAGTTTGACAAAATTTTATTAGTTTAGACCATATATAAGCAATAAAAATAAGGTATACCACTTGGAACAACGATTTAAAAGGACGTTATATAACTACCATATGGATTTACTTGTTCATTATATGACAAACTAGTGGGATGATGATCTTTCTAAATATACTAGATTGAATTGATTGAAGTTTGTTGCGTTGGACCATAAATTGATATTTAGGCAAGTTTTATGACTATATGTTAGTATTACATATCGAATTTGGTTATGATTTAATTTAAATAACCCCCAAAATACATATTGTATAATAAAAGATGTTGCTACATGTAAGGTCTATTGCATAATTGCCAACAGAAACTGCATATGTTTTCTCATATGAAACATCAAGAAGGGACTAATCGACGAGTTTATTAATTTAGGAATGACAAAATTAAAAGATGGACCAAATTTTATTACTTTAAAGAATAATTAAGCAATAAAAATAAGGTATAACACTTGGAACAATGATTTACAAGGGTGTTATATATCTATCATATGGATTTACTGGGTCATTGTATTATGAACTAGTGGGATGATAATATTTCTAAATATAACTAATCGAATCGTATGACGGTTGTTACATTGGACCATAAATTGATACTTAGGAATGTTGTAGGACTATAAATTAGTGTTACATATTGAATTGAGTTACAATTTATTTGAATTAACCCCACAAAGACACAATTAATGGTATAAGATGTTTACACATATATTATGTCTAATGCATATTTTCTAGCACAAACTACATATATTGGAACATATCAAATATCAACGAGGCACTAAATGACGAACTAATAAATTTAGGAATGAAAAAATGAAAAGTTGGACCAAATTTTATTACTTTAGACTATAATTAAGCAATATAAATGAGGTATAACACTTGGAACAATGATTTAAAGTGGTGTTTTATAACTATCATATGGATATACTTGGTCATTGTATGATAAACTAGTGGGATGATAGTCTTTCTAAATATACTTGATTGAATCATATGAATGTTTTTCATTGGGCCATAAATTGATACATAGGCATGTTGTAGAACTATAAATTAGTGCTACATATCGAAATTGGGTTACCATTTAATAGAATTAACCCCCTAAACAGACAATTAATTGTATAATATATTTCCACATATGTCAGATTTGTTGCATATTTACCAACAAAAGTTGCATATGTTGGCACATATGAAACATCAAGGAGGGACTAATAATACAAACATCAAGTTGGACCAAATTTCATTCATTTAGGAGGTATCCCATAAAATTAATTACTCCGTCTAATTCGTAGAACCACCAACATAAGTCACAACGATACTGGTTGTAAGAGAATCGATGAGTAGTGCAGCAAATTAGTCTTTCTCAAATCTTTTAAGGTTTCTCCGGGATCATTCCAAGTAAACTATATCGGAAATAATCTCAATATATTTTAAGCCATGGTATACTCATGTTTATAATGATAATTTTTCCTTATATCATGCATTCACCGCCTTTAAAGATTTAAATTATGACATGCATATATCCTGCACAAATGTGGCCACCGTCTGCTGGTTGCTTAAGCATTCCCAATATATTTGAATCGCAAAGCCTGAAAAAAACATACCGAAGAAGAAATACCACATTTAAAATGCAAAATACATTAATAAGAACTTGATTACATAGGAAAAGCATTTAAATTAAAATGCCTTTTCTGTGTATGGGTTATAGATTTCCCGATTCGTTAAACTTTTCCATGAAAAAAGTGCATCTCCAATAAAAACACTGGAATGGTATGTAAATTCACCTTATGATAGATAGAATGTTCATTAGAGATTTATTTAGGAGTGTGGCACTGAAAAAATCACATTAAATGGTCAAGAAATCTAATTATTGAAAGAAAATTGTTTAATATATACATACCTTAATTTAACCCTAAGTAAATATCTAATGGAAAATGAAGCAACCCTTTAAACAATAACAATTACTAGTTCCCTAGGAAGGGATTCAATGTAGTTTTTTTCCTCGTAGTCCTTTTTGAAGATTTTTATCCATCTTGGGGATAATTATATGAAAAGGCATAAGTTCTATTCTTCTTACCTATATAATAATATTATTCCAATGTAATGAATGCGAAGAGGCACTTCTGAAGAATGTAAAAATATGCAAGTACTTGATGTTTCTACATATTAAATTAGAAAATAAGTACATATGTTGACACATATAAAAAATAAGCACAAAAGACAAAAAGGCAATATTTTCACCATATATCATATATTGGCAAAAATATAAGTAGTCCCACACAGTCATATGAGGAAGAAATTTAACTAGATAATCTAGTTCTAATCAAAACTGAACAATTCATAGTGAATATTTTCTTAATCGTCGCTTCCCCTAGAACAACCATTGTACGGGCTATTTGATTGGGTTGATGAACAGTGCAACAAATGGGTCTTTTTCCTAACAGATTAGGTTCTGGTACTCACATTTAATTTAAAATGTATCTCAAATGGTGCCGAAATCTTATCACTAATACTAGCTGGATTTTTTTTCATGTTGGCAATGCCCATCAAGCGTTATATCATGGATTCACCGCCTCTAATGAATTAAATTATGGAAAACACATATTCTGCACCACTGTGGTCACCTTCTACTTCGTGTTTAACCATTTCCAATGTAGTTGGATCATTACAATTTTATAAAATCAAACTATAAAAGAAAGAACACATTAAGAATACAACATTGATTAAAACGTGAATCCATACAAAAACATTACAATTACCACTCCTTTTATGTATGAGATTTCTAAGTTCTCCAATGCTATGCACATTTCCATGAAATAGATAACTTGTTGATATATCATCCATCTAGGTTCAGGGGAAAAGTTGTCCAATGTTACCTTTTGATATACAGAACGTTCATTAGGGGATTCATTGAGAAACTATGAAATGAAAAATGAAATAAAATTATTAGGAATTGCAATTAAAGAGCGAAAATTAATGAATACATCCCAACATACATAACTTAATTTAACATTCAATAGATCTTGTAGGGAGTAGGAACACACCCTTTCAACGCTATAAATTACTTGTTCACTTGGAACGGATTCAATGAAGTTTTTCCTAGTTGAAACCATTTTTGGGAATGAATAAGAAAAGAAGACAAGTTTTGACTTCTCCATTCCATCTGTTGTGTTCTTATAAAATGTCAACATATGTGCATTGTTGCAAGAGAAGAGACGAATTTTCAACAAAGTGTAAAAACATGAAGAGTCGTAATATTAAACCTATTTCAATGACACTAATTATTGATCTCATTGTTGACAACACTTACAAGTAATCATTTTTTAAAAATAAATCGGGACTAATTCATAATTATTATTATATATTTAACTGACATATGTTGCAACATATACAATATTTAGTTGTAATATCTATTAAGTAATTGACATAAGTTGTTATAGATATCTTATGTTGTAATATCTAACACATTATTGACATATGTTGCAACAGTTGAAATATTCTCTTGTAATATCCAACACATAATGGACATATGTTGGTACAGATACATTATGTTTTAATATCTAAGACATGATTGACATATGTTGCTATATATGCGATATTCTATTGTATAATGTAACACATAATTGTCATATGATGACACAGATAAATTTGTTCAAAATTATTAAAAAAAATTATTTACAGATAAAGATCAAATTCAAAAATCATTGCAAAACAAAGAAGAGCAACATTTTTCACCGTAGATTTGCAAGTTCTTTACTTATGTTGCCTCATATGACAATTTAATTAATCTCGTATGAGGCAGAAAATTTACTATAATGTCTACTTATATATCACACCTAATTAAATCAAAATAAAAATATATTAATTGTAGTTCCTTCTCAAAAGAAAATCATTCATGCAACCGATTTACTCAAATTGATGAATGGTGCAACAAATGGGTCTTCTACCGAACAAACTATGTCCTGTCACATACTGAGCATAAAAACATTTGGTAAATGAATTCAACATATTCTCACTATTAATGTCTTAGTTATTATTTTTTTGTCAATGAACATTAAGCTTTCACTCATTTTTTCACCGCCATGAATATTAACATGATGGCTAGCACATACTAAGCTCCATTGTGTCCACCATCTCCTGCTTGATTATTCATTTCCAATGCAATTGGATCGCTAAGGTTGAAAAAATCATACTACTGAAGAAGTAACACATTTAAAATTAGAATTTAAAAAAAGTGAATATAATCGAAAAATATCAAAAATTACCACACGTGTTCTGTATAAGGCTTCTGGATTCCCTGATGCTCTACAGATTTCCAAGAAAGAAATGACTTCTTCAATAATCGACGATCTACGATAAACAAACCTTATCAAATTTACCTTCTGATATAGATAACTTTCATTAGCTACCACATTGAAAAACCTAGATCTGAAAAATGAAATAAAATGATTAGGAAATGAAATGAAAGATCGGAAAATTGCTTAATACAAACATACAAAAATTTAACCCTGACTAAATCTTGTAGGGGGTAGTAAACAACCCTTTGAATAATATTAATTAGTAGTTCCCCCGTAAAGGATTCAATCAAATTTATTTTAGTTAGTGATTTTTGAAGATTTCTTATTCATATTAAATATTCAATAAAATTTAAAAAGTTTGAAGAGAAGAGAAGACAAGACAAGACACAAGTAAAAGGTTTTTCAAATACATCTCTTTATTTTTTTTTTGTAAAAAGCAGTAACAGTTAAATATTTTCAAAAAATATGTTGGTACAAATTCGTCTTTTGTCGTACTTGTAAGACAAATTTGACATATGTTTGGATAGATTCAATTTTATGTTGTAAGATCTAATACATATATGACATATGTTGACAGAGATGTAACTTTCTTATTAAATTGAAACATATAATTTACAAATGTTGCCACAGATACAATATTGTGTGTCAAGTGGCAACACTATTGTCATATGTTGCAACATATGAAATATTTTGTTGTAAGTACCAACACATAATTTACATATGTTGCCACAATTGAAATTATATTATATGTAGCAACACATAATTAAATAAAAAATTATTTTATATTAATAAAATGATATAAGTTGATTTTAAATAAGATAAGAAAATAAGGATCATCCTAAATTAATAAAGAACATTCATTAAAATTTAACACCACTTCTTATGGAGCATTTCGATTCGGGCATGTAGTTTTTATTCTGGCTAAGGCGTAAAGAACACTTATTTTTTCTTGTTGGAAATGATTTACCAACTCCACGCCCGTCTCTTATATCTTCTTCTTCCTGGTTTACTTGGATCAACATATGGAGGAGGTATTTCTCTATGTATGATATAAAGGGACAATCAAAAAATCATAAAGTGGCAGAGGGTAAATTTCATGACAATATGCCATTATGTATTTTTTCACCAAATAATATGGAGAGGAGTAATCCTAAATAAGACCTCAAAAATCAAGACCAGGTTGGGATCAAATCGCTGCCATGGCATGTGGGTAAGGTACTGTATCCAAGTAAAAAATTCTACAAGTACAAGTTCTTCTTTGTAGATCGACAGTAGTAACATCACCATTACTAGTTACACTGAACTTATAGTTAGTGATTTGATGAGCCAACAACTTGTTGCCATACTCTAATATGTCTTTTTCAATTGACGGAACAAATATATTTGCAAAGTGCACCACCTTCATATGCCTCTGGTGAAATAACAATGCAAATCTCCTGCTTATTTCATCAATTAGAGCGACAATGGGAAATTCTCTTTCAACATCAAACATAGCATTCACCAACTCCGCGATGTTTAACGTCATAATGTTAGATCTATACAACAAAAAATAAAAATCAAAGAGGACACATAAAAACAAAAAAAATCAAATGACATGGTACCTATTTCGCAGGGAAAATGCCATACTCCATATGTGGAACCCAATATGTTCAAGAGCTTAAGCGAACTTTGGTACCAAGTTTGTTATTTTATTGAAATGGTCATTCAACTCCCATCTCTTGTACACCTTTGCTTCTATATAAGAATGGTACCTACCTTCAAATTGTGAAAGTTATTTTGAATATATTCCCCAAGGTATCTCATTCAACAACCATAATGAGATGCAGGGTAGATTCTCGTAACCATACTTCAAATACTTGTATGTCTATAGGAGATAATGCAAAACTCATCATTATCATCTACAAAGCTTCTCATATTTTGAAAAAATATATTCACATGAGGCATCCCATTCCTTGTCCACAACATAGAAATCCACTGGAAATGTATAATTCGGAACACCTTGTGCCACCGCCGATAGTAAGACTGCTCCATATTTTCTCCTCAAGAATGTGGCATCGACGACAATTGCTTTTCTCATTTCATGACGACCAACAATCCAAAAAGAATATGATACAAAGAAGTAGTGGAATCTACAATTGTCATTGAGCGACAAATCTGTCTTACCTACTGGATTCGCAACTTCAAGCATATTACGGTATGCATGAAGCACTGTGTAACCGTGCTCATGTGTTCCACTGACATTAGGACTAGTATTCTCCATGCCCTTATAAGTCTTCCAATATCATACCTTATAACAAAATTATGTCTACAGTTTATTTGACATGTCTCTTGTGGATGGACCTTTACCATTAGAAAACCTATTTTCAAAGTACTTACCAATGACTTTTGTCCTAGCATGGGGATTATGGCTTGTAAAATGTTTTGAACCAAACAATGATACTTTTCAATGATTCTAGCGGCAAACTTGTATCTACTTGTAAATTTCATAGCCCTCAACCACCAATTGCAGTCTAGATAAGAACATTTTAAGGAAAACACATTACGAGAATTGATCACCTTTCTCGGTCTATATTATTTTTTCATGTAAGCAATTTTCAATGAATTTGACTGTTCTTGATTTATCTTGAATGCCATTCCCTTTTAAAAACATGTTTGATCATCTTGAACATTATTCACACGTGAAGATAGAATGTTGCTCTCAAGGTCCGTCGCTTATGATTTACCTTCACCTATACCTACACCTATTTCATCATCGGAATTATTCATGTCCACATGATCAAAGGTATCATTTAACATATCGGGTTTGCCATCGTCGACATTATTATTCTCCTCGATAGGTTTTTCTTCCACATAAACTTTTAATATGGACGGTTTATCTGTTCCTCCAAAATAAACAAGCAAACTACGTTGATCAGATATTCTAAAAGGTAGAACCTTCTCATTATGAAAAAAATGGGGAATGTAACTCATGAAAAAATCATGGGGTTCACAATTTTATCCACACTTGTGCATGACTAAATTGAAAAAATCATCATACAAAATGTATCTTTCGTCATACATTCCTACTTAACCGGCACCTCATTTTTTACTATCCTCCCTATGCCATATGAATCGACTTCTCTTCCCGACCCAACCACCACAACAATCAATCCCTACAAATAATGACAATGTACGTGAAGAAATTGATTAAAAAATAATCAATGAATATGAAAAATAAGTATATGTTTCCACATATGGTTTTTATATTGTGAAATGTATGTCATATATAGGTTTTTAAAAGAAATTAAAGAAGATCTGTCAGACTTAGATAGACGATTACCTATCATTCCGTCTCTATAGAGAGGTAGGAGACCCAAATGGGTCATATCTCATTTGAACCCAACATAAAATATCGGTTACCTAGTGATACTTTGTCGAAAGCCAAGAGTGAGGCTTGAGCGTGAACTTGAGTCATGCCACAATATTTACTAACGCTCTTCTTTGAAGGCAACCCAAGGTTTTATTGCTTTACTTTTGGTTTTAGAAATAATGGTGTTTATTGTGTTGATGAAAGTGTTTAATGTCTTTGAGAAGTGCAGGTTGGCGATATGATGAAAGTGTTTAATCATATGAAGGTGTGTGGGGTTGTATTCCATTGATTTAATTGTGAGTGATTACCATCACCTGACAATTTTTTGAGTGTTCTCATAGTATCCTACTCTATTCTTCTTTTTACGCTTAACCATTTCGCTAAGCTTATCTACCTCGACCTACAAATCCTATAAATATTCATATCCTATAACAGAATAGCATTCTTGAACTTTGTCTACTATAAGTCGAATACCCCTAGAAGAAACATAGTCATTTGGGCCCTTAGATAGACAACCATGTGTGGAGCACACCCTCAGAGCTGGGTCAACGTATGGTTGTATTCCTTGAATAACATTGTACCCTGCTTCAAATATTAAAATCTTGTTCCTTGTCTTCTCTAATCTCTAATAGGAAAAACCGATCTAGAAATTCTACACTAAACACTCCCAAATACAAGGAGTTGCATCCACACCACAACTTTCTTTCAACATAGTGAACCAAGTGTGAGCTACAACCTTAAGCTTGTAGGATTCAAACTCCACCCTATCATTACAAGTCAGTTGAATCAGTATGAAGATTTTCTTAACCTCATTATTGATTTTTTGTGGGTCCTCACAAACCTATGTTCCTAGAAACCCAAGTGGATTCAGCTGAATGAAATCTTGATCCTTTGTTGAAAATTATCAAGCGTTAGTATTAATAGGAACTAAGGCCTTCTTATTGTTATGATTTTCCATACTCTGAGCCAAGAGCACGATCACATTGAGAATTTCTGAATTCAAAACCTCTTGGTCTTGGGCTGGAGGAACTATGTAGGAATTGCTTGCATTAGCATTCCATTTGTTAGCTTTACGGGGAGGCGTGATGTAAAATTCATAATGAGTTATTGGAGAGGAGATAATTCCCACGTATGATAATATAATCTAAGATTGATGTTTGTTTTCTAAGACTCTTTGTAGACTCCCTATCATTTGATTTAGTGCATTTCACACCTTTTAAAAAGACTATAGTTCGTGCATTTTCAGATTTTTTAGGACTCTTCAACCTAATGGTATGATACAATTATTTTCACACCCAAAGGCTACCCTCTTGACGTAACACGATACGTAACATAACCACTAACCCTGTATCTTGAGTATTACAATCAAGTTGGAAGATAAATGAATGCACATGAACAATGCGGAAGCTAAAACTGGGGCTATCTGAAGTAGGGTCAACCCTACTAATATAAATGTATAAAACATATATTAAGGTTTTAGTGATTACCTAATGATGAACTCAACAACCCAAGATGATGCTACTACTATGTCTGAAATGCCTCTAACTTAGTTGAGTGGGTGGGACATGTTCCCTAGCTATTGTTATAAAATTGTTATTCTTACAATAACTTGTATTTATGAAGTTAATGAACAGAAACAGAAACAAGATGAAGCAGAAAAAATTTAAAATAGAAGAATTAATCCGAGTCCACAGAAACTACTGTGTGTCCTTAAGAAATTTAATCCCCTCACTGTACCCAAGGTTATGGATTAATTTCTCCCAAGATAAAACGGATTAAACCTGTTAAAGAAATAGCGGTACCTCAAACTTCTTTAACTTCAACGAACTTAAGAACAGCAACAAGTCACACAGACTCAGTCGATCGACACTTCGATTTTATTTGAGAGAAAAATAAATGCAGAGAAAGAAAAAAAATATCAGTTATTCAAAAAATCAAAATTGACTTCCTTTTATAGCCACTTTCAGTAAGGAACATGTCTGTTCAGTAAAATCTGTTCAGACCCATTTTATCCAGAAAGTTGTGTCTTTTGGAAAAAAATAACAACTTTTCGAAAAATTGTGTCTGTTAGGAAAATAACTACTTTTTGGAAAGTAACGACTTTTCAGAAAGAGTAATAACTTTTTGGAATGTTACCGTTACCTGCAAATTTATAAGAAATGACTTTTCATTTGCACTTTGCAAATGACTTTTCATTTTCTCTCCAAAGTAGTTCCCTCACTTTTGATATTTTCTCTTTTCTTTTCCCATTCACACTTGCTAAAACCCAACAATCCCCCACATGAATGGGGAAGGCTATTGTTAAAACATATGCATGAAAAAACTTGTGTGTCTTGTAGGTAAAGGTTAATCGCATCTAGATAAGTAGGTTTCCCTTTAAACTTTCCGTAGTGAACATATATCGGATATACTCGGTCAATCGGTAGATTTGATATCTTTGAACCGTCGAGCTTTGGTGTATACCTAGACAACATATGTCACACAATCAACCCTTAAACTGTTCTTAGTTCTCATTGTTTTGTTCGTTTCAGCCATGAACACATCTTGGATAGTAAGTTCTTATAGAACTGGCCTTACCGGATTCTCCTTGAAGCGGCTTACACTTCACACTTACATAGGTGATTTCTAAATATGTTATCCCATAGATACACCATTTGATATTCCTTGTATCAAACTTAGAAACCATTAAAAAGTCCTTATGTCTTTATCGTGGTTACTAAACATTGTCTCATCATGAGAATGGACCATAAAATAATAATAATATTTTTTTTTTCTTTGACAATGTTGAACCGTCATCAATGACTTTGTTTTATCTCCTTGAACCTAGATCTTGGGATCTCCAGTCTTCTAGGTAGAGTTACCGCCACGATGACTTGTTCTCGGCCATAGTCTCATTCCCGTCGATGATTTCTCAACTCCCTCTCTATTTAGGCCTTTTGTAAGTGGATCCGACACATTATCTTTTGACTTCACATAGTCAATTGTGATAATTCCACTAGAGAGTAGTTGTCTCACAGAGTTGTCACGACCCAAAACTGGGCCGCGACTGGCACCCACATTTACCCTCCTATGTGAGCGAACCAACCAATCTAAACCTTAACACTTCGATATAATATCAATAGAAAATAATGCGGAAGACTTAAACTCATTTATAAAAACAAAATCAATAACTATTATTCCCCAAAATCTGGAAGTCATCATCACAAGAACATCTATGATCAAATTACTAACTAAAAATGTCTAAGAAGCTAAAAATACATAAGAAGCTAGTCCATGCCGGAAGTTTAAGGCATAAAGACTTGAAGAAGAAGATCCAGTCCAAGCTAGAAGCATTAGCTCACCCTGAATTTCCGATGTAGTAAGACTAGCTTGAATTACTGCTGAGTCGAAGACGACGGCACGTTTGCTGCACTCCACAAATAAACAAGAAGAAAACATAAAAGTAGGGGTCAGTACAAAACACGGGTACTGAGTAGATATCATCGGCCAACTCAAAATAGAAAACAGTATATACCAAGTAATATCATAAACTCAACTATGATACTCAACATGTAGCAACAACAAGTACTATATCATTAACAATTACCGTCAAGTTCACACATGAGGACTCAAGCCTCAATATCATACTCATTTGGGAATTAGATTCATTAGATTGAGTATATTATCATCTTTCAAGATTCATTATCTTTGTTTTCTCTTGTGTCGGTACGTGACACTCCGCTCCCTCATATTCATTAATCCTCTTGTGTCGGTACGTGACACTCCGATCCCCTACTACTATGTGTCGGAACATGACACTCCGATCCCCTAAATCTACGTGTCGGTTCGTGACACCCGATCCCCTAAATCTATGTGTTGGTTCGTGACACCCGATCCCTTAATTCTATGTGTCGGAACGTGACACTCCGATCCCTTAATTCTATGTGTCGGAACGTGACACTCCGATCTCCTAATCTCTTCCTATCAATTCATCAAGCCTTCTCTTATACCAAGGCATCATCAATCTCATTACTTTAGTTCATCAAGCCTTCTTTTGTACCAAGGCCTCATCATTAACAAGAGATTAGGTTTTTATCAAGATTTGGGATTCAATAGCTTCATCATGCTTGTTTATTCACAATTACATAATCATATTCATGCAAGCATACAATTAATCATATATAGGGGTTACAATACTATCAATACATATCATTCACTATTAAGAGTTTACTACAAATATCGTAAGAGAAACCATAACCTACCTCCACCGAAGAATTGCGATCAACAAGCTGTCTTCTCAAAATCCTTGCTATCCTCTTCGTTTTCTTTCTTTCTTTCTCTCTCTTTCTCTTGTTCTTTCTATTTTCTTTATTCAAACCCTCTTTCATTTACCCTAATTAGTATATAATTAAGAATAAAAGATGACAATAATACCCACTAATTAACTTAAGGTTACCTCTTTTAACCCCCAAGTAATTAGACTTATTAACATTAACCCTCTAACTTTATAATTAAAGTAGGAATAGTCAAAAACGTCCCTTAAAACGTATAAAGAAATCCGACCGGATTTGGGATTGCGCGACTGCGGCGACCGTCGGCGCTGTGACGCCCGTCGGCGCTGTGACGTCGGCGCTGTGACGACCGTCGGCGCTGCGGCGGTCCGTCCCGCCATTTCGTTCTGAAGTTCGGTCGATTTTCGATTACCCAATTTCAGATTTTCTAAGTGTTTTGAAAGCGAGACCTGCGACGGTCCGTCGTGCCTATGACGGTCCGTCGTGGGGTCCGTCGCCTCGACTGCTTTTTCCAAAAATAAAATCTGCCGCTCAAAGCGACTAAACAGTCGTTACAATAGATACCAATTTACCCATCGTTCGTCCCGAGCGATCACAAGAAGGAAAACAAGGGCGAAAGGAATTACGAATGCGTAAGCGGTGTGGGTATCTTTCTCGCATATCGACCTCCTTCTCCCAAGTTGCTTCTTCAACGGCCGATTCTTCCATTGCACCTTGATGGATGCAATCTCCCTTGATCTCAACTTGCGAATTTCCCTATCTAGAATGGCAACAGGTTCCTCCTCATAAGATGATTCTCATCAAGTAAAGCTGAATCCCAACGGATAATGTAGTTTCCATCCCCATGGTATCTTTTCAACATAGACACATGGAATCTGGGATGCACTCCGGACAGCCCTGGAGGCAAGGCTAACTCATAAGCCCCCTCCCTACTCGCTTAAGTACTTCGAAGGGACCAATATACCTTGGGCTTAGTTTACCTCTTTTACCAAACCGCATCACCCCTTTCATTGGTGAAACTTTCAACAAGACTTGTTCACCCTCCATGAACTCTAAGTCTCTAACCTTTCGATCTGCATATTCTTTTTGTCTACTTTGCGCCGCTAGAAGCTTTTCTTGAATGGACTTCACTTTCTCTATCGAATCCCTCAGAAGATCAGTGCCCCAAGGTCTAACCTCAAATGCATCAAACCACCCAATGGGAGACCTAAATCTCCTACCATACAATGCTTCAAATGGAGCCATATCAATGCTTGAGTGATAGCTATTATTGTATGAAAACTCCGCTAAGGGTAAGAAGCTATACCAATGGCTACCAAACTCTATCACACATGCACGAAGCATATCCTCCAACTCTTGAATCGTCCTCTCAGACTGACCATCGGTCTGAGGATGGAACGCAGTACTAAGGTCCAACCTAGTACCCAATTCCGCATGCAATGTTTTCCAAAACTTAGAAGTAAACTGCGTACCTCTATCTGATATGATGGATAGTGGAACCCCATGCAATCGCACCACTTCCGAGATGTAAAGTTTTGCTAACTTCTCTGCATTGTAAGTCACCTTGACCGGAATGAAGTGAGCAGACTTAGTTAACCTATCAACAATCACCCAAATGGAGTCATACTTACCCATTGTCTTTGGAAGACCAACCACAAAGTCCATTGCAATTCTTTCCCACTTCCATTCCGGAATGGGCATTCTCTGAAGTGTTCCTCCGGGCCTTTGGTGTTCATACTTTACTTGTTGTGATTCGGACACTTGGCAATAAAGTCAACAATATCACGCTTCATTCTACTCCACCAAAAGTGTTGCTTTAGGTCACGATACATCTTGGTTGCACCCGGATGTATAGAATACCTTGAACTATGAGCCTCTGTCAGAATAGTATTGATCAAATCATCGACACGGGGTACACATACCCTTCCCTTGATTCTCAAAAAACCTTCCTCATCGATTTGTGCTTCCTTAGCCTCCCCCCGCAATACTTTATCTTGGATTCGCCTTAGTTTCTCATCATCAAACTGTTTTCCCTTAACTTCGTCAAGAAAAGAAGATCTTGACTCCACACTAGACAACAATCCTCCCTTCTCATTTATTTCTAACTTCATGAAGTCGTTAGCCAGAGTCTGAACCTCTCTAGCCAATGGACGTCTAGAAACTTGTAAGTGGGCTAGACTTCCCATGCTTCCCGCTTTTCTACTTAAAGCATCTGCCACAACATTCGCTTTTCCCGGATGATACAAGATAGTGATATCGTAGTCCTTTAGTAACTCCATCCATCTCCTCTGTCTTAAGTTCAAATCTTTCTGAGTAAAGACATACTGAAGGCTACGATGATCCGTGTAGACCTCACACTTAACCCCATACAAATAGTGTCTCCATTGCTTTAATGCAAACACTACCGCAGCCAATTCCAAATCGTGGGTCGGATAGTTACGTTCATGCACCTTTAATTGCCTTGTAGCATAAGCAATCACACTCTTCTCTTGCATTAGTACTGCACCCAAACCAGAATAGGATGCATCACAATAAACAATGAAGTTCTTACCCTCTACTGGCAAGGTAAGGATAGGTGCGGTAGTCAACAAAGTCTTGATCTTCTGAAAGCTTTCCTCACATTCGTCCGACCATACAAATGGAACATTCTGCTTAGTCAAGTTCGTCAATTAGGAAGCAATAGAAGAGAATCCCTTGACAAATCGGCGGTAGTAGCTAGCTAACCCAACAAAGCTCCTTATTTCTGACACATTAGTGGGTCTTACCCAATTCTTCACTGTCTCAATCTTAGAAGGATCCACCATCACTCCTTCCTTAGAAACCACGTGCCCCAAGAAGGAAACTGCATCTAGCCAAAACTCACACTTAGAGAACTTGTCATAAAGCTTTTTCTCCCTCAACATTTCCAATACAATTCTCAAATGCTCCTCATGTTCCTTCTTACTTTTAGAGTATATCAGTATACCATCAATAAATACGATCACGAAGAGGTCCAAATATGGCTTAAAAATCCCGTTCATCAAGCTCATGAACGCAGCAGGGGCATTCGTAAGACCAAAAGACATCACTACAAATTCGTAATGCCCATACCTCGTTCGAAAAGCAGTCTTTGGCACATCCGTTGCTCGTATTTTCAATTGATGATAACCGGATCTCAAGTCAATTTTAGAGAAGACACAAGCACCTTGTAGTTGATCGAACAAGTAATCAATGCGAGGAACAGGATACTTGTTCTTAATAGTTACCTTATTCAGTTGTCTGTAGTCTATGCACATCCGAAAACTCCCATCCTTCTTTTTCACAAACAAAACCGGAGCACCCCAAGGAGATGCACTTGGTCTAATGAAGCCTTTGCTCAACAACTCTTGAAGTTGGGCCTTTAACTCTCTTAACTCCGCGGGATCCATTCTATAAGGGGGTATAGAAATGGGGAGAGTACCCGATTCAAGATCAATACAGAAGTCGATATCCCTATCTCGGGGCATACCAGGAAGATCTGCAGGGAACACATCCAGAAACTCACGGACCACCGAAACCGACTCAATTGAAGGTACTTGGGTAGTGTCATCCTTGAGATGTGCCAAGAAAGCTAAACACCCTTTACTAACCATTTTCTTAGCACAAAGAAAGGAGATGATACGCACCGGATTAGAAGTGTAGTCACCCTCCCACACTAACAGATCTGTCCCAGGCTTGGCTAACGTCACAGTTTTAGCATTACAATCCAAGATCGCAAAATTCGAAGAAAGCCAAGTCATACCCAGAATTACATCAAAGTCAACCATTTCTAGAATAACCAAATCTACATAAGTGTTGCTCCCCACAAAAGTCACCAAACAAGACCTATACACTTTTTCAACTATCAAAGACTCACCCACCGGAGTAGAAACACGAATAGGCATATCAAGTAATTCATAATGTAAATTTAGACCTTTAGCAAATGAGGAAGATACATAAGAAAATGTGGATCCAGGATCAAACAATACAGAAGCCATGCAATCACAAACCAAAAGATTACCTGTGATGACAGCATCAGATGCCTCCGCTTCAGACCGCCCAGGGAAAGCGTAACAATGGGCCCTAACGTTCGTCTGTCCGTTGCCCCTACCATGTTGTAATGTAGTGGCTCCAGTTTGCCCATCACCTCTACCGTTTTGGTGACCACCATTACCTCGACCACAACGTCCTCCAGAATAACGGCCTCTACCATGACCACCTCTACCTCTAGCTATTGGGGGTCTATAACTTTGTTTGGGACAATTCCTCCTAATATGTCCAGTCTCCCCACATCCATAACACTCTCTAGAGTCAAGCATAGGTCTCTCAGAGAAGTGTTGACCGGTCTGAGGTGGACCCCCAACTACAGTCTGTAGTGAAGACTGAATGGGTCGAACTGAGTAACCTCCGGAACCCTGTCCTCTAGAGTAAGAACCATTAAACTCACCTCCCTTTCGAAACCTCTTTGATGTCGATGTCGAGGCGAAGTCATCGGGCTTCACTCCTTCCACCTCTATCACGAAGTCTACCACTTCTTGGAAGGATTTTGCCGTAGCCGCTACCTGTAAGGCCGAAATCCGCAATTCTGATCTCAACCCCTTCACAAACCGGCAAATCCACTCTTGTGGACTGAAACAAAGTTGAGTGGCATATCTGGATAGTGCACGAAACATAGCCTCATATGCATTGACCGACATCCTACCTTGCTCTAGGCTCAAGAACTCGTCTCTTTTTCTATCCCTCAAAGTCCGGGGGATATACTTCTCCATAAACAAGCTAGAGAATGAGGCCCAAGTCATAGGTGTTGCCTCTGTCGGTTGACACTCAACATGTGATCGCCACCACATTTTGGCGTTCCCTTGAAACTGATAACTCACGAACTCAACACCAAACCGTTCTACTATACCCATCTTGTGTAGTAGCTCATGACAATCAACCAGAAAATCGTAAGCATCCTCAGATTCAGCACCCTTGAAGACTGGAGGTTTCAATTTCAAGAACTTACTGAAAAGTTCATGCTGATCATTTGTCATTATGGGCCCCATAGTCAGACGTGGAAACGTGCCTATTTCCAATGAGGCATCCATGCGGGGAGCCATAGTCGCCACTTGTTGTACCTCCGGAACCTGAGGTGCTGGTGCAGAAAACACTGGGGGTGTCTGGCCCTGACAAGATAACCCGCTAAGATAAGCCAGAACCTGATTAATCATCTCTGGGGTAGGTTGGGGTGGCATTTCCTCATTCTGTGCTTGCTCATTCACCCCATCCTCCCCCTCTCTTATTACTTCCTCAGTCGGTGGAGGAGTCACCGCCTTAGCATCAGATGGACTAGGTGCTCGTCCTCTTCCTCTAGAGGACGTCCTCCCACGACCTCTACCACGGCCTCTTGCCGTTGTTCTTCCTCGAGCCACAGCCCCAATGGCTGGCTCAGACGCACCCTGTCCCGCTGGTGCTGGTGTTGGTGTTGGCGTAGTCGTTGCTCTAGTTCTAACCATCTGCGGAATAGAGTGAAGATGGTCAGATACCAATTTGTATCACCTAGATACCAATTGGACCCAAGTAATAGCACGAAAGAAAGAAAGAAGAATGGAATTTTCCTAAGTCTTATAGCCTCTCAAAGAAAAGTAAAGGCGTCCCCCTACCGTTCCTTAAGACTCTACAAGACCTTTTCTTGTGTGATGAGACCAACGAACCTAATGCTCTGATACCAAGTTTGTCACGACCCAAAACCGGGCCGCGACTGGCACCCACATTTACCCTCCTATGTGAGCGAACCAACCAATCTAAACCTTAACACTTCGATATAATATCAACAGAAAATAATGCGGAAGACTTAAACTCATTTATAAAAACCAAATCAATAACTATTATTCCCCAAAATCTGGAAGTCATCATCACAAGAACATCTATGATCAAATTACTAACTAAAAATGTCTAAGAAGCTAAAAATACATAAGAAGCTAGTCCATGTCGGAAGTTCAAGGCATCAAGACTTGAAGAAGAAGATCCAGTCCAAGCTAGAAGCATTAGCTCACCCTGAATTTCCGATGTAGTAAGACTGGCTTGAATTACTGCTGAGTCGTGAAGCGGCGACGCACGTTCTTTGCACTCCACAAATAAACAAGAAGAAAACATAAAAGTAGGGTCGATTACAAAACACGCAGTCTTGAGTAGATATCATCGGCCAACTCAAAATAGAGAACAGTATATACCAAGTAATATCATAAACTCAACTATGATACTCAACATGTAGCAACAACAAGTACTATATCATTAACAATTACCGTCAAGTTCACACATGAGGACTCAAGCCTCAATATCATACTCATTTGGGAATTAGATTCATTAGATTGAGTATATTATCATCTTTCAAGATTCATTATCTTTGTTTTCTCTTGTGTCGGTACGTGACACTCCGCTCCCTCATATTCATTAATCCTCTTGTGTCGGTACGTGACACTCCGATCCCCTACTACTATGTGTCAGAACGTGACACTCCGATCCCCTAAATCTATGTGTCGGTTCGTGACACACGATCCCCTAAATCTACGTGTCGGTTCGTGACACCCGATCCCCTAAATCTACGTGTCGGTTCGTGACACCCGATCCCCTAAATCTACGTGTCGGTTCGTGACACCCGATCCCTTAATTCTATGTGTCGGAACGTGACACTCCGATCCCTTAATTCTATGTGTCGGAACGTGACACTCCGATCCCCTAATCTCTTTCTATCAATTCATCAAGCCTTCTCTTATACCAAGGCATCATCAATCTCATTACTTTAGTTCATCAAGCCTTCTTTTGTACAAAGGCCTCATCATTAACAAGAGATTAGGTTTTTATCAAGATTTGGGATTCAATAGCTTCATCATGCTTGTTTATTCACAATTACATAATCATATTCATGCAAGCATACAATTAAGCATATAGAGGGGTTTACAATACTATCAATACATATCATTCACTATTAAGAGTTTACTACGAATATCGTAAGAGAAACCATAACCTACCTCCACCGAAGAATTGCGATCAACAAGCTATCTTCTCAAAATCCTTGCTATCCTCTTCGTTTTCTTTCTTTCTCTGTCTCTCTTTCTCTTGTTCTTTCTATTTTCTTTATTCAAACCCTCTTTCTTTTACCCTAATTAGTATATAATTAAGAATAAAAGATGACAATAATACCCACTAATTAACTTAAGGTTACCTCTTTTAACCCCCAAGTAATTAGACTTATTAACATTAACCCTCTAACTTTATAATTAAAGCAGGAATAGTCAAAAACGTCCCTTAAAACGTATAAAGAAATCCGACCCGGACTGGGATTGCGCAGCCTGCGACGACCCGTCGCGCCTGCGACGGTCCGTCCTGCCATTTCGTTACGAAGTTCAGAGAGTCGATTTTCAGTACCCAATTTCAGATTTTCTAAGTGTTTTGAAACGAGACCCTGCGACGGTCCGTCGTGCCTATGACGGTCCGTCGTGGGGTCTGTCGCCTCAGCCTGTTTTTCCAGAAATAAAATCTGCTGCTCAAAACGACTAAACAGGTCGTTACAAGAGTTATGTCTTCATCTTATGTGACGAGACTTGCCGTTATACATAATGCTTCCAGCCCTTCCTATTGCAGCTTGACTATCACAGTGTATGCATATACGGGCCATTGGTTTTGGCCAAAATGGAATATCTTCTAAGAAACTCCGGAGCCATTCTTCACCTGCCTTGTCTAAAGCAATGAATTCAGACTCCATTGTAGAGCGAGCTATACATGTTTGTTTGGATGATTTCCAAGATATTGCTCCTCCACCAATAGTAAAAACGTATCAACTTGTGGATTCTGTTTCAGTTGACCCAGTAATCCAATTTGCATCACTATATCCTTCAAGAACGGCTGGATATCTGTTGTAATGTAAAGCATAGTTTTGAGTGTGATCTAAGTATCCCAAAACTCTCTTCATTGCAAACCAATGATTATGATTAGGATTACTTGTGTATCGACTTAGTTTACTGATAGCGCAAGCTATGTCTGGTCGTGTACAATTCATAACATACATTAAGCTTCCCAATACGCTAGCATAGTCCAATTGAGACTGACTTTCGCCTTTATTCTTTGCAAGATGAAGATTTACATCAATTGGAGTCTTTGCCCTTTTAAAATTCAAAAATTTGAATTTTTCAAGTATCTTTTGAATATAATGAGTTTGAGACAATGCTAGACCGTTAGGAGTTTTAAGAATTTTAATTCCTAATATCACATCAGCAACTCCTAAATCTTTCATATCAAACTTACTAGAAAGCATACGCTTTGTAGCTTTTATATTAGCAATGTCTTTGCTCATTATAAGCATATATTCTACATATAGGCATAAAATAACTTCCTGATTTGGAGTATCTTTAATGTAAACACATTTATCACATTCATTGATCTTAAATCCATTTGCCAACATGGTTTGATCAAACTTTACATGCCATTGTTTTGGTGCTTTTTTTAGCCCATAAAGTGACTTAATAAGTTTGCACACTTTCTTTTCTTTACCAAGAACTACAAAACCCTCAGGTTGTTCTATGTAAATTTCCTCTTCAAGCTCTCCATTTAAGAAAGCTGTTTTCACATCCATTTGATGAATTTCAAGACCGTATACTGCAGCTAGTGCAATTAACATCCGAATTGATGTAATCCTAGTCACTGGCGAATATGTGTCAGAATAATCAAGACCTTCTTTTTGTCTAAAAACTTTGACAACAAGTCTTGCTTTATATTTGTCAATAGTTCCATCGTCTTTCATCTTCCTTTTAAAGATCCATTTTGAACCCAACGGTTTGTTCCCTGGAGGAAGATCAACCAACTCCCAAGTATGATTGCTTAAGATTGATTCAATTTCACTATTAACAGCCTCCTTCCAAGAGGTTGAGTCGCTAGACAACATTGCTTCCTTGAACTTTTGAGGCTCACTTTCAAGAAGAAATGTTACAAAATCTGATCCAAATGAAATAGATGTCTTTTGACGTTTACTGCGTCTTGGACTTTCTTCATTTTGTTCATTCTCTTTTGGTTCTTCTCTGGGTTGTTTAGATCCCCCACTAGATGACTCAAGTCTAGTTTTATACGGATAGATATGTTCAAAAAATTCAGCACTATCTGATTCCATTACCGTATTATCATGAATATCCGGATGTTCTGACTTATGAACCAAAAAATGACATGCCTTACTGTTTGTGGCATATCCAATGAATACACAATCCACAGTCTTAGGTCCTATTTTTACCCTCTTAGGTATAGGAACTTGGACTTTGGCTAGACACCCCCACACTTTGAAATATTTCAAATTGGGTTTTCTACCTTTCCATTTCACATATGGAATTACATTTGTCTTTGAGTGAGGCACTCTATTAAGTATCTGATTTGCTGTAAGGATAGCTTCCCCCCACAAGTTCTGTGGTAAACCTGAACTTATAAGTAATGCATTCATCATTTCTTTTAAAGTTCGATTTTTTCTTTCTGCAATTCCATTAGACTGAGGAGTGTAGGGAGCAGTAGTTTGATGGATTATTCCATTTTCTAAACATATTTCTGCAAATGGAGATTCATATTCTCCACCTCTATCACTTCTGATCATTTTGATCTTTTTATCTAACTGATTTTCAACTTTAGTTTTATATTGCCTAAATGCATCTATTGCTTCATCCTTACTAATTAGCAAATAGACATAACAATATCTAGTGCAATCGTCAATAAAGGTTATGAAATACTTTTTCCCACCACGTGATGGTGTTGACTTCATGTCACAAATATCAGTGTGAATCAATTCTAAAGGATTTGAATTCCTTTCAACAGATTTATAAGAATGCTTAGCATACTTAGATTCAACACAAATTTTACATTTTGATTTATTGCACTCAAATTTTGACAAAATATTTAAGTTAATCAGTTTTCGCAAGGTTTTGTTATTAACGTGTCCCAAACGTTCATGCCATAAACATTTAGACTCAAGCAAGTAAGAAGAAGCAAAATCTTTATTCATATTAACTGCAATTATATTGAGTTTGAAAAGGCCATCACTAAGGTAGCCTTTTTCTACATACATATCATTTTTTCTTACTACTACTTTATCAGAAACAAATACACATTTAAATCTATTCTTGGTCAGAACTGGAATTGAAACTAAATTCTTTCTCAATTCTGGAACATATGAGACCCTATTCAAGGTCACCACATTGCCTGATGTCATCTTTAATAGGACTTTGCCAGTTCCTTCCACCTTTGCCACAGCGGAGTTTGCCATAAACAATTTTTCATCTGTAAGTGCTGGAGTATATGATGAAAATAATTCTTTGTTCGCACAAACATGGCATGAGGCACCAGAATCTATCCACCATTCTCTTGGATTTCCAACCAAGTTACATTCTGAAAGCATTGCACAGAGATCATCCATTTCTCATTTGGATTCAGCCAAATTTTCTTGATCTTTCTTTTTCTTGTCCTTCTTAGGACCCCGGCATTCATTAGCCCTATGACCATGTTTACCAAAATTAAAGCAGTTTTCATTGAATTTCTTCTTAGGAGGATTGCTTTTTTGACCAGATGTTTTCATTCTTTTCTTTAATTTTGTGGAATCTTCTTCAACAAAATTTACTCCAGATATTGCTGAATTACCACGTGACCTCTTTTCTGCAGCCTTATTATCCTCTTCGATTCTCAACCTTACTATGAGATCTTCAACAGTCATCTCCTTGCGTTTGTGTTTCAAGTAGTTTTTAAAGTCCTTCCACAATGGAGGTAACTTTTCAATAATTGCAGCCACTTGAAAAGCATCATTCACAATTAATCCTACATTAAAGGTTATGTGAGTATTAAGGGAAAACTTAATATTTCTAACATAGGCATTAAATAAATTTATACCTTCAAAGAAGGAGATCATGGATTATGACCTGCAATTCTTGAACTTGGGTGACGGCAGTCTTCGACTATCATCTTAAAGTCCAGAAATTTTGCCACAATGAATTTCTTCATTCCGGCATCTTCTGTTTTGTACTTCTTTTCCAAAGAATCCCAGAGTTCTTTTGAGGTTTTGCATTGCTGTACACATTGTACAGATCATCTTGCAGACCACTCAAAATATAATTTTTACACAAAAAACTGAGTGTGTCCATGCTTCTGTTACCAAGAATCGTTCATCAGCCGGAGTTTCACCTGACATAACAGGAACATTCTCATTAATGAACCTGCCGGACTCAACGTATTGAGATAGAAGAACATCTTTTGCTGCCATCTCTTAAAGTCGACTCCGAGAAAACTTTGCGGGTTTCTCGGTAGGTGCTAAGGCAGCATTTGAACGATTATGTGCAACCGTTGTTGTTGCAGCACTTACTGTTCCAGCATTTGTTTGACTTGAATTAGTCATTTTTTTCTGTCACAAATGGCAGATAAATTAAGTATTTAAAATACTAACAGTAAAGAACAAATCTTTACACAAACTGTTTCTGATTTAACGATAAAGTTTTTATGTTCTATTAATCGTTAATCGAATGAATTTTAAAAATTCAAGCAGAGTAGAAAACCATAAAGGTTTTAATCTCCAGAAACCTCAAATACAGAAACTGTTAAATTTCTTAAGATTGTTATAAAATTGTTATTCTTACAATAACTTGTATTTATGAAGTTAATGAACAGAAACAGAAACAAGATGAAGCAGAAAAAATTTAAAATAGAAGAATTTATCCGAGTCCACAGAAACTACTGTGTGTCCTTAAGAAATTTAATCCCCTCACTGTACCCAAGGTTATGGATTAATTTCTCCCAAGATAAAACAGATTAAACCTGTTAAAGAAATAGCGGTACCTCAAACTTCTTTAACTTCAACGAACATAAGAACAGCAACAAGTCACACAGACTCAGTCGATCGACACATTGATTTTATTTGAGAGAAAAATAAATGCAGAGAAAGAAAAAAAAATTCAGTTATTAAAAAATCAAAAATTGACTTCCTTTTATAGCCATTTTCAGCAAGGAACATGTCTGTTTAGTAAAATCTGTTCAGACCCATTTTATCCAGAAAGTTGTGTCTTTTGGAAAAAATAACAACTTTTCAAAAAATTGTGTCTGTTAGGAAAATAACTACTTTTTGGAAAGTAACAACTTTTCGAAAAGTAATGACTTTTCGGAAAGAGTAATAACTTTTCGGAATGTTACCGTTACCTGTAAATTTATAAGAAATGACTTTTCATTTGCACTTTACAAATGACTTTTAATTTTCTCTCCAAAGTAGTTCCCTCACTTTTGATATTTTCTCTTTTCTTTTCCCATTCACACTTGCTAAAACCCAACAGCTATATCATAATAAAACTAAAACTATAATATAAAGACTAAAATGAAAGAACGTCGATTGTCCTAAAATTATGAGAACTCACCAATGAAGGTGTAGAATGTGGATCGAGGATTGATCAAAGAACAATCTAAATGCCCAATACTTGAACATATATCATAAAAGTATGAAAGATCCAAATGGGAAGATAATATATCACATAGAAGTTTTTTGAGCTAAGACACAAATCATTCTTTATGGTGAGTAGGATTTTACCAAGTAAATGAATATTCTTTTACGCAATAAGGTCAGTAGGTATAGAACCTTTTGTTCAAAAAAAACTAAGGAACGTTCATTCAAGTCATTCCTAAGTTATTCTATGTTTTGAGTTACCTTCAGATGACCATAAATTTTAGCACAAGATGAGTTAGGAGACCCGTAAGGTATAGATAATATCATTAGGAGATTTCTTCAATAACACTGATCATTATAAATTTTAAGCTAGTATAAAGGAGATATAAATGGTTCAATATAGGATCACTACGTAGGGCATTTCTAAAAAAAATATGGAAGAATATTTTAGTCTTTTCCTTACTTCATTTAGTCTAAACGTGAATGAACCCGATTAAGGGTATAAATTAGTTTAAATCGTTCTATAAATATCCATATTATTTATTGTTTTAAAGAGAAAAATAAAGGAAAGAAAATGTTCAATGATTCAATCATTTTTTTCAAAATATTTAAGATTTTACCGAGATCCTAGTTCTTGAGGTATGTAAGATTCCTTTGTGTTTGATTTGATCCCCCCACATGAAAATCTTGAGTTTATTTTATGAATTTTATCAATGAGATTGAGTATATTGATAATCTTATTGCGTTCTTCAAGTTTTGTGCTTTGCTTTTTGATAATGAAGTTCTTGTTTAGATAATGAAGTTAGAGTTTCAAATGAGTGGTTGTTCTTTGTGGGTATTAGTGTAGAATTCTCTGTAATTATGTTGGTCTTAAGGATTAAAAATAGTTTGAAGTAAATAATTCGATTCTATATGAGTTAGGGCACAAATTTGAGAATTAAAATCCATATGTTTTTTAAACAGGGAGAAGGTGTGTCACAAATCTCAGTGCGCCCCAACAAGTAGATATTCATAATGAATCTTTCGCCCAGAAAAACTCATTGCGCCAGCGTTTTTAGGTCACAACATGGGCCCTTCATTAACACCGAGTACCCTCGAATCATACCAATATTATGAACATGATATTCACAATTATAATGATCATCTATTCCTTGAGAGATCATTCCTATCAAGGATATTACTCTTTAACTCATAATTAAAATTAAAGAAAGAGTGGAAAGTAGAGTTCAACAATGTCCTTTAGTTAAACTGTCAATCCTTTGCGATCAACTACGAATTTTAGTAATGTCTTAGGAAGTAAGTATAAGATTTAGATGAGTTGTACCCATGAGTTCTATATTTTCATTGAGACCTTTGAGTCAAGTTGTTCATGTCCATAACTCCACATGAATTCCATAAATTAAGTATCTTTGAGAGAATTTCCTAAACATTATTAATACTACATTTGATATTAATGGATAACCATATATTATACATAAAGATCCTTGATTAGAGTCGGTCATGTCTATAATTCAGTGTGGACCCTATGAGTAAAGCGGTTCCTCATATTAGTAGTATCCATATGTCCTTGAGTTCTGGAGTTGTTATATTCTTAATATTGAGTTTTATATATGGTGATTGAGAACCTTGAATTGAGTCGTTGACATCTATTATTCAACATGAAGCCTATTTTGAGAAGTCTATAATTATATAGAATTGGTTTTATGACATGAGTAAGTGAAATGAGGATGATGAGAGTCCATTTTCATTTCTCAAAATTATACATGAGAACTAAGTATTCTGAAGAGTAAATTATTTTACATTTAAGAAGAGAGGAAACAACGATTTCAAAAAAAATTCATTACGAGTTTTGAGTCTAATCTTTTTTAAGAGAAACATTTTGAGTAATAATCTATAAGTTGAGGATGAGGAGATCATATTTTTAAAAAACCATATGAGCTAATTTATATTAAAGGGCTAGTAATGAGCATATGGGGGAGAGTTAAAAAAACTCACAACCCTCATAAGCCATATAAAATAAGTGGGTAAAAAGGTTTATGTTTTTTAGATGATTCTTTGCTACTTTTTAAATATATCTAAGTGGATCCACCTTATTTAGGAGTTGTATATCCAGGAAATATATAGGACTATTCTGGTTGTTTCGGCAATACATTGTATAATAATATAACTCAGACTGATGGTTGAAGGCTAGAGAATTTCCCAAAAAAAATTATTATTGTGTTTTAAAATACAATTAAGTTATTACTGTATTTTAAGTATAATTTAATTTCTATCTCTTGTTTAACAACACTCGATAAATTATATGTTCTAATTTTGCTTTATCCTTGGGAATCTAGGAAGATTATCTTATTATTGAGTTGATCTCCATTGCTCTAACTTAATCAACATCTACCACAATTGGTTGAGAATCTTATTATTTATTTGAGGACTATTTCTCGAGTTGAGTTGAAATTAGTTCCACTATGTGGAATATATTATTATTAAGTTGAGCCCTATTTATCTACTTGAGTTCAACTATGTTCAAGCAGTTCAGTATCTTATTATTTAATTGGGTCATATTTCTCTGAGTTAAGTTGAACTATGTTCAATAGAATTGATATATTACTGTCACAACCAAGGAGCACCCCCTAGACATAACTAGCGTCTTCGTCCCAAAAAAAGTCTTAGACTAGCCCTTAACATACATCATTTGCATATCATACTTACATAAAATGAGAAAAGATTAAAAATTTTACATATGAAGTCTACTTAGACTTCTCATTTATCTTTTTATGCAAATTCATTAACATACTATAATATTCTCTCACACATAACAATTTATTATAGAAGTACACGATTTGGGACATAGCCCTAAAACTATTACACTATGTTTCATATAGAACAAAAAACAAAGTCTCAAAACATTAGAAATGAAAATTTTCTTTGGCATAATCAATAGAAAAAACTAAAACAGTGGCATCTTCCTCGGACTTTGAGCACTCAGCAACAACTAAGGAATTATCCCACTCTTCCTTGAAAATGGCCTTGAATTCATTCAATGGACCAAACCTACATTATTGTTGAACTAGATAGAATATGGGTTAGTACAAACCATATGTACTAAGTATGGAAACGTATGCAAGTAAAACCTTTGAAGACATGCACAAAGTTACTAAGTCACATTGAATACATTTATGTACACACAAGAGCATATACACTTTAACAGTCACAACGACATTAAGGCATGTTCATATTCATATCCAAGAATAACATCATCATAAAGTCATATAAACATTTCATTTTCTAAAGATAATATTATCAAAGCATACAAGACCCTTACTCACAATCCCAACCCAAGACAACAAGTGCAATGCTCATGTGATGTCTCATAAGCCCACATAAATTAAGTAAATTAAAAGAGAGACCATAAGTAATGCCTTTACTTAACATAACAAAACATGTTGGGTAGTCACCAATCTACATAACAATTTAGACCAATATCATATTAATCAAATGAAACCAACCATCATATAAGGACAAAATTATACAAAACCAACATCATGCATTTCATTCATAGGATAAGTACATAAGAACTCCTCCTAGGACTACCCTCAAGTCCAACTAGTACTATTCATAGGTAAAGTTTCATACTATTACCTATACTAAGTAGTACCCCCTTAAGTCATATTATTTAGTGTCAATAATTATTACTTTGATTTATTCATTTTACATTCGGGAACATTCGCCATAACCGACAATAGGTATGTGAGCTAATCATGGAATCCGGTGTCATGAAACCTTCACCGAAAGAAGGTGATCTACTGCAAAGGTATAAGCATACATGATCATAGCATCAAGTTTGATCAACTAGCTAGTCTTCCTATGGGGGAAACATATTTAAGAAACTAGGTGATGCATAGCTAATACTCACTTTATGCTAATTCGCATTATAGTCTCTATCTCATGATAATAATGGTGAACCTACCTTCCCTCTTGGGAAGGGCCACCTCTCACTTTCTAGTTCGCTCGGTACTAAGATTAATTCCCTTTTTGAAGTATCCTTAAGTATTTCTTAGTCATAAATTCAATATTTAGGTCCTAGGAGATACCCCTTGTATAATCCTGTCAATAGTTCATAATATCTAGGATAAGAACATCCTTTCATCACTAAACCATCATCGTGTGAGGAATATCATATTATAATAACATTAATAACATGTACAAGAGAAAATCTTTCAATCATACATAACATTACCTCATCATGATTTCATATTCATCATTTTCATAACCTAATCATGCATGCATATCTTCATCATTTACTCTTCAATTGAATAACAACATCAGGTATAGGCAAACATCAACATAATAGAGTAGTCATGATCTTAGAAGTCATACCTATGGATTCCAAGAATCTCCTTAAAGATCACACCCTCAATTACACAAAATTTATCCAATAATCTAATCACCACAATCATATAATAGTTAACTAATCAATAACACCTCCAATTACAACAACCCCAATAATTCTACAACCTAATACATAGTTACGGTTTGGAAAAGGGGTCATTCATGGATCTTTTAGATAAATAGGTCAAAGTCTTAGGAAATACAATAATATAACAATAAAAAATCATATTTTTCAATATAAATCAAATCATTATCACATTAAACATATTTCCAAGATAATCCATGAAATTGGATGAAAACCATATATTTGAAGAATATTGGAAACCAAACTTTGAAGAACCTCTTGGGGAAAGGAGTCCCAATAGTGATAACTTCCATACCTTTTTAATTCTAAGAGAATTGTAGGAGAAAACCTTGATCTTGAAGATGGCAATCGTTATGCATGATTTGCGCCTTATCCATACTGACCTGAAGCCTGAGAACATACTTCTCATCTCCCCAGAATATGTAAAGGTTCCTGACTACAAGGTGTCTTCTAGGTCACCAAAAGATGGTTCTTACTATAAAAGAATCCCAAAATCAAGTGCTATAAAGGTAATTGATTTTGGTAGCACTACATATGACCGCCAGAATCAGACATATGTTGTGTCAACTCGTCATTACCGTGCACCTGAAGTTATCCTAGGTCTTGGGTGGACGTACCCTTGTGATATATGGAGTGTTGGCTGTATCCTTGTGGAACTTTGTTCGGGAGAAGCATTGTTTCAAACGCACGAGAATTTAGAGCACCTTGCTATGATGGAGAAAGTACTGGGCCCCCTGCCTCAGCACATGCTGAAAAGAGTGGACCGTCAAGCAGAGAAGTATGTTAGAAGAGGACGGTTGGACTGGCCTGAGGGGGCAACTTCCCGGGATAGTATTAGAGCTGTGTTAAAGTTGGCCCGTCTTCAGAACATTATCATGCAGCATGTGGATCATTCTGCAGGTGATCTTATTAATCTTTTGCAAGGACTTCTTAGATATGATCCTTCAGAAAGATTAACTGCTCGGGAAGCCTTGCGGCATCCGTTTTTCACCCGTGATCATCTTAGGAGATAGAACAACGCTTTGTTTTAACTTTTTGTACTCGTGTGCACACAATGCTATTGCATGATGATGGTGGCCCTCCAACCTTGAATGCCATTTGATGCGGTGGTGACCGGAAGCCAACTCTGTTGGCTCATTGTGGTGATAGTTGAATCTGACTTTGTCCCTGTGTAAATAAATCCAAAATACTGGTTTTTTGCGGGGCATTCTTGTATAATATATTACTAGGGTAAGGTTGTGGTGGAAGTACCCACCAGTGTGTATAAGATGATTTCTCACTCTCTCAAAAAGAAAAAAAAAAAAAAAAGGATGCGATCATACCAGCACTAACGCACCGGATCCCATCAGAACTCCGAAGTTAAGCGTGCTTGGGCGAGAGTAGTACTAGGATGGGTGACCCCCTGGGAAGTCCTCGTGTTGCATCCCTCCTTTTTGTTGAAATTTGATCTCGTAATTGAAAAAAAAATATACTAAAAAAAAAAATAAAAAAAAAATAAAAAAAAAATAAAATAAAAAAAAAAAATGAAACTTGAACTTTTTTATCAATGGGGGTTTTTGGGGTAGTAAGAGAAAGTAGAGAGTAGTGAGAGTGATTTGGGTTTAGGAAATTATGATGTTTTAGGTTTGTTTAATGACTTATAACCCTTTTATAGTGCCCAAATAAATATTTCTAAAACTTCTATATCAATAATTAATTAACTAAATAATCTATTTAATTACCCCTAACTTAACGAATCAAGGAAGAGAAACAAGGTCTCAAACAACAAAACCCTGTCTATGTGACGTCCACAAGACCTTATACCGTACTGGTCATTGAAGATTTGTCTAGAACACTTATTCATTGATATTTTGGTGACATTTCTAAATCTCAACCACTGATCACTATCGACAGGTCCTTCTCCCATCGGCTGCTCGTCGTTTGCTTTGTCAATGGCACATTATTATTAACAGCTTTTTATGGTCAAATGATGGGTCCTCCTCAAGTGCCTTTAACGTGGTGTTTGTGTCTGGGTTTCGAACCATAAAAAACACTAATATGTATTCTAATCCTATTTTCCAAATTTGTCTTCTATCCGTCTCTTTAAACCCCATTAAATAGATACAGGCAGACACAACTGTTTTCACAGAATCTCTGAACATTGTGATCGTCCTTTGACGTTTAGGTCTTAATAACTCCTAATCATTTTGAACACATTATTTTAGGTGTTGAATTAGTATTGTAAACTAAAAAAGACTTTAGTATAATTCATGGAACTTCTGGAGTGTTACATTATCCCCCCCAAGGAACATTCGTTCCCGAATGACTCCTAACTCTTTTTATAGGGTAAGCAAAATACTCAATACTAGCATCCCAACCACCACTACACAACATGAATATTATCATCATGAGTCACACAAATTATAGGAGGAGTACTCAACTCGATTTCACAATAAATCAAAACACTACACATAGAAACCCAATTCACCATTTTTACATATAATATCTTACCATTTCATATCACATAATGAGGATCTACCTTCTAAAATTTAAGCTCAAAGTGAAAATCAAAGAGTTAAAAAGAAAATTGTATTCACATGAAAAAATCAAAGTATAATCACTACAAATTCATGAAGGAAAAGATACACATTTCATGAGTGTACAAGTTAAAGATGAGAGCATTTTTCATGTTAACTCATTTTAGCATAAACCTTTACAACGATATGCAGATATTTAGAAAAACATGCAAAATTCCACATTATACATGATTAAAATTTTAATATGAACTAATTGTTGGGTATGTAGCAAGAATTGATGGGAAATAGAGGGAAGGAGAGGAATTTGAAAAGTTTAGAACTTAAAAGGTTGGGAACTTGAAAAGTCCTCTAATGCTTTAATAAAAAAGGCAATAGTCCCTCATCGGTAATGGAAATGAAAATAGGAGAGTTTAAATAAATAAATACTCCTATTAATTGTTAAAAGGGTTGGAAAGAGGGACCCCCCGCGCGCCGTCGTCATCGTCGCTCACTTCGGCTTCGGCTTTGGCTTTGGCAAATGATCGATCGAGAGATAATTTTTTAGACAAATTTATTTTAATTATTTATTTTATTAATTAAATGGCCAAAAATTATTTTCAATTAATTAATTGATAACAGAAATTAACCAAAATGTTTTCAACTTTTTAGTTAAACCGACCCAACTCGGATCCGCGCGCGTGACCCGTTTTAAAATCCATTTTATTAAAAAAATTCCCGCCACTGTTCTGAAAGGTTGCAACTTTCAGGAACATTCAATACCATTTGAAAGTTTGCAACCTTTCATTAATAGTCGTGGAAATTTTGAAAGGATTGCAACCTTTTAGAATATATTATTCTTGCCTATAAATACCATTCAGTCTTCAGAATATTTCCTAACAAATTTTATGATCTTCCTTCCTCTTAAAAATACATATTTCTTCGTGTACTTTCGTGTTGTGGATTGATTCGCTGACAGTAGAATTTTTGGTATCTATACTCTACTGGTTAAGATCATTTAACCCTGGGAGGTTATATTCCAAATCAAACCTCGGATATTTGAGGGGAATAATTTCCTTAAGGGGACACTGTTAATTCAGTGGACTTGATTTTCTTCCTAATTGTTAAAAGAGTATTCCAGATTCTAGTAAGTTTTATAGATTAAATTATTTTTTACAAATAAATTTCTGTTCATCTTATTTACTGTTTCTAAAAATCTCAGTTACTTCGTGTTTCTGAATGATTTATTACAACCAGTAATTTCTAATTTTCTTAGCACAGATTGACAACAATCTTAAGGAAATTATATAAATCTTTCTTTTTGGTGGAGACAAAAATCTTTGTGATTTTATACTCCTTTAAGTCTGCAATTATAATATATTGCTTACTTATATTGTATCAATTTTGTTTATCAGAAACGGAAAACACTGGTGTTAAAGTGGCTGTTACTGCACCAACCGAACTCTTGTATCACAAGCGGAGAAACCAGGTAAATTCAAAGGTGTGAATTTCAAAGGATGGCAGCAACGAGTATTTTTCTGGCTTACCACTCTTGGTCTGCAGAAATTTACAAGTGAAGATACTCCAGTACCTGCTGATGATATGCCAGACAGGGAAAAATTTATGATTGTTGAAGCATGGAAACAGTCAGACTTCCTATGTAAAGGTTACATTTTGAGTGCTTTAGAGGATGACTTATATAATGTCTATAGTGCAATAACAACTTAAAAAGAGTTGTGGAATGCACTTGAGAAGAAATATAAGACAGAAGATCATGCTTGAAAAAATTTGTGGTCGCAAAGTTTTTAGACTATAAAATGGTAGATAGTAAAACTGTTGGATCAAAAGTGCAGGAACTTCAACTTATTCTCCATGATCTGATTCCTGAAGATATGGTAGTAAATGAAACTTTTCAAGTGGCTGCAATTATCGAGAAGTTGCCTCCTTCGTGGAATGATTTCAAGAATTATCTAAAGCACAAGAGTAATGAAATGAAGCTTGAAGATCTTGTGATTCATCTCAAGATTGAGGAAGATAACAGAAATGCCGAAAAGAAGTCACGTAAGATTTCAACAATCATTGGAGTTAATATTGTTGAATAAGCTCCTACCAAAGACAAAAAGAGAAAGAAGTCCAACGGGCAGAAGTCAAAACAGGCCAAGAAGAAATTCAAAGGCAACTGTTATAATTTTGGCAAGGCTGGTCATAGATCTTCTGATTGTCATGCTCCAAGAAAGGAAAAAAACAAAGGCAAAGGCAAAAGTCAAGCAAACATCGTGGAAAAGATGGAAGATGCAGATGACTTGTGCACAATGATATCAGAGTGTAACATAGTTGAAAATTCCAAGGGGTGGTTTCTCGACTCAGGTGCTACTAGACATATTTGCTCTACAAAAGAATCCTTTGCAACGTACACTCCTGCTAAGTAAGATAAAGATTTATTCATGGGAAACACAGCAACAACAAGGATTGTAGGAACTTGGAAAGTAATTTTGAAAATGACGTCCGGCAAAGTGTTGACTTCAAACAATGTTTTGCATGTCCCTACTATTAGGAAGAATGTAGTTTCTGTTGCACTACTCGTTAAGAACGGGTATAAGTGTGTCCTAGTTAGTGATAAAGCTGTAATAAGTAAGAATGAAATGTTCATAGGAAAGGGCTACCTCAATGAGGGTCTTTTCAAACTAAATGTAATGGTTATTGACAGTATTAATAAAAATTCTACTTCTGTTTATTTATTGGAGTTACGTGATTTATGGCATGCCCGTTTGGGACATGTAAATTACAAAGCCTTGCGAAAATTGGTTAATCTAGAAGTATTGCCTTATTTTAAATGCGATAAGTTGAAATGTGAAATTTTTGCGGAATGTAAGTTTGTTAAACATCCTTACAAGTCTATTGAAAGAAATTCTAAAACTTTAGACTTAATTGACACAGATATATGTGATATGAAGTCAACACCATCTCGTGGTGGGAAAAAGTATTTTATAACTTTTATTGATGATTGTACTCGATTTTGTTATGTATATTTGCTTAATAGTAAGGATGAAGCAATTGATGCATTTAGGCAATTCAAAAATGAAGTGGAAAACCAATTGATTCTAAAGATAAAAATAATTCGGAGTGATAGGGGTGGAGAATATGAATCTCCTTTTGCAGAGATATGTTTGGAATATGGTATTATTCATCAAACTACTGCACCTTATACACCACAGTCAAATGATTTGGCAGAACGGAAGAAAAGAACATTAAAGGAAATGATGAATGCCTTAATGATCAATTCTGGTTCAGCGCGAAGTCTTTGGGGGGTATCCATCCATACATCTAATAAAATACTCAATAGAGTACCCAATCGAAAAAAACAATCAACTCCATATGAGTTGCGGAAAGGAATAAAACCCAACTTGAAATATTTCAAAGTGTGGGGGTGTATAGCCAAGGTAGAGGTTCCTTTACCTAAGAGGGTTAAAATTGGACCCAAAATAATAGATTGTGTCTTTATTGGGTATGTTGTGAATAGTAAAGCCTATCGAGTTTTGGTTCACAAATCTGATAATCCTGAGATTCATTTTAATACGATAATTGAATCAGATAATGCAGAATTTTTTGAAAACATTTATCCGTATAAAACTGAATGTGAGTCAACAAGTGAAAGACCTAAACGACCACGAGAAGAATCAATGAAAAAAATTCTAACTAGTGCGGAACCTAGGCGAAGTACTCGACAACGAAAATCTGTTTCTTTCGAACCAGATTTTGTAGCACTATTGCTTGAAAATGAGCCTCAAACATTTAAAGCAGCTATGTCTTCGTCAGAGTCAACTTATTGGAAAGAAGTAGTCAATAGTGAGATCGAATCAATTTTAAGCAATCACACTTGGGAATTGACTGATCTTCCTCCAGGAAATAAACCTTTAGGATCAAAATGGATCTTTAAAAGGAAAATGAAACTTGATGGGACTATTGACAAATATAAGGCTAGACTGGAAGTAAAAGGGTACAGACAAAATGAAGGTCTGGACTACTTTGACACATACTCTCCAGTAACAAGGATAACACCAATTAGGAAGTTAATAGCACTAGCAGCAGTGCATGATCTTAAAATCCACCAAATGGATGTAAAGACAGCCTTCTTAAATGGAGAGTTAGAGGAAGAAATTTACATGGAACAACCTGAAGGGTTTATAGTTCCTGGTAAAGAAAAGAAAGTGTGCAGACTTGTGAAATCACTTTATGGACTCAAGCAAGCACCCAAACAATGGCATGCTAAATTTGATCAAATAATGTTGGCAAGGGGATTTAAGATTAACGAATACGATAAATGTGTTTACATTAAAAACGTTATGAATCATGAAGTCATTGTTTGTTTGTATGTTGATCACATGTTAATAATAAGTAAAGAAATTGACGATATAAATGCTACTAAGCACATGTTGTCCAGCAAGTTCGATATGAAAGACTTAAGAGTTGCTGATTTGATCTTAGGGGTTAGGATTATCAAAACTCCCCAGGGACTAGCACTATCTCGATATCATTATATTGAAAAAGTATTGGATAAGTTCAATTACTTGAATTTCAATCTAGTCAAAACTCCAATTGATTTAATTTGTACATTTAAAAAGAATGAAGGTCAAGTTACTCTCAATTGGCATATGCCAGAGTGTTGGGAAGTTTGATGTATATTATGAATTGCACGTGACCAGATATAGCATGTGCTATTAGTAAACTGAGTCGGTAAACTAGTAATCCGAATCAAACTCACAGGATGGCTATAAAACGTGTGTTGGGTTATCTAAATTTGACACAACATTATGCTTTGCATTACAATAAATATCCTGTTGTGATTCAAGGAAATATTGATGCAAATTGGATCACCGGGTAAAATGATGTAAAATCCACGAGTGGTTATGTATTCATACTCGGTGGAGGAGCTGTCTCTTGGAAATCTTCCAAAAAGACATGTATTGCTCGCTCCAAAATGGAATCTGAATTCATTGCTTGGGATAAGGCTGGTGAAGAAGCGGAATGGCTCAGGAATTTCCTAGAGGATATTCCATTCTTGCCCAAACATGTTGGACCAATTTGCATATATTGTGATAGTCAAGCAGCAATAGGTAGGGCAGGGAGCGTTATGTACAACGGGAAGTCTCGTCATATACGACGTAGACATAACACCATAAGACAACTGCTCTCTAGTGGAATTATCACAATTGATTATGTAAAGTCAAGCGATAATGTGTCAGATCCACTAACGAAAGGCCTAGTGAGAGAGGCAGTTGAAAGATCATCTAAGGGAATGGGTTTACGCTTAGGACAAGTCAGCATGACGGTAACTCTATCTAGCAGACTGGAGATCCCAAGAGCTAAATTCAAGGAGAAAAACAAAGTTGTGGCTGACAGTTCAACATTGTCAATTAACTCAATCCATTCTCATGATGAAGACAATGTTCAAGAAAAAGTTAATACTTTAAGGCTTTTTAATGAGGTAATAAAGCTTAAAGTTTTTAATGACTTGCTATGTTTGGTAGATTTGACCATATAGTGTATTTACGAGATGACACGGTTCGAAATCACCTATGTGAGTGTGAAGTGGAATCCGCTTCAAAGAGAATTCTATGTCAAAAGCCTATTCTATATACTCTCATGAAACCAGGAGGTGTTCGTGGCTGAAACGAACACAAACGTAAGAATCATAAACAGTAAAATGTTAATTGTGTGACATATGGTTGTCTAGGTATACACCAAAGTTCGACGGTTCAAATATATCACATCTACCGATTGACCGAGTATATCCGACATATGTTCACTACGGAAAGTCCAAGGGGAAACCTACTTATCCAGATGCAATTAATCCTTGCTTGTAAAGTACACAATTGTCCGTGAATTCCTATGTTATAACTATTCCCCATCAATGTGGGGGATTGTTGGGTATGTAGCAATAATTGATAGGAAAGAAAGGGAAGGAGAGGAATTTGAAAAACATAGAACTTGAAAGGTTGGAACTTGAAAAGTCCTCTAATGCTTTAATAAAAAAGGCAATAGTCCCTCATCTGTAATGAAAATGAAAATAGGAGAGTTTAAATAAATAGACACTCCTATTAATTATTAAAAGGGTTGGAAAGAGGGACCCCCCTCGTGCCGTCGTCGTCATCGCTCGCTCGCTTCGGCTTCGGCTTCGGCTATGGCTACGGCTTCGGCTTCGGCTTTGGATTTGGATTTGTGTTTGGCTTTGGCAAATGATCGATCGAGAGATAATTTTTTGGACAAATTTATTTTTATTAATTATTTAATTAATTAAATGGACAAAAATTATTTTCAATTAATTAGTTGATAACAGAATTTAACCAAAATGTTTTCAACTTTTTAGTTAACCCGACCCGACTCGGATCCGCGGGCGTGACCCGTTTTAAATTATGTTATATTTAAAAAAATTCTCGCCACTGTTCTGAAAGGTTGCGACTTTCAGGAACAGTCAATAACATTTGAAATTTTGCAACCTTTCATTAATGGTCGTGTCAATTCTGAAAGGATTGCAACTTTCAGAATATATTGTTCTTGCCTATAAATACCATTCACTATTCAGAATATTTCCTAACGAATTTTCTGATCTTCCTTCTTCTTAAAAATACATATTTCTTCGTGTACTTTCCTTCTGTGGATTGATTCGCTGACAGTAGAGTTTTTGGTATCTATACTCTACTGATTAAGATCATTTTACCCTGGGAGGTTATATTCCAAATCAAACCTCGTATACTAGAGGGGTATAATTTCCTTAAGGGGACACTGTGAATTCATTGGACTTGATTTTCTTCCTAATTGTTAAAAGAGTATTCCAGATTCTGGTAAGTTTTACAGATTAAATTATTTTTTAAAAATAAATTTCTATTCATCTTATTTACTGGTTCTAAAAATCTCAGTTACTTCGTGTTTCTGAATGATTTATTACAACCAGTAATTTCTGATTTTCTTAACACGATTGGCAACACTAATAACTTCAAGTGGGCATATGAGTAAGAGGAAATATATAAGGATAGATGGACATCATGTCGGCCTCGGCCTCCCATGTTACAACCTCAACTAGATGGTTTTCGTATAGGACTTTTACGAAGGCAACCTCTTTGTTCCAAAACATTTTCACTTCACAATCTAGGATCTCAACCGGAACCTCTTCATAAAAAAGATTGTAATTCACCCCTAACACTTCAATAGGGAGAATAGACAACGGGTCGCCTGTATAATTCTTCAGCATAGAGTCATACAATACCGGATGAACCGAGGCTAATTCACATGGTAATATTAATTCATAAGAAACATTCCTGAGCAATTTCAATATATCATGAGGACCCACATACCGGATGCTATGCTTCCCCTTTTTAGCAAATATCGCACCCCTTTCATGGGTGAAATCATCATGTAGACCCAATAACCTATTTAAAACTCAAGGTGTTTTTTCTATTGTCGGCATAAGATTTTTGTTGACTGTAGGCTATTTTCAACCTTTCCATTAACCTTCAAACTTTTTCCATAGCCTCATCAGCTATCTCGGGGACCAAGAAGTGAAAACTCACCTACCTCAATACACACAAAAGAGACCTACATCTCCTACAATAGAGAGCTTCAAAAGGTACAATAGAAATACTCAAATAGTACCAGTTGTTGTAGAAGAATTCTATCAAAAGTAGGTGATCGTCCCAATTAACCATGAAGTTAACAACATAAGCACTCAACATGTCTTTTAGGTTTGGATGGTGCGTTGCGCATGGCTCTCCATTTGAGAATGAAAAGTGGTACTAAGATTCACTTGAGTATCTAGCTCCTTTTTGAAAGACATCAAAATATGAGATGTGTATTGGGCACCTACATCCGAGATGATGAAAAAAGGGATCCCATGCAAACTCACAGTGTCATTAAGGTATAATCTAGCATATTCCTCAGATGAATAAATAAATTTGACAAAGATAAAATTGACAGTTTTGTCAATATATCAATAATAACGCATATGGTGTCATTTTTCCTTTGTGAACGGGGAAAACCTACAACGAAGTCCATATTGATCTCTTCCCATTTCCAAGTAGGGCACCCACTACTTTAGATACTCTCCCGGTCTTTTGTGGTCGGCCTTCACTTGTTGACAATTAGGTTATTTAGCTACAAACTCTGTTATATGCCTCTTAAAACTGTCAATCCATGGACCTCTTGAAGATCTTGGTATATTTTAGTGGCAGTAGAATGAATAGAATATTGGGAACCATGTGCTTCTTCTTTAATTTGTCTTCTCAAGTCATCAACATCCGGCACACACAATCTACCTTGCTACCTAAGTACCCCATCCCCCTTAAGAGAATCACCCATTGATCTTAATAAGAACCGATTCCTTCAATTCCATCAATACAAGATTAAGATGATTCTTAGACATCAACTCAACCACTAAAGATTTTTTGGAATTATGATGAAGAATAAAACCTCATTTTGGAGATCTTCCAACCAAACACCCTACCAAGTCAATCTTTGCACATTACACCTATTTACATTTATAGCTACACTTTTAAGTATGTTATTTTTATTGTTAAAAAAAACATTACAAGTGTGAATTTATATCATTCCTAATGTATTTTCAATTTTTTCACTAAATTATTATATTCCCTCCTAAATATTTTACCCTCACTCCAATCTGATTGGCCAAAAAACAACACTCATAAATGATGTTGTTTGCCCTAAATCAAAAAGCGATTACTTCTCCAAATTAGAGAAATCTCATAAGACATCCTCTTCAATAAAATCAGTTAACTGAGAAACTGTTTAAATAAAATACATATCATTACAAGGTTTTAAAAAAAAGGTTACATTAAGGTTTAAAAATAAATGGGTGGTGACATAAGCCTTTATTTTGGGTGTAGGTGACAATTCTGTGATTAATGATTAAGGATATTTGAGTTGTCCTCTAGTTTATAAGTTGACAGTTTGATCCGCTAAATAAAATGAAGGGTAAAAGGAAAAATTCAGAAAACACAATTTAACAAACTTTTGTTGGAATTAAATGAAAGGTAAAAGGGTAAATTGACTAAACCAAAACCTAATTTTACCAATTTTTGTAGGAAATGGAAGCCACCATTGAGCTGAAAGGGGAAATAAAAGATATTTCCCCCGCTTCCAACCTTCACATTCGTCGTCTTCTTCTTCTGCTGCTTCTTCCTCTGCTGCTACTTCTTCTGCTCTCATCTTTTCTTGCTTGCTTTCTTGCCTTTCTTCCCGCTCTCTACGTAATCGTCTTCTTCTTTCTTACATTGTAGGTCTTGTCTGCTAGTGCTTCAGCTTTCTTCTTCTTTAATTATATTTAGTTAATTTGTAATTAGTTGACCAAATTTCATTTTGTTTCAATAAGAATTACTTTATAAGCGATTGGGTCACAGACCATTGTTTCTAGCAAGTAAAATGAATAGTTATTTGAAATCATTCATCATCATCTCATCTATGTAACTGCATATTTTTCAATAATTTACATCTGCGTTTCCAGATATTGATATATAGGTTACAATAGTTGACTATTGTTACATATTATAGTCATATGTAGCAACAAAAATGTTTTTTCAATCACAACACAATGTTATATGTATCTACATATGACGGTGTGGTTGTAAAAATTAAATCACATGTGGTAACATATTGATATTATACGTAGCACCATATGACTTACATTTCGCAACTGAAAAATTATATGTGGCGACATATGATATAACATAAGCATGTTGCCAAATGTCATTTAATTGTCAAAACAAAATACTATTATGTAGTAACATATAACATACATTTTGCAATAGAAAAACTATATTTGGTAACATACAATATAACATAAACATGTTGCCACATGTGATTTATTTGTCAAAATAAAACGTTCATATGTAGCAACATATGACTTACATTTCGCAATAGAAAAGCCATATGTTACAACATATGACATAATATAAACATGTTTTCACATATGATTTATTTGTCACAACAAAAAATAAATATGTAGCAACATATGACTTACATTTAGCAACAGAAAAACCATATGTTGCAACATAACATAAACATGTTGCCACAAGTAATTTATTTGTCACAACACAATAGTGATAAGTAGCAACATTTGACTTACATTTCATAATAGAAAAATCATATGGGTAGAAGTTTGATATAAATAACCTTTTATGATTTATTTTATCACAACAGAACAGTCATATGTAGCAACATATGACTTAAATTTAACAATAGAAAAACCATATGTGGCAACATATGATATAACATAAACATGGTTGTGGAATCGAGGCCCACAACCTCACTTTATTTTCTTTTTAATTTCTCTCTTTGTCTACTCTTTCAGCAAAGAGGTGGTGGGTTCGAATCGCACTCCTCCCATTATTTTTATTAATTTAAAATTTCCCTTTTACTCGCTTTTTTTGTCGAAAGGTTGTGTGTTCGAATTCCACACCTCTCATTTTTCCAACATTCATGTAGTGAGGTATTGGGTTCAATCCCCACTGACCTCACATGTTTTAAATATATTTTTAAACCTCTCAACCTCAAGTATTCTTACAGGAAATTCCAACACCAAGTGATGAAAATTTTATTAAATTTTCTAGAATTTATTTAACAACATTCATACGTTTGTTTTGACGTATTTTCACAATTCGTTTAACACATTCTTAGGTGTAGATTCATTGTTGTTTTAACATAGATTTTTCCACATAATATCAACCATCTTACGCTTCATTTAAAATCACATTTTACACACCTTATGCACAATAGTTTCAATCATGAAAAAAACCATGTTAAGACTTAAAATGGAGAACAACAACAAACATTTTACACATTGGAGCACATCAGTTTCGGTTGACATCATTGAACATGCTTACTTTTTCAAAGCATAAAATCATAAGGAACATCATATTTCACACTTAGATACCAGCAACCATACCAACAACATGATTTCTTAACTAATTTAGATTTAAATCGGAAGGAGTCTACGGACAAGGAGTTCAACAATAAAGGGCACAACCCTAGTTTCATACATTAAATTATGTAGAAAGAAATTTCTCTTGGAGATAGGATTTCAAGAGAAAAAACCCATATCTTGTTGTAAATCTCCACGCCTTCCAAGTGCTGGACAAACCCTCCCCTAAACCTTCAACACAAACCTGTCGAGAAGATGATGCAAAGTTTTCATTTCTTAAGTTAGCTTGCTTTCTTGTATATATTTTTTTGAAAGTTCATTGAGTGTAGAGAACTTTTGATAGTTTTATGATTTTATTATTATTTGTTTTTGCAGCCAAGAAAAACAATTTGGACGAGAGAGAGAGAGAGTTTGTGTAAGATAAAGCCTCTTAAAACTAGGATAGTTTGAAACGATTAGTCAATTTAAAAAAAAAACTTAATTAGTTTATTAAGTAAATAAATAATAATTAATAAAAATCTGATTTTCCTTTTCAAATCAGCCATTAATTATTAATTTATTAAATTAATTCACTAATGAAAAAATCAAATTAAATCATTGCTCCCACTTAGGTTTGAACCCTGGTGGAGCAATACTTCATTTCAAGGGCTCAATTTCGGCCCTCCTCCACTTTATTAATTAAATAATTAATCATATATTTAGGGTAATTACGATACTACCATTAGGCAGAAAAAAGACCATTTGACCACTAGACCCTTCAAACCTAATATTTTTCTTTTTAAGTCCTGTAAAGACTTCTTTTAGTAAATCTTCGTATTCGAGTGCCGTAAATTGTTTGAACCAACCTTTCTAAGCTCAACTAACTTCCCAAGTTAGTTGGCTTGGCTGTTGCAAGGGTTCATAGGTCTGGTTCTACGCACATCAATTCATGGGAACCAAGTCTAATAGTAGTCATTCTAGACACATTAAGTATTACTTATTTTATACATTTTTAGGGTTTTTACAAGTGGTTATGGTGATGGATATAGATTTAATAACTAGACTCATATTTCCTTCCTAATAGCATATTTTCTGCAACTTTTCTATCTGAGGAATTTGTGAATAACATATTATGTAATATAGGACATGTTATCTAGTGATTCTGTTATATTTGAGTTTGATTATGTTATTAGCTTACCTAGTGTGTAAAAAGGAACAACCCTTTCTTAATGAGTGTCATTCGTCTTTTGGGACTATTTTTAGTTTTAAAGGCTGGGATACTCTCCAGAAGCTCCCTCTTAGGATTCTTACGAAGCTCGTGATAAAATATGACCTATTGCAACCTAAGGGTATAGATTGTGGGTTTGACTTTTCCTAAAAAAACAATAAGGGACTATAATGATTGTGTAAGATGGTATTAAAAGAACACAGAATCCCATTATTCATTTTTTGTATTTTCTTGGTGAACTTAAGAAATAACTAATTTATGTATGTCTAGATGTCTTTTCTTTTAAATCGATCAAGGATTATAGCCCAGCTAGTCTGGTTACAAGCAACAAATGATTGAAACATTTAGAGTTTGAATATAAATTAAAAACCTCCATTTTGTACTTTAGAAAGCTATGCTAACAGAAGATACATATATAACCCCCCTTAAGTTAAGGATAGAGTTCTGGGAGAGGCAATTAAATGTCTTAATAGGATAATGATTGTACAATTCAGACTTGAAAATAAGTACAAAATACTTGGTGATGACTCATTTCTACAAAGAAGATTGTGGGATCCTATTGATTTAGAGCTACTGGATAACATAATTCAATTCATTCAGTTTATCTATAAACACACATACATATATACATATGTGTGTGTGTGCGCGCGTTCTAATGTTTACTCCTACTATTATTTTGTTGCATGACTTATAACATCCATTTTAGAAACACCCCTACTGATTACACAATAAAAATTCAGTAAGACCAATATTTAAAAATACACCTCTTGTTTTTTAGAAGCTTGCAGATATAAATGGTGCAACAAATTTATCCTAGCTACTATTATCTAATTAAAATAACTAGTCTCTTCAAGTTTATGTTTTATAAGTTTTGCAGTAAATTGGTGTTTCTTCCAAATAGAAACAAAAGCAAGAATGAACCAGGGAAACATGTTTCTGTGTATCTGATGATGGAGGATGAAACCTCACTAGCACCTGCCAGTTGAGAGGTCCATTTTGGTTTTCGACTGTCTATGCATGATCAAAACAATGACAACTAGTTGGCCCTCCAAGGTCTGTGCTCTTACTTCTACCTAATTTCTTTTTTACACATAACAAAGTAGAAAGAACCAAGTCTTCATTATTAAAACAATAGATACATCTACTATAAAGGTAAGATGAATCCATGTTATGAAGGTGGAATGGGGATTTCATCGATCCTTAAATCAAGAAGCTTTTAGCAATCCGAAAAAGGTATGTCACAGATCACACTTGTCTCTAAGTAGCAGAGGTATATGTCTGTCAAGAAAAGTTTCGATGTTGACAAGACTGTCTCTCCATTGTGAAAGACCCCATTAGCTATAAGCACACCTAAAATATCGACCAGTTCTCTACTCTTACTGCAGATTGTATAGACTCTAATGCCTTCATGATATCATAACATAAATTGTACAATCACGTGCCACAAAGTAAGAATTGGAGTCCTTGCACGTTAGAAAGAGTTAGTCTATGTTAACTTCTTCAATTTGATTATTTTTATTTATGAAGTATCTTTATTTCTCATCAAAATTATTGAATCAGATAGCATTTCGCTACTAAAACTTTCGTCAGAAAGATTGAGAATTTTTAATATTGTTTTCTTAACATATGTTTAGAGACAATCCAAAGGATACTGGAAAGAATGTTACCTACTTGATACACGACTATTTGAAAGAATGGTGTAGACTACAGATTGCTGGAGATTTGCATAACTATATGTGGCGTTAATATATTCCATCAAACAAGCCTATGTATGTCAAGATTTTACATGTCAAAGGTTGTGTAGATTCTTTTCTACACCCTACAGACGTCATATAGAATTTTAAAGAATGATATGGGACTTCATACGAGTCCAAAGCTGGTTACACAACTTTGAAGATTCAAGCAGGGTAAGTGTCACATCCGGAGAGCATATTCTAGGCATAACCGGCGTAGTCATCCTCTTGGAGGACAAAGACAAGCCTTTTAGCTCACATCATTACATTCATATGCTAATTATTTTGGTGAAGTTAGAAGTCAAACATCAACGGACGACCAAGGCGTTCAACGACAACTCATCTATGTCTCTATTATTATTTTCATTTTCTTATGTGTTAGTAATGCATTTATGAGGTCCTTATATGGTTCATAATATTGTTTAAAATCATCATGTTGAGTTTGGTAAGGTTTAGAGGTCAAACGTCCAACAACGTCCGTTGATGTTCAAAATATAGCCTTTAGACGTCCTTATGATTTTAGATGTGTTTTAGCATGTTGCGTGACTTTTTTGATATTATACTTATTTTGAGATATTTCCAATACCTCGGTGTACGTTTTTAGAGGTTTAACATCGGGGTAAGACTCAACCTAGGACCACAAGGGGCCATACAAGGAGGACCCCTACATGGACCTTAACAGTGCCAAGCAGTGGCAATCGACTGCCTCTAACGATGGCGAGTCGACTAGACGACGACCTGTTGATGGGTGGCGTCGATGGATCCATGTAGTCTTCAGGTTTAGGATCTGCAGAACCTCATCTACGGGCGTGGTCTCACACACAGACCGTTGATGCTAGGGAGTCCATAGTGCTGCAATATGCAATCTTTTCTTTTAAGACAGGTTTTTTGGAAAATTCACGCCAAGTCTAAAAAATAGGATGATGGTTATTTTCGGTGTTTATGAATATCTTAAGAGTATATAACTCATAAAATAATCCATGAGAGCAAAAGGTGAAGATAGAGCTTTAAAAAGGATCGTCAGTTTAGTTTCGTCTTCAATTACAATTGGATTCTTCTAATAAGGCATGGGAGTTCTTCATCTAAGGCTTTTTATCACCATCGAGTCAATTTCAAATATGATTTTCAAAGATGAAAAAAATACAATTTGTACTTTAGGTCTTGGGTTCTTGCATGAAACGTTTTCAAACCTTAAGATGTGATATTAGTGATGTATAATTTATGTTTTCCAATTAAATTCTCCGTGAATCCTTGACCATCCTTAATATCTCAATATGACTAAAATATGATTATTGATCATCCTTTGATAATACTGAATTCATGTCCAGAATGTTATGGGCTCTTGATTTATGTTTAGATTATGATTGTATATTTTGTAGGTTGTTTCAATTTGATCAATTTAGTATTTTATATTCTTAGATCCGTTGAATATTAAGCTTATTGAATTGAAATTGACTTAATGCTTATGAATTCTACTGTAGTTTCTATGGTCTATTGAATGATGTAAGAAATGTATTCAATTGATGTCTATTTGGTCTTAGATTGATAAATCTAAATTTAATTGACCTAGATTCATTGACTATCATAGTTTATGTATTGAATTGATGTTCATGGACAATGGTAAGGGCCTATTGTTATTGAATTGGATGATTTAGTTTTGGATTGAAGTGGTGTGACTCAATGGGTGGTATGCTTCCCTTACTATCTTAATATTATGTATAGCTTCTGTATTACAATGATGATTTGTATGGTCCACTTATGGTGGCAGTGCAATGTGAATGATATGGACTTGTCGGCGTTACATTATGAATTATGATGATCATGTCCTTGTCGGCATTACTTGAAGTAATATTATGATTTATGTAGTTGATTTATGTGAAGTATGAGAATACCTATATACATGTGATCAATGTGAAAGTATGTGTTCTTCAATTAATATAAGGTGATCATGTCAGACTATGACTATGTGTTTGTATTTGTAGTCTTAGTGTTGATGCATGTTGTTCCTACTTGACTATGTGAGTGTATCATGGTTATATTGATGATGTTATAGTATTGTATATGATGAAATAAAGATGATAAAGGTTATTCCTAAGTGATTCAAAGAATTATATGCTATATGAAAAGAAGTAAAGTATGTTGTGTGTTGTTTTGGTAGACTTGTGTCCCTTACTTGATATGTGTATGAAAGATATGTGAATATGAGCTGTCTTGACTAGGTAATCTTAATGCAACCTTGTCATGTATGAATGAATTATATGTGAGACTTTAAATGACGTTAAGAAGATCATGTACGTGGAACCTTAAACATAGTTGCAAGCTTATGAATTTGAAGTCGAGACCGTAATAGTATCCTTTATGTAAAGGATTATGGACTTAGGCATGACTGGCTGGAACGGCATCATATCATCCTTAGGAAATTCATGACGAGTTATCTTTGTCACGTTGTACAGTAGCCCTAGTGGACCTCTTTGGTACGGTGAATGTGATTAGGATATGAACTAGCTATGGAAACTCATTGTATGATCCTTTAAAGTATATGACTCTATGAGAACAAACGCTAGCACCGAGAGAGTATGTTATAGGAAGTATCTATACATGAGAATGAGACTAAAGTACAATGTAGTTTTACATGACAATGAAACTAGAGTGCATAAAAGCCCTTTTTATTCCTTAACCATGTGCCTACATGGGATGTGTCATAGTTCTACCCTTGGCAAGTAGAACACCCTTATCGTAGTAGCTTAGAAGTTCATATTCTATGTTTAGTTATCATGTTATATGTTTGTTATTGCATATTCTCATCATGTGGGATACCTACTAGAAAGTTTAATTCTTATGGAACTTTAGCAGTCCTTTGCGAGATTCATAGGGACCCACATAACGAGGACTCAACTTCCCTTTCTTGCCAAATCTCACCACCCCTTTCATAGGAAAACTTTTTAGATAAACCTTATCACCCTCCGCAAACTATAACTCCCTTATCCTATTATCGGCATAAGTCTTTCGCCGACTATAAGTTGTTTGCAACCGGTTCCTTATGATGTGAACCTTCTCCAAGGTCTTATAAATCAAATCGGGACCCAAAAGTGAAACTCCCCTAATTAAAACCATCCTATTGGAGATCTACATCTCCTACCATATAAAGCTTCATAGGGAGCCATATCTATACATGAATGATAACTATTGTTGTAAGCAAACTCAACCAAATACAAGTGCTTATACCGATTTCCGTTGAAGTAAATTATACAATCTCTAATCATATACTCAAGTTTTTTAATAGTACATTACGCTTGATCATCCGTTTCAGGATAAAAATTAGTGCTTAACTTCACCTTGGTACCCAACCCTTCTTTGAATGACCTCAAAAACCTATCTCATCTATGATGTACACCCCTATCCGATGTGATGGATAACGGAATACCATGGCGACACCCAATATCATCTATGAAGATCCTTGCATAATCATCTACCGAATACGTAGACTTGACGGGAATAAAATGAGTGTATTTGGTCAACCTATCCACAACCACCCATATGGAATCATATTGTGTTTGTGTCCGAGGCAAACCTACCATAAAATCCATATTGATGTCTTCCAACATTCAATTAGGTACTTAATTTTATTAAATTAAACCACCCGAATTTTGGTTTTCAGATTTCACTTGATGGAAATTCCGACAGTTTGAGACCTCAAGACATCATCCCCTTTAAGGAGAATGCCTCATTAAGCTTATCAAGAAATGATTCCTTCAACTCAATCAATGTTTGATCAAGGTGTTGTTTGGTCTTCATCTCAACCACCAAACATGACTCGGTTTTATGATGTACAATAAACCACCATTCGATGAATCTTCCAATCTAAGACCCAATCTAGATAACCTATGAACATATTTTACTAGGTCTTTCTTGTATTCATTTACATGGAACACACTATCGATGGTCATTAGACATTGAGCAACCCTAATCACACTGACCTTGACGGGATGGTAGAGAACAGTGATGTCATAATCTTTAAACAATTCCAACAACCTTTTTTTTCTCGAGATTTAACTCCTTTTGAGTAAATAAATTGTAGACTCTTGCGGTAGGTATACACATCAACATGAACACCATACAAATAATGACTCTATATTTTTAAGGCAAGTACAACAGACGCTAACTCAAATTATGAGTTGAATAATTTCTCTCATGCAACCTTAAGTTGCCTAAATGCATAGGGAACTACTTATCCATGTTGCCTAAACACACACCCAAAACCCACTCAGGATGCATCACAATACATAACGAATTCCTTTATGTCCTCCGCTAAAGTCAACATCGGAGTGGAAGTAAGCCTATCCTTCAAAATTCAGAAGCTTCTTTCACATGTCTCTGACCACTCATATTTCAAGTTCTTTTGGGTCAAAGTAGTCAACAGAGACAGAGTTAACGCAAAACCATACACAAACCTTTTTTAATAACCCTCTAGACCCAAGAAACTGTTAATGTTGGTTGTAGTCAATGGTCCAGGCAAATTTTTTACAACCTCAGTTTTCCTTGTATCAACCTCAAACCCCTCACTATATATTATTTGACCAAGAATAAAATCACATTTGTTATACTTAGTAAATAATTGCTTCTCCATAAGCACTTGTAACACCACTGTCAAGTGATGCATGTGTTTACCCTTATGTTTCGAATGTACAAAGACTTCGTCAATGAATACAATGACAAATGAATCTCGGTAACTTTGAAACACCCTATTCATGAGATCCATAAATGTCGTCGAGGCTCTTGTAAGACCAAAGGATATTACTAAGAACTCATAATGACCATATCCAGTCCAAAATGCTATTTTTGTGTATAGCCTCACCTATAACCCTATGTTGGTGATATTCCAATATCAAGTCAATCTCAGAAAAGTATCTTACCCCTTGTAGTTTATTAAAGAAGTCGTCAATCCGAGGGAGAGAGTACTTGTTTGTAATTGTGACTTTATTGACTTGGCGATAATGTACATCATGAGGGCGTCATCCTTCTTCTTTACAAACAAAAATGGAGCAAACCACAGAGAAATACTATAACACCTTGAAAATCCAAGACTCATGGTAAAGACTAACATAGGTAGCATAAAGGCCAAACACTGTTTCTAAGTCAATCTTTAAAGAATATAGGTCATTTTGAAGGTTTAAGAACAAAAATGTCCAAACACGTCCGGGAAGTTGGTTAAAAGAGATGTTAGTATGCCTTAGCCTTTTTACTAATTTTTAGAAGATTGAAATGTATGAAAATGGGTGGAAAGGTCGATAATGTGTGTTTGAGTTGTTTCATGATTGGAACGTCAGGGTACGACTCCCCAAGGACCAAAAAAGGGCCCATGAGGAGAACCAATGCAGTTTGATGCAGCACTACCTGGCAGTGCGCATCGACAGGCCAAATGATGGTCCATCAGTGGCTCGACGCGGCTTCGAGGGCCACCGTCGTCCCACACTTAGAAAGATTTTTTAAAGTCCTTGTTTACCTAGTTACTGTTACACTTGACGTAAGGGGATGACGGGGCATCATTGGCTCGACGAGGCGTCGATGCCACCGTCATCCCATACATAGAAAAATTGGAGGAAGCCTTACCTACAAAGTCTCTGATAGCGACGACGGAAGTGCAGGATGGAGGGAGGGGTGTTCGTCGACCTACCTAGGGACCCTCAGCGGGGTCTCATAGGTGAGGGTCAAATTGCACTAGTGAATTTTAATGACTTCATTTACTTAAGTTAATGGTTTAGGGGTTAGTTAGTTATTAAAAGGAAACTAATTAATTTAGTTAATACCCTCTATAAATACCCTTAACCCTCATTAAACTAAAGACAACTCTCAAAATAAATTCTCTTCCTTCTCTCTTATGTCTCTCTTTATAAGAACCCGCCATTGAAGGCTAGCAAGAACTAGGGTTTTTGGGCTGGAAAAGGGTGGATTCTTCATCAAATTGTTGAGAAACGTTAAGGTGTGGTATCTATTCACCTTTGAGATCCTTTCCTTATAGGGTTCCTTCAAAAGGATTTCAAAAAGTTGAGTTATCTCATGGGTTTCATTCAATTACGAAATATAAGTTATGGATTGAGTGGATTGCGAATTATTAGGGTTATGTTGAGTAGATATACATTTAATTCACCTTGTTTATGATAATTGTTGATGGTTGTTCAAATTGAAGAACATGATTCTTATCCCTAACCCTAGGTATTGATCCTGACTTTTGTTGTTTGTTGATCATTCAATTAAGTCGGTTGTTGACTAGATTACTATCCTACGGTTCTATTATGGTTAAATTAAGATAAATTTTAGGCCTATTATGCTAGTTCTTGATATGTGATTTAGGTTATGGATTATAATGTTAAATTTGCCAATGTACTTTTTCTCAAGTTGTGATCTAAAGATGAATTGTGTTATAGAGATTCAATTGGCCTTGTTATTCTATTGATTATAATTTTCGAATGATGTTACTTCCCAAGTTGGGTTGAGTTATGGGTTGATGGTAAGACCTTGATGATAAACTATGAGAAGACTGGGTAAGTCTTAGAATCTCTATCTTTACATCCAATTATGATTAATTGTTCTTAAGGTATGATATTACATTGGAGTATGAGTTATATTAATATTATAGGGTGGTGCCATATTGAATTGAAATGCCTTGACTATGTTGTGAGGTTGATTAAGGTGTATGTGTAATAAGGATGGTGGAAACTATCAATGTTCCTTAAATGTTATGAAATACTAAAGTTCTAACTTCACATATATGATTTATGATGAAAATACTTAAACTCATACAATTCACATTGATCTATTGATGATGATGATTATACAAGGGGTAGACCCTATGACCTAAATTAAGTATTGATTCATAGTTAAAGGCTTAAAGATATTTCAAAAAAGGACTCTAGCTTAGCAACGAGTGAACTAGATAGAGGAGTGTCCCTTCCTACATAGGGAAGGTAGGAGCACTACATTACTCTAGAGATTGGAGATCACAATACATGGCGTATAAAGAGGGTCCCAAATAATTATCCAAGTTCTTGAACTATGTTTCCCCCGTAGGAATACTAGCTAGTGGATCGATGTAGTTGCTATGTTTTATGTTTCGGTACTACCGTCACAAGTAGTCCACCTTCTTTCAAAGTAAATTTTTATGACACCGGATTACACATTATCTCATGTGGTCTATGTCAATTAGTGCAAGATGTTCCAAAAAGTTAAAATGAATTAAAGGACTTTAACTCTATCTTGGATAACCTAATGGGTCTAACTTAGTCTAGGTAGGGGTATGGGACTATACATAGACATTGCACTAGTTATTCTTGAGGGGAGTCTTAGGAGGAGGTTCTTATATGTTTAATATAAGATAATGTATGATGTATATATGTGATTACCATGTCATATTGTTGATACTATTTATTGATTAGTTCATTTACGAATACGCCTTGGTTTATAATGATTAAATGAGATGCAATGTAAGTTCCCATTCTATCTAAAGTTGGACATTAGTCATGTATTCTTTTTGATGATACTTGATTGAGTAAGGTTATGGGGCCTTGGTTGGTTATTTAACTTTTTCACTTCATCAAGACTTCTGAGTAAATGTCTTGCTTATTATGATATGTTTAACTCTTATTCATTCTTGTGATATTATTCCTTGATGTTAGGATTATAGTAAATAATGATTCTAAATATGGGTATAACTGCTACTTGGTGAGATATTAAGCATATTTGGTTGAATAATATGACTTATTTGACATTACATTAAGCCCATAAGGGGCAAAATGTCATGTTTTGATAAAAAAAAAAAAGAAGTCCCTTTTTAGCATCTTTTTCTTGTGTATGTTCATAAGATCTCATACTTAGTACGTGTGGAGTACTAATCCCATTTTCTTCCCTTGTCCCAAATATTTTAGGTTCCGGTGGTTGAAGAGTTTGGAAGGCTTTATTGTTGAAGGCTTGGATTCTTTTTTTCATCCATGTAGGTTAGGTCTTCAACTTTCGAGGGCAACACCATATTTTGGTTATGAGCTTATTAACTCTATCATTCCTTTCCTTGTTATTCAAATATTGTACTTCTGTATGACCTATACATGGTTTTGTTGAATTAATTTAAGGGTTATGCCCATATTGTTACATCCGTTTAGATGGTATGAGACGAGATAATCATTGAAACTATTTCTCAATTTTTATATATATATGTGCATAAAAGTAGAAGGATATGTAACTTTCCTATATGAAGGGTCTATGTATACTCTATATGAATATCTATTATGTGTATGTAGAGGTCTATATAAACCTACAAGTAGAGAATATAAAAGTTGTAATTTTTTCTGCATTTTTCAACCTATGAATGTAATGAAATGAACTATGAGGTTAGTCCTAGTCCTTGAAAAGGACGACAATGCTGGTAACATCTAGGGGGTAAACCCGAATATGACAAACTTTGTATCACAACATGAGGTTGAATACCATTTAGTTATGTCTCTCTCTCTCTCTCTATGAGTAGGAACCTATCTGATGCTTAGGAATCACTCTCTTTCTTGGAAATATTATATCGTGCCAATAGAGTATACTTATGGTGTGATATTGCATCTAATAATATTGTTGTGATTATAAGAAGCATAAAAACTTTAAGAAATATGTCTCGAAGACTTGAGGTGGAAGTTTCTAATGTGGGAGATCCCGCCAATGATGAGCAAGTTCCTCCACTTGAGGAGATGAGGGATATTTTTGCTTAAATGGCCCAAGATATGACTGCCCAAGGACATGCTGCAATGGTTCAAGCCCAAGCTATGATGTCTCAATCCAATCGAGATGTTGCTCCTCGTCTTTATCTTCAAGTCTCTACTATGGCTTCCCATTTAAGGGACTTCACTTAGATGAACCCTCCTACTTTATATAGTTCTAAGGTTGATGAAGACGACCAAGAATTCCTTTATGATGTCTACAAAGTGGTATATGATACGGGAGTGGCATCAAGTGAGAAGGCCAAGTTGGACTCATATCATCTCAAGGATGTGGCCCAAACATTGTATGTGCATTGGAGGGACAATAGGTCGCTAAGGTGTAATATGTTAACTTTGGATATCTTTATGGCGGCGTTTCTACATTGATTCTTTCCTAGAGAGATGAGGGAGGAGAAGGTGATAGATTTCATAAATCTTCGCCCAGGAGGGAGGAGTGTTCATGAGTACTCTTTTGAATTTGTTAAGTTGTCCAAATATGCTCCTTCTTTAGTCTCTGATCCTAGAGACAAAATGAGTCGTTTTGTGACAGGGGTGTCGCAGGACTTACAAGAGAAGTGCCAATCAGCCATTCTACATGACAACATGAACATTTCCCGTATTATGTCTTATGCATGAATGGTTGAGGAGTCAAGAGCTAAGAGAAAAAGTAGAGATGGTAAGAGGGCTAGGTCATTTGATGGAGGCTCCAGAAAGAATAGTTTTGAAATACAAGATAAGCATAAATTTATGAAGCGGGTTCAAATCAAGTACGTACCAAATTCCCAAGAGCTAGTGGTGATAGGGTGTCTAACCCTAAATTTAATAAGGGAAAAGGTTCTAATTCACCAAAGGAGAAGCCATCATGTTGAAATAGTGGTAAAAAGCACTATGGTGAGTTCCTTAAAGGGATACATAATTGCTTTAGTTGTGGCAAGAGTGGTCACAAAATGAGAGATTGTCCAAACTTAAAGAGTCATGACAAGGGTAGTGGCCAAATTAAAGCAAGTGGTTTAAGTGATCCTCTAAATATGAACCTCTTTTATGTTCTCCTCTCTAGGGGTTAGCAAGAGACCTCTACCGATGTGGTGACCGGTATGTTAAAAATCTTTACTCTTGATGTGTATGCTTTACTTTATCTGGGCGCTACTTTGTCCTTTGTTACACCACTAGTAGCTAAGTAGTTTGATGTTTTACCCGATATTTTGCATGAGCCTTTTCTAGTGTCTACTATGGTTGGAGATTTAGTTGTTGCTAAAAGAGTCTATCGAAATTGTCCTGTTTCATTGCCTAAAAGAGTTTCTTATGGTTATCTAGTAGAATTCAATATGCTTCATTTTGATGATATATTGGGTATGGATTGGTTGCATGCATGTTTTGCATCCATTGGTTGTAGGACAATAGTGGTCACGTTTGACTTCCCAAATGAACCCGTTGTTGAATGGAAGGTGGGAAATTCTATTCCTAGAGGTCACATAATATCTTGCTTAAAAGAAAGTAAAATGAGCTCAAAGTGTTTTATCTATCACATAGTAATATTCCAAGATTTGGATTCTGAAATTCCTCCTATTGAGTCGGTCCCCATATTGAATGAATTTCCTGAGGATTTTCCAAATAACCTTCCCGGTATTCCTCCCGAATGGTAATTGATTTCGGTATTGATTTGCTACCAAAACAAATCCCATTTCAATCCATCCATATCATATGGCTCAGGCCAAATTGAAAGTGTTTGAGTCTTAACTCAAGGATTTGCTTTACAAAGGCTTTATAAGTCCTAGTATATCTCTATGGGGTGCTCCGATTTTGTTTATCAAAAAGAAGGACGGGTTTTTGTGAATGTGTTTTGACTACCACTAAGTCAACAAGGTCACCATTAAGAATAAGTACACACTCTCTCAGATTGATGACTTATTTGACTAACTCCAAGGGTCGATTTATTTTTCAATGATAGACTTGAGTTCGGGGTATCATCAACACTGGGTGAGAGGGGAGGATGTACCAACACGGCCTTTCTGACTAGGTACAAGCATTATGAGTTCTTTGTCATATCTTTCGGTCTCGCTAATGCTCCATTAGCATTTATGGACCTCATGAATAGAGTATTTTGAAATTACCTAGATTCATTTGTCATTGTCTTCATCGATGATATCTTTGTAGTGTTGCAAACCCTTACAGAACATCAATTGTTTGCCAAATAGAATAAGTGTGAGTTTTGATTGAGATGAGTTAATTTCCTTGGGCACATAATTTCTAGTGAGGGAGTTAAAGTAAACCCAAGGAAAATAGGAGCGGTGAAAATTGTCCTAGTCTATTAACTTTAAATGACATAAGGAGTTTCTTGGGTTTAGTGGGTTACTATGGGAGGTTAGTGGATGATTTCACTTCCATTGTGTCTCCTTTGACTACTTTTACCAAGAAGAGTAAAAATTTTGGGTGGTCGGAGGCATATGACAAGAGCTTCCAATTGTTGAAACATAAGCTTACTTCTACTCTGGTGTTTATCTTACCGTAGGGTACAAAGAGTTTTGTGGTGTATTATGACGCATCCCGAGTGGGTTTGGTGTGTGTGCTTATGAAAAACAGTAAGGTGATAGCCTATGCCTAATGTTGGTATTGATGACTATATGATAAAGGTCTTGCCTAGCTTGGATGAAGTTGCCTTTAATTGTTATGATGATGTTGAAGTGTTAAGGCTTGTAGTCTAATGATATGTCTACTAAGTATTTGTGAGGTTATGGGGCTTCACATGTAAATTGCACTAGTAGAATAAGATTGTGTTAATGATTAAGTTCTGATAATGAATTATGTGAAGTAAAGTGAATAGGTGTGCAAATAGATGTAAATTACTGTAAAGCGGATGAAGTCTTGACTTAAATATGTTTTTGATGTATTATGTTTATATGATTATATGTGTTGTCTTATGTAGATTGTATGTATGCTTTCTTTGTGACCTTAAGATGTTACATTGCACCAACTATCACTAGAGGGTCACTTGGGAGGTTAATAAGGAAAAGAAAAGATAAGTCAATGTACTGTAAAAAGAGCTCAGTGTAAAGTGATCTCAAATATGCCTTAAATTCTATATGTGATTTTCTGTTATGTTTGGCCTTTCAATATGTCTATATGAAGTATGTGAATGATATAAATGCAATTTTATAGAGGTTTTATGAAGATTTACTCAAAAACGAATGAAGTATGATTTCAAGAAAATGTCTCTTTTAAATGCATGTTTTTGCATGGTTGTCATACTTAGTTCACTCTTGTACTAACTCTATTCTACTCTAATTTTTACATGAAGTGTAGGTTATGGATTCTTAAATGATGTCTTCAGATGATGATGATATTGATATGTGAATTCCCAAGATAAATGAAAAGAATTCTTAAGTTTAGAGATCTCCTACTTATGTTAACTATAAACTTTTATAAGTTGTATACTTATGATTACGTAGTAAGGGCCGTGATCCTAATGTACTCTAATGTTTTTGATTCTAGGATGACAACGAGACTTAGAGTCTAAGTATGTAATATGATATTATATATATATATATATATGAAGTGAAGTTTCTAGCATGTGATGTGCTTTGAAATTTTCTAAAATTTTCGCTAAATTTAATATGAAAATGTGATGAATGATAATTACGGGCTTGTATAAGAGCTCGAGGGGTCAACTATGCCATGTTACTTGTAGGGGGTGGTCCCAGGATGTGAAAATATATCATGCATGTCTTAAATAACACTATGTTATGCATGTTATGAGAGAAAACAAGAATACAATCACTACAATGTCATACATAAAGACATAAGCAAAACCATATACACTAGAACACCTTCCTAGAACTTCCTAAGGAGCTACTTATGCAATGTCTATGTGGGTTCATTAATTCCATCTATTCTAAGTAATCTCCCTTAGGTAATCTTATTTAGAGTCTTAGTCATTTACTTCCATTTTCCATTTTACTTTATGAAAACTATAGCATTAACCGACACAAGGAAAATGGGTTCTAAACATGGAATTTGGTTTTGTAGAGACTTACACCAATGGAAGGTGTTCTTACCTTGTCAAGGTATACCATTAACACATGCTAGAATTGAAATATAAGAGAGTAGCTTAAGGTATACTAACATAATCGCAAATCATACATTAATCATAACAAGAGTGAGATAATATTAGGTCCATACATCATCAATTTATAGAATGTGTAGTGAAGTTGATTTCTTATCAATTATTTCTCACTTTCATTTTCAATTAGTCATTCTCACAATTAATTAATAATACAAATAAAAGGCAGTAGTTAAAGATATCATGTCTTAGACGAAATCCTACTACAATTTGCCAAGAGGTCAAGATTACAGTGAGCGTTATGGAATTATAATTGAGAGGAATTAGGGATCAAGTATTCAAGCAGCAATCCACATAAGATACCAATACATAATTCATTATTATAATATATTATAGGCATTAGCTAAATTACAATTAAGCCTATACAACATCATGAACAAATTACCATGGAATTCGAGATACATAGAACTATATTAACACTTTATATAAGATAGGGGAACATGAATCAATACTACCTAATCCTCAAGCATTAATCCACATTAGTTGTATTTCATATGATTCATAATCTTTATACATGATAGGAAGTAGTTAACAATCAATTTAACATAATCGAATGCCAATTTTATACATTATAAGACTAATGTTACAGTGAATTACGGAAATCTAAGCTACGTATGTTCAAATCTTCATATATGGATCCACATGGATCCTTTTTCATCAATTAATCATAAATACACATATAAAATAGTAGATATAAGAAATTCAACATAATAGAACCACAATTAAATCAATAACAAGACTTTATCACAATGCCTATGAAAGGCTAAATAGATTTTTGGAAGGGACATGGGTTCATAATGCAAATTTATATTGTTTTCCACGTTAAAACAATCATATTATCGTCAATTAATCATGAATAAGACATTAAAATATTTTGAGAAATAACCCCTGGCTAGATTCAAGGATTCAAAGTTTGATCATAAAATCATTTTGAAAACTTTGAGAACAACTCTCCTAGTGAAAAGTTACTTAGAGATGAAGGATCACCATACATTTGTTTAGTTTAAAACCTCTAAAACATGATACTAAATCATTGAAATCCAAGATCCAAGCTATTCTTGAGCTTCACTTTCAATGGAGGTTCCTAGGGAGAATATTTTTGGAGGGAAAGTGTAATTTGTGTAGAATGGATTGGGAATGGGTTGTTCACGTGTTTGATCCCTTAAATTCACCCAAAAATCACTAAAAAAACAAAGTAGTGCCTGGTGAGAACATGGGGTGAATTTCCCATACACCCCTTTAATGCAATAGTGTGTTGGCAATGATATACCAACCTGCATCGACGGACCCAACGACGGGTCATTTGGTACCCTCTGTCAATTTTGTATGAGGCTGTCACGTGGCCAAGCTTTCCCCATGATAAGTTATAATAAATGTCTTCCCATCGACGGTAGGTCAGTCTATCAAGGGGACGTCCTTTGAGCTCGTCGATTGACACTACCTAGCCAGTGTCTCGACAACCCTTGGACCGTTCTTGTGGTCCCTTTTACGGGGCCCTTGAGAAGTCATACCCTGAAGTTTCCAACGTAAATATGAACATTCACAACATTAGTGTACATTAGGGACTCAACCATTACTAAATAATCATAAGTATACAACTTCTAAAACTTTATAGTAAACATAAGTAGGATATCCTGCAATTTAAGGATTCCTTTGATTGAGCTTTGGAATTCACATATCAATCTCCTCATCATCTAAAGACATCCTTTAATCATACTTAACCTTTACTTTGGGTAAAAAGTAGTGAAGAATGGAGATAGTACAAGAATGCACTAAATAAGGACACCATGAAAAAACATGCATTTAGAATACCAAACATCATTACTAGCTAAGACATATACTACACAATTTAGATAAATTTAGGTCAACAAACCATTTATCTAACCTCAAAATTTCAATCCATAGCCAATTCATCTAACACAATACTCAAAGGCCTTTACCAATGGTTATGATCATCAATTCAACCCAATAATCATAATACACAATAATTTAGGATAATACAACATGAAATTAGGTAATGCAACTAATAATTTTAGCATGACTCATTCATAATTCAATAGTCCTAATAAAACTACCTTATAATTTAATAGCATTAAGACATAACCTATTCAACCACAAAGTAGTCAAATCTAGGGTTACATGAATTACATGGGTTCAAGAATTTTTAGGTTTAAAATCATCTAATTAAAAATAATTCAATCAATATAAAATGATTCAAAAAATTTTATGCACGAACCTGTGGATAGATTTTAAAATTGGACAAGTTCATCTTTGAAAGACTTCAGAAATCATTTTGAAGATTGGCTCATTGAAGAAAAGAAATTCAAAGATGAAGGCCATACCTCAGTTGATGCTAGAACACTAATTTTATGACGAATATATGAAAAATTATAAAAGAGATCTTAAATCCAAGCTCTATCTTGAGTTTGGATCCAATGAATTCTAGAATGTTTCTTAGAGAATTTGGGTTTCGATTTAGAATAATAAATTCATCTAAGTGTTTTAAAACTTATAAAAACTATTTATAATATCAAAAATACCCCTTATGAAACCTCCATTTTCTTTATTTGGACGTGGGTACACTAAACAGTAAAGTGGCACAGGTTGCAGGCACCAACGACGACTGCCCATCGACGGCTCGTAGGTCCAAAGACGGCCCGTCCTAGCTGTTCGTCCCAAGGCTATTTTTTTACCTACGCCACCATCGACGGGACGTCAACAATCCTACTGGTCATTGATTGCCTCCGTCATTTGGGGCTGGTCTAGGCAGTCTTGGCCCAAACAATGGGTCCTTCCTGAAGGACCCTTCGTTTGTCCTTGGTGCATTTTTCCTCAACATTTCCAACCCGAATATGTTCGTATATGATTTTAGGACCTCTCACCCTTAGTCGGTGATATCCCGACCTCAGAAAATATTAGAAAAGTAGGTTGCCCCTTCGTGCCGCATTTCTTTGTGTATTCAGTTTCATATAATCACAACAATAGGATTAGATGTAACAGCACACCATAGTATACTCTAATGGCACGATATAAGATGTGCAAGAAAGAGAGAGTTTCCTAGGCATCATGTAGGTTCCTATCCATAAGTGTGGCATGCTTCACAATTATGAATACAAACTTACATAGAAGTGGTTGAGAGTGACATTGACTCTAAATAATTCAACATTATCTTCTGATACCAAGTTTGTCACATCCGGGTTTATCCCTAGACGTAACCGGAGTCGTCTTTCTATTTGAGGACTAATACTAGCCTCTTAGATTACATCATTACATCATAGGTCAAATTTAGCGGAAAATTTAAAAAATTTGTTTACTTCTACTTGGAGGTTTACGTAGATCTCTACATACACATAACATTTATATATCGAGTATACATACACCCTTCATGTAGGAAGGTTACATAGCCTTCCTATATATATATCTGTGTGTATATATATATATATATATATGTGTGTGTGTGTGTGTGTGTGTGTGTGTGTGTGTGTGTGTGTGTGTGTGTGTGTGTGTGTGTGTGTGTGTGTGTGTGTATACATATATGTATATACATATATATATATACATATATGTATATACATATATAAGTATACATATATGTATATACATATATATATATATACATGTATATATATATATATATATATATATATATATATATATATATATACATATATATATATATATGTATGTATGTATGTATATATAAGCTAGAAATAGTCTTGGAAGATTAACTCATCTAATAACCATCTAACACGATTAACAAGTTGGAAATCAAATGAAAAGAAATAGAATGTAAGAGTCTAAAAACTAAACCAACAACATAAGATCTATATTGGCATCCCTCTTGGACAATGAGGACCTATCCCTACTTGGATGATCAAGGATCCAATCCTTCTTAAAGTCTCCTTCAAAAATAAAGACCGGAACCTAAAATGTTTCAGAAAAAGGAAGAAATGGGGTTAGTATGCCACTTGTACTAATTATGAGAGACCATGCACACATACTTTGAAATCATGCCAATGAAGAGGGACATTTATCAAAACATGCCATCTTATTCTTTGAAAAGCCTTATGAATAATCAAGGAAAATCACAAAAATTAAAAAGGCATGTTTATCATGCCAAACAAAATAACATACTTGTCAACATAAATATATATAATCCAATATAACCCTACCATCAAGTAAGTACATCACAAGAATGGATAAGAGTTCATCATATCATAATAAAGCAAGACTACTACCAATAAATCCTCATAAAGCCAACAAGATCAATAACCAAGCAAAGCCCCATAATCCTTACTTAATCAAGTGACCCAACAAGAACCATTGATAATAAAACTTCACATTATATAACATTTTAAAGGATATTCAACATCATACTTTTAACAACATAGACCAATTATATGTTTAGAAGGGTATCAATCACCACATAGTATCATTTATATGTAAAGTCATCATACTATCATCTTTTGCATTTATAATCATATACATAAATAAAATCAACTTTCTAAAGTTTCCATTAAGGCAAACTAGTGCAAGGCATAGGTAGAGTCTCATACCCCTACCTAGGCTAAGTCAAACCTCTCAAGTCACCTTAGTTAGTTCATCTTCATTTTAATTTATGGAACACTTGCCTCAACCATTATAGATCACATGAGCTAAGTGTGGAATCCGGTGTTGTAGAACCTTACACCGATGGAAGATGGTCTACCGGCCAAAGTAAAACCTAACATAAAGATAGCTTTCTAGGTGGATCCACTAGCTAGTCTTCCTATAGGGGAAACATAGTTAAAGAACTATGAGATAAGTGTTCTACCTCTAGATACCACTTGTCAATTGGGGCCTCTTCTCATGGAAATCCATTGGATGAGTATCCTTCTTTGGGGAGTCACCACCACATTAGAACCATAAGGTAAATCTTCCTTTATGGGAAGTCATCACCTCCCATTATCAAGTTCACTCGGCGCTAAGCGAAGTCCCTTTATTGAAATGTCTTTTGAACCTTGATTATCAATCATAGCTAAGTTTAGGTCATAGGGTGTAACCCTTATATAACATCATCGTCATCATCATAGATCAATAAGAATTGCATGAGTATAAGTCATTTCATTACAATTCATCTTAGTGAGGTTAGCATGATAGCATTTCATATCATAATAAGGCACATTAGTAGTCATCAATATCCTTATAACATATATACCTTAATCAACCTCACAAAATAGTCATGACATTTCAATTTAACATCATACCATCCTATCAATCTTAATACAAGACATACTCCAATATCACATTATGACTTAATCACAATTAACCACAATTTGAAGTAAATGATAGATATCATAAGACTTACCAAATATCCTTCATAGTTCATCATCAATGACTTGCCATAAACCCTCATTCAACCCAATTTTTTTGTATACCTCATCATAATTCAATAATCAACATGATAACAAGACTAGAATAAACACTATATAACAATTCAATACTAAATCATAGCTTAAGATAAGATACCTAGGTCAATTCACTTCCTAACATAAATAATTTTCTCAAGATTAGTATGAAAGACTACACTTTACTCCAATTTTCTGATGATTAGTCCAACAAGATCATCTTATAGTAATTCAATCAATAACCAAGTTAATTCAACCACATATAACCTACTTTATATAAAAATCAAACCTATGTTTAAGGGTCAAGGGTAATCTTCTACAACCAAGACCAAACCATAAATATATATCAATATTAGGTTAGAATACATGTTAATCAATTTATATTATCCAATATAAAACATAAACAAACGAATTCATAACATAATTTTCGAGATTGAGAAAGACCCACATGAAAACTTAACTTTTGAAAATATTTTGAAGGAACCCTTTGAGGACAGATGTCTCAGAGGTGAATAAGATCCCATACCTTGTTAATTGATGAAGAATTTATGTTGAATTCTTTACTTTTACAGGCCCATCATCCCTCCCCTAGCTTGTCTTCAATGGTGTCTTCCAATAGAGACAGAAAGAAGAGAGAAGGAAGACGATTTGTTTTGTGAGTTATGTTTAGTCTAATGAAGGTTGGGGTCTTTATATGGGGGAGGGGGGGGGTTAATTAACATTATTAGACTCCCTTAAAACCCTAATTAACCACCTAACCCATTAACTTATTAAATGAAACTAAGCTAAAATGTGCAGGAAAATTTGACCCTCATAAACGAGACCCCGATTGACAGTCTGTTTGTGAGTCGACGGTCATTGTGCACTTCCGTGTTGTACATCCGTCAATGAGTTCAGATACTATTAAATTGATACTCTTCAACAAAATGGCTAAGTGTTGGTCGAAGGTTGTCATCGATGCCTCGTCGATTGACCCTTCGTGGGTGCACAATGCACAAGCAGTGTTGACACCAATGTGCAAGGGTCCTCCTCAAGGGACCTTGGTTGGTCCTTAAGGAGTCATACTCGGACGTTTCGACCATGTATTAACTTAAACACCTATTTACTATCCTTCCACCAATTTTCGTGGATTTTCAACTAATAAAAGCTTGTCAAATAGACTTAGACATGCAAGCACCTAACTAGAACTAGTTTCAGGACGTCATGGACATTCTTGGATGTTTTAGTTTCTATACTTCATGAATGACGTATAAACATTAAAATAGGACTTAAACAGTGTCTAGACCTCATGACACCTATGTTATACTTTAAGACACGTCTTGTATTTTTTAAATGTTACAGTTTTCATTTAGATATAATACATTATAAAAATAAGTGAAACCAAATTAACAACAATACAATAAACATGATAATATTACTTTATCATTTTAAACATACCTCCCAGATCCAATGTGCTTGCAATTAGAATTTAACCCCCATAATTACATTTCAGAGTCGCACCATCAATAACAACTATCGGTCTACAGTCTCCCATCCTCATATTGAGGCATCTTAAACAACAAAGGCATACAAAAAAATTTCATCATTTATTTTCTTCGAGGTAACCACCGTGTCGGGGTAATGTTGCTCCAAAATGTATAAGTAATTGGGAATTCTTGCATACGATTTAGTCGGTTCTCCACGAAAAATCTTTATAGCCTTTGATTTTGTACTACAAGCTTGCATGTATGTCAATTACACTTCATGTAGTTGTAGCATTAATTGGACAATATCTCTCAGCGTGAATATTTTCCTTACTTCCAAGATTCTTATCCAATACAGTAACAACGACAAAATTAGTGATACCTTGCCATCTTGCATAGATTCTCTCTTACCATACAAAAGTGAGTACCACATTTCTTAACTTGAAAATATAAGACTGATTAAGACACGATGCATTCAAGAACCAAGAACAATTGTTCGAAGGACAAAAAAGATATTAGCTGTGATTTAAATATTTGTAATTAGAACATTGCAAAATAGTGGAAAATAACTACAGGAAATAGTTGGTTACATTATAAAAAACTATACTACACATATATCAAAATTATATAATTAAAGTTCATAACATGTTGAACCGGACATCTTCACATAAAATGTGAATTTATTGAAAAATCAGTAGTGCTTCATAACATTCACAAGTGTATCATTATCTTTGTAAACTTGTGTCATGTTGACTGCTAAATCTCGAGAATCAGTAATTATAGACACACCATCAGCATCTATATCATCAAACACTTTATTAGGAGTCTTGTCAATCAATCGTATTGAGTTATTGGAATACAATTCTCGCAATCATTCCATCAGTTATACTTTCATTCTAATTCCCAATAGTACCGTATTCAAGATCAGTAACGGACCTTTTTAAAAAAAAGTTATTTATAATGGAAACCTACTAAAAAATCAGCATTAACTCTCCCTTGATCCTTGTATACATGAACACCGATATCATTATTTATCGAAATAGGTGGACTCTATTTACTTACCATATATTTGATTTCAAGTTCATTAATAATGGTGTATATACCTAGTTGAGATGTCAGAACATCAAACAAATCATTGTAATTTGTAGCAAGATCATAAATAATTCCTTCTATATAGTAATTGACATATCAACATGTATTTAAACACAACGAAATTCCACGAGGTTAAAAATCATTACGAAAATAAAAAATATAACTACAATATAATTATTTTAATATACAAAATCCAAAATTACTATCCAATTATTTAACCAATACATACATTTATTTTATCAAACATGATTGCTAAAAAATAATAGTATTCACTTATATATACAACTGGAATCATCATTGTAAACTGATATTAGTAGTTATAACATTCTTCCCATTTTATAAATATGAATCCATAAATAAAAAGAAACTCCACAAAAAGCATGCAAAAGATCTATCATTATAAATCTATAAATATTGTAATATATATTTAAATAAGGGCATATAGGTAATATAACTATCATTAAAGAAAAAAAATCAGAAATTAAAAAAAAAGGTCGAAAGCCCTAATAGAATAGAGCGCTGCTGCAACTGAAAAAATAAAAAAATTAAAAAAAGGGAAAGGAAAGAAAATACAGCAGCTGTGTTTGTTTTCCAGCAAGGGACAAGATGATAAGAAAAATGTTGAACGGTGAAAATTGTAAGCGGTGTAGGCGGAGAAAGAGGTTTGAAGTAAATATTTGTTTCTTTCTTCTTCTTCTACAAACTTGCTAAGAATCCTAGCCCAGGTAGTTTACTTTGGGGGATACAAATCTAATTGATAGAGATTGAAACATATATAGAATTAGTTGATTAAGATAGATAAATAGATGAATTTAGTAGTTTATTTCTCCAACTTAATTACTCTTAGATTGAATTTATAAGGCTCATCAAACTGGTAGGCAACCAATAGGTCCAAAAGGGGCTGGGTATTCTGAATTTTAGCATGAAATGGCTTAAATAAAGAAGTTAACACGAAATTATTATGAATGTGATAATAGATTGACCAAAGGAATTCGTACGGATTTATCGAGTGGCAGCTTTGTAATTCGACATGAGTATTGTGAGTAGTACTCTTACCACAATTTGTATTTCAAAATTTCATGATTTCTAAAGTAAATATACTACCGATTATTTTGAACTTGCATGTCAGACAAGTCTTTTACTGGATACGATATGAGAAAGATTTGTTGAGATGATCTCTTTCTTATAAGATATGATTACTTTTATTAAAGGTTTTACACTTAATTCATAAATAGAATTTCGACATGTGATTGTTGACTTTGAAATTACATGATTTGATAAGTTTTAAATGCTCTGTTTGATTTTGAAATGATTTTACTTATTTCAGGAAGAATATAAATGGGAGTAGACCTTAATGAATCCCGTAGCTAACGGCAGGATCGTTAGACTGGTGCACCTTGTAATTATTGATTACAGATAAAGTCCTTTATAGTGGGAAGGTATAACTAGTATACCATTCACAATATCCCTAGAGTAGGGATCTACCTATTTCACTATTATAGGTTGCATCGTAAGAGAAGTCACACTAATTACATGATTCATCCTTGGGAAACCTCCTACCTATAAGATTTGATATATAAATGTTTTTTTGTTTTACTATTAAGTATTTACTTTGATTTTGCTTATATCAGGCACATAAGATGTATATTAATATGATTTCTGAAAAAGCATTGCTTCACCATTTGATTATCATACTACCCTGTTTTTTTACTTGTCCCTAATTAAAATGGTTGTGTTTAAGTGTTATTACTCACTAAGCTAGCGTCTCACTCCTCACTAATTGTCTTTACAAAGAACTCAGGTGGTATTGAAGAGGATTTCATTAACTAGATATTGTGATTTGGAAGCATCTGGTGAGCTTCACATTCCTTCGCGTGGAAAGAGAATAGTTGATTTTCTAGGTTTATTTCGTTCTTTAAAACACTTAGAGTCTCTCCATTTGTAAGTTTTTATTTGAATTCAGGACATTCTTTCGAATTGTAATCAACTGACTAGTTTGAAACTCCTTTACACATTTGGAGATGAATTGGTTTTATTGTGTGAAAGTTAGATCATTGATTGATTGTGTATTGTAGTTTTAAAGTTGTTATTAGTTGTGTCGTGAAATTATTCGTCAGGGAAATTTCAGGATAGACATAAATTAAATGAAACTATACACGATTTTCTGTAGAATTTTGGTAATGATGGCCTTGGGATTCTTCCCTGTAGAGCCAGTCATGATCCCTAAATTGGATCATATCAAAGATTCTATCAGAGCAAATGGGTTATTCTTATGACTTATGGAGCACACGTTAGCAGTAGAATCTCAATTATGGTTAGGTTGCCAACCATTTCTCTAATAATGATTCTACAAGGACATGATAGGATGTTTCTGGTCTTTCTTCTTCATTCCTGCACTTATATGTGACATTTGGGCCAACTATATTAATCTAACATTATTTGTTTCTATTTACTAAATGGATCGCACTCGATTATCTAATGAAAGAGCTACAACTGGTGTTCTTGAGGCACATAATGTAACTTTAGATAGGTAGAAAAAATCCTCAACTTGTAGGAGGGACACAACTCGTAGAACTGGTCGAGGAGAGGGCCGTAATGACACCATAGGGAATTTCAACACAACTTCTAGGCCTACAAGAGAGTTCTCTCCAGAAAGGAGCGCTAGTGCACCTCGAACATCGCAGGAGAATGCTACTACTAGGGTACTTGCCTCCATAGAAAAAGCTATAGAGAGTTTGGTCAATAAAATGGATAGACATGAGAGGGATCATCAGCCTAATATTGTTGATACTCAAACACATGACCACTTCAGACACCTGGATGGACTTATACTTTTGGGAATAAAGAGGTATCCTTGTAGGAATTCATAAAATTGAAATCACCAAAATTCACATGTTCTGATAGTTCATCGGTTCCTCACAGCTTCTTGGATGGGATGTTCAAGTCCCTTTGAGCTCTAGGATGTTCTAGTGAGATATCAGTGGAATTGGTAGCATACAAGCTAGGAAACATTGCTAACACTTGGCATGAGATTGAATTTCTAGCTCCACCAACTGGGGCAGCACTACTAAAGTGGGATGAATTCACTAAGTAGTTCATGGATAATTTCCTTCCTAACAGTCAGAGGCAGAAGTATGCAACACAATTTTAAAGGGTGGTACAAACTCCAGATATGGATGTGGCAACTTATAACGCAACATTTTGTAAGCTCTCTAGATATGCTCCTTTGTTGGTACCTACAAAAGCAAATTGAGTTAAGAGGTTTGTGCACAGGTTGGTTAGTTGTCTATTTAATGCCCTAGCTCCAAATATGAGTACCATGACTTTTTCAGAAGCAGTTGATCTAGATAGGAAGATTGAAGACAAGGGTCGTGGGGAGAATGCAAACTATGAGGTACATAAGAAGGACAAGATAGGGGGTTTTACATCAGAGACTTGAGTAAAAATCACAAAATAGAGAATCAGGGAAGACAACAACAGGGCTCTCAGACAGGGTTGGATACAGTTTCACAATCTATCTACAAGCCACATCACAAATAAGATATTCAAGGAAAATCATCTTCACAAGAACATCGTTACTCTGGGCAAATTTATGCCACTGCTCTATCTTGTCAGGCTTGTGTAGATCACATGCAGGCTGGTGTTGCATTTTGACTGGAGGGCGCTTTCGGTGTTGTTAGTTGAAGCATCGCTTTAGGGATTGCCCTTAACCTCTGATAAACCCCAATCAGACTTCTGCACAGCTAGCTGCACCTACTCATACCACTTAGAACGGTTCAAGTAATACTAGTACAGTAAACATAGGTAGAAGTGTTGGAGATTGTTTCCCTAAAAATTAAGGACAACGAAATATTGATAGAGGTCAATCAAGAGTTTTTGTACTTACTGGACAGGATGTTGAGGCCTCAACTTTGGTGGTTACAAGTATTTTTCAGTTTTTTCCTTTGATGCACATGTTTTGATTGATCCAGGATGTACCCACTCCTATATGTCCTCATACTTTGGTTTGAGATTTGGTAGACAACCAGGGATGTTGGATCATCCTTTTCTTGTTTCTACGCCAGTGGGGAATTCTTTATTTGTTGAATATGAGTATTGTGATTATAAAATTAGAGTTGAGGGTAGGTATAACATAGCTAACCTAATTGTACTTTATATGATTGACTTTGATGTGTTGATGGGCATGGATTGGTTATCTCCTTGCTATGCTACTGTTGATTGTCATGCAAAGATAGTCAAATTCAAAATACCTTATGAGCCTACATTTGTATTAAAAGAGGGTCAAGCGCCGAGGTTGGAAAAATTATATCCGTTATGAAGGCTCGAATGTTACTACATAAAGGTTGTATACTTATCTTATCTATGGTAAGGGATACAACAGAATTACTTAGCTTGGAGAAGATACCAGTAGTGAATGAGTTTCAGGATGTATTTCATAAGGATTTTCCTAGATTACCTCCTTTACAAGATATAGACTTCGGCATGGACTTAGATCCTGATACATTGTCAATATCGATACCCCCATATTTCATGTGACCTGCAAAGTAAAAGGAGCTAAAACAACAGTTGCAAAACTTACTCAATAAGAGTTTTATCTGACCGAGTATATCTCCGTGGGGCACACCAGTTTTATTTGTAAAGAATAAAGATGGGACTCTTAGAATGTGAATCGACTACATACAAATGAACAAGGTAACGATACGTAGTAAGTATCCTTTACCTCGTATAAAAATTTGTTTGATCAATTACAGGGGGTTATCCACTTTTCAAAGATTGATCTTCGATCTGGTTATCATAACTTATAATCTGTAAGAAATATGTTTCCAAGATAGCATTCATAACCCGATATGGGTATTATGAGTTCCTTGTGATATCGTTTTGATTAACTAACGCTCCGATTGCATTCATGGATTTAATGAATAGAGTGTTCAGGCCGTTTCTAGATAGGTTTGTGATAGTGTTTATTAATGATTTGTTGGTATTCTCTCATAGCTAAGAAGAACACAAGGATCATCTAAAGACGATGTTACAGACTTTGCAAAAACATAAGATTTATGATAAGTTCTCAAAATGCGAATTTTTGCTAGACTCAGTAGAATTTTAAGGGCATGTGGTGTCCAAAGATGGGATCAAGGTGGATTCCAAAAAGACAAAAAATGTGCAGAAATGGCCCACACCTACTTCGCCTATATAAATTCGAAGCTTTTTGGGTTTGGCAAATTACTACAGGCGTTTTGTGCATGATTTCTCCAAAATAGGATCTCCATTGACTATGTTCACACAGAAAAAATTCCAAATTTCAGTGGACATAAGAATGTGAGCAAAGCTTCGAGAAACACAAAATATGATTGACAACAACACCCATTTTCTCATTACCATCAGGTTTTTGAGGTTTTACGGTAATTTTTGATGTTTCGAGAGTTGGTTTAGGATGTGTTCATATGAAAAATGGTCGTGTTATTGCATATGCTTCAAGGAAGCTGAAGAGGCACGAGGAAAACTACCCTATACACGATTTGGAGATGGTTGTAGTAATATTGCTCTTAAAATATGGAGGCATTATCTATACCGTGAAATTTGTAACAAATATACTGACCATAAGAGCTTAAAGTATATTTTTCAGCAGAGAGATCTGAATCTTCGACAAGGCGATGTATGGAACTGCTCAAGGATTATGATTATGTTATTTTGTATCATCCTTGAAAAGCTAATATTGTAGCTGATGCATTAATTAGGAAATCTATAGTATGTTTAACATACATAGCTCCTAAAAAGAAACAGTTGGCAAAAGATGTGCAGAAATTTGAGGGCACAGGTGTGAGATTTTGTGTGGAAAGTTCAAAGATATTGTTAGCTTGTGTGCGAGCCAAATCTTCATTAGTGGAGCGCATTAAGACTGCTCATTATGAAGATGAACAACTTTGCCAATATTGAGATGAGGTCACAGGTGGTAAAATTAAGAAGATGATAGTTGACTGTGTTGGTATGCTTCGATTAGATAATAGGTTGTGAGTACCAGACAGGGGTGGGTTAAGACGAGTTATTCTTGAAGAAGCTCACAACTCTAGATATACTATGAACCCTTGTTCCACTAAGATGTATCATGACTTGAAGCAATTATATTGGTGGAAAGTTTTGAAGAAAGATATTGCTAATTTGGTTTCCAATTGTTTGACTAGTTAACAAGTTAAAGAAGAGCATGAACGACCTGCAGGGTTACTATAAGAGATTCAAATTCCAGAGTGGAAATGGGAGAGAGTCACTATGGATTTTATGGTTTGTCTACCACAAATTCTTAGAGGTTATGACTCTGTATGCATAATTGTACACCGACTAACAAAATCAGCACACTTCTTACCGATAAAGACTACATATGGTGGGGTGAGACATGCCCAGATATTTACACTATACAATTCACTTCACACTTTTGGAGATCCTTTATAAAAGCTTTGGTTACTCGAGTAGACTTTAGTACTGCATTCCATCTACAGATAGATGGACAGTCTGAGCATATTATAAAAATATTAGAGGATATATTGAGAGCTTGCATTCTTGATTTTGGCGGTAGTTTGGATGCTTACTTGACTTTAGCTTAATTTGCCTACAACAATAGCTTTTAGTCCAGCATACAAATGGCTCAATATGAAGCTTTTTGTGGTAGGCTATGTCGTTCTCCTATAGGGTGGTTTGAAGTTGGAGAGGCTAATGTGTTGGGACCATACTTGGTACAAAAATTCATGAATAAGGTCTATTTGATTAGGGAGAAATTGCTCGCATCTCAAAGTAGACAATGTCTTATGCGGATAAGAGAAAAAGAGATTTAGTATTCATGGTTGGGGACAAAGTTTTCTACGAGTTTCTCTATGAAATATGTGATGTTGTTCGGCAAAAGAGGTAAGGTGAGTTTGCGATAATAAGAACGTACGAGATACTTGACCGGGTAGGAGGAGTGGCGTATCATTTGGTACTTCGTCCTGATATGTCTTTCATCCATACAGTAATCTATGTTTCGATGTTGAGAAAGTATATCTCAGAATCCTTTTATGTACTTGATGCAACGACAATACCAATTGATGAGAACTTAACATATGAAGAGGAACCCGTGGCTATTGTTGATAAACAAGTAAGAAGGCTAAGGTCAAAATAAATTGTTTCTGTGAACGTCTTCTGGAGGAACCATACCACAAAAGAAGCTACTTAGGAGTTGGAAAAGGAGATGCGACACAAGCATCCTCTCTTATTTAAGTCTACAGGTATACATCTACTTTAAATTCGGGGACCAAATTTTTGATAGTGAGGAGAATATAATACCCAATATTTAAATAAGGTCATATAGGTCATTTAACTCTCTCTAAAAAATGATATTAGAATTTTTTTCAAAAAAATAGGTTGAAAGCCCTAACAGAATAGTAGTGGTCCTGCAACTTAAAAAATTAAAAAAAAAAGGAATGGAAAGGAAATGTAAAAGCTGCGTTTCTTTTCCAGTGGAGAAACAAGACGATAGGAAAACGTTGAAGGGTGAAAATCATAAGAGGCGTAGGAGGATAAGTAGGTTTTACGTAAATACTTGTTTCTTTTCTTCTTCTTCTACATACTTGCTAAGAATCCTAGCACAGGTAGTGACTCTTTGGGGGATGGAAATGTGATTGCTAGAGATTTAAAAATATATAGAATTAGTTTGATAGGATGAAAAGTAGATGAAGTTAATAGTTTATTTCTCAAACTAAATTACTCTTGGCTTGAATTTAGATGGTTCATCAAACTGGTAGATAACCAATAGGTCCAAAAGGGGCTGGGTATTCTAAATTTTAGCATGGAATATCCTAAATGAAGGAGTTAACAAGAAATTATTATGAATGTAATTATAGATGGTCCAAAGAAATTCGTGCGAATTAATCGAGTGACAAGCTTGGTAATTCGAAAAGAGTACTGTGAGTAGTAATCTTACCACAATTTGTATTTCAAAAATTCAATGTTTTTTACATGATTTATAAAGTAAATGTTTTACCGACTGTTTTGAACTTGCATGTGGAACAAGTCTTTTACTAGATATGATATGTAAAAAATTTGTTGAAATGATCTTATTCTTACAAGATATGATAACTGTAATTAAACGTTTCACACTTAATTGAAAAATAGTATTTTGTCAAATGGTTGTTAACTTTGATATGACATGATTTGATAAGTTTTAAATGCTCTGTTTGATGTTAAAATGCTTTTACTTATTTCAAGAAGAATATAAATGGGAGTAGACCTTGATAAATCACGTAGCTAACGGCGGGATCGTTAGACCTGGTGCACCTTGTAATAACCACTTACTGATAAAGTCCTTGCTAGTGGGAAGGTAGAACTAGTATACCGTTACTGATATCCATCGAATAGAGATCTACCAATTTCACTGTTATAGGTTGCTTCGTAAAAATAAGCCACACCGATTACATTATTCATCCTTGGAAACCTCCCAGCTATAAAATTTGATATATAAATGTTTTTCTGAGTTTACTATTAAGTATTTACATTGATTTTGCTTATATGAAGAACATAAGATGGATATTAATATTATTTCTGAAAAATCATTACTTCACCATTTGATTATCATATTATCATGTTTTTTTGAATTGTCCCTCATTAAAATAGTTGTGATTAAGTGTTATTGCTCACTGAGCTAGCATCACACTCCTCTCTAATTATTGTTACAGAGAACTCAGGTGGTATTGAGGAGGATTTCATTAACTAAAGATTGTGATTTGGTAGCATCTGGTGAGCCTCGCTTTACTTCGCGTGGCAAGAGAGCAGTTGATTTGCTAGATTTATTTATTTCTTTAAAACTCTTAGAGTCACTCCATTTGTCACTTCTTATTTAAAGTCAGGATATTCTTTTGAATTGTAGTCAAGTGACTAGTTTGGATCTCCTTCTCACATTTGGAGATGAATTGGTTTTATTGCTTGACAATTAGATTATTGATGGATTGAATGTTGTGGTTTTATAGTTGTTATTAGTTGTGTTGTGAATTTCTGAGACTGGGAAATTTCAAGATAGACATAAAACAAAGGAAACTTTTCTCAATTTTCTGTAGAATTCTGGTGATGCTGTCTTTGGGATTCTTCCCCTCAGCGCCGGTAATGATCCCTAAATTAGATGGTGACAAAAATAAATTTGTAGAGAAAATGGAAATCTACTGAACAACTATCATTATAAAAAGGAATTAATATACGCTATTCAACCATGTAAAAAACAACTTGGAACTGTTGAATCCCAACATTTAAGCATCACTAAATGTGAAAATTATAGAAATACAAACCTGTCGAATCCCAATAACCTCCGTGTTAAATCAAAATTGAGCATAAACCACTTTCCGTGTTCCTTGGATTTTTAATGCAACAAATCGCATAAACAAAATAAAAAGAAATACAAAAATTGTGTATTATTAGAGATTTTTTAAACTAATTGGAGAAATTTAAGTGCCCATTTTCAAAATCTGTTATAATAGCTTAATATATGGGAAACAATATCACATGTGATTATACATTAATTTTTTATTTAATATTAAATACATATTTTAATAATTGTTGAATGTTGTTAGAATTCTAATGTTACATATTGAAATCTAGAAACTCCAGTTATAACTAATAATAAGTTATTCTAAATATGTCGATAAAATAAATTTCCTAAATACAATACTTGAAAGAACTAAAATGATTATACAAATTACATAATAGATACAAAAAAAAATTAATATTGTATATGATATGTGTGTAAATATAATCATGTATATTGTTGATATATAAACAAATCTTTGTTCATTATCTAATATAAAGAGACTTATGTATGTAAATATAGGAATATACCATTTTATTTATATTTGAAGTTAGGAAACATACCTCATCTTCCCGCGGCCTTCCTATGTGAATCATTCTATGAAACTAGTCCATTCGTGTTACTTTTACTATGCCTAAATCAAGATCGGAATTTAACTTATCATGCATTATTGTATATGCCGATATTCTGATTGTTTAACATTAATATTAATGATAGGTGATTAAATTAACTTATTTAACATTGGATTACATTATGAGTTATAATGCATAACTGTTTTTTCTGGCTGAGACATTCTTATAGACCAAACTCATAAATTTATTGATCAAATCAACGGGAAAATTGAAATCTTAAACTTTTCAAAAAGGTTTTTCACATTGAAGTAATCAGGGCCTTTGCAGAAGTGTTTCCACTTTCAGATAAGCTACAAAGAGAGATGTATCATACTTGGTGCTTATAACATGCAGAGATGTATCATACTTAGCCCGCAGACTCATAACCGTCTGAGGTGTAACTGATTCATTAAGAATTTATTCCAGAACTACCATGTGTGTATCTTTTCTAGGAGGGTAATCACCCAGGCTTGTATTTTTTGGAGTCAAAGTTTCAAACAAATAAACCTTGTTATTTGAAATCACAAATATATAACAGACTACTTAAATTTAAATGTCGAGGTAAAACATCATCACATGCTAGCTTTTGTCCTCCATCTAAAATTTAAGTTTGCTAGTAGATGACTAGGCGTTCATATAATGACTATTAAGGTAAAATGCAATAATAAAGTGAATATGTAATTAGTGTTAGAACTTTTTTTAAAGGAATCATGAATAATTCATTTATATTTCTGTTATACCTGAAATTAGCATATCATAGTCAAATATAAAATTAGTATTAGAAAATAATTTTTGCCGAATGATAAATATTTCATTTGTATTCATATTATAATACATATCAAATTTTGAAAGAAAAAAGAATTGACATGTCCTTTTAAATGCATCACTTTCTGAATTTTAATGTGCATCTACAGTTTATATGGATTAAATAAATGACTAAAACTTCATATCAGAAAATAGAAATTTATATGTAATTGATATTGGAAAGAATTTTCGATATATAATTTTCAATTTTTTGTACTCCTACCGTAATACATATTAAAGTTAGTAAAAACAGAAAAACTGAATCTGGTAGATCCCTTTGCATCAACTTCTGAATTTTGTGGATGGTCTAAATTTAATGTGAATTAGTAAATAAAACTTCATCATAAGATTTTGTGTGTGTGAGAGAGAGAGAGACAAAAAGGAATTGATTTGTATCATATAATAATAAAGTAATTTTTGTTACTACACATTTTAAAGAACTGATAGATGTAATTAAGTTTAACAATATAATAATCTTAATAAAACGACGTTACCTAAATCAGGTATCCGTCGGTAGATTTTGAGCTTGACATTGATGCATTTTGATGATTTAAATTCTTCAAGAATTATTCTGAATGAATTATTAATGAATGCTTTCAAATCCTTCATGTGATTATCAATTTTTGCATCTAAATCTGTGAGATCTCCACGAATCTAAAAAAAAAAAGAAATAATAAAGTATCAAAATGTACATATAATGTATAAAATATAGAGTATTTGCACTAAAATTCACAAATTCATTCTTTAGTTCTACGTATCTTTTTACATCTGTCGATATCATTTTGTTTCCTTCATCTTGATTGATTGTGTTTTGAGGCAAAATTGAGGGATTCATAGCAGCCAATGCTTCCTCTGTTGGGACAATATTTGAAAATATGATCTAGTATTGAATTTTTTTCATGTTAAACACATTTCATACTAACATTTAAAGTTACCAGATTTTCATATTTTCTGAACATTGTCCTCTTTAGATATAAATCAACTTATCTGATGTCTACCAGTTTAATATACGCGGTGTGCATGTACGAACACGTTGTGTATTCAAAGTATCAACTTTTGAACAATATTCATAAAACCAGATTTGCAAAGCAAGATAAAAACCACCATATTTCATTGATGATGGGTCTTTTCCAGCTTATGACTACAAGTCTTTAGCAATGTACGAAAACAAAGATCCCCCCATGGATAATTTTTGTACTCTCCTGTATCCACTAAAATCAAAGTGTAACTTCGACAAATAATTTATGGTTGGCTCAAAAGATAATAAGAAAGTTTGTAAAATAAGTCATTGCCATCTTGAACTTATCCCCAGGCTCTATAATATCTTGAGCATGAAATACATTGATAAGTTCAGACTTTTTAGCTTTGTGATTCCCAGAAAAGTAGTTTTGTATTACTTTGTTTGAAGTTTAAAAAATATCTTTTTTCATGCCACATTTTAAACCACTTACAATTGCAACTTCACTGATTCCAAAGTAAAGTTTTGTACAATTCAAGTTTAAAATGAACATATTGTTCCTATCATTTTTGGTCTCAGCATGTAAAATATTATGTATAAAAAAAAACCGAAAGGAGACTCCGTGATCTGTTGAAATTGTTAATAGTTGAGTACTTCTATAAGTTTAACAGAAAATTCAACATTGATGTATGAACACCAATGTGAAGTTTTCTTTTTTTTCCTAAATTAACAAAAAATCAATTTTAGATGGGAACAATGTGATATAATGCTACAGACATAAATGTTTGTATATAATATGTGAATAAGAATTGATTGTATAAATTTGATAAATAAGTTGATAAAAATCGATGAATTTGTATAGCCATTTTCAAAAGTTGTGAAGCTCTTTTAATATATATTACAAAAATCATAAATTTACCCAAAAAAAAAATTCTTTTGGCCATTAAGACAGATCATGCCAGCAGTGCTAGTATAGTAGTGATCTCCAGTAGAGTTAAGAATAATAATTGTTGGTACTCTTTACACATTTTTCATATTCAAATTTTCATGAAATCCAACATTTTTTCCTATGCAATCGAAATTAGTATATATCAACATGCAAGGTTTAAAAAATTTCTCAACATTAAAAAATCAAAAAACAACGTGCAACCTAAAAAATGAAAATCAAAACAAAAATGAGAAAGATAAACTTTAAATACCTCCAAAATAACTCTTCCTTTTTTGGAATTCGATCCCGTCAAATGCACCTTAGCCTTTAGGTTTTTATCTTTTGATGTCTCTGTCTTCATAACATTTTTTCTCTTTTGGATGTTTTTATGATGGAAAAAATTAGATTTAGAATCTTCCGACGAAGAAGAAGCAACATTCTTAGACTTCCTCTTTTTGTCACTCTGCTTTGAACATGTGATTTTTATGGGATTAACCTTGTTCTCCATATTTTTCTTCGTAACTTTCTCAGGAGGTTTGAGTGAGCAAATTGAAATTCAATGGAACAAATATATCGTCATAATTCATAAATCTAAGGCTCTTTTTAGGAGTGAAAATTGAGTCTACTATCTGATTCATCTTGACCATGAAATTTTTGTCAATGGTAGATTTAGATAATTACCCGAGAAGAAGATGAAATACTTTGTTTGAGAATCCTACACGCCTAAATAACATTTTCCTCTTTTTAGATCATATCAATTACCCATATTGGTGGAAATATCGAAACACAAGCCTAATTAAATTTAAAAAATTTAAGAAAATTATTTAATAATAGAAAAATCCTATACTAACAAATATTTTCCTTTTTTTTTAGATAATATTAAATCCCAAAAGGCACGCCTAATTAATTTTATATATATATATATATATATATATATATATATATATATATATATATATATATATATATATATATATATATATATATATATATATATATATATATATATATATATATATATATATATATATAAGAACTCAGTAAAGACACTTAGAGAAGTCCTCAGACAAAATATAAAACAAATTAGCGAAGAACTAGGTCAAATAGAATTTGAGATTAAAGAAGTAATAGATAGAATCAAAATAATTAAAAATAATCCTTATTACTATAATTCTATAGGATAGTATATGAGAAGACCACGTAGAAATACTAAAGAATATAAGAAAACTAAAAAAGAACTAAAAGAATTATATTTTAAAGCAAACCTATTACTTGAAGACTTAAAAATAACTATTGATAAAAGAGAAATAACTAAATATTTAGATTACATATTTATTGAAGCTAGAAAGTTAGAACAAAAATTAATAATACACCTTAAAACTAGAAATATCCCACTAAAACATATAGAAGATAAGAAAAGATTAAAAAGAATAAAGAAATCTATAGAAGCTTATATATATATTTACGAAAGCGAATTTTTTGTACCACAAAATAAGTATGTTAAAAAGGCTATAGACAACTATGAATATATAAATGGTTTAAAATGGGAAGTAGAAGGACTTGAAAGTGATATAATATATGTGAATCAAAGAATAAAATATTTTTATGAATGTTATAAAGCAACTACCTTAGGATAAAAACAGTACTTAGTAAAAATAGCTTCATCAAAGAATATAGATTATCTAGACTTACAGATCCAAACAGAAAAAAGATTCCAAAGAGTAAAACCAGACAGTACAATTAAGTGTAATTTCGAAACGGAAATCATATTTTATATCTGAGAAGATACTCAATATAATACTCTAATAGATCTTATAATTAATCTTAGCGAAAAATTAAAAGAATCAAATAATAAAATTATAAAGATATTAAGTGAACAAGAGGAAATACAAAATAAACAAAAACTGCTTTTTAGCAAAATAGAAAATAATCTAGACTACTTAAAAGAACAAGGAATAGACTTAAATAAAAAATTAAACGAATTAAAAAATAAACCTAAAGAAGAATTTAATAATACATTAGTAGTAAAGATACAAGAAATAAAGACAGAATTAGAATTAATAAAAGAAATAGTTCTTTCATGATAGATTTAATAGAAGCAGAAACAAATAAAGAAGCAATAAAATTAATAGAAAAAAGAATAACCCTTCCATCAGACTATAAAGATTTTATCCCATCTTCAAAATCAGATCAAGTTATTATACAACAAAATAATATAATAATATCGCTTTTATTATCTCTAAATAACAAGATAGATAGAAACTATAAAGAAAAATTTGAAAGTAAGAATATAGATACAACTGGAATAGGAGAACTAATAGAAAAGCTAAATAAAATAGAAATTACTCCTCAAAAAGAAAAAATAATTAAAAAAAAACAGAAAAAATGGACATTTTTCCAACTAGATCAAGAGATAAAAGATCAGAACCTAGTTACACCCAGAATAAAATAAGTAATAACTTTATATCAAAAATATTAAATAGAAAAACAAGAGAAGAAAATAATCAACAATTAGAAGAAATAATAGACACAGATAAAGATATACAAATTTTTCAACAAAATCAATTAAAATTATTAAATCCAAAGGTACTATATAATACAAATTCAAAATCTCAATTATATAGACACTATAGAGAAGAACAACTATCTGTATTAGGAAAAAATTCAGTATCATTACCACTAGTAAACACTGAATCTATAAACGAAATACAATATGTTAAAAAAGATCTAATGTGTATAGGATTAATAGTTATAGGAATCAAAGGTTTAACTAGAAAAAATTTAGGAACAAAAGCATTAATTACTATATACGATAATAGATGGTCAGATGTAAAAAAGGCAATTATAGGATTAACAGAAGTAGACATGACTAATAATGGAGGAATTTTCTACATAAGTCCAGACTTTATGATGAATTTAAAGGAATTTGGAACTCAAATAAAAATAGGAATACAAACTAAAGGATACGAAGAAATGAGTAGTGGAAAAAATTTATTAATATGTGTAGGATTCCTAGGAAAAATGACAGATAATAGTAACACTAGATTTAAACTACAAATAAACGATGTAGTAGAAGTAATGGGAAATAAAGGGATAAAACTAATAAAACCAATAAAAATAGACCCTGAAGAATATGCAGGATTAGAATGGAAGTTAGGAAACTTTAAAGAAAAAGAAGCATTAACACCAGATGCTCACTTAATATATACAAATTCTAAAGGAGAACCTTCAATTAGATTTATAGATTATAATTATGAAGCTCAAAAAGACTTTGAAGAAGAAAGTACTATAGAAGAAATGCCTTTAGAAGGAATGAATATGGAAAAAACATTAGAAGAAGATTATACAGTAGATATAGCTATAGAAAAAGCAAAAGAAATATGCAAAGAAAATAATAATAGACTTTTTACATGTAAAGGATGTAAACTAAAAGACTTAAATTTAGAACAGACCATATCTCATTTTAAAATATGTGAACAAAGAAATGATAATAAAGGATATAGATTAGAAAAAGATTTACAAGATAAATTAGATAAAAGCAATAATATAATGACACAAATACAAGACGATGATAGTGAAATATCAGAATTGGAATCTATACTTAGTCAGAAAGAATTAATGGAAACAGCTAGTTCTAGTAGTCCATTTCAAAGAACAAATGAACAAGGACATACTGCAGACAATAGCACAGGAAATATACCACGAAGAAGAGTATATAGACAAGGAGATACTCCAACAATAGAAGTAAAACCTATGGGAAAAAGAATGTCTATAGAAGAACCAATAATACTCCAAGAAGGAGGAAGTAAAGGTAAAATCTTAAATATAGCAGCACATGATCCACAAAGGTGGAATTCAGTAATAGATTTATGGAAAGGAATAGTAGTAGCAGACTTTATAAAAAATTATACAGAAACTGATGCAGAGACAATGTACAAATACTTAGAAACGTTTTTAGGAGAATCAACTAAAGCCTTATGGGAAGCTTATAAAGTAGAATTCCCATCAGAATTTCAGTATTTAGTGTCATTAGGACCAAATCCTTATAACTTTACAAATAAAGTACATACATTAATAATAGGAGAAGATCCAAATAGTGGATTATTAGCTTTACAACGAAATGCTGTAATAAAATTAGAACAATTAAGTATAAGTAATTGGTATTATATAAAGAAATTTTTAAACGATTATTTCTATTATTGCACAATCAGTGGAAATGCTTTTGATCAAGACTTAGACAAAAAATTATTCAATAAACTACCAGGAGCCTTAGGAAGAGAAATAGAAGAAAGATGGACTAAAAGAGAGGGAGTAATACAAAACCCTCAAGCTAAATGGTCAATAGGACATAGAATACAACATATAATGGAAATACTACAAGAAAAATGTACTAATCTAAAAATACAAAAGCAACTAAAACAGAATGAAATGAATTTCTGTAAAGACATAATATATACAACTCAAAGTTATGATAAAGACCAATATAAAAAGAAAAGATATAAAAAATACCATCCACAAAGTAATAAGAGATATAATAGGAAAGGATTTTTTCTTAGAAAATCCTCAGCAAGGAAACCATATTTAAATAGAGATAGACATGTTAGAAAATACAGAACAGATAGAAATTATAAAAACAAGCTAGAATGTTTTACATGTGGAAGTATAGAACATTTAGCAAATACTTGTCCTAAAAGATATAATGCTAAAACCAGAAATGTACAACTAGTAGAAGAATTTAATGAAGCATTATTAAATGTAGACGAATATATGTCACACAATGAAAATATTTACTCTATAGTAAGTATTGATATAGACGAAAATAACAAAGAAGAAGATTCTTCTAATTCAGAAGGAGAAGAATTAATTAATGAAATAGGAATAGAAGACTTGAATATAGATAATCTAAAAATAAATTTTATGAATATAGTAGAATGTGAACATGATTTTGAAAAGGATACTGGATTAGATAGTAATCCATGTAACTGGTGTAAATGGTACCCAAGCAAACATAAAAGAGCTAAGTGTAATAAATGTTTTATAGAAGGATGTATAAATTGCATAGAGACTCAATTAGGAATAATAACTCAGAAAAGAAAAGAAATATACACAGATGAACCTCTAATAAACTTAAAAGTACTAGTACTAGAAGCAAAAATAAAAGAATTAGAAGAAAGAATAGTAAGGTTAGAAAAAGGAAAAAATATACAACAGGAACAACCAGTAGATAATCAAGAATTAATGAATGAAGAATCTAATACTTTAATATGTAATGAAGACAAAAATATAAATACTATTAAAATATTAGCAAAACTTCATATTGGAAAATATGAAATAGAGACTTTAGCATTAATAGATTCAGGATGTACTAAAAGTATTCTAAATAAAAAGATTGTACCCATAGAATTAATAAAAACTTTAGAAAAACCACTTACAGCCATGCAAATGGATGGAACACATAATATATATAGACATTATATAGATAGAGCTCAAATAAGTTTCCTAAATACTTGTTCAGAATTTTATAAACCCACCTATAAAATGGATAAAATATGGGTAAGAGATCTAGATATAAGGGTAGATTTTGTGTTAGGACTAGACTTTATATTACATAACAAAGGAGGAACTTTAATAACCAGAGACGGAATACTTTTTATGAAAAATACTACTTATACTTCAGTATTAACTAATAAAATTGAAACTAAATTAAGACAAAAAGAAAAATGTTGTGAAAATTGTAAAAATGATAGAGAATGTACTAAAAATAATTGTAATATACTATATGAAAATATACTAGACATAGAAGAAGAAGACGAAATAATTAATAAAAATTATGTTTTAATAGAAATGGAAATAGAACTATATAACTTTAAGACAGGAATACAGAAAATAGGAGAAATAAAGAATCAACAAGACTTAGATAATATAGTAAAAATCTTAGATGAAATAGAAATAATAGGAGAAAAACCCTTAAAATATTGGGAAAATAATCATGAAGTATGTAAACTAGACATAATAAATCCAGAATATATAATTAAAACTGCCTCAATAGAAGCTACAAATCAAGATCTAGAAGATTTTAAAATACAAATTAAAGAACTATTAGAATTAGGAGTAATAAGAAGATCTACTTCAAAACATAGATCAACAGCATTTATGGTAAGAAATCATAGTGAAATAATTAGAGGAAAAGCTAGAATGGTTATAAATTATAAAAGATTAAATGACAACACTAGAACAAACGGATATAAATTACCAGACAAGACAGAATTAATAAATAGAATACAAGGAAAAACAATTTTTAGTAAATTTGATTGTAAATCAGGATATTGGCAAATAAAGATGCATCCAGACAGTATAGAATGGACTGCTTTTAAGCATCTGAAGGACATTTCGAATGGTTAGTAATGCCATTTGGGTTAAAAACAGCACCTCCAATTTTTCAAAGAAAAATGGATAAAATATTTGGAGAATATAAAAGATTTGTTTTAGTATATGTAGATGATATTTTAGTATTTAGTAGAAATATAAAAGAGCATTTAGGACATTTACAAACAGTCTTTAGATTATTTGTTAATAACGGAATAATAATTAGTAAAAAGAAAATGGAATTATGTAAAAATTATATAAATTTTTTGGAATTATTTTAGGAGAAGGAAAGGTTAAATTACAACCTCATATAGCTAAAAAAGCATTAGATATGCCAGATAAATTAAATAATTTAAAAGAATTACAAAAATTTCTAGGTATAGTTAATTATGCAAGACCTTTTATAAAAGATTTAGGAAAAATAGCAGGACCATTATATTCTAAAACCGGAAATAAAGGACAAAGAAATTTTAATATAGAAGACATAAAATTAGTACAAAAAATAAAAGAAAGAATAAAAAACATTCCTGATTTAAATATGCCACTAGAAACAGATTATTTAATAATAGAAACAGATGGAAGCTTTGAAGGATGGGGTGCAGTACTAAAATCAAAACCACATAAATATAGTATTAAACAAGAAGAAAAGATATGCGCCTATCAAAGTGGAAAATTTAAAGAAAAAGGTAATAAGGCTAGTATAGATGTTGAAATTTTAGCAGTAATATATGGTTTAGATAGTTTTAGAATTTATATTTTAAATAAACCAGAAATATTAGTAAGAACAGATTGTGAAGCAATAGTAAAGTTCCATCAAAAAATTAATGATAAAACTAGCAGTAGAAGAAGATGGTTAAAATTTTTAGATACAATATCTATTTACCCTTCTATAAATTTTGAGCATATTAAAGGAAATGATAATAATATGGCAGATCAATTAAGTAGATTACTAATTAAAGTTTAAATTTTACAGAATGAGACCTCTACTATCAGACAAAGGTAAAAAGGTTCAACCTTCAACCTCAGGTTTGGCGGACTCTTATAAGCGACAAGTACTAGCTAATTTACATTTTAAATCATTAGATAAAATTGACGATGTTAGAGTAGAAAGAATGCAATTTGGATTACAAAACTTAATTGCATATGGATCATCAAACTTAACTTTTAGACATTTACCTAATTGTCAATTAGACAAACAACAGACATGTCTTATAGATAACATATGGATAGCACATAATAAAAAAGACACTAAGTACATAATTGCTGTTCTAAATGCTTTAGGATACTATTTTACTAGTAAAAATAAAGACAATAAATTTAAATATTATGTAGTAGTTCATGGTAAGACAAATGGTGTTTTCCAAACATGGATAGAAGTTTTAGACTCAATTAAAGATTTTCATAAACCACTTTTCAAAGGTTTTAATGATTTTACAGAAGCTTTAGACTATGCTAGAGGAATTTTAGGACCAAATTATTATATTTCTCCAACTCTCAGAAAAAACCCAGAAAAAATCCCACAGTATAACATCCAAAAAGACACAAACAAAATTATATTTTGCGACCATTGCTCATCCATGACTGAAGCATTCAAAAGGCTAAATTTAAAAAATGAAGCCTTAATAGAAGAAAATGCCAAGCTCAGAGAAAGACTCAGCAAACTGGAAAGCAAAGGTAAGAATATACAAACTCAGACAGATACACAGGGTTTTCCATCCCAAACAAAAATGGATGAGATGGGTGTGCATTCCCCAATGCTAAGAAATCCATCAGTCGGATGATGATACACTAGTCCGGTTCAAGCGGTGGCGGTAAAGACTTCTCAAACCCGTTAATGGTCATCACTTTGCCAAAAAGTGAAAGAGACGAAGCTCATCTTCAAGAAGAAAATTACCACTCTCATTTAACTGCATAATCGGACAAAACGTTAAAAAAGCCCAAAAAAATAAAGAGTTAGAATTCCTAATAACCCAGACTGTAGAAAGACTACTCAAACAAAAACAAGAAAAAGACAAACATATAAACCCAAGCCCAATACAAAGCCCAAGACGAATTTCTACTCCTAGCCCAAATAATTCGGATAATTTTGAAGACTCAATACAATTTGCCCAAGACCCAAATGATGATGATTCAGGAGCAAGTTTTGATTCAATTGCATTGCATAATTTAGACACATAAAAAAAAATTATAAATATCGTCTTATCATATTATTACACTTAAAAGAGGGATACATCTTTAGTCAAATATGTGAGTCCCACTTTACTCACTACCACACATGTGGAAAAACTGTTGGGACGCATCGTATTCAGGAAAAGAGATAAGATAAAGGATGTTGAATCAGATTCCAGAAACAATAATGCAAGAAGAAGGGACAATAACTTCACGTGACGATGGGGCCCAAATGTGTACCCGCTGAAGTGATAAGATTCCCTTTTCCATTTGAAATCCGGAGTTTGAAGTCCGAAGACACCTATAAAAGCAGACGTTATCAAGACAAGAAGAGACACAGAAAAGCGAAGAAAGAAAAAACTCACTACAAATGCTCTCAAAAAATTCCCAGAACAACCTTTTTTCATAAAACTATCTTTTAGACATTGTAAAAAGATTTTCAGTTTTTGGTTCTTTAAGTATTTTTAAAAGTTTGTTTAAAGAAAGCTTGGAAGCTTTTCGGGTTTCCCGAAAGGGAAACTTCACTCTGTTCTTATAATGTAAGTTTCATATTTATGTTTCTAGTACAACTTCCCATATATGTAAATTATGTGTGCTAAGTTTATGCAAATATATGAGTTTTATATATTTTAAATATTGTTAATGAATCTATTTTACTTAGTATATGGTTAATCTCTTAGCCTCTTAAAATTATTGATGGATTAACTTGTAAATTCCTAGGAAATTGTGGGGTCAGTTCGAAAGTTCATGGATGAACTATGAATGACCAAATCCGGGGTGGAGTTAAAGAAAATTAATTTTAAGAACAAAAGCTAAGAGAAAGAGATGAACTGTAAAAATAGATTCATGAATGGACAGAGTCCATAAAAAAAAAAAAAAAAGGAAGTTAAAACTAGAACTTAATATGAGAATTACAAAATAGAACAAGAAAGAGTGAAGGAGTACTGAGTAGGACTGTACAACATTAAGAAAAAACCACACACACACACACACATATATATATATATATATTTAAAAAATTATATATGTTTTCACTCCTAATAATTATTTTATATTACTAATTATTAATTAATAGATTTATAGGATGTAATATAACATCTTAAACATATATGGGGATTAATTTTTCCTTAACTAATATTTCTCTGCTTAAAACAACATGTTGATGTCTTTATGTATTATTTGCAAAAAATATCAAGATACCTTCATGTAATTAGAGCCGTTAATATGGGTATGTCCGTTGGACCTGTTTGACTTAATCCGAGATTTAGTAAGGGTGGGCTAAAATTTTTGGAGCTCATTTAAGAAAAGAGCTTTTTAGTCCGATCTGAATATGCCTGTTGATTTGAGGGGTTTAAGAAATATAGTAGGACCGGCCCGTGGGACAATAAGAATTAAGTTAGAAAAATATAATATAATATTAAAATTTAAATTTTAAGAGAGTCCAAACTCAAAATAATTAGGTTAAATAATTTTATGGGAAAATTATATATAATAACAAACTATTAATTCAAATTAAATACTATAAATATACTTTGATTTAATTGTACCTTATAGCAAACTATAACTATTTTCGCCACTCTCTTTGGTGCAATATCGCTCGCCGTTCTCGTTTGGTGGCAGTCTCGCTCGCCTCTGTCGCTTTTTATGCAAACACAAATATAAAATCTGTTTGTGTTTGTGTAAAGTAAGAAAAAATTATATAAATACATATATTTTCATTCCCCTCTCTCCCCTCTCCTCGATCTCGCTCGCCACCCTCGCCTCTCTCGCTTATAAAAACAGAAACTAAATGTATAAATTGTGTTTCTAGTTGTATAAAGCGAGAGAAAATTTAATATACACATGAAACTACATATATTTTCGTCCTATATACTTATAATTATACAATAAAAATACTCCCATGCCCAGTTTATTTTGACTTTCTCTCTTTCTCGTTTTATACAAATTTAAATTGTAGATAATTTCTCTCTTTCTCGTTTACACAATTCGATTCGATTGTATATTCTTTGCCCAAGTCTCTTTTGCCTTTCTCTCTTTATCATTTTATAGAAATTCAAATTGTGTATAATCGTCATATACACTTAAAATTATACAATAAAAAATATTTCCTTGCCCAAGTCTCTTTTGCCTTTCTCTCTTTCTCATTTTATACAAATTCAAATTGTATATAATTTCTCTCTTTCTCGTTTTATACAATTCGCTTCAAATGTATATGTATAACAAATTATATATATTTTTGGTATGGAGCGAATTATGCAACCTTTGCTATAAAATACAAATATGAATTTTGTGTTTACTATATATGAAAGTTGTCCTATTTCTATTTATATATTTATACTTTTACTTGAATAAAAAAAACTTAATATATATTATAAAGATAATTTTATTTGTGGATTAGATTAACAAGTAGTAACATTTATGTCATGTAATATTGTTTTGTCGATATTTATAATAATATTTTTAAATTATATTTAATTTAATAATTACAAAAAATATAATTTTTTTAAAAAGTTGGCTGACCCAGCAAGCCCGTAGCCCAAGTAGTCGTGGATTAGGCCGACTATTTTCTGGTCCACGTCAAAAATAGGCTAGCCCGACGTGGCCTGTAAAATGTCAAAGTCTGTAAAAATTAGCCCGGATGGAATGCGCTAGCCCATATTGACAATTCTACATGTAATGGCATTACATATGCAACGACAAACTCTTATTTTATATCATGGGTGTTGGGAGACAACGATATAGTTTGATTAAGATTAAAACATTAACTCAATATCTCCTAATCATTTTGTTGCCCAGTACAGTCTAGGTTATAATATGCTTGTCAATATCCCTTGGGACAAAGTTGAAAATCTTATTGTCAGGGGTGGATCCACGTGGTCTCCGCCGGGTGCTCGAGCATCCATTAAATTCGTTACAAAATATATATATATATCTATGTAGAAATCGATAGATATTTGTATAAAATTAACATAGAGTACCCAATGAATAAATCATATAGTTGGCTCAATAGTTCTAGGATGGGTACTTAAAACTTTTTTAGTGTTATTGTACTAAGGTTCGAATCTCATTGTTAACACATATTTTTTACAGAGCACCCACAACCTTTTATTGTGTCCGTGACTATGAGTAATTCATTTCATTCGATTCTTGTAGTCGTTCGTATCAAACATTGGTGATTTTATGTTTAAGATTCGAAAATGGGAGGAGCTCTTCACACCAAAAGAGTGAAAGAGAATGTTAAATCTCTTGCAACGATGATATTATTGTTCTTCTGTAGCATAGGCTATTATGATACACGTTAAGACATTCAATAACACATGGAATCATCGTACGTTGGCAAGTTACAATTGGAACCGCTGTCATATAAATTATCAAAGTATGTTTCAAATAACAAATCTTTCTTTTAATCGTGGTAATTATTTGTATATTTCACTGATTTTTCTATTGTTTTTCAGTGATTTTAAACTATTTGCATGTGTGTTTGCTGAATCCATAACAAATAGATAGTTTGTAGTACAAGTCAAAACTTCAATACGAAATTCTACCATCAAAGATATGGTGCACTACTCTGGAAGTATGCGACATCAAAACATATTGAAGATAAAATCAGCGAAAGCGAGGTGACTCGAGTGGCTGCAAGCGAACTTGGTGGTCCAAGCACTAAAAGAGAAGTTGTTCAGATAGATGTTCAAGACTGTTAAATCGTAGGATTCTTTTACTTATATGAAACTTTGGAATTATTTATTTCGATATGACATTGGTATAATTTTTGCACAATATTACATTGGTATGCTAATAATATTTCTTCTTATTTTGGCATTGGTATCAATTTTTATATGACATTGATATTACTTTCGTACTCCTTTTCTGGTTATATCATTAGTATGATATATGATTATTTTTTTTGGTATAATATTACATTAGTAAGGTATCTTTTTTTAATTTGACATTGATATCATTTTCGCACAGATTTACTAGTTATGACATTAGAATGAAATATGATTTTGCTGTATTATATTACTCATTGGTATGATACTCTTTTTTACAAAAATATTTACATTGGTATCTGTTTTTTTTTATTACATTTGTATCAATTTAGCATATCGTTTCTGTTTACACATTAATAGAAATATGAATTTTTGGTATAATATTACTACAACATTGGTATGGAGTATGATTTCGTTCCAAAAATTTATATCCACTGCCAAAGTTTTTGCGTCAGACGATAATCTCAGTTGCTCTTTCCAATATCTACAATCTGGAGTGTGTACCAGACAACATCAACTTCCTTAAAGAAACATGTTGCATTTTGGCTATATGTCAACAAATCTTTGACAATACAAAGTTACATTTCATTCCTTGATTTTCATGGCTATTTTCTTCCATTGAAGATGCTCATATCATAGTCTAAATCTAACTAAATACACAATAATTTGGGTATGTTAGGATTCAAATTAACCAAAAACTGTAATAATATTGAATATTTTAATTAAATACACAAATTAAACAAAATTATTATCCATTCACACCATACATTTTATAAAAGAAGACATATGAAAATAACTTCTTTTATTCATTAACATGAAAAATTACACAAGAAAAATCCTAGAAACACATACTATTAAAAAAATCATTCTTCTAACATACTAAGACACATTTTTTAGCAATTGTATCTTCCATTCTTCTATAAATAGTCTGCTTTAAAAACGAATGGAAAGATCACATATGCCTTCATGATAAATCTAGGCTTTTTGAGGATATCTACTGTTAGGATATACTATTAACAATGCGTTTTGATATAGTATTAATATTGAACAGTTGTTTATTTATTTATTCAATTCAATAAAGTGTTACATTAAATAGATCAATTGTCATATATGTGTCCTTAACTTATATAGTAGATGATTTGGTGAATAGAGTTTAAGCTTATACACAGAAGATTAAATCATCAGTTCTTATAAGTTAAAATTTATAGTTCACAATCATAGATGGGAATTTGGAATAAATCATCAGAAAGATTGTAGCACGAGATTAAATGTAATTTATCTTGATTATGAGAATGTCATAGTTCTAACTTCTCGTGCTAGTGCATTTGGTATGTATTGAACGGGACCAAGCAGAGATAGTTGTTTTAGACTGACTAATAAAAACATGTTCTCTAAACTATTAAATGTACTTATATTCTTAATCTTTATATAATGATTATGATCTGTACATATTATTTATCATTTTGATTTATTAAGAGGTGAAATTCTGAGATGGGTCAATATGCCTGGTAGATTGGATGATAATAATATATATTGGTGAAATAATTAGTTAGTTGATGGAATCCATGTCTCAGTATAGAGATTGATGATACACCTTTTATGAGAAGCTTGTAAGTTTTCATGTGTAAACCCGGCCGGTAGATTTATGAATCTGGCACATGAAATAAGTTAAGTATTGCTCTAAAAGAAGTTAATCATTGAATTAAATTCGTCAGTAATTTAATTTATTGATTAGTATCGGTAATCTTAACATGGGGAATCAGATAAGTGTTTAGTGGTGAATTTCGAAATAAATAGAGGATTTCAATTACGAATGTTTAGTGGATGATTTGTAATTTATTATGGTACGAATAATTCAAATTAATTATTTAGAATTATTTCCATAATAGGAAGTCTCAGTAATAAATTTTGTGGTCCCTCCAGTGCCCGATTTAACTAGAACTCAGAATCCTATTTTATAGTAGAAGATGGAAAAGTAGTGTGTGTTTTTTCTTTTAAACGAAGAAATGTGTGTTTGGAGTTCTTAAAGAAAAAGGATTTTCTTTTCTTCTCCTTTTTGGACTAGGAAGACATCTCTATAAATAGGGATTCTTCTAACCTATATTGGATTGAGTATTCTATACAATACTTGCCCACCCAAGTATTGAGAGAGTTCAATTGTTGATTGGGATCACTATAGAAGACTATAGAGCTGGAGTTAGATTTACTTCAAGATATCTGCACACGCTTCAAGAGGTAATCCTGAGTTAATTTTCAGCATACTTTGTATGTGATGACTATTTGTGGTTGTTGTTTATATTCATGCAAGATGTATGATTCTGGAATGCTTCCGCTGTGTATGCTATTTTTCAACAACTGGCATCAAGAGTCATACTTGCATCTTTATACATAACCTAAAATATGCATATGTGAAATTATATGTATGATTCCTGATTGTGAATTTTGTTTTATCACGAATAGGACAGAACGGATAAAAACTTGATTTGATTTGTTTTTGTTAAATGCATACGGTAATAGTTACTTATGAAAATTGATGTGTAAGATTTGATAATATGTTCATATTATCATGCACGGTGTTCCTTCAATGGATAATTTTAAAAGAAATTTTGATAGCTGCACCGATCAATTCTTTTGTGTTGTCTTGTGGCAGCACTTATGTACAATTTTATATTCACATTATGTGGCTGGCTGTTTTTGATATATTAAAAAAAAAATTAAATTACGGAAGATTTGGGTGTAAATTAATATTTTTTTGCTCACGTGATTTGGTATAGAAAGAACCTTTTGATTTTGTACAAATAAAACAAAATAGTATGGTTGTAGTTTTCTTGTTCATATTATTGGCAGCCATAATTTTTTAATCAATAGGTGTACGCATATTTTCTTTCTGGAAATTTCTTTTTAGTATAAAATTTGGAAGAAAATAAATGGTGATGAGTAAATTTTTTTAAATTACCAAGATTAAATAGTAACGAAGTATTAAGTTTATGTGTTAGCTTAGACCTTCCTCCCCATCGGATGAATTTAATACAAGTCATTACGTATTTAATCGCTAGTTTGATAATTTGTATTAACTCTCCTAAACTGAGTAATATATGATTGGATCAATGCAACTAGAGGATTTTCACTTGACTTAAAGTAACAGTAGACTCTCCAACTAAGTTAGGTCTGTATAAGTTTATGGAGTGAATAATCAGTCATTATATATGAATATTGTATGAATAGTTCTCCAATCCCAACAATTGGCTATTTAAGATGCATGAATGTATATGTATATCATGAGTTTAAATATAAATATTCAATGTTATATGACTATGTTATTGATCTATTGTAACTATTTCTTCAATCTCAGATTCAACATGTCTCCTTTTAATCCCATTAGTACTATTTTGGGTCAAAACAAACTAGAGGGTTCTAACTATGTTGACTGGAGGAGAAATCTTGACATTGTGTTAACTGCTGAAGAATATAAGTTTGTGCCTCATGAGGAATGTAGATTGAAACCAAATGATCAGTCTAGTGATGAGGATAAGTTAGCTTATCAGAAATGGCGCAAAGCTGATAAAATGGCGCGATGTTATATTATGGCTTCAATGTCAAATGTTTTGCAACATCAACATCAAGCTATGTTGTCTGCTTTTGAAATTCTGGAGAATCTCAAACTGTAACGACCTGTTTAGTCGTTTTGAGCAGCAGAATTATTTCTGGAAAAACTGGCGGGAACGACGGGTGTAACGACGGACCGTCGTGGTCACGACGGCCCGTCGAGGAGGTGTCGTTCCATGACACTTAGCGTTCTGAAATTGGGTACTGAAAATCGACTCTCTGAACTTCGTAACGAAATGGCAGAACGGACCGTCAAATCCACGACTAACCGTCGTGAGTACCCGTTGCAAAACACTTCAACTTTTGAGAATTTGGTGCAAGAAACGAGCTCCTGACCGCCAGGACGGAGGGCAGGACGGACCGTCACAAGGGTGACGGGTCGCCACACCCTGGAGCCTGGGGAGGTTGCGGCTGACCACCGCGTGACGGACCGTCGCAGGCATGACGGCCCGTCACAGGTTGCGCCAATCCCAGGCAGTTTAGGATTTCTTTCCTCGTTTTAAGGGGCGTTTTGGACTATTCTTTCCTTAATTATAAAGTTTGAGGGTTAATATTAATAAATCTAATTACTTGAGGGTTAAAATAGGTAACCTTAAGTTAATTAGTGGGTCATTATTACCATCTTTCATTCTTAATTATAGAATAATTAGGGTAAAAGAAAGAGGGTTTGAATAAAACAAAAGAGAGAAACGAATTGAGAGAGAGTATTGATCGATCGAAGAAGGAAGAGGAATAACAAAGCTTGGGAGATTTCTTGTTGATTCCAATTCTTCGGTGGAGGTAGGTTATGGTTTCTCTTACGATATTCGTAGTAAACTCTTAATAGTGAATGATATGTATTGATAGTATTGTGAACCCTTCTATATGCTTAAATTGTATGCTTGCATGACTATGATTATGAAATTGTGAATAACTAAGCATGATGAAGCTATTGAATCCCAAATCTTGATAAAAACCCTAATTCACTTGTTAATGATGATGCCTTAGTATGAAAGAAGGCTTGATGAATTAGGGGATCGGGTGCCACGTTCCGGTACCAGGATAGAATGAATATGAGGATCGGGTGCCACGTTAGGTACCAGGATAGAATGAATATGAGGATCGGGTGCCACGTTCGGTGCAGGATAGAATGAATATGAGGATCGGGTGCCACGTTTCGGGAGCAGGATACAATGAATATGAGGATCGGCTGCCACGTTCCGCCACCAGGATAAAATGAATATGAGGATCGCGTGCCACGTTCTGGTACCAGGATAGAATGAATATGAGGATCGGAGTTTCACGTTCCGACACCAGGATAGAATATGGATCGCGTGCCACGTTCCGGTACCACGATAGTATATGAGGATCGGAGTGCCACGTTAGGCACCAGGATAGAAATAGAGGAGCGGAGTGTCACGCATCTGACACAAGAGGAAGAAAGATAATGAATCTTGAAAGATAATGAATATACTCAATCTAATGAACTTAATTCCCAAATGAGTATGGTATTGAGGCTTGAGTCCTCATGTGTGAACTCGGTTGTCGTTATTGATGAATTTATGTTGTTATTGCTACATGTTGAGTATTGTAGTTGATTTACATTATTATTGATATATCGTTCCCTATTTTGAGTTGGCCGATGATATCTACTCAAGACTTGTGGTTGTCTTGACCCTACTTTTATGTTTTCTTCTTTGTTAATTGTGCAATGCGACAAGCGTTCCGTCAACTTCAACTCAACAAGAGATCTAGCAATCTTCACTTCATCGAAATTCGGGGTGAGCTAATGCGTCTAGCTTGACTGGTCTTCTTCTTCAAGTCTTGATGCCTTGAACTTAGGCATGGACTAGCTAGTATTTATTTTAGCTTCTTAGACATTCCTAGTTTAGTAATTTGAGATAGATGTTCTTGTGATGATGACTTCAGATTTTGGGGATAATAATAATAGTTTTGAATTGTTTTTATTAATGAGTTTAAGTCTTCCGCATTACTTTCTGTTGTTATATATTGAAATGATAAGGGTTAAATTGGTTGGTTCGCTCACATAGGAGGGTAAATGTGGGTGCCAGTCGCGGGCCGGTTTTGGGTCGGGACAAACTTGGTATCAGAACATTAGGTTCGTTGGTCGCATCACACAAGAACAGGTTTAGTAGAGTCTTAAGGAACGGTAGGGGGTCGTTTTTACTTTTACTTGAGAGGCTATAAGACTTTAGGAAAATTTCACTCTTTCATTCTTCCTTTCGTGCTACTACTTGAGTCCAATTGGTATCTAGGCGATACGGTGGTATCGACCATCTTCACTCTCTTTCGCAGATGGTTAGAACTAGAGCAACGACAACACCAACACCAAAGACCGGGCAGAGGTGCGTCTGAGCCAGCCACCGGGCTGTAGCTCGAGGAAGAACAACGGCAAGAGGTCGTGGGAGAGGTCGTGGGAGGGCGTCCTCTAGAGGAAGAGGACGAGCACCTAGCCCATCCGATACTAGGGTGTGACTCCTCCACCGATCAAGAAGTAGTAAGAGAAGGGAGGATAGGAGAATGAACAAGTGCCGAATGAGGAAATGCCACCCCAACCTACCCCAAAGATGATCAATCAGGTTCTTGCTTATCTTAGTGGGTTATCCGATCAAGGTCAAGCACCTCCAATGGTTTACGCACCAACACCTCCGGTTTGAGAGAATCGACATGCGGCTACTATGGCTCCCGCATGGATGCCTCATGGAGATAGGCACATTTCCACGCCTGACTCTTTGGACCGATAATGACAAGCGATCGGCCACGAACTTTTCAAGAAGTTCTTGAAATTGAAACCTCCAGTCTTCAAGGGTGCAGAATCTGAAGATGCTTATGATTTCCTGGTTGATTGTCATGAGTTACTACACAAGATGGGGATAGTAGAACGGTTTGGCGTTGAGTTCGTAAGCTATCAGTTTCAAGGGAACGCCAAAATGTGGTGGCGATCACATGTCGAGTGTCAACCGACAGAGGCCACACCCATGACTTGGGCATCCTTCTCTACCCTGTTTATGGAGAAATATATTCCAAGGACTTTGAGGGATAGAAAAAGGGATGAGTTCTTGAGTCTCGAGCAAGGTAGGATGACGGTTAACGCATATGAGGCTAAGTTTCGTGCTTTATCAAGGTATGCCACTCAACTCTGTTTCAGTCCACAAGAACGGATCCGCCGTTTTGTAAAGGGGTTGAGGTCGACTTCGGATTTCAAATTTACAGTAGCGGCTACGGCAACATCCTTCCAAGAGGTGGTAGACTTTGTGATAGAGGTGGAAGGAGTGAAGCGGATGACTTCACCACTACATCAACATCAAAAAGTTTCGAAGGGAGGTGAGTTTAATGGTTCTCACTCCAGAGGCGGAGCTCAGGAGGTTACTCAAGTCGACCAATTCGGTCTTCACTACAGATCGTAGTTGGGGTCCACCTCGAGCAGTCAACACTACTCCGAGAGACCTATGCATGAACCCCGAGAGTGTTATGGATGTGGGGAGGTTGGACACATTAAGAGATATTGTCCAAACCAGAGTTACAGAACCCAATAGCTAGAGGTAGAGGTGGTCATGGTAGAGGCCGTTTTTCTGGAGGACGTGGTGGTCGAGGTAATGGTGGTCACCAAAACGGCCGAGGAGATGGGCAAACTGGAGCCACTACTACGCAACATGGTAGGGGCAATAGACAGACGGGTGATAGGGCCCATTGTTACGCTTTCCCTGGGAGATCTGGCGAGGCGTCGATCTTTGTCATCACGGGTAACCTTTGATTTGTGATTGCATGGCTTCCGTATTGTTTGATCCTGGATCCACGTTTTCTTATGTATCTTCCTCATTTGCTAATGGTCTAAATCTACATTGTGAATTACTTGATATGCCTATTCGTGTTTCTACTCCGGTGGGTGAGTCCGTGGTAGTTGAAAAAGTGTATAGGTCTTGTTTGGTGAATTTTGTGGGGAGCAACACTTATGTAGATTTGGTGATCTTAGAAATGAGTGATTTTGATGTAATTCTGGGTATGACTTGGCTTTCGCCGCAATTTGCGATCTTGGATTGTAATGCTAAGACGGTGACATTAGCCAAGCCTGGGACAGATCCGTTAGTGTGGGAGGGCGACTACACTTCCAATCCGGTTCGTATTGTGTCCTTTCTTTGTGCTCGGAAGATGGTTAGTAAGGGCTGTTTGGCTTTCTTAGCACATCTTAGGGATGACACTACTCAAGTACCCTCAATTGAATCGGTTTCGGTAGTTCGAGAATTTTTGGATGTGTTCCCTACAGATCTTCCTGGTACGCCACCGGATAGGGATATTGACTGCATTGATCTTGAAGCGGGTACTCGCCCCATTTCTATACCCCCTTATAGAATGGCTCCCGCAGAGTTAAGAGAGTTAAAGGCACAACTTCAAGAGTTGTTAAACAAAGGCTTCATTAGACCAAGTGCATCTCCTTGGGGTGCTCCGGTTTTGTTTGTAAAGAAGAAGGATGGGAGTTTTCGGATGTGCATAGACTACCGGCAGTTGAACAAGGTAACTATCAAGAACAAGTATCCTCTTCCTCGAATTGATGACTTGTTCGATCAGTTACAAGGTGCTTGTGTCTTCTCTAAGATTGACTTGAGATCCGGTTATCATCAATTGAAAATACGGCACGGATGTACCAAAGCGCTTTTCGAACTAGGTATGCACATTATGAATTTGTGGTGATGTCCTTTGGTCTTACGAATGGCCCTGCTGCGTTCATGAGTTTGATGAATGGGATTTTTAAGCCATATTTGGATCTCTTCGTGATTGTATTTATTGATGATATATTGGTATACTCAAAGAGCAAGAAGGAACATGAAGAGCATTTGAGAACGGTATTAGAAACGTTGAGGGAGAAAAAGCTTTATGCCAAGTTCTCTAAGTGTGAATTTTGGCTAGATGCAGTGTCCTTCTTGGGGCACGTAGTTTCTAAGGATGGAGTGATGGTAGATCCATCTAAGATTGAGACAGTGAAGAATTGGGTAAGACCCGCTAATGTGTCAGAAATAAGAAGCTTTGTTGGGTTAGCTAGCTACTACCGTCGATTTGTCAAGGGATTCTCTTCTATTGCTTCCCAATTGTGAACTTGACTAAGCGTAATGTTCCATTTGTATGGTCGGATGAGTGTGAGGAAAGCTTTGAAGCTCAAGACTTTGTTGACTACCGCACCCATTCTCACCTTGCGAAGAGGGTAAGAACTTCATTGTTTATTGTGATGCATCCTATTCTGGGTTGGGTGCAGTACTAATGCAAGAGAAGAATGTGATTGCGTATGCTTCGAGGCAATTAAAAGTGCATGAACGTAACTATCCAACTCATGACTTGGAATTGGCCGCGGTAGTGTTTGCATTAAAGCAATGGAGGCACTATTTATATGGGGTTAAGTGTGAGGTCTACACGGATCATCGTAGCCTTCAAAGATGTCTTTACTCGAAGATTTGAACTTAAGACAGAGGAGATGGATGGAGTTACTAAAGGACTACGATATCACTATCTTGTATCATCTGGGAAAAGCGAATGTTGTAGCGGATGCTTTAAGTAGAAAGGCGGGAAGCATGGGAAGTCTAGCTCATTTGCAAGCTTCTAGATGCCCATTGGCTAGAGAGGTTCAGACTCTGGCTAACGACTTGATGAGGTTAGAAATAAATGAGAAGGGAGGATTGTTGGCTAGTGTGGAGTCGAAATCTTCTTTTCTCGACAAGATTAAGGGAAAGCAGTTTGATGATGAGAAACTAAGAAGAATCCAAGATAAGGTATTGCGAGGAGAGGCTAAGGAAGCACAAATCGATGAGGAAGGTGTTTTGAGAATCAAGGGAAGGGTATGTGTACCCCGAGTTGATGATTTGATCAACACTATTCTGGCAGAGGATCATAATTCAAGGTATTCGATACATCCGGGTGCGACCAAGATGTACCGTGACCTAAAGAAACACTTTTGGTGGAGTAGAATGAAGCGTGATATTTTTGACTTTATCGCCAAATGTCCAAATTGTCAACAAGTAAAGTATGAACACCAAAGGCCCGGAGGAACACTTCAGAGAATGCCCATTCCTGAATGGAAGTGGGAGAGAATCGCAATGGACTTTGTGGTTGGTCTTCCAAAGACAATGGGTAAGTATGACTCCATTTGGGTGATTGTTGATAGGTTAACTAAGTCTGCTCATTTCATCCCGGTCAAGGTGACTTACAATGCAGAGAAGTTAGCCAAGATCTATATCTCAGAAATCGTTCGATTGCATGGGGTTCCACTCTCCATTATATCAGATAGAGGTACGCAGTTTACTTCTAAGTTTTGGAAAACAGTGCATGCGAGTGGGTACTAGGTTGGACCTTAGTCTGCGTTCCATCCTCGGACCGATGGTCACGAACGAACGATTCAAGTGTTGGAGGATATGCTTCGCGCATGCGTAATAGAGTTTGGTGGCCATTGGGATAGCTTCTTACCTTTGGCAGAGTTTTCATACAACAATAGCTATCACTCAAGCATTGATATGGCCCCATTTGAAGCATTGTATGGGAGGAGATGTAGATCTCCCATTGGTTGGTTTGATGCATTCGAGGTTAGACCTTGGGGTACTGATCTATTGAGGGATTCGTTAGATAAGGTGAAGGGCATTCAAGAAAAGCTTCTAGCGGCGCAAAGTAGGCAAAAAGAATATGCAGATCGAAAGGTTAGAGACTTGGAGTTCATGGAGGGTGAACAAGTCTTGTTGAAGGTTTCACCTATGAAAGGGGTGATGCGGTTTGGCAAAAGAGGTAAGCTAAGTCCAAGGTATATTGGACCATTTGAGGTACTAAAGCGAGTAGGGGAGGTGGCTTATGAGTTAGCCTTGCCTCCAGGGCTGTCCGGAGTACATCCGGTATTTCATGTGTCCATGTTGAAAAGATACCATGGAGATGGAAACTACATCATCCGTTGGGATTGATTTTGTTTGATGAGAACTTGTCTTATGAGGAGGAGCCTGTTGCTATCTTAGATAGAGAAGTTCGCAAGTTGAGGTCAAGAGAGATTGCATCCGTCAAGGTGCAATGGAAGAATCGACCGGTTGAAGAAGCTACTTGGGAGAAGGAGGCAGATATGCAAGAAAAATACCCACATCTGTTTCTGATTCGACTTCCTTCCGCCCTTGTTTTTCTTCCTTTGATCGTTCGGGGACGAACGATGGGTAAATTGGTATCTATTGTAATGACCTGTTTAGTCGTTTTGAGCAGCAGAATTATTTCTGGAAAAACTGGCGGGAACGACGGGTGTAACGACGGACCGTCGTGGTCACGACGGCCCGTCGAGGAGGTGTCGTTCCATGACACTTAGCGTTCTGAAATTGGGTACTGAAAATCGACTCTCTGAACTTCGTAACGAAATGGCAGAACGGACCGTCAAATCCACGACTAACCGTCGTGAGTACCCGTTGCAAAACACTTCAACTTTTGAGAATTTGGTGCAAGAAACGAGCTCCTGACCGCCAGGACGGAGGGCAGGACGGACCGTCACAAGGGTGACGGGCCGTCACAGCCCACCTGGAGCCTGGGGAGGTTGCGACGGCCACCGTGACGGACCGTCGCAGGCATGACGGCCCGTCACAGGTTGCGCCAATCCCAGGCAGTTTAGGATTTCTTTCCTCGTTTTAAGGGGCGTTTTGGACTATTCTTTCCTTAATTATAAAGTTTGAGGGTTAATATTAATAAATCTAATTACTTGAGGGTTAAAATAGGTAACCTTAAGTTAATTAGTGGGTCATTATTACCATCTTTCATTCTTAATTATAGAATAATTAGGGTAAAAGAAAGAGGGTTTGAATAAAACAAAAGAGAAAGCGAATTGAGAGAGTATTGATCGATCGAAGAAGGAAGAGGAATAACAAAGCTTGGGAGATTTCTTGTTGATTCCAATTCTTCGGTGGAGGTAGGTTATGGTTTCTCTTACGATATTCGTAGTAAACTCTTAATAGTGAATGATATGTATTGATAGTATTGTGAACCCTTCTATATGCTTAAATTGTATGCTTGCATGACTATGATTATGAAATTGTGAATAACTAAGCATGATGAAGCTATTGAATCCCAAATCTTGATAAAAACCCTAATTCACTTGTTAATGATGATGCCTTAGTATGAAAGAAGGCTTGATGAATTAGGGGATCGGGTGCCACGTTCCGGTACCAGGATAGAATGAATATGAGGATCGGGTGCCACGTTAGGTACCAGGATAGAATGAATATGAGGATCGGGTGCCACGTTCGGTACCAGGATAGAATGAATATGAGGATCGGGTGCCACGTTAGGTACCAGGATAGAATGAATATGAGGATCGGGTGCCACGTTAGGTACCAGGATAGAATGAATATGAGGATCGGGAGCCACGCGTTTGATTACCAGGATAGAATGAATATGAGGATCGGAGTGTCACGTTCCGACACCAGGATAGAATATGGATCGGGTGCCACGCTCCTGGTACCAGGATAGTATATGAGGATCGGAGTGCCACGTTAGGCACCAGGATAGAAATAGAGGAGCGGAGTGTCACGTCATCGACACAAGAGGAATAAAGATAATGAATCTTGAAAGATAATGAATATACTCAATCTAATGAACTTAATTCCCAAATGAGTATGGTATTGAGGCTTGAGTCCTCATGTGTGAACTTCGGTTGTCGTTATTGATGAATTTATGTTGTTATTGCTACATGTTGAGTATTGTAGTTGATTTACATTATTATTGATATATACCGTTCCCTATTTTGAGTTGGCCGATGATATCTACTCGCACTTGTGGTTGTCTTGACCCTACTTTTATGTTTTCTTCTTTGTTAATTGTGCAATGCAAAGAAGCGTTCCGTCAACTTCGACTCAACAAAGAGATCTAGCCAGTCTTCACTTCATCGGAAATTCAGGGTGAGCTAATGCGTCTAGCTTGGACTGGGTCTTCTTCTTGAAGTCTTGATGCCTTGAACTTCCGGCATGGACTAGCTAGTATTTGTTTTAGCTTCTTAGACATTCCTAGTTTAGTAATTTGAGATAGATGTTCTTGTGATGATGACTTCCAGATTTTGGGGATAATAATAATAGTTTTGAATTGTTTTTATTAATGAGTTTAAGTCTTCCGCATTACTTTCTGTTGTTATATATTGAAATGATAAGGGTTAAATTGATTGGTTCGCTCACATAGGAGGGTAAATGTGGGTGCCAGTCGCGGCCCGGTTTTGGGTCGTGACACAAACAAATGTTTGGATACCAGGGTCAATCACCTAAGCAGACTACCATGAGAATTCTCATGAACACTAAGATGGTTGAAGGCACCCCTGTAAGAGACCATGTTCTGAAGATGATAGATCTTCTGAATGAACTAGAGGTTTGGGGGCTGAAATCGAGAATGACTCCCAAGTTGAGATGATATTGCAGTCTCTGCCTGATAGTTTTCAACAATTTTGCCTAAATTATAATATGAATAAGATGAGTTTATCTTTGGCACAATTGTTGAATGAGCTACACGCGGAAGAGACCCTTGTCAAAAAATATGCACCATCAATGGAACTTAATGTTGAGAAAGGTTTTACTTCTAAACCGCAAGGTGGACTGAAGAAGAAAAAGTCTCACAAAGCTAAGGCAAATGCACCTCCAACTGGGGGAGTGAAAAAGTCCAAGGGTAAGTGTTTTCATTGCAAGATGTCAGGTCATTGGAAGACACATTGTCCAGTTTTCTTAGCCAAGAAGAAAAACCACCCAGGTAACTCACTTTCACTTGTCGTTGAAACATTTTTAGCGGCTGTTTCTACCACTTCATGGTGTGTAGTTTCAGGAGCCACTGATTATATCTGCACTACTATGCATGGGTATCAAGAAACGCGCAAGCTGACTAGAGGTGAAGTTAGCGTTTTTCAAGCAGATGGCTCTGCAGGTCCAGTTTTAGCATTTGATTTCAGTTTCTAAAGTTTTGAGAGACTGTTATGATGTTAGTTTTTCTGATAACGGTTGTGTTATTAGTTATAATAAACATCTTGTCTCTGCTGGTACATTGATTGATGGTCTTTTTATTATTAATGTCTCTCCAGAATTGCAACAAATCGTAGAATTGAATAATGTTAACCTTTCAAGTAAAAGAAAATGTTCTTTTGATTTTAATGAGACTTATCTATGGCACTTGCGTCTATGTCATATAAATCTGGATAGGATTTCAAGGTTGGTTCGAGATGGACCTTTAGGTTCATAAAAGTTGAGGCACTACCAACATGTGAATCTTGTTTAGAAGGAAAAATGACTAAGAGACCTTTTCCCTCAAAAGGAAATAGAGTTAATGATAAACTAGAGTTAATTCATTCTGATTTGTGTGGCCCAATGAACATTCAAGCAAGAGGTGGGTATGAGTACTTCGTGACCATCATTGATGACTACTCAAAATATGGATATATATATTTGTTGCGCTGTAAGTCTGAATGCTTTGAGAAATTCAAAGATTTTAAGGCTGAAACAAAGAAACGACATGGAATATATATCAAGTCATTGCGATCTGATCGTGGTGGAGAATACCTCTCTAATGATTTTATTAGTTACTTATCAGAACAAGAAATTACATCTCAAATGTCTACACCTAGAACGCCACAACAAAATGGTGTAGCAGAAAGAAGAAATAGAACTCTTTTAGAAATGGTCAGATCAATGATGAGTTACTCTGATTTGCCGCATTCGTTTGGGGATATGTCATAGAAACTGCAAATTACATTCTGAACTTAGTTTCTTCTAAATCTGTTCCTTTGATACCCATTGAACTGTGGACTGAGCAAAAACATAGTTTGAGACATATTCGGGTTTGGGGATGTCCAGCACATGTATTAAAAGGGAAGGCAGAAAAAATTGGAACCTAAAATGGAAGTATGTGTTTTTATTGGATACCCTAAAGGAACGAAAGGTGGTATGTTTTATAATCCTAAATAAAAGAAGGTCATTGTGTCTACCAATGCCAAGTTTCTGGAAACGGATTTTTTAACAAACCATATTCCTAAAAGTAAACTTGTTTTACAAGAATTGAGCAAAGAGAAAACAAATCAATCTACCTAAAATAATGAAAACCAAATTCAAACCCCACATGTCAGAGTTAACATACAATTGCATTATAATAGTGGGAGAGATGTTAACAAACATAAAATTCTGCAAGTACAAGATTTTGAAAATTCATTGCATCAAGGTAGTGGGAGTAATAGTGAGCAGATTGCATTAGAGGAAGAAGTTGTTGATATCTCTGCACCGCAAGATACTGAAGATAACATGGAAACTCAATATCCTAAAAATGATGTGGTTCCACCATAAGATCATAATAATGCTTATCTCTCTGAACCTGCCCCTGCAACTGTAGTGTCTCGTCGTAGTGGGAGAGTGATAAAAAAACCACTTCGGTATGCACTCTTGGGAGTTTCTTTTGACAAAATCCTTGAAGAGTCGAATACCGAACCTGTGAATTACGACGAAACACTACAAGATAAAGATGCATAAAAATCGATTGTTGCTATGAAATCAGAAATGGAGTCTATGTACTCTAACAAAGTTTGGGATCTTGTAGAACCACCTCTAGATGGAGTCAAACCCATTGGATGCAAGTGGATATATAAGAAAAAGAGAGGAGTAGATGGACAAGTGCAAACTTACAAAGCTAGACTTGTTGCAAAAGGGTTTACTCAGAAAGAAGGGATTGACTATGAGGAAACTTTTTCGCCAGTAGTCATGCTTAAGTCTATTAGAATTCTCTTATCCATTGCAGCTCATTATGATTATGAGATTTGACAAATGGATGTCAAGACAGCTTTCCTTAATGGAAGTCTTGATGAAAGCATATTTATGCGACAACCAGATAGTTTCATAGAAAAAGGAAAAGAACACATGTTGTGCAAGCTTAAAAGATCTATTTATGGATTAAATCAAGCTTTAGGGCATGGAACACTTGCTTCGACAATGCAGTCAAGTCTTTTGGTTTTGAGCAATGTCTTGATGAGTCTTGTGCGTACAAAATGTGGAATGGGGATAAAGTGGTGTTTTTGGTATTATATGTAGATGATTTCTTGCTCATAGGAAATAATGTGGGCTTGATGAATTCAGTTAAGAAATGGTTGTCCACAAACTTTGATATGAAGGATTTGGGAGAAGCTGCTCACATCCTTGGGATCAAGGTTCTACGTGATCGCAAGAAAAGGATGTTAGGTTTATCTCAAGCTCTTTATATTTATACAATTATTACCAGGTTTAGCATGCACGATTCCAAGAAAGTTTTTCTTCCTTTTAGACATGGAATTTCTTTATCTAAGGATCAATGTCCTAAGACAGATGAGGAAACAGAAAGCATGAAGACAGTTCCTTATGCATTAGCGGTAGGAAGTCTCATGTATGCCATGTTATGCACTAGACCTGACATTTGTTTTGCCGTAGGCATGGTTAGCAGATATCAGTCTAATCCTGGACGAGAACATTGGACAACAGTTAAGCATATAATCAAGTACCTGAAAAGGACTAGGGATTACATGCTAGTCTATCATTCGGATGAGTTGGTGCCCATAGGGTACACAGACTCAGATTTCCAGTCTGATATGGACTCTAGAAAGTTGACCTCAGGAAATGTGTTTACTTTGGGAGGTGGAGCCATTGTTTGGAGAAGCATCAAGCAAACCTGTGTTGCTGATTCTACCATGGAAGCCGAATATGTATCAGCTTCTGAAGCAGCTAAGGAGGCAGTGTGGCTCAAAAACTTTTTGAAAGACTTGGCGGTTGTTCCTGCAATAGAAATGCCACTTACAATGTTTTGTGATAATAGTGGAGCGGTTGCAAATTCAAATGAACCACGAAGTCATAAGAAGGCAAAACGCATTGAGCGAAAATACCATTTGATTCGCGACATAGTACAGAGAGGGGATGTGATGGTGGCGAAGATTGCATCAGAGAACAACCTTGCAGACCCTTTCACAAAAGCTTTATCGCAAAAGTCTTTTGATAGACATGTTGAAGGAATTGATGTTGGAGTTGTAGGTGCATGGTTATGATTCTAAGTGGGAGATTGTTAGGATATACTATTAACCATGCGTTTTGATATAGTATTAATATTGAACAATTGTTTATTTGTTTATTTAATTCAATAAAGTGTTATATTAAGTAGATCAATTGTCATATATGTGTCCTTAACTTATATAGTAGATGATTTGGTGTATAGTGTTTAAGCTTATACACAGAAGATTAAATCATCAGTTCTTATAAGTTAAAATTTATAGTTCACAATCATAGATGGAAATTTGGACAAAATCATCAGAAAGTTTGTAGCACGAGATTAAATGTAATTTATCTTGATTATGAGAATGGCATAGTTCTAACTTCTCGTGCTAGTGCATTTGGTATGTATTGAACGGGACCAAGCAGAGATAGTTGTTTTAGACTGACTGATAAAAACATGTTCTCTAAACTATTAAATGTACTTATATTCTTAATCTTGATATAATGATTATGATCTGTATATATTATTTATCATTTTGATTTATTAAAAGGTGAGATTCTGAGATGGGTCAATATGCCTGGTTGATTGGATGATAATAATATATATTGGTGAAATAATTAGTTAGTTGATGGAATTCATGTCTCAGTATAGAGATTGATGATACACCTTTTATGAGAAGCTTGTAAGTTTTCATGTGTAAACCCGGCCGGTAGATTTACGAATCTGGCACATGAAATAAGTTAAGTATTGCTCTAAAAGAAGTTAATCATTGAATTAAATTCGTCAGTAATTTAATTTGTTAATTAGTATCGGTAATCTTAACATGGGAAATCAAATAAGTGTTTAGTGGTGAATTTGGAAATAAATAGAGGAGTTCAATTACGAATTTTTAGTGGAATGATATGTAATTTATTATGGTAAGAATAATTCAAATTAATTATTTAGAATTATTTCCCTAATAGGAAGCCTCAGTAATAAATTCTGTGGTCCCTCCAGTGCCCAATTTAACTAGAACTCAGAATCCTATTTTATAGTAGAAGATGGAAAAGTAGCGTGTATTTTTTCTTTTAAAGGAAGAAACGTGTGTTTCATGTTTTTAAAGAAAAAGGATTTGCTTTTCTTCTCCTCTTTGGACTAGGAAGACATATCTATAAATAGGGATTCTTCTAACCTATATTGGATTGAGTATTCTATACAATACTTGCCCACCCAAGTATTGAGAGAGTTCAATTGTTGATTAGGATCACTGTAGAAGACTATAGAGCTGGAGTTGGATTTACTTGAAGATATCTTCACACGCTTCAAGAGGTAATCCTGAGTTAATTTTCAGCATACTTTGTATGTGATGACTATTTGTGGTTGTTGTTTTTATTCATGCAAGATGTATGATTCTGGAATGCTTCCGCTGTATATGCTATTTTCCAACAATCTACCACATGTCTTTGTACTGTGATCAATCTGTCCACACACACTGCATGTTACTTTGCCTCTCTTACTCTTTAATTCATCAAAAGATTTCCATCGTTCCCTGGGATGGTCTTCCGGATGTTCTTTTAAAATCAGGTGGCAGCAATTTGTCCTCCAAAATATGACTTTGTATTTTCCAAGTACTCTCACATGGAAGAGGTTCAACAGGAATCGCATAAGCGTCTTCAAAATTTCTATTACTGTAATATTTATAAGTCCAGTCCTTCCCGTGTTGATTCATGTGCCTAATAGCAGCAATAGCAAGAGAACATGAGATCTCATTAAGTTGAAAACACACACAACTACATGTTCTACTCCTCAAGCAAATTGTAAACCTCCTAGCTCCATCGATCACAATAATGAAGATATTGTGTTGATGCTCATACATAAAGAAGAATTTCATAGATATCTCGTATAATTGATGGGTACTATTTATGTATTAAAAAACAAAAGTATACACCATTTAAATATTGTGAATTAAAAATAACTTACCTTATTATGATAGACTACCAAATATATTATTTTTCTCAAGATTCTCATTGTACTTTTTGGTCAACTTTGTTGTTATTTTTTCGGTTTCTTCATTGTGTTAAGCATTCCATGATTAAATTCTTATCCTCAAAAAATCTAACACGATACCACTGGAAGTCTCCTTGCTAATCTATTTTTGTTGTTTATTGACTCCGCTATGTTCGAATGTAGTGTCTATGTTCGATTGACAATCGAGTGAACTCGTGACCATATATCCTCTCAACTTCTTATCTACTGTGTCCTATCTTTCCCATCAATTCATCAAACTCCTGAATTTTGTATGCCTTTTCCATTGAAAAAGAAAACTTCCTCAAGTCTTCAACATTCTTGTGACATTTTTTGAGTACATTACACCATAAATTCCATATACATGCATGATGAGATAAAATAGGAAACACCTTTGAAGTACCGTTTCAAATGCTTCCAATTATGTCAGAGACGAAGAATTTATTCTCTTGTTCTCCAAATGTATTCCTAAACTTCTCAAAGAATCATGTCCATGATTCATTATTTTTGAAATTGACGATAGCATATGCTAGTGAAACTATATGACCTGTTTTCATATCAATATAATACATTATAATAATAAGTGAAAACAAATTAACAATAATACAATAAAACTTATAATAGTACTTTACCAGTTTAAACATACCTCCCGGATCCAACGTGCTTGCAATTAGAATTGTATCCCCATGATTATATTCAGAACTGCGCCATCAACAACAACTATCGGCCTACGGTCTCCCATCCTCTTATTGATGCATCTAAAGCTACAAATGCATACAAAAATCTTCAATAATCTGTTTTCTTCCAGCTAACCACGGTACCGGGGTAATGTTTCTCGAAAATGTATAAGTAACTCAGAATTCTTGCATACGATTCAGTCAGGTCTCCACACAACATCTTTATTGCCCTTTATTTTGATCTACAGGCTTGCATGTAAGTAAATGACACTTCATGTAGTTATAGAATGTCTTGGACAATATCCCTCGGTGTAAATTTTCTTTACATCCAGGAACTTATCCAATATAATAATAGCGACAAGATCAGTGATACCTTGACATCTTGCATAGATTCTCTCTCTTACCATACAAGAGTGAGTAACACAAAATTTTTCTAATCTTTAAAAGACTAGACTAATTAAGACTCGACGCATTCAAGAACCTAACAATCTTCGTAGGACAAACAAGATATTAGCTGTGATTTTAATAATTGTAATTAGAACATTGCAAAATAGTGAAAATATACTAGAGGAGATAGTTAGTTACATTATAAAAACCTATACTACATATATATTAAAATTATATAATAAAAAATTGTTACCAAATTGAACTCGACCTCTTCACATTAAATGTAAATTTGTTGACAAATTCATAGTGCTTCATCACATTCACAAGTGTATCCTTATCTTTTTAAACTTGTGTCACGTTGAATGCTAAATCTCTAGAATCACTAATTATAGACACACTATCAACATCTATATCATCAAACTCTTCTATTTAGGAGTCATGTCAATCAATCGTATTGAATTATTGGAATTCAATTCTCGCAACCTTTCCGTTCCATCAATTATATTTTCATTATAATCCACAATAGTACCATATTCAAGATCAGTCATAGACCTTTTTTTTAAAGTTATGCATAATGGAAACCTACTAAAAAAAATCAACATTCACTCTCCCCTGATCCATGCATACACAAACACCCATATCATTATGTACCAACATAGGTGGACTCTTATCACATCCCAAAAATTTAATTCAAGTTCATTAATAGTGGTTTCTTTACCTAGTTGAGATACAAGAACATTAAACAAACCATTGTAATTTGTAGCAGGATCATAAATAACTCCTTCTATATTGTAATCAACATATCTACCTGTTTTTAAACAAAAAATATTTCACAAAGGTTAAAAATCATTGTGAAAAAAAAATAATTACAATATAATCATTTCATGCACAAAATCCAAAAAAAAAGCTATCCAATTACATACACAATACATAAATTTATTTTAGGAATCATGATGTCTAAAAAATACTAATATTTGTTTATATACACAAATGAAATCATCATTGTAAATTGATATTAGTAGTTATAACATTCTTCCCACTTTATAAATATGAATCCCTAAATAAAAAGAAACTTCACAAAAAACATGAAAACGACCTATCCTTTTCAAATCTATAAAAACAAATTTGTAGAAAAAACAGAAATCTACTGAATAACTATCAATATAAAATGAAATTGACATACTCTATTCAACCGTATTAAAAGCGATGTTGAAATAAGAAAACAAACAATATTAAAAATTACTCGGAACTGTTGAATCCCAACATTAAAGTATCATTAAACATGAAAATATTGAAATACAAGCCTATCGAATCAAAATTGTACACAAACCACTTTCCATGTTTCTTGAATTCTTTTTGCAACAAATCGCATAAAGAAAATAAAAAGAAATACAAAAAATGAGTACTATTAAATATTTTTAAAAATGATTGGGGAAATTTAAGCGCCTATTTTTAGAATATGTTATATAGTCCCTTAAAATATGGGAAACAATATCATACGTGATTATATATTAGTTTTTTATTTAATATTAAATACATATTTTAATAATTGTTGAATGTTGTCAGAAATCTACTGTTACATATTGAAGTCTAGAAACTCCTGTTATAACTAACAGGCTATGTCATTTTAAAAAAATTCCATATAAACAACGAATACAATAAGTAACAATCATCTGAACAAATTGTAAAAAATAAATTAGTCTTAAGTAAAAATAAAAATAAATACTATATCTCAATAACAAGTAACAATCATCTGAATAACCTGTGATAACAAGATGAAGTTGTGGTGGCCAGTCATAATAGGGACGAATTATTTTTCTTTTCCTATTTAGTTTGTTTTAAATTAGATGTCAATTTTGCATTTTAACAACCAAAACAGACGAGACAACGAAGTACTTATTGTTATTTAGCTATTGTTGTTGCTAAGTGGATCAATGTCAAATACATTAGCTCTACATAAACAATGAACAAAAAAAAGTTTACCATGTCATATCAAAGACATTATCCAATGTTATCATTGTTCTATAAAAAGTATAGGCAACTGTAATGGTTGTTTTATGGTAAAAGAAAACAAAAAAAAAACATCTAATAAATCAATTATATTCAAGGTAATTCTAAACTTCGCTCTTGTTGTTTGTCAATTGAAATATAATCATATATTATTATAAGTGTGAAGCTATAAAGTATGAAGTTTAATTACCATTGTGCCCTTATACTAAATTAAATTTGATCAATTATTTAAATTTGATTAGTTTATTTAAATATTAAATTGTATCTTTGAGAGTTATACATTAAGCAATATCAAATTTATCAACTTCTTTCATTACAATTTATTTGTATTGATAGTGAATTAATATTTAATTGTTATAAACAATTATTATGAAGAAGACAAAAAGACTCTTAATTATATTGTTCAATGAGTTAAAGGTAAAGACTAAAGGTTACATAATTAAGTAGGAAATTGATAGGTCTGTTTTATTTTTTTCTTTCATCTCCCCTCATCTAAGATTTTCCTATTCAAAACCACTTAGAAATGAAAATTAACTTCCAAAGCTCATATATGATCTTCTTACTAAAATATGTTAATGTCAATTATTAATATCCATTTTCTCATTTTTGGTATATCATCTCTTTCTTCCTTTTTTATTTCCTTTCAGGTCATAGTCATACACTGCAGAAGAAAAGTGGTCATCAATCTTTGTAGAATTGTTAAGGGCAATAACATTATTGTTGTATTCGGATCGAAGACATTATGAATGATTGATAGACTAATTATCAAAAATATTGGAAAGCAAAATAATAATTTTTATCAAGTTGTATGAATTTTAACAAAATAATGAGTGATTATAGTGATGACTATTTATAAGTGATTTTTATATTAGTTTTAAATGTTCTTTGATAATGTATTCTCTTCTTATTCCTTTTAAGTTAATTATGTTCTCTATTTATATAAAGAAGTTTGTGCCTAGATTATAATTAATAGATTTTACTTATTTAGATTTTATATAATTAATATTGGTGTGGAACATGTACAAATTATACTTCTTATTTTCAAATGAAATTAAAAATTGTCTTAATGATATTAGATATCTTATTATATGCCAAATTATTTGTGTTTTACATGGAAAATTTGAAATATTTGACATATATTTCATGCATTTATATTTAGTTCATTAACATTAGCTCCTTTAAATATCATATATTTTTGAAAGTGAAGAAAAAAAAGATGAAATTCAAAATATCAAAATAGCCCTATAAAGTACAATTACTAAAATAATACCATTAATATATATTAAATTAAATTATATTGCTACTGTTATTTTATTATCATATAGTAAATTTAAGATGCAAGATAAGTAATTAGTTTCTTGCTTATGACATTTAAATCCATTTAGTTATTACTAATTATTATTGCAAACAGTTTCAATGTTACATTCTCTATTTATGAGCTTTTTGATCTAATTGTATTTATTACTTCTCCATAGTGATAATTGTTTGTTCACTTTATCAATTGACCTCCTCTCAAGTATTTACTTAAAATAAATTAGTAGAGATAAAAAAAGGAATCCTTTGTGGAGCATATCAACTGTTTTGCAAATAATGAATATGATGTGTTGAAAGCTTATTAAAGAAGAATTTTTATTTTCATTTTTCTTAAAGAAAAATTCTTCATTAAAGTATGTCTTCTTTCTTTCGGTTACATATTCAACCATTAAGTTGTTCATTTTTCTTTTTTCCTTTACAAAAATTATAATAAATTGGATCTTATAATAAATTGAGTTTTTTCTACTACCCTTAATATGTCCGTATAAATAAGTTCTTTCTACAATTTTATTTGATAAAAATGTTTACAATTTTATGAATTCCCGTTTCCATAATTTTCAGTTCAAGTACTTCTCATCCCCCTCTTTTCTTACTTTTTAAATACTCATTTGTTTGAGTCAAAAAAATATTTTGTAACTTCTAACCACATTCTTGCGATTAAATATATGTATCGATTTGAAAGATTTACTAACATTAGCTTATGAATTACATGTATGTTTACTTTTTATGTATGTTTGATTTTTTAATTTATGACATATAGCAAGTCTAATAATATATGAACCATCTACAATTTATTGGTTGTAGTACAAAATTTATATTAAGTAGTTTAAAATAAACGTGCAACGCACGTTTGCAAGACTAGTATAGAAACTATAAATGTCAACTAAAAAATCAAGATATCAATTTACTTTAAAATGAGTTCCCTATTTAATTAATATTTCCAACTCATTAATATCGTCACATGGATAAATCAAATAATGTAATCTAATCCATAGATACCTTTTATCAATATTTGTGTGCACACAAAAGAATTCCTAGGGTACTTGTTCAAGAAAAACTCACACGAAGCCAATTAAAAAATATCTCGTCCGAGCGAATCTAATTTTGAATGCCCACATGTAATGGAAAAAATAAGTAATGGACTTGGCATGTTGTAATGCTAAAATAACAAAGTAAAATTTAGCTACAAACAATGCAATTCTCTACAATAATATTTTATTGGCAATTTACTACCAATTCAGACTTGTAATACACCCACTCAAAATTTCAATGGAAGACAACATGAGAGTGTTTTAGGTCAAATCCATATACAATCCATACCTTTACAAAATTATCAATAACAACAACTTCTAAGACCATAGACAGTCAGTAACGATTTTCACATCCACAACAGAATCAGAGAAGAGAAGAAAAATACATTAAGCAAAAAAGGGATCCCTTGTAAATGATTTCTACTAGCTACTTAGAGTAGAAAAATAAAATGAAAAAGATCGAGTTTACTGAACATTGTGTTTTAATTTCATTGAAAATAAGAAGGGAGGCTTCAACAAGTATGATATCTAGACAATGTCCATGAATGTTGAGTGCATCAGCTGTATACACAAAATTTTAATAGAAGACACATAGAAGGTGAAAAATCTCAATACAGAGAAGAAGAAAAAAATAAATATGGATTGAAGTATTTAAAACGAGGCATTAATATTGTTTTAAGCAGTTGGAGAAAAGAGACTTTACATTAAGAATTCGCAATCATGCATTTATACATATGACAGCTTCCTTTTAAGTTTTGGGAAATAGTAAGGCAGTAATGAAAAAGTAGTCTCTTCAAGTCTCATAAGTGAGATTTTTCAAATGTATACCTGAGCTAGTTGTTGTTGTTGTTGAATCATTTAATCCGATGATAATTCTTACAAATAAAAACACTCCTAATGACAAATTTTCTTTGTTCCCGTAGGGGAATACCACTACTACAACTGTGAAATAGAGAGGTTGAATCTTATCCCATTTAACTGTCCTGATGGAAGATTATAAATACTGTAAGTTTAGAGTCATGGTTCACTCATGTGGACTGACCCCATCTGACCCAAGAGATTAAATTCTTATCTCTTATTTGAAAAAGAAGGGAGGGAATAGTTATTAAACTGAAAATTCCCAACCCTTATTAATTTTTTTACAGAAGGAAAGAGAAGGAACAACGTAACAAATACAAAAACAGAGAAAAGACAAACCAGAAGAAAAGAAAAAGAACTTTTTTTTTGTGTGAAGATAGACATTTAGTTTGTGAATAAATCTTTGATTCTTACTGATTCAAAGAAGGACTTTGGAGCAATCGATTTCCATTACGAATAATAAGGTACACAATTCTCGATTAATACTGCAAATGACATCACAACTAGGTTATTTTTCTCAATTGTTGTTTATAATTTGTTGTTATGAGACAGTTATTAATAAGTGTTACTCACTTGTTAGAAAGCATAGGAGAACATATGTTAATTAAAATTTTATTGTGTCTTTTGAATAAGATATGTTGTTTGAGCTTTGTGAATTTGGGGTTTGGTATAGTCTCTCGTGAATTTTCAAAGAAGTACAAATAACTTATGTCGAAAATCTGATTTGGAAAATTAAAAATAAAGGGGTAGTGTAACACCCCATAATTTCCACGACCTATATTAGAGTTTAATATGTTTAATAATGATGGTTTTATACTTAAATAAGTATAAATGACATGTTTGAGATGTTTTGGAGAAATAGGGTTAATGAAAAGACTTAACAGTCGAAAACTAGCAAAATTTAACTAGTTGACGTCGCTATGTTTGACGAAGTTTTCAGAGGGTCATATGAGATCCAAAACTTGTTAAAAGACTTTGGTTAGGTAGAGTGTAGTATCGAGAGTCTAATCGTTTGAAAACGACACCCCAAGTACCACCAGAAGGGTCCTTGGGAAAGACCAGTAGGTAGGATGCGAAGTAGTCTGCAAAAGTTAAGAATTGGGGGGCTACTGTGCGACACAGAGCTGACATGGAGCTCACTTACTCAGCTCAAAATTCAAAAAATTATAGGGAAATTAACCCCGCGACGCGCACATACTTCTTAGATATAGTAAAAGTCGTATTTTGGTGTTTTGACTTCACAAATAAACCCATTTAAGTGAGGAGCCTATTGGATAATTTAATGGGTGACTATATAATGTATAAGGGTCAGTCTTAGGTCAATTTAATCACTCAAATAAAGTCCCACAAGTTGAACTGGAAAATCACTCTCGCTCCCCCAAATTCTCTCTTTCTCAAAAACTCCATTGAAGACCATTAGAGCTCCAAGAAGAAGATCAAGCCTTCAAGTTTTTCAACCCAATTTCGTTGCTTTCTCATCAATGAGGTATGATTTCTTTAACTTTTGGGATTCCTTTCTCCAAGAGGTCCTTCAAAATATGATTTCTGAATCCTCAAAAACAATGGTTTTTCTCCTCACACTGGTCTTCTTTCTAAAATGAAAGTGTGAGTTAATTCTGATGAATTAATGTTGTTTAAGTATGAATTAATGGTTATTTTATGAATTCTTATGATATTTCCCTTGACCCATGTATTTCCCCTAAATCTCTGATTTCTTGTATTGATTAAGGTGAATTGCTGAGGGTGATGAACATGTCACTGGTTTATTTGATTTTAGTTATGTTAATACTTTATGAATTGCCCTATTTCATATGTTGATTGTGATTTATTGGGTATTGAATTTTGAAGTCCCATGAAGGGCAAAGAGGTATGATCTTGATTCTTCTTTGATCTCAATTATGCAAGGTGAAATGTACTTATGTGATAATGATGCTATAGCTAATTGTGTTGTTGTGATGTTGGTGACAAGGATCCCTCATCCATAACCCTATATCTATGAATTGGCTGTGAAGTATGCAATTATGTTATGATGTGATCATTATATGATTGAATGTAGTTTCTCATGATTATAATATGGTATCTAAAGTGAAAGGATAGTTCTCACTTGTGATCACCTATGAGCTATTATAATAAGATGTTTACTTGAATGTATAAAAGAGACTAATGTGAACTTGTATGATGTTACATGACGATTACTAAAGGGAATAATTGTTTAGCACCGAAAGGACATGTAAATGAGATGTAGGTCTCATGTTAGTAAGTCTGGCCTCCCACATGAGTTTCTTCTTGACTAGTAATGTTTGTTCCCAAGACATAAGTTGTCTCATGAGATGGAAACCTTCACTATTAGTAGTCAAGGTTTCTAGAAGAAATATCCTTGACCCTTAACTATGTGCCCACATAGGACTCTAGCTTAGTGGATCCATTTAGAATAGCTATGTACGACAGATTCCACCTTAGGCAAGTGTTAACCCTCCAATTTCGGTGTGGGGGTAGAACACCGGATTTTATGTAGCATACATGGTCTCATGTTGGTTATGGTACTTATTTCCCTTAAGTAAAATTATGAACAAGTTATCTATGTGTACTTCTATTACGGTTGTCTTAAGGTTACTACATAGTGTGAGGGAGGTCTGAGAGTTCTCTTACACATTGAACATGTGGGACCCTGTAGGATGGTTCTATTACTGTTCTATTATGATTATGATTATGATTATGTTTATGATTATGTTTATATGCTATGACTAGTTTTGTTATATGAAGCATGTTATATATATTAGAATATGTTGTGAGTATGAAATGGGTTGCTTAATGTGATATGTAGCTTTGAATAGGGCTATGGGGATTTATTCTTGGCATTGCTCAAGTTTTACTTGATTTACTTATATGTTGATATGGTTATGTTCCTCATATGTGTACATTGAATTGTTGGTAATATGTGCATAATTTTTACTAAATTGTGTCTTTTCTCATGCATTAACGATTTTATGCATAGGGATCATGCTTAGTACATGTGGTTTGTACTAACCCATAATTCTTCTCTTTTTCCCAAAAAATTGTAGGTTTGGGCCGTTGAGGTATCATTAAGTCTAAAGCAAGAAGGCTTGGACTAGACTCTCCAAGTTTTGGTATGCCATTTGTTTGAGGATGCTACCACACACTCTATCTTAGTAGTACTTGTATTATCTAGTAAACATTCATTTCTTTCATATTGTTGGATATATTAATGTAAGCCCTATGTGGAAATTATGGATTTGTATAAGGGTTTGCCTGGATTGTTTGACTTCATTTAGATGGTTGGTATGAGACAAAGTATTAGACTAAATTCCTATGTGTTATTATGATCTATTGTGAGAATCTTATGTATGCTTTCTATGTAGAGGTCTATGTAAACCTCCATACTATATAAGCAAAAGTTTTTAAATTTCCACGTTTTTGACATATGATTGTTATGAGAATGCTAAGAGGCTTGTCTTAGTCCTCGTAGAGGACGATGACGCCGGTAACGACTATGTTGTACTTTGGGTCTTTACAGGTAGATAATTTTCTTTCTCTCCAACATATCCGAAAGTTGTCCAGTGTTCTTCAGTAAAAAAATTATGTGTAGATTTTTTAATGAGGTTTTTTTATATTAGATATGACCTACTTATAGTAGAAAAAGGCCCAAAAGTAGACTGTCATGTTTTTTGAATTTTTTTTAAAAAAACTTTATTGGGTTTGAAAAAGTCTCTTTTCCTTTATTTCCTCAAAAGTTGTTCCTTATATTAATAGAAAAGGTTGTTAATACTATTTTGTTCTTTAGTAAATAAAGACAATATCAAGTACAACTATACTTTATTTTTTGAAGAAATATGTACCTTAAATTAAATATTCATCTATATTAAATAGTTGTCACTATTAAATTTACTTACCATTGAAATTAATCTACCGTAAGTTGGACAAGTTTTTTTTATATATGAAGAAATATAAAACATATTTTTTCTTGGACCATTAATAGTAGCTCTTACTCCAAATATTTTGAGGAAAACTGTTTAAATGACTATGAGAGTTCTATAATTTAATTTTGAGCGGTAAAAACAAAATACCTATATGAATTTTTTATGACTTTGATAATTAAATTATAAAGTCATGAGGTATCTATTATATTTAATAAAGAATGTTAATCAATTGTTTTGACTAGATTATTTTTTAAAATATGTGCATTAAAGTTGGTCTCGATAAATTTGTTTAAATCCTCATGTTCCTTAAGTAGTTCTTTACCTTTTACAAAAATTAGTGACATATATTGTTGCATTAAAATGGTATTAACCATATTTTCATTTTGTTCCCATTTTAGATATGGCTGAACGGGACATACTGAAATTACTCCAAGTGGGAGGACTTAAAATCGAGCAAAGGGACAAGGTAAAATAGTAAGTTTCCGTAAGACATGTTTCCGAGGGCGTGAAATCATACATATTGATATCCCAAGGGTGACACAGAATATGTCAAGGACATTAAGGATCATTCAAGGGGATAAAGAGAGAAAGTTATATAGTTTGAGTCATTGAAGATGTCCCTAGTATGCCAGCACATGATTTTATTCATTTTTTTAAAAATAAAATGGGATGAAGTGGCTGAATATAAGGAAATTTCAGATTGAGAGCCTTAGCTTAATTAGCTGACGCTCTCCGTGAACCTTGGTGTAGTAGATTGACTAAAATTTACCATGACATTTGGCCTAGTCAGCCTTTTAGGGTTTACATTTGTTGTATTGAAGACTTGTGGGAGGATTTTAGTCTTTGAATTACTTGTAAATATCATTACTTATTTGTATTTCAAGATATGAATTATGTAGTTTGTTGTTCTTTTTTCCTTCAAACAATGTTATTAGACTTATAAATCCTTGTTATGAAAGTCTTAGATGCATTAAAATACACATTGAGAAGTTAGTTTTGAATTTTGGTTAAATCTTTAATTCATAGATGATGAATGGAGGCTTACCTGTCTTTTTCATTTTACATTTAAATATGAAATCATTTTAAGAATTGATTTACTTGAATGTGTATGTCACATGCATAATTGTTAAAATTCTTGCCTAGTTATATGTCAATAACAGACCTCGCATCAAAAACCATCATTTCTGACCTAACCAATGGTGTAAAAGTTAACAGTGATAATTCTGACATCTTGAGTCGTGAAATATGGTATATACTGGAAGAGAAATGTTCTTTGGAAGGTATAAATCATGTGTTGAATCAACTAGAAGAGGGTAATACTGCACAAAAAAGAAGGAATCTTGAAGCTTACAAAGTTTGGAAAAAGGCTAACTCCACTACACGTGGAATAATAGTTAGTTCTTTGGTCGATGAACTCATACATGAATGTGAGGAATTCCCTACTGCTCATGTTATGTGGGAATATTTGCGAGGAATGTATGGGGTACGTCTGTTACTAGTCTAAAATAGTTTACTATCAAATTTGACACTTAAAAAAAATGTTATGACCAAAATATCAAATAACATCTTAGGGTGATGTCAAACGTGATAGTTCAAGTCAAGAGTGTTGACCATGTTCTTTCAGATGAGTAACAAGTTCCATGTAGTAATTCAGTCTCTTCCCAAAATTTGGGAACATTTTCAAGGTTAACTTGATCCATAATGATAACATCAAAACTTTTTTTGATGTTGCACGTCATGTTGAACTTGAAGATAAGTGTCTTGGTTTTGTTATGGCTGCTTCTAATGCCTTTTTGAAAGAGTCAAGTGGTACAAAGTCTTAATGTTTAAAGTGCAAGAAAAATTGAAAAAGAAATGGGAAAGACAAAGGGACTGTAGAAAGACCCATTAAGAAAAGAAAAAACCAAATTCCAAGAAAGGAAAATGGTATTTTGAGAAAATAGACAAGAGAAAAATGAAGTTCTACAAGTGACAAATGTTGGGGCATTTTGCTCGTGAATGTACTGAACCAAAAAAGGTAGCATTTCTAAATAACGCATCTCTTTGTGTTACATATGTTTCTCGCACTTCTTTACCGACTAAATCTTATCCTATGTGGATTGTAGACTCAACATCCACCGACCACGTGAGTCGAGATAGAGAGGCATTTGTGGAGTTTCGTTGAGTTTCACTTAAATCAAGGTGGATCTACATAGGAAATAATGCTAGGCTTGAAGTCAAAGGTATAGGAACTTGCAAAGTAGACTTGCGTGGTGGCCGTTCTTTGGTGTTGCATGATGTCCTATATACTCTAGACATTTGACAAAACTTAGAGTCTGTTATTTTAGACGTTGGTTTTGATTTGACTTTTAGACGTAATAGTGTTAGAACAACTCTCGATAATATTTTATATTGTTTTGGACTTTGTGTCATGACCCGAAATTACCCACTAGAAGTTAGGAGGAACCCTCGTTTCGTGACAGGGCGTAGTTTACCCTTTGGGGTCTTGTACAAGTCATTAACTAGCATTCATTACATAAGACATGAAAACTAGTGCGGGATTAAAACTTTTCTAGAATAAATTAATAAAAAGGAAATCTATCATAAATACTTGAGAAATCTTATCGTCACAAGCGAAACTTAAGACACTATAATATCTTAGGGACATGACCCATTACATTGAAATAAAATACATAATAAGTCTTAATCATAAAACTAGAAAACAATAGACTATGTCCTCGAATATATGATGACATACCGATTCTTGAGAGAGTGAATTCCCAAGCATCGCCTTCGGATCTTCCAAAAAGTCTTCAACCTGTACTTATAAGGTATAGAAAAGTATGGTATTATTACAAATAATATTCTAAGTATGGCGTTTGCAAAAAACATGTGAAAAGGGACATTTTAGTAAAATAACATTTCATGCAATTAAAGTAAAATATTCAAGAATATAGAAGCAAAACATCATAAGGAACATCATTTAAAACATAGATAAGATATTCCATAATTTTAAACCAAAAGGGACCATATACAGTAAGTTTCAAAACTTTACAGTAAACTCCAACCAATATTACAGTGAACAAATTTGAAATTTACAATGAAATCATTAAGGCACTCACAATGAATTATCCTATCCTAAATGAGTGAACTTCCAAGACAAGTGAAAGAGAAAGTGAACTCATTTTCCATAAGAGTTTTCCTACCTCGGGATTATCCTAAGACTCACTATGGTAATACATGAAGGAAGTATGCATATGCCTCCTTCAATACACACCAAAACAACCCTCAAGACTACCTCTTTCATCTTACTCAACTCGGAAGAAACAAGCCCCTCAACCAATGGCAAGACATTAAAAGACACCCAACAAACCACCAAAGTCTTCCCTTTTGGAATCACTACTTAGTGCAATGAGTAGATAGAGTCACATACCATCACCTACCCTAAGTAGTACGTTCTTTTAGAAAGTTTGGCGCCAAGTCTTCTCTTTCAGAAGGTCCTACCTAGTACAATGAGTAGATAGCGTCCCATACCACCACGTACCTTAAGTAGTACGTTATTTTAGAATATTTAGTTCAATCTATTCTTTTCTGGAGGTTTAGCTTAACCGACATACACCATGAGAGCTATACATGGAATCACGACATTAACCCCTATCAGATGAGGGATCTTCACTTGCCTAGAGTAAGGTCATTCTTTTTAGATTTTACATGACTTCTTCAATGGCTACACCTTGTTGAACACATATTTAAGGGATAAGGATATTGCTACTAAGTTTTCATTCTCTACTCACGAGAAGTACTCATCTCTAGAGGTACATTGGAATACAACATCACAACTCACGAAGTGTAACCACCTCTTCTCGATATCCTCTCGGTGCTAGACATAACTCCCACTGATTCCAAACACTTTAAACTATAAGAGGATAGCTAGTGAACACCACATCTACACTAACGAAGGGCATTCATCCTTCGATCTGTCTTAGAAAGCTCTTAGTATGTTTGAGGTTGCTACTAAACACTTCATCTCAACTCACGAAGAGTGTCCACCTCAAAACTCCTCTATTCACTCAATTAAACTTCATACATTCATTTAAGTGTGTGTGTGTACTTCTGAGCACATCTTTCATATAAAAATCATTTCATTAACCTTGGCTTATATATAGGATTTAGTCCTACATTTAACAATTTTAGACACTTTACATGCTTCACAAGTCATATACTTTACCCAGGCATAATCTAAGCCAAACATGCTATTCAACTTCACAAAACACAATACAAGACTCATCTTCAGGATCACTTAATTTCATATACTAGGCCTTCAAGCCACACTCACAAAACATACAAAGTAATAGCAAGTTCATCAAATAAACACCACCACTAATAAGGTGGACCATACCACTCAAAAGCAATTCATCATAAGAACTATACAATATAGGCAACTCACTATTTAACCAAGCCATCATCCACTATAATAAACTTATTTATATGTCATCATTATAAGACCCTTAGGGCAGTTTCTAAACCAAAACAATAACATAAGAAAACCAAAGTTCATACCTTATCCAAACATGCTCATTTAACCCATTTCTTAACCTAAAAGTTTGAAATATGCATTTACATGAGTTAATTAATTTTTTAACATGACAATAATCAATTCATACAAGATCAAAAAGATTTAAATCGTTATAACACTTTCACAAGAAGACCCATGCTTAAAATCAAAGATATAAGGAAAAAGAGTTTGAAAACCCTTTTTGAAATATTTTGGAAATGACTCCTTGAATGGTAAAGGGTTCCAGGATGGATACCATACCTCAAAGAGAAGTAAAACCACTAATTTTTTATGAGTACACACGTTCAAACCATCCCTTCTTTCCCTCCTTGAGTCATAACTCCAATGGTTACTTTGAGAGAGTTTTGTTTAGATAGGGAGCTTGAATATTTGAAGTTAGGGGTCTTGTCAAGGTCTAGGGTTTAAAACTAACTTAGTAACTTAAAAACACTAAAAATATCAGACTAGGGTCCCAAAATACTTGGGATGAATTTACACAAAACACCCCAAGTAGGCAGCAACGTGCAACAGCTTTAGCAGGTGCCGATCGATGACCTAAGTTACTGGGCATCGATTGATCGACAACCCGTGCTGCAGGGCGTCGTTGGCATCAGAGACTGGTTCAATGAATGGCTGAGTTTCCCATCAAGTATGGTACGACAGCCCTAAGTCGACGGGGCGTCAATGGGCCTACACCCAATAGACTGTTCCATCGTTTGGGCACTGTTTTTGGCAGTCTTGTCCAGTTCTTGGGCCCTTAATCTAGGGACCCTTGTGGGTTCTAGGTGGGTAATTCCTGGAAGTTAAACCTCTAAAATAAGTAGTCTAGGTCTTAGGAACATCCCACCTCAGTTTCAAGGAAACTGAACATGTAAAACTCACAAAAACACATCAAGACACACAAGTACAATCTAAGGCACACCTTTCGATGTCGTGAAAGTCCTTGGGCGTGTGACCTCCAAACTTAGCCAAACTTCACACACTTTCTAATAAAAATAAAGTAACACAACTTAAAACAAAATTAACTCAGGAAATACTCGCGAGACTCTAGTTCACTTTAGTTCATTTTGGGGCGTTACACTTTGTTATGACCGTTTTATCGTATAAGATTCTAATCCCTTAACTTATGAATATTATGTTGACCGTTGTGTCATGAAATTTTATTGAAGTAACAATGATGTTGATGTTGTTACATGCATGCTAGATTAGGTCATATAGGGCAAGATCGAATGAATAGGTTGGCAAAAGAAGGAAATTTAGGTTCTTTCACCAAAATTGAAATGTCAACTTGTGAAAATTGTTTTGATGGAAATTTTACATGTAAATCATTTGGAAAGGCTAAGAGAGATAAATTCCCACTTCGATTAATTCATTATTATATTTAAGGTACAATCAATCTAAGGGCAAGGTCTGTTGGTACATATTTCATTAATTTATTGATTATTTCACATGATTTAGTTATGTCTATTTGATTTATCATTAATCTGAAGCACTTGAGTGCTTTAAAAGATATTCGAATGAAGTTGAAATCAATTAGATAAAAGTATAAAATCTTTAAATACTGACTGAGGACGTGAATATTTATCAAAATAATTTAATCAATTATATACTAATAAGGGTTTTATCAGATAGTTAAATACTCCTTATACACCTCAACTAAATGGTGTAACTGAAACAAGGAGTATAACATTATTAGACATGATAAGATCAATGATGGTGCACATAAATTTGTCTATATAGTTATGGGGATATGCATTGTTAACTGTGGCTTGCATATTGAACATAGTAAATTCTAAGTCAGTGTCTTCCACTCCTTAGGATCTTTGGATTGTTTATAAAATGAACCTGAGTTATCTAGGATCATGGGGTTGTGCGGCATATATTCAACATCATTTTAGTAAATTTGGTAAACTAAGTACAAAAGAAAATAAATGTATCTTCATAAGGTACTCTGAACGCTCGCAAGGATATATGTTAATCAATGAACTGGAGGATGGAAGTATTATTGAAATTCTATCACGAGATGTCAGATTTTTAAAAAATGATTTTCCCTAAAAAGTTGAAATAGGTGAAGTTGAGCCTCTGTACGAAATGTTGAATTTAGAAGATCAAGTAATGTTTTCAAACATACTTGGTAATTCTATGGATAAAAAAATGATTCCTGGTCCGAGTGCGATTAATGAATATCAAAATCCTATAAAGGAATCCGAACATCCAATACGTAAGAGTACAAGAAAAGGTGTTTCTAAACGATCTTATGAGTTTGAGGATTATGTTTCCCTGGTATCTCTAACAGAATTGGATGAACCTTATTTTATAACTGAGGCCTTATCATGACCTGAAAGGGAAGAATGGTTAAAAGCGATGAAAGAAGAGTTAGAGTCAATGATAACAAAGAAAGTTTTGATCTAGTTGACCTTCCTAAAGAACGTTCAACTATTGGGAATAAATGGATTCTTAAAGTTAAACGTAAATTGGATAAGTCAATAGAAAGAAATAAAGTACAATTGGTTGCAAAAGGTTTTACTCAAGAAGTATAAATAGACTATGAGGAAACTTTTTCACTACCTGTGAAGTTTACATCCATACGATTACTTTTAGATATTGTTCCATGTTATGATTTACAAATACGTTCTCAATGGAGAATTAAATGAATAAATCTACATGGAACAACCACTTGGTTTCGTTGTTAAACGTCAAGAACAAAAAGTTTGTAAATTGAAAAGGTCAATTTATGACCTAAAGCAATCTTCAAGGTATAGGTATCTGGCATTTCATAAAGATGTGATGTCATTTGATTTTACCATAATTGATGAATACTACCATTGCATCTATGTGAAAAAGTCCAAATGGAATATTCGTAATTCTTTCTCGTTACGTAGATGATATTTTATTAGCTGGAAATAATTTTGAGTATGTGAAAATTGTCAAGTCATGACTATTAAAATCATTTGATATGAAAGATATGGATGAAACAAACTATATATTAGGTGTTAAGATCCAAAGATATTGTTCAAAGAAATTTTTGAGTTTATCTCAAGAAACTTATATAAAGAATATATTGGAAAATTTATAATGAATAGTTGCAAATCCGTGGATACTCTGGTAGAAAGGGGTGAAACTGTAAGCCTTGAAATGTGTCCAAATGCAGAAAAAGAAAAGGAAAACATGTCTCGAGTTCCTTATTCTAGGGTTGTCGGGAGTTTTATTATGCTATGATGTGTTCGCGCTCAGACATTTGTTATCTCATAAGTCTAGTTAGCAGATATCAATCCAATCTTAATATTGATCATTGTGAAGCAGTAGAGAGAATATGTCGTTACCTGAAGGGAACTACAAATCATACATTGCATTATAGTGTACCAGATTAATTCACAAGAGGTTATACAAATGCTAATTGGGATCGTGACTGGGATGATAAAAAATCAATGTAACAACCCGCAAGTACATCGTAGAAGTTAGAGCATCCTTGTGTCGCACCACGACAAATGAGACTTCAATAAGTCTCATCTAAGCCAATCGTATCATCATTGCATAACAAACATACTAAAATGAGTAAGAATTTACAACTTTGTTAACACACGAAGAACTCTTTACATAATCATTACACAAGCGGAAGACTTTCAATTAAAACATTAAACCTTTATAATATCTCCTTGAACTATATAATCTTTGCCGTATACAATAGTTAGGACTAAGACCATACAAGACATAAAATAAAAAAACTTAGACATAAAGTAACACGTGGATATTGTCCTCGAATCGATGAGGACTCACCAATACTTCATCTTCAACCCTTAGAAACCTATCCATCCTCCATGGCACATCAACACTTCCAATTCCCTAAACTTTAGTCAAAAAGGGAAAAGAAGGGGTTGGCACATTAGATGTACTGAGTATGGAAGCCATGCAAAAATCATACTATGAACATAAGAACAACATTTAACAACTTAGAAACACATACTAAATTATTTATGCGATTATTCACATTTTGAGGAAAACATCACAGTGACTTACTTCACTTTACAGTGAACTTCTTCACGGTTACAGTGAAGTTCCTTATCTTCACTTTACACATATTTTAGCATATAGTCCCCTCACTAAGAGCTATCCTAAGACTCACTTAAGTAAGATAAAGAGACACAACCCATACAACCTATGTAGGCACACCTAAATGATCCTTAAGACCACCCATAATGAGATATACACACTTACAAATACATCAATAACATGAACATGAGATCCTCCTACCAAAGATGATTCTAAGGTTCACTTTAGTGAGTTAAGAAGTGACCTCCCATACAATACCTTTTACACACACTTAAGAGATTCTATAGACTACCTAAGATAGAATCATTCTCACTTAATACATCAACACATAGATAATATGACATTCTCCTTCCAAAGGCTATCAAGAGACTTACTTAAGTAAATAAAAAAGATAACGTCCATGATTGACCTCTTCAAGATTACCTAAGTAATCCATAAGAATACCTAAGTTAAAATCATGTTTACACAATCAACCATTTTCCCTAACTAGAGTCATTCTTAATACTTATCTAGGTAACATAAGAAGTGACCATTCCTATGCCCCCTTCACAGCTTAAATAGACAACTCTTAACTACTTTAGAAAAGTATTTATTCATTTAACATATTTTATTAACTTAATTCATTACATTTATTAATTCATTTGAGACTCATTCATCACATAAAAACATTCAAGTAATGGTCTTGGACAAGACCTAGGGATTCCAACTAACACCTTCAAAGCCTATTATGCAATGTCCAGATAGCGTCCCATACCACTACCTAAACTCCATAGAATTTCTCTAATGCTAGTAGATATACCATATGATGAGAATAGGTAATAACCGACATATACCATGATATTAATACCTGAAATCCGAAGTTCTAACCTAATCCGATGAGGGTGTTCTACTTGCCAATGGTAGAACTTGGACATATCCCATGTCGGAACCAGGTTAAGGAATATGAAAGACATGTTTTGTATTCTAGTCTCATCCTTCAATTAGAACTACTTCCCTTACCATACTCACTCGATGATAGCCGTTGTTCTCATATAATAATTTACATTAAAGGTTCATATAAAGGGTTCCATATCAAGTTCATAATCCAATCACATTTACCCTACCAAAAAGTCCACAAGGTCTACCTTACAGTGGAGAAAAAATCTCATAATTACATTCCTAAGGATTGATATTATGTTGTTCCAGGCAATCAACCTTATGTCTATCATTCCTTTACTTGAAGGATACCATTACGACTTTCTACTTCAACATTCATATCGTTACCACTAGGTTCAAGGTTTCACATAAAGGACCCTCTTAAAATCATTCAAGGTCTCATGTCATTCATACCTACAAGACTTAGAGTCTTTAGCATCTGAAGTCAAGACATATCATATTCACATTAATACATGCATTAAGTAAGGGAAACAAATAAACCAACACAACACAAAAAATATTTCACTTTAACACATATTACATGTCATTCTTTAAGTCACTTAGGAATATCCATTATCATCTTTATGTCATCCTATACACTACCGTATTATCATCAATATAACCATCATAGACTCATAGTCAAGTAGGAACAATTATGCATCACCATCTAAGACTACACATACAAGAACATAGTCATAGTCTACATGATCTCCTAACATAAATAAACACATACTTTCACATTACATCACATCTACATAGATATGCTCATAATTCACATAAATCAACATCATAAATCATCATAATACTCTATGTAGTGCCGACAAGGCCATGATCATCATATTGCATAAAGTAACGGCGACAAGGCCACATCAATTCACTTAGCACCACCACCATGACAAGGCCACATCAATTCACTTAGCACCACCACCATTAGTGGGCCATACAAATAACAACATAATTGATTTCCAATTAACATAAAATAATGGGAATTATGGAAGCATACCACCCCTCTATTCTCAACACTTCTATCCAATGTTAAACCATCCAATTCAATACCATAAGGACCTTACCCATGGCCATGACCATGAACATGAATTCAATAAATAAAATATAATAGTCAATGAATATAGGTCAATTCAATATATAGAATTATCAATCTATGACCAATTAGACTTCAATTGAATACAACTCTTACATCATTCCATATCCCATAGAAAACTACACTAGAATTCATAAGCCTTAAGTCAATATGAGTTCAATAAGCTTAATATTCTATAGATCTAAGAATATACATTACTCAATTGATCAAATTGAAACATCCTATAAACCAATCAATCATAATCCATACATGAATCAAAATACCATAATAATCTACACTTGAATTCATTAATATCAAAACATGATCACATAACCCATATTTTAGTCAAATTGAGAAATGGTGAGGATCAAGGGTTCATAGAGAATTTCATTTTGAAAAATAAATTATAAATCAATAATATCATATCTTTATGTTTGAAAACATTTCATTCAAGAACCCAAGCCTTAGAGTAGAAATTGGACTTTTTCATCTTTTGAATTCTTTGAAAATCATCTTCAAAATTGGATATAAGGTGATAGAAAGCCTTATATGAAGAAATAACACACCTTATTATAATAATCCAATGATAATTGAAGAATAAACGCCATTAAAGATCCATCTTCAAGCTCTATCTTTACCTTGTGCTCTCATGGAAGTTTTTGAAGAAACTTCGGGAGGGAATGAATTTTTATTTAGGTGCTAGGGTTTTAATGAGAGTTTTAGGACTAAAGTACTCTTAAAATACCCTTAAAAACCCAAAATAACCGTCCTCTTATTTTATAAGACTTGGGGTGAATTTCACAAAAACCCCAAACCTTAACAGAAAATTGCCAGAAAATCACAGCACCATCGACACCCAGCATCGGCGGTCCGTGGGTGAGACCACGCCTCGTCGATGGGGTCCGTTGGTTTCTCCTGCAACTCTTAATACATTAGGACACATGTATCCATCGACTCCACCCATCGACGAGCCGTTTCCTGATCGACTGGGCGTCGTTTGGGGCAGTCGATTGCCACTGCCTGGGTTCAAGCTAGGGTCCTCCTACTAAGGGAGGAGGTGTGTCCTACATGGAACACGTAAAACTCGACGTAACATGCATAGACACCCAAGGTCGTTTCAAGGCAAACCTTTCAAATGCCATGGACGTTCTTAGACATTTGACTTCCAAACTTCACAAAACTTTACACACTGCCTTTAAATACCATAATAAATCATATAATGACCTCATCAACCCATGAAACACACGATTATGAACATAACAACATATGAGGCACATAGGTGACTTAATCGTCAAATGCCTTGGTCGTCCTATTACGTTTCACTTCCAAATCACCTAAAACTCTAGAAACTTCCTCAATACTATATTTTGATCATGTTAGGACATTATAACATCATTACAACTGTGTTAGTCTCTATCTTCACCTAAATTATTTTTGGAGGTGGTACAATCAACATCTGGTTATGCTTTCTTACTAAATGGTGGTACTATTTCATGGAAGATTAATAAGTAAACTTGCACAAACCTTTAAATCATGTAATCTAAATTTGTTGCTTGTGCATGTGATATACAAGAAGCTATTTAGTTAATGAGATTCTTTGAGCATTTGACTATTGCAAAAAATTCTAATGGTCCATGTTTCTATATTGTGATAGTCAAACGTCTATTGCATACACAACGGATCCTAAATATAACAGAAAGACCAAAAAGACTGACATGAAGTATATGTTTTTGAGAGACATAGTCGCAAATGGAGAAATAACTTTTCAATACATTCCTACACGTGAATTGATAGTTGATCCATTTATGAAGGTCATCTCCAGAATCTTGCTTGAAAAACATGTAAAGGCTCTAGGTTTACGGAAAGTATAATGATATTTCAGTATTGTAAAATGAATTGATTTTTATAATATTCTCTTCTATATATAAAACAATTGAATTTATGTTCACACGTAGTATGCATGTCATATTTTAATAGAAATTAAGTGTGTCCAACAAGTCGCATGATTGACTCTCTCACACGGGAAATCACTTCTTACGTTAAGGAACATGAAGAGATGAGTTTTACCACTGTATTATGACTTGTTCTATGGTCCATACAAATTTTTCTCTAAGAAAATTAGTCTTAAGAATATTTAAAAAGAGAAACTAGGGTTAAACATTTTGAGATGTTTAGACCAAGATTCGTGTGATGTTGGATAATTTGGATGATGAGACACATACACCAATATAAGGTGAAAACATCGTATCTCGTGTTTCATACCACGTGTGTCTAGTGATCAATGGGTCAATGAAATAATATCCCAAGCTTCTTCATTATTTGAGACACAAAAGTCTAAAATTTCACTTTACAATTAAATACCCTTTGACCTTTTGCTGTTTCTTGAAGTTTCAATCGATGTTGCTTCTTTAGCATGTTACTAATACCCATGAATGATTCACCAATGCAGTGCATGTATACGAAAGAAGTTGAATAGGAGAGGATAGATTCAAGTAGAAAGGAAACACAATAAATGAATAATAAACTTATATTCACTAGTCGACTATTTCACTAACCATATTGACATTGAGTATAGTTATGTGTCTAAGTTAAATATGAAGTCTAGTTGATTTCCTTAAGAGGATGAGGGATCAGATAAGTAATTATTGATGTAGTGAATGAAGTTTGGGGTATTATGAGTAATAGTATTCTTATATAAGTAGTGAATTCCTTACAAATATGATTGAATTTCTATGTGGGGTTTGGTAAAACTTCATGATAAACTCTTGATGCTCACAGATCACACAAACTATTGTTGTATGGATTATGTGTCTAGTTGATGTTGTATTAGCTTGGGTCTTGTCCACCATATGCGAAGTGGGAGATGTAAAATTAGGGTCTTGGGTCGCCCATGTGGACTGACTTGACCCGACCTAAGAGATTAAATTCTTATGTATTATTTTAAAAAGAAGGGAGGGAATAGTTAATAAACTGAAAATTTCCCAACCCCTATTAATTATTTTACAAAATGAAAGAGAAGGAACAATGTAACAATTACAAAAACGCAAAAAACACAAACTAGAAGAAAAGAAAAAGGAGAACTTTTTCTGTAAGAAGATAACATTTAGATTGTGAATCAATCTTTGATTCCTAGTGATTCAAAGCAAGAATTTGGATAAATCGACTTCCGATACGAATAATAAGGTACACAATTCTCTATACGAGTAATGTAGTATCATATTGGCCTAATCTAATACTTCCACAAAATAAAAATTATAACAGCGTGACTTAGAAATCAATGTAGGAAACAACAATAATAAGGTATACAATTTTGAATTATATTGATAATTAGGAAGGAATTTTAAATTATTTTTGTTCTGATTTAATATGGAATAAGATATAGAGAAAGTTAATATTATCCTAGTAACAACGTCATTACTTAAAAAGGGCTAACACTTGCTGGAAACTCTCAATGTCGATTTCAAAAGGTTCAACCCTCATATTCATATTCATATGAAAAATAAAACAAGACATGATCCAAATAAGATTCTTCTTCCTTGAGAATACATTAAAAATTAATATTTTTGATGAGGACATATCAAATACAAATGAACATCTAGTTATTCAAAATTAATTAAGGACTTGTGTTTCTAGCTATTACATCACACACTTTATGGAAATTTTACACTAAAAATTCATTTGAAAGAGAGATCATGAATTCCAATAATAGTATTACTAGTTTACATGTAAGAATAATCAACCAAATATCTTTACACTATTACTAAAAAATTTTAGTCTTAAAACAAAATGCAAAGTTATTGTTTTCCTTTTATCTGTAGATTAAAAATGACAATTCATTCTCTCTATCAACATGGTCATCATGTTTGGAATGGGTAAAACTTTCATGCACCGGCTGTATATGTAATATTTCAAAATTCCAAGATTTTTTCTTAAAGCCTAACATAGGCGTGTTGAGGTCTAGACACTATTTTTAGGACTATAATAATGAATATAAGTCATTTAGGAGGTGTAGAAATAAAAACGTCCAAGAACGTCCATGACATTTGGAAATTTGATTCAATGACGTACTAGCATGCCATAGCCTATTTGACCAGCTTTCAGGAGTCAGAAATTCATGAAAGTAGGTGGATGGGTGTATAAAATGTGTTTAAGGTGATTAATGGTTGAAACGTCTAGGTACGACTCCCCAAGTACAAACCAAGGGCCCTTGAGGAGGACCTTAGCACGTAGAAGGCAACACTACTTTGGCAGTGTGCAACCACGAAAGGGCAACGATTGTTCGTGTTTGGATCGACGGGGCGTCGATGCCAACCGTCATCCCACACTTATCCAAAATGTTGGAGTCCCCGACTTCAAAAGTGTAATACCCCAAAATGAATTACAATATAGTTTAGAGGCAGTGTGTAAAGTTTGAAGTGATTTGGAAGTCGAACGTCAAGAGACAACCAAAACGTTCGACGACTAGTCACCTATGTGTCTCATGTGTCCATGCGCGTTTATATACTGTATTTAATGAGATTATGAAGTCTTAAAATGAGTTATAATGGTGTTTAAGGATGGTATATGGATCTTCGAGAAGTTTGGAGGTCAAACGACCAAGAACGTCCAAGGCGTTTTAAAGATAGACCATAAGACACTCAATGTGTGTCTTGATTGGGCTTATCCTGTTTGGATGTGTTACGTGTATTTTTTTTGGGTGAAACTTATATGGGAGGTCTACAAATTGTTAAGGGTTGTAGTAACGATGGAAACGTTCAGGTACGATTTCTAAAGGGTCCCTCAAAATTCCCCACAAGAACGACCCAAGGCTGGTTGAAATACTGCCTTGGCAGTGTCAATCGACGGACCAAACGACGGCCAGTTGTTCAACCAAAGAATCGTTGGTGAGTTATCATCGATGGAAACCTATCTTGGACAGGTATCAACCCAAAATTTGTCTAAGGACCAATCTACGGAAGCAAAAGGATGGACAATCGATTGACCAATGGCCAGTCTATTGGGTCTGTCGATGGTAGCCTGTAACTACTGCCTTGCGTCTGTTTTATTTAAGGGGTGAATGGAAAATTCTCTTACGTCCTACCCTGAATATAATAGGTCTTTTTGGTAACTTTTGGGTGTATAAAAGGGATCAAACACGTTAAGAACCAATTCCGAATCGTTTTACACATAATTGAACTTTTTACTCCACAAATATTTTCCCTAGAAACCACCATTGTTGGTGAAGCTCAAGAACAGCTTGGAGCTTGGATTTTAATGGATGAATCATAATTTTATTGAGATTTTCAACTTGTCAAATTTATGGTGATCTTTCATCTCTAAGTTACCTTTCACTTGGAGAGTTCTTCCCAAAGTTTTCAAAGAAGATTTTATGATCAATCTTTCAATCATTCAATCTAGTCACAGGTTCTTTATAAAAAAACGTTTTAAATGGTTACATGATGATAAATTGATTTTAATATATTGGTTTGAACGTGATTTTACTCCAATTAGATGATGAACCCATGTTCCTTCCTTAAATCGATATAGCCTTGCATGAGTTTTGTGATCATGGCTTGTTAATGGTTAAATCGTGATTTTCTTACATCTAATGTAATTTACGTTAATTGATTGTGAATTGATCATGAAGGATCCATGAGGATCAATGTATGAAGAATTTAACATGACTAGTATATGATCTATGTAGTCACTGTATGGTTGGCTTTATGTCGATTGTTATAAGAACTTAGATTACATAAAGTTGCTTGTAGCCACTTTTTTAGGTTAAATAATGATGACATTATGGATAGGAATCTCTTATGATCAATGTAAAAAATGATTGACATGAATTGATCTAGTTTTTCTAATCTATCGATTCATAATACTATGTATGAGATTTGATCCATATTTTTAGATTATGTGAAGCATAATTTCTGTCAGTAATCATATAATTATCTACTGCGTAACATGTACATTATTGTTAAAATATAATTGACGATCAAGGCCTTAGAGAATCAATAGTATTGGCTAATTAGTCTATATTCTAGTGAATTAATAAGCCTAATTCCTATGTTGGAAGCTTGATCTTGATGTTCTTTAAGCATGATTTCGATATGCTAAGTATATATTTATCCAGTGACCTAGGTTGATAAGATTAATAAAATATGAGATATAATCCATGCAAATGAAATTGGGTAATAGTCTATGTTCTTCTAACTTATAGTATCTGAATATGTTGTACTAGTTGTAGCATGACCTTATTGTATCTTATACTTGATTTCACGTATGATTAAATGTATTTTTAGCTACTGCCCTATATATGAATTGTTGATAAACAAGGTTTATTAATCAATGATGATTAAAAGATGAGAAATTTGTACGAATGCTTATCACCTCTACTTTTCTATGTTAATGTAGTTGATGAAGAGTTGTACGACATTGTGTGGTATGGTACACTTATGGTGGGGATGTTTAATTTATTGTCATTATATATGTGTCGACCATGGCCTTGAAGGAAAATTGACGAACATATGAACTTGTGCTTATATGATACTATGAGAAATTTATGTCTACTTCCCTATTCTAGTTGTGATCTAGGTTGTATTACTATTGTATAAGTATGTGTATATCCATGGTAGGGTAAATTATAGGTGCTGTCATTGATGAGTTAAAAATGGTTAATAATCCCTTACCTATGTACCCCTAGATGAATGCATGAACAACACAAGTTAGGAGTCTTAAATGTAGTATGAAGTTGGTGTGTCTCCTATGCTATTATTTGTTGTGTGGTTTATGCTTGAAAGAGTATTATGGTCTAAGAGGGTGTCTGCCTCAATGTGTTGTTGATATCTATTATGTGATCATGTTGACCAATGTACAGACACACTCACTTTACATGCATGTTTCAAGTAGTATAGGTCATGGTTTCTAGATGAAAGACCATTATCATATTCACTAGTGTCTACTTTTATGCATGTTAAGATGATGTTTATTAAAGTATGATTTGTGTTTCCTAATCTAGGATTACTTGATAGATTGTAACAACCTGTTTAGTCATTTCGAGCAGTAGAATCATTTGTGATAAAAACTGACAAGGTCGGCGGATCACGCGATGGACCGTCATGGACTCCGTCGTCCCATACTTGTGAAATTTCTCCTGTGGCTCCCTTCATTACCCTCGACGACAGGTAGGACGAACCGTCATAAGTACAACAGTTCGTCAAGGATCTCCGTTCCAAAACACTTAAACTCGAAAATCTAGGTGTTGGGATCAACTCTCTGAACATCACGACGGAACTGCAGCACGGACCGTCGCAGATACGACGGACCATCGCAGATACGACGGACCGTCACAAACCTCTTTACTGAATTTGACTCTCTAAACTTTGTGACGGACCTGCAGGACGGACCATCGCAGGTACGACGGGCCATCACGAGCTGCGTAACCCCGACTGGGTCGGATTTCTGCTAAAAGTTTTTAAGGGGTGTTTTGGACTATTCATGACAAACTGTATGAAATTAGTGGGGTAAGTTTAATTATTTATTTACTTGGGGGTTAAAGGAGATAACTTTAAAATAAATAATGGGTTAGTTTTATCATAATGAATTATATGATAACTAGGGTAAAAGAAAAAGAATCTGGAGAAGGGAAAATAAAAAGAACAGAGAGAGGGAGAACGAGTGAGAGAAGAGAGAAGCGAAGAGGAAAGCAAAGGCATTGGGAAGTAGCTTACTTGATCACAATTCTTCGGTGGAGGTAGGTTATGGTTTATGCTAGTTCATAGTAAACTCTTAATAGTGATTGATATGTATTGGGTGGTATTGTAAAGTCTTCTATATGCTTAATTGTGTGGTTGCATGTGTGATTATGTAATTATGATGGATTAGAATGATGAGATTGTTGAATCTTAAACCTTAAATCCTCTCTATTAAGATGATACCTTGACATAAAAGAGACTTGATGAACTAAAACAATGAGATAAATGGATCGGAGTGTCACGTTCCGACACGGTCGCAATAGGGGATCGGGTGTCACGTTCCGACACGTAGTATTAGGGGATCGGGTGTCACGTTCCGACACGTAGTATTAGGGGATCGGGTGTCACGTTCTGACACGGTAGTATTAGGGGATCAGAGTGTCACGTTCCGACACGATAATGATAAAGAGAATGAATCCTGAATTATGTTAATATACTCAAATTCAAAGAACCTCTTTCCCAAATGAGTATGGTGTGGAGGCTTGAGTTCTCACAGGTGTGCTTGGTGTTTTTGCCAATGGTTCTTGTACTTGTTGTTGTCACCTGTTGAGTATTGTAGTTGATTTTACTTTATTATTCAGTATATATTGCTTTCAATTTTGAGTTGGCCGATGATACCTACTCAGTACGTGTTCCTTGTACTGACACGTACTTGTATTTTTCTTTTTGTTATTTGTGGAGTGCAACAAACGTGCCATCGACTTTGACTTGTCCGCAACTCTAGCCAGTCTCCAGTATATCAGATTTTAGGGTGAGCTACTGTTCCTAGATCGGACTGGATTCTCTCCTTCACGTCTTGATGTCTTGAAGTTCGGACATGGACCATCTCTTTTGCTTATTTTAGCTTCTTAAATACTCTTAGATTTAGAAATTTGAGGATATATGTTCTTGGTGTGATGACTTCCAGATTTTGGGGATGATAGTTGATAAACTTTAGAAACTTATTTACTGGTTATATTAATAATATTTTGGTTCTTCCGCATTATATTTTGTTCATTATGGTTGAATTGTTGGTAAATAGTGGGGTTTAGATTTGTTGGTTCGCTCACATAGTAGGATAAGTGTGGGTGCCACTCGCGGCTCGTTTTGGGTCGTGACAAACTTGGTATCAGAGCATTAGGTTAGTTGGTCTCATCACACAAGAACGAGTCTAGTAAAGTCTTAAGGAACGGTAGTGGGACGCCCTTACTTTTCTTTGAGAGGCTATAGGACTTTAGGAAAATTCCATTCTTTCTTTCTTTCGTGCTATTACTTGGATCCAATTGGTATATAGGTGATACAAATTGGTATCTGACATCCTCACTCTATTTCGCAGATGGTTAGAACTAGAGAAACAACTGTTCCAACACCAACACCATCAATACAGGGTGCGTCTGAGCCAGCCACTGGGGCTGTAGCTCGAGGAGGAGCAGTGGCAAGAGACCTTGGTAGAGGTCGCGGGAGGACGTCCTCTAGAGGTAGAGGAAAAACACGTTGTCCAGCTAATACTAGGGCGGTGACTCCTCCACCGACTGATGAGGTAGTAAGAGAGGGTGAGGAAGGGGAAAATTAGCAAGTGCAAGATGAGGAATTACCACCACAACCTACCCCAGAGATGAATAATCAGGTTCTTACTTATCTTAGTGGGTTATCTGATCAAGGCCAGGCACCTCCAGTGTTTTCTGCACCAGCACCTCTGGTTCCGGGAGTACAACATGCAGTTGTTGTGGCTCCCTGCATCGATGCCTCATTGGAAGTAGACACGTTTCCTCGGTTGATTACAAGGCCTATAATGACGAGTGATCAGCATGAACTTTTCACAAAATTCTTGAATTTGAAACCTCCAGTCTTTAAGGGTGCTAAATCTGAGGATGCCTATGATTTTCTGGTTGATTGTCATGAGCTGCTACATAAGATGGACATAGTAGAACGCTTCGGTGTTGAGTTTGTGACCTATCAGTTTCAGGGGAATGCCAAAATGTGGTGGCGGTCGTATGTTGAGTGTCAACCAGCACAGGCACCACCTATGACTTGGGCATCATTCTCTAGTTTATTTATGGAGAAGTATATACCTCGAACTTTGAGGGATAGGAGGAGCGACGAGTTCCTGAGCCTAGAGCACTGAAGGATGTCTGTTACTGCTTATGAGGCCAAATTTCGTGCACTATCCAGGTATGCCACCCAGCTTTGCTTCAGTCCACAAGAGCGGATTCGCCGTTTTGTGAAAGGATTGAGGTCAGATTTGCAGATCCCAGCCTTACAGGTAGCTGCTGCAGCAAAATCCTTTCAGGAAGTGGTAGATTTTGTGATAGAGGTGGAGGGAGTGAAGCCAGACGACTTCACCATGGCATCGACATCTAAGAAGTTTTGTAAGGGAGGTGAGTTTAGTGGTTCTTACTCCAGAGGGTAGAGTTCAGGAGGTTACCCAACCCGACCTATTCAGTCTTCACTGCAGCTGTAGCTGGGGGTCCATCGCAGACCAGTCAACATTTCTCTGAGTTTGGAGGTTATCCCCAGACTTCGTCATTCTTGTAGAGACCTATGCTTGACTCTAGAGATTGTTATGGATGTGGGGAGACTGGACATATTAGGAGATATTGTCCAAAACAGAGTTACAGACCCCCAATTGTTAGAAGTAGAGGTGGTCATGGGAGAGGCCGTCATTCTGAAGGACGTGCTGGACAAGGTAATGGTGGTCACCAAATCAGCCGGGGTGGCAGGCAAGCTGGAGCTCTGCGGCTGGAGGGTAGGCAATGGGCGGAGAGCGGGTGATAGGGCCCATTGTTATTCTATCCCCGGGAGGTCTGAAGCAGAGACATCTGATGTTGTTATCACAGGTAATCTTTTGGTTTGTTATTGCATGGCTTCTGTATTATTTGATCCTGGATCCACATTTTCATATGTATCTTCCTCATTTGCTGCTGGTCTTGATTTACATTGTGAATTGCTTGACATGCCTATTCGTGTCTCTACTCCTGTGGGTGAGTCTTTGATAGTTGAGAAGGTGTATAGGTCTTGTCTTGTGACTTTTGTGGGGAGCAATACTCATGTAGACTTGATTATTCTAGAAATGGTTGATTTCGATGTAAATCTGGGTATGACTTGGCTTTCTCCAAATTTTGCAATCTTAGATTGTAATGCTAAAACTGTAACATTGGCCAAACCAGGGACAGATCCTCTAGTGTGGGAGGGTGACTACACTTCCACTCCAGTTCATATCATCTCCTTTATTCGTGCTAAGAGAATGGTTAGTTAGGGTTGTTTAGCTTTCTTGGCACATCTCAGGGATGATACTTCCCAAGTACCTTTGATTGAGTCTGTCTCGATAGTTCGTGAGTTTCTGGATGTGTTTCCTCCAGACCTTCCTGGTATGCCACCGGATAGGGATATTGATTTTTGCATTGATCTAGAGCCGGGTACTCTCCCCATTTACATACTTCCTTATAGAATGGCTCCCGCTGAATTAAGGGAGTTAAAGGCACAACTTCAAGAGTTGTTAGGTAAAGGTTTTATTAGACCAAGTGCATCCCCTTGGGGTGCTCCTGTTTTATTTGTGAAAAAGAAGGATGGAAGTTTTCGAATGTGCATAGACTACAGGAAACTGAATAAGGTAACTATTCAGAACAAGTATCCTCTTCCTTGCATTGACGATTTGTTCGATCAGTTACAAGGTGCTTGTACCTTCTCAAAAATCGATTTGAGATCTGGTTATCATCAATTGAAAATACGGGCAACGGATGTGCCAAAGACTGTTTTCGGACCAGGTCTGGGCATTATGAATTCTTAGTAATGTCTTTTGGGCTTACAAATGCCCCTGCTGCTTTCATGAGCCTGATGAACAGGATTTTTAAGCCATATCTGGATCTCTTTGTCATTGTGTTCATTGATGATATACTGATATATTCAAAGAGCAGGAAAGAACATGCGGAGCATTTGAGAATTGTATTGGAAGTGTTGAGGGAGAAAAGGCTTTATGCAAAATTCTCCAAGTGTGAGTTTTGGATAGATTCAGTGTCCTTCTTGGGGCACGTAGTTTCTAAGGATGGAGTGATGGTGGATCCTTCTAAGATTGAAGCAGTGAAGAGTTGGGTAAGACCTACTAATGTTACAGAGGTAAGGATCTTTGTTGGTTTAGCTAGCTACTACCGTCGATTTGTCAAGGGATTTTCTTCTGTTGCTTCCCAATTGACATATTTGACTAAGCAGAATGTTCCATTTGTATGGTCGGACGAATGTGAAGAAAGCTTCCAGAACCTCAAGACCTTGTTGACTCTTTCGCACCAATTACCACCGCCAAAGTGGAAGGTAAGAATTTCATTGTTTATTGTGATGCATCCTATTCTGGTTTGGGTGCAGTGCTAATGCAGGAGAAGAATGTAATTTCTTATGCTTCGAGGCAACTAAAGGTGCATGAACGTAACTATCCGACCCATGATTTGGAGTTGGATGCAGTAGTGTTTTCATTAAAGCAATGGAGACATTATCTATATGGGGTTAAGTGTGAAGTCTATACAGATCATCGTAGTTTACAGTATGTCTTTACTCATAAAGATTTTAATTTGAGACAGAGGAGGTGGATGGAACTACTGAAGGACTATGATATTACTATCTTGTATCATCCAAGAAAAGCTAATGTTGTGGCAGATGCTTTAAGTAGAAAAACAGGGAGCATGGGAAGTTTAGCCCACATATAGATTTCTAGACGCCCATTGGCTAGAGAGGTTCAGACTTTGGCTAATGACCTCATGAGGCTGGAAGTACTAGAGAAAGGAGGATTTTTGGCCTGCGTGGAGGCAAGATCTTCTTTTCTTGACAATATCAAGAGAAGACAGTTTGTTGATGAGAAGCTGAGTCGAATTTGGGAGATGGTATTACGAGGAGAGGCTAAAGAGTCAATAATTGATGAGGAAGGCGTTTTGAGAATTAAGGGGAGGGTATGTGTGCCCCGTGTTGATGATTTGATTCACACTATTCCTACAGAGGCTCATAGTTCAAGGTATTCTATACATCCTGGTGCAACCAAGATGTATCGTGACTTAAAGCAACATTTCTGGTGGAGTAGGATGAAGCGTGACATTGTTGATTTTGTTGCCCAATGCCCGAATTGTCAGCAGGTAAAGTATGAACACCAGAGGCTCGGAGGAACACTTCAGAAAATGCCCATTCCTGAATGGAAATGGGAAAGAATTGCAATGGATTTTGTGGTTGGTCTTCCAAAGACATTGGGTAAGTTTGATTCTATTTGGATAATTGTTGACAGATTAACTAAGTCTGCTCACTTCATTCCGTTTAAGGTGACTTACAATGCAGAGAAGTTAGCCAGACTCTATATCTCAGAAATTGTTCGATTGCATGGAGTTCCACTTTCCATCATATCAGATAGAGGTACGCAATTTAGTTCTATGTTTTGGAGAAAATTGCATGCTGAATTAGGTACTAGGTTGGCTCTTAGTACTGCATTTCACCCTCAGACCGATGGTCGGTCTGAGCGAACGATTCAGGTTTTGGAGGATATGCTTCGTGCATATGTGATAGAATTTGGAGGTCATTGGGATAACTTCTTACTCTTAGCAGAGTTCTCATACAATAATAGCTATCACTCAAGTATTGATATGGCCCCATTCGAGGCATTGTATGGGAGGAGATGTAGGTCTCCCATTGGTTGGTTTGATGCATTCGAGGCAAGGCACTGGGTTACTGATCTTCTGAGGGAATCATTAGAGAAAGTGAAATTTATTCAAGAAAAGCTTTTAGCAGCTCAAAGTAGGCAGAAGGAATATGCAGATCGAAAGGTTAGAGACTTGGATTTCATGGAGGGCGAACAAGTCTTGCTGAAGGTTTCACCCATCAAGGGTGTGATGCGGTTTGGTAAGCGAGGTAAGCTTAGTCCAATGTATATTTGTTCATTTGAAGTTCTGAAGTGCGTGGGGGAGGTGGCTTATGAATTGGCATTGCCTCCAGGACTCTCAGGAGTGCACCCGGTATTTCATGTGTCTATGCTGAAAAAATACCATGGTGATGGAAACTACATTATTCGTTAGGATTCAGCTCTTCTTGATGAGAATCTGTCTTATGAGGAGGAGCCGGTGGCTATTTTAGCTAGAGAAGTCCGCAAGTTGAGATCAAGGGAAATTGCGTCCATCAAAGTTCAGTGGAAGAATCAGCCAGTTGAAGAGTCCACTTGGGAGAAGGAGGCTGATATGCAAGAAAGATATCCACATCTTTTTACAGATCCAGGTACTCTTTCTCGCCCTTGTTGTTCTTCTTGTGATCGTTCGAGGACGAACGATGGGTAAATTGGTGTCTATTGTTACAACATGTTTAGTCATTTCGAGGAGTAGAATCATTTGTGATAAGAACTGACTGGGTCGGCCGATCACGCGACGGACCGTCATGGACTCCGTCGTCCCATACTTGTGAAATTTCTCCTGTGGCTCCCTTCATTACCCTCGACGACAGGTAGGACGAACCGTCATAAGTACAACGGTTCGTCAAGGATCTCCGTTCCAAAACAGTTAAACTCAAAAATCTGGGTGCTGGGATCAACTCTCTGAACTTCACGAGGGAACTGCAGCACGGACTGTCGCAGATACGACGGACCGTCACAAACCTCTTTACTGAATTTGACTCTCTGAACTTTGTGACGGACCTGCAGGACGGGCCGTCGGAGGTACGACGGGCCGTCACGAGCTGCGTAACCCCGACTGGGTCGGATTTCTGCTAAACGTTTTTAAGGGGTGTTTAGGACTATTCATGACAAACTGTATGAAATTAGTGGGGTAAGTTTAATAATTTATTTACTTGGGGGTTAAAGGAGATTACTTTAAAATAAATAATGGGTTACTTTTATCATAATGAATTATATGATAACTAGGGTAAAAGAAAAAGAATCTGGAGAAGGGAAAATAAAAAGAACAGAGAGAGGGAGAACGAGCGAGAAAAGAGAGAAGCGAAGAGGAAAGCAAAGGCATTGGGAAGTAGCTTACTTGATCACGATTCTTCGGTGGAGGTAGGTTATGGTTTATGCTAGTTCATAGTAAACATTTAATAGTGATTGATATGTATTGGGTGGTATTGTAAAGTCTTCTATATGCTTAATTGTGTGGTTGCATGTGTGATTATGTAATTATGATGGATTAGAATGATGAGATTGTTGCATCTTAAACCTTAAATCCTCTCTATTAAGATGATGCCTCGACATAAAAGAGACTTGATGAACTAAAACAATGAGATAAATGGATCGGAGTGTCACGTTCCGACATGGTAGCAATAGGGGATCGGGTGGCACGTTCGGACACGTAGTATTAGGGGATCGGGTGTCACATTCCGACACGTAGTATTAGGGGATCAGGTGTCACGTTCCGACCCGTAGTATTAGGGGATCGGGTGTCTCGTTCTGACACGGTAGTATTAGGGGATCGCAGTGTCACGTTCCGACACGATAATGATAAAGAGAATGAATCCTGAATTATGTTAAAATACTCAAATTCAAAGAACCTATTTCCCAAATGAGTATGGTGTGGAGGCTTGAGTTCTCACAGGTTTTCTTGGTGTTGTTACCAATGGTTCTTGTACTTGTTGTTGTCACCTGTTGAGTATTATAGTTGATTTTTATTTTATTATTCAGTATATATTGCTTTCTATTTTGAGTTGGCCGATGATACCTACTCAGTAAGTGTTCCTTGTACTGACCCCTACTTGTATTTTTCTTTTTGTTATTTGTGGAGTGCAGCAAACGTGCCATCGACTTCGACTCGTCCGCAACTCTAGCCAGTCTCCAGTATATCAGATTTCAGGGTGAGCTACTGTTCTTAGCTCGGACTGGATTCTCTCCTAGACGTCTTGATGTCTTGAAGTTCGGACATGGACCATCTCTTTTACTTATTTTAGCTTCGTAAATACTCTTAGATTTAGAAATTTGAGGATAGATGTTCTTGGTGTGATGACTTCAAGATTTTGGGGATGATAGTTGATAAACTTTAGAAGCTTATTTACTGGTTATATTAATAAGATTTTGAGTCTTCTGCATTATATTTTGTTCATTATGGTTGAAATGTTGGTAAATGGTGGGGTTTAGATTTGTTGGTTCGCTCACATAGTAGGACAAGTGTGGGTGCCACTCGCGGCTCGTTTTGGGTCGTGACATAGATGTACTAGTATGGGTAAGGGTATAAGACTTTTCCTATGCATTGAACATGTGTACCTTGATAGGACATTTCTAGTTTTGGTTTCTATATGTATGAATATGAATGTATGAACATGTTTGACTTAATGTGTTATGTGAAATGTTTGCTTACATATATGTATACACATACACGTGAAACATGATCTAGTCAATAAAAGAGCCTTGAAAGGTGCGCTCAAGTGTATCGTAACCTACATAAGTGGTAATACATATGCTATTTACATGTGAAAGGATTTTCTCACATGATATAGGTTGATGAAAGGACTTCTCATATATAACCTATGAGCTAAGAATATGGGGAGTGAATCTCCTAAGCCTATCTTTTATAAAGTAATCTTAATGAAGGCTTTTCAAAAAAGAGAACTTATTTTAGCACCGAGTGAACTTGAATATGAGTGTGTGTCCCTTCCTGATGTGGGAAGGTAGGTCACCATAAATATCATGAGGTGGATGACCCCAATGCCTCAATAGGCATATATATGGTTTCCATAAGTGAATAACCATAGTTCCATCTCTTGGCATAAAGAGGGTTTTCACATGTACCTCCAAGTTTCATAACTATGCGTACCACATAGGATCTAGCAATGTGATATCACTTAGTATGCTAGATTTTGTTAATGATCTACCTTGGCTAGGTAAGAACACCTTCCATTGGATTAAGGCTCTACAACACCAAATTCCATGTTTAGAACCCATGGTCTTAGTGTCGGTTAAGGCTATACTTTCCCTAAACTAAAATGGACAGTGTAAGTATATGAATAGGATCCTAACTAGGAGGACTTAATTTAAGTTACTTAGGATAGGTGGAAGTAATGAACCCATCTAGACATTGAACAAGTAGCTCCTTAGGAAGTCCTAGCAAGGTGACCTAATATGTATGATTATATTTATGTCCATATGCATGACTTTGTAGTTTTGGTCAAATTGTTATGAATTTGTGAATGGTATGAATATATATGATGTGGTCCTATCCTTATATGTATGGTTGTCTAAATGACAATATGATGAAGGTCTTGAATTTACGTGAATGAAGTTGTCTTCACTTACTTGTTTATGCATGAATTGAATGTTAAGGTTTGTGGTCTCACGAAGGGTTTACTAAGCATGTGTGGGATTATGGGGATTCACATGTGCATTGCACTAGAAGACTAACATTTGGGTCATGAACAAGGTCTAATGATAATGTATGTGAAGTGAAGTAATTATAGGTGTTAGTTGATGTAGCTTACTGTAGTGTTCTAAGGCCTTAACCTAAATGTGTCTTTGATATATTATGCTTATATGATGATATGTTTTGGCTTATGTAGGTTATATATGTCTCTTTGTGGCCTTAAGATGATTCATTGCACCAAGTATCACTAGAGGGTTACTTTGGAGGTTAATGAATAAAAGGGAAGACAATTCACTGTTAAGGGAAAGCTAGTTCACTGTAATGTGACTTAAGCATGTCACAAATTCTATAAGTGATCTTATGAAATAATTGCCTTTGAATACGTTTATATGAAGTATGTGAATGATATAAATGTTATTGTCTAATGGTTTGGTCAAGGTATACTCAAATAAAGGCATGAAATATGATTTCAAGAAAATGTCCCTTTTAAATGCTTGTTTATTCATGGTTGCAATAATTAGTGCATTCTTGTACTAATCCCATTCTTCTCTATTTTTACTTGTAGTTTGTGGATGCTTAAACGATGTCTTGAATTGTGAAGAGTTTGATAGGTGATTCCTAAGCTCAATGAAAGGAATCCTTATGTTCAAGGATATGCTACTTATGTTATAACTGTAAAGTGTTTAAATATTGTATAGTTATTTAATGTGTCTTAAGGTCCGTGTTGCTAATGTACCTCCAAATTTGTTCAGTTTAACATGAAAAAGAGACTTAGGGTCTAAATATGTATTATGACCTATAATTTATATGTATATATATATATGTATATATATATATATATATATATATATATATATATATATATATATATATATATATATATATATATATATATATATATATATATATATATATATATATATATATATATATATATATATATATATATATATATATATATATATATATATATATGAAGTTATGTTTCTAGTATATGAGGTGTTATGAAATGTTAAAAATATTCTGCTAAATTTACTATGTCAATGTGATGAATGATAACTATTGCATTGTATAAAACCACAGAGAGGTCAAGTATGCCATGTTACTTCTAGAGGCTGCTCCCCGGATGTGACAAACGTGATATCAGAGCATGAGGTTTTTTAAAGTGATTTGGGGTCCAAGAAGTCTCATATTGCTACATCTAGTAGAGTTTTTTTATCATTGGTTGTGAGTCGCAACATATCAAATGGTACGAGAGGCTTTAGGACGATTGAGATTCCCTTCTTCAACATTTTCATATTGTGCGATAGAACTTATCGCTATAAGATCTCTCTCTTGTGTTTACTTGTCCGGTAATCTCTTAGATGTGATTGATTCGATGAGATTGTTCTCTATGCTTGAGGGAGAAAAGGTGAGTTTAAATGCTTATCTTTGTTTTATGGTTGTACGAGTATGCGTGAAGGTGAATTTTGGTATGTTTTGATGATGTGATGCCATTTATGACTAAGTATGAGATTTATGGGAAATAACATGTTATATTGGGAAATATATTTCATGATATAGTTAAAGCATGTTAGAAATTATTATGGTTGACATGAGTTTTTTTTAAAAAAAATGTGTTACTATATGGTTTTGTATGATGCTAGCCTTATGATATGATTTGAACTTTAAATGCTTAGTGACTACCTATGGAAGAATGCTACCCTAGCATTTTGTACTTAAACGTGTTCAATGATTCCCATTGTTTACATGTGGTCTTCGATAAGTTGCCTAGTATGGATTGGAGTCCTTTGTATAGACTTGACCCAAGGTGTGCTGATAGTATGCTTGCCTAGGTTAATTTTTGTAACTCATATTGTCATGTTTTTCCAATCAATTTCCTAAGTTTCGCATTTTTGGAATGTTGAAGCATGTTCACTGTAATGCTTGACAACTTACTGTAATATTTTTTGGAAATCAACTATATTGTTCTTTAATTTGAAGTTGTTAAAATGTGTATAGAAATGATGCATATAAACATGATAATGAATGTAAAAAGGACATTTGCTATTTAGAATGAAGAACGAGAGTCTTATGGCATGATGAGTTGTAGAATTATTTTTAACCTCTTATTGTGCTATGAGTCCCTTGATGTTATGGAAATGATGTTTCCCATAGAATTCACGGTACTATTCTTGTCTTTGTAGGGTGATGATGGGGTTTGATTGACCTAGTAGTTACCTTAAATTAATATTGAAAGAAAAAAAGTGTCCTTAAGACTAAGTCACCTTGTTGTCTTCCCCTAATGATTTATGGCATAGGTGATAAGGTTTAGAATAGCTTAGTGTGCCTATGTTGACTTACTGTAAATTACTTCTAAGGTTGTAATCACTTTTAAGTGATGAAAATGAAGGTTGTTTAGTTAAAATCCTCTTAAGGTTTGGTTAAGTTGCTTTTAAATGGGTCTATCCTAAATGGGGGATGGTGATGGAGTTGTAAGGTTGTAGATAATTCTTCCTTGTCTTTCTACTTAAACTTGAATCTAATGAATTTTTAGTAAGCTTGTTCAGGAATAAACTTTTACATAAAGTATAAATTGCATGACTTTTATATGTTTGGTATGCATTGAGTGACATTACCTTAAATATATTGTGAAGATTCAAAAGTGCATGAAAGAAAAATGTTGATAAACTCCATGTTAACTTATATTAATTTGCATGTTGATATGCTTGTTCTGCACTTGACTTCATTATATAAGAAAAGAAACATGGTAATAATCAATTGTGAGGTGAAATTTTTAGCCTTATAATGAAAATTTGAGTCTCTTTAAAATGTAATATTTCGAGTCTCTTGAAAACTATGTGACTTTTATTATTTAAAATGCACAATTGTAGGCTCATTCTTGAAAGTGAAAGCATTTTTAGCTAGTGCTCATGGGTGTGCCTATGATTTGTGTTATTTTTCTAAAATGATGCTTACTATAAAGGTGAGTACTATGTTAGAAATTGGAATTTTGTGAAATTACTTCCTAATTGATGTGATGTACTTGGTGTGACTCACCATTTAGACTTCACTAGGAAGAAGACATGATCATACCTTGATTCCAAAGTTTAGAATTTCTCATTTTAAGAGTAAATTGGCCTTATAATTTGCTTATGTGTGAACTCATGATACATGTAAGTGTGTTTAGGAGAAGGAAATTCCTCCATGTACACCACTAAGAATGGTATGGTTGAGTATGACCTTCATGGTACTAAGTCTAACTAATGAAGATCTTTGTTGATTCAATTAACTCAAGTTTGTGTGCATCAAAGTATGAGTGCTTAATTGCTTCTTGAGTGTCGTTTAAAGCTTCCTAAGTGTCACTTAATTAATAGTTGCAAAATGAGCTCCAAATGAATTGAAGTGTAATGACCATGTTATGATTAGGAGAAGGATGTTCCTCCAATAAACATGATAAGAGACTTTGTGTTTGATGCATAAACGAGTGAGTGAGTAATGGTTTTACTAGCTTGTGTGCATTGAGTTTTAAATGGATTTGATGATATTATAAATGTTATGAACTTCTCCATGATGCATTGAAGTCCTTGTTGTGATTAAAGAGCCCGAAGTGTCATTCGAGGATGAATGTTCCTAAGTGGGGGATATTGTAAGACCCCAAAATGAGTTAGAGTGTCGAGAGAATAACATGTTTGTATAAGTTTATAAGGTCCTAAAATTAATTATAATATGGTTTAGAAACAGTGAGTAAAGTTTGAAGTGATTTGGAAGTCAAACGTCAAGGGACGACCAAAACGTTCTACGACTAGTCACCTATGTACCTCATGTGTCCATGCGTGTTCATATACTGTATTATATGAGCTTACGAAGTTTTAAATTATTTATAATGATATTTGAATATAGTATATGGAGTTTCGAGAAGTTTGGAGGTCAAACGAACAAGAACATCCAAGGCTTGAAAGATAGCCCTTAAGAAGCTCAATGTGTGTCTTGATGGGGTTTAGCCTGTTTGGATGTGTTACGTGTGATTGTTTTCGGTGAAAATTACTTGGGAGGTATAAAACTTGTTAAGGGTTGTATTTACATTGTAAACATCCGGGTACGACTTCTAAAGGGCCATGAAAAAGGCCCCACAACAAGGACCCAAGGCTGGCCGAGACACTGCCTTGGCAGTGTCAATCGATAGACCAAATGACGGCCAATTTCTCAAACAACGGGCCTTTGGTGCGGTATCATCGATGTAAAATTATCTTGGGATGATATCAACCCAAAATTTAGCTAAGGACCAATCGACAGCAGCAAAAGGACGGCTAGTCGATTGACCAACGGCCAGTCGATTGGGTCCGTCGATGGTAGTTTGTATTTGGTGCCTTGCGTCTGTTTTATTTAAGGGGTGAATGTTAAATTCACCCCATGTAATAACCTGAGTCTAATAGGTTTATTTATATACTTTTGGGGGTATATAAATGATCAAACACGTGAAGAATTCATTCCAAATCCTTTCCCTCGAAATTGAACTTTTCCCTCCAAAAATATTCTTCCTAGAAACCACCACTGTTGGTGAAGCTCAAGAACATGTTTTATCTTGTATTTCTATGGATGAATAATCAAGTTTTAGAGGTTTTCAACTATGTAAAGGTATGGTGATCCTTCATCTCTAAGTAAACTTTCACTTGGAGAGTTCGTCCCAAAGTTTTTGAAGAAAATTTTATGATCAATCTTTCAATATAACCATGGGTTCTTTATAAAAAATGTTTTAAATGGTTAAATCATGATGAATTTATTCTAATATATTGGTCTTAAAGTTTAATCCAATTGCATGATGAACCCTTGTTCCTTCCTTAAATCGATTAAGCCTTGCATGGGCTTTGTGATCATGACTTCTTAATGGTTAAATTGTGATTTTCTCGCGTTGAATTGTCTCTATTTACTGTATTTTACGTTAACTGATTGTGAATTGATGATGAATGATCCATGAGGATCAATGTATAATGAATTCAACATGACTAGTATATGATCTATGTATTCACTGTAAGGTTTGCTTTATGTCGATTGTTATAAGACCTTGGATAACGTTATGTTGCTTGTAGACACTGTTTTAGGTTATATAATGATTGAATTATAGATAGGAATCTTGTATGATCAAAGTAAAGAATGATTGGCATGAGTTGATCTATTTCTTCTAATTTATTGATAGATAATACTATGTATATGATGTGATCAATATTTTTAGTTTTAATGTGAAGCATGATTTCTTTGAGTAATGATCTAATTAGATACATCCTAACACGTACATTACTGTTAATATATGATTGATAATCAAGGCCTTAGAGAATCAATAGTACTGGCTAATTCCTCTATATTCTAGTGAATTAGTAAGCCTAATGCTTATGTTGGAAGCTTGCTCTTGAAGTGCTTTAAGCGTGATTTCGATATGCTAATTATATATTTAGCCAATTACATAGGTTGATAAGATTAATAAAATATGACATATAATTCATGCAAGTGAAATTGGGTAATGGTCTATGTTCATCTAACTTCTAGTATGTTAATGTATTGTACTAGTTGTAGTATGACCTTATTGTAGCTTATACTTGACTTCATGTATGATTAAATGTATTTTTAGATACTGCCCTAGTATGAATTGTTTATAAATAAGGTGTATTGATCAATGATGATCAAAGGATGAGAAATTGGTAAGAATGCTTATCTCCTCTACTTTTCAATGTTAATGTAGTTGATGAAGTCTTGTATGGAATTGTGTGGTATGGTCCACTTATGGAGGCGGTGTTACTTTATTTTTGTTATATATGTGTTGACCATGGATTTGAAGGCAAATTGACGAACATATTAACATGTGCTTATGATGATACTATGAGAAGTTTATGTAATGACCCAAGAAGAACTGAGGTGAACTAGAGACTCTTGAGTGATGCTTGAGTTAATTTTTTTTAAAAATGAGTTACATTAGTGTTCTTAGGCAGTGTGTAAAGGTTGGTTAAGATTGGAGGTCAAACGTCCAAGAACGTCCATGACGTTCGGAAGGTACGCCTTTGATAGCGCATGTGTGTCTTGAGGTGTGGGGATGAGTTTTATGTGTTCGTTTCGCTTGAAACTTGCGTGGGATATTACTGAAACCTATATGACTTTTTTTAGGAGCTTAACGTTTGGTTACGACCCCACCTAGGACCCACAAGGGTCCCTTGAGAAAGGGCCAAAGTCTTGGACAAAAACTGCCTTGGCAGTGTCCACCAACGAAGGCAACGACGGCCAGTGGTCCAAACAACGGCCCGTCGTCTTGCTCCGTCGGTTGGACAAAAAATATTGGTTAATAAGGATCCATGTGGCGCTAAGTGTAAACCCACGATTCCCCACCAACGGTCCGTTGATGCACAGACGCTCCGTTGGTTAGGTCTCTTCTGTGAGGGGTTCAAACAATGTAAATTTTCTTCCAAGGCTTGGGGTGTTTGGTAAATTCAACTCAAGTATTTTGGACCCTAGGAAGTTAGTTTTAGTGTTTATTATCTATATTAAGGTGTTATAAACCCTAATACCTAATATTAGACCCCTTCATAAAAACGAAAACCCCTCTCTCTTAGAATTTTCTCTCAAGTCTCCATGGAATCTTCAAGTCAAGAAATGCTAGGAGGGATGTTTATGGTTGTTTCTTCATCAAAAATCATTTCTATTTCTTCAATGTGAGGTATGGTATCCATACTTGAACTCTCTAACATTGAAGGAGTCACTTCAAATTAATTTTCAAAAGGGGTTTTGAACCCTATTTCCACTATCTTCAATTCTAAATGTGGGTCTTGCATGAAAAAGTTTCTAATGAATTAATAATGGTATTTATAATGTTAGTTGATGATTTTAAGGTTAAAACTTCAATGAAATCATGTTAAAGCTTTTCATCTAATGTTGGATTAAGAAATGGGTTAAATAAGCATGAAATGGTAGTCTTTGATCTTAGGTTTCTTATTGTTGTTATTGTTGTTTATCTACTTCCCAAAGCGATTTATTATTGAGAAATATTGAGAAAGGTTATAAGTGATGCAAGATTGAATTACAGAGTAAGTTGTTTAGTTTCAATTTTAAATGGTCTTTAGGGGTATAGTCCACCTTCTTGGTGCGGTGTTTATTTGATTGTATGAATGTGAAGTTACTCTTTAATTGTGAATGAGGCCATGAAATTTTGTTATGTGAAGTAAGACAAAAATGATGCTATTATTTTTAATTGTGCCTTATGAAGCTATTTCGTGAAATATGGTAGAGAATATGCTTAACTGAAGTTATTTTTGTTACGTGTTTTGTGAAGCTCGTAATAAGAAGTATGTTAAGGATTATGTCTATGATGACTTATATGATTATGTAAAGCATGTTATAGTGAGTGATGTTATGAAAGGAGGTCTAAGCATGTATAAAATGAAATGTATATGAAATGATGTTTAGGTGCAAGGTGTGCTCACATGTACACACACTAACACTTAAAAGAGTCTATGAAGATAAGTTGAGTAAAAAGGGGAGTCTTGGGGTGGACACTCTTCGTGAGTTGGGATGAAGTGTCTAGTAGCAACCTCACTATTCCTAAGGAGCTTTCTAAGATAGCTTGGAGGATGAATGCCCTTCGTGAGTTGAGATGTGGTATTCACTAGTTAGTATTAACCTATAGATTGTAATGTATAGAATCCGTGGGGATTTATGCCAAAAACCGAGGGGATATTAAGGAGAGGTGGATTAAACTTCGTGAGTTGAGATGTTGTATTCCAATGTAGATCTTGAGATGAGTACTCATCGTTAGTAGAGAATGAGTTACTTAGTATCAATCTCCTTATCCCTTAACTATGCGCCCGCATAGGTGTTGCTATTGGGAAAGCCATGTAAAAGCTAAAAACAATGACGTTACTCTAGCCAAGTGAGGATCCCTTATTCGATAGGGGCTAATGTCGGGATTCCATGTCCACCTCTTATGTTTTATATCGGTTAAGCTAACCTCCCTTAAAAGAATTGATCTAAGTCTTTTAAAATAATGTACAACTTAGGGTAGGTGGTGGTGTGGGACGTTATCTACTCATTCAACTAGGTAGGACCTTTCGAAATGGAAGACTACATAGGGTAGAGAATATGCTTAAATGAAGTTATTCTTGTTAAGTGCCAAACCTTCTAAAGAATGTACTACATATGGTAGGTGGTGGTATGGGACGCTATCTACTCATTGCACTAAGTAGGCAAGAGGGAAGACTTTTGTGGTTTGTTGGGTGTCATTAATGTCTTTCCATTGAGTGAGGGGCTTATTTCTCCCGAGTTGAGTAAGACGAAAGAGGTAGTCTTGAGGATTGCTTTGGTGTGTGTTGAAGTAGGCATATGCATACTTCCTTTATGTCTTACCTTAGTAAGTCTTAGGATAATCTCGAGGTAGGGAAACTCTTACGGAAAATGAGTTCACTTTCTCTTTCGCTTGGCCTTGGAAGTTAACTCATTTAGAATAGGAAAATTCGTTGTGAATCTTAAAATGATTCATTGTTAAAGTTCAACGATTCATTGTTAAAGTTCATATTAGTTTGCTGAAATGTTAGTTTTGAGTACACTGTAATATTTTTTGGAAGTTACTGTAAACTCTTTTTGGTTAAAATAATCTGAGTTCTTCTTTAAGTGTTAAATGATGTTTCTCATGTTGATTTTCTTCTAAATTCATGAATGTTATACTGAATTGGCATGAAATAATATTTTACTAAAATGTCCCTTTTCACATGTTTTTGCATATGCCATACTTACTACAATTTTTGTACTAATACCATACTTTTCTATACTATCGAAGTATAGGTTTTGGAAGCAAGGTTGAAGTGTAGAAGGCAAAGCTTTGGAAAGTTCCTCTAAAAACCAAGTGTGTTCTCATATATCCGAGGGCATAATTCCTATCTTCTTAGTTATCTTATGTTAAGACTTATTATGTATCTCTTTCCAATGTAAAGGGCCGTGTATCTAAGCTCATTATGTCGTGTGTTAAGTTGGCTAGTGATGATGAGATTTCTTACGGATTTATGAAATACTTCCTTTTTTATTTATTTTAGTAGTAAAATTTTTTAATTCCGCAATACTTTTCATGTCTTATGTAATGAACAATAGTTAAGGGCGTACGTCAGGTCACGAAATGAGGGTTCTCCCTAACTTCTAGGGGGTGATTTCGGGTCGTGAAAGACTTGGTATTAGAGACAGGTTTTGGGAAATATTTTAAGGTTTAAAAGTCTTACAAGCCACGTCTAATAGTATCTTGCTCATTGGTGTGAGTCGCGACACATCCATGGACAAGAGGCTAGACTTTCATTTTCTTCAGTACTCTTGAATCGTGCCATAGAACTAAAATCCATAAGGCCTGTATCTTTTATGTTTGCTTGTCCAATTGTCTTCTAGGTGTGATTACTTCGAAGGCGAGATGTTTCTATGTTTGAGGGAGATAAAAGGTGTTTTTTGATGTTATGATGGTTTTGTGGCAAGATAAGTAGAGGTGAAGGTTGGTTTTGAAAAAAAATTATGATGTGATGCCACTTACGACTAGGTGTGAATTATGATATTAGGAGTGATGTGATGAGAAACTTTGTGATGATGTAGCTCTAAGCATGGTAAGAATGATAATGATTTAACAAAGTTCCTTTGATATAAAATGAATCATCTTGTTATTTTGTTCAATGATTGTAGAAATGCTTTAAGGTGTTAATTTGAGGAATGTGATAAGAATGTGGAGATTTTGTAGGAGTAGAGGGCAACCCTCTTGTGTGGTTAATGTTTCAATAGTCATTATAGTGATTTGGGTTGTGGTGTAGACTTTAACAAAGGAGGAAATGTGGTATGAATAACTAGTGAGGAAATTTTGTTCCATGACATTGAGTTAAGTGGTGCCTAAGAGTTGAATGAAGTGATGTTTAAGAGATTTTCTTTAGGCTTGAATCCAAAAAGGGAAGTGTTATGATTAAATTGTAAGTTTGATGTTTAATCTTGATGTGCATTAATTGAAAGTAGTGTGAGTTTCTACCTTGTGAGAGGCATAATGGTTCTTTGAAGTATGATACCTTGAAGATGGCTTTACGTTAAGTGGGGGAGAAAAAATGCATGTAAGGTACATAGTCATAAAGAATCCTTATGGGTCACTAACTGGGAGTGGTAGTATGGGATGCTACACTCACATTGCACTTAGTGAAACTACCAATTCTCTTTGGAGTAAGTTAGTGTGGTCATGTCCCTCATAGTGTCATGACATCTTGTCAAAATTGCTTGAAAGGTGCATTATAGAAATTTTAAGCATGTGACACGGTGAAATTTTGAAGTCACTGTTAAAGAGTCCTAATTTTTGAGAAATTTGTATTTTCATGAATTATGATTTCAATGTGTTAAAAGATGAGTTTATATGTTATTATACTTCATATGATCATGTCAAATTAATAAATTTCTCAAATAATGAAATTTTGAACTTTTTAAGCATGTTGGTAGTGAATACAATGAATGCTCACTATGAAATTTCTAATTTTTGAAGAAAATTATTTTTTCTTTGATTTAAGTTCATTGTGTACAAAATTTTTGTATACGAAAATTTTTTATTGTTGGAGAAGGTAGTTCCTCCATAAAAGAAGGTTAAGGGTGAGTTTTGAAGTTTGTAAAGTTTTTCTAAAAGTGCTATGTTGCTAAGTGTTTGAAAATGTGGAATGGTGATCCTTGTTATTTTGTGCTTTGATTTTGAGTGTTTTGATCATGATTATAATGTGTTATGTGATGATAAGTGAGTCCTTTTTGATCTTGAAGTTTTAGTGTCATTCGAGGACGAATGTTGTTCTAAGTGGGGAAGAATGTAACGCCCCAAAATGAACTAATCTGAACTGGAGACTCGTGAGTGTTTCTCAAGTTAATTTTGTTTAAAATAAGTTTCATTAGTGTTTTTAGGCACTGTGTGAAGTTTGGTTAAGCTTGGAGGTCAAATGTCCAAGAACGATGGAACGTGTGCCTTAGATAGCGCTTGTGTGTCTTGAGGTATTTGAGTGAGTTTTATGTGTTCATTTTTCTTGAAACTTGCGTGGACTAAGACCTAGATGAATTAGTTTAGAGGTTTAACGTTTGGGTACGACCCCACTTAGTACCCATAAGGGGCCCTAGAGAAAGGGCCCAAGTCTTGGACCAAAACTGCCTTGGCAGTATCCACCAACGAAGGCAAGAACGGCTAGTGGTCCAACCAACGGTCCGTCGTCTTTATCCGTCGGTTGGACCTGAAAGGTTCGGTAGTAAGGCTCCATGTGTAGATAAGTGTGAACCCATGATACCCCACCAACGGTCCGTTGGTTAGGTCTTGTCTGTGAGGGGTGCAAACGCTGTAAATTTTCTACCAAGGGTTGGTGTGTTTGCTAAATTCACCCCAATTCTTACAGGACCCTAGGACGTTAGTTTTAGTGTTTAGTAGGTTATTAAAGTGTTCTAAAACCTATGACATAATTTTAGACGCCTCTTCCTAAAACCCAAAACCCCTCTCTCTTAGAATTCTCTCTCAAGTCTCCATGGAAGCTAGAGGTCAAGAAATGCTAGGAGAGCTATTGATGGTTGTTTATTCATCAAAAATCATTTTTATTTCTTTAATGTGAGGTATGGTATCCGTCCTTGAAATATCTTCCATTGAAGGAGTCCCTTCAAATTAATTTCAAAAAGGGTTTTCAACCCTAGTTTCTACTATCTTCAACTATAAATATGGGACTTGCATGAAATCGTCCCTATTGAACTAATAATGGAATATCTAATGTTAGTCTATAATTTTGAGGTTACAAATTTAATTAAATCATGTTAAAGCTTTTCATCTACTGTTGGCTTAAGAAATGGGTTACATGAGCATGAAATGGTAGTCTTTGAGCTTTGGTTTTTTATTGTTTGTATTCTTGTTTAGCTAGGTCACAAAGGTATTTATTATTGTGAAATATTCAAAAAAAGGTTATAGGTGATGAAATCTTGGATTAAAGGGTAAGTTGGTTATGTTGTTTAGTTTCAATTTTGAAATGCTCTTGAGTTTTATGGTCCACATTCTTGGTGGCGGTGTTTGTTTGAATTGTCTGAATGTGAAGTTACTTTTCTATTGTGAATGAGGACATGAAGGCTTGCTATATGAAGTAAGATTAAAATGATTCTATTCTTGTTAAATGTGCCTTATGAAGCTATTATGTGAAATGGGCAAGAGAATATGCTTAAATGAACTTATTCTTGTTAAGTGTTTTATGAAGCTTGTTATGAGAAGTATGTTTAAGGATTATGTCGGCGATGACATATATGATTATATAGAGCATGTTAATGTGGGTGATGTGATGAAAGGATGTCTAAGCATGTATAAAATGAAATGTAAATGAAACGATGCTTATGTGCAATGTGTGCTCACATGTACACACACTCACACTTAAAAGAGTGTATGAAGCTAAGGTTAGTAAAAACGGGAGTCTTGGGGTGGACACTCTTCGTGAGTTGAGATGAAGTTTCTATTAGAACCCTGACTATTCCTGATGGTCATTCTAAGATAGGTTGGAGGATGAATGCCCTTCGAGAGTTGAGATGTGGTATTCACTAGCTGTCCTTAACCTATAGACTATAATGTTGAGAATTTTTGGGGCGTTATGCCTAACACTGAGAGGATATGAAGGAGAGGTGGATTACACTACGTGAGTTGGATAGTTGTATTCTAATGTACCTCTTGGGATGAGTACTCCTCGTGAGTAGAGAATGAGTTACTTAGTAGAAATATCCTTATCCCTTATCTATGCGCCCACATAGGTGTAGCTATTGGGAAAGCCATGTAAAAGCTAAAAAGAATGACCTTACTATATACAAGTAAGGATCCCTCATATGATAGGGGTTAATGTTGGGATTCCATGTCTTGTTCTCATGGTCTATGTATGTTTAGCTAACCACCCACAAAAGAATCGATTGAACTAAGTTTTCTAAAAGAACATACTACTTAGGGTAAGTGGTGGTATGGGATGCTATCTACTCATTGCAATAGGTAGGACCTTCCATAAGGGAAGATTTGGTGCCAAACGTTCTAAAAGAATGTACTACTTAGGGTAGGTGGTGGTATGGGACACTATCTACTTATTGCACTATGTAGTCATTCTGAAAGGGAAGACTTTGGTTTTTGTTGGGTGTCGTTTAGTATCTTACCATTGAGTTAGGGGCTTGTTTCTTCTGAGTTGACTAAGCAAAAAGGGGTAGTCTTTAGGATTACTTTTGTGTGGATTGAAGGAGGCATATGCATACTTCCTTTATGTCATACCTTATATAGTCTTAGGATAATACCCAGGTAGGGAAACTCTTACAAAAAATGAGTTAACTTTCTCTTTCGCTTGGCCTTGGAAGTTAACTCATTTAGAATAGGATAATTCATTGTGAATACTTTAAGTGATTTATTGTTAAAGATCAAATTAGTTCACTGAAATGTTTGTTTTTAGTACACTGTAATATTTTTGAAAGTTACTATGAATTACTCTTTTTGTTTAAAATTATGTGAGTTCTTCTTTAAGTATTAAATGATGTTTCTCATGTTGATTTGCTTCTAAATTCATGAATGTTATGCTTAATTAGCATGAAATGTTATTTTACTTAAATCTCCCTTTTAGCATGTGTTTGCATATACCATACTTAGTACATTATTTATAGTAACCCCATACTTTTCTCTACTATTTAAGTATAGGTTTTGGAAGCAAGGTTGAAGTGCAGAAATCAAAGCATGGGAAAGTTACTCTCAAGATCAAGTGTGTCCTCATATATTCTATGGAATACTTCCTATTTTCTTAGTTTCCTTATGTTAAGACTTATTATGTATCTCTTTCAAATGTAAAGGGTTGTTTACCTATGTTCATTAGGTCATGTGTTAAGTTGTCTTGGAGGATAAGATTTCTTGAGTATTTATGAAAGACTTTCTTTTTTATTTAATTTATTTGTGAAAATTTTTCATGTCTTATGTAATGAACGATATTTAAGGTCTTGTACAATACCCCAAAAGGGTCAAGTATGTCCGGTCACAAAACGAGGGTTCTCCCTAACTTCTAAGGGGTGCTTTCAGGTTGTTACAATTTATGCCTACGTTCCTATTCTAGTTGTTATCTAGGTTGTATGGATATTGTATAAGCATGTGTATATCCATGGTAGGGTAAAGTATAGGTGCATCCACTGATGAGTTAAAATGGTTAATAATACCTTACCTATGTACCCCTATTTGAATGCATGAATAGAGCAAGTTAGGATTCTTAACTAAAGTAAGAAATTGTCTTGTTTCCTATGCTATTATGTGTTGTGTGGTTTATGGTTGAAAGAGTATTATGGTATAAGAGGTGTATGCCTCAATGTGTTGTTGATAGCCATTATGTAATCATGTTGACCAATGTACACACACACTCATTTTACATGGACGTTACAAGTAATATAGGTCATGGTGTCTAAATGAAAGGTAATTATCATATTCACTAGCATCGATTACTATTCATGTTAAGATAATGTTTATGGAAGTATGATATGTTTTTCCTTATATAGTATGACTTGATAGGTGTACTTTTATGGGTAAGGGTATCAGACTTTGTCTATGCATTGCACATGTGTATCTTGACAAGATAGTTCTAGTTTTGGTGTTATATGCTTGAAAATAAATGTATGAACATGTGTGACTTAAGGTGTTATGTAAAAGGTTTTCTCACATATATGTATACACACACATGAATGATTATCTAGTCAATAGAGGAGCCTTTAAATGTGTAACAACCCTACAAATGTATATGTTAAGTAATACTTCATGTGTCTAGAATACCTACGATTAGACCGGGTTCACACAGATTGATGCGCGTAGAACCAGACCTCGGAACCCTTGCTACAGCCAAGCAAACTAACTTGGGGATTTAGTTGACCTAGTAAAGGTTGGGTCCAACCATGTAGGGCTCTTGAATACGAAGATTAACTCAAAGGAGTCTTTACCGGACATAAAAAGAGGAAATCTTAGGTTTGGAGGGTCTAGAGGTAAAATAGTCTTTTTCCAGGATAAGGGTAGTATTGTAATTACCCTAAATATATATTTAACTATTTAATTAATAAGGTGAAGGGTCATTTTGGGGAGAGAGGGCCGAAATAGGGATCTTAAAGTAATGTCTTGCTCCACCCGAGTGATTAAAACACTCCCTAAGGGATGATGTGGCAGAGAGAGTGAGTGCACTCTCCTGAAAGTGCGTGATAAAATAGAGAAAAAAAAAAGCTTAATGTTTAAAGCCCCACACATGACATTTTTTATTGGCCTATATATAACAAATTATTGAAATAATTTATTTATATATTTAATCCCTAAAATATGTAAATTTTCTTTATACGAGGTATATAAAATTAGTGGATCCCCTTTTTAAATTCTTTATTTTTGTTCTTTTAATTTTTTTGTCATCTTCAATACATAACTTTCTCCATTGAAACATCTCCTCTCATCTTCATCCCCACCTCTATCCACTATTTTCATTTCACTAGTCTTTTACTAATCCATAAAATTCAATAGCAATGTCATTTTATTGACGTCGATTTCACTATGTATTTTAATGTATTATTTTTTGATGGTTCAAATATTCTTTTCTCTATATATAGTAGATGTCTAACCCCCTTCGGCTACTTCATGTGTCTATTTCTACAGATTTGAAACCCCTTATTAAAAATCTTAACTACGTTAGTGATTACATGTGATGTATTAACATGTGTTGTACCTGACAATACATAAATGAATACAACAACTTCAAGTAAAATTGATCTACATCTATGGAATCATCTAAAGCCTTCTTCCAGGAATACAAGTTCAAGTGATGAAAATTCTTTTGACAAGCTGGAATAGAGGAGGAACTAGCATGTTGATTATGGATTCGGAAAAATCAAGTAACTTTGGCTTAGATCTTTAACTTATATTTTCAAATTACTTTGCATGCATAAATGATATATCAAGAACGCTGTAACTTTTGATTTTTCAAAATTTAGAATCCATACACTCAAAAATTTAGTTCCGCCTTTTGACTTGGTATCTTTTTAGATCAGAGAAACCTATTTAGTCTATTATGACTGTAACAAAAATGAGCATTAGTTAAGATGTCCTACATAAGTAGAGTGATGGGAATTTGATCTACTTATATGAGTTTTGACAAACCTCCGCTCATGAGCTAGCTATTGGGATTGAGTTAGGCCCACGTGCCATATCTTAACATGGTATACAAACCATACCTTTGTTATCGTTGGAGTTAGTCTTACTGCCTCACCATCCGTTTTATTCCAACTTTCTTCTTCTCTCCAACGTTTTCTTGCCTTCTCTCACTTCTACGGCTAGTTTGTGGTGCCCTTGATCAGATCTGGTGAGATCATTCATTTATGCTTCTGTTCTCTGGTCGTTTCTTTGATATGTAAGTGATTATTTTTTTCAAAGGATCTACTATTTTGTGTAAGAATACTGTTTTGATTTGGCTAAGTGGGATTTTAATTAAGGGACCAGATTATTTCTTTCTTTGTTTGAGAAGAACCTATTTGAGTCTTTTTTTTTTCATTTAAGAAGATTCGTCCTTTCAAGTGAAGTGTTGGAATTGATTCTCCAGTTGTCATCTTGTGTTTCATATTTGTTATCTGATACTTTCTTGTTAGGGCTTCAATTTCACGATAGTATTGTGATCTGCTTAAGTAATTTACTAGATTGTGTAGCTAATGTCAAGAAGATACACCTAGTTCAAGTAGTTTTATAGTTTTGGAGGATTTTCTATTGATTTATTTTGATACGCTTAATATATTGGTTGGGAAAATGATGAATAATTAGCCTTTTAGCTGAGAAAATTGTTTTGGTTTCTGCGAAAGAGTTTGCTAAATTCTCTCAATATCAAAAATCATGGAAGGAATCCACTTCAGTTAATGCCTTCAATGAGTATGATGGAACATGTCTTATCACCTCATCAAATGAATGGGTGATTCATTCAGGGCACACAAAATCATATGCCAAGTAATCCCAATATTTTGTCTAGCTTTCGATAACCCAAAGCACCCTCTCCCGTTCCTATAGCTCACAGATCAACTTGTAAGAGTGTTAGATTTGGGACTGTTAAAACAACCTCGACTATAAATTAGTCATATGTATTAAGTCTACCAAAGTTGACCTTTTGATTTTTGTTAGAAAAGTTAGAAAACACCTTAACTACTATTGTTTCGTGATGTTACGACTAATCAAGTTATTGGTAAAGGACATATTTCTGATGATCTCTTAATCCTTGATCAATTGTGTCTTGGTCAATTGCTTGCTCTAGTGTCATGTCTCCACATTGACGATTGGGACATCCTTCTGTACCCCTGTTAAGGAAGCTCTACCTTAAGAAATTTCCATTATTGGAATGTGATTCATGCCGGTTCGTAAAAAATCATCATCACTCAATTCGTCCAAGGGTTAATATGAGAGCTGAGTCGGCATTCGAGTTTGTTCATTCTGATGTTTGGGTACCATGTACCCAAACATTTTGTAACATTATTTTGTAACTAGGCACAAGTATTTTGTAACTTTTGTGGATAACTTCTCTCTAATGACTTGGACTTATTTTATAAAGATTTTTCCAAAGTGTTTACTTACTTCTGTGCCTTCTGTGCTGAAATCAAGACTCAATTTTAAATGCTTCTGTGTGTATTTGGACAAGTGATAATGCAAAACAATACATGTCAGAATTATTTTGGTCCTACATGAGACAACACGGTATTCTATATCAGTCTTGATGTATTGATAAACCCTCTCAAAAATGAGATTCCGAGAGAAAGAATAGACATTTACTTGAGACAGTGGTGTTTCTGTAATCAACGACACAACTTCTAGTACAAGTTATAACAATCGTGCAATAGTATAGTAGCCCAACCAAAGGTTAGGGTCGTGTCCCAAAGGGGGTTGTCGTGAAAATTCGTAGATAATTAGAATTTTATTTAAATTAGTCATTTAAAAAGAAATTAATGATTATAAAATTAGTAAATTCAAAGGGTGACACAAAAGTGTCAATATAAAAGGGGGATTTTGTCCCAAGTAGTAAAAACAACAAAAAATAACAAGAAATTCTAAGTAATGAGAGGAGGAATTCTCGGATGTGACCGCAATACAGATTAATCTAAATTATTTATTACATTCTTTCAATAGAAGATTTATATAATAATAGTGAATAGACTAAGCTTTACGTGGAAATAAGTTCCCTCTCGAGCAACTTACCCGTTTCAAATGGGTTCTCATCAGGCACCCAATTGCTACATGAAAATCAGGCTACACCGTACCCCACTCACTCTCTGGAGCTGAGTGTTAGGATATGGGATTAGGGTTGAGTCTCTCAAGTTTAACCTCATGTAGAGCCGCTCCTTAAGCCATCAATCTAGTAGTCTTGGTTTAGTGACTTATCTCTCGAGCAAGCCGAAAACACATAACACACTTGTATTTGCAACTAAAATTTTGTTAAAATTATCTATAACTACTCGAAAAAATCACGATTAAACTACAATTAATCTAGCAGCAAGTGAGACGTAACAAAAATCTTAACCCATATTTCTAAATCACGCCATAAGAATGGGGATTTTTAGCCATATATCAAGAAATAGAAATTCTACTTTCAATGATGTTGAAATCAAATGGGTATAAAGAATTAAGTGTTGATTTAGCCAAATCAAGAAGAATCAAGGAGACCCACTTCCAAATTGAATGCAATGAAACTCTCTTCTTCTTCAAGTCTTTAAAACCCTCTCAAACTGATAGCAAAAATATAAAAAAAACTAATATTTTAGACAAATATAAGAATATTGTTTGACTGTCTATAAACTACAATTGTACTAGTATTTATAGTTTTTCAAATCTGTTGTAGTGGATCGTTCGTGGCATTAGTCGGAATAGCTGATAGAATCAGTGATTCACTCTTTTGTGTGGTTCACCGCCTTCTGGTATGGCCTTCAGCATCATCGTGCTTTGTTCCTTTAGGCGATATAGTACTGCTTCGAAGAGCTACTCAGAAATGCGACGACTGCTCGTTTCTTCAGCCTATTTGATCATTTCCTTCAGGGCTCAACACACTGGAACAAAAGAAAAAGTAGGCCTCTTTGGTGATCAACCAATTAAACTCGACTATCCTTATTCTTCCATTTCTTCGGCCTCTACTTCTGCAGCAATGTTTGCATCGATCATCTCATCTATATCATAGGCTGCTTTAAAGACATATATTATGTTCATGAATTCTCGAGCCCATGAAGGGACATTAAGGTCAATGGGAATTATTCTTCTAAAAATTCCTTCCTTCTGTTTGCTTTGTGCCTTCCTTGCATTCTTTTTGAAATTCTTTGCCCTTATGGGGTTGGGCTTCATGCTTCTCCCTTCGGTTTTTGGTCTGGCCAAATCTGCAATAACCACAAAACAAAATTAGAACAAAAATATGGAAGCTTAGATGGAGAAATGCTTTGCCAATGTAATTGGCGCAACAACTTTTGAATTAATTTAAAGGCGGGATGGGGTCATTAGGCAGGTAACTGAGTGGTTTTGCGAGCTCAACTCAGCTCGCCAAATGGCTCATCGCGCCTATTTTCGACCCATCTTCTTGAAAGCAACCCTGAAACCCACAAAAACAAAATCAAAGCATGACCCAGTAATATTTATTCACAACCACATAGCATGTTAACTCAACTCAAAACCTTAGCATGTGGGATTCAACCATTTGAGCAAGAATTATTGAATAATAATCGGTAGTAATTTAATCCCATAAATTGAGAGAGATTCAACAAAGATTCAACAAGGTTAACATTTACAAAATTGTGACAATTTTGACAAAAGAAATGTAGGGCTCAATCTAACAACCTTAGATGTCGATTAAAAAGTTATTAAGATGGTAGGCAGCAATCCAATCCAAATCCACGCATAATTCAGTAACTAAGATACGTCAAGAGTGTTAGAAATATAATGTGTTTGTGCGAGTTTGTGAAAACGAAGCAATGAGGGAACATTAGTGGGATTGGAACTATTAAACCTTTTTTCTTGCAAAGACCACCCAGTTTCTATCAAATCGGCGAAGTTAGACATGGTCGTCCAACCATTCATCAACACGCCAAGCCTTCAGTCACCTCGCCGAGTTTCATAGGACTCTTAGTCAATCCTTAAAGTCCAGAAGACGATGTAGATATGGATCTCTGAATAGGTTGGTGACACGCTAATAATTTCTTGGGCTCACCGACTTTTACAGACACGGACATGAGGTTTCCTTGAGTCCAACGACGGAAAACACCTTTGGGAATTCGCAGAGTTACACTTTTCTTTGCTTGCTAAAACTGTTTATTTTCTCACATTTGTCATGCTTCATTATGAACGACCAACCCACCATTCTTTAACCAGCTACAAATAAAAGACAATAAAGGGTTTTTGGTTGCCTGCCAAATAGCGCCTTTGTTAACAACGTGACATGAAACAAGTCCAATTGTAAACTTCATTCTTGTAGCCATAGCATCGTTTGGCAAACCCCTTTGTGTCTCGGATTTAGGTTAGACGAGATACTACCCATTTGGGTTTCTAACTGCTTGATAGAAACTTAATGGGAGGTGATGGTTTGACTAAGGGTGGACACATCTTCTTTCATGCCTTTAAGCATTTTGTCTGACCCTTCATCTTTGTTGAGGATACGCAAAATCTTTTCCTCAAACCTACCACCTTCCAAATCCTTTGGATGATGGATCACATGGGGAGACACATATCTATCCTTCTCCCTATCTTTCCAATTCGCAATAGATTCCATCTAATCACGATCTTTATCTTTCTAGCCTTCTTCGTTACTCCAACTTTGATTTCCACCATGCATTGGGTAGTTTGAACGATATACACTTCCTTGGTTATCTAGAAAGTTTAAATCTTTATTATACAAGGATTCAAACATTACCTCCTCAGGATTTTCAAACCCAACCCCCACGACATTGACACCTCGGGCACCGACCCCTATGACATTTTTGGATAAATTTTCTATTTGTGTCATAATATTGTCCATTATTTGGTCTTTATTTGTTGTCCTTTTCAATTTTGTCCTTAGATATATTAAAGGTGTGAGGAGATACTTGGTCTTAATAAGTGTACCATGCTCCGGTAATAGTCATCATATCGTCAAGAAGCGGTGCTGCTACAACATATGGTTGCTGCATTAATCCTCTAGGTGAGAATTAATTAGTGACACCTTTGTTTACCGAGAATTAATAAGCACGTTATCAAGCATAGTATGAGTTTGGCATTATAGGACCATTTTTTTTAATCGTAGCCAAGTGTCGTGCATAGGCTCCCCATTTAGATGGTTAAAGCGCTGAATGCTATCTCAACGTGATATCATCTTCAAAGGAAGGAAAAATTTCACTTGAGATGTTGTTACCAATTCTTCCCAAGAAGTGATGGATTCTCGTGGAAACTCTGCTAGCCATTTGCACGCCTCTCCCATTAATGCGAAAGGAAATATTCTCAAGTTTACGGACTCATGAGAGATGTTTTTAAAACACAATAGTATGCACACATCTACAAAGTTTTGAAAGATACTCGTGAGGATCTTCATAATACGATCAACTAAAGAGTCCCTGTAGTTATGAGAGTTGCATCATGGTACTTGTTATGTGCAACACTGCATTTCCCTCAATTGGGGGTAACCGGATAGCTCCAACACTTCCTGTTAGATGGTGGTCATTGTTGTTGAGCTCTTCAACATTGTTGAGATTTCGAATGTTGTCTTGGTTGCCCACCTGCCTACCTTTCCACTATTTACACTCATGCTTCCTGAAATGGTCACCATAGAAAATGAAACAAACTATAAAATTGAGTTAGTAAAACTAAGCAAGAAAAAAATCTACTTAACTACATCTTCTCACATAACACCACTCCCTGAAAGCGACGTCATTTTCATATTTGTGTAATCAACCACACAACTTCCAGTACAAGTGCCCATGATCGTGAAATAATATAGTAACCAACAAAGGCTTGGGGTTATGTCTCAAGAGAGTGGTCGTGCAAATTAGTAGATAATTAGAATATCATTCAAATTATTCATAGCAAAAGAAAGTAAATGTTAAAAACATCATAAATTCAAAGGGTAACATAAAAGTGTCAAATATCAAAGGGGGATTTTTTCACAAATAGTAAAAACAACAAAAATTAACAAGAAATTCTAAGCAATGAGAGGGGAAATTTTTGGGATATGATCGCAATACATATTCATATAAATTATTGGATACATGCTTTCGATAGAAAATTTATAGAATAATAGTTACTACACTAAGTTTAACATGGAAATAGGTTCTCTCTCGAGCAACTTAACCCCTTCCAAATGGGTTCCTCTCGAACACCCATTTGTCGCATGAAGACCAGCCTACGCCTTACCCCACTAACTCTCTTGAGCAGAGTGTTACTCTATGGGACTAGGGTTTACTCTATCGAGTTGAACCTCATGTAACCGCACTCCTTAGGCCATCAATCTAGTAGTCTTGGTTTAGCGAATTATCTCTCGAGCAAAGTGAGAACACATAAATAATCTTGTGTTTGCAATTTAAAATTTGTTAAATTCATCCACAACTCATTAATGTAGCAGTAATCAAGACCCAAAAATAATCTTAACCCATATTTGCTAAATCACACCCAAAGAAAAGGAGTTTTTAGCAACACATCATGAAATAGAAACTATACCTTAAATGATGTTGAAACTAAATTGGTATAATGAATTAACTCTTGATTTAGGCAAACAATAAGAATAAAGGAGACCCACTTCCAAATTAAAAGAGATGAAACCCTTTTCTTCTTCAAGTCTTCAAAACCCTCTCAAAGTTAGAGTAAAAATATGAAAAAACTAATATTCTAGACAGTAAATAAGAGTAATGTTCGGCTCTCTAAAAACTACCACTCTACTAGTATTTATAGTTTTTCAGATATGTTGTGTAATGGATCGTGCAGCACCATTAGTTAAAATCGCCGATAGACTCGGTGATTCACCCATTAATTTTGTTCACCGCCTTTTTATATGAACTATTCCATCCTCGTGCTTTGGCCTATTTGGTGATATGGTACTGTTTTGCGGAGCTACTCAATTACACGTTGACAACTACTCCTTCATTTAGCCAATCTGATCTTTCCTTGAGGGATTAGCACAGTGGAACAAAAGTCGAAGTAGGCTTCTTTGGCTATTCGCTAAGTGAAAAGTGCAATCCTCAGGCTCCCATTCCTTCATTCTTTTAGGTCCTTTTTCCCTTTTTGCGAGCTAGTATCAATTCTTTCTTTAAAACTTCAAACACCTGAAACTTAAGAGTTTTCACTAGATATTAAGGTAAAATAAGAATTTGAGGATGCTATTCGTACTAATATGTAACCCTAAATGAGTATAATAAGTTGAATCATTAGACAACTTGGTCCATTTTATCCCAAATGAATGTTCCTAAACAGTTTTGGATCGATGCAATCTAAATGATTTATTTTCAAATTAATCACATGCCATCCACTTTGCTAAATGGTGATATGCCTTATAGTGATGTTTTCCAAACAAGTCATTATTTACAATGGAACTAAGGTATTTGGAAACACATGTGAAGTTAAAAATGTTTGACTTTCAATTACCGAGTTGGATCCCAAGGCATTGAAGTGTGCTCTTCTGGGATATTCTTGCTTGAAAAAGGGGTATCGATGTTGTTATACTAAACTTGGAAAATATATGGTATCACATGATGTGGTATTTCATGTTTGCGGCGGATACTAGATTTCATAAATAGCTCACATTATCTATATAAGTTAATTCTTAAAGAAAGTATTCGGTTTCACTTTAGCCGTGAACCACCTTGTTTCGGCGTGGAGAATACACTGAACCTGGTTTCACTTTAGCCGGTGAACCACACCTTTTTAGTGTGGGGCATACACTGTATTTCATGTTAACTCACATGATCTTGGTTCACTTTTGTCGATGAACCACCCCTTTTTGGTGTGGGGCAGACACTGGATTTCACGTTAGCTCACATGATCTTACTGCTAAAGATTTCTTTCAGAAAGTAAGAAAGAAAAAAAAGAAATGTAAGTTCAAAGTGAACTAAGAAAGCAAGAGTTCAAGAATATCAATCATCAATTTTGGTAAGAATGAAGTTTCTAACAAGTTATGGGCATAGCCAATAGAGATTGGCTTATAATGACTTCTTATATTATGCCAATAAAGGGAGAAACACATAATGGATAGTCAAAACCCCATAATCTTCATATCATTCAAATGATCAAATAATAGGCATAGCCAATAATCTTTATATTATGGAAATGATCAAATATTGGGCATAGCCAATAAATATATGTCTATAAAGAGAGCAAACATAATTACTCAGTCATTTAGAGTGTGAATAGATGCCCCGACTTCCTTATAATATCCAAAATGATCAAATAATGGGCATAGCCAATAAACATTGGCTTATAAAGACTTCAAGCCCAATTTATAAAGAATGGAAAATATAACTTGTAACTAAGGTGGCCAAATCATTTCCTTAGTCTTTTGGATTAATTACTCGATTCATTGTAGGTAGGGGAATACAATGAATCATTGCACGCGTAAGTAAAACATAAGATCAAAGGAGATCATTGAACTACAACAGAAAGAAGAAAATGACTGAAAATAGACTAGAGTTGGAGGGAAGAGCTCTAAGCCTAAGGGACCAAATTTCTTAAGTTTTATTTAAGTTGTTTTAAAAATTATGTTCATGATTACAAGGTATTTTGTTAATATAGAAAAATAGTAGTATGCTTTAATTGCATGAGATTATGTCATATTCATAATATGAATAAAAAATAACGATTTAAGAAAGTAAAATGACTTAACTTTCCAAAAATGACATGCTGCTTCAGGAAGAGATTTTCTTGATCATGCATAGTCCTATGTTTATGTGCATACTGCCATACTTCGTACAAGTGTGTACTAACACCATATATTATTACTATTTTTATAGGCGCATGTTCTTGAGAAGATTGAAGATTCGACGAAGCAGTTTGGATTAGCAATATCCAGACTTTGGTAGGTCCTCTTGAGTTCGGGATGCTACACTATATTATTCTAGCTTTAGTATAATAAAAATAGCTGGTGGATGTAGTCCCTCGCATTTCATTTCAAACATTTGTTTAAGCGTTTGTAATAATGCCGATTGGTAAACTATTATTGTTATTATGATTCTCTATTTAGATTGTTTAATCTTTAATAGATGGTTGCTTTAATTTGAGTTTATTAGAATATCACTCTTATGCATTATCATATGAAGTCTATCTACACTTCATAAAGTATTAAATATTTTTAAATTTTCCGCAAATTTATCTGTATGATTGTGATGAAAGCTATGAAGAGGCTTCTGTGCGACCTCAGAGAGGTTAACGACGTCGGTCTCATCTGCGGTCCAGAATTTCGAGTGTAACAAACTTGGTATCAGAGCATCAGTTTAAATTACCTAGGAAATAAGTCTCAAAACAACCACTCTGCGTAGTTTCTAGCTTATGGTTGTGAAATACAATACAACCATGACTTAGATACTAAGTGATGTTAAGAATATTCCCTCTTTCTACTCTTTATCGTGCTGTGTAGAGCTTTTACATGTTATGTCATTCTAGAATGTAATTCCCTTCTTGTCTGCATGTGTACAAAAATGAACACATGAACAAACGCATGCAGGAGAGTTGAAGAAGCAGCTGCTGGGGGAAACCAAACTCCTCCTCAAGCTCCTTCTGCTGGAGTACAAGTGCCTATTAACCCAGCTGCATTGACTAATGGAGAAGTGAGAGAAGCACTAGTTCAAATGGCCCAAACCATCACTACTTAGGAATAGGATATCACAGCCTAGGCCACTAGAGAGGGTACTCCGGGAAGAACCCACATTCTAGCACCAATTGAGGGATTTCACCAGAATGAATTCTCCAGTCTACTTCGGGTCCAGAACTACCGAGGATCCCCAAGAGTTTGTGATAAGGTCTATAAAATTCTATGTGCCATGATTTTAATGAATAGGAGAAGGCTAAGTTGTCTGCATTTCAACTCAAAGATGTGGCTCAAGTATGGTACAAAATATGGGCAGATGTCCGAGCACAAGGAGAAGTCCCAATCACTTGGGCTTTATGAAGATTACATTCCTAGAGAGGTTCTTTTCAAGAGAGCATAGTTAGTCTAAGGTTGATGAGTTCATCAACCTACCACATGGAGGTATGTCAGTCAAGGAACACTCCTTGAAATTTGTTAAGCTTTCCAAATATAATTCGTACCTGGTGTCCAATAGTAGAGATGAGATGAGCAGGTTTTTGACTTGTGTATTATAAGATCTAAAGGAGGAATGTCGGGCAGCCATGTTGCATGATAACATGGACCATGGTAGGTTTATGGTAAATACATAGCATGTGGAGGAGAGTCGTCAGAGAAAGAGAGGTCGAAAAGGAAAGAAACCTAGGCCCTCAAATCAGGTTGGTTCTAACACTAATAGCAGTTCATTTGGAGTTCAAAAAAGGACCAAGTTCAAGAAGGGGTACCAGCACTCAGGTAATCCAACTCTTTCTAGAAACAGTAATACTAAAGGGAATAAATCGACTCCAAGAAAGGTAATGATAGAAATACCAAGCGTGATAGAGAGTCCTGTGCTAACTATGGTCGTTTCCATGGAGGTGAGTTCTTGGTAGGTACTAATGCCTTCTATGGGGGCGGAAAGTGTGGGCATATAACTATAGACTGTCCACATGTGAAGAGTAAGGCAAAAGCAGATACTCGGCCTTGTCCTAATCCTACTATTGCAGTCGAGTCTCCAAAAAGGAACAAGTTCTATGATTTGAACGGTAGATAGGAGCATGAGAAGTCAGTTGATGTTGCCACTGGTAACTTGCTTGTCTTTTCTTTCCTGTGTATACATTGTTAGATCCAGGATCCACCTTGTCTTTTCTTACTCCTCTAGTATCTAGTAATTTTGACTTGCTTCCTGGGATCTTGCATGAACGTTTTCTAGTAAGTACTTTTATAGGATACAACATTAGAGATGAAAGGGTAATATAGATTGCCCAATAACAATTCTTGTTAGAATTACCCATGCTGACCTAATAGAATTAACTATGCTTGACTTTGATATAAATTTTGGGTATGGATTGGCTCCATAAGTGTTATGGTACCATAGACTGTTGAAACAGAGTAGTAAGGTTTCAAATTTCGAATGAGTGCTGGAATGGAAAGGGCGTAGTTCAAATCCAACAGGCCAAATAGTTTCCCATCTTAAAGCCAATAAGATGTTATCTAAAGGGTATTTATACCACATAGTCAGAGTCGATGACTTAGAACAGAAATTTCCTTCCATAGACTCTGTGTCCATAGTGAATGAGTTTCAAGATGTATCATGATCTCGGGGCGATCTATTGGTGGGAAGGCATTAGGTGAGACATTTCTATGTTTGTGGAGGAATGCCTAAATTTCCAATAGGTTAAGGCCGAACACCATAAGCCTGGAGGTCTAACCCAGTCGATTAAGATCCTGTTACCCTCACTTGTTCAGTTCTTGAGGTTACATATACTCTTCCTAAGTCTAATTTTGTTTATGAAACACTAAATTTTAGTGCATTAGTCGATTTTGGTGTTTTAAGTCCATAGATGTGTGTTTTATACTTGCACTTTATGAGTTAACATGAGTTCATGCTTGTATTCATGTTGTTGTTTTTGTATAGTGTTGACATGATTTTTTGTTGCATGAGTTGTGATGTGCATTGAGTTAAAATAAGATTGAGAAAGAAGTTCCTTAATCTCAGATATAAAGATTCATATAAGCATTGAGTGATGTGCATCATCCAGAGTAAGTTGTGAATCAGATATTCACAAAGGGTAAAGTTTCAAGAATGTTGATGTGTTTTTCGAAAATACCCTCTTTGATTCAAATGATGTGTAATGTCATTCAGGGATGAATGTTCCTAAGAGGGTGGATAAATATAACATTCTAGAAAATGTACATGATTAGTGAAGAGCCTAGTAAATTTTTAAGAATGCGTATTGGGGTGCATAGCCATCCCAATGCCCAATATTGAGAAATATTGGGCATATTATAGAATATTGGCTTAAGGGTGTTATCCAATTCGTATGTATACACGTATTTAAATTATAGTCAAGCTTGTTTAAGAATTGTACCTGCAATGAATACCCTAAGCTAAAATTGTTGATTCTCAACTTAACACATTATGTACTAGGCATCCAAGTGTCATTCCTAGGTACAATTGCACGTGAAAAATTAAAATGATCATGTAGAGTAAGCATTGCCCAAAAATGATATCGTGAGAATCCTTTGGAAAACAAGAAATAAGCAACAACACATGTGTAAGAACTTCTACAACACATGTGCAAGGGACCACAAACAAGCCCAACCGATTCGATTAGGGTGGTTATGGGCAGCGCACGTTTGGCTCAGACAACGTGGGTCCTAGCTTCCTAACTAGTCTAGGATTTAACTAACTAGATAACTAACCTAAGACAAATAAAAATAAACTAACTAATTCATCCTACAACCTAAGAGCTAACCGGGTGACACTAACCTAGTAACTAACTCAAGAAACATCCTAGTACCTAACCTAGGATGGTCCAAAAGGGTTGGTTATGGTCCTAGTGACTTAGGGGTACTTTAATAATTACCCTAGGTCACTTAATTAATTAAATTAGTAACTTAATTAATTAAATTAAAAATTATGGACTTAGACGAAACCCTTAGAAAATTTCTAAATTTGGCTAAGTCAAATGTTCTCCTATTTTTAGTCAATTTAGGAGGGATATTTTGCTAATTAGATAATTAATTTATTTAATTAACTTAATTAACCTAAGTTGAATTAATTAATATCAGTTCTTGAGACTTAGACTCACATGCAGTCACCAAAAAAACTCATGACTCAAAACAGTAAGTAAATGTAAGGAAAAAAATTCTCCTTAGGGGATTTCAAGGATATTCTTCAAGGTTTTTGACACAAAATGCAAGGTGATCTTCGTATATTCAATTCTAAAATAAGGTATGGGTTTTTTTTATCTTTGATTCCTTTCTCCAAGAGGCTTTTCAAACGTTTTGGACTCAAGAAATCAAAATTAGGGTTGTTCCAAATGAAACGAATGTTCCGTTTTCTAGTTTACGCTTATTTCAGATTCTAGTGAATGTATAAACTAAATCTCGAGCAAGTTGTTGGTATGTGGTGCTGACTGATCATTATGTGTAGGTTTATGTGATTTGATAATGTCGAATGAGACCAATAGGTTAGATCCATATGATTATTTCCTACTTGTGTTAGAGAAAATGAAATTGTTATAAGTCATATATGAAATTTAGTTTATTTTTTAAAACAATAAAGTTATAGACTTTACTGTTTGTGTTTACAGTAGATATGATGTAAGTATTTTGAATGCAATGTTTCCAAGAAGACACAAGATGTAAATCAAGCTAATTAATGAACCTTCAAAGCCATATCAATTTTATAGTTTGGGCAATCTAACACTGGATTATTCTTATAAGCTAATTAAATGTTAAAAGTTGGCTTGCTTAAAATGAAGATTTAGATTACCATAATATGTGAAAGTTTAGCTTATGCCGATAAATTGTCTAACAATATTTTAGATTACCATAATATATGAAAATTTTGCTTATGCCAATAAATTTACTAACAATATTCTATATTACCATAATATGTGAAAGTTTGGCTTATGCCAATAAATTGTCTTACAATGTTATTTCCGAAATGTGATATAAAAATTGGCTAATGACCATGTTATATTAAATTAAGCATGACCAATGTAACTGAATGAATTTATAACCAAGGTTATGCCAATCATTGGGACAAGTCCCAACATACCCTATACAAATGAACTATGAACATAGTAGTACATTGAATAAGTTTATATCTTTGATAAATGATGGTATTAGGCTACTAATTGACTTTAAACAAGATAGGGAGAGTAATGACATAACTAAAAGCTTATGAGTTATGAAATTGACCAGAATGGGGTGTTAAGGAGAGTAATGACATAACTAAAAGCTTATGAGTTATGAAATTGACAAGAATGGGGTGTTAAAGTAAGTGAGACAAGTCTCACTTGCACCTAGAAAATTATTCTAAAGATACTCACATAAGAGGGTGTTGGAATTCGCGAGACAACTGTCACTCACAACATAATGATAATGTAAGACTTAAGTTCACATTCATCAAGTCAAGAAAGGAGTGACAATTCATCCATTGAGATATGTTAAAGATACTCACATAAGAGAGTTTTAGAAATCGTGAGACAAGTCTCATTGACACCATGATTATAATGTAAGGTTTAAGTTCCCATTCATCAAGTAAAGAAAGGGACGACAAGTCATCCATTGAGTTAAGCGTACCTCATATTAGAAGCAAGCTTCCTTAATGTATTAAAAAACTCTAAAGGTTAAAAATTATAAGAAATTGAGCAAAGCAGCGATAGACTAGCATTGAGCTTGAGCAAGCACATATATGTGTCTTGAGATGAGGCTACCACAAGGTCTTATATTCATATAGAATAGGATTAGTATTTCTTAATTGCATGAGAACATGTCATATTCATAGCATGAATAAGATATTACGATATAAGAAAGTAAAGTGACTTAATTTTCCAAAAATGGCATGTTGTTTTAGGAAGAGCTTTCCTTAATTATGCGTAGTCCTTATGAGTTTATTTGCATACACCCATAATTATTACAAGTTTGTACTAAACCCATATATTATTACTATTTTTATACGTGCAGGTTCTAGAGAAGATTGAAGATTCAACGAAGCAGTTTGGATTAGCGATCTCTAGACTTCGGTAGGTCCTCTTGAGTTTGAGGATGCTACACTTTGTTATACTAGCTTTAGTACAAGACATATCTGGTGGATGTTTTCCCTAGCGTTTCATTTCAAACATTTGTTCAACTGTTTGTAAGTAAGGCCAATTGGCAAACTATTATTATTATTATTATGATTCTCTACTTCGATTGTTTAATCTTTAATAGATTGTTGATTTAGTTTGAGATTATTAAAATATCACGCTTATGCATTATCATATGAAGTATATGTACACTTCATTAAGTATTAAAAAGTTCTTAACTTTCTGCAAATTTAAATGTACGAGTGTGATGAAAGCTAAGAAGAGGCTTGTGTGCGACCTCTGAGAGGTTAACAACACAACTCTCATCTAGGGTCTAGATTACGGGTGTGACAAGAACTTAAGTAATGCCAAGGGTTGAAGGTTTTGGACGTTTTCTTCATCAAAATTTCGTGGGTTTTTTCTCATTGAGGTATGGTAGTTCATCCTTGAACTTTATTTCATTCAAGGGGCCATTCCAAAGAGATTTCAAGAAGGCTTTTAAACTCCAACTTCTTCTACTTAAGTGTCTAAGCATAAGTCTTTGATTGAAAAATTTTAATGATTGAGATGAGTTGGTTTTAGGGTTACTTGATGATTTTAAGGTCAAGACCTCAATGAATCCATGTTCATGAATATGTCCAGCTTTTGGCTTATGAACTGGGTTGTTGTTTTATCTAGGTAATGTTAGAGTTGAGTTTCTTATGTTGTATTTTGAGTTATGTACTTCTTATATATGTTTTATTATGTTTCTTTGGTGAAATATTGATTAAAGGTTGTGCAATATTTTATGAAGGTTAAGTTTTTCTATCTTGTTTAGGTTCCAATAAAATGATTCTTGAGTTGTACGGTCCACCTTTGGTGGCGATACCATGTTTCTTGAAGTTTATGAATATGTAACTATTTGTGTATTGTATGTATGACCTTGAAGGCTTAATATGGGACGTAAAGTGATATTTATGATGTTCATGTTGATATGCTTTATCAATCTTGAATTTTATAGATTATGTTACGACTAGAATCACCCCTAATGAAATCGGCATTGTCGTCCTAAAAGATGACTAAGACTATCCTCTTAGTATTCATCATTACATTTCATAGGTCAAAATGCAGAAATCTTTGAAACTTTATACATATTGAGGTATACATAGACCTCTTTCTTACATAACATATATACATATACATATGGAGTATACATAGACTCCTCACATAGGAAGCTCACATAGGCTTCTCGATTATTTAACCTAATTAACATATAAGGAGTTAGTCTATTCATATTGTCTCAAATTGAACCATTTAAAAGAAATACAACATTTAGTCATCGCCCTTACACAAGTACTTGTTTTCCACATAGGGCTTACAACAAATGTCCTGAATAATAAGGAAGAATGTCTTTTAGACTATATTGATACTACTAGGGTAAATAAAAGGCACAATCCTCGAACTCAGAGGACTCACCAACAACTTGGAGAAAGAAGTCCAACTATCCTTGCAAAGTGACCTAGAAACTCTTCAATCTCCAAAACCTACAATGTTGGGGGAAAATAAAGAAATATGGGTTAGTACAAAACATATGTACTATGGCTCCTATGCACAAAATCATTTATACATGAGAAAAGACACTATTTAGTAAAAACCATGCTTTATGTTCAATAACTCAACATGCACATAGATGGAACATTATAAGTAAATCCAACATGATATTAACCCAACACATAATCAACCTAAGAAATACTTGTGAGAACCAAGAATAGAACTTCATAACCTTATCCAAAGCTAAGCATAACATTTAGTCACTTACCACATGCATAACCATAATATCATACTTAATCATAATATGTTCAATTAATAAGGTCACATAAAGCTTAACTTACATAACATGTAACAAACTTTATCATACAACTCTCTACTAGAATCATCCTTAGAATCTCACAAGTGCAATGAGCAAGAGAAGTCCCATACCATCCCTCAGCCTATGTAGTAACCTTCAAGACAACCCTAATAATAGTTTACATAGTTGACTTAAGGAATTACCTTATTACATTAGGGAAAATAGTGCACCAAAACCGACATGCCACCATGACGTCTACATGGAATCCAGTGTTCTCCTCCCACACCGAAAATAGAGGTTTGACACTTGCCAAAGTGTAACCAATCTTACATAGCTATATAGGTAGATCCACTAAGCTATAGTCCTATGTGGTCACATACTTAAGGGTCAAGGAGATTGTTACTAGAAACCTTGACTTACTAACATGGAGGTTTCCATCTCATTAGACAACAAATATCTTGGGATCCAAACTTACTAAACGTGAAGAAACCCATGTGGGAGGCCGGATTTACTAAATGTGAGAGCTTCATCACATTTACATGCCCTTTCAGTGCTAAGCATTTATTCCCTTTAGTAGTTATCATACTTATCATTCAAGATTACATTAATCTCTTATGGACCCCTATGTGAAGGATTCATCATAATAGCTCATAGGTATTCATAAATTATAATTATCCTTTCACTTTAGAAGACCACATACAAGTGAATAAACCTTTCACTCAAACATTATCATAATCATGAGAAGTTACTTTCAATCATATAATAACCATATCTTATATTATTTTAATACTTCATAGACAATTCAATAGTCTAGGGTTAAGTATGAGGAATACTTACTATCAACATCACAACCACACATAAACATAGCAGTACTACAATAAAGTAAATCAATCGGATTACAAGACATAATAAGTGTAGGGAAGAACAATGGTCAAAGGGGCAAGCTTGATTAATTTAAAAATAATTGACATTAAATACTTAGTTAAACAATGATAAAATACTATAATTCATCACAATTGATTAACAATTTCGTTTTGAAAAGAGAACCCATGTCTAGATTGAATCCCTAGATTTGGGGAAGTTGAAAAATCATCTTTTGAATGGCCTCTTAGGGAAAGGAATCCCAGGAGTGAAAGAAACCATACGTTCATAATGATCTTTCCACGGATTTTAGATAAAAACCTTGATGAATTCAACCTTGAATTGGAGCCCTAGTGTTCTTCAATAGAGGTCGAAGTTTGGGGATGAGAGAAGCTAGAGGGATGTTAGAGAGATGTGAGTTTGGGACTTGTGAGAGTTGGGTTAGTTTAATTAGGATCAAGTCTTTAGATAGGTCCTTAATTAACTAAATTAGACCTCCGTTAACCCTGAATGAACTAACTAACCAACTAAATAATTAAATGAACCAACTTAAAACGTCACAACAAAACCAGGCCTAACCTACGAGACCTTGACCTACGGTCCATAGGTCAATTGATGCCCAATGCACCAACTATCATGAACAACCTTCGTTTGTGTCAGACACTATTCATTTTGGCCATTTTAAAAAACAGGCTGAGTTTCAACCTACCGAGGCACGGTGCCATGTTGATCAGGCTGCACCTCCTTGCCTGCAATTGTAGGTAGATACTGCCTAGCAACAATGTTTTGGACAAAATGGAAAGGTCTTATTCAAGCACCCTTAGGGTGGTCCTTGGGGAGTAGTACCCAAATTTTTCGATTATAAACATGTTCTAATATATGTTTGACACTTTTTCACCAAATTTCATCAAATTGCGACTCCTAAAACACCTTGAATTAGGCTAAGTCACAATACCACATCTTTCACAATTCTCCAAAAGACATGGACGTTCCATGACGTTTTAACTCTAAAACTTCCTAAATGAATTATAAACATTATTTTAGGTCTTAAAACAGTTTTAACAACCTTACACCAACATGTGAGGTTCTATATTAGGGGCTACACTCTCGGAGTGTTACATTATCCCTCCATATGAACATTCGTCCCCAAATGACACTAAAATCATTTGTAGGGAAAGGATAGACTCAATATTTAAACTAATAAACAACATATCATTAAATGATCTATACTCAAATGATCATAACACCATGGCATTTACAGTTAGGAACTCACATCACACTTTACCACTTATAAGAGCTCAACATCACAACATGAGGAATTTCCTTCTCAACATCAATAGAGCTCAACATGATCATGGAGTAACTTATGCAAAAACTTCTTAAACACATTAAAATGCTCAATATGATTTCATGAAGACAAAAACACAACAATTACACAAATAAGTGAAAATCTAACAAAAGGGCATTGTCACTTGAAATTCTCATTCAAACATGAATCTTTTATCATAAATATGCATATTTATATAAAAACAAGTGAAGTTCACATACTCATTATTTTCATTATTGTTAGGTATAACTAACCTTATTTAGGAAAAAATGAGGTAACAGTACTTCTTGTCTGCCACTGCCTCCCATGTTGCTCCCTCAACTAGGCTATTCCTTCATAACACTTTTATGAAAGTGACCTCCTTGTTTCTCAACCTATTAATTTGTTTATCAAGGATATCCACCGGAACCTCTTCATAGGAGAGTCTCTAATCAAAACCTAACCCTTCAATAGGAAAAAAGGATACAGGATCACCTATGCACTTCTTTAACACTGAAACATGAAATACCGGATGAACCAAAGATAGTTCACTAGGTAGTCTCAATACATATGAAACCTTTCCAAGCCTTTGCAAAATCTCATAGGAACCCATATACCGGGTACTTAAATTCTCCTTTTTGCCAAATCTCATCACACGTTTCATAGGTGAGATCTTCAAATACACCATATCTCTCACTTAGAATCTAAGATCCCTTTTCCTATTATCGGCATAGGACTTTTGCCGACTTTAGGCTATTTTCAATTGATCCATTATCACATTAACCTTCTCCAAAGCTTCATAGAAAATTTCATGACCAATTAATGAAGGCTCACCTACCTCGAACCACCCGACTGGAGATCTACATATCCTACCATAAAGTGCTTCAAATGGAGCCACTGAATACTCGAATCGTAACTATTATTATAGGAGAACTCAATCAACAACAAGTGATCCTCCCAATTCAATGTAAATTCAATCATACACACTCTTAACATATCCTCGAGGGTTTGAATAGTACGTTCCGCTTGACCATTAATTTGAGGATGAAAAGTAGTGCTAAGCTTCACTTGCATACCCAACCTTTTTCAGAAAGATCTGCAAAATCTTGATGTGAATTAAGCACCTCTGTCCGATATGATGGACAAAGGGACCCCATGAAGACTCACAATCTCGTCAATGTAGATCCTTGAATATTCGTCTGTCGTATCAGTAGACTTAAAGGGAATAAAATGAGCAGATTTTGTCAACTGATCCACTATCACCCAAATTGAGTCATTCTTTTTCCGGGTTCGAGAAAAACCTACAACAAAGTCCATATTTATTTTCTTCCCACTTCAAAGTAGGAACACCGATTTATTAATTAGACCTCTAGGCTTTCGATTCTCGGCTTTCAATTGTTGGCAATTTGGACACTTGGATACAAACACTGCCATGTCTCTCTTTAGGCCATCCCACCAATATACTTCTCTAAGATCACGATACATTTTGGTGGAACCTGGGTGGATGGAATATCAGGAACCATGAGCTTCCTTCAACACTCTATTCCTTAAATCATCCACATCCGATACACATAGTTTATTTTGGTACCTTAGAAAACCATCCCCCTTAGGCGAATTACTCATTCAACTTGCCAAGTACCTACTCCATCAACTCCATCATTAGCGGATCAAGATGTTGTTTAGACTTCACCTCAACAACTAAAGACGATTTGGAGTTATGGTAAACCACAAAATAGTCATTTGGGGAATTTTCCAACCGAACACCCAATCTATCCAACCTTTGAACATCTTTCACTAGGTCTTTATTCCCTTCTTCTATATGAGACACACTTTCCAAGGTAATTCGAATCAAAGCATCCGCAACTACATTGGCCTTGTAAAGGTGATAGAGAACACTCATGTCATAGTCTTTCAACAATTCCAACCATCTTCTTTGATGGAGATTCAACTTCTTTTAAGTAACCACATATTGAAAACTCATATGATCAGTATATACATCCACATGCAAACCATATAAGTAATGTCTCCATATTTTCAAAGAAAATACTACGACCGCTAATTCAAGATCATGAGTTAGATAATTCTTCTCATGCACCTTGAGTTATCTATAGGAATAGGCTACTAGCTTCATATGTTGCATAAGAACACACCCAAAACCCACTAGGGATGCATCACAATATACAACAAATTCCTTAGTGCCCTTTGGTAAAGTCAACACTGGAGCAGAGGTAAGCCTATATTTTAATATATGGAAACTTCTTTCACATGCGTCTGACAACTCAAATTTCAAAGTTTTTTGGGTTAAGGTAGTCAAAGGAGAAGCAATGGATGGAAATCCATCCACGAACCTCCTATAGTACCCGGCTAAACCCAAGAATCTCCTAATGTCGGTTAGAGTCAATGGTGTAGGACGATTCTTAACCACCTCGATTTTCCTTGGATCAGCCTCAATACCCTCACTAGAGATGATATTACCATGAAACGCCACCGATCTCAACGAAAACTCACACTTGCTATACTTGGCAAATAGTAAATGTTCCTCAAGGACTTGAAACACCACTCTGAAATGACCCATATGACCACTCTCATTCTTTGGAACACGTATTCATTAGGTTCATAAAAGTTGTCGGGGCATTTGTCAGACCAAACGACATCACTAAGAACTCATAGTGACCATACCTAGTTTGAAATGTTGTTTTAGGTACATCCTCACCCATCACCCTAAGTTGGTGATACCCTGATCTAATGTCAATATTAGAAAAGTAACTTGCCCCTAGGAGTTGATAAAAAAATTCATCAATCCGAGGGAGAGGATACTTTGTCGATAATCACTGCACATTCTAAGGGACCCATTCTTCTTCTTCACAAAAAACACCAGAGCTTCCCATGGTGCAATACTAGGTATAATAAACCCCTTATCTGAAAAGTCCTTGAGTTAGAGCTTTAACTCTTTCAATTCCGCCGGAGCCATGTGTTAAGAAGGGATTAAAATGGGATTCGTATCCGGTAATAGGTCATAACAAAATCAATTTTCTATTGGAATTTGGGGCAAGTGATCTAGAAAGACTTCTAGAAATTCCCTCACTACGGCGACCAACTCTATTGGAGGAATACCGGACGCAAGATCCTTGACTCTTACAATATGGTAAAAAACACCCTTTTTAGATCATTTTACCAGCTTTTAAACAAGAGATGATACAACCTCAAGGAATTGAATTACCCCCCTTCCACTCTAAGATAGGTTCATTAGAGAAATTGAACTTAACCACCCTTGTTCGAAAATCAACAAAAGAAAAACAAACATGCAACCAATCCATTCCCAAAATAAATTCAAAATTGACCATATCAAGTTCTACCAAATCCACATAAATAACACTATTGTGCAAATATATAGGAAAACTCCTAAAGACTCTTCTAGACACAAAACAGTCACCCACCAGAGTTGTAACCAAAAATGGTTCATTCAAAATATGTGGTAGAACATAAAACTTACTAGATACTAGAAAAGTTACAAATGATAATGTAGAACCGGGATCAAGTAAAGCAAAATCATCAATAGAGAAGACTCGTAACATATCAGTAACCACATTGGGAGACTCTTCATGCTCACCCCTAGAGCGGAGAGCATAAAAGTGATTCTTCTTAAGAGCATCAGGATTTGGAGAATTTTCTTGTGCTTAAGAATTTTCTCTCCCGTGATCCTTCATCATAGGACAATCTCTCTTCATGTTCCTCTCTTGCCACAACCATAGCAATATTCCGTACAAACTAGACACTTGCCTTTATGTTTTCTTCCACATTTAGCACAAGTAGACCCCTTACCTTTGTTGAACCATGGGATTGTAGAAGAACTTTATTGGGGAACCTCTTTTTGTACATAGGCTTATCTTGCACCTCAAATCTAGTCTTAAAAGAATTCCTATCATCGACCCTTGTCCTCTTCAACTCTCTACCAACTTGCTTAAGCGTTGGCTCCTCAATTTTTTTGTCATGAACCATGAGAAGAGAGATGTCCATACTAGGAATCAATATAGTCGACCTATATTCTTTAACCACAAGGTCGGATACTCCCATCACAAATTTATTCATCTTGGCCCTAGAATCCGCCACAATAGTAGGAGCATATTTTTATTGTTGAGTTAACTTGAAACTATACTCCTTCACACTCATACCCCCATGGCGTAAGTTGATGAATTCTTGCATATTCCTCTCCTTAGTTCCAAGGGAAATAAATTATCAAGGAAGGTCATCTCGAAAGATCCCGAAGTAATCCTGCCTTCTCTAACCGACATCTCATCCCTCTATTGCTCATACCAAACTTGAGACACATCTTTGAGTTGGTAGGTAGCTAGTTCTTCCATTTCTTGAGAAGACACACCCATAGCGTCTAGTACCTTGAACACTTCATCAATGAACCCTTGCGGGTGCTCCTCCACCTTAGACCTAAAGAAAGTAGCGGGATTCATTCTTATGAAATCCCTTATCGTTGATGCGGTAGTCTAGCATTTGATACCACTTGAACTCTAGTATCTTTAGAAACTTGAGTAGCCAACACTTGGATCAAGATATGAATAGTTGCCCTTATCTCAACATTAGACATTTCCCCTTCTTCAATATGAACTTGAGGGATTGGAGGACCTGGAAGTAGAATTGCTTAATTAATTTCTCCTCTTCGAACCTTCGAGCATTGTTCCTTCTTGTATTCATTGCCTAAAAGCACAAGACAGAAATTAGAAGATAGGGACATGTAGAGTTAAAACTCTAAAGGCACTAATTCAAAATTACTAACAAAGTGAGACTTTCCTAAGCATCACATAGCCTCTAATTCATAAGTGTGAAACGTTTCACACCCATGAACAAGACTCTATGTGGCAATGGTTCAATGAGACATCATTCTTAAGATTTATTTAACCTCATGCTCTAATACTATATTTATCACGACCGGGGAGCACCCCCTAGACGTAACCAGCATCATCGTCCTCAAAGCGGACTAAGACTATCCTCTTAGCATTCATCATTACATTTCATAGGTCAAAATGCGTAAAATTTGAATTTTATACATATTGAAGTATACATAGACCTCTTGCTTATATTAGATATATACATATACATATGGAGTATACTTAGACTCCTCACATAGTAAGCTTACATAGGATTCTCGTTTGATTAACCTAATCAACATATAAGGAGTTAGTCTAATCATACCGTCTCATGGTGAACCATCTAAAAAAATATAATATTCGGGCATCGCCCTTACACAAGTATTTATTTGCCACATATGGCGTAAAACAGATGTCTTGAAGAATAAGGAAGAGACAAATGTATTTTAGACTATATAAATACTACTAGGGTAGATCAAAAGCACCATCCTTGAACTCCGAGGACTCACCCACTACTTGGAGGAACAAGTCCAACTATCCTTGTAAAGTGGCCTAGAAACTCTTCAATGGCCGTAAGCTACAATGTTGGGGAAAAGGGAAGAAATACAGGTTAGTACAAAAAACCATGTACTAAGTATGACTCCTATGCACAAAATCATTTATGCATGAGAAAAACACGATTTAGTCAAAACTATATTTTATGTTCAATAACTCAACATTCACATAGATGGAACATGATAAGTCAGACCAACATGATCTTAACCCACCACATAAGCAAACTTAGTAACCCAACACATAAGCAACCTAACAAATACTTGTGCAACGCCAAGAATAGAATTCCATAACCATAACACTTACCATATGTATAAACATAATCCCATACTTAATCATAACATTTTTAATTCATAAGGTTACATAAAGCTTAACATACATAACATGTAATCAACTTGATCATACAACGCACTACTCGAATCATCCCTTAGGATCCCACATGTTCAATGAGAAGTAGAAGTCACATACCCTCCCTCACCCTATTTAGTAACCTTCAAGACAACCCTAATAATAGTTTCCATACTTGAATTATTCAATTACCTTATTACATTCTGGAAAGTAGTGCAATAACAAACATGACACCAGATGGGCAACATGGAATCTGGTGTTCTCCTCCCACACCAAAAAGAGAGGGTTAACACTTTCCTAAGGTGTAACTAATCTTTCAAACTATCTAGTGGATCCACTAAGCTATAGTCCTATGTAGGCACATTGTTTGGGGTCAAGGATATTGTTACAAGAAACCTTGACTTACGAACATGGAGGTTTTCATCTCATGAGACAACACATATCTTGGGAATCCAAACTTACTAAACAAACGTGACACCTTCATCTCATTTACATTCCTTTTTGTTGCTAAGCATTAATTCCTTTTAGTAATTATCATACTTATCATTCAAGATCACATTAGTCTCTTAATGACCCCTATGTGAACAATTCATCATAATAGCTCATAAGTATTCATAAGAGAGAATTATCCTTTCACTTTAGAAGACCACATAGAAGTGAGTAAGCCTTTCAAGCAAACGTTATCATAATCATGAGAAGTCACTTTCAAATATATCATATCTTATCTTACTTGGATAATTCATAGTCAATTCAATATTTTAGGGTTAATAATGAGGAATATTTACTATCAATATCACAACCACACGATAGACATAGATGCACTACAATCAAGTAAATCATATTTCGTAATTGGATTCAAGAAGAATCAATCTTCATGCCTTATTGCCCTCTCATTAACTTCATACTTCAATAACCAATAATTTTATAACCATTGTATAAACTAGGTAAATTAAGTACATAATACAGAGCAGTTGTTATTCTACATATTTATATAATCATCATTTTTCCCAATTATAATGGAATTACACGACATAATGGGCAATCTTGATTGATTAACAATAATTGACCATTAATACTTAGTTAAACAATGATAAAAGACTATAATTCATCACAACCTATTAACAATTTCGTTTTGAAAAGAGAATCCAATGTCTAGATTGAAACCCTAGTTTTTGGGAAGTTTAAAATCATCTTTTCAAGGGCCTCTTGGGGAAAGGAATCCCAACAGTGAAAAAAATCATACCTTAATTATGATATTGCAAAAAATTGAGATAAAAAACCTTGACTAATTCGTCCTTTAATTGGAGCCCTAGTGTTCTTCAATGGATGTTGAAGTTTGAAGAAGAGAGAAGTTAGAGAGATGTGAGTTTGGGATTTGTGGGGATTAGGTTAGTTTAATTAGTCTTAGGTATTTAATAGTTCCTTATTTAACTTAATTATAAATATCTTAACCCTTAATTAACTATCTAACCAACTAATTAATTAAATGAACCAACTTAAAACGTCACAACAGAACAAGGTCTGATTTGTGAGACCTTGATATACGGTCCGTAGGTTAGTCGACACCCACTACACCAACTATTCTGCACAACCATGGTTTGTGTTAGAGACTATTCATTTTTTCCATTTTGAATAAAATAGCTAAGTATCCATCGACGAAGGTATCTACGCCCCATCGATCAGGCTATCGCCTGCACTCGTAGTAAGCTACTACTGCCTATCAACAGCTTTTTGGCCAAAATAGAAGAGTTCTCCTCAAGGACCCTTCGGGTGGTCCTTGGGGAGTCGTACCCGTATGTTGTGATATAAACATGTTCTAACATATGTTTCATACTTTTGCATCAAATTTCATCAAATTCCGACTCCTAAAACCCCGTGAAATAGACTAAGGCACCATACAACATCTTTCATAATTCTCCGAATGACATGGATGTTCCTTGATGTTTTGACTCTAAAACTTAATAAAAGACTAATAAACATCAATTTAGGTCTTAAAATAGTGTTACCAATCTTATACCAACATGTGAGGCTCTAGATTAGGTCTTGGACTCTCTGAGCGTTTGAATTATGTCTAAGTGAAGTATATGTATATGTGAAGCATGCTCGTGTGTGATATTTAATGAATGAAGGTATTAGTACGTTTAGGAGTCAATGTTATGAAATGGTGATTATATTGAATGTCTGATCACATGTACTCACAGACACACTTTGAATGAATGAATGAAGTTAATGATGTGAGTGGGGGATTTTGGGGTAGACACTATTCATGAGTTGAGATGATGTATTTAGTAGTGACTTCACTATACCCAAGAGATTTATAATATAGGTTTGAGGATGGACACTCTTCGTAATTTGAGATGTGCTGTCCAAAAGTTATCCATAAAACTTTAGTAAGAATGTTTAAATCTCCATGGGAAGTTATGCTTAGCATTGATATAATTTGAAGAAGGGGTAGTTACACTTCATGAGTTGAGATATTGTACCTAATTTACCTCTTGAGATGACAAATCCTCGTTAGTAGAGAATAATTTACTTAAAAGAAATCTCTTCATCCTTTAACTATGCGCCTGCATAGGAGTAGCTAATGTAAAATCCATGTAAAGGCTCAAGAATGACCCTACCCTAGGCAAGTGGGGATCCCTCATTTGGTAGGGGTTAATATCAGAATTCTATGTCTAGCTCTCATGGTCTATTTTAGTTATAGCTTGCCCCACAAAAGTATGTGATGAACTAAGTCTTCTAAAGCGTGTACTACTTAGGGTGGGTGTGGTATGGGATGCTATCTACTCATTGCACAACTATACATTTGGAGGGGGTCTTGGTTTGTCTTTATATGAATGTATGAGTGTCTCATTATACAATATAAATGAAGTTATGTGACTTAGTGTCTTTGAGTTGAGTGTGGGCTTCTTCCCCTGGTCGGTAGTCTTGAGGAACACTATGTTGTGTGATTATACGGGCGGTTTCTTCATGTCTACCTTACTGAGTCTTAGGATACCTTTGGAATGGGAACCTTCAAGGGAAATGAGTTCAGTGTAAGTTTTAATAAAAGTAGTTCACTTTAAGATTTCTTGAGTTCACTGTAAAGTGAAGTTTTAGCTAAAATTATGGAAGTTTTATCCTATGTTATAAATGATGATTTATACGTTGTTTTACTTCTAGATTCATGAAGGTTTCAATTGTATTTTATGAAAGCTTTATTCAAGTAAAATGCTCTTTTCATGTGTTTTTACTTAATGCCATACTTAGTACAATGATTGTACTAACCCCATACTTTTCTATACCCTATAAATATAGGTTGGAAGTAAGTGGAAGTTTAGAATGCAAGATTGGGAAGTTAACTCTCTCAAGACTCGGTATGTACTCATATATACAAGGACATAGTCTATGTTTCTTTAGTTTCTTTTATTAAGACTTGTATAAGACTTATTATGTATTTTTTTCTGTCAATGTAAAGGGTCGTAACCCTAAAATATTTAAGTTATGTCTTTAAGTTGTGTTGTGACGATGAGACTTATACTTGGTATTGATAAAAGATATTTCCTTTTTATTATTAATGTTGTTAAAAGTATTAATTCCGCACTACTTTTCATATCTTATGCAGTGAACGATATTTAAGAGGCTTGTACAAGACACCGAAGGGTCAAGTACTCCTTGTGACGATTCAAGAGTATTTCCTTCCTTTATTGTGTAATTGCAGGTCGTGACAAACTTGGTATGAAATAAGGTTTTGGGGAATAGGTTAGGATCCGAAGTCTCACAAGCCACTTCTAGTAGAATTTTGTTCATCGGTGTGAGTTGTGACACATCCATTTGAGGGAGGCTATAAGGCGATAGAAGTTTAACTTTCTTCATTACTCTAGTGTCATGCCATGGAGTTGACTTCTATAAGATGTCTTTTCTCAACCTCTTCTTTTGTGTTTATAGGACATGAATAGGAGGAGGACACTCGCTAAAAGGGAGGAGGGAGGAGTAGATAAAGAGAGGATCCCTCCCCATGGTGAGAAACTAGCTATAGTTGACCAAGAGGATATTAATGAGGTTCTTCCCCCTCAAGAACCTCAAGGACTTCATGTGCTCCAAATGCCTCCAATGCCCTAAGGACCTTAAGCTCCCTATATTGAAAGGAAATTACTAATGTTGAGATAAGACTTGCTCTGAAGGTTTTTGCCAAACTCATGATGACTCAATCTCAAGTCATCACTAATCATGTGGCTACTCAAGCTAACCTACGAGTTGGACCACAACTAAATGAAAGTACTCCCGCCTCTAGTATCCGGGATTTCATGAGGACGAACCCTCCTACTTTCCATGTAACCATGGTGTATGAAGATCCAAAAAACTTAATAGATGAGGTGTTCAAGGTGGTGGATGTCATGGGTGTGACTCGTAGAAAGAGAGAGGAAATAGCCGCTTATTAACTCAAAGAAGTGGCTCAAGTGTGGTTAGAGCAATGGAGCGATGAGAGACCCTTAGAGAAAGGTCTGGTAGCTTGGGAAGTGTTCAAAGTGACTTTTCTTGATAGGTTTTCCCTTTAGAGTTGAGGGAGAGAAAGTTGGTTGAATTCATGAACCTTCGTCAAGGGAGTATGAGTGTGAAGGATTACTCTCTAAAATTCACACAACTATCTATTTATGCCCCAACCTTAGTAACCAACACTAGAGCTAAAATGAAAAAATTTGTGATGGTGGTGTCTAGCTTGGTGGAGAAAGAGTATCATACGACAATGCTCCTTAATGATATGGATATCTCTTAGCTCATATCTATGCTCAACAAAATTGAGGAGTCCCATCTTAGGTAGAGGAATAGCGATGGGAAGAGTCCTAGGGTGTATGAAACAAGTCAACCCAAACCTAATAAGAGGTTCTATCACTAAGATTCTTCCATGGGGAGCAAGAATAGGAATTCCAAACAAAATATCCCAAGGAGGTGGTGCAATACCTCTAAAATGACTTAGGTGAAACTATAGCCTATCATGTTTTCCATGAGGGTATAAGGTCCAAAAATGGTTTAAAATATGCTAATGAGGCATTGTCCAATGATTTAGGTTATTTGGAATCAAATGTCAAAGGACGACCAGGATGGTTCGCTTGTGGACCTACACCCCGTCGATAGGCAGTCGTGGGTTGAGACTATCTCCTACGCAGTTCACTATGAGTTGAAAGGGTGAATTAGTAAATTAACCCAACGTCCAAATATGAATTTGGGCAGTTTCTTAAGGGTATTCTAGGCATTTTAAGTGGGTTTATAAGTCCTAATTACCTATATGAATTCATCTTCAAAAATAAAAATCCAAATCTCTAAAAAGCTCTCTAGAACTCCATTGAAGCTTGAAGGTTGATTTATCCACAAAATTCTATCAATTTTCGTTTATAACATCAATTAAGGTATGGTTATTCATCCTTAAAACTTCATTCATCAAAGAGACGATCTTCAAAGTGTTTTTCAAAGGCTTCTTAAAAGATGAGTTTTCAAAATTTAAATTTATCCATGGGTTCTTGCATTAAAGGTTTTGAATCATTGAATATTGATTGAATTTTTTTAATTAGATGATTTTAACATAAAACCTTTATGAACCCATTCAAAACCTAAGTTTTTCAAATTGGCTATATTATTGTATTATGACCATGTCTTAATGATTCTAAATTCTAGTGTACTTTTACTTGGGTTATTAAATGATATAAAAATTGTATTAGATTGATGTATAGACTGTCTTACATTGATAAATCTTAAAATTAATTGATTTAGATTCATTGAATATTGTGGTTTTTTGTATTGAATTGATGTTCATGGTCATGGGTAAGGGCCTTCTGGTATTGTATTGGATTATTTAGCTATGGATTGAAGTGGTGAAAATGTATTGGTGGTACGCTGCCCTAATTCTCTTTATTTTTATGATTAATTAGGTCTTGAATTATGTTATGATTGGTATGGTCCACTTATTGTGGCGGTGCTATGTATTTACTTGTGACTAATGTGGCCTAGTTTGCATTACATTATGTATTATAATGATCTTGGTCTTGTCGGCAAATTACTTAAGATATTATGTTGATTTTTATAGTTAATTATATGAAGTATGACCATATCTATCTTCATGTGATTAAGGTGAATGTATGAGTTTTTCCATTGATGTTGTTCGGTGATTATGTTAGATATGACTATGTCATTGTTTGCGTAGTCTTAGGTTGATGCATGATTCTTTCTAATTGACTATGTGAGTCTTATTAATGTTATATTAGTGATATTACAAATGTGTGTAGGATGACTAGTAAGTATGTTTACTTGATCTAATGTGCTTCGAGAATGATATGTTATATGAGAGGTATTTTGTGTCTTGTTTTGGTAGACTTGTGTCCTTACTTGATACATTTATGATGAGAATATGACGTTTTGACTTAGGGTTCTAGAGGTTCTTAGTCTTGTATGTATGAATGATGATGTGACCTTAATTGACGCAAAGAGGGTCTTTTATGTGTATCCTTCAATGTAGTAGTAAGATTATGCTATTTTTGAAGTTGAAATTTGTAATGGTATCCTTATTGTGTGAATGGACTTAGGGATTGATTGGCTTGAACGGCATGAAATCATTGTAAGGCAACCCTAGGGGACCACTTTGTCAAGGTGAATGTGATTGGGTTATGAACTAGGTATGGAGCCTCTTCATGTACTACTCTATTCAATTACTCAATGAGAACAAAGGCTAGCACCGAGTGAGTATGGTTTGGGAAGTATCTCTAGTCAAGGATGAGGCTAGATTACAAAGAAGCCTTTCATATTCCTTAACCATGTTCCAACATAGGATGTTTTCGAATTCTACCATTGGAAAGTAGAACACCCTCTATTGGAGTAGGTTCATCACTTCGGATTCCATGTTTAGCTACCATGGTCTATGTTGGTTATTGTCTGTTCTCATCACATGGGATACCATCTAGTATTGGAGAAGTTCTATGAAGTTTAGGTGGTGGTATGTGACGCTATCTAGACATTGCACAATTAGGCTTTGAAGATGTTAGTGAGTGACTCCCTAGGTCTTCTCAAAGACCATTACTTGAATGTTCTTATATGTGATGAATGTCTCTTAAATAAACTGATGAATAAATGACTTAAGTTAGAAAGCATGATAAATGAATAAGTACTAGCATAAAGTAGTTTAAGGGATGTCTAGTTAAGATGTGAAGGGGGCATAGGAATAGTCACTTCACATCTTACCTAGGTAAGTCTTAAGAAAGATTCTAGATAGTAAAATTAGTTTGTACCTTAGACATAATCCAAACTTAGGTAGTCTTAGGTAATCTTGGAGAGGTTAAGTAAGGACATTCTCTTCTTGATATACTTAAGTAAGTCTTTTGGTAACCTTTCGGAGGATAATTTCGTATTATATATATTATTGTATAAGGTGAGAATTATTCTATATTAGGTAGTCTAAATGATCTCTTAGGTGTGTGTGAAGGTATTGTATGGGCGTCCTCTTTCCAACACCTTTGGTAGGAGGATCTCATTTATATGTGTTTGGTGTATTTTTAGTGTAATTGTCTCATTATGGGTGGTCTTACGGATCGTTTAGGTTTTCCTAAAGAGGTTGTATGGGCAGTCTCTCTTTGTTTTACTTAAGTGAGTCTTAGGATAACTTTTAGTGAGAAGATTCTATGTTAAATGGGTTCACTGTAATGTTTAAATTGATTCACTGTAACTATGTAATGTTTCCTTAAAAGTGATAAAATGCACATGTATATCTTATGTGTTTCTAAGGTGTTAAATTTTGTTCTTATGCTTATGTTATTATGTTTAAATAAAAAAGAGCTTGTTTATAATTAATGTCTGTTTTCATGATTTTATGCATCAAGCCGTACATAGTACAAGTGTTTGTACTAATTCCATACATTTTCTTATATCTAAAGGTGTAGGTTGAAAGTGAAAAGGATCGTGAAGGAAAGCTTGGATTCTAGTTATCGTTCAAGCAATGTTTGAAGTATGTCCTCACTTGACTCGAAGGCATAATTGTCTTTAGATGTCTTTTAATTCGAAGTATTGTAATAGACTAAGTAATCTATATTAGTGTTATATGGGTCGTGTCCCAAGTAGTCTTGTGTGTAAGATTGACATATGTTGAGACCTAGTGTTTTCTATGATTCTAATTTGATCATATAATTCAAGATATTTTGTTTGAAAATTTTTGATTCCGCACTACATTTCATACATGTATGCTATGAGTAATGTCAAAGGACTTGTACAAGACCTCCGAGAGGTCAAATACGTTAGGTTACGATCCAAGAACACCCTATCTCTTAAGGTGTATATGTGGGTTGTGACAAACATGTATCAGAGCATAGGTTATGAAAGTGATCTTAGGAATCAAAAAGTCTCATAAATACACGTCTAGCAGAGTCTTGACCATCGGTGTGAGCCACGACAAATCTATGCGAGAGGTTATAGGATGATAGAGTTTCACTTTCTTCATCAATTTTGTGTCGTGCCTATAGAGTTGAGGTTGTAAGTGTCTATTCCTAATCTTTTTTCATGTATTTATAGGAGATGAATACTAGAATGATGGTCGCTAGAAGGTTTGAACTAGGAAGGATGGATGAGGAAGTTCCTCATCAAGTTGAGCAAGTTCTTCAAGGTGCTCAAGATGTCCATGTCCCTATTTGAGGTCAAGATAATGAGGTTTCGGTGGTTCCCTATGACTAATTGGGAGATTAGAGACGCTTTACTTACTTTAGCCTTAGGTTTGACTACCCATGTTAATAGGGTATTGATCCTAGAGTGGATCTTGTGGAGATCACTATGACATCTAGAATGAGAGATTTTGTGAGCATGAATCCTCCTATCTATCTTGGTTTTAAGGTGTGAGAGGATCCCCAAGAGTTTCTAGATAGTGTTTACAAGGTGTTGAGTGCCATGGTGGTGACTTCTAGGGAGAATGATGAGTTAGCTTTGTACAAATTTATGGAGGTTTCTCAAGTGGGGTACACTTAATGGAAAGATAATAGGCAGGTTGAATCAGGTCCTGTAGAGTGGGAAGAGTTTAAGGAGGTTTTCTTAGGAAAATAATTTCCCCATAAGATAACGGAGGTGAAGGTTGAAGAGTTCATTAATCTCAAGCAAGTCAATATTAGTATTGAGGAGTATTCCTTAGAGTTCACTACGTTGTCTAGATATACCCCATCCTTGGTGTCTAACACTGTGGATAAGATAAGTAGGTTTGTGACCGTTGTTGCCGACCTTGTGAAATAAGAGTGTCGTACGGCTATGCTCCATGGTGATATGACTCTATATAGGCTTATAGTGTATTTTAATTCCATAAAAGAGTCCAAACTTAAGAGGATTATTAGAAACATGAAGAGGAGTGGACCAAGTGTGAAAACTCAACTTAGGTTCAAGAAGATGGCTCAAACTCAAGATGAACCTAGTGCTCCTAAGGTCAAACTTTACAAGGGTAGTGGTTCTCAAAATGGTAAGCCTACTTGTGGGAAGAAGCACTATGGGGAGTGTCTAATTGGTACCGGGAATTGCTTTGGTTGTTTTAAGATGGGCATAAGGTGAGGCATTGTCCTATTATTGCTCCTAGAGGAAAAGAGGGTAAGAAAGTTGCTCCAAGTGTTCTGGGTAATGATTCTCCAAAGAAGAAGAATTTCTATGCACTCCGGGCAAGCGGATCAAAGTCGGATGATGATGAGGATATTGGTAAGTTCTTGTATTTACTTCTTTAGTGTTATAAGTTCCTTCTAAGTGGGGGATTATGGTGAGTAGGGGAGTTTTGATTGATTGTCTCATCTCTTCTATTCAACTCAAGCTTGAGAGTATAAAGTCATAGTAGCATGTTATATGTTGAATTGTGTTTAGGAGTCTTGTTGGAATTAAATTTCATTGATTCCTTGCATTGTGCATTTCATGAAGTTATTATTACGTTGTAAAATGTGTTTATATGGTTTTATCTTGCATATTAGCATGTTTTCCATCATCAATTTCCTAAAAGTTGCATTTTTAGAAATTATTGCATAATTCACTATAATATCTACTAGCTTACCGCGAAAATTTTTGAAAATTGAGTAATTCATACTTTGGTTTAAAGTTTTTGTAATGTGTATAGAAATTATGTTTATGAGTATGATAATTAATATAAAAATATTTTTTTTATTTGAAATGAAGAAGGTGAGTCTTATTGGCATAATGAGTTGTAGATATGTTTCTAACTTCTTATTGTGTTGTGTGTCTCTTGATTTCATGAAATGGATGTTTTTCCTAAATTTTGTATGGTTTATGTGTTATGTGGTATAATTATGAGGTATTAACTAAGTCTCTACTCTTGTAAGTGTTTGGAGAGTGGCAAACGTTATTCGAGGACGAATGTTCTCCAAGTGGGGGAGATTGTAATACCTCTAAGACGACTTAGGTGAAACTATATCCTAACATGTTTCCCATGAGGTTATAAGGTCCTGAATGGTTTAAAATTTTGTAATGTGGCAGTGTCTAAAGATTTAGGTGATTTGGAAGTCAAACGTCAAGGGACGACCAAGACGTTCGACGACTAAGTCACATACATGCCTTATGTGTTTTTATGTGCTTATGTTTATGTAATTAGATTAAGAAGTACTTATATGAGTAATTATAGTGTTTATAGGCAGTGTGTTGAGTTTCATGGGGCTTGGAGGTTAAACGCCCAAGAACGTGCTGATGATCGAAAAGTTTGCCTAGAAGTGACCTTGTATGTCTTACCATGTTTCATTGAGTTTTATTGGCTTTTATTTTGGATAAAATTGATATGATAGGTCCTAAACTAGTACAATATCATATTCGGGTTGGAAACATCCAGGAAAACATCCCCAATGACCAACCAAGGGTCCTTGTGGAAGGACCCTTTACAAGAGCCTAAGGTTGTCTAGACCAACCCAATCGATTGAGGCAATCGACGACCAATAGGCTGGTCAATGCCCCCTCGATGATGGGAGTGGGTCAAGACATAGTCTGGGGATCTTAATCTACAAAATATAAGTCTCTGATCCCATTGAAAGATAGCAAGGACGGTCTATCTGTGGACCTATGCCACATCGATGAGCAGTCATGGGTTGAGATTGTCTCCTGCACAGTTCAATGTAGGTTGCAAGGGTTAATTTACCAATTCACCCAACTTCCACATAAGAGTTTGGGGGTTAACCTAAAGGCAATATAGGTGTTTTAAGTGGTTTATAATTCCTAAACACCTAGATGAATTCATTCTTCAAAAATCAAAACCCAAAACCTCTTAAAAGCTCTCTAGAACTCCATTGAAGCTTGAATGGAGATTGAAGTTTAAAGGTTAATTTATCAAAAAAATTCTATTAATATTGTGGATTAACATTAATTAAGGTATGGTTCTTAATCCTTGAAAATTCTTTCATCAAGGATCCAATCTTCAAAGTGTTTTTCAAAGACTTCTCAAAAGATGAGTTTTCTAAATTAAAATTTATCCATGGTTTCTTGCATTAAAGGTTTTGAATCATTGAATATTTATTGAATTGTGTTAATTACATCATTTTGACTTAACATCTTCATAAACCCATGCAAAACCTAAGTTCTTCAAATTGGCTATATTATGGGTATTATGATCACGTCTCAATGCTTATGAATTCTACTGTAGTTTTACTTGGGTTTTTAAATGATTTATGAATTGTATTAGGTTGATGTATAGGCTGTATTAGATTGAAAAATATATATTTAATTGATCTAGATTCATAGAGTATTGTGGTTTTTGTATTGAATTGATGTTTGGTTTTTGTATTGAATTGATGTTCATGGCCATAGGTAAAGGCCTTTTGATATTGTATTGGATGATTTAGATGTGGATTGAAGTGGTGAAAATAGATCGGTGGTAGGCTGCCCTAATTCTATTTATTTTATGATTAATAAGGTCTTGAATTATGTTGTAATTTGTATGGTCCACTTATGGTGGTCATGCTTTGTTTTTACTTGTAACTAATGTGGCCTCATCGGTGTTACTTTATGTATTATAACGATCATGGCCTTGTCGATAAATTATTTGAAATATTATGATGATTTGTGTAGTTTATTATTAGAAGTGTTATCATATCTATCTACATGTGATTAAGGTGAATGTATGTGTTCTTCCGTTGATGTTGTTAGGTGATCATGTTAGACTATGACTATGTCATTATGTGTGTAGTCTTAGGGTTATTGCATGATTCTTCCTAATTGACTTTGTGAGTTTTATGATGGCTATATTGGTGATATTATGGAAGTAAATAGGATAACTAGTAAGTATGTTTAGTCGATCTTATGTGCTTCTAGAATGATATGTTATATGATAGGTAGGTTGTGTCTTGTTTTGGTAGATTTGTGTCTGATACGCTCAAACTTACTTCTCAAATGAGAAGTAAAGCGGTCGTGTCAAGTAAATAACCCAACTAGTGAGGTTGGGATCGTTCCCACGAGGAAAATAGTCTAGACTTAACTTTAACCTAGTATTACTATCGTTCGGTCAATAACTTTCTTGGAAAGTAGAAATATAAAAAAGGGGGTTTGTATAACCTAATGAGTAAAAATAACTAATGTAATTGAAAGAGACAGTTGACAGCTTTTAATATTGGGTTTTAATCAATGAATTAAAGTAACTAGGGTTTACGTGTTCCCCAGGTTAAGTAACTTGATAATTCTAACTATAACAATTCTTTCCTAGTATCTTGCATGCAAAGTGACAAGTTATGTATTTCTAAATCCTTGGTCCGGCATCTAGAAAATCTCACTCCGCACCTTGGTCCGGCTACGTGTGTTGCTTTCCTAACCCTTATCTTTACCTCATATTAAGCATCATATTCGATATTTGACTAAGTTATACCTCGTACCAATCAATACTAGCCTATTAGATAGTATACACTAAATCTATGTTAATAATTCTTTTCCTATTATCTACCTCCTTGGTCCGGCAAGTAGCATTTAGGCGAGTTGTAACGTTGATCATCCGTTAAAAAGACTTCTAAGCAAAAGAATTATTAATACATGCAAGACACTATTCTAGAATTGTTATTTTAGTTAGGGTTTATCTCATTATTTGCCTATGGTTCCCACAACCCTAGTTATGGAATTTAGTTACTCATAGCCATAAACACAATATTCAAATCTGTTAAATTAGAATTAATGTACTTACTTCAATGAGAAAGAATAAAGTCCGAAAATATGCTTGATTAATCACCAAAAATCACTTGTATCAATCTCCAATAATCGAACACTCAAAAACACAAAGTATTATAATCACAAAGTCTAACTATATCGAATTTGATAATCAAAGAGTCTAACCCCAAAAACGAGGTTTTTCGAACTATTTATAAAAAAAATAAAAACCTAATTAAATAAGGATTCTAATTTCTGGAAATCTGCCAAAACGCGGTTGGGTCGACGGACCACGGGACGGACCGTCGCAGTCATGACGGACCGTCGTGGGCTCCGTCGTCCCATACTTGTCCAATTTCTTCTGCTGCTTCTTCATTCCCCTCGACGGCAAGTGTGACGGACCGTCATAGGCACGACGGTCCGTCGAGGGTCTTCGTTTCAAAATACTTCAACTCCTGGAATGCAGATGCTGGGATCACTTCTCGATCTTCACGACGGACTGCGGGACGGACCGTCATGGCCATGACGGACCGTCACAAGCTTCGTAATCCCACACTTGGTCGACTTTCCCATCTTCCTTCAAGCGGCTACTCTACGCTGCCACCTACGGACCGTCACAAGCACGACGGACCGTCATAAGCTCCGTGAGGTGGTCTCTTACGCAATTTTCGCTCAAAATCTCCGCATTCACTTTGGATGATTTCTGCAAAACAAAGAGAAACTTATATCAAAATTAGCACAAAAAGGCTTTTGGACACACTAAACTTAAGGAAAAAGCATTAATTATACCGTGAAACCACGGTATATCAACACCCTCAACTTAAATTCGTTGTTTGTCCTCAAGCGACGCACTATGACTCACTACACAATCTTTGTACAATAGTATTCACGTTTTATCCTTAGCAATCATTTGGCTATCAATCCCGATTAATCCCATCAAATCTATGCATGCTATCACTATTAGGCTTGAATTTTGTGGGATTCGAACATGTTTCTGAGACTCACCATGCACCAACACCCATTCCTCTTCAATTTCTCACGAAGTGCTAACAATTACGGTATTGCAACTAGTGTCCTCACTTTAGAACAAAATCCTCATTTTTCACACAATGATTTCAGTTTGAGTATAAGGATTACATTTCAACACTCGCTCTCAGAACAAAGTCACACTCATTCATACCTATTGCCATAAGCTTGCCCTTATTTTCACTGCCTTAAGTTCACTATACAACCCTTAGGATCACGATAGGACTTTCTTTAGCTTGTAACGTAGGCTCAGAGTCAGGTAGGGTATATTTAGGTATACTTTAGTGACTTTTTGCCCTCCTTGACATATCGGCTAAACCTTCCACCCTATATCACTCTATCTCACCCAGTTCCTCCTATTCTTTCACCTTGCTGTTTCCCTTCTTTCTTCATTTGCGTAAGTGACTCTTTTCTTTTCTTGTTTTCTTGAATATACTTTTTTTTTTCAACGAGTTCTTGAGTCACTTTACTTTTGTTCTTTCTCTCTCTTTGTTCTTTCAACCCCACTTTCCAGGGCATTCCTCAAAACAGCCACCCTCAACTCATGGCTTTGCCATGAGTCAAGGTACACAAGACTCCAAAATCGGTCAGAGCCATAACGAAGGTTATTTATACATTAGCCACCCTCAACTTATGCTTTTGGCATAAGATGAGGTGCACATGTCCAAGGAGGGACCAGGCCAACATATTGTTCCCGAAAAGGTCGGTTGGGGTGAAAAAGAAAGGTCTAATTTTAAGCTCAAATTATTTGGATCAAAGAAGGATTAACTTTCATCTGGTTTCTTTATTTAGGCTAGAAATGGGCTATATTGAATAAGGGCCTATGATCATTTCCTAATTGTTTGTTCTGACTTACTTTTAGCAGACTAACCAGGCAAGTTCTAGCTCAGTACCAATAGTGGACTATTCAACTTTCCTCACACTCACTTGACATCTCATCACTATACCAGTTATCGGACACCTAGTTTGACTTGAAGATTTAGGGTAATGCAATGGTGTAACTCTATTTCATGTTTAGAGCCACACAATTATCGATTACTACGCCTAGTCATGCAACATTTTCCAGTTTTATCGGGATATCGGTTTAGCCATCATGCTTGAGTTAAACTTATGTACAAAAGATATAACGTGCGGTTCAACAGAAAAATAATCAGTCTTTTGGGGAAAAAGAACACAGGCAAGAAAACCCCAAAGAGGATAGTGAGTTGGGCTACTCGGACTTCACCCTAACACTCACTTTCCATTTACCCCACCCCTGACAAAAAGCATGCAATTGTCCCCAATGCATAAAAAGACTAAAGATTAGAGGGTAGGTGAAGCAAACTGTGGCGCATAGCGCCGTCGATCAGCAAGCTGGTGGGTCCGGTTTCCCGGAACCCACAGCCTCTGCAATCTGGACACCATCAGTGGTGTCCTCAGCAATCTGGACACCCTCAGTGGTGTCTCGAACAACCGCTCCTCGGTGCCTCGTGATCTCTACAAGATGGGAGCTAGAGGCCCACCGCTATCTGTGATGCTCGAATCCGGTGTGCCTCCGCCTCGAATTGAGGCTCTCCTCGCTGACCTTGACTCGCGGCGCTCCNNNTTCTTCGCTCGCGCCTCATCCTCTCCTCGATCCCTACGCCTCTTGGCACTCTCTGGAGGGGGGGATGGTGGAATGTCCGAAGTAGTGAACAGTGCCGCCAACACTGTGTCCTCGGCCAGGCTCGGCAGCGGGGGCCTCGAGAATCCGCACCCTCGGCCCTAGTATCGTGGCGATGTCGGCCGCGAAGGTCGGCTGCGATCTGAAGAGTCGACACATCTACCGGAGGGCTGGTCGAGCTAACACTGCAACTCGAAGGCGTCTATCTTGTTGGTTAACCTCTGCAATCTTCCGCTGCATCATTCTCTCTCAGACGCGCTTCCGACTTCGATGTGGACTTCTGCATCCACGGCTGGATATGGTGCACAAGAGTGGCCATTTGCGCCTCCAGTTTTTGGACCCTAGCAAGCGGGGCCAGTAATGGTAGAGGGGCTGTGCTACTACCCGGGATAGACTCGACCGGGGTAGTGTCGATGAATGCCGGTGTAGACGTCAGAGCCTGCGTGCAACCGTATCCACAAGATCATCGCCAAGAGGTGGCGGCTCGGGCGTAGCCCTCTGCGTGGTGCCAACTCATTGGCCTCGTCTCTGATGAGGCCGACATCAACGGTGCCCGCGGGGTCTTCAACTGATCTATGTGCCACACGGGCACACCTGCAGCCCTGCAAAGGGCAAAGATCATGCACGGAAAGGGGTAGGTGGTGGTGACCTTGAACGCCCTCTCGTGCATGACTGCCTGGAGAAGCCATGCATAATCCACCTCAAAGCCGGCTATCATCGCCGCCATCAGCACTGCTCGATCCCATGTGACGATGTTATCCGCAGCTGTGGGGGAGAGGCAGTGACGCACGAGCAGCCATAAGAACTTGGCGACGAACGTGAGGTTGGCCTTCTTGATGGCCCCCTTCGGCTCAGTGACCCAGTCGGCACCCTCGCCGTCGACTGATAGATGCAGGGCCATCCACCTCTTGGTGGTCTCTCTCAGTGTCCGCTCGCGCATGAAGTGGCCCTCCTTGACTATCTGCCAGCGATAGTCAAACTCAGCAGTGGTGGGGGTCCGCGTAGCCTCAGCACTCTCGCCGTATAGGAACCGGCGGATGGCGGGCAGGGAAATGTCGACCTGCACGCCTCGGACTAGCACCTGCTCCAATGGGGCCTGTTTCGCGGGAGCAGCCCGCCTGTCGATCTGTGATCGGAGAGTCGCTACGTAGGACGCGTAGAACTCTCGGACCATCTCCTCACTATAGCGTCCCAATGGACGGGCTGTCCACTCTAGGCGATGCCGGGTGAAGATGTTGTGGATGTCCGGCATCGAAGGGAGACTCCCTGTAAGTACCCGCCGCTCCAAGGTGAGTGTCCGAGTCATTACCCCCTTATCAGTAAGGAATTTGGCGTCGGAGTACACTTGAAACTGGCCCTCGACGCACCACCGGTTTGGCTGGTCTGGTGCTGGAGTGGGGACCGGGGCTGGTGCGCCGGATGTGGAGTCTGAACTGTCAGCCTCATCAGACGAGGCCGACGCTGCAGCAGTGGCTGGTGCGGGAACCTCAGCAGATCCTGAAGCTTCCTCGGACCAGGATACTCCTAAGGAGCCAGACGCTCCTTCTTCGTTGGTGGCCGACCCAGAGGGTGTGCCGGTCAGTGTGCGCTCCTCATCAGACCAGGCGGTGATCACGCCGGACGCCACCGTCTTCTTGGGTGTGGCTCGGGGGGCACGTGCAGCACGGGAAGGGGCGGAGGTGCCTGGGGGCATGTATTCCGGGTCCCGCTCATCATCGCACTGATGATCAGCCGCGTGACGGGCCACAGACTTGGATCTCCCGCGTGCGTAAGCTCGGTCTTGCTTGGGTGCCATGGTCGATAGTACCTGAAAAGGATCACTATTAGTACGAGTAATATCAAACAAGAAAGCAAGCCCATACAACATAAAACATTTAAAATAGTATGTTAGTGATAGTGAAACTGTAGCACACGACGGGACCGATGACGGCTCGTCGTGGCTACGACGGACCGTCATGAGGTCCGTCGTGTTGTACTTGGTCGAAATTCATAGAAAGAACCCTGAAAGAGGGTCTCTGACCATCATGACGGTCATGCAGGACGGACCGTCGTGGGTGTGACGGTCCGTCGTTAGTGTCCGTCGTTGGACACTTGGAAAATTTTTAGAGACCCTTAGAAACAGGGTCTCTGACAAACATGACGGTCGTGCAGGACGGACCGTCGTGGGTGTGACACTCCGTCGTAAGTGTCCGTCGTTGGACACTTGGAAAAGTTTTAGAGGCCCTTAGAAAGCGAGGTCTCGACAACCATAATGATCGTGCGGGGCGGACCGTAGTGAGTGTGACGGTCCGTCGTAAGTATGCGTTGTTGGACCCTTGGAATATTTTTAGAGACCCTTAGAAACAGAGTCTCTGACAGCCATGGCGGTTGTGCAGGACGGACCGTCGTGGGTGTGACGGTCCGTCGTAAGTGTCCGTCGTTGGAAACTTGGAAAAATTTTGGAGACCGCTTTGTAGGGTCTCGACCATTACGACGGTCGTGGCAGACGGACCGTCGTGAAGACAACGGTCCGTCACAGGCGTCGTTTGGGAGGGTGCTAGGGCTTGTGCGACGGACCCCACGACGGTCCGTCGTGTATACGACGGACCGTCATCGGGGTCTCGTTCGTCTAATGCAGACAGAATCAGAAGTACCCTAAGCAACCCCAATGAACCCACGTGGTCTTGTAGTGTTGTGGACCTATATGTGTCTATCCCAACTACCTAGGAAACTAATAATGTGAAATCACCTATGTCTAGGGTTATGATCATGGCAAATTCAAACATTTAGAGCCTAGGTCTAGATATAAGCATATCAAGGGAACAAGATACGACTAAGAACAAGTCTAAAACTAACTAATAACTAAAAATACAAGAGAAATGAGTATAAATTTAGAGACACATACCTTGGAAATGGAGAAAACACAAGTGTGGAATGAGTCGGGTAGCAAGGTGGATACCAAACACAAGAAGACCGACAAGTAATCGATAGTGAGAAAGTTTGGGGAGATTGTGGAGGCAATGATCGGTGAGGGGAGTTGAAAAGAGAGGGAGATGAGAGGAATGAGGAAGTAATGGGGAAATATGAGGGGCGGGAGTATAAACGGTCGATTTTGAAAAGGTCGGTCAAGGTCGGGTCGGGTTAATTTCATTAAGCGCGTGGCGGGTCCCGACGACGGACCGTCGCGCTTGCGGCGCCCGTCGTAGTGTCCGTCGTGTGTGCCCTAATTTCAAAAGAGGGCGATTATCGTGCCTGGTGTGACGGATGATCTGACGGTCCGTCACGTGTCGCGACGGTCCGTCGATGTATCCGTCGATGGGCTGCTGCGAGTAGTTTTCTGCGAAATTTCCTGGTGATGTGCCTGCAAATTTAAAACCCATTAATAGAAAAATGCTACTATTAAAAGACAATAAGTATTGGGTTGCCTCCCAACAAGCGCTGATTTAATGTCGCGCACGACCGGGACCACTTGATTACTCGGACTTCATCAAGATGCTATGCCTCTATCACTTCATTCGCCGATTCAAGATGCCCGAGATAGATTTTTATACGCTGTCCATTCACCTTGAACCGCACACCCTCCTTAGTTTCCAATTCAACCGCTCCATGAGGGAATAGTTGGGTAATCGTGTAAGGACCAGTCCATTTGGACTTGAGTTTGCTGAAACAAGCGTAATCTGGAATTGAATAGAAGCACTAAATCCCCGACCATAAACTCTCGTTTTTCAATTTTGTTATCATGATACTTCTTCATCTTTTCTTTATATAGGGCTGAGCTTTCATAAGATTTCAAGCGAAATTCATCAAGTTCATTTAACCCATTTAACCGTTGCTCTGCAGCTTCGCTCCAATCCATTTTTAACTTCTTCATAGCCCACATGGCTTTATGCTCTAACTCAACCGGAAGATGACAAGCTTTCCCATATACAAGTTGGTATGGAGACATACCATGGGGGTCTTATAGGCTGTCCCAGTAGGCCCACGAGCATCATCAAGCCTCCTTGACCAATCTGTTCGACTAGCATTCACTGTTTTGGACAATATCTGTTTGATCTCTCGATTCGATACCTCAACTTGCCCACTAGTTTGAGGGTGGTAAGGCGTGGCCACATTATGGCGAACACCGTATTTCTCCAATAACCCCTTGAACAATCTGTTGCAGAAGTGGGAACCCCCATCACTAATAATGGCCCTTGGAGTGCCAAAACGGGAGAATATATTCTTTTTCAAGAATGCGGACACTCTTCCCTTCATTGTTTGCGAGCTATGGCTTCACCCATTTAGATACATAATCAACTGCTACAAGAATGTACTTCATCCCATGAGAACTCACAAAGGGCCCATAAAGTCAATACCCCACACATCAAATAACTCAATCACAAGAATGGGGTTGAGAGGAGCTCTTGCTTTCTTGAAATACCACCATCTCGTTGACATTTGTCACATGATTTAGCAAACCCATGAGCATCTTGATGAAGAGTTGGCCAATAATAACCACATTGCAATATCTTGTGAGCGGTTCGGATACCACTGTGATGTCCGCCAACAGGTGAAGAATGGCATGCCTCCAGTACACTCAACATTTCACATTCGCACACAACGCCGAATAAGCCCGTTGGCACAACTTCTATACAAGTATGGTTCATCCCAAAGAACTTCTTCACATCATACATGAACTTTTTCCTTTGATGAAAGGACAAGTCCGATGGAACAATATCACTAGCCGATAGTTCGCAAAGTCTTGAACCATGGAATCAAGTCTTGTGAAGCGGCCAATACATGTTCATCGGGAAAGTATCATCAATGTCAGTCTTATCCCCTAACTCTCTCATAGCTTCATCCTCTAGACGGGACAAATGATCAAAGAACTTGATTTTCATCCTTTTCTATCCAAAGACTTCAAAGTCAAATTCTTGCAGAAGAATACCCAACGAATCGACCTTGGTTTCGCATCCTTTTCGCCATCAAATATCTCATTTGAATGGTCAAGATGCACTATGACTCTAGTACCTAGCAAGTAGGAGCGAAATTTCTCAAAAGCAAAGACTATCATGAGGAGTTCTTGCTCGATCCACTGTAGTTCTTCTGGGCTTCATTTAGGGCTTTACTAGCATAGTAAATTGGGTGAAGGATTTTGTTTCTTCTCTGTCCCAATACTACACCGAGAGCCACCCCACTAGCATCGCACATTACCTCAAATGGACTGTTCCAATCCGGAGAAATAATAATAGGTGCAGACACTAACTTCTCTTTTAGCTCACCGAATGCTTTAAGATAGGACTCATCAAAAAAAAATTTTCATTCTTTCTCCAAGAATTTGCACAATGGGTGTGCAATCTTTGAAAAAGTCTTTGATGAATCTCGATAAAAACTCGCATGCCCAAGAAAGCTTCTCACACCTTTCACAGAGATCGGTGGAGGAAGTCTCTCTATTACCTCAACTTTAGCTCGATCAACCTCTATACCCTTTCTGAAATGCGATGACCCAACACAATACCTTCTTTCACCATGAAATGACACTTTTCCCGATTTAGTACCAGTTGCGGTCTTCACATCTCTTAAGAACCTCAGATAAATTGGTCAAGCATCGCTCAAATGAATCACCAACCACGTAAAAATCATCCATAAAAACCTCTATAGTATCCTCCACCATGTCGCAAAATATTGACATCATACATCTCTCGAAGGTTGCGGGTGCATTGCACAACCCAAACGGCATTCTTCTCAACGCAAAGTCCCATATGGACAAGTGAAAGTGGTTTTCTCTTGATCTTCCGGTGCGATAGAAATCGATTATACCCGAATACCCATCAAGAAAACAATACCACCCTTTTCCGGCAAGTCTATCCAACATCTGGTCCATGAAGGGCATAGGAAAATGGTCTTTTTCAGTCCATGAGTTCAGTTTACGGTAATCCATACACACCCTCCATCCAGTAACCGGTCTCATTGGGATAAGTTCATTCTTTTTGTTGGGGACCACAGTCATTCCCCCTTTCTTAGGTACACACTGAACCGGGCATACCCAACTACTATCAGCGATTGGATATATGACTCCGGCATCCAACCACTTGATGATTTCCTTCTTCACAACCTCTTGCATAGGAGGGTTCAAGCGTCTCTGGTGCTCAACACTCGGCTTATGCTCAGGCATGAGTTGGATTTTATGAGAGCAAATACCGGGAGGGATCCCAATAATGTCCGCAATAGTCCACCCAATAGCTCTTTTGAACCTTTTTAGTACCGTCACCAAACTCTGAACCTGTTGTGCATCCAAGTCTGACGCAATGATTACCGGCAAAGTGTCACCCTTTCCTAAGAATTCATACCTGAGATGAGGTGGGAGAGCTTTTAGTTCTAATTTTGGAGCTTCCTCTATAGATGGTTTCGCGGGTGGGGACTCGCGATTCTTCATATCAAGCTCAAATTTCTTTGGTTTAAACCGAACATCACCTCGGTCAAGAGCAGCGACTAATGACTCATACTCTTCAATGCAATCGCTATCAAAGTTCATTATCACTGCCGCTAATGCTTCGACACCTAGACGTTCTTCAATTTGTGTCTCAAATGTCTCACCCATGTTGTAGGATATTGCAGATGCCGATTGGAGCTCACCACTCTGCTTCATGGACCTACAAATATTAAAGGTTACTTCCTCATTGTTCAACCGAAATTTCATCCGCCTTTTCCATGTCTACTAAGGCTCTTCCTGTAGCAAGGAATGGCCTCCCAAGAATAATGGGCACTTCAAAATCGACTTCGCAATCAAGAATAACAAAATCTGCTGGAAATATGAACGACTCCACTTTTACCAACACATCGTGGAGTATCCCTATAGGTCGTTTTACTGTTCGATCGGCCATCAGTAGCCGCATCGCAGTGGGTTTTGGGTCACCCAGACCCAACTTCTTGTAAATCGAGAGGGGCATGAGATTTATGCTTGCCCCCAGATCACATAATGCTTTCGCAAAATGTAATAGCCCGATTGTACAAGGAATGGTGAACGCACCGGATCTTCTTTCTTTTGGACCGTAGATCTTGTAGCAATAGCACTACAATGCAATTCATCATCATCCTCAAAAGTAACCGATCTTTTCTTTGTGACCAGATCTTTCATAAACTTGGCGTAACCGGGCATTTGTTCTAAAGCTTCTACCAAAGGGACATTGATAGAAAGTTGCTTCAACATTGTTATAAAACGCCGATATTTGCCATCCTCGGTCTTTTTCACTAATCTTTGAGGAAATGGGGGTGGTGGCCTAGGCATAGGGATTACCTGTTTGGGCACTTCAAAGATCTTTCTCGCCTCATCCTCTAATTCAGCATCAACATCTACCACTTTATCAGATTCTGTTGTCACCTTATTCTCATCAGATGGCATAGGTGGATCAATGGTTTGCTTGCCACCGCGAGTAGTAATTGCCATACAATGTCCATCATTTTTTGGATTTTGGACAGTGTTGCTAGGAAGAGTGCCCGGTTGCCGTGTGTTCACAGTTGCAGATAATTGGGCCAATTGTAACTCAAGTTGCTTAATTGATATTGCATGGGTATCAACTTTTTGCCCAATACCTGCTAGATCATTCCTCAACTCTTTATTTTGCTCATCACTAGCATCGAACCTCCTCATCATTTTATGCAACATATCCTCAACTCGCGACATACTACCTCCACCATCCCTAGGAGTAACTTCACGATTTTGAGGAGGAACATAAGGTCCATTTCTGTCGTTTCTGTTACCATAGCTACCCCTGTTGAAGTTGTTGTCGCGATTGTAGTTTCCATCTCGGACATAATGACCCTCACGATTGTAGTTACCATAGTTCCGACCTTGGTTCCCTTGACCTTGGCGCCAATTTTCCTGATTAGAGCCTTGGGCACTTGGTGAAACCCCATCTGTTCATTTCTTGCATAGGAATCCTCCTCATAATAACACTCATCGATTGGAGGTTGTGGTTTAGCCAAATAGTTGACTGCATTTACCTTTTTTGCACCCCCAACGACATGTTTTAGTACCAACCCAAGCTCAGTTCTCATCTGAGCCATTTCTTCACGAATATCATCTGTGGCTGGGTTGTGAGTGGACTGCACTGCGAAGGTGTTTCTCCCTATATCGGACTTCCTAGTACTCCAAGCTTTGTTGTTACAGGAGATTTTCTCTAATTTCTCAGCAATCTCAGCATAAGGGCATTCTCCATAAGATCCGCCTGCTATAGTGTCCAACACTGCTTTATTGTTATCATCTTGTCCCCGATAGAAGTATTCTTCGGTGACTCATCATCAATGCGGTGGTTTGGAACACTTCTCAAGAATGAGGTGAATCGATCCCAAGAACTACTAAGCGACTCTCTGGTAGTGCCACAAAGTTGTTCACCCTGTCTTTGTGGTTTAATTTCTTGGAGACCGGATAGTAGCGTGCTAAGAAGACATCCCGTAGTTGATTCCATGAAAAGATGGAGTTGTATGGGAGCTCAGTGAACCACATAGCAGCCTCTCCCGTCAGTGAGAGAGGAAATACTCTAATACCTATTACATCAAGATCCAAATCAGGCCTCCCCACACAACTCTTACACACTGCCCTTACCTTAGCTATATGGGCATGTGGATCCTCAGAAGGTAGCCCTGAAAACAAACCTCTGGCAGTGAGCATTTGCATCAGACTACTAGTTACCACAAAAGTGTGGCCTGTAGGTAGAGGAGGAAAAACCAGTGGCCCGTCCGAATCTGCTATGTTATCATATCCTCTGTAGTATGCTTGGGGCCGTGGAGCGGGATTCTGTCCCCTCTGTTGATGTTCACCCGGAGCATCGGGTAACATCTGACCATGAACATCAGCCGGAGCTGGGATGTTCTGGTTTGGATCCTCATCGTTGATTCCCAGGTTACGATTCATGTTTCGCAGTGTGCGTTCTAGCTCGTGATCGTAGGGGAACAACGGTTCTCTTCCTCTCCGTGTATTTGGCATACAAGGAGGATAATTCTGCAAGGAAATCAAAAACAATAAAACAAAGTAAAATCAAGAAAATATCAACTAAACTATAGTAATAAGTTCAAGTTAATCTAAAAGCTAAATTCCCGGCTGGCGCCAAAATTTGATACGCTCAAACTTACTTCTCAAATGAGAAGTAAAGAGGTCGTGTCAAGTAAATAACCCAACTAGTGAGGTTGGGATCGTTCCCACGAGGAAAATAGTCTAGACTTAACTTTAACCTAGTATTACTATCGTTCGGTCAATAACTTTCTTGGAAAGTAGAAATATAAAAAGGGGTTTGTATAACCTAATGAGTAAAAATAACTAATGTAATTGAAAGAGACAGGTTGTGACTTTTAATATTGGGTTTTAATCAAAGAATTAAAGTAACTAGGGTTTACGTGTTCCCATGTGTTCGTAACTTGATAATTCTAACTATAACAATTCTTTCCTAGTATCTTGCATGCAAAGTGACAAGTTATGTATTTCTAAATCCTTGGTCCTGCATCTAGAAAATCTCACTCCGCACCTTGGTCCGGCTACGTGTGTTGCTTTCCTAACCCTTATCTTTACCTCATATTAAGCATCATATTCGATATTTGACTAAGTTATACCTCGTACCAATCAATACTAGCCTATTAGATAGTATACACTAAATCTATGTTAATAATTCTTTTCCTATTATCTACCTCCTTGGTCCGGCAAGTAGCATTTAGGCGAGTTCTAACGTTGATCATCCGTTAAAAAGACTTCTAAGCGAAAGAATTATTAATACATGCAAGACACTATTCTAGAATTGTTATTTTAGTTAGGGTTTATCTCATTATTTGCCTATGGTTCCCACAACCCTAGTTATGGAATTTAGTTACTCATAGCCATAAACACAATATTCAAATCTGTTAAATTAGAATTCATGTACTTACTTCAATGAGAAAGAATAAAGTCCAAAATATGCTTGATTAATCACCAAAAATCACTTGTATCAATCTCCAATAATCGAACACTCAAAAACACAAAGTATTATAATCACAAAGTCTAACTATATCGAATTTGATAATAAAAGAGTCTAACCCCAAAACGAGGTTTTGAACTATTTATAAAAAATAAAAACCTAATTAAATAAGGATTCTAATTTACGGAAATCTGCCAAAGCAGCTGGTGGTCGACGGACCACACAGGACGGACCGTCGCGATCATAACGGACCGTCGTGGGCTCCGTCGTCCACACTTGTCCAATTTCTTCTGCTGCTTCTTCCTTCCCCTCGACGGCAAGTGTGACGGACCGTCATAGGCACGACGGTCCGTCGAGGGTCTTCGTTTCAAAATACTTCAACTCCTGGAATGCAGATGCGGGATCACTTCTGATCTTCACGACGGACTGCAGGACGGACCGTCATGGCCATGACGGACCGTCACAAGCTTGGTAATCCCACACTTGGTCAGACTTCCCCATCTTCCTTCAGCAGCTACTCTACGCTGCCACCTACGGACCGTCACAAGCACGACGGACCGTCATAAGCTCCGTAGGTGGTCTCTTCTGCAATTTTCGCTCAAAATCTCTGCATTCAGCTTTGGACAGATTTCCTGCAAAACAAAGAGAAACTTATATCAAAATTAGCACAAAAAGGCTTTTGGACACACTAAACTTAAGGAAAAAGCATTAATTATACCGTGAAACCACGGTATATCAGTGTCCCTTACTTGATACATGTATAATGAGAATATGACTTATTGACCTAGGGTTCTATAGCATCTTAGTCTTGTAAATGTGAATGATATGTTACCTTGAATGATGCTAAGAGGGTCTTTTACGTGGAGCCTTAAACCTAGTTGTAAGGTTATGATATCCTTGAAGTTGAAAGTCGTATCAGTATCCTTCTTGTGTGAATGGTGGACTTATGGATTGATTGGATGGAACGGCATGAAATCATCCGTAGGAAAATCATTAAGCTATCCTATTGGTCATTGTAAGGCAACCCTGAGGGACCACTTAGGTAAGGTGAATGTGATTTGTTATGAACTACATATGGAACCTCTTCATGTACTCCTTTATTGAGTTTCTCTATGAGAACAAACTCTAGCACTGAGTGACTAAGGTTTGAGAAAAAGTTGTACTTAAAGAAGAGGATAGAGTACAAAGAAGCCCTTCATATTCCTTAACCATGTGCCTACATGGGATATGTCCATGTTCTACCATTGGAAAGTATAACACCCTCTATCGGAGTAGGTTCATGACTCCAAATTCCATGTTTATCTACCATGGTCTATGTAGGTTATTGCCTATTCTCATCATATGGGGTACCCTCTAGTATTGGAGAAGTTCTATGAAGTTTAGGTGGTGGTACAGGACGCTATCCAGATAATGCATGATTATGCTTTGAAGATGCTAGTGAGTGACTCCCTAGGTCTTCTCCAAGACCATTACTTAAATGTCCTTATATGTAATGAATCTCTCTTAAATGTACTACTGAACAAAATGACTTAAGTTAGAAAGCATGCTAAATGAATAAGTACTAGCCTAGAGCAGTTTAAGGGTTGTCTAGTTAAGATGTGAACGGAGCATAGGAATGATCACTTCATATCTTACCTAGGTAAGTCTTAAGAAAGACTCTCTATAGGAAAGTTAGTTCATACATTTGACATGATCCAAACTTAGTTAGTTTTAAGGGTTATTTAGGTAATCTTCGAGAGGTCAAGTAAGGACATTGTCTCCTTGATTTACTTAAGTAAGTCTTTTTATGACCTTTGTGAGGACAATGTCATATTACATGTATACTATTGTGTGTAGTGAGAATGATATTATCTTGGGTAGACTAAAGGATCTCTTAGGTGTGTGTGAAGGGATTGTATGGGCGATCACTTTACAACTCACTCAGGTGAATCTTAGAATCAACTTTGGTAGGAGGATCTCATGTATATGTGTTTGGTTTATTGTAAGTGTAATTATCTCAGTATAGGTGGCCTTAAGAATAATTTAGGTGTGCCTAGAGAGGTTGTGTGTGTTGTCTCTCTTTGTTTTACTTAAGTAAGTCTTTGTATTGATTTTAGTGAGAAGATTGTATGATAAATGAGTTCACTGTAATGTTTAAATTGATTCACTTTAACTTGAGTAGGTTTACTGTAATGTTTCCTTAAAAGTGATAAAATGCTTATGTGATCTCTTATGTGTTTCTAAGGTGTTAAATGTTGTTTTTATGTTTACGGTATTATGTTTAAATAAAAAAGAGCATGTTTATAATAAATATCCGTTTTCATGATTTTATGCATTAAGTCATACTTAGTACAAGTATTTGCATTAATTCCATACATTTCGTTATATCAAAAGGTGTAGGATGAAGGTGAGAAGGATCGTGAAGGAAATCTTGGATTCTGGTAATCGTTCAATCAAATTTTGAAGTATGTCCTCACTTAACTCGAGGGCATAATTGTCTTTAGATGTCTTTAGTTTTGAAGTATTGTAATAGACTTAATATTTATATATTCGTATCGTATGGGACGTGTCCCAAGTATTCTTGAGTCTAAGAATTGCATATGTTGACACCTAGTGTTTTCTATGATTTTAATATGAAAATATGTTTCAAGATATTTCATATGAAAAGTTTTAATTCCGCTTAACTTTTAATACATGTATGTGATGAGTGATGTCAAATGTCTTCTACAAGACCTCCGAGAGGTCAAGTACGCCATGTTACGATCCGAGAACATCCTAACTCCTAGGGTGTACATGCGGGTCATGACAAGTGGTCATGCTTTTGAGAGGTCTATGTGTGCTACTTTTGTGAAGTAACACATGGGTAAGTGTCTTGCCGGTACGGATGGTTGCTTTTGGTGTGGTAATAAGGGACACAAGATTAGAGGTTTCCCTAAAATCAAGGAAAAAGGGAAAGAGGTCAACCAAGAACCTCAAGGTGGTGTAGATTGGAGCCCTCCAAAAAGGAATCGTTTTTATTCGCTCGGATCTAGAGGAGAAGACTAATCCAGAATGAAAGTCCCGGTAAATCTTAATTCTTTTTGGTTGTTATGTTTATGTTGTAATATGATTTTATATGGTATGGTCTCTCATATTGTCATGAATTCTTAATGACTTGCTTAAAGGATGAATTATTAAATGATTATGCATGCTTCACTGTGAAAATTTGAGTTCACTGTAACGAAATTTTAATTTTGACTAAATTGTATTTCCATGAAAAATGGTTTAAATGTGTGAAGAAATGATGTATATGAGCATGTCTAATGTTGGAGAAGGTAGTTCCTCCATAAATGAAGAAATGAGTGTGTGCTTTGGATTGTGGAAAATTGTTCCAAGGAGTTGCCTATGTTGCTAAAATATTCATTGATGTGTAGTTGTGTTCCTTGTTGAATTGGTGCATTGACAATGAATGTTTTGACCATTGTGTGATATGTTATATGCTTATAGTTAAGTCCTTGATGTCCTTAAAAGTGCTTAGTGTCATTCGAGGACGAACGTCTTTTCCAAGTGAGGGAGAATGTAACGTCCCTAAAATGAACTAGGTGTAACTAGATCCAAGCATGTGTGTGATGAGGCGTTTAATCACTTAAATGGTTAATTATGGTTTTAGCTGGTAGTGTGTAATGTTTGGTTGACTTTTCAAGTCAAACGTCACAGGACGTCCAAGATGTTCGACGACTAGACGTCTATGTGCTTATGTTAGTTCTTGTGTGCCTAGACATGTTTGGTGAATTGTTTGGAGTCCAAATTGATGGTGGAGGTTCCTAATACCTAGGTTACCATGTATAGGGGTTTAATGTTCGGGTACGACCACATCTAGCACCCACAAGGGGCTAGAATAGGACCCAAGGTTTTAGGAATAATTAGCCCAAAGTTGTGCAACCTACGACCCCTAATCAACGGACCGTAGTCATGTTGACGCCCCGTCGTTTAGGGGAGTGGATATACCCTTAGTGGTGGGAGATTAAACCCCCATTTACTAGCCTATGAACCAATCGACGACCAGCAGCACGGGCAGTAGTCCAATCGACGCCCCGTTGCAAGAGTTCGTCAATGGTGTTCCTGAAAAAGCTGTCCAGCTGCGGCTTGGCCTGGGGTATTTTTTTAAATTCATCCCAAGTATTTTATGAACAAAGAATGATTTTTTAGGGTCTTTAAGGTATTTTAAGTTGTTTTATAGTCCTAGACATAGATAAGACCTCATTTTCAAATATTCAAAACCCCTCCCTCAAGAAAGAACTCTCTCAAACTCTACAGAAGCTAGAACTCAAGGAAGGGCTAGGAGTGAAGGTTTTGGACGTTTTATTCATCAAAATTTCGTGGTTATATTCTCCTTGAGGTATGGTAGTTCATCCTTGAACTTTCTTTAATTCAAGAAGCCATTCCAAAGAGATTTCAAAAAGGGTTTTAAACTCCAACTTCTTCTTTTTTGACTCTAAGCATGGATCTTAGCATGAAAATGTTTTAATGATTGAAATGAGTTGTTGTATGGTTAATTGATGATTTATGATCAAGACATCAATGAATCCATGTTCATGTATATTTCCAACTTTTGGCGTATGAAGTGGGTTTGTTGCTTTTATCTAGATAATGTTAGAGTTGAGTTTCTTATGTTGTATTTTGAGTTAGCTACTGCCAATATATGCTTTATTATGTTGCTTTGGTGAAATATTTATAAAAGGTGGTGAAATATTTGATGAAAGGTAAGTTGTTTTATCTTGTTTAGTTTCCATTAAATTGATTATTGAGTTGTATGGTCCACCTTTGCTGGCAGTGTTACTCGAAGTATATAAGTATGTAATTATATGTGTATTGTGAGAATGGCCTTTAAGGCTTAATATGTGAAGTAAAGTGATAGTGATGATGTTCATGTTGATATGCTTTTTGAAGCTTGAATTTTATAAATTATGCCTAAGTGAATTATATGTATATGTGAAGCACGCTAGTGTTTGATATATGATTATTGAAGGTATGAGTATGTTAGGAGTCAATGTTATGTAAATGGTGATTCTGTGAAAGGTGTTCTCACATGTACTCACACACAAACACTTTGAATGAATGAATTTAATGAATGTGTGGGGGATTTTGGGATGGACACTATTCGTGAGTTGAGATGAAGTGTTTAGTAGCAACCTTACTATTCCCAAGATCTTCCTAAGATAAGTTGAAGGATGGACACTCTTCGTGAGTTGAGATGTGGTGTCCAATAGTTATCCCTTAACCCTTAATAATGAATGTTTAAGACTCTATGAGGGAGTTATGCTTGGCACCAAGAGGATTTAAAGAAGGGGTGGTTACACTTCGTGAACTGAGTTTTCATACCCAATGTACCTCTTGAGATGAGTACTCCTTATTAGTAGAGAATGAGTTACTTAAAAGCAAAGGATTTGAAGAAGGGGTGGTTACACTTCGTGAACTGAGTTTTCGTACCCAATGTACCTCTTGAGATGAGTACTCCTCATTAGTAGAGAATGATTTACTTAAAAGCTATCTCCTCATCCCTTAACTATGGGCCCGCATAGGAGTAGCTAATTGAGAATCCATGTAAAGGCTCAATAATGACCCTACCCTAGGCAAGTTGGGATCCCTCACCCGGTAGGGGTGAATACCGGGAATCCATGTCTAGCTCTCGTGGTCTATGTTGGTTAAAGCTAGCCCCCACAAAATTGTGTAATGAACTAGGTATTCTAAAGGGTGTACTACTTATGGTAGGTGGTGGTATGGGACTCTATCTACTCATTGCACAAGTAAATATTTGGAGGGGTTCTTGGTGTGTCTTTATATGAATGTATAAATAGATCATTATACAACATAAATGAAGTTATGCGACTTAAAGTCTTTGATGTTGAGTGTGGGCTTGTTACCCGTGTGAAGTAAACCTATGGTCGGTTGTTTTAAGGATCACTTACTTGTGTATTAAAAGAATTGTATGGGCGGTTTCTTCATGTCTTACCTTAGTGAGTCTTAGGATAACTTTGTATGGGGAAACTTCAAGGAAAATGAGTTCACTATAAGTTGTAATGAAAGTGGATCAATGTAAGATTTCTTGAGTTCAATGTAAAGTGTTGTTTTGTGCTAAAATTATGGAAGTTTTATCTTATGTGCTAAATGATTATTTATATGTTGTCTTACTTCTATATTCAATGAAGGTTTTACTTGTATATTTTGAAAGCTTTATTCAACTAAAATATCCCTTTTTTATGCTTTTGAATAATGTCATACTTAGTACAATATTTGTACTAACCCCATACTTTTCTATACTCTATATGTATAGGTTGGAAGCAAGTGGATGTTTAGAAATTAAGCTTGGGAAGTTGACTCTCTCAAGACTCGGTATGTCCTCATATATTCGAGAACATAGTCTATGTTTCTTTAGTTTCTTCTATTAAGACTTGTATAAGACTTATTATGTATTTTTTAAATGTAAAGGGTCATGACCCTAAGATATTTAAGTTGTGTCTTTATGTTGGCTTGTGACGACGAGACTAATCCTTAGTATTATAAAAGATATTTCCTTATTATTATTTATGTTGTGAAAATTTTTAATTCCGCACTACTTTTCATATCTTATGTAATGAACGATAGTTAAGAGGCTTGTACAAGACCCCGAAGGGTCAAGTACGCCTTGTGACAACTCAAGAGTGCTCCCTTCCTCTAGGGTGTACTTGCCTGTTGTGACATCATGAATATGATAAAGTGTTGAGTGAAAGGTTTACGCACTTGTGAAGATCGGAGAACAACTAGTTGATTTGTTCATGAAGGTACTAAATGGAGCTCAAGTTAATTAGCTATGCAACAAGCTGGGCATGCTCAATATCTATGCTACAACTTGAGGGGGAGTGTTACAGAATATTGTAGGATATTGTCAATATATTTTCTTACCTTATATAGCTAGATAAATCATAGAAAGATATGTAGGATATTTGATAGAACCTCTAGTAATCGTATATATACATGTACTTCTTATCATAATTAAATACAAGTTCTTCGATTCCATATTTCAAAACATTGTATCAGAGCCAAATTCATCCAAATTTGTTGTTCATCGTGACGGGCCCCCATTTAGAAGTGTTCACACTCCAGTTAAGGTCTGGGCGCGCGGGGGAGTGTTAACTTGTTGCACATGGTAGAGGGATGGAATTTTATCTCCTTATATGAACTTTGATAAACTTTCCCTCATGAGCTAGCTTTTGGGGTTGAGTTATGCCCAGGTGTCATATCTTAACAAGTGGCAATAAATTCTTAATTGACGCTAAGTTTATAATTTTTAGCGACAATTAACACTCTTTGTATATGTCCCTAAAGCTTTTAGCGATATTGCATCTAATGACACTTAATTAATGTTAGTAAAGACTTTAGCCCTCTTTTATTAATATGTTTATTCATTGACGCTAAAAGTTATTTTTGTTGTAGTGTATATCTTCTTTCAATAGTTGTTTTCTGTATAATCAGTTGGATCCGAATACATATATATGAATAGACATAAAGGATCAAAGGCACAATGGATGGTAGAATTTGTACTATAAACATGTCAACTAAAGGTATACATATGTGTATACATATTTTCCATTTACAAATAGGTAAGCCTAGACACTAATCAGTAAATAGAAGAAAAAAACAGTAATGATTTTTAATGGTTTTGGGGGATACATGTTGCAACTCTATAGCATGTTATCAAATTCAAATTCCGCTAAGCACTTGTAGGATATTTCAGCATCAAATTTTGCAGCGATTCCATCATATTTCTGGTAAAAAATATATGTATATGTCTTGCACCAGCAAGTGTCTACATGATTTGTAAGAAAAATATAGTTTCAAAGATCAGAGTTCGCAGAGTGCAAGCTCTTCATAAGTAGAGTGGCCAGGGCAAAAATGAAATGAAAATGATACATTGCTTAACAAACTTTGATTTTCTTCTCAACCAACCAACATCCTCTAGAAGTTCATTTCTTCACTGGCTAAGGGATGCAGGATGCAATTCCAGTTCACTCTCATTATAAATCTACAGAAACAAACCAATTTTGATGATTTTTTTAACAAAAGAAAGAAAAAACAATTGTTGTTCATAGACTTTTACTGTGATAAATAGAAATCATCACATATAAGAATGTGTTTACCTTTATAAAACCGAGATCTGTGACCATCTTGGTGCGTTTGATAATCCTGGTTTGGATCATTTCTCTGATGTATCAATGGTCCTGAGAACACAACCCTTCTTTGTCGGCCATTGTAGTCCTGTCATTTATTAAGATACTTGCATGTTCAGTCATATTCTTCGTCGGACAATTACTTATAAGTGCATGTATTACATGGCTTCAGATAAAAAATAAAACTTGAGATTGTAGACACGATTTAAGTTATTTTAGCTAACAAGCAAGGTCCATTGTCGCTGTAACTTTCCAGTTTTAAAAGCTCTGAATGGAAGAATTTCATAGACTTCCCCTTAGACATGCAGTTAACTATCTTTATTGGGTTCTTTGTTTTAAGGAAAAAAAAAAACAGAAAATACCATCTAAGTTGTAGCATTATATATATTAAAAATACAGTACACTTATATCATTTACTATCGCTTTATGTGTCAGATGTGTGTTTATCATAGGCATTGCTCTATTTTTTCACAGACAACAGAGTTCACAAAGCAGAACAATAATAATATCTCCATGCAAAGAAAATGAAGTTCGAGCCTAAATGAAACTTAACTCGTTCATGAGGAGATGATAGTCCGAGACTATATAAAGAGATGACATCCCATTTTCGCAACAAATTTGGGACCGTTAATACTTCCTTGCTCTCCTAGTACCGGATATTTGAAGCATGGACAACATAAGAATGAGAGCCTAACATCGGGTAAATCACTGATAGGAATGGGAAAAGAAAATAGACCTTGCAGCTAACTCAACTCTAAAAACTTGATCATGAGGTGAGGACTGTCCCAAACTATATAGGGACCCATTCCATTAACCGATATGGGACACTAAATGCAATTAAGGCTGTAAATCTATGAATCACGCACTAAATGAGTTGTAGTTTAACTGATTGTATCTAGTAATCAATTACTCAGATAATTGTAGTAATTTTAGAACTAGTCCTTGGTTTTGAGTTCAGCTCAAGTTTATATCTTAAAATGGTATTAGTGTAAATAGAAATCTTGGGGGTTCAAGTCTTAGTGACACTTGTTACGAAAAAGAATTTCCATGTACTTGGCCCACGGAAAAAGAATCAATCCCGCACGTGAGGAGACGTTGAAGGCACAGTTTTGTTTTCTTTTCAGTATGTTGAAGACAAAATTATGAAAATAAAAGTTTGTTCATAAACAGTTTTAGCTTTTTAATGAATTGTTCACACAATTTAACACTGCACAACTGACTACTATCAAACGTTAGGAGGAACGGTTTCAATTAGCCATAGAATAGCTTACGGGTCAACTTTATCAATTTCCTCCAAAAAAACAAAAGCCTTCCTATGCTAGCGTTACAGCAGAAAAGTAAGATTCAGTTTCTTACTATTAATTTCTAGGTATAGTAGATCAAGAATACGAACCTCTGACATCTCCTGTGACTGGTGTATATCAGATGATCCAAACGAATCTTGTTGCTCATGATGAGTGTATTGCCTGCTAATAGAATGCTTTGCATCATTGTTGTAGCTTCTGGCTTCGTTATTGATCCTGCTCGGAAAGTCATTATTACCTGACATGTTTAAATACAAGGTATTGGCTAAGTTTAGTACACTAGATGTGTCAAAGGCAATCAACATTTGACTTTTTGAGTTGGCCTGTGGATGGGGTCTTGAGGCTGCAGAATCTTGCTTTCTCATTTTTGCCCATGCAGTGCCACTTGAAGCTATTTGTGCAGGGACAGATCGGATGCTTTCCCCTTGAGATTCTTCGGTCGTCTGAGAAGCCTCTGACACTGTATCATATGATGGTTTCATTGATATGCCTGCCACAGTAGCTCCTTTTCCTTTAGAAATATGGCCACTACCACCAATGTTTCGACGACCATTATGGATATTGGCTTCAGCCTCCTTCATAAGGAATAAAAGGAAATTTGTCAATGTACCGTCAAAAAGGAATGTAAGTATGTGTATATGTATGACTGGAAAAAGACCTCTGTTGAGACTATGCCAAAGTTGCTCGATTCTTGAAGCGACTTTTGCACCTTTCTTGAATTTCTTGAAGCTCCTGATGCTCTCATTGTGGAACTGGCCCTCTTTCTGATAACATAATGTGAGGGGAAAAGTTCAAAATCAGAGTTTAGTTTCTTAAAACTAAACAGTTCGAGATGGAACTACATATATTTCAGCTATAATGTTTAACTAGTACTCATACTAGTGAAGGAACATCGACAAATCATCTTTCTTTTTATATCTACAACTACAGATTAAATTCGTCAGCTTTTCCTATCTTTGAGCACCTTCAGGATGACCTGCACTCAATTTAAGAAACTATATGCAAAATTTGTTATCTAAGAAGGACAAAAAAGAAATAGAATTCACCTCCTTGCTTCTTCTCGGAACTTTGCATCAATTTCCTTGTTCGGTGGATACTTAGGCAAGCTTGAGGGCGCACACGCGTAAGGCTTTGTACTGAAATACTGATAAAGGTACATGACAATTAATGTTGAACCATAATATTAGCATGCTGAAAGAATTGTCTTAAATGTTGTCAAAACTGAGAGTTGAATTTTCAAAGAAAGAAGAAAAAACTGAGATAGCTTTACAATGAGAAAAAGATTCATACACTGCTTTCTTACCTCAGAATCAAGAGCAGATGAAGCAGCTCCACGTTTATGAGGATCAATTGAAAGAAGCGTTTCTATAAGGTTGACAGCAGTTTTTGGCAATTCTTTACATCTATTTCGAAGCGCACTCTCATAAGGATGTTGAGGTTTAAAAATAGTTGCTAGTGGAAGTCTAGATTTTTTCCAGTAATCCTCAGATGGAGAACCACATAGTTTGAAGATTTTATGCAATTGTTCAACCTGCAGAGTAGAGAAAAAGACACTTTTTTACAGTTGACTAAAATCACTAGCATCACACGGTAGTAGAGGAGTAACATCTAATCAAGCTATTATTTTCAAGACTTCATTCATAGATCTTGTAGTTGTGTAGATCTCTGCGTCCCATTTGCAAGTTATTATGAAAATTATGTACAAAATGTTATCTCATCGAAAATGAGGTCCAAAAAAACACAGACCTCGGTCCTCCCTTTCAGGAAAGGCCTCCCAAAGAATAGTTCTGCAAAAACACAACCAGCACTCCACAAATCCACCGTTAGCCCATAACTTGTTGATCCCAAGAGAAGTTCAGGAGGTCGATACCATAAAGTCACCACACGGCTTGTTAGTGGTTGTTTGTGCCTAGCACTAATAAAATTTGCTAGACCAAAATCTGCTATCTTTAAAATTCCTCCATTGTTTACCAAAACATTGGAAGCTTTGATATCCCGATGCATTATACCTCGGGAATGGCAATGCTCTAGTCCACTCAACAGCTGCTGCATATAGCACTTAATCTACTTCCATCCAAAAAAAAAAGAGAGGAGAAGAATAGAATATGAGATGTTCATATATTTTCCTAAATTTGCGAGTAAAGTGATTCAAATTAAAAAGTGATCTTAACAGAACATCTAAGGATACAGAGACGTTGTGTAATGTTAACAAACCTGTGAATCGGTGAACTTGACGTCAGGACATGACAACAGTCCAGAGAGGTCATGTTCCATGTATTCAAAAACAAGGTATAGGCAACATGATAACCGAGAAGTGACTATTCCCAACAGCTTCATGACATTTGGATGGTCAAGTTTGCGTAGAACTGTTATTTCTCGAGCCATAAATCTGACACTCTCTGGCTGGAAATTGTCAAATTTCACCTTCTTCAGGGCAACCATTTTACCAGTTTCAACATCACGTGCACGATAAACACTGCTGTATGTACCTTGTCCAATCTACAGATGTAGAAGGCAGAAAAATATTTGTAAGAAGAAATTCCTTTTGCATTCATACAACAGTAATATTCAACTGAAAGAGTCAGTCCAAACGTCCGTGTTCCATTGCATATGAAATTAGGCAGTCAAGGCCTAAATATGTTATCAAAATTTCCAAAATCCCTGAGCCATGTGCAGTAAACCAAGCGTAAAATGTCAGTCTAACATTTTTTTCAATAGTTTCCTATAAGTTCATTATAACTAGGTTGAAGAGTTAAATCTGTCAAGCATCGTTTTTGTTACACTTGCTTGCAGTAAATTATTATATTGTTGTGCCCTTGCGGTTTCCTTCAAGTTATGATTGTACTTATGTTTCAATGAACGGGGAGCTCATAATTGTCATGCGTGGGATAAATTAAAGTATCCTCAAACTCTACATCAAGCATAAACATCACTATGTAGGATATATGAACCTATCAATATAAATGGTATGATGAAAATTTATCCAAAAGTTATTGTCAACGCAGCCGATGCTAAGTATCCTTCAGAGCTAGCATTTACAAATTAACTTAAGGTTCATAGTGCTTCTTCTTTCAAAATGAGATGGCCAAGAGCCCGTTCAGGATTTCAGGATACTAAGAAAATAATAAAATAAGCAGCCATAAGAATATGGAGTAAAAACAATAAGACCAACCAAAAACAATTGTCATCGGCTCATCGTATAATAGTAATTAGAAAGTCAATCCTATATGGCTCATCGTGTCGGTATGCAATAACATTTAACACATGCACCAATTATCAAAACATAGTATACATTTTTATGATCTGAAATCTTGTATTATAGATAATGTAAGATCCATTTTTCTTCTCTATCACGAGAAATGATGTTTTCATGACAACAACAAACATCAACAATCCCAGTCCAGTTAGGTTCGGCTATATGAATCGTGAACGTCATGTTCCATATGAAACAATATTTTCCATTGAACCAATCAAATTTAAATTTTGAATACGCAAAGGAAAGAAATTACCTTTTTCTAATCTCTGAAAGGCATCTGATTTAAGGGGCATCCATCCCTCAATAGCTTCAGAGGCAACGGCGGTTAGCCAAACAGGCCATCCTGCAGATAAATGTTCTCCTTCATCCAAATTTGATACTAAAATTAGCCTTTTTATCCAAATTCCCCTTTTTCGAAGCCTTAGAATTAGAGGAGATTAATGATTCAGCCTTCTTCTCCTTTTTGGGTTCCTCTTTGATCTTCTGAAGAGGAGCAAATCCAGTCTTGACATGGTGCACATTGTGTTCTGCATTAATAATGACAGGAGTTGTTAGAGAAGAATTGCATCGTTGGGGCGGAGAATGGGCTCTGGCCTGCTTGGAGCTGACACAACCCATGTCCCCCCAAAACCCATTAGAGGATTACAAACTCTTAGATTGGGAAAAGGGTAAGCTAGAGAGAAAAATGAGGATCAAAATTGAAGTCCCTACATTAGCTCATCGGGTTGTAGAACATTGTTCCAAAAAAATGAAAAATCTAGCTCAAAAGTTGAGCTATTTTTCTGGGGCGATGGCCACAGATCAACACATTATTTTGTCAAATATAATGGTTCCTGTCCACCAGTCCCCAAAGCTGATACAAGACAAATATATTTTGTGAATTGCTGCCACATGTGACATGTTGTTGTTCATAAAAGTTGGTTATTCCTATTTTACACTCTTTATTTATTGAAGTTTAACACATTCCTCTTAATTCCTTGTTTGTCATTCTTCTGTTTTAGTCTTTTAAAAAAAGTAATATTAATTCAAAATATTTGAAAAAAGCGGAATTTAAAAAAAAATCTCTAAAACAATATCTCATCCACGAACCCTACGCTGCCACCACTAAAATTCCGGTAACCATGGCCGCCACGGCCACAGGTCAACCTCCTCCTGAGGTCGACCTATTACCATCTGCATCTGGAGGTACATATGCTGACAAGTTGAAAACAAAGAAAGTTCTTTATCTCTCCGTCCCGCTGAAACCAATCACCTATCTGCATGGTGAGCCACAAGTTATTAGGGAGCATGAGGAGGTGAATCAGATGATAGTCAATGAAAATCATGAATATGCAGTAATTAGGAAATGTTCCTATCGTTGGCTAGAGATACAAGAATTTAGAAAACTCATCCCTAAGCAATGCGAATTAAAGGCGAATGCAACATAGGCTTATTGAGCAATCGATATGTTTTGATCAGGGCGACATTATTAGAAGATTATGTTAACTTACATTATAAGCCCGTATTTTATATTACCCAAAAGAATTGGTCATACCCCATGAGAACATTAAAGTGGGATCCTATGTTTAATCTGAAGGATGAAACGTCAACAGCGATAGCTTGGATCTCCTTTCCTGCGCTCCCACCAAATTTTTTTGGTAAAGAAGCAGTGTTTTTATTAGCTGCAGCAGTGGGGAAACCTTTACAAGTTGACATGGCTACGAAGAATCAGACGAGGCCAAGTTGCCCAAAATTTAAGGTAGAAGTGATTTACTAAAGGAGTTCCCCAAATGAATTAAAATTGGAATGAGGATGCAGAATAATGAAGTAGTGGAGAAGTGGATTGAAATCAATTACAATTATGTCCCGCAGTACTGTCAAACGTGTAAGATTCAAGGGCACAATGAAGATCAATGCTATGTTGTACATCCAGAATTACATCCACACAAGGAGCAATCAGGTCAGGTGAAAGGGAAAAAGAGGAAGAAAATCCTAATGACAAAGAGAAGGAGAAACTGGCGAGAGTGGAAGATAAGAATAAAGGGGAAGGTTTCGTGGAAACAAAACGCAATGTTTGGGGAGGAGTAAAACGCAAGGAGCCTCAAAAAGTATGGAGTAGAATAGGGATCATAACTGGAAACAAATTCAACTAACTGAACAATGAAGAACAAGAGCAAAGCTTGAACCATGAAAATGTGCAAGCCAATGATGAGGTAATAGACGAGCAGCAAGGAAAGTCAAAGGATAATTCTACTGAAATACAAGGAAAAATACCAACAAAGAAGTTCCCAAATACCATGAAAAACTCATAGGAGACGGGAAGGGCAGCAAGTAGTGAACGTACAATTAGTCAGGTCCAAAGTAAGGGACGACATGCAGATCATAAGATGTTTCAGAATGATACCAATGAGGAAGAATAGTTGACAAATAGTAACAATGTGGGTTACAGACTGGCTGATGGGATTGAAGACGCTAACACTTCACAAAATTTATTTTTAACAAATTATGGAGAGACAAGGGGCAAATGTTATGAAGAGGGAGAAATTACTAAAGGTCCAAATTTAATAGAGGAAGATAATGAATTGGTGCAGCATGAAAAAGATACCGATGAGGATAAAGACATGGATTAATACATTCAACAAATTAGTAGGGCTGATGATTTGTCTCCAAGACATACTAACAATTTGAAATATGGGGCGAGGAAAGGAAGATCAGTAATTCCATTACAGGTCAAAATAAGGAGCAACAGGGAGAGATGTTCTAGCATCATTCAATGATTGAAAAAATATTTTTTTGGAACATTCACATCCATTAATACTCAAAAATCTTTTGAGAGGTAATTGGATTTAAATAATAGGCATCATTACTCATTTATAGCTCTAATGGAACTGTTTATAAAACCTTCAGAGTTAGAACAATATAAAAGGAGACTTGGTTTTGATAATGCTGGAGTAAATATCAATGGAAACTTTGGTGTTTCTAGAAAGAAGGATGGGAAGACAGTGTTATATCAGACACTTTGCAGCTGCTCACTTTTCAATTAAAAAAGAATGATAAGGAATTTAAGATTTCTGTGGTGTATGCAAGGTGATTGGCAATGGAGAGACTGGAATTGTGGGAGGATTTAGAGAGCATTGCAAAGAATGTACTATGTCCATGGGTCATTGGGGGAGATTTCAATGTTATTATAAATGAGGAGGAAAAGTTGGGAGGGCTGGAGTTCACTATAAATGAAGCTATTGATTTTTCCTCATTCATTAGTAGTAATGCTCTGTGTGAAGTTCAATTTTTCCGGAAGCAAATATACATGGTGGAATGGTCGAATAGAGAAAGCTTGCATATTTAAAAGATTGGATAAGATTTTGGTAAATCAAGAGTTTTTGGATTTGTTTCCTCCGTCTGAGGTCCAACATCTTATCAAACAGGGATCAGATCATGCTCCTCTTCATATGAGCAACAATGATGAAGTTCCAACAGTTAAACCATTCAGATTCATGAATTTTTGGAGCAAGCATAAGCAGTTTAAGAAGACTGTAGAGGATAACTGGAAAGTCGACTTTGTTGGTAATTCATTTATTGAATTACACGCTAAACTGAAGAATGTTAAGAGGGTATTATCCACTTGGAGTAAAGAAGTATTAGGTAATTTTTTTCAACAAATTGCCACTTTGGAATACATTATCAAAGTAAGGGAGGCGCAACTACAGATAAACCCATCTGTAGACAATAGGGAGGAATTGAGCAAGGTTGAAACGGATCTAATGAAATATGTGAGGTTGGAGGAGGATTTATGGTGGCAAAAAGAGAGAATAAGTGGTTCAAAGAAGGAGACATGAATACCAAATATTTTCATTCATATGTAAAGGGGAGAAGAAAAAAACTTCAGGTCACTAAAATAATTACAGAGCAAGGAGAGGAACTAAAATCCAATAGAGAAATTTGAAATGCAGCAGTGGCGTATTTTAGGATCAATTCTCAGAGGAGTATAGAGCAGAGGATTACACAATGGTGGATCTTATTCCCATATACATATCAACAGAGGAGAATGAAAAAATGACAAAGCTTCCAGATCATGAGGAAGTAAAAAGAGTAGTTTTTGTTCTAAATGGAAGCATTGGATGTGGAACTTATGGATTTTTACGGGTCAATTTTTTCAAGTTGTTGGGAAATTTTAGGGGAAGATATCGCAAATGCAGTGAAAAGCTTTTTCTGCGGCAAGAGCTGCCCAAGTTTATAACACATATGAATCTAGTATTGCTGCCCGAAAAGAATCTGTGAGGCATTTTTCAGACCTTAGACCCATAAGTCTCTGTACTTTTATGAATAAGATCATTTCCAGGATGTTGCATGAGAGGTTAACATTGGTTCTACCAAATATTATTTCTCTATATCAGTCAGGTTTTGTTAAAGGAAGGAGCATTCCAAAGAATATAGTATTGGCGCGAGAAATAAAAAGAGATATTAACATGTGGACCGAAGATGTAAATGTGGTGGTAAAACTAGATATCACCAAGGCGTATGATCGAGTCTTTTGGATTTTTCTTACAAAAGTGTTAAGAAAATTTGTTTTGCAGAGGAGATTATTGATATGGTGTGGAGGATAATATCTAATAGTTGGTATTCAGTAATAGTAAATGGCATCTTTCATGGTTTTTTCCAATCTTCAAGAGGGTTGAAATAGGGTGATCCTTTATCACACATTACCCATTATAGCAGCGGAGGTGTTTCTAGAGGTTTAAATAGTTTGCATAGGGTTATTTCTACGAAGGTAAATGGACTTCCAAAGTGAAGTCCGGAGATAAATCACCTCTCATATGCGGATGACACAATTCTTTTTGGATCAGAAGATAGAGGGCCAATAATCAAAATAATGAGGATTTTGAAAGAGTATGAACTGGTGTCGGGACAAAAGATCAATAACTCAAAAATTTTCTTCTATTTGCATGACAATACTCCTTTGATAGTATCTATTAGAATGAGAAGGTTTACAACAATACGTCAAGGTAATTTTCCTTTTACCTATCAAGGATGTCCAATTTTTTTATGGAAGGAGGAAATCAAGTTATTATATGGAGATGGTGCAGAAAATTGCCAAAAGAATCTTTACATGGCATAATAGATTTCTAACTTTTGGTGGGAAATGGATACGCATTAATAATGTGCTACAATAAATGCCAGTGTATGTGTTGTCAGCTTTAAACCCACCCAGAAAGGTGTTGGAACAAATTCACTAAGTTTTTGCTAAGTTTTTTTGGGGAAACTTGGGAGGAATCAAAGGAAAACATTGGGTAGTAGGGGGAGAGTTATGTTATCCTAAGGTAGAGGGTGGACTTGGTTTAAGATCATTACATGATGTAAATATTGCTCTATTTGCAAAACTTTTATGGAATTTTAGAATTTCCACAACATCACTATGGGCAAAGTATTGTAAAAAATTGCATCCTGTGATTGTCACAAGTTTGGGATCTTCACAAGTATGGAGGAAAATGATAAAGGAAAGGAATGAAGTGGAGCATAACATTTGGTGTCAATTAAAAGCTGGGGATTCAAGCTTTTGGTTCGATAACGGGACTAAGGAAGGAGCACTATACTACACAAAAGGAGATTGGGCGCAAGAGGAGGAAATTGAGGGGAAAGAATTAATCTTAAACGGAGTGTGGGATGTTACAAAGTTAAGACCTACTATATCAGAGGAGATGGTGCAGCACATAGTTGAAAACATCAATCCTAAGACATCGGAGACATGCATTGATACAACTTGGTGGACTCAACTTGTATTTTTACTCTGAACTCAACATATCATAGAGTGAGAGGTAGACGGGAAGAAGAGAATTGGTGAAGATATATGTGGATTAAAGGATTGCCTATTTAGATTAGTTTTTTTCTTTGGAGGGTATGGAGGAGGAAGATTGCTACAGACGATAATCTTAAGAGATGCGAATTCCCATGGTATCTAAATGTTATTGCTGTATGAAAGGGGAAACGGAAACAATGTCACACCTTTTACTAAAAGCTCCCATAGCCCAAAAGCTATGGAAGAAATTTGCTTCATGTGCAGGTATAACTATCAATGTGCTAAATTTGCAGCAGGTAATTTTTAAATGGTGGAATTAATATGTATCAAATAAGTTTAATCAAATTCTGAAAGTTGTACCAGCAGTCATTATGTGGAAATTGTGGAAACGGAGAAATTCTCATAGACATGGAAAGGAAATCACTTAAAATAATATGCATTATCAAATCCAATTGATAATATATCAGTTAGTAAGGACAAAATTTCCGTGGATAAAAGGATTGACATATCATTGTCCACAAATAGTGGACACTTTACAGAGCTACATGGCTTAATTATATTATCAAGTGGTCAGCTTGATGAAACCAAGAGAAGGATGGGTGACTTGCAACACTGATGGGGCTAGCAAAGGAAATCCAGGTATGAGCTCATATGGTTACTGTATAAGGGATGAGAATGGAGATCTTATATATGCAAAGGCAAATAGCATAGGTTAGACCACCAACATGGACCTAGAGGTTACAGCTGCGCGAAAGGCTATACATTTTTGTCCGGAAAATGGTTTAACGAAAGTGAGACTGGAAACAGACTCACTACCCTTAAAGAAGATGTTGAATGGGAGCTGGAGAAGTTCATGGTAAAATATTGAGAAGGTGGAAGACATATAGGAGATAATGCAGCAAATAACATTACAAGTTAGGCATGTTTTTAGAGAAGAGAATCGATTAGCGGATTTCATAGCTAATACAATAGTATATTCAGACCATATGAAATTTTTTCATTACTTTCATCAATTGCCAAGTCTAGGAAGAAAGCTTCTTAGCATTGATAAATATCATGTCTCATCATTGAGAATCAGAACAACGAGAATATATACAGAAAACAACAATTAGCATTTTTAGTTACAATATTGATGTCATCGGGTTCTACAGTCATAAAAAAGCGACAAACGAACCAACAAGAGTTGAGAGTCAAGGAGACATATCTGATTTCCAAGAAAGCATCCAACTGAACAATCAAGGCGAAGAAGCGCGCGAGCAAAGCGAATTGCTCCTACGTTTCAACAAGGAAAGATTCACAAAGATGCAATACACGACTCACACATTTTATCTACTTCGACATTCACGACAGAGATGACACCTGGAAGTAAGAAAAGTTCGGCTTAAGATGAGACTGATAATCAAAACAGGGGAAAACATGTTGGAATCTCATAAGGAGAGTCCAAAACTTACAGTGGAAGAACACTTCAGAGAACATTTTCAGGCGGTGAACAGGAAGAGGCAAAAGAGGAAGATGAAGTATTGAAAGAGACTGAAAATTATATTAGGAATTTCATTTGGCCTTTCAATACATTAATAAAATGGACTATAAGTCCTAATTAATTTAAAAATAAAACATAATGTTACTTTCGCTTCTATTCTAACTTATCACATCACATGTTTAAAACAACAAAATTAAATGACAGCGTGATACAATTTCTGATAACTATTGACAAATCAAGAATCAAAAGATTTGAAAAAAATTACTATCTATTTTCTTCTTTATAATTGAGAAACTTGAGATTGTTTGTTTAGAAAGACCTATAATTACAAGCATGAGTTTAGCACTATATCAGGCCATACCTACAAATTATAATGACTTTTATTATGCATAGTTAAACCAAAATGTTATGTACAATATTTTAACAAAATGTCTTATATGGTCAACATTTTCCATTAAATTGACGTTACTTATCAAGAAGCACTAATTTGAATAATAGAAATTGTTATCATCTCCTTATCATTACTTCTATAGCTATATCGATTGATTGATCATGAGACATGATATGTCAAAGACTCTAAGCTTGATCAACAACAAGTTAACGAATATAATGGTATTTCACTTCGATGTGATTTATAATTTCATAGTGGATCCAATTTATTGTTATATGTATTTAACCTGTATTGTTAGCATGTAACATAATTGATCCATCTATAGAGATATGAAGTTATAGTTGAGTCATTGATAGAGATATGAAGTTCTACCAATGCAAGTAGCTGAAATTGATCTATATTCTACCCTCTTTGGTAAAATTCATGAGTGTTTCTTGCACTTTCATGAGACATCCAGCCCAATCTTCATCTACATATCCTTTGATCTTTACAGATGATGTTGAATGATAGAATAAACTTCTATCAATTGTATCCAAATACAGAAAAATGATCCATAGGAGGGAATCAAAGTGAGGTTGGTATGCATTTATATTGAAAGTCAAGAAGGGGGGGGGGGGGGGGGGGTGAATTAAAATTCCTTCAGTCGACTTCTTGCAATTACTAGTCGACTCACCTGCAAGTTAGTACAGAGATAAAACAGAAGAACTAGTCTGCAGCAAGTAAATGACATGGAGAGTTATATAGGTTCAAATCATAAATGTGGTGCCTAGTCCATTTCCCTTGGGTTTCAAGTGTTTCCTTAAGATCTTTGAGGAGAGTTGATGTTACAGAGTTCTTTGGAACTTTATCCAGCCTGATATTCAAATCAAATTTCTATCTTGACACTGCCTCAACTTGTAATCCTACACTCAGAATCTTTCCTTTTCTTTTCTTTTCAACCCTGTCACTCACTTGTTTACAAAACTTTATGAAAAATAAAAGAAGGTTGTTTGATAAGCTCAAGTGAAGTTGCGCATTTTTTATGTCAACACCTTCACTTTAAAGAGGTGCAGAATCTTGCTCTTCATAAGGAACCCAAAGGATTTTCATTCAATGAAGGATTTGTAGGGATTTATTAATTGATTATTATTTGGATAGGATTGAAATCATGTCTGTACCGTTCCTTCTTCTAATGAAGCATCTTTACATAATGATTAACTGTCTTCCTTGATTGCTTGAGCTATGCCGATGCAAATGGATCTTGATTGGGTTGTCTTTCATCCTTGAACCTTGGAGATTTTTCAATCATAGCGATATTGGCTTCGTTGGGTTGTGGGGTCTAATATGATTTTCCTTGTTTGGTGTATAGTGATCTAATTCTTCCTTTTTGTTGTATGCCGGGATTGTGTCATCGTATGTTACTGTATTTGTCAACTGATCGTGAATGTGAGGGTAGACTTATTATTGTTTTTTTTCAAAATGATTTTAATTCTTGAGAAGCTAACAATATCCCCCTTTTTTATAATGTCAATAAGTTACAAAAATAGATTAATAAGAGTTGTGAAACTTCCTTGATACTCTTCTTGTCTGCTTGTACGTTTGTGGACTGTGGAGAGTTTCTCATCCATGAGCTCCCCCTTAATGGAAAGGCCCTGTCTCTCCTCGACTAGAAGAGAACTGTATATGTATTTTTGTGGAGGAATATGATCTGCTCATTTGGCATAATAAAAAGAACAGTAAAAAAATAGAGCAGATAACAACATAGCAAGTAAAACAAATGAAGGGACGTGCAGAGTCCACCTCTTAGATTACAAAACCATAGTTTTAAGGACACACCCATATTGAAAGTACAGTCCAAACAAAACACATAGGAGATTAAAGTTAGTAATCACCAAGAAAGTACTTTAAAGTGTTGAGCATGTTCCTGCAAAAGGCATTGTAAGATCGATCAACATTTCTGGCAAAGAAAGAGTAGGAAGTCTAAACATTTACAGCAAGTTCGGTGTTCAAAGAGCTAACTCCTGACTTCATAGAATCAACTTTTTTTTTATCAACTAATGGACTGTGGAGATCCCATCCTTCTTTAGACTTGTCAGCGCCAACTATAATTACCAATATCAGTGTGGGTTTCTCTGTTGAGGCAGAAATGTATGTCAGTGCTACAGAGGAGTTATTCCAAGTCACTTCCAATGTGGTGAGGTAAGCCTTGATTTCATTAGAGTCCTTGACAAGGATCTCAGCCGAATCAAAATAAATTCGCGTTGGTTTGGTGGTTGTACTTTGGGCTTTTACATATTCCTTCTTAAGCTAGGTAGACCCAAATAGTACATAACCCATACTAGAGAAGGTACTGGTATCATAGGTAGCGACGAACTCGATAGGCTTCCAAGAGGAGATATCGACAAGATGGTCAAACATGATACGAGAGATCAAGAGTCCATAGGGCAAACTTGTAGATCCACTAGAGCTATTTGCACTTTGCAACATGTACTCCTTAAACCAAGTACCCCAGTTGATCGGATACATCTTCAATAGACAATATAGAACAAATACATCACGTGAGGTGATGTTAGTGATCAAGGACGATTCTCAAAACACAGAGACAAAGGTCCAAAATAAGATATATCAGAGTCGGGTTCAGCCTTGACTATTTTGGCACATTCAACGGTGACCTTAAAATCAAAGGGAAAGACACCATTCATATATAGGATTTTTAAAGAAAATTTAGTACCAGACACAGCTTCGAAAAAGCGATCATTCACAACTATTCGACTACCCAAGACGAGGGTTTCAAGTTCACCACTATCAGGCAAAACACGAAGGTTCGCATAGAATAACAAAACATCATCTTCATACAAATCATTACCACAAATAATAAAAAAAACAAGTTTCTAAGCTTTTAATAAAGCACCTATAGAGCAGTGAGAATCCTTCAATTGACAGCGATTGATGACTCGTCTGTCGATGATGGATCTGTTCTAAATTGTCTTAAACCTGACTTTCTAGTTCATTCCCCAGAAATTTTATATGTCCTCACTAGAGAGTGGTCCAGTTGACGAGAACCAAGGTTTCTTTAAACCTTTATTTGAAGAGGAAGAGGACCTCTTCTTTGAGCAAGAGGAACAAATTACATCCTTAGAGGAGTCAGACGTTAGGGAGATGGTGTTCCAACCAAAGAGGTCGGAGGTGTTTCCGAAGTTGTTGCTTTTAGATGCCATGGATCTAGTGCGGGTCATAGTGAGAAAGAAGAGAGGGATAAAGAAAAAGGTGGATGAGAGAAATAGAAGGGGAGAGGGTAGATTTAATAGAACAAAGGGGAAGATGAAAGGCTTAAGGTGAAAGAAGGGTCTTTGATTTGATTGAGGAGACGAGTAAGGAAGAGAACAACTTTTACACAGAAGCAAAAATTAATTAGTAAAATAAAATAAATAATTAAGGTAGTTAATCATATAAAAGGTTCAGTACGAGCAATTTAATTTTTAAAAAATGTAATACCAAGACGTTCCCGAATGAAATAAAATCTTTTTTCCAAAAGTGGTTTAGTATCTAGCACAAAATTTCCATTTTCAACATAATCACGAATAAAATGATGTTTAATATCTATATATTTACACATCCAGGGAGCTGCCCGCAGAAGTAACCGGTGTCGTCGTCCTCTAAGAGGACTAAGACTAACCTCTTAACATTCGTCATTACATTTTGTAGGTTAAAAAGTGCAGAAAATTAAAACTTTTCGTCTATATCTACTTCTTTCTGCCCTATGACCCTCATTTACTTGGGTCTTCTATGGAATTTCTCTGGGAGAGATAATGTGGAGAGAAGGAAGAGCAATTGCTTTTTGGTAATTGAGAGGTGTTGAGTTATGTTTAGACTTAGGATAGGTTATATAGTTAATTAACTAACCTAATTAACCAACACCTAAACAATAATTAACCCTCTAACTAATTAACTTAATTAAATGAACAAACTAAAACTCACTAGTGAAATTGCAGGCCTGACTTATGAGACCCCGACCTACGGGTCTTAGGTAAGTCGATGGGCACTATTTACCCACTGTACTTCACAACGTTTTTTGGACAGATACTGGCTAAAATTTCCTTTTGGGAAAATGTCTTAGTGACCATCGACGCCCCATTGCCAACCTTCATAGGTAGACACTGTCTCAAGACATGTTTTGGTCAAATTGGAAGGGTCCTCCTCAAGGACCCTTTGGTTCGTCATGGAGGAGTCATATCTGGATATTTCAACACTAAACTAACTCTAATATGTGTTAGACACCTTAACACCGAATCTCATTAAATTCCGACTCTCAAGACCTCGTCAAATAGGCTAAGCCACGCTAGCACCTTTTTGCATTAGTCTCCGGACTTCATGGACGTTTCTTGATGCTTCGATTTCAAAACTTCCTAAATGAACTATATACATTATATTTGACCTTAAAAAAGTGTTACAACCCTTATAATTTCAATTTAGGATCTAGATTACGTTTTACACATTCGGAGTGTTACATAATGATGCACAATATATTTAGACAAACCGATATCACTTGTAACATTGTAGAAAATAGGAAATCCTTCATAAGATAAGTCATTATCAAGTAATTGATGCATAATCCATAGTAATTAGGTACCAACACTTCCTACTGCAAGATATTTTGACTGAGTGGTAGATAGAGCGACGGAGGTTTGTTTCTTGTTGTGCCAGGATATTAAGGATTGGCCCAGAATATGACACATTCCACTAGTGCTTTTTATATCATTTTTATGACCTGAAAAGTCAGCATCTAAGTAGCTAATTAAATCAAACAGGGATGAATTAGGATACCATAATTCTAATTTTGTAGTTCCAATCAGGAAACGAATAATGTGCTTTACTGCAGTGAAGTGCAATTCCTTAGGAGCTTATTGAGGTCAAGCACACTTGCATACACAGAACATGATGTCTGGACAACTTGTAGATATATACACCAATAATATAACCATATACCACGATACATTTTTTCATCTACATCATGTCCTGGTGCATCTGTATTGGGACCTGTAGAAGGACTCATGGGAGTTCCAAAAGCCTTCCCTTTTTCAAGAATAAATTTCTTTATGAGTTTTTTTGTGTATTTGGACTGACGGATGAATTACCATTTTCTGTAATCCAAGGATGAATGTAATTATTCCAATTAAACTCATCCAAATTATCTTTCATAATATTTGCAAAGTTTTCACACAAGGAGGGGTAAGATCTACCAATAACAATATCATTTACATAAATTCAAACAATTAGGATATAAATTCCATCTCTTTGATTAAAATGAGTTGTGTCAATTTTACCCTTTGACAATTAATTTGAAGTAGAGAGGTGTCAACCTTTCATACAAGGCTTTTAGAGCCTGCTTAGGACCATAAAGAGCTTTAGAAATTATGTAACAATGTTAGGAAAAGCCGAGTTTTCAAACCCGGGGGACTGTTTGGCATATACCACTTCCTTTATGAAACCATTTTAAAAATCACTTATGACATCCTTTTGAAAAATTTTAAAGCGTTAAAAGATAAATAGGCAAGCGAAATTCTAATAGATTCTAACCTTGCCACTGGATCAAAGGTTTCATTATAATCAATACATTCTTGTTGCGAGTATACTTGAGCAACTAATCTTGCTTCGTTAAGAATAACATTTTCATGTCCATCCATCTTATTCCGAAGCACCCATTTTTGTTCTGAAAAATGAACAATTCTTTGGTCTTTCTATAAGAATCTACACTTGATTTATTTTGATTGATCAAGTTCATATCTCATAGCTTGTACCAATGAATCGTCTTCCATAGCTTCATTTATTCATTTAGGTTTCATTTGGGATGCAACGCTTCAAAAGTCCATGACTTAATCTAGAGCCTCGCATGAAGAACTATGAAATGTAATACTGTTTATAGGCCTAAAATAATATATTAAAACTAGTTAGGAAGTGTTAGATTCATAACTTTAAGAAATGATCATGACGTCCGGTGAATTATGAAATGTGTGCTAGTGTGCCTTGGCATGTTTCGATGGGTTTCAGGAGTCATAATTTATTGAGAATTGGTAAAAAGGCGTTAAATATACAAGATAATGTGTTTATGGTAAGAACTTATGGGTATAACTCCCCAAGGACCACCCTAAGGGTCCTTAAGGAGGACCCTTTTATATGGAACCAAATACTTTTATTTGACACTGAGCATCCACTAGCAATATGAAAAGTCATTAATGGCTTCGTGGGTGGAAAATTATTCATATTTTTAAAATTTATCAAATCGGACTCTATTATAAAAACAATACACCAGTAGGACGGTGTGTTGTCCACTCGACGATCCTTAGGTCGGGGAGTCGTCGATGGGAGGTCTGTTTCACTGTTAGAATTTTAAGTTAGGGAATTAATTAGTGAGTTTGTTATTAAATTAATTAAGGTTTAACGGGTGTCTATTTAAGTTTGTTAAGAGACTATATAAGACCTAAACCTCATTAACCTAACCTAACACCCTATATTTCCCAAACCCAATTCTCTCCAACTTCACTCGACTTTGTCTATCGATTCCCAAAGGCTCCATTGAAGACCAAGCTTCAAGGTCACTAGGGCCAAGATTTCAAATTTATCTCCATAAATATTCAAGGATTGTTAAGGTATGCAATACTTCACTCTTGGGACTCTTTTCCCTAAGTGGTTCCTTCAAATTGATTTTTAAAAAATGCCAAAAACACGAGTTTCAATCCAAATTCCAGATTTGTCTTTCAATTGGTTATGATGTTAATTTAATGTTATAATTAATGATATATTATGATTGTTTATGGGTTAATTGTTGTATTTATTATTCCTTAACATAGTTTTGTGAAAGAATCTATGAATTGAATCCCTTACCCTAACCCTAGTTATGAATTGGACTTGTAGATGATTAGGGTTGTTGGAATTGACCATGTTATTGTTTAATTAACTATATTATGATGATTATGAGTTGGTTATTGTATATATGTGATGAATTTAGGGTAATATTATTGATGAAGGTCATGGAGGCTAATTGGTAAGACTTTGTGATCTTGAACTCTTTTTTTCAATAATGATGAATTGTATTTGAAGATGATGTTGTGCAATTGAAGTATTACATGTGATTAGATTAAGGAAGATATTATGTGATGAATATGATTACAAGATATTATTGCATTGAATGTGATATCATGGTAAGGTTGTGTGGGTGTAAGGTTGAAGATGATCCTCTTGTGTGCCTTATGCGATAATGATTATGATATGTGATGTCACTAATGATGGTTTCTAATTAAAGGAAGTTATCATTCTATTCCTAATTAGCTAAATTATATGAAATTATATATAAGGGGTTAGTATTCTTTTATCTATATTAACCAAAGATTAATTAAGAATAACTTAATGACGTTTCAAAAAGGGAGTTTATCTTAGCACCTACTGAACTTGACAATGAGAGGTGTTGACTTCCCATAGAAGGGAGATTCACCAAGGGTTCTCATGACATAGTGACTATCATGAAATTTTGTATAAAGTGATTCAAACACATGTATCCTATTTCTTGAACTATGTTACGCCCATAGGAATAATAGTTAGTGTATCCACCTAGAATGTTATGTTCATGTTTTTGTCCTACCTTGGCGAGTACACCACCTTCATTCGGTGTAGGGTTCCATGACACCCGACTCCATATTTAGCTCACATTGTATTTTAAGATGATTGTTCCCAAAAGGTAAATGAAAGTAATAAAATAAACTCTAACTAGGGTGACTTAACGGGTTCTACTTAGTGTAGGTAGGGGTATGAGACTCTACCTATGCATTGCACTAATTGACCTTGAAGAAAGTCTTATGAGGGTGTTCTTATGATCTTATAAAGTAAATGATATGAATATGTTAACCTTACATGTTGATGATCCTATATGATGTTAGTTTCTTTATGAACATTTTATTAATCTATATTGCTATATATATATATATATATTTATGACTACTCATGATGATATGTTATATTATGTATGGAATTACTTATGATATCTTATTTTGGTTTACATGATTATTTGGGATTATGGGACTTCACATGAGAATTTCACTTATATGCTTGCGGAAGGATTGTTGGTAAAGGTCTAATATGCTATGATGATATGAACTCATGTACATGTTTTGTTGTTATGACATTATGTTGGAGTCTTTTTGGTTATACGATCTTGATATGTTACTATTTATGCCGATGTGACCTTATATTGATAGTATCCATATTGACTTGACTTTATGTTGATATAGGTCTTGTGGTGAGTACGGAATTGTCTTAACGAATATGTGATCATTGTGTTGTATGTGTTCCTATTTGTGCATAAAGGCTTTCAAAGGTGCTTAGCATGACTTTGGACAAAAATACCCTTTAAGCATGATTTCAAATATTATATGCACATATGTTTCCATACTTAGTACAAGTTGATATACTAACCCATATTCTTTATATTTCTACAATTATGTAGGTTCGGGCCGTTGAAGTAAGAAGGCCTTTTTCAACACTACTAGGATATCTCCAAGTTTTAGTAGGTCCTCTAGTTCAAGGATGGCCATGTGTTATACCTTAGTAGATTAGATATTGTCTAAAGAAAATCACTTCTTTCCTATTCTTCAAGATATTGTTGTAAGCCCTATGAGGTATTATGAATATGTATTAAGGGTTATGCACGAATGATCTACTTCGTTTTAGATGGTTTAATGTGAGATGACTTCTATAGAATAAATTCTTATGTATTGATTATGTTGACTAAACGAGAAGCCTATGTAAGCTTCATATGGAAGGAGTCTAAGTAAACTCCATATAAAGTAAGTGAGAGGTCTAAGTATACCTCAATATGTATAAAATTTTTAGTTTTTTTTGCATTTTGACCTATGAAATCTTATGAAGAATGCTAAGGGATTGCTTAAGTCCTCCAAAAGGATGCCGCCTCCAGTTACGTCTGGGTTGTGATCCCCAATCGTGACAAACTTGGTATCAGAACATCAGGTTGAAGTATTCTTAGGATTTAAGTCTCCCTAAACAACATCTATGTTAGAGTCTTGTTCATGGTATGAAGCGCGCCACACTTATGAATGAGAGGCTATGTGATGCTTATGAATTCTCACATTTTTGGTAATCTTGAAAGTCATGACTTAAGAGTTGTAACTTTATGTGTCCTTTTTCTTCTAACCCTTTTATTGTGGTTATAGGCTATGATGACTAGAACGGTAGTTGAAAGAAGTGTAGAGGAAGAAATTTCCAATGTAGGAGTTCCTCCCCAAGGCAACCAAGCCATCCATAGGAAAACCAAGCACCTCCATAAGTACAAGATCCGGTAATTCCTCTACCTTTGACTAATAGAGATATAAGGTTGGCATTTCTAAGCTTGGCTTAAGCAATGACTACCCATGTCAAGCAGTAGCCAATCAAGCTCAAGCCATGATGGCTCAAGCAAATAGGGAGGTTGGACCCCGTGTTCAACAAAATGCTAGTACCATGGCTTCCCATTTGAGGGACTTCACGAGGATGAACCCTCGATGTTTTATTGGTAAAAAGTGAATGAAGACCCCTAAAACGTTCTGGATGAAGTCCATAATAACTTATATGCTATGGGGGTGAGTTCAAATGAGAAGGCGGAGCTAGCTTCATAGCAACTCAATGACGTAGCTCAAACATGGTAAACCCAATGGAGAGATAAAAGTGCCTTGAGAAAGGGTCCTATCCCTTGGGAGGTGTTTAGAAGAACTTTCCTTGATAGGTTCTTCCCAAGGGAGAAAAAGGAGTTGAAAGTGGAAGAGTTCATCAACCTTCGTCAAGGAGGTATGAGTGTAGAAGAGTACTCTTTTAAATTCACTAATTTTTCCATGTATGCTCCTTCTTTGGTGTCCAATCCTAGGGATGAGATGATTCTCTTTGTGGCGGGGTGTCCGATGATCTTGTTGAATAGTGTTGTTCGATGATGCTTCATAACAATATGAATATCTCTCATTAGATTTTGCATTCACAATAAGTTGAGGATACTAGATTCAAGAGGAAGAATAGGGAGTTTAAGAGGGTAAAATCTTATAAGTGATGTACTTCCAAAGGTAGGCTTGAGATTCAGGACAAGCCTAGGTTCAAGAAGAGGGTCTCAAACCAAGTTCGATCCAATTTACTCTAATTCCCAAAAGGCAAGAAGTGGCAATTAATTTAGTGAGAAACCTACTTGTTCCATGTGTAATAAGAAAAATATGGGTGAGTGTCTAATTGGGGCGTATAATTGCTTAGGGTGTGGTAAGAGTGGCCATAAAGTTAGGGATTGTCCTACTGTGAGTATTCAAGAGAAAGGAGTGGTCAAGATCAATCAAGAGGTCCTAGTTCCGATGATCCTAAGAGGAACCTCTTCTATGCTGTCCGTTCTAGGGGTAAACAAGAAGAGTCTCGCGATGTGGTCATCGGTATGTTACAAATCTTCTTTATTTATGTTTATTATTTACTTGATTTCAGTGCAACTTTATCATTTGTAACTCCTCTAGTAGCAAAAAAGTTTGATGTTCTACCCTATATTTTTATTTGACCATTTCCAATTAACACCCCGATGGGTGACTCTGTTGTTTCTAGAAGAGTCTTTAGGAGTTGTCCTATATCTTTTCCCAATAGAGTTACATGGGTGGTTTGGTAGAACTTGATATGGTTGATGTCATTTATGAAATTGATTGGTTGCATGCTTATTTTGCTTCCATTGATTGTAGAACGAGGGTAGTCAAGTTTAATTTCTCTAATGAACTCGTCTTAGAGTGGAAGGGGGTAACTCAATCCCTATAGGTCATATCATTTTGTGTCTTAAAGAATGTAAGATGATATTTAAGGGGTGTTACTATCATATTGTGAGAGTTAATGATCTTTAGTTTGACATTCCTCGTTAGAGTTGGTCCTGTAGTGAAGGATTTTCCAGAAATCCTTTAGATGAGTTGCCCGGGATTCCCCACATACGGGAAATAGACTTTGTTATAGATTTATAATTAGATACAGATCCCATTTTTGTCCCTCCTTACCGGATGGCTCCGGCGTAGTTGAAAGACCTAATGCTTCAACTCAAGGACTTAATAGACAAAGGTTTCATACAACCTAGTACCTCGCCATGGGGTGCGCCATTGTTGTTTGTAAATAAGAAGGATGAGTACCTTAGGACGTGTATTGATTATTCTTAACTTAATAAGGCCATCATAAAGAAAAAATATCCTCACCCTCAGATTGACGACTTGCAACCTACTTTCCTAAGATTGATTTGTGGTTGGAGTATCACCAACTTTGAGTGAGAAGTGAAGATATACCTAAACGACATTCCAAACTAGTTATGAGTTCCTAGTGATGTCTTTTGGTCTCACTAATGCCCCGATGACTTTTATTTACCTTGTGAATAGAGTGTTCCAGAATTACTTATGATTGTCTTCATTGACGATATCTTCTATATTCTAAGAGTGAGGGTGAGAACATGGACTATTTGAGGGTCGTATAACAAGTCCTCAAGGAACATCAACTCTTTGCCAAGTATAGTAAGTGTGAGTTTTGGTTTAGATTGGTGGCGTTTCTTGGTCATATTATATCAAGTGAGCATATATAGGTTGATCCAAAGAAAACTGATGCGGTTAAGAATTGGCCTAGACCTTTGACTCCAATCAGTATAGGAAGTTTCCTGGGTTTAGCCAGTTATTATAGGAGGTTTGTGGATGTATTTGCATCCAGTTATTCTCCTTTGACTACCTTGACCAAAAGAGTGTTAAGTTTGAGTGGTTGGAGACTTTTGAAAGAAGCTTTAAAATTTTGAAAGTTAGGGTTACTTCCGCTCCAGCGTTGACCTTACCGAAGGTTACCAAGGGCTTTGTGGTTTATTGTGACGCTTCCTAAGAAGATTTGGGTTGTGTCCTTTTACAACATGGGAAGGTTGTAACCTATCCGTCTAGACAACTCAAGGTGAATGACAAAAACTATCTAACTCATGATCTTGAGTTAGCGGCCACAGTGTTAGCTTTGAAAATATAGGGACATTACTTTTATGTTTTCTATGTGCAGGTGTATACCAACCATAAGAGTCTTTAATATATATTCTCACACAAAAGGATTTGAATCTCTGACAATGAAACTGATTGGAACTATTGAAGGATTACGACATGAGTGTTCTCTACCACCCTTGCAACGCCAACGTGGTTGCAGATGCTCTAAGTCAAATGACAATGGGTAGTGTGTCTCATATGGAAGAAGGTAAAAAATACTTAGTGAAGGATGTTCATAGATTGGCCCGCTTTGATGTTCTATTGGAAGATTCTCCAAATGGTGGTATTATGGTTCATAATAACTCCAAGTCATCCTTAGTGGTTGAGGGGAAGTCTAAGAAACATCTTGATCCTCTATTGATGGAGTTGAAGATATCGGTACATAGCAAATCTAATGAGTCATTCTCTCAAGGAGGGGATGGTGTGCTAAGGTACTAAGGTAGATTATGTGTATCGGGTATTAATAATTTGAGGTAACAAAATTTATAAGAGGCTCATGGTTCCCGATAATATTTTCATTCAGGTGCTACCGAAATGTATCGTGATCTTAGAGAGGTATATTGGTGGGATGGTTTGAAAAGGAACATAGCGGAGTTTATGTCCACGTTTGAAAATTTCAAAAAAGTTAAAGTCGAGCATCTAAAGCCTAGTGGTCTAATCCAAGAAATGAGTGTTCCTACTTGGAAGGGGGAAGAGATTAATATCAATTTTGTTGTTGCGTTGCCTCGGACCCGGAGGCAAAATGACTCAATTTGGGTTGTTGTGGGTAGATTGATAAAATTTGCTCATTTTATCCCACTCAAGTCTACTTATTCGGCGGAGTATTATGCAAGGATATACATTTATGATATTGTGAGTCTTCATGGGATCCCTTTGTCCATCTTAATCACATCTCATTTAGTGAGATCTTTCCAAAAAGGGTTGTGTACTCAAGTGATGCTTAGCACCTCTTTTCATCTTCAAACGGATTGTCAAGTGGAGCATACCATACAAAACCTAGAGGATATGTTAAGAGCTTGTGTAATAGATTTCAAAGGAAATCGGCACAATCAACTACCGTTGATTGAGTTCTCTTATAATAATATTCACTACTCAAACATTTAAATGGCTCAATTTGAAGAACTATATGGTAGGAGATGCAGGTCTCTGGTTGGGTGGTTTTAGGTGGGTGAGTCTTCACTCCTTGGTCCCTAGATTATCTATGACACTTTAGAAAAGGTTCGGGTGATTTGAGATAGATTGAAAACAACCTATATTTGGGAAAAGTACTATGCTGAAAATAGAAAGAGAGATCTTGAATTTGAAGAAGTGGATAATGTGTACTTAAAAATTTCACCCATGAAAGAGGTGATGATATTTTTAAAGAAGGTAAAGTTAATTCCCCGGTATGTGGTTCCCTATGAAATATTACAACGGGACGGAAAAGTTGCATATGAGTTGAGACTACCGAGTGAACTAGCTGCTGTTCATCCGGTATTCCACGTCTCGATATTAAGGAATTTTATTGGTGATATAAAATCCATCTCCCGATTGTAGGGTTACGTGTATATGAGGATCTTTCCAATGAAAAGGTTCCGGTGGAAATTCTATATGGACAAGTCAAGAAGTTGAGGAACAAGGAGGTGGTCTCCGTAAAAGTCTTGTGCTAACCTCACCTCTATGAATTGTAATGAAAGGACTTATAGTCATGCAATTCCTATTGAGCAATGATGATGATTATTTTATACAAGGGGTAGACCCTATGACCTAAACTAAGTAATGATTGATAATTAAAGGATTAAAGACATTTCAAAAGGAATTCTAGCTTAGAACCAGAATGAAGTAGAGTGAGGACTGTCCCTTCCCACATATGGAAGGTAGGAGCACTAAATTACTCTTGGGATTTGAGACTACAACAGATGTAGTATAAAAAAGGGTCCCAAATATATCTCCTAGTTCTTGAACTATTTTGCCCCCCATAGGAATACTAGCTAGTGGATCCACGTAGTTGCTTTGATTCATGTTTGGTACTACCTTGGCAAGTAGCCCGCCTTCTTTCGGTGTAGGGGTTTATTACACCGAATTTCACACTTAATCATATGGTGTATGTCGGTTAGAGCAAGATTTTCCCAAAAAGGTAAAATGAATTAAAGGATTGAACTCTAACTAGGATAACCTAAGGGGTCTAGCTTGTCTAGGCTTGGGTATGAGACAATACCTAAGCATTGCACTAATTATCCTTGAGGGGAGTCTTAAGAGGATGTTCTTATATATAATTATAATGATATCTGATATGTATATGATGAACATGGACATTTTTGATACTATATGTTGAATAGTTCACTTACGAATACGTGTTGGCTTATAATGTTAAGGTAACATGAAATGTATCTCTGAATGCTATGTTATGTGAATTAGGATGTTTGTCATGATTCTTGTTGGGTGACTTGATTGAGTAAGGTTATGGGGCCTTGCTTGGTCATTGCACTTGTTGGCTTGATAGGGGCTCATTGGTAATTGTCTATCTTTGGTTATGTTGAAATGAACTCTTCTTCATACTTATTTTTAAATATGACCTGATGATACAGTTTTATGAAGTATGTATCTACTTATATTATATGTATGGTTGACTAACTAGACTTGATGTTTTAGTTCTTGTAATGTACAAGCCTATGACTTAATGATTATGAAATATTGGTTGGTATGGTCTTTTTGAATGTGCATAAAGGATTTAAATGGAAAGTGCATATTATATGAAATATCATTTTATTTAGCATGATTTCAAAGTATGTGTGCATATTGTCTCATACTTAGTACAAGTGGTGTACTAACCCCATTACTTCCTTTTTCCCAAACATTTTAAGTTTCGGTCATTGAGGTGCTTTGGAAGACAACTTGAATAAGGCATGGATCCACGATCATCCGAGTAGGGGTAGGTCCTTATTGTCCGAGGGAGATACCTATATCGAGCTTTTTTTGTCGATTTAGTTTTAAGAATCTTATATTCTATCTGCTTTCATTTGTGTACGGATTCCATAAAGCCTATATGTGGCTTCTTTACTTTGATGTAGGGCTATGCCCAAATTACTAATCTTGTTAGATGGTTATGAGAGGAGACAATCCTTTAGACTATGTTCTATCATATATATATATATATATATGTGTGTGTGTGTGTGTGTGTGTGTGTGTGTGTATGTGCAATAAAATTAGAATGCTATGTAACCTTCCTATACAAATGGTCTATGTAGATTCGATATATATATGTTATATGTATGTAATGGTCTATGTACACTTCCAAGTAAATGTAGTGAAATGTTTTAAATTTTCCGCTAAATTTCACCTATGAATGTATTGATGAAAATTAAGAGGCTAGTCTTAGTCCTTAAAGAGGACGATGAGGCCGGTCACTTCTAGTGGGTAAACCCGGATGTGACACTTTAAACCTAGATCATCTTCTCAAGAACTATCATGAAAGACTTTAAATAACACTAATTCATTCATGATTTGTGTAAAATCAACATTTATTAGTAATTCGATCAATTACGAAATCAATTGAACCAATACAATCTAATTCCTATCAAGATCACAACCTAGGGTAAAGGGTTAGGGGTCATCTTCTACAAACTAGACCAAACCATAAAGATACATCATAATAATATTATAATACATGTTAATATATCCATAATATCCAAAATAAGTCTTAAACAAATCAATTCATGACATCAATTTCGTATTGGGTGAAAACCCACTTGAAAACTCAATTTTTAGAAATCAATTTGATGGAACCCTTTGAGGAAAGATATCTCAAAGGTGAATTAGATCCAATATCTTGTTAATTGATAAATATTGATATAGAAACCTTAGTAATTTCAGCCCTACAACCCTCCCCTAGCTTGATCTTCAATGGAGTCTTTACTAGAGAGAGAAAGAAGAGAGAATGAAGAGAGTTTTGTTTGGAGTTGTGATTAATCTAATGGAAATGGGGTCTTTATATGGGGGGGGGGGTAATGAAATTAATTAGTATTCCTTAATACCCTAAACAACTAACTAACCCCTTAATTAATGTTATGGAACTAATTAAAATGTGCAGTAAATTACAGGCCCCATCGATGAGACCACGATCGACGAATCGTTGGTCCATCGACGGCCAGCCCCTCTCTCCGTGCTGCACATCCATAGTCTTGGTCAGAGACTGTGAAAATTAGGACATCCAATTATTTGTCTATGTTTTGGTCTATGGATGGCATTTATACCCCGTCGAGCAACACACGCTCCATCGTGTGCCTCCGTAGGTGAACACTTCAAGCAGTCTTTACCCCAAAATGCAAGTGTCCTCCTCAAAGTCCCTTGGTTGGTCTTTGGGGAGTCGTACGGAGACGTTTTGATCATGAATCACCTTAAACACATGTTAGACACCCTTCCACAAAATATCATGAATTTTTGACTCCTAAAAGCTAGTCAAATAGGCTAAGGCACACTAGTACCTCCTTAAACTAGTTTCCAGACATCATGGACGTTTTGGTTTCTAGACTTCTTAAATGAATTATATTCATTAAAATGGACCTTAAAACAGTGTATTCAACATAATACACTTATGTAAGGCTCTAGAACACGTCTTAGATTTTCGAAGTGTTACAACACCAACGGAAGGTATTCCACTTAGCCAAAGTAAAACCTTAACATATATCCTAGCATCCTAAGTAAACTTCACTTGCTAGATCCTATGTGACAAGCATAGTTTATGGAACTAAGAGATAGGTATGAACCCTCTACATGTAACTTGGCAATTTGGGCCTCCTCTCATGTTAAAACATGGGTGAACTTTCCTCAAGCAAAGCCACCACCTCATGTGGACCCATGGATTTGTATTCCTCTAAGGGAAGTCAACACTCTATAAGGTATAAATGGTGAATCGTCCTCCAAGGGAAGTCAACACCTCTCATTGTCAAGTACACTCGATTTTAAGCTAAGTTACCTTTATTTAAAATCCTTCATTAATATTTTTCATAAACCATAGGCTTAGAATATTGATTCCTTATATGCTTATAGCATAACCAAGAACCTATCTAGTTTTAGGGTACACATGAGCACACCTTTCAAGGACCCTCTGTTGACTAGATCTCCATACATGTGTGTGTGTGTACTTGTATATAAGAAAACCTATCACATAATACATAAATGTCACACAAGTTCATATATCAATGCATAAGTCTATAGATGTACATATATGAGAAATCCTTTAATACCAACACTCCAAGACACTATGCACATTCATACTTCATCATATCATATACTTAACACCATAGCTTATAAGTCATATTCCGAACATGTTCATACAATCTCATGCATGTCCTTAGAGGAAAAACCTAGGAACTATCCTATAAAGGTATACATATGCAATGCATAGACAAGGTCCCATACGCTTTCCTATACTGGTACACCTATGAATTCATCCTAGTAAATGATACATCGCACAACATCATAGAATGGTTAGCAAAGCACAAGACTCATTTATTCAAGAGTTACAAAATCTTACAGTAAGCTTTAGTCTTTAGCACCTATATCAGATTTATATCACATAAAACATTATAGGACCTTATCATAGGCAGCAAGTATATATATTCTTAACATAGCCATATACATGCTCATGACACTAATAAGACAATCTAGATCATAGTTAGACCACGAAAGTAGGCATAGGCTTCACATAGGGTGATTCATCACCATCACATATTCATAGTATAGTTGCATTCAAGGCCGTGGTCACATCACATATATATTGGAAATAAAGTCAACACCTCCACCATAAGTGGACCATACCACACAATTCCATACAAGGCTTCAACAACAATACTATAGAGAAGTAGAAAAGTAGAGCAATTTTTACCAATTCTCTAGTCTTTGGTCATTATTTTCCATTACTACTCTTTCATAAAAAATTCAGGTATAGGTCAGTAGCTAAAGCACAATAGTCATATATGAAGTCATGCACAAGCTACTACAAGGCCATGCTACAAACTAGTACGACCATTAGCCAATTTCACTTTCGTGGATCATAAATTATATACATCAATAGTATCAATCTAGGGTAGTATATAATCATACATTTAACATTATTAAATCATTCTTAACTCCATACAAGATCAAGATACCAACATAGGCACTAAACCACCCATTCAAGATAGAGTAGAGGAAATAGGCAATACTAATAATTCCCTTTAGCCTTGATCATCAATCATATTTAGGCAATAATATACACGCTAGGAAGTAGGTAAATAGATCATTATTTAAAAGAAATCATGCTTCATCTAACCTTAGATCGAGATCAGATCACATACATAGTGTTACCAATCAATAGACTAGAAAAAACTAGATTAATTCATGCCAATACATCTTTACTTTGATCATACGTGATTCCTATCCATAATTCAATCATGATATTAACTTAAAACAGTAACTACAAGCAACTTAACATAATCCAAAATCTTACAAATATCAGCATGAAGTCAAACTTACAGTGAATAGACTAGTTTTGTTCAAATCTTCATACATTAATCCAATTGGATCATCCATCAACAATTCACTATAAATATACTTAAATAACAGTAAATATGATGAATTCAATGTAATAAAATCACAATTCAATCAATAACAAGCTACGATTACAATGCAATGCAAGGTCTAAATCGAATTGGGAAGGACATGGGTTCACGATGCAATTGGATTGTTTTTCACGTTAAAGCCACCACATTATCAACAATTCATCATGATTAAGCTATTAAAACGTTTTAAGAAAGATCCCATGGCTAGATTGAAAGATTGAATATTTGATCATGAAATCTTTTTGAAACTTTGACAATAACTCTCTAGATGGAAGGATAACTAGACATGAAGGATCACAATACCTTGGTCTAGTTAAAAACTCTAAAACTTGATGAAGAAATCATAGAAATCCAAGATCCAAGTTGTTCTTGAGCTTCACCTTCAATGGAGGTTTCTATCCCTTAAATACATAAAAAAATCACTAAGAAAACCATGTAGTTTCAGGTTCGGACGTGGGGTATATTTCCCATCCACCTCTTTAATGAGCAATTGCTTGGCAGTGATGCACTATCCTACATCGATGGACCCAACGATGGGGCTTTCGTCCATCGATGGGCCATTTTGTGCCTCCGTCGATTGGTCTGAGGCTGCCATGTGGCCACGCCTTCCCCAGGCTTAGTTCTCATTGACGGGGCTTCATTCCACCAATGATCGTCACTTGGATCTCGATTGACACTCCCAAGGCAGTGTCTCGAAAACCTTTGGGTCCTTCTTGTGGTCCATTTTGCGGGTCCCATGAGAAGTCTTAATCGGATATTACTACCATAAATATTCACGTTGACAATTTAATGACCTTACATGCAAGTTTCACCCAACATGCACACGTAAAACACATCCCCATCAAGACATACTTGAACATCTTAATGACGAACTTTCGAATGTCTTAGACGTTCTTGGATGTTTGACCTCAAAACTTCATGAAACTCCATATACTTACTATAAACATCATTATAAATCATTTTAAGATTTCACAATATCATGATATATTTGCTATAGTCATAGTGATCCTCCTATTCAAGTACTTAGACCATTTCCGAGCACCTCATATCTTTTTTAGGGCGTCCCAAGATCCGATCATTTTTGTCTGATTTCTCTTGCACTGCCCTTCCCAATTGGTTTCGAAGGAAAAAATCCTTTATTGATTAGACCATAAACTGACCTAGGTAAATCCATGAACTTCATTGGATTAATATACACATGAGACATATAGGTGACTAGTCATCGAACGTCTTGGTCGTCCCTTGACGTTTGATTTCCAAATCACCTCAAACATTACACACTGCCTCAAAAAAATATTATAAGCCATTTTAGAACCTTAAACGCTTATGATGAACCTATTAGGATCTAGACACCCTAACTCATTTTGGGGGTGTGACAGCCTCGGCCTCCCATGTTGCTCCCTCAACAAGGTGATTGGTAATCATCACCATCCTTATAATATTTACATATTAATCAACCTCAAAATCATAATCAAGACATTTAAATTCAAAATAATACCACCCTATCAATCCTAATACAACACATACTCCAATACAACATCATGACTTAATCACGATTAACAACAATATGAAGTAAAGGATAGAGATCATATGACTTACCAAGTCTTTGTCATAGTTCATCATCAAGGTCTTACCATGAACCCTCATTCAATTAAATTTGTTGGGTATACATAATACTAGATCAAGAGTTGGGTATACATAATACTATTATGTTCTTTCCTTTTCATTTAGTATGTAACATTGTATCGCCCATGTTAGGCATTCTTATTTTGATGTAAGGGTTTTTCCCAAGTTCTTACACTCTTATTAGATGGTTATGAGATGATATTACTATTATGTCAGTTATATTTTATATTGTTAAGTGCAATAAAAGTAGAAGAGTAAGTAATCTTCCTATACAAAGGATCTATGTTTACTTGATATATACATATATTATGTGTATGTAGAGCTCTATCTAAACCTTTGAGTAGATTTGATGATAAGTTCTTAAAATTTTTGCTAAATTTGACCTATGAATGTAATGATGTAAGGTAAGAGGATAGTCTTAGTCCTCAAAGTGGATGATGACCTGGTTACGTCTAGGGATCTTTCGCGGATGTGATAGGTGTAAGTCTATACAACACCAAATTCCATGTTTAGCACCCATGGTATTAGTGCTGGCTAAGGCTATAGTTTTCCTAATGTAAAATGGACAATGGAAGTAATTGACTAAAACACTAACTAGGATCCTAAGGGAGGTTACATAGGATAGGTGCAAGTAATGAACCCACCTAGACAGTGAACAAGTGGCACCTTGGGGAATTCTAGGAGGTTGATCTAAGGTTAAGATTATGGTTAATTATTTATGCATGACATTGTAGTATTGGTCTACTTCTTATAAAGATGTGCATGGTATGAGTCTATATGATGTAAAGTTGTCCCCATATGCAAAATGTTGGTCTTAATGACTATATGATGAAGGTCTTGCCTAGCTTGGGTGAAGTTGCCTTGTTATGTTGATGTATGAACTGTTAGGGTTTGTGGTCTCATGAAGGGTTTACTAAGTATGTATGATGTTATGGAGCTTCATATGTACATTACACTAGTAGACTAAGATTGAGGTCATGAATAAGATCTTATAATGATTTATGTAAAGAAAAGTGTATAAATGTGCAAATAGATGTAAATTACTTTAAAGACAAAAGAGTCTTGACATAAATGTGTCTTTGATATATTATGCTTATATAATGATATGTGTTGGCTTATGTAGGTTGTATGTATCCTTTCTTTGTGACCTTAAGGTGATGCATTGAACTAAGTATCACTAGAGGGTAACTTGGGAGGTTAATAAGGAAAAAAGGATAACTCAATGTAATGTAAAGAGAGCTCACTGTAATGTGATCTCAAATATGAATTAAATTAAATATGTGATTTTATATGATGTGTTTAATATGTCGATATGAAGTATGTGAATGATATAAATGCTATTGTATAAAGGTTTTATGAAGACTTACTCAAAAACGCATGAAGTATTATTTAACGAAATGTCTCTTTTGAATGCATGTTTTTGCATGGTTGCCATACTTAGTGCACTCTTGCACTAATTTCATTCTCCTCTACTTCTTTTTACAAATTGTAGATTATGGATGCTTAAAGGATGTCTCTATGATTGAGGATCTTTATATGTGATTCGTAAGCTCAAGGAAATGTATTCTTAAGTTCCAAGGATCTCCTAAACTATGGTTTACTATAAAGTGTAGTATTGTTGTACTTATGTCTTATGATTTAATGGTTGTGTCCCTAATGTAATATAATGTTGTTGAGTCTAAGATGACAAAGAGACTTAGAGTCTAAGTATGTTATATAATATTTTGAGTATATATGAAGTTAAGTTTCTAGCATATGATGTATTATGAAAAGTTTTAAATTTTTCCGCTACATTTACTATGACAATGCGATGAATGTTAACTATGGGATTGTATAACACATCTGAGAGGTGAACTACGCTATGTTACATCTTGGGGGTGCTCCCCGGATTTGACAGAGGCAAACATGAAGTCCTGTTGTCCTTACCTCTTTCCTCACAATTCTAGCCAAAGTTGAGGTTAGTAATCCTATTAAATTGAACTAATTAATGATACTTAATTTGCCTTTATTTGCTAAAATATGCCTAATTAAGAAAAAGGTTCATGCAAAAATAAGTTTTGTAGCAAATATCCTCTTTTGCTTAACTTGCAACTTATATGCGACCTTGTGTATAGTTTCTTTCATCTAACAATATTGAGCATATTTATGACCCTTGAAAAGAAATTTTCCGTAAGTGACTTTTGATGTTATGTTGATCTCATGTTGATATTGAGAAGGTCGTTCCCTATGTTGTGAAGTTGAGATCTTATATGTGGTAAATTGTAATTTGAGTTGCTATGTCAAATGTCATAGTTATGTGTTGATTTGAGTTGTGAATTACTATGGGCTGTGGCTCATAATGATTTTGTGTTTGTGTTAGCTGGCCTTCTAGTTTTGGGACATCTTATCCCTTTGAAAAGATTTTTAGTATCATTCGCGAAAGAATGTTCTTAAGGAGGGGATACTGTAACATTCTGAAAGTTCATGACCTAATCTAGAGCCTCACATGAAGAACTAATACTTAGAACACTTTTTATAGGCCTAAAATATTGTATTTAAACTAGGTGGGAAGTGTTAGAGTAAAAATGTTAAGAAACGACCACCACATCCAGTGAATTGTGAATTTGTGCCAGTGTGCCTTGTCATGTTTCAATAGGTTCTACGAGTCGGAATTTAATGAAAGTGTGATAAAAGGTATAAAATCTAAACAACAGTGTGTTAAAATTTTAAAATTCAGTGTACGACACCCCAAGGACCACCCTAGGGGTCCTTGAACTGTCATTTGATAGTGAGCATCCATGATCCAAACACGAGCCGTCGTTGGTTTTGGGGGTGGACACTTGGTCATATTTGTAAAATGGATGAATGGTACTTTTTTACCATAACCACGGACGATCTGGACGGTCTGTCGTCTAGTCTTCGGTGTTTAGGTCTGTGAGTCATCGATGGGAGGTATGATTCACAAGTAGAATTTTATGTTAGGCAATTAATTAGTTAGTTGATCAGTTAATTAATTAGGGGTTAAGGGGTTTCCAATTAATTTAGTTAAGGGACTATATAAGACCTAAACCTCATTAACCTAACCTAACAACCCATATTTCCCAAACCCAATTCTCTCAAAGTTCTCTCTTCTTTGTCTCTCTATTCGCAAAGGCTCCATTGAAGATCAAGCTTCAAGGTCACCAGAGCTCCAATATTTCAAATTTATCTCCATTAATCTTTATGAATGTTAAGACATGAAGACTCTTAACTCTTGACACTCCTTTCCCTAAGAGGTTCCTACAATGATGACCAAAGACTAAAGAATTAGTAAGAATTGCTCTACTTTGATAGTTTTCTATAGTATTATTGTTGAAGCCTTGTATGAATTGTGTGGTATGGTCCACATATGTTAGAGTTGTTTACTTTATTTCCAATATTATGTGATGTGATCATGGAGTTGAAGGCAACTGTACTATGAATGTATATTGGTTATGAATCACCATATCTGAAACTATGTCTCATTTCCTATTCTTACTATGATCTAGGTTTTGTCTATGGTGTCATGAACATGTAAATGTCTATGTTAAGGTTATATGTACTTGCTTCCTATGATGAGGTCTTATAATTTTATATGTTATTTAAAGTTACGATAGGTGCATAAAGACTAAAGCTTACTGTAAGATGTTTTAAGTCTTGAATAAGCGGGTCTTAGGCTATGCTAACTATTCTATGATTTTATATGATGTATTATTCACTAGGATGACTTGATAGGTGTACGAGAATAGGAAAGGGTATGGGAACTTGTCTATGCATTGCACATGTGTATATTATTAGGATAGTTCCTAGGTTTGTCTTTTAAGGACATGCATGGGATTATATGAACATGTTATGAATATGACTTATAAGTTATGATGAAGTATGAATGTGCATAGTGTCTTGGAGTGCTGATATGAAAGGATTGGTCATATAGGTACATCTATAGACTTATGCATTGATATATGAACATGTGTGACATTTATGTGTTATGTGAAATATTTCCTCACATAGAAGTACACACACACATGTATGGAGATCTAGACAATAGAGGGTCCTTGGAATGTGTACCTTAAAACTAGATATGTGCTTTTATATGCTATAAGAATATAAGTAATCAATATTCTAAGACTATGGTTTATGAAATCTGTTAATAAAGGATTTTAAATAAAGGGAACTTAACTTAGAATCAAGTGAACTTGACAATGAGAGGTATTGACTTCCCTTGGAGGAAGATTCCCATTGGTTCCTTATAAAGTGTTGACTTCCCTTAGAGGAATACTCACCTATGGATCCACATGAGGTGGTGGCTTCTCTTCGGGAAGGTTCACCCATGTTTGCTCATGAGAGGAGGCCCCAATTTCAAAATGGCATGTATAGGGTATCATACCTATATATTAGTTACATAAAATATTCTTGACACACAGGATCTAGCAAGTGAATTTCACTTTGGCTAAGTGGAACACCTTCCATTGGTGTTGTAACACTTTGAAAATCCTAGACGTGTTCTAGAGCCTAACATAAGTGTCTTAAGGTGTAGACACTGTTTTAAGGCCCATTTTAATTAATATAAGTCATTTAAGAAGTCTAGAAACCAAAACGTCCAAGAACGTCCATGACGTTCAGAAACTAGTTCAAGGAGGTACTAGCGTGCCTTAGCCTATTTGACTAGCTTTTAGGAGTTGGAAATTCATGAAATTTGGTATAAGGCTGTATAACATGTATTTAAGGTGATTCATCATCGAAACGTGTGGGTAGGACTCCCCAAGGACCAACCTAGGGCCCTTGAGGAGGACCCTTGCATTTTGGGGTCAAGATATCCAGGGCAGTGTTCACCTTCAGAGGAAAACGACGGAGCGTGTGTTGATAAAAGACCCCACTCCCATATAAAGAACCCATTCCCATTATATTAATCACAACTCACAAAATAAAACTCTTTTGTTCTCTTTTTTCTCTCTCTCTAGTGAAGACTCCATTGAAGGCCAAGATAGGGGAGGGTTCTCGGGCTGAAATTAGTAATGTTTATTCATCAATATTCATCTATTAACAAGGTATGGGACCTAATTCACCTTTGAGACCTCTTTCCTCAAAAGGTTCCATCAAATTGATTTGTAAAAATTGAGTTTTCAAGTGGGTTTTCATCCAATACGAAATTGATGTGATGAATCGATTTTTTAATGATTTATTTTGGATATAATTAATAGATTTACATGTATTATAATACAATTATGATGTACCTTGATGGTTTAGTCTAGTTTGTAGAAGATGACCCACATGACCCTTAATCCTAGGTTATGATCTTGATATGAATTAGATTGTATTAGTTCAATTGACTTGGATATTGATTGAATTATGAATAAATGTTGTTGTTACAATAATAATGAATGAATTAGGGTGATTTTTAGTCTATCATTCTAGCTCATGAGAAGATGATCTAAGTTATGAAGTATGGTGTCAATTGACCTAAGTATCCCGTCTTAAGCTATGATCTAATATTGAATTGAGATGTAGTGATTCTTCTAGCCCTGTTATCATGTTTGTTATTGCTTTATTATGATGTATACCCAAATTGGGTTGAATTGAGGGTTTGTGGTAAGACTTTGATGATGAACTATAAGGGAGACTTGGTAAGTCTTATGATCCCTATCCTTTACTTCAAATTGTGGTTTATATTTATTAAGTCATGATGTTGTATTGTTGTATGCCTTGTATTAGGATTGATAGGGTGGTATGATTTTGAATTGAGATGTCTTGATTATGATTGTGAGGTATTGGATTAAGATGTAAATGTCATAAGACTGGTGAATGATTTACAAATGTGCCTTATTATGATATGAGAATGTTAATGTGATAACCTCACCGATATGAGCTGTAATGAAAAGACAATACTCATGCGATTCTTATTGAGCTATGATGATGATCATTTTATACAATCTTTACACCCTATGACCTACAATAAGCTATGATGATTGATAATGATATTAAAGACATTTAAAAAAGGGACTTTGCTTTGCACCGAGTGAACTTGACATTAGGAGGTGTTGACTTTCCATAGAGGGGAATCATCTTGTAGTTCCACATATGGTAATTATTCCCCTATGAGGGATACTCATCCATTTGATTCCAATTAGAGGAGGCCCCAATTGCCAAATCGTATGTAGAGGTATTATACCAATCTATTAGTTCTTGAACTGTGTTGCTCCCGTAGGATGACTAGCTAGTGGATCAACCTAGAAAGCTACATTTATGTTGGGTTTTACTTTGGCCGTTAAGCCACCTTACTTTGGTGTAAGGTTTTACAACACCAGATTCCACACTTAGCTCTTGTGGTCTATGTCGGCTAAGGAAAGTTTTCCCTTAAAATTAAAATGAAGTAATAAAGTATAAACTAACTAAGGTGACTTGATAAGATAACTTAGCCTAGGAAGGGGTATGAGACTCTACCTATCCCTTGAACTAGTTTTCCTTGAAAGGAACTTTATGTTACAACTCAAAAAATGGATATGCTAAGTAATGCTTAATGTGTCTAGAATGCGTACGATTAGACTGGGTTCACATGAATTGATGCGCGTAGAACGAGACCTCTGAACCCTTGTGACAGGCAAGGCAACTAACTTGGGGAGTTAGTTGATCTAGGAAAGGTTGGGTCCATCCATTTAGGGCTCCCGAATATGAAAATTTACCCGAATGAGTCTTTAACGGATTAAAAAAGGGGAAATCTTTTGTTTTGAGGGCCTAGGGGTAAAATAGTCTTTTTCCAGGCTAAGGGTAGTATTTTAATTACCCTAAATATGTAATAGATTATTTAGTTAATAAGGTGGAGGGACATTTTGGGGAGAGAGGGTCGAAAATTGGCCTTTGAGTGAAGTCTTGCTCCACCGGGTTCGAAGCTAGGTGGACGCAATGATTTAAATTGTTTTAATTAAATTGGTAAATTAATTTAATTAATTAATAATTATTAGCTGATTTATGAAAAAGGAAAAATCAGATTTTTTAAAGGTTTTAAAGAGTCCTAGTTTGACTAAGTCTTTACCTAAGCCTAAACCACATTTCACGTTTAACTCTCTCTCTCTCTCTCTCACGCAAAAACCTCTCTTTATTTTCATGTTCTCTCTGCCAAAATACTAGAACTGACGAGCAAATAAAAGTTCTTCACACCCGAAAAACATTCACGTTTAAAATATAATCAAAACATATCCAAAAACGTTAGGCAAATGAAGGGTTCTTCCGTCGAAGATTGGTGTTGAAGCTTTGATTTGGACGTGAGTTGGAGGAGGTCTTTGGGCAGCAAGATCAAGGTTTGAACGTCAAAATAAGGTATGGGTTTTCTTACTCTTGGTATCTTTTCCAAGATACCCTTAGGACTAAGATGAATCTATTCCGACAACTAGGGTTGTTCCTCGTTGCATGTCCCTGTAATTAGATCATATCGATGGTTGTAGGTTGGTACGTATACTGGCAGATATTAGGCATGTAATGTGTTTTCATGATGAATATGTTCGTAAATGTGTGTTTTGAATCGTACGAATGATAACTTATCTTTTCCGAAAATATGTTTATATGTGTGTGCAATATGTTCCCGTGACTTTGAACACGGATTGAAGCATGAAAATGACTTGTTTTATGGTTGCATTTCATGTGGACAAATTTGCATAAATAGTTATGTTCATATGATGTATAATGTGGCTTATTTAAGTGGAAACTATTAGATAAATGAATCCATGAAAATTCACCCAAAGATGTACTAAATGATCCATGAATTACCTCTAAGAACTAACGTGTAATGTGGATGAAAAGGATGCTGAAAACGTACATAATTTCCAGCTATATGTCGATGAGTTTTGGTAAAACTAATTGGTTTAGTATGTTATGATCAATAAATTAAAATAAGTGAGGTCATTGAGGATCAAATCCGTGACCTCGCCATGGTAAAAGTCATATAAATATTGTAAGTTAAAAAGATTGTGGCAAGGGGGATTCAAACTTGTGACCTCCATGAAAATGGAGTACAAAAAAATAAGAGGAGTGGGATTCGAACCCACCACCTCTAATTTAGATTAAAGGAAAAGTTAAAAGAAAATTAAAAGGTTGAGGTGTGTGGGGATCGAACCCACGACCTCTAGTCAGAATGAAAGGAATTTAAAGAGAAAAATTAAAGTGTAGCTGTGGGGGTTCAAATCCACACCCTCTCGGCCAAGAAGGAGAGGAATTGAAGAAAAGAAAATAAAAGGAAATGAGGTTGTGGGGGTTGTATCCCATATCCTCTCAGTTACAATGAACAAAAAATGAAGAGAGAATTTAAGTACAAATAAAATGAAGGCGTTGGGGCTCGATCTTGGGTCCCCAAGCCGTGTGGATCAAACCAAAAAAATTAAAATGTAAGTGTCGTCCAAGGATTCAAAATCGGGTTCCCTTGCCCAAATTCCATATTTATACATAAGTCATACGTAAATAAATGTTCAAAAATAATGTTTCCTACACAGATAAAAATCGAAAATTTTGCACACTTACAAGATGCATAAGTCTCGTACCACAAAATCTTAGGAACATATGAATCACTTAAATAAACTATGAATGAAACCTCATGGCTTGTATGTATAGACCCATAAGTCTAGCATACATTAAAAGTAAGTGAACCTTAGATGTATGTAACGAAATGATGAAACCCTAGAAGGGTCAAGTAAGAGTGTGAAACACACTAAATGTCCAAATACATTCGCATATGATGAAAGGAACATTCACGTAACGGGGTGAGTAATTATGAAAAGCAGTGCTAAACTTAATGAATGAGGTGACAATATGATAAAAGGCTAATGTGAAAGATGATAGCAATCTCAAATGAGCCAAAGTAAATTTTACCAAAACGTACTCACCTACGAGAGTGTAAACTTAAGAACAAGACCAGTCTCTATGAACACTCTAATGAAAGTATTGAAGTTAATGCATACTTAATAATAATGATGAGATGAGAAATCATCTAATGAGCTATGATGTGCTCATACTAGAAGCCAACTTCTATGATGTATGAGTTGAATGTAGTGGAACTTTATCTAGAGCACCGATAGGCTATCTATGAGAGGTGATTCCTTCCTTCAGGAAGGGCGTAGGTTCACGTAACTTTCATGAGATGAAACTGTCTGACATGCCGTGTTTGGTTCTCCTTATATCTCCTAATCTTTGTACCTATACTACCAACATAGGGATTTAGGAGGGTTAAATCCCCTATATAGGCTAGCATGTTTTGGGTCAGTTTGGCCGGTGATTCCACCTCTTTTCAGTGTTGGGGAGACACTGGATATTATGATGGTCACATGATCTATGTCAGTCAAAGTTAAAGTTCCCAATAAATTAATTAGGCCAGCCTCAAATAATGCACATAATGAAATGAATGATACAAAAGGTGTTAGGATAGGAGAATCAAGAGGTGATCTAGATTTAAGTAATGACACTAGGTCATTCTTGATCATTGCACAACGAACTTGATGAAAGTATTAGGCTACATCCTAGGTAGCAGGTGTTTACACTAGTTTATGAATGTATGAAGTGAAGTACGTACGAATGAATGAAGCACACTCTGTGTTTGCTAAAGAAGGATCCTAATGGAGGTCTCATATGTTGATCCCTTATATCTGGGAAGTCTTGATGTCAAGTCCATGATTCCAAACTCTCATTGCGTATGAATGAATGATATGAATGATGTTATGTGCTATATGCTATATGTTATGTGCTATGTGTAAGACGTTATGTGCTTTGTGAAATAAGATACGTATGATGATGCATGTTACTCTCATGACATGACTTTCCTAATCCAAATTTGGACGGTTCACTAACTTTCCTAATCCAAATTTGGCAACTCTACTGACTTGACTTTCCATAAATCATGTTGTTAGGAAAGAGCTATTCTGAATCATGCATATCCTTGGTGTGTGCTTTCATATAACCATACTTAGTACAAGTGTGTACTGATCCCATACAACTCTATATTTTTAGGTGCAGGCATAGGTTGACGTTAGAGCTTACAAGACAAAGATGAAGCCATCAAGACGTGGAGAATTCATCAAGACTTGGTAGGCCATCATGCATTCAAGGACACTTGCCCATTTTATTCTAGCTTAATTATAGGATTGATCTAGTGGAGTATGTTCCATTAGCGTTTCTTTCCCATTTTTATTTCAGACATTGTATTAGTTCCATTTTGGAAAGTATACATTTAATGCAACATTGAACTATTTCTTTCATTTGATGTTCTTAATGTTAGATGGTTGATAGTAAACGTATATGAATTTAAGTAGAATGACTTACATGCATGTTACGAAACAAAAACCTCAAAGTTTCTTCTAAAATTAACCTAGATGAAGTATGTAGGGTTGTCTGCGACTTCAGATAGTTCAACGACGCCGGTCTCATCAGGAGTCTAGATTCCAGTCGTGACATTTTAGGAGGTTGTTACTATGTATTTGTAACGACCTGTTCAGTCGTTTCGAGTAGTAGAATCATTGTGATAAAAACTGACTGGGTCGACGGATCACACGACGGACCATCATGGTCATGACGGACCGTCACGGACTCCGTCGTCCCACACTTGTGTAATTCTCCTACTGCTCTCCTCATTACTCTCGACGACACGTAGGAATAACCGCCATAGGCATGACGGTCCGTCGAGAGATTTCGTGCCAAAACACTTAAACTCTGAAATTTGGGTACGGGGAATCAACTCTCTGAACTTCGCGACAGAAGAGCAGCATGGACCGTCGTAGGCACGACGGACCGTCACAGAGCTCTTTAATGAAATTGAGTTTCTGAACTATGTGACGACCCTGCATGACGGACCGTCGCAGGCACGACGAGCCGTCACGAGTGACGTAACCTCGACTAGGTCAGATTTCTACTAAAAGTTTTAAGGGGCGTTTTGGACTATTTATGACAAACTATATGAAAGTAGTAGGTACGTTTAATAACTTATTTACTTGAGGGTTGAAAGAGATATCCTTAAAATAAATAATGGGTTACTTTTATCATATTGAATTATATGATAATTAGGGTAAAATAAAATAGTTTGAATAAGGAAAAATAGAAAGAACAGAGAGAAGAGGGACGAACGAGCGAGAGAGAGAGAACGAAGAGGAAAACAAAGGCATTGAGAAGTAGCTTGTTTGATCACAAATTCTTCGGTGGAGGTAGGTTATGGTTTATGCTATTTCATAGTAAACTATAAATAGCGATTGATATGTATTGGGTGGTATTGTAAAGTCTTCTATATGCTTAATTGTGTTGTTGCATGCTGTGATTATGTAAATGGTGATGGATTATAATGATGATTCTGTGGAATCTTAAAAACCCTAAATCCACTCTGTTAATGATGATGCCTTGATATAAAAGAAGGCTTGATGAACTAAAAGAATGAGGTTAATGGATCGGGTGTCACAAACCGACACATAGAATTAGGGGATCGGGTGTCACGAACCGACACGTAGAATTAGGGGACGAGTGTCACGAATAGACACGTAGAATTAGGGGATCGGGTGTCACGAACCAACACGTAGAATTAGGGGATCGGGTGTCACGAACCAACATGTAGTATTAGGGGATCGGGTGTCACGAACTGACACGCAGTATTAGGGGATCGGGTGTCACGAACTGACACATAGTATAAGGGGATCGGAGTGTCACGTTCCGACACCAGAGGAATAAAGGAATTTAATCTGGAATTATGTAAATGTAATTAAATTCAAAGAACCTATTTTCCCAAATGAGTATGGTGTGGAGGCTTGAGTCCTCATAGATGTGCTTGGGTTGTGGTCAATGGTTATGGTACTTGTTGTTGTCACCTGTTGAGTATGGTAGTCGATTTTATGTTATTATCTGATATATATTGCTTTCTATTTTGAGTTGGCCGATGATATCTACTGAGTACTTGTGCCTTGTATTGACCCCTACTTGTATGTTTCTTTTTGGTTAATTATGGAGTGCAGCAAACGTACCATCGACTTCAACTCAACCGCAACTCTAGCTAGTCTTCATCACGTCAGATTTCAGGGTGAGCTATTGTTCCTTGCTCGGACTGGATTCTCTCTCACTTATGTCTTGATGTCCTTGAAGTTCGGACATGGACCATCTGTTTACATATTTTAGCTTCCTAGATACTCTTAGATTTAGTAATTTGAGGATAGATGTTCTTGTGGTGATGACTTCCAGATTTTAGGAATGATAAGTACTGAGTTTTAGAAGTTATTTAATCGATTTTCGTTAATGAGTTTTAAGTCTTCCGCATTATATTCTGTTTATTATGGTTGAAATGTTGGGGTTTAGATTTGTTGGTTCGCCCACATAGGAGGGTAAGTGTGGGTGCCACTCGCGTCTCGTTTTGGGTCGTGACAAACTTTGTATCAGAGCATTAGGTTCGTTGGTCTCATCACACAAGAAGGAGTCTTGTAGAGTCTTGAGGAAAGGTAGGGGGAAGCCTTTACTTTTCTTTGAGAGGCTATAGGACTTTAGGAAAATTCCATTCTTTCTTTCTTTCGTGCTATTACTTTGATCCAATTGGTATCTAGGTGATACAAATTGGTATCTGACCATCTTCACTCTATTTCGCAGATGGTTAGAACTAGAGCAACAACTGCGCCAACACCAACACCGGCAAGACAAGATGCGTCTGAGCCAGCCACTGGGGATGTAGCTCGAAGAGGAGCAGTGGAAAGAGGCCGTGGTAGAGGTCGCGGGAGGGCGTCCTCTAGAGGAAGAGGACAAGCACCTGGCCCAGCTAGTACTAGGGAGGTGACTCCTCCACCGACTGAGGAAGTATTAAGAGAGGGTGAGGAAGGGGAGAATGAACAAGTGCAGAATGAGGAATTACCACCCCAACCTACCCCAGAGATGATTAATCAGGTTCTTGCTTATCTTAGCGGGTTATCTGATCAAGGCCAGACACCTCCAGTGTTTTCTGCACCAGCACCTCAGGTTCCGGGAGTACAACATGCAGCTGTTGTGGCTCCCCGCATGGATGCCTCATTGGAAATAGGCACGTTTCCTCGATTGACTACAGGGCCTATAATGACGAGTGATCAGCACGAACTTTTCAGTAAGTTCTTGAAATTGAAACCTCTATCCTCAAGGGTGCTGAATGTGAGGATGCCTATGATTTTATGGTTGATTGTCATGAGTTGCTACATAAGATGGGCATAGTGGAACGGTTCGGTGTTGAGTTTGTAACCTATCAGTTTCAGGGAAATGCCAAAATGTGGTGGCTATTGTATGTTGAGTGTCAACCAGCACAGGCACCACCTATGACTTGGGCATCATTCTCTAGCTTGTTTATGGAGAATTATATACCACGGACTTTGAGGGATAGGAGGAGAGATGAGTTCCTGAGCCTAGAGCAAGGTAGGATGTCGGTTACTGCATATGAGGCTAAGTTTCGTGCATTATCCAGGTATGCCACCCAGCTTTGCTTCAGTCCACAAGAGAGGATTCGCCGTTTTGTAAAGGGATTGAGGTCAGATTTGCATATTCCAGCCTTACAGGTAGCTACTGCAGCAAAATCCTTTCAGGAAGTGGTAGACTTTGTGATAGAGGTGGAGGGAGTGAAGCCAGATGACTTCACCATGGCATCAACGACTAAGAAGTTTCGTGAGGGAGGTGAGTTTAGTGGTTCTTACTCCATAGGGCAGAGTTCAGGAGGTTATCCAGCCCGACCTATTCAGTCTTTACTGCAGGCTGTAGCTGGGGGTCCACCGCTGACCGGTCAACACTTCTCTGAGTTTGGGGGTTATCCCCAGACTCCGTCGTTCTCACAGAGACCTATGCTTGACTCCAGAGAGTGTTATGGATGTGGAGAGACTGGACATATTAGGAGGTTTTGTCCAAAACAGAGTTACAGACCCCCAATAGTTAGAGGTAGAGGTGGTCATGGGAGAGGTCGTCAATCTGGAGGACGTGGTGGTCAAGGTAATGGTGGTCACCAAACCAATCGGGGTGGCGGGCAAGCCGGAGAGACTGCAGCACAACATGGTAGGGGCAACAGACAGACAGGTGATAGGGCCCATTGTTATGCTTTCCCTGGGAGGTCTGAAGAAGAGACATCTGATGCTGTTATCACAGGTAATGTTTTGGTTTGTGATTGCATGGCTTCTTTATTATTTGATCCTGGATCCACATTTTCATATGTATCTTCCTCATTTGCTACTTGTTTTGATTTACATTGTGATATGCTTGACATGCCTATTCGTGTTTCTACTCCGGTGGGTGAGTCTGTGATAGTTGAGAAGGTGTATAGGTCTTGTCTTGTGACTTTTGTAGGGAGCAATACTCATGTAGACTTGGTTATCCTAGAAATGGTTGATTTCGATGTAATTCTGGGTATGACTTGGTTTTCTCCAAATTTTGCAATCTAGGATTGTAATGCTAAAATTGTAATGTTGGCCAAGCCTGGGACAAATCCGTTAGTGTGGGAGGGTGACTACACTTCCACTCCAGTTCGTATCATCTCCTTTCTTCGTGCTAAGAGAATGGTTAGTAAAGGGTGTTTAGCTTGCTTGGCACACCTCAGGGATGATACTACCCAAGTACCTTCAATTGAGTCGGTTTCGATAGTCCGTGAGTTTCTGGATGTGTTTCCTGCAGACCTTCCTGGTATGCCACCGGATAGAGATATTAATTTCTGTATTGATATGGAGCCGGGAACTCGCCCCATTTCCATACCCCCTTATAGAATGGCTCCCGCTGAGTTAAGGGAGTTAAAGGCCCAACTTCAAGAGTTTTTAAGCAAAGGCTTTATTAGACCAAGTGCATCCCCTTGGGGTGCTCCGGTTTTGTTTGTGAAGAAGAAGGATGGAAGTTTTTGGATGTGCATAGACTACAGACAACTGAATAAGGTAACTATTAAGAACAAGTATCCTCTTCCTCGCATCGATGATTTGTTCGATCAGTTACAAGGTGCTTGTACCTTCTCAAAAATCGATTTGAGATCTGGTTATCATCAATTGAAAATACGGGCAACGGATGTGCCAAAGACTGCTTTTCGGACAAGGTATGGGCATTATGAGTTCTTAGTAATGTCTTTTGGGCTTACGAATGCCCCTGCTACTTTCATGAGCTTGATGAACGGGATTTTTAAGCCATATCTGGATCTCTTTGTCATTGTATTCATTGATGATATACTGGTATACTCAAAGTGCAGGAAAGAACATGAGGAACACTTGAAAATTGTATTGGAAATATTGAGGGAGAAAAAGCTTTATGCCAAATTTTCCAAGTGTGAGTTTTGGCTAGATTCAGTGTCCTTCTTGGGGCATGTGGTTTCTAAGGATGGAGTGATGGTGGATCCTTCTAAGATCGAAGCAGTGAAGAGTTGGGTAAGACCTACTAATGTTACAGAGGTAAGGAGCTTCGTTGGTTTAGCTAGCTACTACGGTCGATTTGTCAAGGGATTTTCTTCTGTTGCTTCCCAATTGACAAATTTGACTAAGAAGAGTGTTCCATTTGTATGGTCGGACGAGTGTGAAGAAAGCTTTCAGAAACTCAAGACCTTGTTGAATACTGCACCAATTCTCACCTTGCCAGTGGAAGGTAAGAACTTCATTGTTTATTGTGATGCATCCTATTCTGGTTTGGGTGCAGTGCTAATGCAAGAGAAGAATGTAATTGCTTATGCTTCGAGGCAACTAATGGTGCATGAACGCAACTATCCGACCCATGATTTCGAGTTGGCTGCAGTAGTGTTTGCATTAAAACAATGGAGACATTATCTATATGGGGTTAAGTGTGAAGTCTATACGGATCATCGTAGTCTACAGTATGTCTTAACTCAGAAAGATTTGAATTTAACACAGAGGAGATGGATGGAACTACTGAAGGACTACAATATCACTATTTTGTATCACCCAGGAAAAGCTAACGTTGTGGCAGATGCGTTAAGTAGAAAAGCAGGGAGCATGGGAAGCCTAGCTCACTTACAGGTTTCCAGACGCCCATTGGCTAGAGAGGTTCAGACTCTGGCTAATGACTTTATGAGGCTAGAAGTAAATGAGAAGGGAGAATTTTTGGCCTGTGTGGAGGCAAGATCTTCCTTTCTTGACAAGATTAAGGGAAAGCAGTTTAATGATGAGAAGCTGATTCGGATTCGAGATAAGGTATTGCGTGGAGAGGCTAAAGAAGCAAAAATCGATGAGGAAGGTGTTTTGAGAATTAAGGGAAGGGTATGTGTGCCCCGCATAGATGATTTGATTCACACTATTCTTACAGAGGCTCATAGTTCAAGGTATTCTATACACCCTGTTGCAACCAAGATATATCGCGATCTAAAGCAACATTTTTGGTGGAGTAGGATGAAGCGCGACATTGTTGATTTTGTTGCTCAATGCCCGAATTGTCAACAGGTAAAGTATGAACACCAGAGGCCTGGAGGGACACTTCAGAGAATGCCCATTCCTGAATGGAAGTGGGACAGAATTGCAATGGACTTCGTGATTGGTCTTCCAAAGACAATAGGTAAGTATGACTCCATTTGGGTAATTGTTGACAGATTAACTAAGTCTGCTCATTTCATTTCGGTCAAGGTGACTTACAATGCAGAGAAGTTAGCCAAACTTTATATCTCAGAAATTGTTCGATTGCATGGAGTTCCACTCTCCATCATATCAGATAGAGGTACGCAGTTTACTTCTAAGTTTTGGAAAACATTGCATGCTGAATTAGGTACTATGTTGGATCTTAGTACTGCATTTCACCCTCAGACCGATGGTCAGTCTGAGTGAACGATTTAGGTTTTGGAGGATATGATTCGTGCATGTGTGATAGAGTTTGGTGGTCATTGGGATAACTTCTTACCCTTAGCGGAGTTCTCATACAACAATAGCTATCACTCAAGTATTGCTATGGCCCCATTTGAGGCACTGTATGGGAGAAGATGTAGGTCTCCCATTGGGTGGTTTGAAGCATTTGAGGTTAGACCTTGGGGTACTAACCTTCTGAGGGAATCGTTAGATAAAGTGAAATGCATTCAGGAAAAGCATCTAGCGGCTCAAAGTAGGCAGAAAGAATATGCAGATCGAAAGGTTAGAGACTTGGAGTTTATGGAGGGTGAGTCAGTCTTGCTGAAGGTTTCGCCCATGAAAGGGGTGATGCGGTTTGGTAAGCGAGGTAAGCTTAGTCCGAGGTATATTGGTCCATTTGAAGTTCTGAAGCGCGTGGGGGAGGTAGTTTATGAATTAGCCTTGCCCCCAGGACTGTCAGGAGTGCACCCGGTATTTCATGTGTCTATGTTGAAAAGATACCATGGGGATGGAAACTACATCATTCGTTGGGATTCAATTCTTCTTGATGAGAATTTGTCTTATGAGGAGGAGCCTATTGCCATTTTAGATAGAGAAGTCCGCAAGTTGAGGTCAAGGGAGATTGCATCCATCAAGGTTCAATGGAAGAATCGGCCAGTTGAAGAGTCCACTTGGGAGAAGGAGGCTGATATGCAAGAAAGATATCCACACATTTTTACAGATTCAGGTACTCTTTCTTGCCCTTGTTTGTCTTCTTGTGATCGTTCGAGGACGAACGATGGGTAAATTGGTATCTATTGTAACGACCTGTTCAGTCGTTTCGAGCAGTAGAATCATTGTGATAAAAACTGACTGGGTCGACGGATCACACGACAGACCGTCATGGTCATAACGGACCGTCACGGACTCCGTTGTCCCACACTTGTGTAATTCTCCTACTGCTCTCCTCATTACCCTCGAAGACAGGTAGGATGAACCGTCACAGGCACGACAGTTCGTTGAGAGTCTTCGTGCCAAAACACTTAAACTCTGAAATTTGTGTACGGGGAATCAACTCTCTGAACTTCGTGACGGAAGAGCAGCACGGACCGTCGTAGGCACGACGGACCGTCACAGAGCTCTTTAATGAAATTGAGTCTCTGAACTCTGTGACGACCCTGCAGGACGGACCTTTGCAGGCACAACGGGCCGTCACAAGCGACGTAACCTCGACTGGGTCGGATTTCTACTAAAAGTTTTAAGGGTCGTTTTGGACTACTTATGACAAACTATATAAAATTAGTGGGTAAGTTTAATAACTTATTTACTTGAGGGTTAAAGGAGATAACCTTAAAATAAATAATGGGTTACTTTTATCATATTGAATTATATGATAATTAGGGTAATAGAAAAGAGTTTGAATAAGGAAAAATAGAAAGAAAAGAGAGAAGAGGGATGAACGAGCGAGAGAGAGAGAACGAAGAGGAAAGCAAAGGTATTAAGAAGTAGCTTGTTTGATCACGAATTCTTCGGTGGAGGTAGGTTATGGTTTATGCTATTTCATATTAAACTCTAAATAACTATTGATATGTATTGGGTGGTATTATAAAGTCTTCTATATGCTTAATTGTGTTGTTGCATGCTGTGATTATGTAAATGGTGATGGATTATAATGATGATACTGTGGAATCTTAAAAACCCTAAATCCACACTGTTAATGATGATGCCTGGATATAAAAGAAGGCTTGATGAACTAAAAGAATGAGGTTAATGGATCGGGTGTCACGAACCGATACGTAGAATTAGGGGATCGAGTGTCACGAACCGACACATAGAATTAGGGGATCGGGTGTCACGAACCACGTAGAATTAGGGGATCGGGTGTCACGAATGGACACGTAGAATTAGGGGATCCGGTGTCATGAATCGACATGTACTATTAGGGGATCGGATGTCACGAACCGACACGTAGTATTAGGGGATCGGGTGTCACGAACCGACACATAGTATTAGGGGATCGGAGTGTCAGGTTCCGACACCAGAGGAATAAAGGGATTGAATCTAGAATTATGTAAATGTAATTAAATTCAAAGAACCTATTTTCTCAAATGAGTATGGTGTGGAGGCTTGAGTCCTCATAGATATGCTTGGGTTGTGGTCAATGGTTATGGTACTTGTTGTTGTCACCTGTTGAGTATGGTAGTCGATTTTATGTTATTATCTGATATATATTGCTTTCTATTTTGAGTTGGCCGATGATATCTACTCAATACTTGTGCCTTGTACAAACCCCTACTTGTGTGTTTCTTTTTGGTTAATTGTGGAGTGCATCAAACGTACCATCGACTTCAACTCAACCGCAACTCTAGCTAGTCTTCATCACATCAGATTTCAGGGTAAGCTATTGTTCCTAGCTCGGACTGGATTCTCTCTCACTTATGTCTTGATGTCCTTGAAGTTCGGACATGGACCATCTGTTTACTTATTTTAGTTTCCTAGATACTCTTAGATTTAGTAATTTGAGGATAGATGTTCTTGTGGTGATGACTTCCAGATTTTGGGAATGATAAGTATTGAGTTTTAGAAGTTATTTAATCGATTTTCGTTAATGAGTTTTAAGTCTTCCGCATTATATTCTGTTTATTATGGTTGAAATGTTGGGGTTTAGATTTGTTGGTTCGCTCACATAGAAGGGTAAGTGGGGGTGCCACTCGCGGCTCGTTTTGGGTTGTGACAGTATTAATATGCTTATGATTATATATGATATCTACATGATGAACTTTCACATTGTTGATATTATATGATGATTAGTTTCACTTATCAATGTGTGTGCGTCTACATTTTTAAAGTATGATACAATGTACTCTTAAATTTTATGATTTATGAAGTACGATGTTAGTCATGATTCTTGTTGGGTAAGTTGATTAAGTAAAGTTATTGGGCTTTGCTTCGTCATTGCACTTTTTGACTTCATAGGGGTTCATGGTTAATTGTCATGCTTTAGTTATGTTTAAATGTACTCTTATTCATGCTTTTTAACATTATGACATGATGATAAGAGTTACTTGGATATTTATTCAATTATATTCTAAGAATGTTGACTTGACTATACTTAATGTTGTTGTTCTTCTGATGTACGTGCCTATGACGTAATGAACATCCATTATTGGTTGGTATGGTCTTGTTGAATGTTCATAAAGGTGTTAATGAAAAGTGCATACTTTATGAAATGTCCCTTTTCTTATCATTATTTCAAAGTATATGTGCATATATTCTCATACTTAGTACAAGTGGTGTACTAACCCTATTTCTTCCTTTTCCCTAACATTTTAGTCTCTGAACGTTGAAGTGTTTCGAAGACGACTTTACTAAGTCTTGTATCTCTTATTCATCAAAGTAGGGTAGGTCCTCAATTTCCTAGCGCGATTCCACTATCTAGACGATGGATTTTTTTTGAGTTTAAGACTGTTATGATTTTTCCTTTTCATTAAGTATGAAACATTGTATAGCCCATGTGAGGCATTCTTACATTGATATATGGGTTATGCCCAAGTTCTTACACTCTTATTAAATAGTTATGAGATGATATGACTATTATGACTATGCTATATTTTATATACTTATGCGCAATATAAGTAGAAGAATAAGTAATCTTTCTATACGAAGGGTCTATGTATATTGGATATATATATATATATATATATACTATTTGTATGTAGAGGTCTATGTAAACCTCCGAGTAGATATAATGATTTTTTTTATATTTTCCGCTAAATTTGACCTCTGAATGTAATGATGTAAGCTAAGAGTCTAGTCTTAGTCCTCTTTTACGTCTAGGGGCCTTTCACGGATGTGTTAGGTGTAAGGCTCTACAACACTAAATTTCATGTTTAGCACCCATGGTCTTAGTGTCGCTTAAGGCTATAGTTTACCTAAAGTAAAATGGAAAATGAAAGTAAATGACTAACACCATAACTAGGATGACCTAAGGGAGGTAACATAGGATAGGTGGAAGTAATTAACCCACCTAGACATTGCACAAGTGGCACCTTATGGAGTTCTAGTAAGGTTATATATGGTGTATGATTATTGTTATGTATTTATGCAAGACAACATAGTATTGGTCTACTTGTAATGAAGATGTGCATGGTATGAGTCTATATGATGTGAACTTGTCCCTATATGCATAATGTTTGTCTTAATGACTATATGATAAAGTCTAACCTAGCTAGGGTCAAGTTGCCTTTACTTGTTATGTTGATGTATGAACTGTTATGGTTTGTTATATCATGAAGGTTTTACGATGTATGTGTAAGTTTAGGGTGCTTCAAATGTATATTGCACTAGTAGAATAACATTGGGGTCATGAATAAGATCTTTGTAACATTTCGAAAATCCAAGACGTGTATTAGAGTCTAAAATAAGTGTCATAAGGTTTAGATATTTTTTTAAGGCATATTTTAATGTTTATAGGTCATTCATGAAGTATAGGAACTAAAACATCCCGATGCCATCCGTTTACCAACACATAGAAAAAATGTTGGATCCTCGCTTGCACAAGTCTCTAAATAAAACTATGATTGTGCAACACGGAGGGAGGCATGGACATCGATGGACCAACGATCTATCGATCATGGTCTCGTCGATGGGCCTACAATTTTCCTGCACATTTTAAGTTACACTGATTTAATTAGTTAAGGGGTTATGAAAGACCCAAAAAGTGACTTAGGTTAACTATAGCCTAACATGTTGGTATTAATGGTTTTAGGTCCTAAATAGGTCTATTATGTGTTAATGAGGCAGTGCCTAAGAGTATAGGTGCATTGGAAGTCTTAACGCCAACGGACGACTAAGGCGTTTAACGGCAAAGTCACCTATGTAGCTCATATATGTTTTATGTTATGTGTGATTTCATGAGGTTATAAGTTCCTTAAATGAGTTATTATTGCATATATATGCAGTGATTCGAGTTTCGTTGTGTTTGGATATCAAACGTCAAAGAATGCCCATGACGCTCAAACGACGTGCCTTGAAATGAACTTTTGTGTCTAAGCATGTTTCATCGACTTTTACGTGTTCGTTTTTGATGAAATTCATGTGAGAGGTGCTAAGCTCGTATACAGTAATATTTGGGTTTGAAATGTTTGGGCAAACATCCCCAAGGACCAACCAAGTGTCCTTGAGGAAGGACCCAAACTTGGATTCAAGACTTTTTTTGTCAGCCCCAAATGACGGAGGCATCAATGGCTCATGGGCCTATCAATACCCCGTCAATGAGTGCCATTGGTAGGGACTTAGAATTAGGTGATATGATAACATTTTAAAGTCTCTGATCAAACCAAAGGAAGTACAACATAGTCCGTTTGTGGATAAACGGTCTGTCGACTGCCAACCGTTGGTGAGTCTGAATTGCTTAGAATTCTCTAAAGGACTCCATGGAAGTTCAAACTCAAGGAAGGGATTAAATTGAACAATTGAGTGGAGATTCTTCATAAAAGTGAAGAATTAGATTTATCAAGGTATGGATTTTTATCCTTGAAACTCTATTCACCAAGGATCCCCAATTCTCAAGATGTATTCCAAAGTTTTCAAGTTGAATTGTCCAATTTCATGTTTCTACCATGGGTTCTTTCATTAATGATTTATAAACATTGAATAATGATTTAATTGATAATGTATTGATGATTTTAACATTAATTACCTCTGAACCATGAATTGGATAAACCCTATTTTTGACTAAGTTATGGGTTACTAGATATTGATCTAATGTTGATGAATTATGGTGTAGATTTATATGGTATTTCTAATGATTTAATAATTAAATTAAATTTAAATCTAGTTTGTATTATATTTATGAATCTTTCTTGAATTAACCAAGTTTAATTGATTATCATAGTTTCTACATCAAATAATTATACCTTCCCATTGGTAAGGGCCTTATGGTATTGAATTGGATAATTTAGCATCGAATTGAAGTTATGAGCATCTTGTGGAGGTAAGATGCCCTATGTCCCTTATTTTGATGTTATTTATACTTTAGTTATGTTGTGATTGGTAAGATCCACTTATGGTGGCGGTGTTATGTGCTTTACTTGCAATTGATATGGCCTTGTCAGCATTAAATTTATGCAATATGATTATCATTGCCTTGTTGGAACTACTTCAAGTTATGTGGATATTTTGGTAGTTGATTATGTGAATTATGATCATATAAACCTACATGCTAGTAATGAGAAAGTTTGATGCATTATAGGAGATCATGTTAGACTATGACTATGTGCTTATATGTTTAGTCTTAGAGTGGATGCATGATTGTTCCTACTTGAATATATGAGTCTATAATTATTATATTGATGATGTTGTAGTAATGTGTAGGGTGTCATAAATAAGGGTCATCCAAAGTGATTAAAAGAATTATATGCTATATTTGATAAGAAGAAAGAATGTAGTGTCTTCTTTGGTAGACTTGTATACCTTGATATATGAATGAATTTTATGAGATTATCATATGCATTGACTAGGTAGGCTTAGTGCACACTTCTCATGGATGAATGAAAGATATGTTAAGACCTTAGAGGATTTTAAGATAGTCATGTTTGTTGTAAAGGTTATGTTATGAATGTTGAAGTCGGGATTCGTAATGACATCCTTCATGTAATGGATTTGTGGAGTTAAGGTTAATTGGCTGGAAAAACATCATATTAATCCTTAGGAAAGTTTTATTTAGCTATCTTAGTCGCCATTGAAAAGTAGCCCTAGTGGACCTCTTTTGTAGGGTGAATGTGATTAGGTTATGAACTAGATAAGGAAACTCTTCATGTAATCCATTAATGTCAATTACTCTATGAGAACCAACGCTAGCACCGAGTGATTATGTTATGGGAAGTGTCTCTACTTGAGAATGAGACTAGAGTACATTGTACCTCTACTTGAGTATGATACTAGTGTTCATAAAAGCCCTTAGTAGTCCTTAACCATGTACATACATGGTATGTATCCTAGTTGTACCCTTTCAAAATAGAACACCCTAATCGGACTAGGTTAGAACTCCAGATTCCATGTCTAGCTATCATGGTCTATGTCGGTTATTGCATATTCTCATCATGTGTGATACTTACTAGCATTAGAGAGTTCTATGAAGTTTAGGTAGGGGTATGGGAGACTATCTAGACATTGGAAAATATGTTTTGAAGGTTTTCGTTAGAGCCCCTGGGTCATGTCTAAGACCATTACTTGAATGTGCTTTATGTGATCTATGAGTATTATTGAACTAATGAACTAATGAATTATGTTATAAAGTATGTAAATAGAATAAGAACTTATTTAGAGTAGTTAAGGGTTGTTTCGTTAAGGTGTGAAGGGGGCATAGGAATGGTCATTTTGTATATTACCTAGATGATTCTTAAGAATGACTCTAGTTAGGGAAGATGTTGATTATGTTGACATGATCCGAACATAGGAAGTCTTAAGGATTATTTAGGTAGTCTTGAAGAGGTTAAACATGGACGTTATCTTCTTGATCTTCTTAAGTAAGTCTTTTTATAGCCTTGGATGAGGAAATGTCATATTATCTATAAGTTGATATGTTTGATCTCTTGAAGTGTGTATGTCACTTATTATAAGTGTTCTTGAGGGTCATTTGGGTATGGTTAGGGAGGTTGTATGGGAGGGCTCTCTTTCTGTTACATTAATGGGTCTTAGGATAACTTTTAGTGAGGAGACTACATGCTAAAAGAAGTTAAAGGGGAAAAGAAAGTACTTCACTGTAATAGTGAAGGACTTCACTGTACAATAAAGTGAACCTTCTATAAAGTGCTTCTAAGAATATGTTAAATTATTTAAATGTTATCTTATGTGTTTCTAAGTTGTTAAATGTTGTTGTTATGATTATACTATGATTTTTAAATTAAAAGATGCTTATTCCTACTAAATGTCGTTTTACATTATTTTTATGCATAATGTCATACTTAGTACATGTGGTTGTACTAACACTATGTTTTTATCTATTACTATAGTTGTTAGTAGGTGAGGAGCTTTTGGTAAGTGAAGATTTTGACCGTGGTATCATTCAAGAGAAGTTGAAGTATGTTCTTATTTGACTCGACATCATATATGACTTTTATGTTTTCATTTGAAGTATTGTAATAGACTATGTATTTCTATATTTTGAAGTATGATCCGTATTCCAAGTATTCTTGTGTCTTAAGATGATGAGATTGAGACTTAGTATTTCCTATTTCTTTAAATGGAAGAGTATTTAATTACTATAATATGTTTTGTTAAAAGTTTTATTTTTGCACTACTTTTCACTATATTTATGCGATTATGATATGTAAGGGCTTATGCAAGACCTCCAAGAGGACAAGTACGCTGGTTGCAATCCGAGATTGTCCCTATCTTCTAGGGTGTGGTTTTGGGATGTGACAAACTTGGTATCATAAAATAGGTTGTGAAAGTAGTATTAGAAATCAAAAAGTCTCATCAAGTCACGTCTAGTATAGTCTTGACCATCGGTGTAAGTCGCGACACATCAATGGGCGAGAGTCTATAGGAATAGAGTTTCACTGTTATTCTACTCCTATGTCGTGCCATAGAGTAAAAGTTATGAGTACTCTTTTCTTATGGTTTTCCTTGGGTTTCTAGGAAGATAAATACGAGGAGGACACCGACTAGGAGAGTTGAAGAGAATGAGGTGCAGGGGGAGATTCCTCCTAGAGTAGAGGAAGTTGAGCCATATCCTTAAGGTGCTCATGGTGACGAAGTCCCTATTGTGAAAGGAGGTGATGGTCCCTCGGAATTGAGTAATAGGGATATTAGAGAGGGTTTGCTTGGTTTACCTCTAGCCGTGACTACTCAAATGAATTTGAGTATGGTGCCTAGGGTGAATGTTGTAGAGAGCACTATGGCCTTTAGGTTGAGATATTTTGTGAGGATGAATACTCCTATCTTTCTTTGCTTTAAGGTGGTAGGGATCCCCAAGAGTTTATAGATGAGGTGTTCAAGATAGTGCATGCTATGAGAGTGACATATAGGGAGAAAGCGGAGTTGGCGTTCTATCAATTGAAAGATGTAGCTCAAGTGTGGTACATACAATGGAAAGGGAATAGGCTGGAAGAGTCCGGTCTTTTTGATTGGGAAGAATTTAAGGAAGTTTTTCTTTGTAAGTACTTTCCCTGTGAGATGAGGGAAGTTTAGATAGAGAATTTTATGAATCTCAAGCAACTCAACATGAGTATTGAGGAATACTTTTGAAGTTCTCTAAGCTGTATAAATATGATCCCTCTATTGTGTCAAATATAAGAGATGAAATGAGTTGTTTTGTGATGGGTGCTGCCGACTTAGTAAGGGAAGAATGTTGTACTACGGTGTGACATGAAGATATGACCCTATCTAGACTCATGGTGTATGCAAAATCAATTGAAGAGTCTAAACATAGGAGGATGGCTAGGAGCTTGAAAAGGAGTGGTGCTAGTGACCAAGAGAAAACTAGGGTTAAGAAGAGGGATCAAACACAAGAAGATCCTAGGTGTGCTAAGGAGAAATTGGAGAAAGGATGTAGTTCTCAAAATATAAAACCTACATGTGTTACTTGTGGCAAGGAACATTATGGTGAGTGTTTAGCCGGTCCTAGTGTTTATTTGGTAGCGGCAAATATGATCATAAGGTGAGAATTGTCCTATCATTGCGGCTAGAGGAAGAGAGAGTAAACAAGTTCGTCCTAGTGCTCCAAAGGATGATTCTCCAATAGATAGGCGTTTTTAAGCTTTTCAGGCAAGGGGATTAAAGTCGGATGATGAAGATAAGGGTAATTCTTTGAATTATCTTTTTAGTGATATGAGTTCCTTCTAAGTGGAGGAGTATGGTTAGAAGATGAGATAGAATGATATAGAAGCATGTTGTATCTTCATGGTGTCTAAGAGATTTGTTGAAATTGAATTTCATTAACTTCTTGTAGTGTGTATTTTGTGAAGACATGATTATATTGTAATATCTGTTTATATGATGTTACTTTGCATAATAGCATGTTTATATCATGAATTGCCTAAGAGTTGCATTTTTTAAAATTAATGTTAAATTCACTTTAATTGTACTATTTATTCATTGTACTTTTTTTGGAATTTGATTAATTGATTCTTTGGTCTAAATTTTTTTTAATGTGGTTAAAAATGATGTATATGAGTATAATATTGAGTATGAAATGAGTTTTTACTATTTGGAATAAAGCATAGGAGTTTTCTATCATGGTGAGTTATAAAATTGTTTTCTAGTTTCTGGTTCTGTTGTTAATTTACTATTTTAAATTGATGTTTTCTTATTAATTATGTGTTATATGGTATGGTAATGAGCTTCTTGATAAGTCTCTATTCTGGGAAGTGTGCGGAGAGTGGCAAGTTCATTCGAGGACAAATGTTGTCCAAGTGGGGGAGAATGTAAGACCCCGAAAGTGTGTTAGGTGAAATAGAGCCTAATATGTTAGTATTGAAGTTTTAAGGCCTAAATAGGTCTATTATGTGTTAATGAGTCAGTGTCTAAGAGTTTAGGGGCATTGGAAGTCAAACGTTAAGGGATGACTAAGACGTTCAACGGCTAAGTCAACTATAGGCCTAATATGTGGTTTTATATGATTGTGTCTGATTAATGAGGTTATTAGTTCCTTCAATGATTTATTATTACATATATAGGAAGTATGTTGAGTTTCGTTGAGTTTGGAGGTCAAAAGTCCAAGAATGTCTATGATGTTCGAAAAATGTGGCTTCAAACGACCTTGTGTGTCTAAGCATGTTTCATTGAGTTTTACGTGTTCGTTTTTAACAAAATCCATGTGATAGGTGATAAATTTATATATGGTCGTGTTTGGGTTGGAAAAGTCCGGGAAAACATTCCAAAGGACAAACCAAGGGTCCTTGAGAAAGCACCCAAACTTGGAGTCAAGACTGTCCCAGGCAGCGCCAAACGACGGAGGCATCAACAACTCGTGGGAATGTCGATGCCCCGTTAATGGGTTCCATTGGTAGGTAATTATTCATGGGTGATATGAGACCTTTGTAAAGTCTCTGAACCAACCAACGGAAGGACAAAACGGACTGTTTGTTGACAAACTGTCCGTCGACTGCCAACCATTTGTGAGTTTGTGTCCTGCGTGCTGTTCACTGCCAAGATAGGGGTGAACTTTTAATTTCACCCAACTTCAATATAAGAGTATAGGTGGGTTATTAGGGGTCTTTTAGGTATTTTAAATGTGTTTATAAGCCTAAAACACAAGAAGGATTCATTCTTCTACATCAAAATCCCAAATCTCTTAGATTTCTCTTTAGGACTCTATTGAAGTCCAAACTCAAGGAAGGGATTAAAGTGAAGAATTGAGTGGAGATTCTTCATCAAAGTGATGAATTAGATTCAAGAAGGTATGGATTTTTATCAAGGAGCCCCAATTCTAAAGATGTTTTCTAAAGATTCAAGTTGAATTGTCTAATTTCATTATTCTACCATGGGTTCTTGCATTAATGATTTCTAAACATTGAATAATGATTTAATTGATATTTTATTGATTATTTTAACAAAAATTACATATCAAACCATGAATTGGATTAACCCTACTTTTTTACTAAGTTATGGGTTACTTGATATTGATCTAATGTTGATGAATAATGGTGTATATTTCTATGGACTTTCTAATGATGTAATAATTCTATTCAATTGATATTTAGGTTTTATTAGATTGATAAATATTTACTAAATTTACCTAGTTTCATTGATAATCATAGCTTATACATCGAATTATTGTTCATAGGCATTGTTAAAGGTCTTATGGTATTGAATTTGATTATTTAGCATCGAATTGAGGTGATGAGGATGTCATGGTGGTAAGATGCCCTATTTACCTTATTTTTATATCATTTATACTTCAATTTTGTTGTGATTGGTATGGTTCTTTTATGGTGGTGGTGTTATGTGCTTAACTTAAAATTGATGTGGCCTTGTCGGTGTTATTTTATGCAATATGATGATCATGGCCTTGTCGACACTACTTGAAGTTATGTGGATTTTTGTGTAGTTGAATATGTGAAGTATTATCATATCTACCTACATGCTAGTAATTTGAAAGTTTGATGCATAGTAGGAGATCATGTTAGACTATGACTATGTGCTTATTGTGTAGTCTTAGAGTTGATGCATGATTGTTCCTACTTGACTATATGATTCTATAATGGTTATATTGATGAGGCGGTATCAATATATAAGGTGACATAAATATGATAAGGGTCATCCTTAGTTCTTTAATGAATGATATGCTATCTGTGATAAGGTGAATGAATGTAGTGCCTTGTTTGGTAGACATGTATCCCTTACTAGATATCAGAATGAATGTCATGAAATTATTATATTTGTTGACTAGGTAGTCTTAGTGCACTCTTGTCATGTATGAATGAATGATATGTGAGACCTTAGACGATGTTAAAAAGGTCATGTACGTGGTAAAGGTTATGTTATGAATGTTGAATCCGAGAGCTGCAATGACATCCTTCATGTAAGGGAATGGTGGACTTAAGGTTAATTGGCTCGAACGACATCATATTAATCCTTAGTAATGTTATAATGAGCTATCTTAGTCGCCATTGGAAGGTAGCCCTAGTGGACCCCTTTGGTAGGGTGAATGTGATTAGGTTATGGACTAGATAAGGAACCTCTTCATGTGATCCTTTAATGTCAATTACTCTATGAGAACCAAAGCTAGCACCGATTTATTATGTTAAGGGGAGTGGCTCTACTAAAGAATGAGACTAGAGTACAATGTACCTCTACTTGAGAATGAGACTAGAGTGCATAAAAGTCCTTCATATTCCTTAACCATATGCCTACATGGGATGTATCCTAGTTCAACCCTTGGCAAGTAGAACACCCTCTTCGGAGTTGGTTAGAACTCCGGATTCCATATATATTTATCATGGTCTGTATAAGTTATTGCCTATTATAATCATGTGGGATACTTACTAGCATTAGAAAAGTTCTTTGAAGTTTAGGTAGTGGTATGGGACGCTATTTAGATATTGCACAATATGCTTTGAAGGTGTTAGTTATAGTCCCTAGGTCTTGTCTAAGACCATTACTTGAATATCCTTTATGTGATGTATAAGTCTTAATGAACTAATGACTTATGTTATGAAGTATGTAAATGGAATAAGTACTTATTCTAGAGTAGTTAAGGGTTGTCTAGTTAAGGAGTGAGGGGGGGGGGGGGGATAGGAATGCTCAGTTCATATGTTACCCAGATGAGTCTTAAGAACTACTTTAGTTAGGGAAGATGTTGGTTATGTAGAAATGATAAAAACATAGGAAGTCTTAAGGATTATTTTGTTAGTCTTGAAGAGGTCAGTCATGGACGTTATCTTTTTTATCTACTTAAGTAAGTGTTTTGATAGCCTTTGATGAGCAAATTTCATATTATGTATATGTTGATGTGTTTGATGTCTTGAATTGTGTATGTGACTTAAAATAAGTGTTCTTGAGGGTCATTAGGGTATGCTTATGGAGGTCGTATTGGCGGTCTCTCTTTCTTTTACATAAATGAGTCTTAAGATAACTTTTAGTGAGGAGACTACATGTTAGAAGAAGATATAGGTGAAAGGACTTCACTGTATAGTGAAGTGAAGCTATTGTAAACTGTTTCCAAAAATATGCTAAATTACTTAAATGTTATCTTATGCATTTCTAAATTGTTAAATGTTTTTTCGGAAAAGGGTCTAAAATACCCTTAAAGTATTGAAAATGGTACACAATTACCCTCCATCCACCTATTGGCCCCCAAATACCCTTCACATCCACCTTTGGGTCCAAATTTACCCCTTCATTAACAGACCAAAATTAAAAATAATTAAATAATAATTTCTAATGACATGGCACTCAACCATTGGTTGTAATTTAATTATTTAAGATAATTTTAAACCCACCCATTTTAACTAAACCCACTATTTATAGGCAAAAATTAATATGCAGCAGTAATTGACAATTTTACAAGAACTTCAACAGGGATGTGCAACCTGTTAGAAACTACTAAGGTTGAATTGAATAAGAGCGCGGTTCAAGAATGAGCTCAATATTGACATCCAGAGGCTAGCTTACAGAGCAACGAAAGAATCAAGATGTGTGGCAGCTTCTAGGAGAACTAAGTTTTATAATCTAAGAACTCATTGATAATCATATATTCAATGACATAACCCAAGCTCAGAAACCTATCCGGTGAAAAATACAGCATCTAGGCGAATTTGAATCTAAAACAAATTCATTCCCCACCATGAAAAGCTCAATCTGCTTTGATGCTTCAAGGTTTGGAAACAATTCGCTCATCAGTTGATGGTGCTTTCTTCCCGTAACGCTGTAGAAAAGAAGTATTTCCAATCATTTTCAGAATGGGTGGGTTTAGTTAAAATGGGTGGGTTTAGTTAAAATGGATGGGTAATGGGTGGGTTTAAAATTATTTTAAATAATTAAATTACAACCAATGGTTGAGTGCCACGTCATTAAAAATTATTATTTAATTATTTTTAATTTTGGTCTGTTAATGAAAGGGTAAATTTGGACCCAAAGGTGGATGTGAAGGGTATTTGAGGGCCAATAGGTGGATTGAGGGTAATTGTGTACCATTTTCAATACTTCGAGGGTATTTTTGGCCCTTTTCCGATGTTTTTTTATTATTATAATATGATTTTTAAATGAAAAAATGCATATTTCTACTAAATGTCCATTTTCATAATTTTTATGCATAATGTCATACTTAGTACATGTGGTTGTACTAACTCCATGCATTTATCTATATCTATAGTTGTTGATAGGTGAGGAGCTTTTGGGAAGTGAAGACTTGGACCTTAGCATCGTTCAAGATAAGTTTATATATGTCCTCATTTGACTTGAGGGCATATATGTTTGTTATATTTTCATTTGAAGTATTATAATAGACTGAGTATTTCTATATTTTGAAGTATAGGCCGTGTCTCAAGTATTCTTGTGTCTTAAGATGATGAGATTGAGACTTAGTATTTCCAGTTTCTTTATATGAAAGAGTTTTTAAAGACTATGATATGTTTTGTGAAAAGTTTTAATTCTGCACTACTTTTTACTATGTTTATTTGATGAATATATGTAAGTACTTGTGCAAGACCTCCGAGAGGTCAAGTACGCCAGTTGGAATTCAAGATTTACCCTAAATTCTAGGGTGTGGTTTGGGAATGTAATTTGTTAGGTGGTTAATTAGGGGTTTAAGGGAGTCTTATTAAGTCAATTAACCCCCCATATAAAGACCCCAACCCCAATTAATCAAATTACAACTCTCAAAACAAATCCTTTTCCCTCACTCTTCTTTCTCTCTTTATTTGAACAAACCATTGAAGACTAGATAGGGGAGGTTTGAGGGCTTTAAAAGGATGAATTAACCTATATTTATTCATCAATTAACAAGGTATGGGATCTAATTCACCTTTGACACCTCTTTCCTCAAGGGTTCCTTCAAAATTGATTTCCATATATGAGTTTTCAAGTGGGTTTTAATTCAATACGGAATTGATGTTATGAATTGATTTTGATTATGTCTTCTATTGGATAATATGAATTATTAACATGTATTATAACCTAATATTGATATATCTTGATGTTTTGGTCATGGTTGTAGAAGTTGAGCTTTGATCCTTAACCCTAGGTTTGATTTTTTTTATATAAATTAGGTTGTATTTGCCTGAATTAACTTGATTATGGATTGTATTGCTATTTTATGATGTTTTTATATCAATCATTAACAAACTAACGATAAGTGTAGTCTTTCATGCTAGTTCTTGAGAAGATGATCTAGGTTAGGAAGTCAATTGACCTAAGTATCTTGTCTTAAGCTATTATCTAGTATTGAATGTTGATATAATGTTTGTCCTAGTCTTATTGTAATTTTCATTAATGGCTTATGATATTGTACACCCAAGAATCAGTTTGAATGAGGTTTCATGGTAAGATCTTGATACTGAACTATGAAACAGATTTTGTGTAACAACCCGAAAATGACTGTGCTAAGCAATGCCTAAATATACCTAGAATGCCTAGATTAGACCAGGTTTACACGACTTGTTGCACGTAGAACCAGACCTTAGAACCTATGCACTATCCTAACCAACCAACTTGGTGAGTAATTTGAGCTAGGCAAGGTTGGAACCAAACATTTAGGGAACCTGAATTCAAGAGATTTACTCGGATGAGCTTTTACAGGACTTGAAAGGGGTAATCTTAGGTTTGGAGGATGTAGGGGTAAAATGTTCCTTTCCAGGATAGGGATAATATTGTAATTACCCTAATTAATTAATTAATTAATTAATTTAAAGAGGAGGTCAATTCTGGTAGGGTTTACCGAATTTGATTTTTTCGCAAGTTAAGCTTCACCCGGGTTCGATCCTTAGTGGAAGCAATGATAAATTGAATTATTTTCTATTTAAACATCTGGTTTAAGTAAGGGCATAATGGTCATTTTACTTAGCCTAAAAATAAGATTTTTATTAATTAATTAGGAGTTCCAGTTTGACTAATTCCTAAACTAAAACTCCTAATCCTAAGCTACCTATCCACTCTCTTTCTCACACTTATTTACTCTCATTCTCACGTCTCTACACCATCTCTCTCACGTCTGACTATCAGTAAAAGAATAGAAAAAAACCAAAGTTCAACTCTTGAAGAACTTATACACAAAAACTCAAATAAAAACTAAGCCAAAAAATAAAAAACAAAAACATTGTTCTTGACGGGTTGTGCTTGGAATTTGGTGGTGAGGATTTGGTGTCGTGGAGTTGGCTGCCACTGTTGAAGATTTGGAGGTTGTTGATCGGCAAAAATTATGGGTTTTATCACTCTTGTTCCTATTCCCAAGAGACCCTTAGGATTCAGTCAATTATAATTCGAAGACTAGGATTGTTTCCCGTTGCATTTCCTTGTCACTAGCTCCTATTGATGGTTGTAGGTTTGTATATCTGTTGGTAGATATTAGGCGTCTAGTGTGTTTTCTTGATTATTATGTAAATGTATGTATGTTGGTAATTATGTGAGTAATGAAAGATGTTTTTCCAAAAATATGTAGTCACGGATTTGAGCATTAAATGGTATGTTTAATTTCTTGTATTTTACATGCAATTGCTTGTGTAAATTGTGATGTTCATAACTGGTGTAATGTGGCAGAATTTAGTGTCAACAATTGATCAAATGTAACCATGAAAATGCACCTAAAGATTTACTAAATGATCCATGAAATGTCCTAAGAACAAACGTATAAATGATGCAAAAAGGTACTGGAAAAACGTGATCAAATTTCCAGAATTCTTGAAATTTTGTTCGGCCAAGTTAGTTGAAAAAAATTTGGAGTTTTTTTTAAATGCATAAGGTCATTGGGGATTGAACCCAAGACCTAACCATATACAAGTTATAAAAAAATTCAATAATAAAAATGAGGTAAGGGGAAGTCCTATTAGGGTAAGGCTCAAGTGAATAGTTAGGAGAAAAATAAAAGAAAAATAAAATGAAGTGTGTTGGGTTCGAACCCACAACCTCTCGGATAAACAAGAAAGTTAAGGAAAAATTTATATAAAGGAAAAATGAGGTTGTGGGGAATCAATCCCACACCCTCTTGGTCTAAACGAAACAATTAAGTAAAGAAAGAAAATAAAAGGAATGTGGGCGTGGGTATTCGATCTTGGCCGAAATATTTAAGAGAAAGTCAATAAAAGAAAGAAAGGAAGTGTAGTTATGGGGAATTGATCTCGGCTTCCCTAGCCAGGAATTCTAAATAAACAAAAATTATAAAGAAAACTAATTAAGTGTTATACAAGGGATGTGAAATAGGGTTCCCTTGCCCAATTCCGTATTGACATATAAGTCTTACATGATTAAATAATTAATGAATGCTGCCTATAGGAATCAAAATTGAGACCTTGACATACTTATAAGATGTATAAGTCTTGTACCTCATGGCTTGTAAATATGGGTTCTTAAGTCCAACGTACGTTAAAAGTAAGTGAACCTAAGATGTATGTGATGAATTTATGTGACCCAAAGAGGGTTAGGTAAGGGTGTGAAACACACTAAAAGGCCAAGTGCATTGGCATATAATGAAACGAACATTAACTTAAAAAGGGGTGAATTATTAATATGAGCTTATAAGATAAAGTTAATGAATTTGGTGACAACATGATAAAGGCTAACGTGAAATATGAGATAAATTGCAGATGACCCTAAGTAAGTATTATTAATAATGTACTCACCTATGAGAGTGTAAAGTTAATGAAAGGACCATTTCTAAGAAACACTCTAATGAAATATTGATATTAATACACACTTAATACTAATGATATAATGTGAAATCATCTAATGAGCAATGATGCTCTCATGATAGAAGCCAACTTCTAAGAAGTGTGAGATGAATGTAATGTAACTTTATAGGGAGCACTGATAGGCTAGTTATGAGTTGAGATTCATTCTTTCGGGAAGGTAGATGTTCGTGTAAATTTCATGAGATGAGACTGTCCATTTAGGCGGGTATGGGTCTCCTTATATTTTATAGTCATTGAATGGATGCAACCAACATAAGGTTCTAGTAGCGTTCAATTCCTTATATATGCTAGCATCTTTTGGTTTCACTTTGGCCTGTGATTCCACCTCTTTTCGGTTTGGGATAGACGTAGGATTTAATGAATCTCACATGATCTATGTCGGTTAATGTTATAGTAGCCAAATAAAGAATGAGGCCAGCCTCAGTAATGCACTATATGACATGAATGATACAAAAGGTGTTGGGTTAGGATAATAAAGAGGTGAACTAGACTCAAGTAATGAATCTGGTCATTCTTGATCATTGCACAATGAAACCGATGAGAGTTGTAAACTACATCCTAGATATAGCTGGTATTGCACCAGACTATGAATGAATGAAAAGAACGAAAATAAAGTATGCATGAATAAATGAAGCAGACTCTTTGTTTTCTAAACAAGGATCCGTGGTTGAAGTCCCATATGTTGATCCCTCATTTTGGGAAATCCTAATGATAAGTCCATGATTCCAAGGTCTCATGGAATATGAAAGAATGATATGTGGTATTTGTACATGTTATATGAAATATGTTATGTGTTGTGTGCAGTATGAAAAGAATAATGATGCATGTTACTATCATAGCATGACTTTCCTAATTCGATTTGTCAAGTCCACTGACTTGACTTTCCATAACTTATCTCGTTTATAGGTAGATCTCTTCTTAATCATGCATGTCGTTGGTGTGTGCTTGCATACACCTATACTTCGTAAAAGTGTGTTGTAATCTTATACAATACTCTACTTTTAGATGCTGGTGCATGTGGATGCTAGAGCTTATGAGACTACGTTGGGCTATCCGGACTTGGATCATTGATCCGTACTTGGTAGGACCTCATGCATTCGAGGATGCTTATCTTTTATATTCTAGCTTAGACGCAGACATGATCTAGTGGAGAGTGTTCCACTAGCGTTTCTTTCTTACTTATTTTGGCAACTTTATATTTATGCAGTTATGAACTATTTCCTTAATTTGAATATATCATTATTCGATGGTTGTGGTGAACTGATGGTATATATTATATTTCTTACTATGAAGTATATGTATATTTCAAAGCAAACAAAAGTTTAAAATTTTCTGCTAAAATTAAATCATACGATGTAATGATGACATACGTAGGCTTGTCTGCGACCTCTGAGAGGTCAATGACGCCGGTTTCGACTAGGGTCTAGACCCTGGTCATGAAATTTTTTAAGTCTTGCAATCTCTATATTATTTCAAATTGTATTTAATTGTGATTAAATCATGATGTGATAATGGAGTACGCCTTGTATTAAGATTTATAGGGTGGTATGATGTCGGATTGAAATGTCATTACTATGTTTTAAGGTTTATTAAGGTGTATATGTTGTAACGATGGTGATGACTACCTATGTTCCATATAATGATATGAAATGTTAATGTGCTAGCCTCAACTAAATGTGCTAACCTCACCTATATGAATTGTCATGAAAGGATTTCTAGTATTGCAATTCCTATTGATCCATGATGATGATGATGTTATACAAGTGTTAGACCCTATAAACTAAACTCACCTATGATTGATAATTAATGGTTTAAAGAAATTTCAAAAAAGGGATTCTAACTTAGAACCGAGTGAACTAGAGTGAGAGTGTCCCTTCCCACATAGGGAAGGTAGGAGCACTAAAGTACTCTTGCGATTGGAAACTACAATTCATGTAGCATATAGAGGGTCCCAACTATATCTCCTAGCTCTTGAACTATGTTGCCCCCCATAAAAGTACTAACTACTGAGTCCATGTAGTTTCTATGTTTCATGTTTTGATACTACCATGGAAAGTAGTCCGCCTTCTTTCGGTGTATGGTTTTTTGACACTTTATTCAACACTAGCTCATGTTGTTTATGTCGGTAAAAGTAAGATGTTTCAAAAAGGTAAAACAAATTAACCGATTGAACTCTAACTAGGATAACCTAACAGGTCTAGATTAGTCTAGGTAGGGGTATGTGACTCTACCTAAGCATTGCATTAGTTTTACTTAAGGGGAGTCTTAAGAGGATGTTCCTATGCATAATTATGTTTAAAATGTTATATAACTTGCATATGATGAACTTGCGCATTGTTGATATTATATGTTGATTGGTTCACATATTATTATATGTTGGTGTGTATTGTTAAGGTAAAATGATATGTATACCTAAATGTCATGTTATCTTAAGTAGGGTGCTACTTATGAATTTTATGTAATTACTTGATTACGTAAGGTTATGCAGATTTTTTTGGTCATTGCAATTGTTGACTCAATAGGGGTTCATGATTAGTTGACCTGCTTAGGTTATATTGATAGGTATTCTTATTCATGCTTATTGTTAAATATGACTTGATAGTAGAGTTACATTGAGTATGTATCTTCTTATATAATATGTCTGGTTGACTTAACTTTAGTTGATGTTGTAGTCTTTGTAATGTGCATGCCTATGACTTATTGAATATGAAATATTGGTTGATATGGTCTTGTTGAATGTGCATAAAGGTTTTAAAGGAAAAAGTGCATATTTTATGAAATGTCCTTTTATTTAGCATGATTTCAAAGTACGTGTACATATGGTCTCATACTTAGTACAAGTGACGTACTAACCCCATTTCTTCACTTTTTCCAAAACATTTTAGTTTTCGGTTGTTGAAGTGTTTTGAAAGGCGACTTGAATAAGTCTTGATTTTATTATCATCCAAGTTAGGGTAGGTCCTCATTGTCCAAAAGAGATGCCAATATCGAGCTTATGATGTTGATTTAATTATAGGACTCTTACATTCTATCTCCTTTCATTCGAATACAAATTGTATAAAGCCTATATGTGGCTTCTTTACCTTGATGTAGGGCTATGCCCAAACTGCTAATCTTGTTAGATTGTTATGAGAGTAGACAATCCTTAAGACTATGTTCTGTCTTATATATTTATATGTATGTACCATAAAAAAAGAATGATATGTAACATTCCTATACAAAGGGTCTATGTATACTCGATATATATATATTATGTGTATGTAGAGGTCTAGGTAAACCTCAAAGTAGAAATAAAGAAATGTTTGAAATTTTTCGCTAAAATTGATCTATGAATGTAATGATGTAAACTAATAGTCTAGTCTTAGTCTAGAAAGAGGACGACTACGCCGGTTACGTCTCGGGTGTAAACCCGGATGTGACAATCTTCTAATGAGTTATGTAAAGTCATGTGTATAGATCTTAAAATAGATGTAACTTATTGTAAAGCTAATGGAGTCTTGACTTAAATGTGTCTTTTATATATTATGCTTATATGATGATACGTGTTGGCTTATGTAGGTTGTATGTATGCTTTCTTTGTGATCTTAAGGTGATGCATTACACTAAGTATCACTAAAAGGTTACTTGGAAGGTTAATAAGGAAAAGAAAAGATAACTCATTGTGATGTAAAAAGAGCTCATTGTAAAGTAATGTCAAATATGCCTTAAATTCTATATGTGATTCTATATGATGTTTGGGTTTTGAATATGTCTACATAAAGAATGTGAATGATATAAATGCTATTGTACTAAGGTTTTATGAATATTTTCTCGTAAAGGCATGAAGTGTGATTTCAAGAAAATGTCCTTTTTAAATGCATGTTTTTCCATGGTTGTCATACTTAGTGCATTCTTGTACTAATTCCATTCTTCTCTACTTTTTACACAAAATGTATGTTATGGATGATTAAAGGATGTCTATCTAATTGAGGAGCTTGATATGTGATTCCTAAGCTTAAGGAAAGTAATCCTTATGTTCCAAGAATCTCCTAAACTATTGTTTACTTTAATGTGTAGTATTGTTGTACTTATGTCTTATCTTTTAAGGTTCGTGTCCCTAATGTAATCTAGTTGAGTCTAAGATGGCACAGAGACATAGAGTCTAATTATGTAATATGATAGTTTGAGTATATATGAAGTGAAGTTTCTAGTATATGATGTATTATGAATGTTTTAAATTTTCCGCTAAATTTACTATGACAATGCAATGAATGTTAAGTATGGGATTTTATAAGACCTCTGAGAGGTCATGTACGCCATGTTAATTCTAAAGGGTGCTCCTCAGATGTGACAGAGGAAGACATGAAGTCTTATTATCCTCACCTCTTTCGTAAAAATTCTAGCCAAACTTAAGGTAGTAATCCTATTAAACCGAACTAATTAATTATCTTAAATTTGGCTTGATTTGCCAAAATGTGCATAATTATGACAAAGGTTCATTCAAAAATAAGTTTTTTTAGTGAATATGCTCTTTTGCTGAACTTGAACTTATATGCGACCTTGTGTATAGTTGCTTTCACGTAATGATATTGGGCATGTTAATGAGCCTTGAAAATTTCTTTTGCATAAATGAATCTTGATGTTATGTTGATCTCATGTTGATATTGAGAATGTAGTTTCCCATGTTGTGAAGTTGAGATCTTATATGTGGTAAATTGTGTTTTGAGTTGCTATGTGAAATGTCATAGTTATGTGTTAGTTTGTTGTGAATTACTCATATGGGCTGTGACTCAGATTGATTTTGTGTTGTTGTTAGTTGTCCTGCAAGTTTTGGGTCATTGTCTCTCTATAAAAAAGATTTTTTAGTGTCATTCGTGAACGAATGTTCCCAAGAAGGAGATAGTATAGCACTATGAAACTACAAGACCTAATCTATAGACTCACATGAAGATGTTACACTTAGAAAACTTTTTATAGGCCTAATATAATGTATTTAAAATAGGTAGGAAGTGTTAGAGTCAAAACGTTATGACATCTGGTGAATTATGAATGTGTGCTAGTGTGCCTTGTCATGTGTCAATGGGTTTTATGAGTCGTAATTTATCGAAAGTTGGTAAAAAGGTGAAAATACGTAGGAGAGTGTGTTTAGGTTTGAAAAGTTAGTGTACGACTCCCAAGGACCACCCTAGGGGTCTTAGGGGAGGAACCTTTCATTCGGACCCAAAAACTGTCATTTGACAGTGAGCATATATGAGCCAAAACGCTTTGTGGGTGTACACTTATTTATATTTGGAAAATGGATGAATAGGACTCTCTGACCAAAACCACAGACCAGTAGAAAGGTCCATGGTCCAGTCGACGTTCTGTAGTTTGGTGAGTCATCGATGGTTGTTCTGTTTCACTATTAGAATTATAAGTTAGGGAATTAACTAGTTAGTTTGTTAGTTAATTAATTATGAGTTAAAGGGTGTCCAATTAAGTTAGTTAAGTGACTATATAAGACAAAACCTCATTAACCTGACCTAATGTCACGACCCACAAGTACACCCTACAAGTTAGATCCTCTTTTTATCATCACACTGCAAATGAGACTTCAAGAAGTGACATCTAAGCATCTAGTATCATTCATTGCATTATAAACATACTAAAATAGGTCATAATTTAAAACATTCTTCACACACGAAGAACTCTTTCATAAATATTACACAAGGGGAAGACTTTGATTTAAAACATCAAATCTTTACAATATCTACTTGAACCATCTAAACTTTTGACTATACAACACTTGGGACTAATCCCATACTAGACAATAAAATAAAGCCTATGACATCAGGGACATGTAGATATTGTCCTCGAATCGAAAAGGGCTCACCAATACTTCATCTTCAAAACCTTTGAAACTTATCCATTCGCCATGGCACATCAAGACTTAAAATTCCCTACACTTTATTCAAAAAGGGAAAAGAAGGGGTTAGTACATTGGATGTACTATGTATGAAAGTCAAGCAAAAACTATGAAAATGGGACATTTAGTAAATAGCATAATTTTCAAGAATTTCGATTAAAACTATATACATTAATCATAAGAACAACATTTATCAACTAAGAAACACATAAGAAATCATTTAAGTAAAAAGTCACATTTTAGGAACAATTTCCATTGAACTCAATACACATTTACAGTGAAGTTCTTCTGCTTCACTTAGACATCTTCTACCATGTAATTATCCCACTTAAAGCTATCCTAAGACTTACTTAAGTCACACAAAGAATGACCTCCTATAAAACCGCTCTTGGCATGCCTAAATGATCCTCAAGACTACTTATGACGAGTCACATGCATACTTACAATACACCAACATAAGAACATGAGATTCTCCTACCAAAGGTACTTCTAAGTCTCACTTGAGTGAGTTGTGAAGCGACCGCCCATACTATATCTTACACACACTCTCAAGATATCCTATATACTTCTTAGGATAGAACCATGCTCACATAATACATCAACACATAGATGATATGATATTCTCCTTCCAAAAGCTATCAAAAGACTTACTTAAGTAAATCTAGAAGATAATGTCCATGATTGACCTCATCAAGATTACCTAAGTATTCATTAAGACTACGTTAGTCTTTGGTCATGTCCGCCTAATCAACCAACTTCCATAACTAATGTCATTCTTAAGGCTTATCTAGGTAGGATAAGAAGTGACCATTCCTATGCCCCCTTCACACCTTTACTAGACAACCCTTATTTACTCTAGATAAGTATTACTTCATTTATCATATTGTCTTGACTTAAGTCATTACATTCATTAGTTCATTTAATACTTATTCATCACATAAAGGACATTAAAGTAATTGTCTTAGAAAATACCTACCATCTCTAAATAACACCTTCAAAGCCTATTGTGCAGTGTCTAGATAGCATTCCATACCACAACCCAAAACTTCATAGTACTTCTCTAACTCTAGTAAATATACCACATGATGAGAATAGACAATAACCGACATAGGACCATGGTAGCAAAACATAGAATTTGGAGTTCTAACCTAGTTCAATTAGGATGTTGTACATGCCAACGGTAGAACTAGGACACATCCCATGTAGGCACATGGTTAAGGAATATGAAGGGCTTTTATGCACTCTAGTTTCATTCTCAAGTGGAGCTTCATTATACTCTAGTCTCATTCTAAAGTAGAGCTACTTCCCATAACATAATAACTCGGTGCTAGCCTTGGTTCTCATAGAGTAATTGACATTAAAAGATTACATGAAGAGGTTCATTATCTAGTTCATAACCCAATCACATTCACCCTACAAAGTGGTGTACTAGGGATACCTTTCAATGGACACTAACATAGATTAGTATGACTTTTCGAAGGAGGATATGATTCCGTTCCATCCCATCAACCCTAAGTCCACCCTCCTTTTACATGAATGATACCATTACGACTCTCTACTTCAACATTGATAACATAACCTTTACAATGTACAATACCTTTTTAACATCCTCTAAGGTCTCATATAACATTCATTCATACATGACAAGGGTGAACTAAGCCTACTTAGTCAAGACATCTCATATTCAAATATCATTTATAAATATATCAAGTAAGGGACATAAGTCAACCAAGACAAGACACCCTATGCTTTACGTTAACACATATTACATGTCATTGTAAAGTCACTTAAGAATAACCATTATCATACTCAAGTCATCCTATATACTACCATATCATCACCAATATAACCATATAGACTCATATTGAAAAGTAGGGAACAACCATGCATCAACCCTACGAAAACACATGCTAGCACGTTGTCATGGTCTACATGATTTCCTAACATTAGAAGAAAGCACATATACTTTCACATTACTTCACATATAGATAGATATGCTCATACTTATTATAAATAAAATACACAAATCATTGTAATACTTTAAGTAGTGATGACAAGGATATGATCATCATATTGCATAAAGTAACGCCGACAAGTACACATCAATTCGCATAGCACTGCCACCTAATTGGGCCATACCAATAAAAACATATTTGAAGTCTAATTAACATCAAAATAAAGGAATTCGGTCAGCATACCCCCACTCCATCTTACCACTTCGTTTTCAAGGCTAAAACATCCAATTCAATATAATAAGGCCCTTATCCATGACCATAACCAACAACTAAACATAATTATTACGATATTTATGAAAATATGTCAAATTACTACATATTCACAAATCTAATGTAACCTGTATATCAATTTGCTATAATCATTACATCAATCAAAAGATTATAAACTACATTAGAATTCATAAACCTTAAGTCAATATCAATTCAATAAGTTTAACATTCAAAAGATCTAAGAATGTACAATATATAATTGATAAAATTAAAAAACCCTATAAACCAATTTACTCTAATCTTTACAATAATCAAAAGCCCATGATAATCTACACATGAATTTATAAATATCGATGCATGATCACCTAACCCATATTTTAGTCAAATTGAGAGATTTGTGAATTTCAAGGGTTCATAGAGAATATAATTGGAAAACATAAATTATACATCAATTACATCATATGTTAACGTTTGAAAACCATTTTTGCAAGAACCCAAGACTTAGAGTAGACATTAAACTTTTCATCTTTTTTAAAATCTTCGAAAATCATCTTTGAAATTGTTTCTAAGTTGATAGAAAACCTTATATAAAGAACTCCCATACCTTATTAGAAGAACCCAATGTTAATTGAAGAAGATATTCCATTGAAGAACCATCTTCTAGCCCATCTTCACCTTGAACTCACATAGAGGTTTTTTGAGAAACATTTGGAGGGAATATGTTTTGATTTAGGTGGTTTATAATGATATTTCAATGACTTATATACTTATAAAATACCCATAAACACTAAAAATAACCGTCCTCACACTTAATAAAATTTGGGGTGAACGTATAAGTTCACCCCTTAACTTAAAAGAAAGCTGGCAAGAAAACACACAGCCCTCGACGCGAACATCGATGGTCTCTGATCTCACCCAGGACCCGTCGATGGGGTTTCATGGGTTGCTCCGGTTCTCCTCAACACTAAATCCTTAAGTCTCCATACATTCCACCCAACGAAGGGTCGTCGCCTGGTCGACTGGCCGTCGTTTGGGTCGTCGATTGGCACTGCCTTGCAGTGTTGAATTTTAAATTGTGGTCCTTCTTTAGGGCCCCTTTGTGGGTCCTAAGTGGAGTCGAACCCATACACTTCCCACCCAAATACGTTTGTACATGAGTTTAAAACCTAACACATGATTTTCATTAAAAACAAATACGTAAAACTCGATGAAACATATACATAGACACAAAAGGTAGTCTCAAGGCAAACCTTTTGAACGTAATGGACGTTCTTGGAAGTTTGACCCCCAAACTTCATGAAACTTAACACACTTACTATATATACTATAATAACTCACTCAAGTAACTAATAACCATTTGAATTACACATAAACTCATAAAACTATATATGAGGCACATAGGTCACTTAGTCGTCGAACATCTTGGTCGTCTGTTGATGTTTGACTTCCAATGCACCTAAGTTAGACACTGCCTCAAACCCACATTATAAACCATTTGGAATCTTATACCATCAAGAAAACGATGTTAGGTTCTAGCTTCACCTAAGTCATTTTTGGGGTCATACAATCTCCCCCACTTTGACAGTATATGTCCTTGAATGACACTTGCCACTCTCTTAACACTTCCAAGAATAGAGATTCAGTTAAAAACTTATGACAATAACATATAGTACATAACCAAGAATAAGACATTTATTTCACATAATTAAGAGATTCACAACACAACAAGAATCTAGAAGACATTCTATAACTTATCATGCTACAAAACTCACATGCTTCATTCCAAATAACGAAAACTCATTTAATGTTCAATATTATACTCATATACATCAGTTCTAGCCACGTCACAATAATTTTAGACCAAATAATAAATTATTCAATTTCGCAAAATTTTTACAGCGAATAGACAGTGCATTACAGAGAATTTAGCAACATTTTCAAAAATGCAAGTCTTAGGCAATTCAAGACAGGAACATGCTAGTATGAAAGGTAGCGTCATATAAACACATCTTACAACATAATCATGGCTTCATAAAATTACTTATACATGCTCAACATTCATTATATGAAAAAATTAGCTACCTACACTAGATGCAAACGAATCATGAGAAAGATACCATGCATGAAAACTCATTTTCTCATTCAAAAAAGCTTCAATCAAAGCATGCATATCTTGAGGAGAATGTTTTGGAACTCACTTTCTACAAATGACTCCTAAAATTTCAAGTTACCAATAACTCTTCGTTTTAGGGTTGAATAAACACATGAAGAAAAGTTAAGGGTACTTCTCTGCCAACTATCATACTCTTCACCATACTTCCCCACTAAGGAGAAACCCATTACAAGGTCAAAATAATGTCCACTACAAGGAAGTCCCTCAAGGAACCTTAAACTATACTAACACTTTCTTTGTCAAGGATAACTCACCTTTACCCTTTTGAATTTCATAACCTTCCTTCCTATGGTTGGAGTCCTAAGAAACTTCAACTATCTCAACCACCACTCCCTCACCTTTATAAAAATATACCTTTCTTTCAAACTTAACTACCCTTTTGAAGGTAACCAAACCAATCTAAGGTCAAAACTACCTTCTATCATACCTCATCTAACAAGTCACATGTCATCTTTTATCTCTCTCAGCCCACACTCCATAAAGTCACCGTCAAGGGACCAATACATAAGGTAAAACAAGGAAAATACACAATATACAAAGCAATTAGGCACGATTAGATGAATGAAGAAGTGAAACTTTTCCTAGAACCCAATAGCCTCCTATTTATAACGTGGCACACTTCAAATTATTAACAAGACTATACTAGATGTGGTTCATAAGACAACTAAGACACTCCCTAAATATGGCTCTGATACCAACTTTGTCACGACCCATAAGTACACCCTAGAAGTTAAAGAACCCTTGTGTCGTCACATGGCAAATGAGGCTTCAAGAAGTCTCATCTAAGTATCTCTTATCATTCATTGCATAATAAACATACCAAAATGTGTAAGAATTTAAAAGTTTCTTCAAACATGAAGAACACTTTCATAAACATTACACAAGCGAAAGACTTCCATTTAAAACATTAAATATTTAACTATCTAAAATTTAAAGTATACAACACTTGATCTAATCCCACACAAGACAAAAAAATAAAGTTTATGGCATAAAGGACATGTGGATATTGTGCTCGAATCGATGAAGACTAACCAATACTTCATCTTCAAAGCTTTAGACACCTATCCATGCTCCATGGAACATAAAGACATCCAATTCTCTAGACTTTAGTTAAAAAGCGAAAAGAAGGGGTTAGCACATTAGATGTACTAAGTATGGAATCCATGTAAAAACAATGAAAAAGGGACAATTAGTGAATAACAAAATTTTCATGAATTTCGATTAAAACATCATACTATGATCATTAGAAAAACATTTATCAACTTAGAAACACATAAGAAATCATTTAAGTGAAAAGTGACATTTTAGGAACACTTTCCATTAAAACCACTTCACTATAGAGTGAATTCAATTTACTATTACAGTGAAGTTCTTCCACTTCACATAGACATCTAGTAGTATGTTGTTATCCCGCTTAAAGCTATCCTAAGACTTACTTAAGTCACACAAAGAGAGACCGACCATACAACCACTCTAGGCATGCCTTAATGATCCTCAAGACTACTTATGATGAGTCACATACACACTTACAAGACACCCACATAAGAAGATGAGATTCTCATACCAAAGGTAATTCTAAGTCCCACTTGAGTTAGTCGTGAAGGGACCTCCATACAATCCCTTACACATACACTCAAGAGATACTATATACTTCCTACGATAGAATCATGCTCACATAATACATCAACATATAGATGATTTGACATTCTCCTTCTAAAGGCTATCAGACTTACTTTAGTAAATCAAGAAGATAACGTCCATGATTGACCTCTTTAAGATTACTTAAGTAATCATTAAGACTGCCTAAGTCTTAGATCATTTCCACATAATCAACGAACTTCCCTAACTAGAGTCATTTTTAGGACTTATCTAGGTAAGATAAGAAGTGACCATTCCTATGCCCCCTTCACACCTTATCTAGACAACCCTTAACTACTCTAGATAAGTACTACTTCATTTAACATACTTTCTTCACTTAATCCTTTACATTCATTCGTTCATTTAAGACTCATTTATAACATAAAGGACATTGAAGTAATGGTCTTGGACAAGACCTAGGGATCAAACTAACACCTTCAAAACCTATTGTGCAGTGTCTAGATAGCATTCCATACAACCACCTAAACTTCATAGTACTTCTATAACGCTAGTAAGTATCCCACATGACTAGAATAGACAATAACTGAAATAGACCATGGTAGAAAAACATGGAATCTGGAGTTCTAGCCTACTTCGATTTGGGTGTTCTACATGCCTAGGGTAGAACTAGGATACATCCCATGTAGGCACATGGTTAAGGAATATGAAGGGCTTTTATATACTCTAGTTTCATTCTCAAGCGGAGCTATATTTTACTCTAGTCTCATTCTCAAGTAGAGCTACTTCCCATAACATAATAACTCAGTGCTAGCCTTGGTTCTCATAGAGTAATTGACATTAAAAGATCACATGAAGAGGTTCCTTATCTAGTTCATAACCCAATCACATTCACCCTACCAAAGTGGTGCACTAGGGATACCTTTCAATGGCCACTAACATAGCTCATTATGACTTTCCTAAGGAGGATATGATATCGTTCCATCCAATCAACCCTAAGTCCACTATCCCTTTACATGAAGGATACCATTACGGCTCTCAACTTCAACATTAATAACATAACCTTTACCACCTACACGACCTTCTTATCATCCTCTAAGGTCTCACATATCATTAATTCAAACATTAAAAGGGTGTACTAATCCTACCTAGTCAATATATCTCATATTCACATATCACCCATACATGTATCAAGTAAGGGACATAAGTCAACTAAGAAAAGACACCCTATATTTCACTTTAACACATATTACATGTCATTCTTAAGTCAGTTAGGAATAACCATTATCACAGTTAATTCATCATATATACTACCAATAATCATATACAAAACCATTATAGACCTATATAGTAAAGTACAAAAAACCATGCATCAACCCTAAGACTACACATACAAGCACATAGTCATGGTCTACCTGATTTCCAAACATACATAGAAAGCTTACATACTTTCACATTACTTCATATATATATATATAGATACGATCATACTTCACATAAATCAACTACACAAATCATCATAATACTTTAAGTATTCCCGACAAGGCAATGATCATCAGATTGCATAAGTAACGCCGACAAGGCCACATTAATTCACATAGCACCGCCACCATAAGTGGAACATTCCAATCACAACATAATTGAAGTATATTAACATTAAAATAAAGGAATTAGGGAATCTTACCCCCACTCCATCTTACTACTTCTGTTTCAAGGCTAAAACATCCAATTTGATATCATAAGCCCCTTCCCACGACCATAACCAACAATTGAACATAATTATAACAAAATCCATGAAACTAGGTCAAATTAATACATATTCACCAATCAAATTTAACCTATATATCAATTTACTATAATCATTACATCAATCAAAATCTTATAAGAAACAACATTAGAATTCATAAACCTTAAGTCAATATCAATTCAATAAGCTTATTATTCAAAAGATCTAAGAATATACAATATTCAATTGATAAAATTGAAACAAACTATAAACCAATTTAGCATAATCTAAACATGAATGAAAATCCCATAACAATCTATGCATAAATTCATCGATATCAAAGCATAATCACATAACCCATATTTTAGTCAAATTGAGAGATTGGTGAATGTCAAGGGTCCATGGAGTAATACATCAGTCATACATCAATTACATCAAATCTTAATGTTTGAAAACCGTTTATGCAAGAACCCAAGACTTAGAGTAAAAATTGGAGTTTTCATCTTTTTGAAATCTTTGAAAATCATCTTTGAAATTTACTCTAATGTGATAGAAAACCTTATATTAAGAACCCTCATACCTTATAAGAATAACCAAATTCTAATTAAAGAAGAAGATCCATTTAAGAAACATCTTCAAGATTCAAGAACTCACATAGAGGTTTTTGGAGAAACTTTAGGAGGGAATATGTTTTGATTTAGGTGCAAGGGTTATAATGAGTATTTAATGACTTATATACTCTTATAATACCCATAAGAAATTAAAAAGAACATCCTCTCACTTAATAATACTTGGGGTTAATATACAAGTTCACCCTTTAACGTAACATAAAGTTTGCAGGAAAACATACAGCCCATCCACACCAACATCGATGGTCCGTGGTGTCACCCAAGCCCTGCCGATGGGGTATCGTGGGTTGATACTTCTGATCCTCAAAAATACTTCAGTATCCATCGACGCCACTCAACGAAGGGCCGTCTCCTTGTCGACTGGCCGTCGTTTGGATCGTCGATAGGCACTGCCTGGCAATGTTGAGTTCGAAGTGGGGGTCCTCCATTAGGTACACTTTGTGGGTCCTACGTAGAGTCGTACCAAAAATTGTACAACCCAAATATGTTAATATATGAGATTAGTACCTACCACATGAGTTTCATCTAAAACTAACACGTAAAACTCGACAAAACATATATAGAGCCACAAGGTCTTCTCAAGGCAAGCTTTTCAAACGTCATGGATGTTCTTGGACGTTTGACCTCTAAACTTGAAGAAACTTGACACACTGACTATATACACTATTATAATAATTTAAGGAACAAATAACCTCATGAATCACACATTAACTCATAAAACCACATATGAGGCACATAGGTCACTAAGTCGTTGAACGTGTTGATTGTCCCTTGACGTTTGACTTCCAATATACCTAAGCTTTTAGACACTGTCTCAAACCCACATTATAAAATATTTTCGGAAATCAGACCATCAAGGCAATTATGTTAGGCTCTATATTCACCTAAGACATTTTCAGGGTCTTACACCCAACACCCTATATTTCCCAAACCCAATTCTCTCTAACTTCTCTCTACCTTATCTCTCTATTCTCAAAGGCTACATTGAAGATCAATCTTCAAGATCACAAAATTTATCTCCATAAATGTTTAAGAATGCTAAGGTATGGAAACTCTTAATTCTTGAGACTCATTTCCCCAAGAAGATTCTTCAAATTGATTTAAAAAAGAAACCAAAAACACGAGTTTCAAACCAAATTCCTGATTTTTCTTTCAATTGGTTATGATGTTGATTTCCTTTGATTATTAATGATTTATTATAATTTTTATAGGTTAATTGTTGCATTTCTTAATCCTTAACCTAGTTTTGTGAAAGAATCCATGAATTGAATCCCTTACCCTAACCCTAGTTATAAATTTTACTTGTAAATGATTAGAGTTGTTGGAATTGATCATATTATTGTTTAATTCAATATATTATGACAATGATGATAAGTGGGTTATTGGATAATTGTTATGAATTGAGGTTTAAATTCTTGATGAAGGTCATGGAAGCTTATTGGTAAGACATTGTGATCTTGAAATCTTTACTTCAATAATGATAAATTTGTATTTGAAGATGATGTTGTGCAAGTATTACATGTGATTAGATTTAGGAAGATATGATGTGACGAATAAAATGGCATGATATGATTGTATTGAATGTGAGATCATGATAAGGTTGTGAGGGTGAAAGGTTGAAGATGATATTGACTATGTTATGTGATCTCAGTAATGATGGTTTGTGATGAAGGGAAGTTCTCATCATATGCAAAATGAGCTAAATGATATGTTATGCTATATAAGGGGTTAGTATCCTATGACCTATATTAAGGTATGATTGATTAAGAATGACTGAATGGCGTTTCAAAAAGGTACTTTAGCTTAGCACCGAGTGAACTTGACAGTGAGAGGTGTTTACTTTCCATAGAAAGGAGATTCACCAAGGGTTCTCATGAGATAGTGACTATAACGCAATTGTGCATAAAGAGAGTAAAACGCATGTATCCTATCTAGTGGGTCAAGCTAGAATGATATGTTCATGTTTTGGTCCTACCTTGGCAAGTAGACCACCTTCTTTCAATGTACGATTTCATGGCATTGGATTCCATTTTTAGCTCAAATGGTATATTTTCGGTTAAGGCAATTATTCTCAAAAGTAAAATGAAAGTAATAAAGTTAACTCTGAGTAGAATGACTTAAGGGGTTCTACTAAGTGTATATAGAGGTATGGGTCTCTATCTATGCATTGAACTAGTTGACCTTGATGTAAGTCCTAGGAGGGTGTTCTTATGATCTTATAAAGTAAATGATATGCATATGTTGACCTTACATGTTGATGATCCTATATGATTTTAGTTGCATTTATGAACATTTTATTGGTCTATATTGTTATAAATGATGATGACTACTCATGATTCTATGTTATATGAAGTAAGGCATTACTTATGATCTCTTTTCTTGGTTTACTTGATTATGTGGGGTTATGTGACTTCACATGAGCATTGCACTTATATGCTTGGGGAGGGATTGTTGCTAAGGGTTTTATATGTTATGATGATGTGAACTCTTGTACACGTTTTGTTGTTATGACATTATGTTGGAGTTGCTTTGTTTAAATGATTTTGATATGCTACTATTCATGTCAATATGACCTTATGTTGATAGTATCCATGTTGAATTGACTTTATAGTGATATTGTTCTTGTGTTGAATATGGAATTTTCTTAATGAATATGTCATCATTGGCTTGTATATGTTGCTATTTGTGCATAAATGCTTTCAAAAGTGGTTTAGCATGACTTTGAACCAAATGTCCCTTTAAGCATGATTTCAAATATTATTTGTGCATATGTTTCCATACATAGTACAAGTGGATGTACTAACCCATATTTTTTATATTTCTACTATTTTGTAGGTTCAGGATGTTGGTGTTAGAAGGTCATTTGCAAGAGTATTTGGATTTTCTCAAGTTTTGGTAGGTCCTCTAGTTCTAGAATGGTTCCACGTGTTCTATGTTAGTACCTTTGATATTATTTTAAGAAATTCACTTCTTTCCCATTATTGAAGATATTTTTGTAAACCCTTTGTGGCATTATGAATTTGTATTAAAGTCTCTAACCAAATGATGTACTTCGTTTTAGATGGTTTAATGTGAGACGACTTTATTAGGCTAAATTCTTATGTTTTGTTTATGTTGACTAAACAAGAAGCCTATGTAAGCTTTATAATCGATGAGTCTAAGTAAACTTCATATAAAGTAAGTGAGAGGTCTAAGTATACCTCAATATGCATAAAGTTTTTAATTTTTCTGCATTTTGACCTATGAAATGTTATGAACAACGCTAAGGTCTTGTCTAAGTCCTATCCTAGGATGAAGACTCCAGTTACGTCTAGGGGGTACTCCCAAGTCGTAACATGGGATGTAAAGGCACCAAAAAAATTAAAAAAGAGAATACCTTGTCTAGATTCTGAATTCTATCATAAGGTTCTCGAGAATAAAATTTTCAGGATAGCTAGCATAGTGTCTCCACTCTCTTCGAATATTAGTCTTGTCTTGTGGAGTAGAAGAATCCACCTCTACAGTAGTTTACTCCTCAGCATTATTTTCTGTATTGGTAACTATTGTAACAGTGATTTGATCGTCACTAGCTTTAGTTTCCTATACTCTTGGAGTAGTGTCATTAACTACCACATGACAGATTCCTCAACACATAAGCTTATTTTAATAAAAACATGAATGTCCCTACTATCAGGGGCATATCCTAAAAAGATACCTTCATCACTTCTTAAATCAAACTTACTGAGTTATTCTTATGGTTATTGTGAATGAAATACTTGCATCCAAATGGATTAAAGTAACTCATATTTTGTTTCTTAACTCTCCATAGGTCATAGGGAGTTTTTTTAAAAATAGGTCTCATTAAACACCTGTTGAGAATATGACAAGAAGTTCTTACAACTTCTACCCAAAAAAATCCGGTAGACTTCTACCGAAGAGCATTTTTCTTGCATTATCTGTAGTGAATTGTTTTTCGAATCAGCTACTCCGTTTTGTTATGGGAGAACTAGTTGAAGATAAATTTTGAGTAAACCCATTTTGAGCGCAAAAATATTCAAAGGCCTTATTTTCAAATTCGCCAACATGATTAATGTGAATGATAGTTATGAAGTATCCTGCCTCTCATTGATATTTTCTATTGAAGGCTTCAAAGTTAGCAAAAGGTTCATTTTTATGAGTTCAAAAGATTACCCATGTGAACCTTCAATAGTTATCAACAATTATCAAAGATTATCTTTTACCTCCAATGTACGCAGTTCGAATGGGACCGAATAGGTTTGTATGAAGAAGATGTAGGGGTTTAGCAGTACTTACAATATATTTTCCTTTGAAGGATGAATGAGTCTGCTTACCCATTTGACATGCATCACATATATGATATTTTTCAAACTTTAGTTTTGCCAAACCAATGACTAGTTCAAGTCTATAAAGTTTTTCAAGAGTTTGCATACTTGGATGTCCAATCTTTCGATGCCATAGACATGGATCGCTTGCAACTGCACTAAGATGGGTAAGGGAGGCAAAAGGAAGTTATTTAAGGAAGAATTATTATTTATTCGATCTCCAATGAGAGATAGCTTTTTCTGTGGATGTTTGATGATGCAGCTGTATGAGTTCAAAGAGACATGAAATCCAGCACCACATAATTGACTAATACTGAGAAGATTATGTTATAGTCGTTCAACCAAAATACTTCAACTAGATCACATAATGAACTGAATGTAATAGTCCCAAATCTTATTACTTCTCCTTTTGTATTATCCCCAAATCGAATACATCCTCTATCTATTTTATTTATCATTTTAATGTTTTCTTTATATCCACACATGTGATTCAAGAATCAACTATCAAGCATCGACATTCCTTTTCTAGTAGGGTTTCTTGGACTTCTCCTGCAAAATAAGAAGATTAGTTTCTTTAGGTACCCATTTTGGGGTCCTTGATGATTAGTAGCTTTTGGTCTCCAAATCCACTTCCTATAAGAATATTTTCTACAATAAAATGATTTCTGACCAACATCACCATTAGTAAAACAAATGACCCTAGAAGAAATGTTAGAAGAACAATGATTTTGAATAGATCTATTTGATCCGTTGGATCTACGATTTGGAGAGTTTCTCATATAAAACGTAGTTCTATTATGTAATACCTCTAAAACAAACTAGGTTAAACAAGATCCTTACATGTGTGTTATGATTTTTTAAATTCCTAAAATGGTTAGTCTTTATAGGCAGTATACAAAGTCTCATGATGTTTGAAGGTCAAACGTCCAACAACGTTCATGACATTTAAAAGGTTTTCGTTGAAACGCACTTATGTGTCTTAGTGTGTTTCATTAAGTTTTACTTTTTCATTTTGGATGAAATTGATGTGAGGGTTCTTAAACATGTATGAAAATCTATTCGAGTTAAAAAAGTTCAGGAAATACTCCCCAAGGATCGATGAAAGCTCCCTAGAGTAGGACCCAAGCCTTGGGCTAGCAATTTGCCTAAGGAAGCAACATTTTACACTTAGTGGGAGCCAGTCCGTGTCGCAGACTTTGTCCAAAAAGAGAAAAAATGTGATATGCGTCATGAAATCATGGAGGACTACACTGATTTGGGACTTAGTTTAAGAAAATCATGCGGGAACAACTCTGCATCGCAGACTTGTCTCTCGATGATAATTTTTAAAAAATTAAGATCATCTTTACTTGGTTAAAGATCCTATAAGTTGAGGGGTATTTTCGGTATTTTGGGGTCTAATTAGAGGCAGTTATTAGACCTTTTAAACCTCAATTCACCATTCTAATCAAAACACTCAAGTGCAAAACAAAATATATCAATCTTTACTCTCCAAAAACCTCCATTGATGAAGTTTTGAAGCTCCATGGAAGAAGACTAATTTTTCGTGTTTTTCTCCATCAATTAAGTGTGATTTTTAGCACAATTATGGTATGTTTCTTCTCCCTTGGACTCGCTTCCATTCAAGGAGTCAATCTAAATGATTTCAAAAATTATCAAAAAGAAGAATTCTCCAATTTTGTAGTGTAGCCATGAGTTCTTGCATAAAATGTTTTGAATCATTTGTTGTTAATCAGATGATTTTAAACTAAAAACTCTATGAAGGCATGCAGTTCATGTAACCCTAGATTTGACTACTTTACGGGTGAATTGATTATGTCTTAATGCTATTGAATTCTTATGTAGTTTGATTAGGGCTATTGAATTATGATAGAATCATGCTAGAATTATTAGTTGGATTCCCTAAAAATTCATAATTCTATGCTTAATTATCCTTGATTCATTATGTATCGTGTTAAACTGGGTTGAATTTATGATCATGGACATTCGTAAGGGTCTTAGTATATTGTGTTGGATGAATTGGATATAAATTGTAGTTGTGAGGTTGGATCTATGGTATGTTGACCTAACTTTCTCTATATTTTGTAGAATAGATTTTAGATAGTAATGATTTTTTGTATGGTCCACTTATGGTAGCGGTGCTTGTGTTCTATACCTGTGACTAATGTGGCTTTGTCGGCATTACTTTATGAACTCTGAATGATGTGGCCTCGTAGGCATTACTTCGTGTAGTATAGCTTTATCATGTTATAACTTGATTATGTGAATAGTATGAATGTCGAGATGACTTATGTGTTTATGTGGAGTTAACACATTCGTTCTTCTAGTTGATGATGTGTGTCTTTAGTAAACTATATTGTAGTCATTATGTGGATTACTTGATGTGAAGTATGATGTTTCTTGATTGATTATATGATACTTGTTATGACTTATATTGATGATATTATGGTAGTGATTAGGATGACCTATAGATTATATTGGTTATACCTATGTGCTTTTAGAATTATATGTTATATGTAAAGTATGTGTGTGTCTTGCTTTTGTAGACTTGTGTCCCTTACTTGATACATGTAGAATGAGAATACAAGTTCTTGACTTAGTATGCTTGAGATTCTTGGTCTTGTATCTGTGATTGACTGATTACCTTCAAAATTGTTAAGAAGGTCCTTTATGTGGAATCTTTAACCTGGTTGGAACTTTCTGTTATCTTTGAAATCGAAATCCATAATGGTACTCTTCCTGTGTGAATGGTGGACTTAAGGTAGATTGGATGGAACGGCATGAAATCATCCTGAGGAAAATCATTGAGCTATCCTCTTAACCATTGTAAGGGAACCCTAGGGGACCTCTTTGGTAAAGTGTTATGATTTGGTTGTTAACTCGATATGAAACTTCTTCATATACTCCTAGATTGAATTACTCTATTAGAACGAAGGCTAGCACTGAGTGATTATGGTAAGGGGAGTAGCAGTCTAGAGTACAAAGAAACCCTTCAAATTTCCTAAACATGTGCCTAAATAGGTTGTGTCCTACTTCTACCATGGGCTACTATTACACCATTTATCGGAGTAGGTTTGACTCCGGATTCCATGCTTATCTAGTCTATTTCGTTTATTGCCTATTCTAATCATGTGGGATGAATGCTAGTGTCGTATAAGTACTATGAAGTTTAGGTAGTGGAATGGGACACTATCTAGACATTGCACAACTAGGCTTTTAAGATATAAGTGCGTGAGTACCCTAGATATTCTCCAAGACCATTACTTGAATGTCTTTATATGTGATGAAAGTATCTTAATGAACTAATAAATACAATCACTTAAGTTGGATATTATGTTAATGACTAATTACTTACGTGGAGTAGTTTAAGGGTTTCATAGTTAAGGTATGAATGGGGCATCAAAATGGTCACCTCATGTCTTCCATAGGGAAGTTTTAAGATAGGGAAAGTAAATTGATAAAGTAGACATGATCTAAACCTAGGTAGTCTTTAGGATTATTTAGGTAATCTTAGACAGGGGGTATGGGCGTTCTCTTCTTGAATTACCAAGTAAGTATTTTGATAACCTTTTGGAAGATTATGTCATATTATAAGTACACTATTGTGTGAAGTGAGAATGATCTTATCCTAGGTAATCTAGAGGATCTCTTAGGTGTGTGTGAAGGGATTATTGGATGTGTTTTGATTCTATATAATGAAATATGAATTATTGGTGAAGTTACAGTGAAGTCATTGTACGTTCACTATAACCCATTGTTAAGAGCATGTAAATTTAGTATAAATTGTAATGTCTTCTTATTTATTTGGTTGGTGTTCAAAATTGATTCTTATGCTTATATATGAAGTTTTAATCAAAAAGAGCATGTTTTTCATAAATTTCCTTTCTCATAATTTTATGCATTAAGTCATACTCAGTACAAGTGTTTGTATTAATTCCCTACTCTTTGTCTATCTCTAAAGGTGTAGGTGGAAGGTCAGAAGCGTCTATAAGCAAAGCGTGGAATCTATTTATTGTTCAAGAAAAGTTGATGTATGTCCTCACTTGACTCTAGGACATAACTATCTTTAGAATTCTTTTAATTCAAAGTATTATAGTAGACTAAGTATTTCAATATTTCATATTGTATGGGTCGTGTCCCAAGTATTCTTGAATCTAAGATTGACATATGTTGAGACTTAGTGTTTTGTATGATTTTAATTTGAATGATGTTTTTAAGATATTACATGTGAAAAGTTTTAATTCCGCACTACTTTTTATACATGTATGCGATGAATGATGTCGAAGGGCTTGTACGAAACCTCCGATAGGTCAAGTATGTCGATTACACTCTGAGAGTTCCATATATTCTAGGGTGTGGTCTCAGGGTGTGAAAAATTTGGTATCAAAGCGTAGGTTATTAAGTGGTCTTAGGAATGAAAAAGTCTCAAAAAGCCACGTCTATTAGAGTCGATCATCGGTGTGAGTCCCAACACATCTATGAGCGAGAGGCTATAGGACGATCGAGTTTCACTTTCTTCATCAATCTTGTGTCATGCCTATAGAGTTGAGGTTGTAAGTGTCTATTCCTAATCTCTTCTCTTGAGTTTATAGAATATGAATACAAGAAGGATGGTCGCTAGAAGGTTGGAAGGGGGAAGGGTGAATAAGGAGATTCCTCCTCAAGTTGCGCAAGTTGAGAAAGCTCTTCAAGGTGATCAAGGAGCTCAAGGTTCTAAAGGTGTTGAAGTCCCTATTGGAGTTCAAGGTAATGTGGTTCCGGAGGTTCCCTCGGAAATGACTAATGGGGAGATTAGAGAGTCTTTACATACTTTAGCCCGAGTCTTGACTACTGATGTGAATAGGGGTATTGACCCTAGAGTGAATGTTGTGGAGAGCACTATGAATGTTGTGGAGATCACTATGACATCTAGATTGAGAAATTTTATGAGGATTAATCCTAATATATTTCTTGGATATGAGGTTGGAGAGGATTCCCAAGAGTTTCTAAATGGTGTGTATAAGGTATTGAGTGTCATGGGGTGACTTCAAGGGAGAAGGTGGAGTTGGATCCGTACCAATTGAGGGAATATTCTCAAGTTTTGTACACTAAATGGAAGCATAATAGGCCGGATGAGTCGGGTCTTGTAGAGTGTGTAGAGTTTAAGGAAGGTTGTTAGGAAAGTACTTTCCTCATGAGAGGAGGGAGGTGAAGGTTGAGTAGTTCATTAAACTCAAACAAGGCAACATGAGTATTGAGGAGTATTCCTTGAAGTTCACCATGTTGTCTAGGTATGCTCTATCCTTGGTACCTAACCCTATGGATGATATGAGTAAGTTTGTGACCGGTGTTGCTAACCTTGTGAAAATAGTGTCGTATGTCCACGTTCCATGATCATATGACTCTATCTTAGCTTATGGTCGATGCTCAATCCATAGAGGAGTATAAAATTCAGAGGATAACTACATACTTGAAGAGGAGTGGACCAAGTGATCAAAACCAACCTAGTTTCAAGAAGAGGGATCAAACTCAAGATGAACCTGGAGATCCTAAGGTCAAACTTGAGAAAGAAAGTGCTTTTCAAAATAGTAAACCTCTTGTGCTACATGCGGGAAATAGCACTATGGTCAATGTCTAGTTGGTACTGGGAGTTGCTTTGGTTTTGGTAAGGATGGACACAAAGTGAATGATTGTCCTACCATTGCGCCTAGAGGAAAAGAAGGTAAGAAAGTTAGTCCAACTTTTCCGATTAATGATGTTGCAAACAAGAATCGTTTCTATACACTCCGGGCAAGAGGATCAAAGACGGATGATGAAGAGGATGTTGGTAAGTTATCGTTTCTTTATTTTAGTAGTTATGAGTTCTGTCACACCTCAAATCCGATTAAGATGGACAGGCATGCGATGCCCAATGCCCATGAGAACCAACTTTTCACCTCTTCTTACTATGCATATAACTATAAAAATCGTGATGAGTTCACATAGGACCGAGCAATACCAACCAGCATAAGTAGACTCAAAAATTATTTACCAGACTTGGTCATTGAGGCCACAACTCCTTAAGGCACAATTAAACTATGTACATACGTCAACAAATCCTCTATGAAGATAGAAGACCTAGAGTAGGTTAGGAAAAATCCCGCTTTATCCTTAACTACGATACAATACAAAAAATGAATTTACCAAGGACTCAGTAAAGATCTGAATCAACCTAGAGCTCACTAAAAGTTTTTGAGTGTCATGTTCGCCTACAAAGGGGGTCTACTAGCTGGAGTACATGTGCCTGCAGCATGAAATGAAGCGTCTCCCGCGAGAGAATTCTGTAGAAAAAAATGTACTGAATATGTAAGGCAATAGAATATGCAATATGAGGGCTCAAATGAAATCAAGTACCAACATAAAAGTGCATATATCAGGAGAGAAGACCACCTTTATTTACTCTTGTGAGATCATGTAAGTTATGTTCTTTCCTTTAGTTTTCTGTACGCTATAATCTTTTAGGGCATGTGATACAAGTGATCAGCTGATTAGTGGTAGAAGAGGATAACCAATGCAAGGCATATTAGCCCATGTGATGCGGTCCTCATAATTACATTATTTTGGATTGGCCCAGCTAGGCTTTCGCCCCTAAGGTGCCACCCTTCTATACGGATAAGGATCGACCCATGCTAGTGTTTCGCCCTGAGATGCCACCCATAATTATATAAATTTCTTCAGTTAGATTCTTTAATCTTTGAGATTGTTGTTTATTAGTTCAGAAGACTTTTTGGATTGTCCTTTGGATAATGATAACAATTTTGAGATGTTATTTTGGTTGTGATAATCATCCAAGAGATATGGAAATACGGACCAGTAGTAGAAGACATGAAAATAATACTTTGAGGCAGTAACAATAATATAAGGAGATATGTAGCATCAACACATTACTTTAAGTGCTTAATTACACAACGGACTTCAATTGACTAGGATAAGGATTGACCAAACTTTCTTTTGCAAATACCTTTTTTATAACAGTACAAGGGGGATAATTACAAAAGTATATATATAATTAGCTATTTGAAGTCAATACACTGCTATTGTTTCTTTTACTAGGAATAGAACTTAGGATATTCACTTCATTTATATTAATTACAGGTGTCCGATTGCATGCCAAGGAATATGGAATCGAATAGCCTTACATACCTTATTTTCAGACCAATACCACTATCAAGATTCAGCCTTCCTTTTTGGGTGCTTCTCTACAACATATCATGATTAAGCTAACATCAACAACTAATCACATCAAGGACCTTGAAAATAGTAGCTAAAATATTTGACGGAAAGAAGGCCCACACAACCATTACACAAATGGTGAACCACCACACCCTTCATCTACACATTAATACAACTTCATAAATCCTCTGCCAATATACCCAAGCTGCGCTCAACAACAATATTCATAAGGCAGGCACTATCAATATGAAAACTTTCAGCATAATAATCCATGAATTCTTGATAAAATATACAAAACTCTCCACTCCAAACATGTATTAAAAGAGAGGAACATAAATGGGTTGTAGTCTTACCTTAATTCTGGAAATTTATCCTTTAAACTTGTACTTCAAGAATTTAAACTCTCCAAACTTTTACTTGAAAATGAGACAATACTCAAGAACCCTAAGGCGTTTTAGGGGATGCTTGTGGTAGCCATGAAATACCAAGAAAGAAACTAAAGGAATCTGAAAATTTTGCAAGTTTAAAATAGAGAAAAAGACTTGATATTTATCCTTTCAAAAGGGAGGTTCTATGGCCGACTTTCTTGTCCAATTGTGGGCCATATATTGTCAAGTAGGTGACCTACGTACTTGGACTTTTAACTTGGTCCTTTTTGGACTTAAGATTATTTGGCCTTGGCTGTCCATTTTCCCTTTGTTCTTTTATTTAACTTGGGCCAGATTTATTCAAGTAGGTGGTACACACTTGGTCCAATTACATGGTAAAAAAGTCTTACTAGGTGATGCACCTACTTAGTTTCATGTGGGCTTTATCCATAAAGGGCCAATTGGCAGATTTGGTTGCTAGGCTTTCTTTCATTTTTATTTTCATTAAATAGGTTTAGGCTTCAAGTGAGCCCTTTAATATAAGCCTAAATATGGTCCATCAAACTTTGGCCCTTTAATTATATTATAGTTCAATTAGGTGATGCAACTTCTACCTTAATTAAGCCAAGCAAGCAACTCAATTATTTTATTTCTATTTATGAATCTTAAACCCTTTTCTTAAACTTAGCACTTAACTTTCAACTTTAAGCTCAATGCAAGGCGTTACATAACCTTCCGATCTAGTTTAAACCAACAGTAATCATATAAGAAACATGATCCCTCACCTACACTATAAGTCAATGTCAAATATAACATGAATACAACTAGAATATACATGATACAGGTCGTTGCATCCTTCCCCCCTTGAAATATTCTTCCTCGAATGCTAGTAAGGTTGTCCTGTCTAAACAAGTTCAAGCCTAAGTTAGTACTACTATTAATCACATTGAACATACAAACTTATACTTACTTGTCAATGCCTACACTAACATTTTGATCGTTCTCACTAGTGTGGAAGAGGTGAGGATACTTCAATTTCATTGCTTCTGTCGCATCCCATGTAACTTCTTCTACTTGTTGGTTTCTCCATAGTACTTTTACAGAAGTTACTTCTTTATTTCATAACTTCCTAACTTGTTGATCTAGAATAGCAATGGGTAGGTCTTCATAAGTAAGATCTCCCACAATTTGTACATCTTCAGTAGGAGTAATACAAGATGGGTCACCTATGTATTTTCGAAGCATTAAGACATGAAAAACCGGATGAACTGATGAAAGCTCTTGTGGTAGCTCCAACTCATAGGCTACATGGCATAACTTTCGAATAATATTATATGGACTTATATAGCATGGACTCAGCTTTCCCTTTTGACCAAACCTCATTACCTCTTTCATTGGAGACACCTTCAATAAAAACCAATCCCCTATAGAAAATTCTAGTCCTCTCCTACTAATATCCGCATTTGAGTTATGTCGGCTTTGAGTTGTTTCTAGCCACTGTCGTATCACTTTCACTTTCTCCACAACTTGATGAACAAGATCAGGGCCAAACAAGGCAGTTTCACCTGTTTCTAACCAGTGAATTGGTGATCTAAACTTTTAACCATATAAAGCTTTATAAGGTACCATTATAATGATTGAATTGTAGCGATTGTTATAAGAAAATTCAATAAGTGGTAGGTTATCATCCCATCTACCCTAGAAATCTAATATACAAGCTCGCAGCATATTCGCAAGTGTCTGAATTGTACATTCTGCCTGGCAATCTGTTTAAGGGTGAAAGGATGTACATAAATTCACTAGTGTTCCCAAACTCTCTTGAAACAACTTCCATAAATTTGCAATAAATTGAGCTTCTCTATTAGATATCATAGAAAATGGTACTCCGTGTAGTCAAACGATCTCTTTCATGTACAACATCACATACCCTTCAGTAGTATAAGAACCGGCAAGAAGTGTGCTTCTTTGGAAAGTCTATTAACTATTACCCTTATGGATTCAAACCTTCATAATGAGCGAGCCAAACCAGTAACAAAATCCACGTAGATCATGTTTTATTTCCAAATTGGATGTTCTATACTCTGTATGTAACCTCTAGGATTTTGATGTTCTATTTTACTTGTTGACAATTTGGACACTAAGCCACAAATTTTGCAATGTTCTTCTTCGTATCCCTCCACCAATACATTTATTTTAAGTCGTGATACATTTTAGTCCAATACGGATGAATAGAGTATCTACAATGATGTGCTTCCATCAAATCCTCTTTCTTAGTTCATCTACATTAGGTACGCACAATCTATTTTGACATCGAAGTACTTTGTTTGTGTAAGCTCAAATGCTTTTGTCATAACATTTATTAAATTCTACTTAAGTTGTAAAAGACTTGGACCACTGTACTACTTCTCTTTCACTTCCACTACTAATGAGGATTCTGTTGCAGTTTGTACAATAACCCTTTTGTCTTGATATTAAAGACGGTGAATACCCAAGTTCTCTAGTTAGGAAAGATCTTTAGTCATTCGTTGTCTTTCCACAAACTTCGCGTAAGTGCTTTCCATTATTTTACAGCTTAAAGTATCAGCTACTACTTTACCATTATCGGGATGATATGAGATGTCAATGTCATAATCTTTTACTATATCCATCCACCTTCGCTACCTCAAATTTAAGTCCTTTTGCTTAAATATATACTGCAAGCTTTTGTGATCAGTGTGTATGTCAACATGAACTCCATACAAGTACTGGTGCCATATCTTCAAAGTAAACACAACTGCTGCTAGCCCTAGATCATGGGTCGGATATTTTTTCTCATGTGTCCCCATATGCCTTGAGCCATAAGCTATAACTTTACCATGATGCATCAATATACAACCTAAGCCCACTCCTGAAGCATCACAATACACTGCATAGCCTTCTGTGCCTTGTAGAAGCATCAACACAGGTGTAGAAGTCAATTTATTATTCAGCTCTTGGCAGCTTCTTTCACACTCATCACTTCACTGAAACTTTGTTTCTTTATGTGTTATCTTTGTTAAGTGTGAAGCAATGAAAGAGAATCCTTCAACGAATCTTCTATAATATCCATCCAATCCAAGAAAACTACGGATCTCCGTAGGCGTTGTAGGTCCTGGCCAGTTTTTCGCGGCTTCTTTCTTCTGTTTATCAACCCTTATTCCTTCATCGAATACAATACAACAAAGGAATGTCATAAATTTCAATCAGAACTCACATTTAGATCTTTGCATACAATTTACAATCATAGAGAATTTCTAAAACTTGCTGCATGTGATTAGCATGATCCACTTCTGGTCTTGAAAACACAAATATTTCATCTACGAACACATATAAAAATGGCTTGAACACTCTATTAATCAAATTCATAAAAGATGTTGATGCATTTTTTAGCCCGAATGACATGACTAAGAACTCAAAATGACCATACCGTGTTCAAAAAGCTTTCTTGGATATATCTTTGTTTTTGACCATTAATTGGTGATAACCTGACCTCAGGTCGATCATTGAAAAACACCTAGCACCTTGTAACGGATCAAACAAATCATAAATTCTAGGGATGGAATATTTGTTCTTAATTGTTACCTTATTAAACTGCCAGTATTTAATACACATTCTTAACGAGCCATCCTTTTTGCATACAAATAAAACTGGTGCTCCCCATGGGGACACACTAGGCCTTATGAATCCTTTTTCTAATAAGTCTTTTAATTTCTCCTTCAACTCCCATAATTCTGCCGGAGCTTTTCTATACAGAGGAATTGAGATAGATTAAGTATTTGGAAGCACATCAATACCAAACACTATTTCCTGTTCTGGAGGAAAACCTTGAAGATCTTTAGGAAACACATCGGAAAATTCATTTACAACCAAAATGGATTGAAGGGTTAGTTGTTCCGCATCTACGTTTTTACTATAACCAAATGGCATATGTATCCTTTGGAAATCATCTTCTTATCCTTAAGATAAGAAATAAATTTATCTCTTGGAGCCCCAATATTACCTTTCCATTCGAGGACTACCTCTTTTGGAAATCAGAAATGCACTATCTTAGTTCAGCAATCTACCGTGGCATAACAAGAAGATAACCAATCCATACTCATTATAACATCAAAGCCTACCATTTCTAGATCAACAAGGTCAGTCAATGTATCGCGAATAATAAAGAAGCTACAATGCAATTACGATAAACCCTTCTAGCTATAATAGACTCACCAATCGGTGCAGACACGTCGAATGACTTCACTAATAATTCTGGTGTTCTTTTGAACTTTCCAGCAATCAATTGTGTAACATATGATAGTGTAGACCCCGGATAATTAATGCATATACAGTATGTGAAAAGATGGACAATGTACCTGTAACCACATCCAGAGAGGCTTTTGAATTCTTTCCATTCCCTAGTGCATATGTGTGATTCAGGCCTCCACTAGAACTAGCTTCTCCCCTAGATCCTCTACCACAACCTGTAGCCATCTTTTGTCCCCTACCTAAAGAAGGTGTGGATGAGGTCGGTGCAACCACTGATCTAGTCGGTTGTGCAACACCACCCACACCCCTATAAGGGCAATTTTTCATCATATGCCCTAGTGTGCCACACCAAAAACAAACATCCGTCACAAGCCTGCATGCACCTAGATGATTCCTATGACACTGCTTACAAGGCTGTCGAAGAGGCGTTGATTAGCCCGTATTTCCATGCTCTTTGTGACTCATTATTTCTAGGACTTGGCTTTCACTTTTTATCCTAAACTAATTGCGCCTAAACCCTTGGAACCATGGTGGATCACTAGTTGTAGAGTAGAAAGATGATGTCCTAGGTGGTATGTTAGAGAGTCGAGGCTTAAACTCACCTTGGGATGGTGTAAACTTCCCAGAGGATCTGGCACTCTAAGAATTCCCTATTTCCGACTCTTGTGTCCTTCTTCTTTGCCTTTGATCCTCCAACTTTTGCGCAAAAGCACGCATCCTTTCTATATCCATATCTTTATTCAATGAAGCAATTGTACAGTCTCTAACCAGATATGAATCTAATCTATCCACAAATCGATGAACTCTATCCTCCATAATAGCTAGTACATTATGAGCATATGTAGCCAAGGACTTGCATTTGAGACTATACTCTGTCATGCTCATAGAATCTTTGTAGATATTTACGAACTGATACGTACGGGTCTCACAGATCTCCAATAAAAGATAATGATCAAGGAATGCCTTTTTGAACTCTTTCCACGTAGCTGAAGTTGCATTTGTTTCCCTAGATTTCTTACAAGCTTCATACCACAATATAGCCCGACCCTGTAATCTATATGCAGCTAGCTCAAGTGCTTCTTTACAACTTATATGCGTAATATCCAAAGTGTGTTTGAACTGATCTATAAAGTCTTGTGGATCTTCATTAGAATCTGACCCAGTGAATGATGAAGGGTCCAAGTTAAGAAAATCACGTATCCGCATTCCAGCTTCTTTATCTACACAACTAGTACCTGCAACTGGACCTTCTTTCCTTTGGACATGACCAGTGTCATGACCGGGTTCTAGACCCTTGACAAAACCGGCATCGTTAACTTCTCAGAGGTTGCAGACAAGCCTACTTACATCGTCATTACATTCGTTCGGTTAATTTTAGCAGAAAATTTGAAACTTTTTGATTTGTTTGAAGTGTACATAGACTTCATATTTATAGAATGCATACACGTATAAATAAGTGGATTAATCATGTGTATCAACCATCTAATAAAGGATTATTCAATCTTGAAATAAATAGTCTTATAGTATAAGTAACAATTGCAAAAATGGAACCATTACATAAGTCGGAGAAAAATAGGAAAGAAATACTAGTGGAACATACTATATTAGTTAAAACCTATTACTAATCTCAAAAACATAATGGCAGGCATCTTCGAATGCATGAGGACCTACCAAGTCCGGATGAAATGCGCTGATGTCCGAAAAGTTTCAATGAATGTCTTCAACACCCTCATGAACATGTACCTAAAATAATATAATGTATAGGATTAGTGCACAGTTATAATAGGTAAGGGTGTATGCAAGTACACACCAAGGACATGCATGAATAAGAAGATCTCTCTCCTAACAATATGAATGATGGAAAGCCAAGTCAGTTGGACTAGCCAAATCAGATTAGGAAAGTAATGCTATAAGAGTAACATGAATCATAATTCTTTTCATATTGCACTCAACACATAACACATTTCATATGGCACATACATATATAACATATCATTCGTTTATATACCATGAGACCTTGGAATCACGGATTTCACATTAGGAATTCCCAAATGAGGGCTCACCATATGGAACCTCAACTTGGGAGTCTTCTTTAGCAAACATAGAGTCTACTTATTTCATTTATACGTACGTCACATTATTGATTTCATTCATTCGTAGGTTAAAATAAACACCATATTTACCTAGGATGAAGTTTAAGACTCTCATCGGGATCATGAAGTGCAATGACAAAGAATAACCTAATGTCATTACCTGAATCTGATTTCACCTTTGGATTGTCTTGCACATACATCTTCAGTATCATTCATTTCATTATCTTTCATACTTTAAGAAAAATCAACTTTAACCGATATATATCATGTGAGATTCATGAAATATGGTGTCTTACCCACACCAAAAAAAGGTGGAGTCACTGGCCAAGGTGAAACCAAAACATCCCTAGCTCGCTTAGGTTGAAAACCACTGGCTAGTTCCCTATGTTGGCAGCATAGTTCAAAGACTAGCAGATTTAGGGAGACCCATACCCACGTTGGTGGACAGTCTAATATCATGAAAATTACCTAAACCTCCGCCCTTCCGTAAAGAAGGCATCATTACTCATTGCTAACCTATCAGTGCTCCGTTTGAATTTCCTATTCACATTCAACTCATTCATCATCGAAGGTTGCTTCTAGCATGAGGTAGCCATATCTCATTAGATGATTTATCATCTCTTCTTTACGTATTAAATGTGAATTGTCCTTACACTTCCATATAGAGTGTGATTGAGACTTGTTTCTTAATATTTAACACTCTCTTAGTTGAGTACTATTGGTGATATTATATTGGCGTAGCTACAACTTGTCTCACTTGCACTAGCCTCATATTGTGGTGCCACCCTTTTATTTTTTAAAATCTTTTTATTTCATCTTTACTCACCTTTCATTATTTGTTCATCGGATAACATATACATGCTCTTTTGGAATTTACATGGAGGGACATTGATTTTAGGCGTAGATATAGCCTATACTCATGTAGCCACTCTTTCTTTGCTTATTCATCATTTAGCATGAATATACTCTTTTGGAAATTTCATTTATTGACATTGATTTTTAGGCGTAGATGCAGCTTGTCTCACTATTCATCTTAGACTCTTATCATGTTGTCACTATTCACATTAGCTTTAGCATATTAGCTCTTCATAATTACTCAGCCCATTAGGTGAATGTTCATATCGTCATATGTCTATGCACTTGGCCTTTTAGGGTGTTTCACACTCTTACATAACCCCCCTGGGGTCACATCAATTCATCACATACATCTTAGGTTCAATAATTTGTAAATGTACGAATCCATACGCACAAGCCATGAGGCTTCATTCATACTTTGTCTAAGTGACTCATACTTACCCAAGAATATTTGGTACAAGACTTAGGTATCTTGTAAGTATGTCAAGGTCTTGAGTTCAATTCATGTGGGCAACATTCATTAAATATTTATTCACCTAAGACTTATGTATCAATACGGAATTAGGTAAAGGAACCGAGTTTCGAATCCCTTGAGCAACACATAGTATCATATTATATTTTTTATTTATATTTTTAAGCTTGGAGACGAGGTCAAATATAGAAACCAACACTTCTTTATCCTTTCTTTTTCTTTCCTCTCTTTTTCGATGGAGACCAAGAGGATGCGGAAACGATCCTCCATATCCTCATTTTATTTTTCATTAATTTTTCTCCTAACTTCCTCACTTATCCGAGAGGTTGTGGGTTCGATTCCCACACCCCTCATTTTATTTTTCTTTCATTTTTTTCCTATCTCCCTCACCTATCCAAGAGGTTGTGGGTTCGATCCCCACACACCTTATTTTTTTGAATCCTTTTCCTTTTTCATTCCTTCACTTGAGCCTTAGCCCATTTCGAATCCCCCTTAGCTCATTTTTATTATTGAATATTTAATAGCTTGAATATGGTGAGGTCTTAGATTCAATCCCCAATGACCTCATACTTTTTTAAAAAATTTAAAAAAAATCAAAAATTTTCCATTAACTTGGACGAACCAAATTTCCAGCCAATCTGTAAATTTGATCACACTTTCCAGTCCCTTTCCTCAACATTTTATACGTTAGATTTTTGGACAATTCATTCGACATTTCGTACGTTTATTTTGTGCATTTTCATGGTTACATTTGATCAAGAATTTCCATTAATTCAGCAACATTACACCACTTATAAAAATCATGATTTACTTCCAGTAATTGCATACAAAACGCAGGAATTTAACATGCATATTATACACTTCAACCCATGACCAAAGCCATGCCATACACAATGCACACACACATGTTTAACATAGTTTCAGAAAGTATGCTTATTACTCACATAAATCTGAACTTACATAATTGAACATAATCATCACGAAAGCACATCACATCCCTAAATTCTACCAGCAAAACATACCCAACCTACAAATTTGATGGGAGCTAGTAACACGGACTTGCAAAGGGAAACATTCCTAGTTTTCGGATTAGATTTTTGACTGAGACTTAGGGGTCTCTTTAGAAAGGGATCAAGAGGAAGAAAACCCATACCTTTTGTCGAAAAACACCTTACAAATCTTCTCCAATGGCAGCAAACTCCATGACACCAAAGCCTCACCTCCAAACTTCAAGCACAACCTGTCAAGAACAATGTTTTTGCTTTTTGTTTTTAGTTTAGTTTTTCTTTTGAATTTTTGTGTGCAAGTTCATCAAGTGATGATGTTATATATTTTTTTGTTCTTTTTACTGATAAATAATGTCATAATAGAGTTAAGAAAGTCGTGAGAATGAGAGTGGAGAGAAATCAGAGTAAGTGTAGGAGTTTTAGTTAAAGACTTAGTAAAACTAGGACTCCTTTTTATTTATTTATTAAAAATCTGATTATCTAAGGTTTAGGTGATATGACTCATCATGCCCTTACTTAATTCAGATAACTAATATTAATTAATTCAATTTAACATTGCTTTCACAAAGGATCGAACCTGGGTGAAGCTTAACTTGCGAAAAGGATAAAATTTGGCCAACCCTACCTGAATTGCCCACCTTTTCATATTAAATAATTAATTAATTAAATACTTAGGGTAATTACAATACTAACCCTAGCCTGGAAAAGACCATTTTACCCCTAGACCCTCCAAACATAAGATTACCCTTTTTAAGTCCGGTAAATACTCTTCCGAGTGAATCTCTTCGATTCTGGTGCCATACATGGTTGGTTCCAACCTTGCCTAGCTCAACTATCTCACCAAGTTGGTTGGCTTGCCTAGTGCATAGGTTCTGAGGTCTGGTTCCACGCGACAATTTGAGTGAACCTAGTCTAATCTAGGCATTCTAGGTATGTTTAGGCCTTACTTCACAGAGTTATTTTTGGGTTGTTACATTATTCCCCCCTTAGGAACATTCATCCTCGAATAACACTACTCTTTTTTACGAACAACAAGTAAGTCATCTATAGAACATATGCATACGTTGGCAATTCAATACTCTTCATTGGTGAATATTTGATTCACATATTAACATGATGGTGCACATCCTTGAAACCTACTAGCAGCTTCATATTAATAGACTAAGGAACTCTTTCCTAAATAATCTCATCAAAGCATACAACATAAGTAAACATATAATTCAAACAAATCAGCAACAAACATGATGACCTAAAACGTATTAACTTCATACAAGTGCATAAAACCATACACAGTCAAACACATGAAAGACTAATTAAGGCTATGCACCTGAGACGTCAACATGAATGTCTTCCCCTGCTCCCCTAGACTTGAGTGAGAAGAATCATTGTCTCCTTGGGATTATTCACTTGGACCATTCGGCTGAACTCTCTCCATCCCTTTGTCTTGACTTCTCCTATTCGGACAATCCTTCATCATGTGACACAGTTTTCCACAACTGTAACAAGCGTTAAAGCTCATCATACACTCTCCTCCATGCAGTTTGCCACACTTTCCCCAAGGTGGCCTCTCTTGAGATGTATCCACTTAGTTGTTTCTCTCATATCTGGGCTCAGAATCCCTATCATAGCGACCCTTGGATGAAGTTGACTCCCCTTGGTGGGAGAGTCCTTTCTTAAACCTGGCTTATCCTTGATTTCATGTCTACTCTTCCTTGAATAATTCTCCTTAGCTTGCCTTGACATGTTCCCTGCCCTAGTGTGCCTTTTCTTCCTTCTTTCTTCCACTTGCTGGGTATGCACCATCAACCTGCCCAGATCCATGTTATCGTGCACCATATTTGCCGGACAATCTTCCACTGGATCGTCCAACACGCATGTCACAAACCTATTCATTTCATCCCTGCTATTTTCCACCAGAGAAGAAGCATACTTTGAGAGTGTAACGAATTTCAAGGAATACTCCTTGATTGACATACCTCCCAGTCTCAAGTTGATAAACTCTTCAACCTTGGCTTCTCGTTGCTCTCTGGGAAAGAATTACTCTAGAAAGGCAGTCTTGAGAACAACCAAAGTGATGGGAACATCACCACGTGCTCGGCTATCAGCCCACCTCTAGTACCAACTCTGTTCCACATCTTTGAGGTTATATGCAGTCAACTGAGCCTTCGCCTCCTCATCTACTCCTATGACACAAAGGATCTTGTGGACCTCATCCATGAACTCCAAGGGATTCTCATGGGTCTTGGATCCGTATTATACTGGGGGTTTCACTCTGGTGATGTCCCTTAACCTGATAACCATGGTGCTAGCATGAGGATTCTCTCTAGGAACACCCTCACTAGTGTCTTGAGATGTTATGGCTTGAACCTGAGTTGCAAGTGCCATCTGTATCAAGGCATTCCTTACTTCTTCATCTACCAAACCAGCTCAATTGACAGGCATCTCCATTCCATCAGCTGGAATCTGGAGGAACTTCATTTCCACCAGCAGCTGCTCCTCTAATCAGTCTACCTGCGTTTCTCCTCGTATTCATCTCTCTAAAACACCAAAGTTGATATCAGATACGCTCTTAGCACCAAGTAACAAAAATTAAACAAAGCATGATAAGATTAGAACAAAGGAAAATTTCCTAAGCGTTATGCAGTCTTTAATTCATGATAGTGGTGCTATTCACTACCATAACTTAGAAACTACTTAATATAGTTGACATTAGCTTGATGTCTTTGATATTTAACGTAATGCTCTGATACAATGTTTGTCACGATTGGGGTCTAGACCCAAGACGAAACTTGCATCTTTGACCTTTCAGAGGTCGTACAGAAGCCTACTTACATCGGCATTAAAATAGTTTGGTTAATTTTAGCAAAAAAATTGAAACTTTTTGTTTTGTTTGAAGTGTACATTAACTTCATAGTTATAGAATGCATGCGTGTATAAAGAAGTTCATTATTCATGTGTATCAACCATCTTAATAAAGGATTATTCAATCTTGAAATCAATAGTCTTATAGCATAAGTAACAATTGCCAAAATGGCACCATTACATAAGTTTGAACAAAGTAGGAAAGAAATACAATTAGAATATACTCCATTAGCATAACCCTATTACTAAGATCGAAACATAACGGCAGGCATCGTTGAATTCATAAGGACCTACCAAGTCCAGATTAAAAGCACTAATGGCCGAACAGCTGCAATAGATGTCTTCAAAACTCTCCTGAACCTGTACCTAAAGTAGTATAATGTGTGGAATTATTACACACTTTTACTAAGTATGGGTGTATGGAAGTACACACCAAGGACATACATGATTAATAAGAGCTCTCTTCTAACGATATGAATTATGGAAAGCCAATTCAATTGGACTTGCCAAATCAAATTAGTAAAGTCATGCCATTAGAGTAACTTGCATCATCATTCTTTTCATATTGAACTCAACACATAACACATTTCATATAGCACATACATATATCACATATCATTCGCTTATACACCATGACACCTTCGAATCACGGATTTAACATTAGGACTTTCCAAATGAGGGCTCATAATATGAGACCTCAAATTGAGAGGCTTCTTTAGCCAACACAGAGTATGCTTCTTTCATTCATACGTATGTCACATCATTCATTTCATTCATTCGTAGGCTGATATAAAAATCACCTATACCTAGGATGAACTTTAAGACTCTCATCGGGATCATGAAGTAAAATGACCAAGAATTACTGATGTTATTACCTGAATCTGTTTTAACCTTTGGATTGTCTTGCACATACATCTTCAGTATCATTAATTTCATTATCTTTCATACTTTGAGGAATTTCAACTTTAACCAATATAGATCATGTGAGCATCATGAAATATGGTGTCTTCCCCATACCGAAAAGTGGAAGAGTCACTGGCCAAGGTGAAAACAAAACATCCCTAGCTCGCTTAGGTGGAAAACCACTGGCTAGTTCCCAATGTTGGCAGCATAGATCAAAGACTAGGAGATTTAGGGAGACCCATACCCACATTGGTGGAGAGTATCATCTCATGAAAATTACGTGGACCTCTGCCCTTCCTGAAAGAAGGCATCACCACTCATACCTAGCCTATCGGTGCTCCGTTTAAAGTTTCTATTTACATTCAACTCATACATTATCAAAGCTTGCTTCTAGCATGAGGTAGTCATATCTCATTAGAAGATTTATCATCTCTTATATACGTATTAAGTGTGAATTGTCCTTACAATTACATATAGAGTGTGATTGAGACTTTTCTCTTAATATTAACTCCCTCTTAGGTTAGTACTTTTGGTGACATTATATTGGCGTAGGTACAACTTGTCTCACTGGCACTAGCCTCATATTGTGGTGTCACCCTCTTATTTATCAACATCTTTTTATTTTGATCTTTACTCACCTTTCATTATTTGTTCATCAGATAACATATACATGCTCTTTTGGAATTTACATGGAGGGACATTGATTTTAGGCGTAGATACATCTTGTCTTACTTGTACTAGCCTATCCTCATGTAGCCACTCTTTCTTTACTTATTCATAGTTTAGCATAAATATACTCTCTTAGAAATTTCATTTAGTGACATCTATTTTTAGGCGTAGATACAGCTTGTCAGACTATTCATTTTAGCCTCTTATCATGTTGTCACAATTTTCATTAGCTTTAGAATATTAGCTCTTCATAATTACTCAGCCCATTACGTGAATGATCATTTCGTCATATGTCAATGCACATGCCTTTTTAGGGTGTTTCACACTCTTACTTTACCCCCCTGGAGTTACATCAATTCATCACATACATCTTAGGTTCACTTACTTTAAAACGTACGTTGAACTTATGAATCCATACGTACAAGACTTGAGGCTACATTCAAAATAAGTCTAAGTGACTCATACTTACCCAAGATTATGTGGTACAAGACTTATGTATCTTTTAAGTATGTCAAGGTTTTGAGTTTGATCCCTATGGGCAGCATTCATTAAATATTTTTTCATGTAATACTTGTGCATCAATACGGAATTGGGCAAGGCAACCCGGTTTAAAATCCATTTATTTTTTTCAGCTTAGAGAGTTAAGGTTGAATCCCAACACCTACAATACTTTTTCCTTTCTTTTTATTTCCTCTCTTTTTCTATGCTGACAAAGAGGATGTGGTATCAATCCCCCACAACCTCATTTTATTTTTCTTTAATTTTTCTACTAACTTCATCACCTATCTATGAGGTTGTGGGTTAGATTCCCACACCCCTCACTTTATTCTTCTTTCATTTTTATCCTATATCCCTTACCTATCTAAGAGGTTGTGGGTTCGATCCCCACACACCTAATTTTTTTTAATTCTTTTCCTCTTTCATTTCTTCACTTTAACCTGACCCCATTTCGAATCCCCCTAACCTCATATTTAGTATTAAATTTTTAATAGCTTTTGTATGGTGTGGTCTTGGGTTCAAACCCCAATGACCTCATATATTAAAATTTTAAAAAAAAAACTCAAAGTTTTTCCAAAAACTTGGACGAACAAAATTTCCAGTCAATCTGGAAATTTGATCACACTTTCTAGTCCATTTCCTCAACATTTTATAAGTTAGATTTTTGGACACTTCGTATGTTTATTTTGTGCATTTTCGTGGTTACGTTTGATCAAGATTTTCACTCAATTCGAAAACATTACACCACTTATGAACATCACGATTTTCTTCCATAAATTGCATAAAAAACACAGGAATTTAACACGCATATTACACACTTCAACCCATGACAAAATCCATGGAATACACAATGCACACACACACGTTTTACACAGTTTTGGGAAACATGCTTATTACTTACATAAATCCGAACTTACATAACTAAACATAATAATCACGAAAACACATCACATCTCTAAATTATACCACCAAAACATACCCAACCCACAAATTTGATGGGAGCTAGTTAAAGGGACATGCAAAGGGGAACATTCCTTGTTTTCGAATTAGAATTTGACTGAAACTTAGGGGTCTCTTGGTAAAGCGACCAAGAGGAATAAAACACATTTAACATTTTTCGAACAAAACCCTCCAAATCTTCTCCAATGGAAGCAAAATAAACGACACCAAAGCTTCACCACCAAACTTCAAGCACAACCCTTCAAGAACAATGTTTTTGCTTTTCGTTTTTTGTTTCGTTTTTCTTTTGATTTTTTGTGTTGAAAGTTGTCAATTGATGAAAATTGATTTCTGTTCTTCTTTTTTCTCATAAATATTGTGAGAAGAGAGTGGAGAAAGTAGTGATAATGAGAGTGAACAGAGATAAGAGTAAGTGTAGGAGTTTTAATTGAAGACTTAGTCAAACAAGGACTCCATTTTAATTATTAATTAAACTCTGATTTTTTTAAGGTTTAGGTGAAATGAATCATCATGCCCTTACTCAAATCAGATAATTAAAATTAATTAATTCAATTTAACATTGCTTCCACCAAGGATCGAACCCGGGTAAAGCTTAACTTGCGAAAAGGGTCAAATTCGGCCAACACTACCCGAATTGCCAACCATTTTATATTAATTCATTAATTAATTTAATAATTAGGGTAATTACAATACTACCCCTAACCTTGAAAAGACTATTTTACCCCTAGACCCTCCAAACCTATGATTACCCCTTTCAAGTCCAGTAAAAACTCATCCGGGTGAATGTCTTCATCGGGTGCCATATATGGTTGGTTCCAACCTTGCCTAGCTCAACTAACTCACCAAGTTAGTTATATTGTCTAGTGAATAGGTTCTGAGGTCTGGTTCCACGCGCAACAAGCCGTGTGAACCCAGTCTAATCTAGGCATTCTAGGTACGTGTAGGCCTTACTTCGCATAGTTTTTTTCTTGTTGTTACAACCAGCAACTATATGAGTTAATAGTTGGACTGTATTCTTCAAATATTGCTCGGTAGCATTAATAGGGGTTTCCTGAGTTTCAGGTTCCCTCCTTAGTTCTTCAGGAGATGAAGTCATCGGGGATGTCTGTGATAGACTCATCTTGATCCCCTCTTTGAACATCTTTACTAGGTGGTGGTTGGATGGTCCCTTTTTAGGAAGCCACATCTACTTGCTTACGAGTACTTTTACTTTTACTCGTAACTGACATCTTTGCTGTAATAAAATGATTTAGAAATTATATATGATTCACCTGCAACATTGGTTGTATCGCACGATCTAAGAAATGAAAGAAATGAGACAACTCCTACATGTCTCGTAGCCTCCTGTTTATAGATGTGGTGCATGACACATCCATAAGCAAGACTCTACATAGACACGGCTTTGTATACTTCCTAGGATAACCTACTATTATACCACTTTTGTCACGCCTCAAATCCCATTAAGATTGCTAGGCACCTGATGCCTTAAAAGTCCCGGGAGAACCAACTTTTCACCTATTCTTACAATGCATATAACTATAACAATCGTGACGAGTTCACATAGGAAGCAACGATACCAATCAACATAAGTAAACTCAAAATTTATATGCAAGACTTTGCCGTTGAGGAAACAACTCCTTAAGGCACAACAAAACAATGTACATACGTCTTCAAAGCCTCTAAGAATATATAAGACCTAGACTAGGTTTGGGCAGACCCCGCCTTAATTTTAACTAAGATACAATAACAAAAGTGAATTTATTAAGGACTCAGTAAAGCTCCGATTCAACCTGGAGCTCACCAAAACTTGCTGAGTGTCCTATGCTCCTACAAAAGGAGGTCTACTAGCTGGAGTACATGTGCCTGCAACATAAAAATTCTCCGTCCCTCGATAGGGGCGTCAGTACAAAAAAATGTATTGAATATGTAAGGCAATAGAATATGTAATACGAGGGCTAACATGAAATCAAGTACCATCATATGAGTGCATAGATCAGGAGAGAAGACCACATTTACTTACTCTTGTGAGAGTAAGTTACGTTCTTTTCTTTACTTTTCTGTATGTTATAATCTTTGTAGGACATGTGATACAAGTGATGAGCTGATCATTGGTAGAAGAGGATGACCAATGCTAGGCATATAAATACCTAGGATACGTCCCCCATAATTACATGATTTGGGATCGGCCCATTCTAGGCTTTCACCCATGAGTTGCGACCCTTCTATACCAATAGGGATCGACCCATGCTAGGCTTTCGCCCCTAGGCTTCCACCCGTAATTATACAATTTTCTTCACTTAGATTCTTTAATATTTGAGATTGTTGTTTATTAGTTCAGAACTCTTTTGGAATTGTTCTTTGGATAATCATAGCACTTTTGAGATGTTTTTGTGTCCATATTCATCTTGGAAATATGGAAATACCCACCAGTAATAGAAGACATGAAAATAATACTTTGAAGTAGTAATAATGACATAAGGAGCTATGTAACATCAACACATTACTTTAAGATCTTAATGACACAACTGACTTCAATTGACTAGGAGAAGGATTCACCAAACTTTCTTTTGCAAATACCATTTCTATAACAACACAAGGGGGTAATTACACAAGTATAGAGTAGTGAACATATAATAAAGTAGTTCTATGTACTTAGGATGGGGGAGGGATATAATTACCTATTTTCAGTAAATACACTGCTATTGTTTCTTTTACTAGGAATAGAACTTAACATATTCACTGCATTGATAATAATTAGAGGTTTTCAGATTTCATGCCAAGGAATATGGAATCGAATAGCCTTACATACCTTTTTTTCTGACCAATACCAGAATCACAATTCAGTTTTTTTTTTTGGGATCTAATCTACAACATGTCTTAATTAACCTAACGTCAAAACATAATAACATTAAGGCCCTCAAAAATAGTAGCTAAAATATTTGACGGAAAGCAGGCCCATACAACCCTTACACAAATGGTAAACCACCACACCCTTCCTGTACACATTAATATAACCTCATACATCTTCTCCCAAGATACCCAAGATGCCCTCAACAACAATATTCATAAGGCAACCCCTACCAATCCCAAATCTTTCAGCATAATAGGAGAACATTGACTAAAGGATTTATAAGGAACTCATACAACAAATGAGAGAAAACTATAAGTTGCCGGCATCATCATCTGATTTTGTTTCTTTGGCTTGGAGAGAACAGAAGTGATTTCTCTTTGAAGCATCACCATTTGGAATGTTAGGATGAAATTTCTTGGCATCTCTTTCTCTAGCCTCAATAGTAGGACAATCTCTCACCTTGTGCTCATCCTTCCCACAACCAAAGCACCCACTAGTTCAGGCTAGAAACTTCCCAAAGTGCTTTTTCCTACAAGTAGAACAAGTAGACTTAACCACTTGTGAACCACCACCTCTCTCATAGTTAGACTTTGGAGCACGAGGACCATCTTTATTTGGACCCCTCTTCTTAAACTAATGTTGAACTTTATCCTCGATTCTTCCCTTATTAGCATCTCTACTTCTCCTCCAAATTTTAGACTATTCAATGGATTGAGTATACACCATATGCCTATATAGAGTCATGTCACCATGGAGCATGGTTGTACCACACTTTTCCTTCACAATATCTAAAAACATCGGTCAAGAACCTACTTATCTCATCCCTAGGGTTAGACACCAAGGACGGAGCATACTTATACAATCGCATAAGCTTTAAGGAATAATCCTCCGCACTCATGCTACCTTACCTAAAGCTTATAGATTCGTCAGTCTTAACTTCCCTCTTCTCACTGGGAAAGCACCTTTCTACGAATGCTTCCTTAAATTCTTCCTACTCTAAGGGATCCGATTCAACTAGCCTATTATCCTTCCGTTTAGTAAACAATACTTGAGCGACATCTTTCCATTGATATGAAGCTAACTCCACTTTCTCCCTAGAATTCACTCCCATAGCATGCAGTATCTTATACACCTCATTTAAGAAATCTTAAGGATCTTCCAGGATCTTATACCAAGTTTGTTATGACCCGAATGTACCCCCTAGAAGTAAGGTCATTGTCGAATCGCGACACAATGTACTTGACCTTTGGAGGTCTTATACAAGCCTTTTGACATTTTTTACATGTATGAAAAGTGTTGCGGAATTAAAAAATTTCACAAGAAATAATAATACTTCAAAATATCTCTTTTATAAAAAACATAATGAAAGGCTAAGTCTCAAAGTCGCCATCTTATACATACAAATATATTGGTACACGGACCATACTTCATCATCTAGGAAAATAGACACGTCTATACGATACTTTGAATAAGGAAAACTAAACATCATGATGTTCTCGAAACTAGTGAGAACATACCAACTCTTTCTTGAATGAGTACTAATCCATTCTTCCATTTAGTGACTCCTCTCAAATGCAACATACACATTTAGAAATACACAAAAAGTATGGAATTAGTACAAACACTTGTACTAAGTAAGACATAATGCATAAAATCATGATAACTGGACTTTTGTATGAAACATGCTCTTTTTGACAAAACCCTTTAAGACAAGTATAATAGTTACTTACAAGTTAACATATATGCATATAAGTCGCATTCCAAAATAAAGAATCAACATCACTTCAACCGATATAAACATATACACCTCCCACCAAAGGTTATCCTAAGACTTACTTAAGTAAGACAAGAAGAGACCGCTCGTACACCCTCTTGAAGTATACCTAAACAATCCTTAAGACTTACTAAGATAAGATTGTTCCCTTTTCCTTTCATTTACTCCACACCTAATGATACTCCAAGATTCACCTATGTTGGACAAGAACCGCCCATACACCCTTTTCAAGCTTACCTAAGCAACCCCCACAGCTACCCTATATAGAGGACATTTTGAGTCAACATACATTAGCTAAAGTCATAATCATACACAAAGTCAGTTAGAAGACATTTCATTCATTAAGGACTTCACATAATGGTCTTAGGAAGACTTAGGGAACCTACACTCTAGCACCATCAGAGACTACTTGTGCCATGTAAAGATATCACCCTATTCCACTACCTAAATGTTGTAGAACTTATCAAATACTAGAATGTACTCGCACATGATGAGAATAGGCAATAACAGACATAGACTATATTATCTAGGCATGGAATCAAGAGTCTACCCTACTCCGATTGAGGGTGTTCTAATTGCCAAGGATAGAACTAGGACACATCCCATGTAGGCACATGGTTAAGGAATATCACGATCTTTTATGCACTCTAGTCTCCTTCTCAAGTAGAGCTACATCCCATAACATATTCACTTGGTGATAGATTTTGTTCTCATAGAGTAAGTTTCATAAACAGTGGCATATGAAAAGGTACCATATGTTTGTCATTACCTAGTCATAATGCACCTACAAAAGATTGGTCCACTAGGTCTGCCACTTAATGGTCTATAAGGATAGCTCATTCTTAACCTTCTTTCTATATAGAAGCTTCCACATGTTAGTCATGATTAGAAGGGCACCATCTTAGATCTACCAATTCTAGACTTTCATTAAATATTCATCTTCATATCACATATCAATTATGTTCAAGTGTCATTTAGGCGTAACCAAGTCAACCTATCAAAATACACTAGTAACACAACTAGAGACGTCACCCTAGTCTATCCTGATCACACATAGTCAATTAAGAGAGTTCAATCTCACACATACATGTATATCATATAGTCCTTCACATTTATCATAATCAAGTCTTAACATGATAATATCACTATTCATAAAGTAATGTCGAAAAGTTCATGTTCAATACAAGTCATAAAGTAATGCCGACGAGGTCACATCATCTAAAGTATAACACATAAGCACCGCCACCATAAGTGGACCATATCAATAATTAAAAAATTCAAGACCTATACTACATAATATAAAGAGAATTAGCGAAGCATACCACCAATCCATTCTCACCATTTAATTCATAGCTAAATCATCCAAAACAATACTCAAAGGTCCTTACCCATGGCTATGATCACCAACTCAATCCAATATTTACAATAGACAATGAATCAAATTAATTCAATACAGATTTATGAATTGAGGGAAGCATAATAACAATTCTAAAAAGATTCTATCATAATTCAATAGTCCTAATCGAACTAGATAAGAATTCAATAGTATTAAGACATGATGAAGTCACCCACAAAGTAGTCAAAAAATAGGTCTCTTGAATTGCATGGGTACATAGAAATTTTTATGTAAAATAATTGAATTAACACCAATTCAATCAGAAATCATTCCTATAAAATGTTTTGTGCAAGGACCCATGGCTAGATTACAATTTAGAAGATTTCATGGTTTGGATCATATTTGAAATTCATTGGAACTGACTCCTTGAAGAAATACATTTCAAGGATGACGAACCATACCTTAATTATGATGAAAAGCCCACAAGATTTATGGACAAAAACTTGAAAAATCTATCTTCTACCTTGAAGCTTCAAAAATTCATCAATGGAGGTTTTTGGCGAGAAGAAATGGACATATTTTGTTTTGTACTTGAGGGTTATGATTTGAAGGGTTAATTGGGGCTTAAATCGGTCTAATAAACACCAATATTTACCCCCTAAAATACACAAAATATCCATGAATTTATAGGACCTTTTAACCAACTCAAACTCAACTAAAATTTCCAGAATCATCGTCGGGAAACAAGTCTTCGATGCTGAGCTATTCCTGCATCATTTTTGGAAATAATTCTTGACCCGCTAGAGGCTCCATGTGTCCCCGATGTGGAGGAACATTTAGGCTCTTGGTGGACCAAATCTTGGGTCCTTCTCCTGGACCCTTTTATTGGTCATAGTGGAGTTTTGCAAGTATGTTTCCACCTCAATTACACTCATATACCTGTTAGGAACCTGTCACATCAATTTGAATTCAAAATAACACATTAAACTTAATAAACACACTAAGACACACAACGTCGTTTTAAGACAAACCTTATGAATGTCATGGACGTTCTTTGACATTTGACCTCCAAACTTCATGACACTTTAGATAATGCCTCAAACCACTATTATTAACCATTTTATTACGTTAAAACATCATGAAACAGGGCTTAGGTTCTAGTTAAACCTATCTCATTTTCGAGGGTGTAACATTCCAGTTGGAAATATCCGGGCAAAACTTCCCAAAGATCGACGAAAGGATCCTAGAGGAGGATCAAAGACTTGGACTAGCAAGCTGTCCAAGGAAGCATCATTTTGCACTTCGTGGGAGAGAGTTTGCATCGCAGAGTTGGTCCACCAAGAGAAAAAATTGTGCTCTGTGTCGCGGACACATGGCAGATTCCACTGCTTCGGTATTTAATATAAGAAAATCATATGGGAATAGCTCCTAGTCGCGGAACTTGTTTCCCAAAGATAATTCCAGAAATTTAAGATGAGTTTTACTTGGTTATAGGTTCCTATAAGTTCAGGGGTCTTTTGGGTATTTTGGGGACTAATTAGAGGTTGTTATTAGACAATTTTAAACCCAAATTAAACATTCAAATCATAACCCTCAAATCCATCACTTCTCTCCAAAACCTCCATTGATGAAGTTTTGAATCCCCAAGTAAGAAGATTGAATTTCCAAGATTTTCTCCATCAATTTAATGGGATTTTTATTACACTTAAGGTATGGTTCTTCATCTTTGAATTCCCTTCCATTCAAGGAGTCAATTTCAATTATTTCAAAAATGATCAAAAAGATTCATTCTCCAATCTTGTAATCTAGCCATGGGTTCTTTCATTAAATGTTTTGAATCATTGAATATTGATCAAATTGTTGTTAATTAGATGAGTTTAACATAAAAACTCTACGAACCCATGTAATTCATGTAACTCTAGATTTGACTACTTTATGGGTGATATGATTATGTCTTAATGCTATTGAATTCTTATGTAGTTTAACTAGGGCTATTTATTTATGTTAGAATCATGATAGAATTATTAGTTGGCTGCCCTAAATTCATAAATCTATGTTGAATTATCCTTGTTTCATTATATATTGTGATTATTGGATTGAACTGATGATTATAGACATTGCTAAGTGCCTTTGTAAATTATGTAGGATCAATTGGCTATGGATTGAATTTGTGAGGTTGGATCTATGGTATGTTGACCTAACTTCCTCTATAAATTGTAATGTCTTCTAATTGTGTTGTTTGGTGTTTAAATGTGATTCTTATGCTTATACTATGAAAGTTTAATCAAAATGAGCATGTTTCTCATAAATGTATGTTCTCATGATTTTATGCATTAAGTCATACTTAGTACAAGTGTTTGTATTGATTCCATACTATTTGTCTATCTCTAAAGATGTCGGTTGAAGGTAATAAGCATCTTGAAGCAAAGTTTGGAATCTAAAGATAGAAAAGGTATCGAGAATAAAATATCTTATCACTTGTATATGTTGGAAGATTTTTCACATGTACATGAAGGAAAACAAATCTAGGAAGAATTTCTAGATGAACAGTTGATGCACTAGATATCTCTAATGTGACTTGGTATGCGGACATAATAAATCTAATACAAGCAAAGTGGAATTATGTCCTCACTTGACTCGACGACATAAATATCTGTAGAATTCTTTTAATTCAAAGTATTGTAATAGACTAACTATTACTATCTTTCGTATTGTATGGGCCGTGTCCCAAGTATTCTTGAGTTTAAGATTGGCATATGTTGAGTCTTAGTGCTTTGTATGATTATAATATGAAAGATGTTTTAAAACCGAGTGAAAGGTTTTAATTCCTCACTACTTTTCATACATGTATGTCATGAATGATGTCAAAGGGCTTGTACAAGACCTCCGGGACGTCAAGTATGCCGGTTGCACTCCGAAATGCAAGATCTTCTAGGGTGTGATCTCGCGGTGTGACATATTTAATCGAACAGAACTATGATTTGGAGATTTTTTTATTTTGTTAAACTACATCTTTGCTTCATCCAATTCTTTGTTAGTATGTCGACTTCAATCTTGCTTGCTTCAAGAAGAATCTTCCAATCTTTCTTTTCATGGGCAATCTTATTATATTCGTCAATAACTTTCTATAATTCATCAGTTAATATCCAAAGAGTTTTGTATGTAATTACAATTTGAACAATTAAAGAGTCTTACCTTACTTGTTTCACCTAGTGACATTTAACACAGGTTTTCCATTTCATCATAATCATCATCGGTTGTTTCTCCTTGTTCACATGCTCCGAGACTCTTTGAATCTTCATTTCTTTAACTTTTTCCTCTCCATTTTGGAAAATTTTGTTTGATGTGTCCTGGTTCTCCACATTGGTAACAATGATTATAATTTCCTTTGAAATCATTGTTTTTAAAATTCAGTTGAGGTCTTTGTCTTCTTTGTCTATGTATTTGTCTTAGTCCACAATTAAGGAGTGTCATGCTTTCGTATTGGTTTTCATCCGCTTGCTCTCCAATATCAATTGTCTCAATCGTAAATGCCATGGTCTTTTTCTTGTCATCCTTCTTATACCTGTCAATATGATTTCATTCATCGGCCATTAATTTACCTCAAAATTCATCGTATGTCATTTTCTGCATATCTCCATCTTGAAGAATGACAATCTTAGTTTCCCAAGATTTGGGGAGACTTCTAACAAGTGTTCATACTTGTAGTGCATTTGAATACACCATTCCAAGTGCTTTGAGTTTGCAAACAATTTTACTAAATCTCGAGAACACGGATTCAACATTTTCATCTTTGGCAATTTTGAACAAATCAAATTCATTTACAAGTGAACTGATTCGACCTTCCTTCACTATATTAGTTCTTTCATAAGTTACTTTTAGTTTTTCCAAAATTTATTTTGCAGTTTCACATCTTGATATCTTTGCATATTCTTCTCCACTCAGTACACGATACAACAAAATTATAGCTCTAGCATTAATTTTAATTACCGCTTGTTGTTCTTTAGTTGTGTCAAATGATTCAACGTCAAATGGTTTTTACTGCCATCTTTTTTAGTCAATTCTGGAATAGGCTTCGGAATCCTCTTGATTACTATCCATTCTTAATGATCATTTGACGAGACAAAGATTTTGGATATATCTTTCTAGTGAGAGTAGTGTTTTCCCTTAAAGTATGGTTGTCGGTGTGACGAATGTCTGTGCTGAAGTAATTTACCAGTAATTTGATAGTGTTTCATTGGATATTTGCTCACGTGTTGTTAAACACTTAAGTAGTGAGACCTACTCTAATACCAATTAAAATTCAAGAGGGGGTGAATTGAAATTCCTTCAGTCGACTTCCTGTAATATCCAGTCGACTCACCTAAAAGTTAGTACATACATAAATGGTAGACATAGTTTGCAGCAAGTAAATGACACAGAGTTTTATACTGGTTTGGATCACCAATGTGGTTCCTACTGCAATCCCCTTGGATTTCAAGGGTTTCCTTAAGATCTTTGGAGAAAGATGAGGTTACGGAGTTCTTTGAAACTTTATCTCATCGGATATGCAAATTAGACTTCTATCTTGACACTGCCTTCACTTGTAAACCCACACTCAAAATATTACTTTTTCTTTTCTTTTCAATTGTTTCACTAACGTGTCTCAAGTCTTTATGAAATATAAAAGAAGGTTGTTTGATAAGATCAAGTGAAGTTGTGTATTTTTTTATGTCAATGGTTTTACTTTACTTATGTGTGGAATCTTTCTCTTCTGTAAGAATCCAAGGGATTTTCATTCAACCAAGGTTTTGTAGGGATTCCTTGATCGAGTATGACTTGGATAAGATTGAGATCATGTATGTCTCCTTCCTTCTTCTGATAAAGCATTTTTCAGTATAATTTATCTTCTTCCTTGATTTCTACAGGTTTTCCAATTCAAAGGGATCTTGAGGATTGGGATTAGCTTCTCCTTGAATCATAGAGATTTGTCAATCAACAAGATCTTAGCAACCTTGGATTTGGGGTATAATATGATTTCCTTGTTAGGTCTAAGCGTGATCTGATTATTAATTCTTGTTGTATCCCTGTATTGGCCCATGCCATGGTATGTTACTGTATTTGTTACCTTATCCTAAACATGAGAGTATAAGTGTTGTTATTTGTCAAAATACTTTTAATGGTTAAGAATATAAAATATAACAGTTTGGCTATAAGCTTGAACCAGACAAGGTATGTCTGGTTTCAATTGTTAAATAAATTTGACAACCAATGAGCCTCTGGTAAAACGTTGGTTCAACAAGAGGGTCACTATCATAATTTTTTTATTGTGTCATGATCAAAGTCTACACTCAATATGTGATTGGAACTTAGGATCACATTGATATGAATAAGATCCTTAGTATCGTTTATTGCTAATGATTAAACTAACATTCTACAAACTAAAAGTGAAATCTAAGACATAATTAACTAGGAAAAATACTTAATATATAACCAAATGAAATGGTTGAAAATCCATGCAAGAACTGAACAACTAATATATAAAATAAATCCATTATTGACTAGAGTTAGAAGAAATAAATTTGTCAGGACATTAACCCTAAAAAAAGGATAAACAAGAGCCTAAGTGTGAGGGTGAATGTAAAGAATTAGGGCTACAAGAGTCAAGGCCAAAAGAGCATGTACCAAGGCAAAGGGGCAAAGCCAAATCCAAAAGGCCAAGGCACCCCCATGCTTGGTATACAATGCCTCAACTTCACGAGGGGGACCACAGCCCATGGTCTTGACCATGGCTCGTACAACCATTCGTAAACTAACCTTGGACATGGTTGATTGGACACCAACTTCCTAGATATTGCCTCAATTTCACGAAAGGAACCATTGCCAGTAGTCTTGACCAATGCTTGTGGAGCCCATTGTGAAGACTCCTTGGGAATTTGAGCTAAGGCTCCCAAATACCATGGCTACTGCCTCAAGGACCACGTATCATGGATCCCCTCGTGGAAATGCCTTGGGATTGTGAGACTCATGCACCATTTACGTAGATACTTCCCCAACCTTCGGGGACCACAGGTCGTGGTCCTCACCACGACTAGTAAAGGTGGCTCATGCTATCTAGATGGGATCACTAAATGAAGGTCAAGTTAGTCTTTTTTATATTTTTTTCCAACTAAAGTAGGTTCATTTTGGGTATTTTTAGGGGACTATATAAGTTGTTTTAATTCAAATTTACCCAAACTAGGTCATTGTACTCAAACACCAAAATCAAACTTAAAAACTTCATCTACCTCACAATATTTCTCCCATTAAGGACCCAAAAATTCTATAGGTTAAAATAGACCCTAACATGCTTATGAGGTCCTAAAATGACTAAATATAGTTTTAAGAGTCAGTATATATATTTTTTAAGATTTTTGAGGTGAAACGTCCAAGACGTTCGAAACTTAGCCTTGAGAACGTGCTTGTGTGACTTAGTATGTTTCATGAGGTTTTATGTAGTATTTGGGGCTCAAATTGGTAGGGAAGGTTCCAAATAGCTAGTCAGACATATTTGGGGTGGAAATGTCCAGGAATTCTACCCAAAGACCACCCAAAGGGTCCTTTTCATGACCCGTTTGTATACCCTACAAGTTAGGGTATCCATAGATCATGGCACGGCGTACTTGACCTCTCGGAGGTCATGTACAAGCCCATTGACATCAAACATTGCATATATGTATGAAAAGTGGTGTTGAATTAAAACTTTTCACATGAAATATCAAAAAACATCTTTCATATAAAAATCATAGAAACTCTAAGACTCAGCATATACCAATCTTAAACTCAAGAATACTTCGAAAACGGACCATACAATACGAATATGTCAATCAAATATCTATTACAATACTTTAAAATAAAATACATCTAAAAACGATTATGCCCTCGATCCAAGTGAGTACATACTTCAACTTTGCTTGAGCGATAACTAGATTTCAAGCTTTCTTTCTAGATCCTTATCACCTTCCACCAACACCTTTACATATAACAAAATGTATGGGATTAGTAAAAACACTTGTACTAAGTATGGCTTAATGCACAAAATCATGAAAATTGACCTTTATTAAAAATATGCTCTTTTTGACTAAAACATCATAGTATAAGCATATGAACAATGTTTAATACCTTAGAAACACATAATCTAACACATAAGCATTTAAACACATTTTATGAAATGTTATAGTGAATTATCAAATATTACATTGAATTTCTTAAACCTTACAGTGAACCCAATAAGCATGTAATTTCCCTCACAAAAGTTTATCCCAAGACTCACTTAAGTACGAGAAAGGAAGACCGCACATACACCCTCTCTAGGCACACCTTAATGATCCTTAAGACCACCTATAATGAGATATACACACTTACAATACACCAAACACATAAACATGAGATCCTCCTACCAAAGGTGTTCTAAGTTTCACTTGATTTAGTTGTGAAGCGGCCGCTAATATGATCCCTTCACACACACTTAAGAGATCCTTTAGACTACCTAAGATATAATAAATCTCACCTTATACAATAACATATATATATAATATGACATTCTCCTCCCCAAAGGTTATCAAAAGACATACTTAAGTAATTAAAGAACACAATGTCCATGGTTGACCTCTCCAAGATTACCTAAATAATTCTTAGTACTACTCAAATTTGGATCATGTCTACTTAATTAAACAACATTCCCAACTAGAGTCATTCTTAAGAATTATCTAGGTAAGATATGAAGTGACCATTCTTATTCCCCCTTCACACCTTGACTAAACAACCCTTAACTACTTTAGATAAGTAGTTATTAATTTAACATGTTTTCAAACATATGTCATTAGTTCATTAGTTCATTTAAGAGAAATTCATCACATAAGGACATTCAAGTAATGGTCTTGGAGAAGACCTAGGGACTCACTCACTAAAATCTTCAAACTCTAATTGTGCAATTTCTAGATAGCGTCCCATACCCCCACCTAAACTTCATAGAACTTCTTAAACCATAGAAGGTATCCCATATGATGAGAATTAGAAACAACAGACATAAACCATGGTACATAATCATGGAATCCGGAGTTATAACCTATTCCGATGGAGGGTGTTCTACTTTCCAATAGTAGAACTTAGACACATACCATGTAGGCACATAGTTAAGGAATATGAAAGGTTTCTTTGTACTCTAGCCTCATGCCTAACAAGAGCTACTCCCTTTACCATACTTACTTGGTGCTAGCCTTTGTTCTCATAGAGTATTTCAATAAAGGATTATATGAATAGGTTCCATATCTAGTTAAGAACCCAATCACATTGCACCTTACAAAATAAGTTCCCTAGGGTTGCCTTTCAATGGTCAAGAGGATATATTAATGATTTTCCTAACGATGATTTCATGCCGTTCGTGTCAATCAATGCCTATGTCCACCATTCACACAAGAAGGATATCATTACGCCTTTCGACTTCAAGGATATCATAACCTTAGAACTAGGTTGAAGGCTCCATATAGAAGACCCTCTTAGCGTCATTCAAGGTAACATGTCATTCATACATAGAAGATTAACAAGCTCTAGAATTTTAATTCAAGAAGTCACATTCTCATTATATATGTATCAAGTAAGGGAGACAAGTCTACTAAAACAATGCACAACATTCTACACATCTAACCTATCATTCTAGAAGCACAAAGGATCTACTAAGCATACTTACTAGTCATCCTAAAAATTTCTATAATATCAGCATTATAACCATCATAAGACTCACATAGTCAATTAGGAAGAATAGTGCATCAACTTTAAGACTACACTTATAAAATCATAGTCAAAATCTAACATGATCACCTAAAGACATCAATATAAGATCACATACTTTCACTTAATAACAAGTAGATAGGTATGATCTTACTTCATATAATCAACTACACACATTATCACAACATATCAAGTAAATTGCTTACAAGACCATGATCATCATAATACATAAAGTAACGCCAACGAGGACACATCATTTACAAGTAAACACATAGCACCGCCACCATAAGTGGACAATCCGATTCATAATATATTAAATACATAATTAACATAAAATAAAGAGAATTAGGGTAGTATACCACCAATCCATTCTCACCACTTCAATCCATAGCTAAATCATCCAATATAATACCAAAAGGCGCTTACCCATGGCCATGAACATCAATTCAGTACAAAAATCACAATACTAAATGAATCTAGGTAAATTAAATATAGATTTATAAATATAATAAAACCGATATATCAATTCAATACAATTCTACACCATTAGTAGCCCAATGAAAAACTACACTAGAATTCATAAGCATTAAAATAATATCAATTTAACCATAAAGTAGTCAAAACTAGGGTTCATGAATTACATGGTTCATAGAATTTTTTAGTTAAAATCATATAATTAAAAAAAAACAATCAATATTTAATGATTCAAAACCATTAATTAAACAGTCGATGGATAGATTACAAGATTGAACAATTCATCTTTTTCATCATTTTTTAAATCATTGAAATTGACTCCTTGAATGGAAGAAAATCCAAGGATGAAGAGTCATACCTTAATTGTGATGAATATCCCACTAAATTGATGGATAAAACTTGGAAAAACCAATTCTCTTCCTTAGAGCTTCAAAGCTTCATCAATAGAGGTTTTTTGAGAGAAACAATGGAGAGGTTTTGTTTTGCACTTGAGGGTTATGATTTGAATGGTGAATTAAGGTTGAAAAAGGTTCTGTAACTTCCTATAATTAGTCCACAAAATACCCAAAATACCCATCAACTTATAGGACCCTTTAACAAAGTAAAACTCAACTTAATTTTCTGATATTATCGCTGGAAAACAAGTCCGCGACGCGGAGCTGCTCCCACATCATTTTCATAAACAAAATACCGAACTAGTGGAGTCCGCCATGTATCCGCGATGGGAAGAAAAACATTTTCTATTGGTGGACCAAGTCCGCGATGCGGACTGAATCCGACTAATTGCAAAATGTTGCTGCCTTGAGCATCTTGCTAGCCAAAGGCTTGGGTACTCCTCTAAGACCCTTTCGTTCATCCTAAGTTAGTTTTTCCCAGACTTTTCCACCTAAATTACATTCATATTCATGTTAGGAACCTCTCACATAAATTTTACTTCAAAAAAACATATAAAACTTGATGAAACACAATAAAACACACAAGGTCATTTCAAGGCAAACCTTTCGAACGTCATGGACGTTTAACCTCCAAACTTCATGAAACTTGACACACTGCCTATATACACTAATATAAATCATATAAGTACCTCATAACCTCATAGCACATATATATAAGCACTTAAAAATGCATGAGTAATATAGGTGACTAGTCGTCGAACGTCTTGCTCGTCCCTTGACGTTTGACGTACAATTCACATAAATCTTTTGACACTCCCTCATTACCACATTATAAAAAACTTTTGTACATTAGAACCTCATGAAAAACATGTTAGGCTCTAGTTTAACCTATGTCCTTTTAAAGGTATTATGATCTCCCCCATATGGAGAACATTAGTCCTAGAATGACCCTTGCCACTCTCCGAAAATTTCCAGCAATCGATATTTAACTAAAAACTTCTAACTATACCACATAACACGTTATACAATACAAACATCTATAAGAAACATCAATTTCTAAACAAGAAGTTAGAAATCAATATATGACTCATCATGCCATAAGATTCACATCCTTCATTCAAAATAGCAAAAACTCCTTTTACATTCACTATCATGCTCATATACATTAGTATTATACACATTATAAAAAAATTCAACCAAATAATTAATTATGCAATTTTGCAAAAAAAAGTTATAATGAGCTAAATTCCCTGGCAGTGACCATACTTCAAAATTCTAAAAATTCAACACTTAGGCAATTGATAATGGAAAGATACTAATATGCAAGATAAAACCATATAAACACATTTTACAACATAATCATAATTTTATTAAATGCACAATGCAAGGAATCAATGAAATTCAATTCTGACACGACTCCTAAGCATAATGCAACATATAACATTCTCCTATGACATTCTACTCTCAAGCTTGAATAGAATAGGAGAGATGAGACAACAATCAAAACTATACTAATAACCATACTCCTTCACTTAGAAGGAACTCCTAACACTAAAGAATGGAACTATAACATACCATCATCATCATCCTCATACGGCTTGATCCTCTTGCCTGGAGTGCATAAAAACGATTCTTCTTAGGAGCATCATTACCTGGAACACTTGGAGTAACTTGCTTACCCTCTCTTCCTCTAGAAGCAAAAGTATTACAATCCCTCATATTATGTCCATCCTTACAATAAATAAAAAAAATTATCGGTACCAATTAGGCATTCCCCATAGTGCCTCTTTCCACAAGTGTCACAAGTAGTCTTACCATTTTGAGAACTATTTACTTTCTCAAGTTTCACCTTCCGAGCATTAGGTCCATCTTGAGTTTGAGCCCTCTTCTTGAACCTAGGTTTGTGTTGCAAACTTGGTCCACTCCTCCTCAAATTTCTAGTGATACTCTTAAGTTTGGATTCCTCTATGGATTGAGCATACACCATAAGCCTAGATAGAGTCATATCACTATGGAGCATGTCCGTACGGTACTCTTCGTTCAAAAGGTCGGCAACACCAGTCCCAAGCCTACTCAGCTCATCCCTAGGGTTAGAAACCAAGGATGGAGTATACCTAGACAACCTAGTGAATTTCAAGGAATACACCTCAACACTAATATTGTCTTGCTTGACATTAATAAACTCTTCAACCTTCACCTCCCTCCTCTTATGGGGAAATTACTTTCCTTAGAAAGTTTCCCTAAACTCTTCAAACTATATAGGACCCGACTCAACCGGCCAATTATATTTCCATTGAGTATACCACACTTGATCAACCTCCCTTAATTAGTACGAAAGTAACTCCGCCTTCTCCCTAGAAGTCACCCACATGGCACTCAACACCTTGTATACACCATCTAGAAACTCTTGGGGATATTCTCCCACCCTAGAGGCAGGAAATATAGGAGGATTCATCTTCACAAAATCTCTCAATCTAGAGGTCATGGTGATCTACATAACGTTCACTCTAGGTTCAATACCCCTATTCACATGGGTAGTCAAGGATCGTTCTAAAGTAAGTAAAGCCTCTCTAATCTCCCCATTAGTCATTTCCTGAGGAACCACCGGAACCTCATTACCTTGACCTCCAATAGGGACTTGAACACCTTGAGCACCTTGCACAACTTGGTCAACTTGCTAAGGAACTTCCTCATCCACCATTCTTTCTTCCAACCTTCTAGAGGCCATCCTCCTAGTATTCATCTCCTATAAACACAAGAGAATAAATTAGGAATAAACACTTAAAATATCAACTCTATAGGCACGACACAATATTGATGAAGAAAGTGAAACTCTATAGTCCAATAGCCTCGCGCCCATAGATGTGTCGCGACTCACACCGATGGTCAAGACTCTACTAGTCCTGGCTTTATGATACTTTTAGATTCCTAAGAACACTTTCATATTATATTCTATGATACCACGTTTTTCATGACCCGCATGTATACCCTAGAAGTTAAAATATTCTGAAAAAGGTGGCAAAGTGTACTTGACCTCTCAGAGGTCTTGTACACACCCTTTGACATCATTCATTGTATACATGTATGAAAAGTAGTGCGTAATTAAAACTTTTCACAAGAAATTTCTTAAAACATATTTCATATAAAAATCATAGAAACTCTAACTCTCAATATATGTCAATCTTAGACTCAAGAATACTTGGAACACGGGCCATACAATACGAATATATCAATCTAATATCTATTACAATACTTTGAAATAAAAGACATCTAAAGATGATTATGCGCTCGAGTCAAGTGACGACATACTTCAACTTTGCTTGAATGATAACTAGATTCCTAGCGTTCCTTCAAGATCCTTCTCACCTTCCACCAACACCTTTATATATAACAAAATGTATGGAATCAGTAAAAACACTTGTACTATGCATAAAATCATAAAAATGGACATTTATTAGAAATATGATCTTTTTCAATTAAACATCATAGTATAAGCATACGAAAGATGTTTAACACCTTAGAAACACATAATCTAACACATAAGCATTTAAACAAATATTATGAAATGATACAGCCAACTATCAAATATTACTGTGAAATGCTTAAACCATACAGTTACCCAATTAGCATGTAATTCCCTCACTAAAAATTATACTAAGACTCACTTAAGTAAGACAAAGAGAGACAGCACATAAATCCTCTCTAGGCACACCTAAATATTCCTTAAGACCACCTATAATGAGATATACACACTTACAATACACAAAACACATAAACATGAGATCCTCCTACCAAAGGTTATTCTAAATTTCACTTGAGTGAGTTGTAAACCGATCGTCCATACAATCCCTTCACACACACATAAGAGATACTTTAGACTACCTAAGATAGAATCACTCTCACCTTATACAGTAACATATATATAATATAACATTGTAAACCCCAAACGTTATCAAAAGACATAATTAAGTAAATGAAGAACACGATGTCCATGCTTGACCTCTCCAAGATTACAAAAATAATTCTTAAGACTACCCAAATTTGGATCATGTCTTCTTAATCAACCAACTTTCCTAACTAGAGTCATTCTTAAGACATATCTAGGTAAGATACAAAGTGACCATTCTTATTCCCCCTTCACACCTTAACTAGACAACTACTCTAGGTAAGTACTTATAAATTTAACATGCTTTGTAACTTAAATGATTAGTTCAATAGTTCATTTAAGAGACATTCATCACATAAGGACATTCAAGTAATGGTCTTTAAGAAGACCTACGGATTCACTCACTAACATCTTCAAAGCCTAATTGTGCAATTTCTAGATAGCGTCCCATACCACCACCTAAACATCATAGAACTTCTCCAACACTATAGTATCCCATGTGATGAGAATAGTCAATAACCGACATAGACCATGGTATCTAAGCATGGAATCTAGAGTTGTAACCTACTCTGATGGAGGGTGTTCTACTTGCCAATGGTAGAACTGGGGCACATCCCATGTAGGCACATGGTTAAGGAATATGAAAGGTTTCTTTGTACTCTATATCATGCCTAACTAGGGTTGCCTTACAATGCTCAAGAGGATAGATTAATGATTTTACTAAGGATGATTTCATGCCATTCCATCCAATCAATCCCTAAGTCCACTATTCACACAATAAGGACACCATTATGACTTTCGACATCAAGGATATCATAACTTTAGAACTAGAATGAAGTCTCCACATAAAAGACCCTCTTAGAATCATTCAAGGTCACACGTCATTCATACGTACAAGGCTAAGAATCTCTAGCATCCTAAGTCAACAAGTCACATTCTCATTATACATGTATCAAGTAAGGGACACAAGTCTACCAAAACAAGACACACCATTCTTAACATATAACCTATTATTATAGAAGCACATAATATCAACTTAGCATATTTACTAGTCATCCGAAGCACTTTTACAATATCATCATTATAACCATCAAAAGACTCACATAGTCAATTAGGAAGAATCATGAATCAACTTTAAGACTACACTCATGAAGACATAGTCATAATCTAACATGATCACCTAACCACATCAATAGAAGAATGCATACTATCACTTAATCAAAAGTAGATATATATGATCATACTTCAAATAATCAACTACATAACATCATCAAAATATATCTAGTAAATTACCGACAAGGCCATGATTATCATAAAAAATCAAGTAACGCCAAAGAGGCCACATCATTTACAAGTAAACACATAGAACCTACACCATTAGTGGACAATACAAATCAAAACATAATTCAATACCTAATTAACATAAAATAAATAGAAATAGGGAAGCGTACCACCAATCCATTCTCACCACATCAATCCATAGCTAAATCATCCAATACAATACCAAAAGGCCCTTACCCATGGACATGAACATCAATCAAATACAAAAATCACGATACTCAATGAATCTAGGTATATTCAATATATATTTATCAATATAATACAACCTAGACATCAACTCAATACAACTCTTACATCATTCACTAGAGCAATGAAAACTACACCAGAATTCCTAAGCATTCAGACTATATCAATTTGCCCATAAATTAGTCAAAATTAGGTTTCATGAATTACATCGGTTCATTGAGTTTTTGAGTTAAATCAAAAACTTAACAACAATTAAATCTATATTAAATAATTCAAAACCATTTAATGCAAGAACCGATAGATAGATTACAAGATTGGACAATTCATCTTTATCATCCTTTTTGAAATCATTGAAATTGACTCCTTGAATGGAAGAAAATTCAAGGATGTAGAGACTAGCTTAATTGTAATGAAAATCCCACAAAGTTCATTAAGAAAACTTGGAAAAATCAATCTTATTATTTGGAGCTTCAAAGCTTCATCAATGGAGGTTTTTGTAGAGAAACAATGGAGAGTTTTTGTTTTGGATTGAGGGTTGTGATTTGAATAGTGAATTGGGGTTTAAATAGGTCTAGTAACATCCTATAATTAGTCCCCGAAATACCCAAAAGACCCCTGAACTTATAGGACCCTTTAACGAAGCGAAACTCAACTTAAATCTCCTGAATTATCGTCGAGAAACAAGTCCGCGATGCAGAGCTTCTCTCGTATCATCTTATTAAATTAAATCATGAATGAGTGTATTCCTCCATGTGTCTAAGATGCGGAGAAACATTTTTTTCTCTAGGTGAACCAAGTTGGACTGGCTCCCACTAAGTGCAAAATGATGTTGTCTTGGGCGGCTTGCTAGACAAAGGCTTAGGTCCTCCTCTAGGTTCCTTTCATCCATCCTCGGAGAGTTTTTCCCACATGTTTCCACCTAAATTACTCTAATATAAAATTTAGGAACCTATCACATCAATTTGACTTCAAAAAAACATATAAAACTTGATGAAACATACTAAGACACACAAGGTCGTTTCATGGTAAACCTTTCGAACGTCATGGATGTTCTTGGACGTTTGACCACCAATTTCATGAAACATGACACACTGCCTATAAACACTATCATTACTCATATAAGGACCTCATATGATCATATAACACACATATAAGCACCTAAAAACACATGAGTCATATAGGTGAGTAGTCGTCGAACGTCTTGGTCGTCCCGTGATGTTTGACTTCCAATTTATCTAAATCTTTAGACACTGACTCATTAGCACATTATAAATAATTTTAGGAACTTAGACTCTCATGAAAAACATGTTAGGATCTAGTTTAACCTAAGTCATTTTATAGGTATTATAGTCCTTGAGGAGGACCAAAAATTAGGCAGCATACTGCCTTGGCAATGTCATTTGACGACTTGACATTGACACCTTGTAATGCAAGCTACGCCCCGTCGATTGGGATCATGACTCCACACTTAGAAGTGGGAGTTTACACCAGGAATTCAAGGTCCGTTTCACCAACGACGGACCTGCAATACAGTCCTGTAGTTCCATCGATGAACCATTGGATGCAGGCATCATTTGGACCTGCAGATTCTGCCTGCGTTCTGTTAAGTTAAGGGTAGAATTGGGAAATGCACCGCACATCCAACCTATTGCATAGGCGTTTAAATTTGGTGAGTTTAGATATTTTATGATTATTTAAACAATAATAGACCCTTTTAGACATTAGAATCCAATATCAAAACCTCGCCTTCTTTAAAACTCTCTCAAAGAATACCATAGAAGAAGAAGAAGAAGAAGAAGAAGAAGAAGAAGAAGAAGAAGAAGAAGAAGAAGAAGAAGAAGAAGAAGAAGAAGAGGAAGAAGAAGAAGAAAAAGAAGAAGAAGAGGAAGAAGAAGAAGAAGAAGAAGAGGAAGAAGAAGAAGAAGAAGAAGAAGAAGAAGAATAAGAAAACGAAGAAGAAGAAGAAGATGAGGAAGAAGAAGAAGAAAAAAGAAGAGGAAGAAGAAGAAGAAGAGGAAGAAGAAGAAGAAGAAGAAGAAGAAGAAGAAGAAGAAGAAGAAGAAGAAGAAGAAGAAGAAGAAGAAGAAGAAGAAGAAGAAGAAGAAGAATTGCATGCTGTTGTTAGGAATAAATTCACCAAGGATTGAGGCTCTAATCTCATTTATGTGGAGCTTATTCATGCATGGATTCTTCCATTCATGGAGTCCCCTATTTATTCATATATTGTGAATTCAAAGAACCCCAATCTAGAAAGGGTTGTGATTGCATTATGGCTAAGGCTTGATTGTGATCCCAATCTAGTGGATAGCTTTCAATTATGTTCATATGATGATTATGTGATGTTGTCATGAGGATTTCATGGTGAATTGTGGAAATTGGTGTTGAAGGTGATCATGGTAATTTTAGGAAAGATGAAGGTTCTAAGTTTACCTTCTTAATTTGATTGTGTTATGTGCTAATTTATCATTATTGAATCACCTAGATATGAATTGAACTAGGCTTAATTGATCTAGGTTGGTCTTGAAAATTAAAGCTTGAATTGAACCTATGTGATCATGTATACCTATACTTACCTTCTAATGATCTAACTGGATGAAGTAAGCATGAAATTGCACATAGATCATAATGAAATAAAGGTAGTAACCATTGGGAGACTGTTATGCCATTAATTCTAGGGCTTTGAGGGTAAAGTCATTATGAAGATATTATGATGAGGTTTTCTTATACAGTTAGACATGAACATGATAGGAGAAGAAAGTTCTCTCACATAGATGACCTATGAACCTAAAATGAATCAAGACATGATGAATTAGATTAGCTAGAATACGGATTTTATGATAATTTCTTGTGTAATAGACTTTGTAAGACAATACCAAGGCATGATATCTTGATATGTGAATATCATGATAGCTTGAGATGTGATTCTCATGATAGCTGGAGATGGTAGATCTCATGAAAACTTGAGATAGTGGATCTCACGGGTAGCTTGGGATACTACATCTCAAGGGTGCTTGAGTTGAAATACTCATAGTAGCTTGATATTTTGACTCTCATGGAAGTCTGAGTTGAATTACTCAATGTAGATTGAGATGGAGGAAGTAAGATCTCCAATATTTAGCTTGGTCTTGTGTTTTAAGGATACTTGATCATTTTATCTTGACTTGGTTAGGTCAAAACAATTTCATGGTAGATTACGGGAAAGGCCTATACTCTCCTAATGTTAGCTTGTTTTGCATGCAAGGTACATGTCATGTCTATCACACTCGGAATCTAGACCCCAGATGAGACCGGCGTCGTTAACTTCATATAGATCGTAGACAAACCTCTTCTGAGCTTTCATCACAATCATATAGTTAAATTTGCAAAAAAAATTAGAACTTTTTTAAAACTTAATGAAGTATACTTTGACTTCATATAATTACTGCATAAAGGTGATATGCTACAGCTTAAACTAAACAACCATCTATAATAGATTAAACAATTGAAATAAAGAATTCATAATATAATAATAGTTTGCCAAACGTCCTTCTTACAAACACTTGAACAAATGTTTGAAATGAAACTCTAGGGACAACATCCACCAGCTATGTCTAATTTACTAAATATAGTATAATAAATTTACGCATCCTCGAACTCAAGAGGACCTACCATCGCCTAGAGATCGCTAAATCAAACCGCTTCAACAAATCTTCAATCTTCTTTCGTACCTGCGCCTATAAAAATAGTAATTGTATATGGGTTAGTACACATTTTTACTAAGTATTGGTGTATGCGCATAAACACATAAGTACTATGCATGATCAAGGAAACCTCTTCCTATAGCAACATGTCATTTTAAGAAAACAAAGTCACTTTACCTTCCTAATTCGTTATTTATGAATCATCGTATGAATATGACATATTTTCATTCATTTAAAGAACAAAACTCATTTTATATAGGAACATAAGACCTTGGAATCATGAACATAATTTTAGAAAAAATCAAGCAAAATTTAATATTTTTGCTCCCTTAGGCCAAGAGCTTCTTCTCCCATGCCTAGTTTAATTTTCAGTTTTTTTCTTCTTCTTGTGTGTAGTTCAATTGTATCTTTGGATCCTATGTTTTACTTACAAGTTCAACGATTCATTGTAGTCCCATACCTACAATGAATCGAGTAAGTAATCCGAAGGTTTAAGGAAATGATTTGGCCACCCTACTCACAAGTTATATTTCTCATTCTTGTTTAATTTGGTATGAATTTATTTATAAGACAATATTTATTGGATATGCCCATTCTTTGATTATTTGCACAATATGAAGATGCTCGCACATATATTCACACTCCAAATGATGGAGTCATTATGTTTTGATCTCTTTCTTGGCATATATTTATTGGCTATGCCCATTATATTATCATTTGCATAATATACAAGTCATTAGTTATGCCTATTATTTGATCATTTGCATGATATAAAGATTAGGGGATATTGATTAGCCATTATGTGTTGCTCCCTTTATTGGCATAAGCCAATAACTGTTAAAAATTCATTCTTATCAAACACTAATGATTGACATTCTTAAGTTCTTGCTTACTTAATTCACTTTGAACTTAGATTTATTATACTCTATCTGTTGTTCACTTTGAACATGTTACTTTATTTATTTCTTGCTGAAATCTATCTTACTAAAATAGATCATGTGAGCGAACATGAAATCCAGTGTCTTCTCCAGATTGAAAAGAGGTGGTTCACTGGTTAAAGTGAACCTATATCATGTCATTTAACATGAAATCCAGTGTCTTCCCACATCGAAAGAGGTGGTTCACCGGCTAAAGTGAAACCAAGTTTAGTGTCTTCCCCACACCAAAAATAGGTGGTTCATGACTAAAGTGAAACCGAACACTTTATTGAGATTAGTTCACTTTGAACTTACAGTTCTTCGTCTATCTTTTTTACTCTAACTGAAATCTCTAGCATTAAGATCATGTGAGCTTACATGGAATCCAGTGTATGTCCCACACCAAAAAGGGGTGGTTAACCGATCAAAATGAACCTAGATCATGTGAGTTAACATGAAATCCAGCGTCTACTCCACACCGAAAAGGGGTGGTTCACTGGCTAAACTGAAACCAAGTTCAGTGTCCTCCCCACACCGAAAAGAGGTGGTTCACTGCTAAAGTGAAGCCGAATACTTTCTTTGAGAATTAACCAACATAGATCATGTGATCTAAACATAAAATCCAGAGTCTTCCCCACACTAAAAAAGGGTCGTTCACCTGCCAAAGTGAAAGTGAATACTACCTAGATTTCTTAGTTGGTATCCACTGGCTAGTTTTCATGCTGGCAACATAGTTCAAAGACTAAGAGATTTTGGAGACTACTTGTCAATCTTGGTGGTAGCTTCATCTCATGAGGCTTATCTATGCTTGCGGAAGCTTATTGCTATTCTATCAGTGCTTTGCTCAATTTCTTATACTTTTTAACCTTTAGAGTTGACTCATACATTGTGGAAGCTTGGTTCTATTTTGAGGTATGCTTAACTCAATGGTTGACTTGTAATACCTTTCTTTACTTGATGAATGTGAACATAAACCTTACATTATCATCATGGTGTTAATTAGACTTGTCTCACGATTTCTAACACGCTCTTATATTAGTATCTTTAACATTATCGGCTAGGTGCAAGTGAGACTTGTCTCACTTCCTTTAACATCCCATTCTGGTCAATTTCATAATTCATAAGCTTTTAGTTATGTCATAATTCACCTTATCTTCCTTAATGTCATTTTGCAGCCTTATACAATTATTTATGAAAGTTATAAACTTATTCAATGTATTACTAGATTCATAGTTCATTTGTATAGGGTATGTTGGGACTTGTCCCAATGATTGGCATGCCCATGGTGATGAATTCATTGAGTTACACTGGTCATGCTTAATTTGGTTTAACTTAGTCATTAGCCAATTTTTTAATCATATTTTGGGAAATAATATTGTTGGCCAATTGATTTGCATAAGCCAAACTTTCACATATTATAGTAATCGAAACCTTCATTTTAAGCAAGCCAACTTTTAACATTTAAGTGGCTTATGAGAGCAATTCAGTGTTAGATTGGCCAAGCTATAAAGCTTATTTGGCATTGAAGATTCATTAATTAGCTTTGATTCACATCTTATTTCTTCTTGGAAACATTGCATTCTAAGAACTTACAACATATCTACTGTACACAATGAGTAATTCAAAAACCTTCATTCCTTTTCAATAGTAAACTAAATTTCATAAAAGACTTATCATAATTTCATTTTTTCGAACACAATTAGGCATTAAACATACGAATCTAACCTATAGGTATCATTCGACATTATAAAATCAAGAAACCAACACATAATGATCGGTTAACACCACAATAAAACAACATGCTCGAGATTTACATTACACATACTACTAGAATAAAAAATAGGGAGAACTGGGGAGATGAACATTCGACAATTTCATTGGGAACAACACTAGTTTAAGATCTCATGAATTCAAAATATTTGAAAATCCTCTTGGGGAAAGGAATCCAAGAGAGAAAACCCATACCTTACTTTATAATTGAATCTACGAAAATCCCCTTGTACTTTGCATGAAAAATCTTGAAGAATAACCTTGAAATCGCCTAAGAGAACTCGAGAGTATTTTCTTTTTTTCTCCCGCTTGTTCACTGTTTGGTAATAGGTTTTCTAGTGATTGAACGGGAGTCTAAGTCTTAGGAACTTATATTCACTAATTCAACTTAGGCAAATTAAGTTAATTCAATAAATCAATTAGCTAATTACCAAAATGCCCCTCCTAAATTGACTAAACATAGGAGACCATTTGACTTAGCTAAATATGGAAATTTTCTAAGGGTTTCAGCTAAGACCATGATTTTTAATTAATTCATTAAGTTGTTAATTTAATTAATTATGTGACCTAGGGTAATTACTAAATTACCCCTAACTCACTAGGACCATAACCAACCTCTTTGGACCATCCTAGTTTAGGTATTACGATGTTTCTTTAGTTAGTTACTCGACTAGTGTCACCCGATTAGATTTTAGAACCTTAGGCACACTAGTTAGTAAATTTTTGTTAGTCCTAGGTTAGTTATCTAGTTAGATAAGTTAGTGTCACAACCCAGATTCTTGAATCCAAATCGCAACCAGCGTCGTTGACCTCTTAGAGGTCGCAGACAAGCCTCATCTTGCATTCATCACGTTCATATTGTTAATTTTGGCAGAAAATTTAGAACTTTTAAACATATGAAGTATACATAGACTTCATATATTTATTTCATGAATTCATATAATAAGCTCAACATAAATGTAACAACCATCTATCATAAGAATCAATTCGAAACAGAAAAGAATATATCATAAATATATTTGCCAAACACGGCCTTATTACAAAAGCTTCGAAATGGAAGTACAAAATAAAGGCTAGGTACAAAATCCACTATATTTTTTCTAAAACTAAGTCTAGACTAAAACTTAACCATCCTCGAAATCAAGAGGACCTACAAAATGGTCTGGAGAAACGTTGATGTCCAAATCGTTGCAAGAGTCGTCAATCTGTCCCTTAACCTGCATCTATAAAATGGTAAATAGTAGGGGTTAGTACACCACTTTTACTAAGTAAGGGTGTATTCACACATACACATAAGGCTATGCATGATCAAAGAAAGCTTTTCCTAAACAACATGCTATTTCCGGAAAGCCTAGTCACTAGACTTCCCTAAATTGTTAGTTATGATTTGATGTATGAATATGATGAACAACTCATTTTCTATATTATTACAAAAAATTAGTATCATCAACATAATTTTATAACAACTCGGGCGAAGAATTGAGATTTTTTATCCTCTTAGGCCGAGAGCTCCTCTTTGTACACTTAGATTATTTTTTGGTCTTTTTATTCTTCTTGTTGTGTAGTTCAATAATTATTTTTTCCTATGTTTTACTTGCAAGTGAAATGATTCATTGTAATAACATACCCACAATGAATCATTGTAAGTAATCCAAGGACTAATGAATGATTTTCCTTCCTTATAGTGAGTCAATCTTTACACTAAATATTCATTACCTTCATATGAAATTCTCTATCGATCATGCCATTGATTTCATTACTTTCATGTTTTATATATAATATATTTCATATACACGAGACTTTTGAAACGTTTATGTAGCATTAAGACATCTCAAGTGAGGCCCCAACATATGGAACCTCAACCCGAGGGCCTTCTTTAGCAAACATAGAGTCTGCTTCATTCATTCTTTCGTACTTCACATTATTCATTTCATTCATTTGTAGGGTGATGTAAACACCAGCTATACCTAGGATGAAGTTTAAGACTCTCATCGGGATCATGAAGTGCAGTGACCAAGAATGACCTAATGTCATTAATTGAATCTGATTTCACCTCTTAATTGTCTTGCACAAACACCTTTGGTATCTTTCATTTCATTATCTTTCATAAATTGAGTCTGGCCTCATTCTTTCTATGGGAACCTTAACCTTAAACGACACAGATCATGTGAGCATCATGAAATCCAGTGTGTGTCCAGACTAAAAAGAGGTGGAATCACCGGCCAAAGTGACTCGAACATGGTATCGTATATAGGGAGTCGAACCCTGCTAGATCCTTATATTGGAATTATAGGTTCAAAGACTAGGAAATATAAGTAGACCCATACCCGACATTGCCGGACAGTCTCATCTGATGAGAGTTAAGTGAACCTGCGCCCTTCCCGAAGGAAGGCATTACCGCTCATAGCAAGCCTATCAGTGCTCAGTATAAAGTTCCATTACGTTCAACTCATACATCATGGAAGCTGGCTTCTAGCATGAGGTAATCATTTCTCATTAGATGATTTCTCATCTCATCATTAGTATTAAGTGTGAATTGATCTTACATTTACATATAGAGTATGATGGAGACTTGTCTCTTGATATTCAACACTCTCTTAGGTGAGTACTTTTAGTGACCTTTACTTATGCTTGGTTTAGAATTGTCTCACCATTCATCTTAGCCTCTTATAATTTTTCCACCATTTTCATTAGCATCATAGATTAACATAATTACTCACCTCAGTACGTGATTGTTCATTTCTTCTTTATCTTCTAGTGTTGACTTAAGCATTATGGAGGCTTTCTTTTAGATTGAGTTTTACTTACTCTATTTATGACTGATCATCCTTACTTTACATTGATTAAATGTGACCTTTCCTTACATATCATCCTTTGTTGTTAATGAGACTGGCTCACACATTCTAACACCTTCATACGTGAGTATTCTTTTAACATAGTAGCTTAGGTGTAAGTGAGACTTGTCTAACTTTCTTTAAAACCCATTCTCGTAACTTACTTACTTTAGACCCCTTTAATTATTATATAACTCAAGTTACTTACTTACATTAGTGTAGTATATTCATATAATTGTTTATGGACGATGAGCACTTAATTTTATGAGTTTCATGAGTTCAAATGTCATTCTTTTAGAGCATGTTGGGAGTTGTCCCAATGAGTGGCATGCCCTTGATTATGGGTTCATTGAATTAGTTTTGAAGTTCTTATATTATCACTTTATACTTTAACTACACATGATTGACATATGATTAGCATTTCCTCAACCTTTGAATATTAAACTACATAACCATTTTTGTTGGCATGTGTCAATTTTACGTACGTTCATATTTAAATTTAATATGTATGAACAATTAGCCAATCTTTTAATTATTTAAAATCATATTATATCCATTTACATGCATCACTTTTAGACTTTGTATCATTATCCATTTTATTGGCATAAGCCAAACACTCACTCAAATTATGATTTCACGAAGATCTTTTTAGCTAACCTTATAACATAACTTTAGGCATAACATTTTTTTTCAAACATCTTGGACAGCATCATATTATCATTTGATGAATTTATCATATTTATAACATCATATTAACAGCAAGTATGCACAACAAACCGTATCATCTTCATTGCATAAAATTTTTTGACATAACTTTAACTTAGTATCATTCTTTTAATTCACATAATAACACTTAGCATCAAACAAGTCCAATTAATAGGTTCATTCAATCATTATTTAATCAAAAACCATACACATTAAGATCATCCTGCACCACATGCCAACAACATGATTTCTAACCTATTCAACATTGAAATCGTAACAAGGATACTAGGGAAAATAGTTCGACAAGAACGCCGGTAAACAACCCTAGTTTTCAAGATCTTTGAATCATTGGAAATAAAGTTATCTTGGAGAAAGAAGTCCAGGAGATAAACCCGTACCTTTTGTATAACTTAATCTACGAATACCACCTTGAAAGAAACCGTGAAGAATCTTTGAAATAGCCCTAGAGAAATCGATAAATTTTCTGCCTTTTCTTGTGTTCGTTGCTTATTTTTTTGCATTCTTTTTGTATATGAGTTTGAACGTTATTTTTAGGTTTAAGAACTTATATTGACTCATTTAACTTAGGGTTTAATAATTTAATTAAATAACTAATTAACTAATTACTAAAAAGCCCCTCCTAGATTGACTAGAACTAGGAAAACACATACTTGGTCAAATCTAAAAGTTTTCCTATGAATTTCGTTTTGACCCTTTAAATTAATTAATTAAATGGCTAATTTAATTAATTAATGTACCTAGGGAAACTATTTAATGTCCTCTAAATCATTGGAACAAAAATTAACCCTTTTGGACCATCCTAGGTTAAGTAATAGGATGTTTGTTGAGTTGTACTAGGCTAGAGTAAGAATTATTGTTTGACCCCTTTAATTTAATTAATTAAATGGATAATTTAATTAATTAAGTGACATATGATAATTAATAAAGTACCCTTAATTTTTTATTGTCACGGCCGGAATTTAGACCCCATACGAGACCGGCGTGGTTGACCTCTCAGAGGTCGCACACAAGCCTACATACGTCATCTTTACTTTCATCTAGGTTAATTTTCACAAAAAATTTGAAATTTTTTTTATTTAAGATTCGTATAGTACATTCTAATTAAACTCATAAATGTTCACAATCAACCATCTAACATTAAGATCATCAAATGAAAAAAATAGTTCATAACTGCATTAAATGTGTACTTGCCAAAACGGCACAATTATAAAATCTGAAATGAAGTGGGAAATGAAACACTAGTGGAACATGCTCCACTAGATAAGGCCTACATCTAAGCTAGATAATAACAGTAGACAGTCTCAAAAGCAAGAGGGATTCTAAGTCCGGATGAAAGCTTCACGTCCAGATAGTTGTAACGTTGTATTGTACGATCTAACGTCCACCTGTGCCTGCACCTAAAATTAGATAATTGTATGGAATTAGTACACACTTGTACTAAGTATGGGTATATGAAATCACACACCAAGGAAATGCATGAGAAAGAATATCTCTTTCCTAAAAATATTATTTATGGAAAGTCAAGTCAGCGGACTTGCAAAATTTGGATTAGGAAAGTCAATGGACCTGCCAAATTTGGATTTGGAAAGTCATGCCATAAGTGGAACATGCATCATCAAACTTTTCATTTTGCAAACAGAACATAACATATTTGAGATATCATATCGCGTAGCTCATATCATTCTTTCATATGCATGAGACCTCGGCATCATGGACTTGACGTTAGGACTTCCCGAAATGAGTGTTACTTTCATTCATTCATACGTACTTCATTTTTTATTCTTTTATATACTAGTGTTATCACCAATCATACCTAGGATGTTGTTTAAGACTCTCATCGGGTTCGCTGTGCAATGACCAAGAATAACCTAACGTCATTACTTAAGTCCAGCTCACCTCTTGATTAACCTATCCTTACACCTTTGGTATCATTCATTTCATTTTGTACATCACTCAAGCTAACCTAATTCATACATTGGGAACTCTAACTTTAACCAACATACATCATGTGAGCATCATGAAATCCAGTGTATCACCCACATCGAAAATAGGTGGAATCACCAGCCAAAGTGACCCAAAAAATGCTAACTGAACCCCACTAGATCCCTATATTGGCAGTATAGGTTCGAAGACCAAGAAATATAAGGATAACCATACCCGGCATGCCGAAAGTCTCATATCATGAGAGTTACATGTACCTACGCCCTTCCCGTAAAAAGGCATCACCGCTTATAGCTAGTTTATCGGTGCTCAGTATAAAGTTCCATTACATTCAAATCATACATTATTGAAGCTGGCTTCTAGTATAAAGACATCATATCTCAATAGATGATTCCTCATCTCATCATTAGTTTTAAGTGTGTTAATCTCAATACTTTCATTGGAGTGTTCATAGAGACTAGTCTATTCATTAACTTTACACTCTCATAGGTGAGTACATTTTGGTAACATTCACTTAGGCTCATTTGAGATTGATTTCACCTTATACATTAGCCTCATATCATGTTGTCACCACATTGTTTAACATTAGCAAATTTGCTTTACATAAATACTCACCCCCCCCCCCATTTTTTTTACGTGAATGTTCATTTCATCATATGCTAATGTACTTGGCCATTTAGTGTATTCCATACTCTTGATAAACCCTTCTAGGGTTTCATCATTTCATTGTTAATTTCATCATTTCATTGTTCATTTCATCATATGCCAATGTACTTGGCCATTAAGGTGTTTTACACTCGTACTCAACCCTTCTAGGGTTAGTTCAATTCATTACATACATCTTAGGTTCACTTATTTTTAAACGTATGCTAGACTTATGGGTCTATACATACAAGCCATGAGGCTTCATTCATAGTTCGTTAAGTGACTCATATCTTCCTAAGATTATGTAGTATAAGACTTATGTATCTTTTGTGTGTGCCAAGATCTCAATATTGATCTAAGTAGGTGGCATTATTCTTGAACATTTAATTCATGTATGATTTACGTATCAATACGGAAATTTGGGCAAGGGAACCCAAGTTCGAACCCTTTGGATAATACTTACATTTTTCCTTGACTTTATTTTTAGTCTTTATGACATTGTGACTCTAGATCGAGCCCCAACATCAACACTCTCTTTATTTTTCTCCTTGAATTCTTCTCTTATTGGCCGAAGGGTTGTGGGATCGAACCCCCACAACCCCCTTTTTTTCATTTAATTCTTCTTGTCCAATTCGCCGGACCATGAGGTTGTGGGATCGAACCCCCACAACCTCTCTTTAATTATGCTTTATTTCTCTAGGGGCTGTGAGATTGTGGGTTCGAACCCTCACAGCCTTCTTATTTTATTTTTAGTTAAAAGTTGACTTGGTTATGCATTGGCAGTGAGGTTGTGGGATCGATACCCCACAGCCTCACTTTATTTTCTTATTTATTTTGCTCTTTCTCCTTTCCAGCCTTGAGGTCGTGTGTTCGATTCCCACGCCTCACTCTTCCTTTCTATTATTTTTCTTTCCTTTCATTCGTTGCCTGGAGGTTGTGGGTTCGATTCCCACGCCTCCCATTTTATTTATTTAAATTTTGCTCTCTCCTTTCTCAACCATTACACCCCATTTCGAATCGCCCTGACCCCTTTTCCTTTCTTGCAAATTTAAGGTATCAGATGGGTGAGGTCACAGGTTCGAATCCTGGTGGCCTCATCCCTTTTAAAACCAATTAAATTTCCATATTACTCCTCTATACTTTAGCCTAAAAGAAATTTGTTGGTTTTGATGGAAAATTAGTCATTTTCTTACCTTATTTTCACCAATATTTCCACTTGAAAACTTATGAAAATTCACGGATCATTTAACACCTTTTGGGGGTGTATTTCATGGATTCGTTTAACACATTCTTAGGTGTAGATTCACTGTTTTTTAGCTGAAACTTTCCACTTAAAATCAGTCACATACACCTCATATGAACATCACGAATTATACATTTTATTCACGTTAATTTCAGCCATCAAACTAACCATTTTAAGACTTCAAAACGGATAACAACAAGAACAAACATTTACATATTGCACAACATCATTTTCCGTTCACATCATCGAACATGTTTGTTATTTCCAAACACAAAATCACAACTAATATCATATTTCACACTTAGCTACCAGCAACCATACCAAGAACATGATCTCAAACCTAATTTAGATTGAAATCGATAGGAGACTAGGGACAAGGAGTTCAACATTCAAGGGGACAACCCTAGTCTCATACGTTTGAATTTTGTTGAAAGAAGTTTCTCTTGCAGAAAGAATTCCAAGATAGAAAGCCCATACCTTGTTGTAGATTTCCACAACTTCAAAGTGCTGCCCAAATCCTCTCCTAAACCATCAACACAATTCCGTCGAGAAGATGATATAAAGTTTTCGTTTCTTAAGTTAGCTTGCTTGCTTGTATATATTTTTTTTGTAAGTTCTTTGAGTGTACAGCACTTTTGATTGCTTTCTAACGTTTTTATCTTCTGTTTTTGCAGCCTACAAAAACAGAATGAACGAGAGAGATAGAGAGATTTAGGCGTGAGAGAGAGAGAGAGAGAGTGATATAGTGTCTCTTAACACTAGGATAGTTGGCAAGACTTAGTCAATTTACAAAAATATCAATAAATAAATAAATAATAATTAACAAAAATCTGGTTTTTTTCCATTTCTTAAGTCAGCCATTAATTGTTATTTTATTAAATTAATTCACCAATTAAAAATCACATTAAATCATTGCTCCTACCTAGGTTCGAACCCAGGTGGAGCAACCCTTCATCTCAAGGGCTCAATTTCGGCCCTCTCTCCCCAAATTGCCCCTCCACTTTATTAATTAATTAATTAATTACATCCCGGGTGGAGCAACACTTCATCTCAAGGTCTCAATTTCGTCCCTCTCCCCAAATTGCCCCTTCACTTTATTAATTAATTAATTAATTACATATCTGGGGAAATTACGATACTATCCTTAGCTACGAAACTACCATTTTACCCCTAGACCCTTCAAACCTAGGATTTCTTCATTTTGAGTCCGTTAAAGACTCCTTCGAGTAAATCTTCATATTCGAGAGTCCTATATGGTTGGACCCAACCTTTCAAAGCTCAACTAACTCCCCAAGTTAGTTGGCTTGGCTGTAGTAAGGGTTCCGAGATCTGGTTCTACGCGCATAAATCTATGTGAACCCTTGTCTAATCGTAGGCATTCTTGACACATTAAGCATTTCATCTTATTCATTTTTAGGGTTGTTACAGTTATAACCATAACTAATCCTTTGAACCATCCTAGGTAAGGTACTAGGTTGTCTTTTTCTTCTTTTAATCGAAATCTGGATATTGCATTGTGATTTCGGTTTTTCCCCATCAAATTAATTAATTAAATTGCTAAATTAATTCATTAAGTAGCCTAGGGTAATTACTGAATTACCCTTAAGTCGTTAGGATCTTAACTAACTCTTTGGACCATCCTACGTTAGGTACTAGGTTGTCCTTTTCTTGTCTTAACAGAAATCTAAAAATTTTCTTGTTATTTTTGGTTTTATCCCTTTTAAATTAATTAATTTGCTAAATTAATTAATTAGGTAACCTAGAGGAATTACTAAAGTACCACTAAGTTGTTAGGACCATAACTAACCTTTTGGATAATCCTAGGTTAGGTACTAGGTTGTCTCTCTAACTAGTACTATGTTAATGTCAACCCGGTTTCGGTCCTAGGTTGTAGGGTGCACTAAAGGGTCCAATTTGGTTAGTCCTACGTTATTTAGTTATTTAGGGCAGTAGGTTAGAGTCTTGAATTTGTAGGGAGGTTAGGCCCCACATGGAGTGGTCCCTTGTGCACGTTTTTTCCTCTACTACCCTAACCGAATTCGACTAGGGTGGTCCCCTCCTTTGGCGTCTTCTTCACATGTCTTGCACATGTGCTTGCACATGGGTTTGTTGCACATACCTAACTAACTATTATTTATGATTCATTTGGGAATGTTTACTTATTGTCCCAAGGATCCTCACTATGTCTTTGGGCACTACTTAATCTACATGATCATTTTAAATGGTTATGTGATATGGTGCTAGGATTGACACTTGGATGCCTAGTACCTAATTAATTGGGTATAATTTTAGCATAGGGTCTTCATTCCAGGTACAATTCTAAACAAGCTTGGATCATGTTATGCGTACTTGGGTAAATATATTAAATGGCCCACACCCCTTAGCCAATTTGATATACAATGCCCAATATTTTTCAATATTGGGAATTGGGATGCCTATGTACCCCCAACACGCATTCCTAAAGACCTATTGGTTGTTGACTAGGCATGTAATTTTCCATAATGTTATGTTATCCTCCCCTTAGGAACATTCATCCCCGAATGACACTACTTATCGTTTTAAACTTAAGAGGGAAATTTTCGTAAATCTCTTTAGCATGCTTGAACTTCATCTTCGTGAATATCTAATTCAAGACTTACTCTGAATAATGCACCTACTCTAAGCTTATTTGAAGCTTCTATCATCTATGGGTAGCTTTTACCCATACAGTGCCTTCAAAACATTGGTTTCAAAGTTTACAAGTTCGCCAAATTCAAGGGTTTTACTCCTATGTCATAGGTTCTTTTATAAAATGTTTTAAATTATTTGTTTATGAAGTATTATGATATAATTGATGAATTGTTATTGATATATCATGAAATCCCCCAAAACCATGAATACCCCATATTGCTAAATGGTGACTTCATGATGTGGGTCGAGTGATTATAGTAGCATGTGAATAGATTATGTTTGTATTGATTTAGTTTATTGAATCGTGATATTCTCCTTATATAATATATTAATTCTTGATGTTTAGGTTGAATATGATTCATGATCCTTAGAGGGCAAATTATGAGGGTTTGTACATGTTGATGGAAATGGTGTAAGAGCTTATCATTCACTTAGAAAGTGAAGATTCTATGACTATGGTGTGATTGTGGTATTGTTGAAAGATAATTATCCCTAAACCCTTACACATGACTATTCATGTAATGTTTATGACTATGATAGTATTATTGTGTTGATTGAAAGACAATTCTCATGAAAACACTATAGACATAATGTGAAAGGTTTACTCACATATTAATTAATGATTCTAAGGTTTAAAGTTCATTCCCACCTAATTAAATCCATGACATATTTTATGACTTGTGTTTAATGAAGGGTAAAATAATCCTTCACTCATGTAAATACAATTCAATACTAATTATGTAAATTTTGGAAAATCTATAGTTATCATCGAGTGGAATGGAATATGAGGTAGAGTCTCTCCCGTTAATACAATACGCCTGCTCATCTAAAGTAACCTCATGAGATGAACTTGATTCGTCAATACATTAGATTTGGGCTTCCTAGTAGCAATCTCCCTATCCCAAAACTATGTGCCCACATAGGTCTTTAGCTAGTGGATCCACCTAAAAGCTAATACATTTATTTTTACCTTAGTTAAGTCACTACAAAAAAAACCCAAATTGCCAACAAATTTTACTAACAACATAAGTTGGTTAATATTTTACATACAAATTATTAACATATTTCTAACTGACTTATATTTTTAAAAACTTAAGAATGAAATTCTAACAGATTACCAAGAAAAATCTTACTAAGTATTTTAGTTGGTAAATACGGCGGAAAAAAAGGGTTCCAAATTTAGCAACATTCTATCAATGGATTACCAAATAAATATTACTAACTTACACCTCTTGTTGGTAATATTACAAAAGAAATATATATCGATTGGTAAATATGACCCAAAAATTGTTTTGTAATACATCAAAAGTCTAAGACATGTTCTAGAGCCTAACATAGGTGGAGAAAAGTTTTAGACACTGTTTTAAGGTCGAATTTAATATATATATATATATATATATATATATATATATATATATATATATATATATATATATATATATATATATATATATATATATATATATATATATATATATATATATATATATATATATATATATATATATATATATATATATATATATATATATAAAAGTCATTCAGGAGGTTTAGAAGCCAAAACGTCAAGGAACATCCATGACGTTCGAAAACTAGTTCAACGAGGTGCTAGTGTGTCTTAGCCTCTTTGACTACGTTTTAGAAGTTGAAAAAATAATGAAAATTGATGGAAGGGTGTTTAACACATATTAGAGTTGATTCATACTCGAAACGACCGGGCATTACTCCTAGAGAACCAACCAAGGGACCTTTAAGAGGACTATTATGTTTTGAGGTCAAAAGCTGCCCAAGGCAGTGTCCAAAAACGGTTGCCATCAAAAGTTCGTGGTCCAATTGACAGGGCATCGATTGCCTCCATCATTGGACACTTAGAATTTCAGAAAAAAACACAATTTTGACAAGTCTCTTATCCAAACGACGGACCAACAGGATGGTTGGTCCTTGGTCCGTCGATTAACAAACGGGGCGTGGACGGGGAGTCGTCTGCGATGGGTATGTTTTGGCTTCTCGAATTTATGTTACTTGAATTAATTAATTTAGGGGTTATCTAATTATTTAGGGGTTAAGGAAGGACTAATTTAGTTAACTAACAACCCATATAAAGACCTTAACCTAATTAGACTAACGTAACTCTTATAATTCTCAAATCCACATTCTCCTCCTTCTCTCTTCTTTCTCTCTCCCAACTTGATGAACTCCACAGTCAAAGTCAAGGTGGGCTATATGGCTGCAATCATCAAAGTTTCTCCATCAAACTTCATCAAACATTAAGGTATGGTATTCCTTTCACCTTTGGGACTTCTCTTCCCAAAGGTTTCCTTCAAATTGATTTCAAAAGTATGAAATTAAGTGGATCTTTTCCAACCTCTAAATTGATCTTGTGAATTGCTTTGTTTATGATTTCTTTTGGATATTATGAATAGATTAACATGCATTATGACATAATTATATTATTTTTTGATAGATTGGTCTAGTTTGTAGAAGATGACCTATTACCCTTAACCCTAGGTTGTGATCTTGATATGAATTGTGTAATGTTGGTTCAATTGAATTAATTATTGGTTGAATTACTACTAGATGGTGTTATTGTATTATGAATAGATTAGTATGAATTATAGTCCTATCAAGCTATTTCTTGTGTAATTTGTCTAGTTTATGACTTTGACCTAAGTCTCTTGTCTTAAGCTATGAACTAGTGATGGATTGTGATGTTGTGATTCAATTGGCTTTGTTATCATGTGGATTATTGTTGTGTGATGATATTACAGCCTTGTTGGATTGAGGTAAGGGTTAATGGTAATACCTTGATGATGTATTACGAAGAAGACTTGGTAAGTCTTGTGATCTCAATTCTACTTTTGGTTAAGTGATGATATTGTGTTGAAGTATGCCTTGTATTAGGATCGATAGGGTTCGTATGATGTTGAATTTAAATGTCTTGACTATGTTTTGTGAGTTTTTTTCTAAGATGTAAATAGTATAAGGATGGTGATAACTTACCAATGTGCCTTATCATGATGTGATTATGTAAATGTGCTAACCTCACTTATATGAATTGTAATGAAAGGACAATACTCATGTAATCTTATTGAGCTATGATGATTATATTTATATAAAGTATATACCCTATGACCTACATTAAGCTATGATGTTTACAGAAGACATTAAAGACATTTCAAAAGTACTCTAGCTTAGCACTGAGTGAACTAGAGTGAAGAGTGTCCCTTCCCACATTGGGAAGGTAGGATCACTGATTTACTCTTGAAATTGGATATGCATGTAGCATAAAGAGGGTCCCAACTATATCTCCTAGTTCTTGAATAATGTTGCCCACATAGTAATACTAGTTAGTGGATCCACGTAGTTGCTATGTCCGTGTTTTGGTACTACCTTGGCAAGTACTCCGCCTTTTTTCGGTGTAGGGTTCCATGACACCAGATTCCACATTAGCTCATGTGTTCTATGTCGGTTAAGACAAGATGTTCCCAAAGGTTAAAATGAAATAAAGGAATGAACCCTAACTAGAATGAACTAAGGGGTTCAGCTTAGTCTAGGTAGGGGTATAGGACTCTACCTAAACATTGCACTAGTTAGGCTTGAGGGAAGTCTTAGGAGGATGTTCTTATGTATGTATATGCTTATAAATGTAAATGATATGTATATGATGAACATATTAATGACACTACGTGATGTTGGTTACTTTTATGAATATGTATTTGGTCTCTATCGCTAAATTATGATATTATGTACTCTTAATGATATGCTATGCGAAGTTGGAAAATTGTTATAGTTCTTGTTAGGGTTTCTTGACTAAGTAAGGTTATGGGGCTTTGCTTAGTCGTTGCGCAAGTGGACTTCATGAGAGTCATGAGTAATGGTCTTGCTTTTGCTATGTTGTGATAAACTCTATTTCATGCTTGTGGCTATTATAACTTGGTGATAGAGTTTCCTTGACTATGTGTTCACTTATGTGATATGCATGTTGACTATATTTTGTATTGTTGGTCTTGTGATGTACATGTTTTTGACTTAATGAATATGTCTTATTGATTGGAATGGTCTTCTTGAATGTGCATAAGGCTTTCTAAATGTAAAATAGCATGTTTTGATAAAATATCCCTTTTTAGCATGATTTCATGATATTTGTGCATACGATCTTATACTTAGTACAAGTGGTGTACTAACCCCATTTTCTACCTTTTTCTCCAACATTTTAGGTTCCGGACATTGAAGGTCTTTAAGATGACTTTGAAGGAAGACTTGGAATTCTTATTCATCCAATTTTGCTAGGTCCTCACTTTCCGTGGGCAATCTCACTATCAAGCTTATGATGTTGTTCTAGTTTTAAGACTTCTATGTTTTATCAATGAATTACTAACCAAATATTTACCAATGACTTGATTGTGTTGCTAAATTTACCAACCAAATATAAATATGTTGGTAAATTAGTAACGAAATGTAATTTGTTGGTAAACTTGCCAACTAATATCCAATTATTTGGAAATTTTGCCGAAGAATGAAGATTGTAGTTAGTAAATTACAAACATCATTAAAATAGTTGATAATATACAAACTGATCATTAATTAATTGGTAAAATTTACCAACATAATCATTATTAGTTGGTAATATTACATATGAATGTTTAGTTAAATAGTAACTATTACCTAATGTGATAAAATTTATTGGTAAATTATTAATTACTAACTTATATTTAAATAGTTAAAGTTAAATTTTTTGGTAAATCAGCGTCTAGTGTTTAAGCTTTCATATTCAGTTTGTGTCGTTAGTCGTTTTAACTTTTAAATTTTAGTCAAAACTTCCTTTGGTCAATATTTTTTGTAAACATGCTCAGATTAATATGATGTCTGTTTCATTAGTTTCGAAAGGTCACTTTTTATTTAACAGGAAGGTCGGTTCAAGTTTTGAGGCTTCATTTTTTTTTGTGTCGTTAGGTATTTTAAATCTTATGTTTTATACAAAATTTGACTTTGGTAAATATTTTTATGAACATGCTCATATGAGAATTCCGTCAACTTAATTAACTTCAAAGTTCATTTTTATCTAATAGGATGGTTGGTTTAGATATCGATGCATTCATTTTTAGTGTGTGCCATTAGGTATTTTCACTTATAAATTTTTTCCATAATTTAATCTCGGTCATTATATTTTATACACATGTTCAGATTAAAATTTTGTCAGTACAGTTAGAATTCTAAAGGTCAATTTTTATGTAATAAGACAATAGATTCGAGTTTTGAGGCTTCCGTTTTTAATTATTTGTGTTGTTAGACATTTTTACTTTTTTGTTTAGGCCAATAATTAGATTTGGTCAATATTTTAATGTGCTCAAATTAAATTTTTGATACAATGATAAGTATCATGTTGCGATTAACTTAATTTTTTATCATAGATTTTTTATTGTTTCATTCAAATATGATTTCTAAAATTTCCATTAATATTTTTTTGTTTATATTTGTGCTCTTAGATGTAACACTTCGAAAATTCAAGATGTGTACTAGAGCCTAATAAGGTTTAGACACTGTTTTAAGGTCCATATTAATGAATATAAGTAATTTAGGAAGTCTATAAACCAAAACATCCAAGAACGTCGATGACGTCCGGAAACTAGTTCAAGGAGGTACAAGCGTGGTTTAGCCTATTTGACTAGCTTTTAGGGATCGGAAATTTATGAAATTTTGTAGAAGGGTGTATAACTTGTGTTAAGTTGATTCATGGTGTAAACGTCCGGGTACGACTCCTCAAGGAACAACCAAGGGCCCTTGAGGAGGACCCTTTTTGTTTTGGGGTCAAAAGCACTACCTTAGCAGTGTGCACCCACGAGGGGAGTCGACGGGGCGTCCATGCCATCCGTCGACCAACACTTAGCCATTTTGGCTAATGTTTTATCTGGACCACTCTCTGAACTCATTGACAAAGTGCAGAATGAAGGGGGCAGGATCGTTGACTCACACACAGCCCGTTGGTTGAGGTCTCGTCTTTAAGAGCCTGACTTTTCTGCAAGTTTTAAGTCAGTTCCAATTAATTAATTAAGGGTTATTTAATTATTTGTGGTATTAGGGATGTCTAATTAACTTAGTTACACCCTATATAAAGTCCTAACCTAATTAAGACTAACTAAGAACTCTCATAACTCACAAATCGAAATTCTCTTCCTTCTCTCTTCTTTCCCTCTCTAATGAAGAACTCAATTGAAGACCAAGATAGGAGAGGGTTTAAGGGATTCAAAGAGTCAATTTGCTCCATTAATCTTCATAAATTAGCAAGGTATGGTGTCTCTTTTACCTTTGAGACCTCTTTCTTTAAAAGGTTTCATCCAATTGATTTCAAAAGTTGGGTTTTCAAGTGGGTCTTTTCCAATATCAAAATTTATGTTATGAATTGATTTGTGTATGATTTATTTTGGATATGAATATATTGAAATGTATTCTAACTTAATTATGATATATTGTGATGGTTTGGTCTATCTTGTAGAAGATGACCTTTACCCTTTAACCCTAGGTTGTGATCTTAAGGTGAATTGAGTAATGTTGGTTCATTTGAATTGGTTATTGGTTGAATTAATATTAGAGGATGTTTTTGTATCAATCATGAATAGATTAGGATGAATGATATTCCTATCATGCTAGTTCTTGAGAAGTTAATCTAGGTTATGAAGTATGTTATAAATTTACCTAAGTATCTTATCTTAACCTATGAACTAGTGATGAATTGTGATGTAGTGATTCAATTGGATTGGTTTATCATGTTCGTTATGGTTATATGATGATACTACACCTTAATTGGGTTGATTAAGGGTTGATGGTAAGACCTTGATGATGAACTATGAAGGAGACTTGGTAAGTCTTTTAATCCCTATTTTTACTTCAATTATGGTTAAATTGTGATTAAGTCACGATTTGTATTGGACTATGTCTTGTATTAGGATTTATAGGTTTGGTATGACGTTGAATTGAAATGTGTTGACTATGGTATGTGAGGTTTTGTCTAACATGTAAATGTTATAAGGATGGTGAATGATGTACCAATGCGCCTTATTATGAAGTGGTATGTAAATGTGCTAACCTCACTTATATGAATTGTAATGAAAGGACTATACTCATGCAATTTTTATTGAGTTATGATGATGATGATGTTTATACAAGGGTTAGACCCTATGACTTACAATATGCAATGATGATTAATAAAGATATTAAAGACATTTCAAAAAGGGACTCTAGCTTAGCACCGAGTGAACTAGAGTGAGGAGTGTCCCTTCCCACATATGTACGTAGGATCACTAATGTACTCTTGAGATTGTAGAGGGTCCCAACTATATCTCATAGTTCTTGAACTATTTTGACCCCATAGGAATACTAGCTAGTGGATCTACGTAGTTGCTATATTCATGTTTTGGTACTACCTTGGCAAGTGGTTTGCCTTCTTTTGGTGTAGGGTTTCATGACACTGGATTCCACACTAGCTCATGTGATCGATGTTGGTTAAGACAAGATGTTCCCAAAATGTAAAATGAACTAAAGGAATGAACTCTAACTAGGATGACCTAAAAGGTTTAGCTCAGTGAAGGTAGGGGTATGGAACTCTACCTATACATTGCACTAGTTATCCTTAAGGGAAGTCTTAGAGGATGTTCTTATGTATGTATATGCTTATAAATGTAAATGATATGTATATGATGATCTTACATGTTAATGATAATATGTGATGTCTATTACTCTTATGAACATCTATTTGGTCTATAATGCTAAAAGTATGATATTGTGTACTCTTAATGTTAGGTTATGAGAAGTGGGATGTTGATCATGATTCTTGTTGAGTTACTTGATTGAGTAAAGTCATAGGGCTTTTCTTGGTCATTGCAGTAGTTGACTTTATAAAGGTTCATGGGTAATTGTCTTACTTTGGTTATGTTGAAATGTACTCTTATTCATGCTTGTTGAAGTTATAACTTGATGATAGAGTGATATTGATTATATATGCAAGTATCTTGATATGTTCATTGACTTAACTATGCTCTGTATTGTTGGTCTTGTAATGTACATGCTTATGACTTAAGGAATATGTCTTATTGATTGGTATGGTCTTGTTGGGTGTGCATAAGGGTTTTTTCGAAAGAAAATGCATACCTTAATGAAATGTCCCTTTTTAGCATGATTTGATATTATACGTGCATATGGTCTCATACTTAAGTGGTGTACTAACCCCATTTCTTCCTTTTCCCAAAAATTATAGGTTTCAATTGTTGAAGGGCTTTTTAAGACGACTTGAAGAAGACTTAGATCTCTTAATCATCAAAGTAGGGAAGGTTCTCAATTTATGAGGGTGATGCCACTCTCTAGCTGATGGATTTGTTTTTAAATTAAGACTTCTATGTTTCTTTCTTTCCATTTAGTATGAAACATTGCATAGCCCATGTGAGGCATTCTTACTTTTATGTATGGGATATGCCCAACTTCTTACACTTTTATTAGATGGTTATTAGATGAGACGACTATGATGAGTTCGATAATACTTGAATAGTTTATGCAAAATATGATTTTGTTTAAATAAAAGTAATATATATATATACATATATATATATATATATATATATATATATATATATATATACATATATATATATATACATATATATATATATACATATATATATATATATATATATACATATATATATATATATATATATATATTATAATTGTTTATCATGTTTAATAACCATCTTTAGAAAGTTTGCTACAGAAATATTCTACGAATAGGTATGCCCAGACTATGTCATCCTAAGGTTGAAATCAATAGGCAAGAAGGCCGTTTAGGGGAGTAAACAAAGTTGAGGCGCTGTTAGGGTAACTGATCAAAGAAGAAAACTGTAGTAGTGACCAGACGAGATGATTATTAAACCATTATTATTACATAATAAATAAGTATAATCTATTAAGAGGTAGGAAGGAATAAAATTTTAGCAAAAATATGATTAAAATGAACTCCTATTTATTAGACGATGATGATAATTATAAGATATTAATACTTTATATATTAAAAAATCATAATACTGATACAAAAAGAGAAATTTATGAAAAATTATTGATGTATGAGATAATAGAAGAAACAACCCAAGGTTGGGCAGAATTGATTATACCAGATGAATTTGACATAGATTTATATGATGATATAGAATTATTTATAGATCAATGATAGATTATTTATACTTACGATTTTGGAAAGAAACTAAAGAAGAAATAGATCTACTTGAAAAACTATTAATCGAAAATTTATATGACTATTTGAGAACTAGAGAAAATGAATATTTAAAATATATTACAAACAATTGTAATGAAATACAAAGATTAGATCTACGTAAAAAAGAATATTATAAAAAAATATTTTATGAAGAATAACCAAACATCAAATAAATTAACTACTATAACAAAAATTAAAATAGAAAGAAAAGTATGAAAGACACAGAAAGAATTAAAAACCTTATACATAGAATATGTATTATTACAACTTACTAAAACAAATAATAGTAAAACAAATATTTTGAAAGATATAATCTCTAAAACAGAAAATAAATATGTTCGTTACCTGAAAAAACAATATGAACAAAGAATTATATAAGCAACAAATGAAAGAAAAAATAGATGAAAAAAGACAAGAACTACAACATAGGAAAGAAAGATTAAAAGAAAATATGTTAGAAGGAGTATGTAAAAAATCAATATTAACACAAAGAAAAGTTATATTTATGTTAGAAATACAAATAGATTGCCTTGAATATAAATTACAACATAACATAATTTATAAATTATAATGAATAAAGAAGAATTTGCAGTAGACGAAAAGATATATGAAAATCAAGATGGATTAATAATAAAAATAGTATTTTCAAAATTAGGAAAAAGATATAAAAAAAAATAGAAAATAATTTATATTTAATGTTAGAAAAAGAAACAGCGAAATTAGAAGATAGTCTAACAGCTATGATAAGAATAACAAAAGAAAATGAAGAAATAGATAAATCAAAAGAAATTGAAAAAATAAAAATACAAGCAAAACAAGAAGTACAACATTTAGAAGAAATAAAAAAATACAAGAATAAGTGAATTAGAAAAAGAATTAGCTAAGTTAAAATTATTATATGAAACTAAACAAAAAGAGAAACAGATAGAAAAAGATAAAGAGCTCGAATTAACTAATGAAATAAATGAGATGAAACAAAAATTAAATGAAAATCTTGAAGTAAATGAAATAGATGAAAATGAATCAGACACAATAAATGATCAAAACTCAAAAATAAGTGATATAAGTGAGACATACACAGAAATTCTAGAACAAGTAAATAAGCCAAAAAAATTAGAAATAAAACACAGGAGATACAAATCGACCTAGCACATCAGGAGTTAAAACCCCGGATAATAGTCCTAGAAGTAGTCCTAAATGGACAGCACCAACTTATTATACAGAAAATTATGAACAATCATATAGAACAAATGCAATATGGAATAGTAGGTTAAATAAAAAATGGACGCCTAAACCAATAACTGAACAATACAACTTTTTAGATCTAGATTGTGTTACAGATATAAATAAAGCAATGCCGTTATGGGTAGGAAATATATCTAAACAACTAATTGATAACAAAATAACAACAAAAGAAACGTCGAAATATATAGAAAGAACATTTGTTGGAACAACGAAATTATGGATAGAAAATTTACCCCCAGAAAGTCTAGAAACACTTAGAAGTGATAAGAAAATAGATGGATCTCCATGGACAACAAATATAGATATACTAGATAAATATAAATTATCAATAAGAAATGAATTTGGTGGTATGACCACAGATATAAGAGAACAAAATAGAGGAAAAACAACAAATAGGCAACTTATGACAAAATTAGCTATATGTAAAATGTGTTATATAGAAGAATACACATGTGCATTCAAAGAATATTATTACAACGCAAGATATGATACAAATGAAGCAAAAGAGATAAGACAACAATATTTTACAAAACTACCATAACCATTTAGTACAAAAATAATTAAAGATTGGAACAATGAAGGATTAACAGATACTTTAGGAGCTAGAATAAAATTCCTACATCAATGGTTTATACAATTATGTGAAAACCAAAAAGAGAAAATTAAAATGGAAAAAGTACTAATTAAAAATCTAGCCTGTTGTAAAAATAAAACAGCACCACAGTTTTGATGTATAAATAAATATTATAAAAAGCAAAAACCTAAACGATAAAAAAATTAACGAAAAACTAAAACTAGGTATAAATATAAAAAACCAAGACAAAGATATTATGTAAAAAATTATAAAATAAAAAGACCATATAGACCAAAAAGAAAACTATCACAATGTACTTGTTATAATTGCGGAACAATAGGACACTTAGCTAGAGATTGTAAGTTACCCAAGGATCCAAAAAGAAAACAAATTGCAGAAGTAATTATAGATAATGACAAATATATGCAAATAGAATATATAGACTATGAATTAAGTGAAAATGATAGTATATATGAAGTATCAGATATAGAAACTGAAAATGAAAAAGAAAATATTGATCTAGATAATGATGTAATGGAAGAAGAAATATAATGTCTGAAGACGATATGAAAATAATATCCAGAGAAGACTATCAAAATGAAGAATTATCAGAACAAAAAATTATATTTGATAATACAATTTTTGAACAAATAAAAGGAAAAGAATTAGACTTAAGTGTTGAAAAAATACTTGAAATACCTATAATAAGAAATTGGTTTAAAAGATAAAAAGATGAATACTATGTAGTTAGTCAGAAAGAACGCATCATAGATTGTAAATATACAAAAGGAAAGGCACAAATACCTATACTAAATAAGAGGATAATAAACATAGAAATACAAGATATAAAAGCTAAAACACCCATAAAGTATGTACACTTAGGAGGAACAAAAATATTAATAAAAGCTTGTTTTAGAGAAGGAATAGATACACCTATTGAAATATACTTAGCAGACGATAGAATTATACACCCTATAGAAAAAAGTGTAATTAGTGCAGTCAAAAGGAAACTTAATATACCAAAAATTTAAATTTATAATAAGTGTCAACTACTCAGTAGCATTAACAGATAGAAATATAGATAAATCATTAGTTTTATATTGGAAAATGTCTAGAATAGAATTAGCACCAGGCAGTAAAATATTTACAGCAAGATGTAAAAACCTATATATATTAACAACAAAACATAAAGTAACAGCAAGAAAAAAAATTGATAAAACAAAGATAGAAAACCCTTTTAAAAAAATAATTACTGTAATAGACAATAATGACTATAGTTATAAAGAAATTGACATAGAAGAAGATTTTGAAATTGTAAAAGAAAGATTAAGCACTTCAAGCGTACCAAATACATTAACAAGAGCTACCTCATCAAGAATGAGTACATCTAGAAGGAACTATGAAATCCCACAAAACTTATTAGATAAAGAAGAGATAACACCATACCATTACTTCATAACAGGTATAATAGATCAAAGAAGATATAAAATTTTAATAAATACAGGACAAGAAGAAAATTACATAACAAGAGAATTTGTATTAGAAACAGAAATTATAAAAACAGGACACTTATGCCCTGGATTACCTAGTGAAATAGTAAATACAAATGAAGAAATAATAGAAAAAGAGATAATTATAGGAGGAATACCCTTAATAATATCATTTAAAATATATCAAGGAAGTCAGAATATTACATTAGGAATAAAAATGTTAGAAAAAGTTAAACCATACAATATAGAAAATGAACAATTAACAATAACTTGCCAAAATAAGAAAATAATTATCAAAAGGACAAAATGAATAATGAAAATATATATACTTGCAAAAATTATTGTAGAAGGATATCACAACAGTTATTATACCCCTATGATAGATACAGGAGCAGAAGCAAATATATGTAAACATAATTGTTTACCAGAAGATAAATGGGAAAAATTAAAAACACCTACGGTAGTAACACGATTTAATAATGAAGGAAGTATGATTACATATAAAGCAAAAAATATAAAAATACAAATATGGGATAAAATACTAACAATAGAGGAAATGTATAATTTTGAATTTACAACAAAATATATGTTATTTGGAATGCCATTTTTAGAAAGACTTTACCCACATATAATAACAAAGACACACTGATGGTTTACTATACCATGCGGAAATAAGGTAGGAGCAAAAAGAGTAAATAACAAACAACGTAAACCTATAGAATGGATAAAAGGAAGTGAAAAAATAAACCAAGAAATGAAAAATATAAATAAAAAACAAATAACACAATTAGAAATTATCATATTTTCAATGGATAAAGTTAAAATAATTAATGAACAACTAGAATTACTTTATAATGAAAATCCATTACAAGGATGGGAAAAACATAAGACAAAAATAAAAATTGAATTAATAGATGAAAGTAGTATAATAACACAGAAACCATAAAAATATAACTTTGTTGATTTAAAAGAATTTAAAATACATATAGATGAATTATTGGAAAATAATTATATACAAGAAAGCAATAGTAAACATACAAGTCCAGCATTTATAGTTAATAAACATAGTGAACAAAAAAGAGGTAAAAGTAGAATGGTTATAGATTATCACAACCTAAATGCTAAAACTAAAACATATAATTACCCAATACCAAATAAAATACTAAAAATAAGACAAATACAAGGATATAACTATTTTGGTAAATTTTACTGTAAATCAGGATTTTATCATTTAAAACTAGAAGAAGAATCTAAACAACTAACGGCATTTACTGTACCGCACAGATTTTATGAATGGAATGTCTTACCATTTGGATATAAAAATGCACTAGGTAGATACCAACATTTTATGGATAACTATTTTAACCAGTTAGAAAACTACATTGTATATATAGATGATATATTATTATATTCAAAAACACAAGATGAACATATAAGATTATTAGAAAAATTTATACATATAATTAGACACTCAGGTATAAGCTTAAGTAAAAAGAAAGCAGAAATTATGAAACCACAGATAGAATTTCTAGGAATACAAATAGATAAAAATGGAATAAAAATGCAAACCCACATAGTACAAAAAATAATCACCCTTGATGAAAATATAGACACAAAAAAGAAATTACAATCCTTGTTGGGATTAGTAAACCAAGTGAGAGAATATATACCAAAATTAGCAGAGTATTTAAAACCATTACATAAAAAACTTAGAAAAGATGTTGAATACCATTTTGACAATGAAGATAAAGAACATATAAGACATATCAAGAACTTATGTAAAAGATTACCAAAGCTATACTTTCCTGATGAAAATAGATCATTTACTTATATTGTTGAAACAGATTCAAGTAATTATAGTTATGGAGGAGTTTTAAAATATAAATATGAAAAAGAAAAGGTAGAACACCATTGCAGATATTACTCAGGATCTTATGCAGAGGCACAAATAAAATGGGAAATAAACAGAAAAGAATTATTTGCATTATATAAGTGTTTATTAGCATTTGAACCATATATTGTATACAATAAATTCATTATAAGAACAGATAATACACAGGTAAAATGGTGGATAACTAAAAAGGTACAAGATTCAGTTACAACAAAAGAAATAAGAAGATTAGTATTAAATATATTAAATTTTACATTTACAATTGAGATAATTAACACTGACAAGAATCTTATTGCAGACTATCTCTCCAGAGAAAGATACAATGGAGAAGATATTAGCTACAATGACAATGTTATGTCAAAAGATGGAAAAAATAGAAAATGAAGTACAGATACTGAAAGAAACAGTTAACAGTCAGCAGCATGACTTAAAATATGCGGAGCTAAGTCTGCACCATGACTTAAAAATGCGGAGCTAGAAGGTGACGATGGGAAACACCTAAAAACCCAAAAGAAAAAATTATATACATCTGCAGGAAGCTCAACTATAGCAGGAAGTACATCTACAAAAGGACCATCTACAAAAAAGGAGGAAAGTAAGGTAAAATATACAAATACAAATATGAACAAATCATTTTCTAAACCATATACTCCACAAAATACCCAAAAAGACATATTTGTACCCCCACAGATAAACACTTACAAAGCCAGCCTGGACTCCCACAAACAAGCGTATAACCACATTACTAGAATGTATATAGAAAATATATAAAAAATACAAATATTTTTAAACCTAAACCCCAGAACCAAAGATACCAAAAATCCCAATGAAAACTATATAACCCAACACCTGCAAGGTTACAACAAACTAATAGCACAACCTGGAACAAATCCAAACTTAATAGTAACCTGCTACAACTACGGATTATTAAATACAGTTTATACAATAACAGGAGAAGAAATATCTAAGATACAAGAGTTATATAAGGCATTTTTACAATATAAAAGAATAACTAAAGGGACTTTATTTTACATAAAGTTCTATTCAGCAACAGCGGAAATACTATACGATGAAATCAAACCTACGATACAAGTTATAAGATAGGATTGACTAGGGAGATGATAATCCCAGAAAAAATAGATACACAAGAAGAAATACAGAAGGTAGATATTACGGAGTTTTACGCGAACAAAAGAACTATTGGAATAGCTACTATATTAAACGAGCTATCAAACAACTACTTGAATGAGAAAGCAATCTAGAGTTATTATAACAGAGATCAAACAATAATATACTCCAACTGTAAAGAAATCAGAGTAGCAGATATGGAAGAGATAAGACGATGGATATTAAGTCTGTTGAAACCTGAGCAGATACCTACTACAAGAGCAATTTGGAAAATTTTTATCTCCCCGAATCTAATGACAAGGTATTGCAAGTTAATAGGAAAAAAATATCCTGACCACTTATGTACAAAATGCAATGGAGAAGATAACTTCGTACCAGAAGTAGAACTAGAGTAAAGATACGTGTAAAATAGTAAATAGTGGATTATAAACTATGTCGGCCATAAATAAAGTAAAGGCCATTATTATGTAAAGTATTTTGTTGTTTTGCATCGGCCAAAGGAAAGAGGGCCATATGTAAAAAAGTCGTGTCGGCCATAAATAAAGTAAGGGCCATTATTATAAAATATTTTATCGTCTTGCGTCGGCCGAAAGATATAAGGCAAACTGTAAGCGAAATTAAAAGATAGTCTAACAGCTATGATAAGAATAACAAAAGAAAATGAAGAAATAGATAAATTAAAAGAAATTGAAAAAATAAAAATATAAGCAAAACAAGAAGTACAACATTTATAAGAAATAAAAAAATACAAGAATAAGTGAATTAGAAAAATAATTAGCTAAGTTAAAATTATTATATGAAACTAAACAAAAAGAGAAACAGATAGAAAAAGATAAAGAGCTCGAATTAACTAATGAAATAAATGAGATGAAACAAAAATTAAATGAAAATCTTGAAGTAAATGAAATAGATGAATAAATCAGACACAATAAATGATCAAAACTCACAAATAAGTGATATAAGTGAGACATATACAGAAATTCTAGAACAAGTAAATAAGTCGAAAAAATTAGAAATAAACACAGGAGATACGAATCGACCTTGCACATCAGGACTTAAAACCCCGGATAATAGTCCTAGAAGTAGTCCTAAATGGACAGCACTAACTATATATATATATATATATATATATATATATATCGTGAGACTCACGTGCAAAGCACATGTCGAGAACTAGTAGAAGAAATAGTAGGAGCTACAAATAGAATTGGGTAGAGAGTGCCAAGAAAAGTACAATAGAACTTAACAGTTATAGACATAATTTTTTGCAAGCAAAACATACAGTTATCAATGAATGACGGGAGTTGAGCGGAAAAAACACAACAATATCCCAAATTGTGTTTTGTTACCACGCGACAGAAAAGAGGGATCAACAACATATATTTAGAGATGAGTATCAGAAAAGACAAGAAAATATTCCAAGGACCTTCCCGTCTATTCACATCAACATGAAGCCACTTTTAGCAATGATCCATGTCATACATGCATAAGTTCATATATCTTCATTGCATAAGAAAACCACACTAAGACCTCTTTTCAAAACCTACTTATGCAATGCATGAGTCCCATACCTCCGTTCTCACTAAGTAGAACACTTTGAGGAGTTATAAGTATAGTTCGTGCTCATGTTCTTGTCATATTCATATTCTTGTCATGTAGGGAAGATAGCCTTAACTGGCATAGACCATGTGAGCTACATGGAATCTAGTATCATGCCCCACATCGAAAAGAGATGTCCTACTCACTACAAAAGTAATCTCAATTACCAACAAAAAAATTCGTTGATAAATTGATCAAATCAGTTGGCAAATTGAGTTACCAACTAAATGTCAACTTATATTAATTTGTTGATAAGAATCTTATCACTTAATATCACGAACCGATTTTAATTTGTTGGTAAACATACCAACAAAAAATCAGTTGGTAAACAACCAAAAATGTTTATACAAAATTTTAAAACATGGCCCTGAAATTTTCATTGTTAAATTCACGAACAATTTTTAGTTAGTATATCGTTAGTACCTTTACTAACGAATTGAAAAGAAGTTAGTAAATTTTTTTCTTCATTATTCGATTACTGATAACTTTATGTATAGTAAGTTGGTGGTGTCCATCTAGGACTATTTCTAGGACTATTGTCTGGGGTTTTAACTCTTGACGTACTTGGTCGATTCATATCTCCTGTGTTTATTTCTAATTTTTTTGGTTTATTTACTTGTTCTAGGATTTCTGTGTATGTTTCACTTATATCACTTATTTCTGAATTTTGATCATTTACCGTATCTGATTCATCTATTTCATTTACTTCAAGATTTTCTTTTTCTTCAAGATTTACTATTTACATACTACTTTACACCTGGCACTTTCATATTCGGCCGACACAAGAAAACAAAATAAACTTTGGCCAAATGGCCAACATACTATTTACAACTTTACTTCTTTATATATTGGCCTTTACCTTTTTACATATGGCCGATAATGACTATGACTCAAAAGTAAAATTATACAATTTGACTAATTTGTACATATGTCTTCTTCTTTTTAATTTATTCCAGTTGTACTTCTGGGACATAGTTATCTTCTCCATTGCATTTTGAACATATATGTTCCTGATACTTATGTCCAATCAGTTTGCAATATATGGTTAATAAGTTCTTTAAATGCACAAGTGTATTCTTCTATATAACACATTTTACACATAGCTATTTTTGTCCTAAGTTGCCTATTTATTATTTTTTTCTCTATTTTGTTCTCTTATATTCGTGGTCATACCTCCAAATTCATTTCTTATTGCTGATCATATTTATCTAGTATATCTATGTTTGTTGCTGATGGAGATCCATCCATTTTCTTATCACTTCTAAGTACTTCTAAACTTTCTGAGGGTAGATTTTCTATCCATAATCTTGTTATTCCTACAAATGTTCTTTCTATATACCTTGGTGTTTCTGTTGTTTTTATTTTGTTGTCTATTAGTTGTTTAGATATATTTCCTATCCATAGTAATATTGCTTTATTATGTCTGTAACACAATCTAGATCATCATGTATTAATAGAAGTTTTGTCAATTAAACAACACTCAAAAAGTATAATAACACGAAAACAAAAAAAAATCATAACAATGCAAAATAATACATAATAATCTTTAAAAGTATGGGTTGCATACCAATCCATTTTGGACAGTCATACTTTAACTACAAACTGGAAAAGAAAAACATAAAATCATAATCTAACATTAAAAAGACGTAAAGAAATATATGAGTCATATCTTATACTGTTAAGTTATACTATTAAGTTTAGCAGTTGAACTATATTCTAAGGAAATTTCTCTTTTAATTTCAAAATGAAACTATTTGTTCTTCTCCTAATTAGCTTCTAGACGACTTGTAATCATATCATAATGAAGAAAAGAGAATAGCAGATGATAGGAAGAAGAAAAGAGAATAGTAGATTCAAATTTGTAAGTATACTCATTGGCAGTACCTTTTCTGTTGTTGCATAAGTAATGTGACAGGTTTATTAATTTGGAGGGGTTTAAATAGTAACGGGTGGATAGTGAATTGATTTATAAATTATACTAATAAGTTAGTTATAACAAATAGTTGTGCTCCACGTATTTAAAAAAAAATATTTAAGTAGTTTAAATTTAAAGTAGTCACTTTTGAATCCAAAGGTGGATGACAAGGGTATTTTGGACCCAATAGGTGGGTGGAAAGGATATTTTGGAGCCAATAGGTGGATAGAGGGTAATTTTCTACCATTTTCAATACTTCGATGGTATTTTAGGCCCTTTTCCGTTAGTTTAATTTAGTGGAGGGTAAAACTGATGATCCAACTTTTAAGGTTGAAGCTTCCCACTTATAATAATATATGATTTTATTTAGTACCCAAGAGATATAGAGTTACATACATACACACATACATGTTAGCTGAAACTGACTTTTGTGAACGGGGAATCAGCACAATTTTCTGCACAAATCTTATGACATTTTGTTATGATCTATGAAATTGTGTATTCCTCTCTTCTATGACTTTTCTAAGTCATGTCGTCTTGATCCCGGCTCAGTTTTTACTTTGTTTTTTGAGTGTGTATGCATTGTGCTAATTCCGCTTGATAAAATTCGCACTGCGTTGTTTTTTCTTTTCTAAAATTTGCATTGTATTGCTTTTGCTTATTAAAATTTGTTATTCTTTTGTGAGAATCTATTGTTATTTGTTGAAAATATCATATTTATATGGAAAAAAAAGTTACTTAATCTCATATATGCCAACCGGTCTAATCGATAGTTGTGAAGAAAGCATATTAATGGATCCTCGCGAAGGTCATGAAGACAATATCAAACATCATAAAATAGATGACTATTTAGAAATGACGTCATGATGAGTAATGTTGTGGGAAAGACGCCTAGAAGATCGACATGCAACAATTACTACATTCTTGCTAACACAAATCATGTCAATCGCAGTGCAACAACCCCTCAAATATATTATGGTCTTGCTATTCTGGTGTCTTCTTCTTCTTCTTCTACTTCTTCTTCTTCTTTAACATCAAGAAATCTCTATGTTCATGCAAATGCCTCATCAAATGTGCAAAAACATTATTCCTCCATTTCATGCTCTTTAAAGAGATGTGCATCCGGCGCTATAATGTATGTTTAAGTTTATCCTGTTATTGCTTCGTATATAAAATGTATTTCTATAATTTTTTCTAGAAATTTAGTTTAAACTAACCTTTATGTTCTGAGGTACTGGTAATAAGTTGTTAGGCACCAAAATATGAATGTTGAAGTAAAACAAGTGCACTTTGTTCTCGATTTCTAAATATTGGTTGAAACTTTTAATCATCTAAGGTAATGAGGAAGTTATGTTTGAGCTCGACCAGTTATTTGACTAGACAAAGAATTTACTGAGTTAGTGGAAAAAAAATCCTCACCTTCTTAAATTGTTTTTAGTTGCATATTATATATCTTATGCAGACATCTAACAAAACATTATCACCTTCTCCAGATTTATTCACTGCAAAAAATTTCAGTTCACCAAGACTTAAATACTGACTCCGAGTTTTTCTTTGGACTTCTCTGGTAGAGTTTTCGTTGTTGTAGAAAACATGTGCCACCTGATACGCATATACTCTAATTCGTTGTTGAAAAAAGATGGAATGAGATGTGCCACCTAATACGCTTAAACGCTTGAGGAAATTCTTTAAGCTGTTTGATGTTATCTATTGAGGTTACAATCCGAATGTTTAATTTGAAGTCCTTTTGAGGGTTTCCAAACTTTTTGTTGTTTGTAACCGATAATAAAACATTATAAAGTTGATGAGCCCGAAAATTATAATGAACAAATAAAGAAGTCCAAATTGGATGCACAGGCTTTCCCTTGTAGTTTTATTTAAAATAAAATAAGGTTAGACCGACATACATAGATAGCTGTTTGGCTTGGAATATTTGCTCTTCAAATGCAGCTGAGCTGAATTAACAGACAAGTCCAGAAATTACAAAATACGGAGGTCAAACTATTACAACACCTTTTACTAACAAAATATTGACTTGTGTACAGATACATCTTTAGCAAGTAGCCACAGACTTGCAAACAATTTCTGAAACTTGTGTACAGATACATTTCACCAGCATTAAGTTTTCAACAAGGAACTTTTCTACAGATAGACAAAAGAAAAATATTCACCCATTTCCCTTTTAGTAATGCAAACTATGCTGCAATATGTTCCCCTTTCAGCTGCCTACACTTGTATTTCACTGGTATGAAGAGCGACTTTTTCGAGAATAGCAGGCCTCCAAGTTGCAATCTCTTGCTCATTCAACTGACGACTACTATTTTGGGCTGTGCTATGGCTTCTGTTTCTAGCAATGGGAATATCATGATTGTGCTTGCCCTCATATGTTGTTATGACAGCTTTTGGATCTGCTGAAGCTCTCTCAACATGTTTACGAACATTGCATCCAGGGTATGTGCAACGATAGTAACTCCTGCAAATCCATCTGACTGCTTATAGATGTTCGTTCATAACTTGAGAGAAGGAATTAAAGGTACTGACCACAAAGTAAAAACACACAAATTTTAATCACATAGAACAGTGAACATGAAAACTACACTCCAAAAGATTTAAGAACTAGCCGCTGAACAAGACATCATGACAAGGTATAGTACTTATTCTCAAGTCCTAAGGTCTTATGGTGCTAGTTTTGATCAGCTGAACATGACAACATTTTTGCCAAAAGCTTTAGTAACAAAACTGAAGCATACAACTACGTCCAGTTTCATCCTGAAATTCTCAATTCAATTAATGTTTCTTGCTGGAGTAAAGCTACATCTACACCTGTAGCTATGGTCCTCATGGTTCATGGGAAAACAAGGAAAACAAGATTATACAAAATTTTGGTATTTTTCCCTGTTATTTCCCTAATTCTTTTGTTTTAAAAACTACAAGTGGTATCTAGAGCCATTTTCTTGAGGGGCATATGAGCGGGAGATGCATTATCAAAATAGTTTTTTCCAAATAGCTCCTCCTGTCTTTGGTGGTGAGATTATCAACATTGGGTAGTAAAAATGAAGACTTATCTTGAGGCTTGAGATCTTTGGGAGGCCGTAGAGAGGAATAAGATATTCTTCCGCTGCCCAATAATCCCATGATGGTCAAGATCAAAAGCCAAAGGGGAAAGAAAATTCGAAAACCAAAGGTGAAGGCAACTTTGTTTGTTGAGTGTCTACAACAATTTCCACGAGATTTATGGCTCTCAAATCAGCAAAAGAAATTTGGGATTATGTGAAAAGACTACACATGAGATGAAAGAAAACGAGGTATGAACATGTTGAATTTAATAAGGGCATTTGAATTGCAAATGATGAAGAAATCTCAAAACCCATCAAAGATTACTCATACCGGCTTGTTGACATTGTTAACAAGATGAGATTGCTTGACACTAAATTTAAATATTCAAGCACAAAACTCAAAGCAAAAGTAATAATTCAAGGAAAAATTACCCACCTTGTCAACATTGTAGAAGAAAAAGTCATCGTCCAATTAAAAGTTGGAAGACATCAGATGCACAATGCAAGATATTCTATCAGCTTGTCATGAAGCTGTGATTAGCAAAAGCAAATCTCAAGAAAAAAAAAAAACATGAAGTAGATGCCCAAGTCACCAAAGAAAAAAAGATCACTTACTTGTGACAAATATTTTTCAACCAAGAAGTCTTATTTATGAATGATTGACAGCGGTGGTACAAAGCACATGACAATGTCAAAAATCTTTTTAAAAAATTTGTGTCTGTTAAAAAAAAAGACAGAATCAGGAATGGTGGCTATATTCCTATCAATGGAAAAGGGGTTCTTGCAATCAAAACACATTCAGGTACACAAACAGCTTCAAATGTTCTTTGCCTGATATTGATTAAAATTTGTTAATTATTGGTCAGCTAATAGATAAAGGATTCGTATTGTCATTTGATGACAAGTATTGTCGAATCTTTGATGTCACTAAGCAGAAGTTGAAATGAGAGGTAAAAACTTCTTATTTAATCTAGTAGAAAATATATACAAGTCTTGTAACACCAAAGATTAATTGGTAGATTTATTCAGAGGTCAATTGAAGCCGAGACCACAATATACAGTTCCAGATCCAAGGAGTGTTTGAGAATATTTCTCAGGATATTGCAGAATTAAATAGCAAGCTACATTATCTCTAAAAGATTTCTTTTGCAGAAATTCAATTTAAAGTAGCTAACTTTAGGATTTTAAATTATATTTATTAGAGTCCTTGGTGGCTTGAATTTTTCACCCGGCTTGAACTTAGGAGTCAGTTTACGTTATTTGAATTTGAAGATAAGTTAGCAGCATAGTTTTCTATGTTTTAGTTAGAAACTAAAGCTATAAATATATGTTTCTGAGTTATTAATTCTGGTATTTTTCTCACAATAATTCCCTAATTCATTTGTTTAAAAACCAACATGGCCTAAAAGTACTTGGGCGCTCTACGTACACTGTAGAAACCATCAGATACATATCGACCTGCTTTCATTTCTTTTTGATTTTTTTTTTCTAGTTAAGGTCACAAAGGTTTAGCCTTTAGGATGCCTCGCTTGATGCCAATTTGTTTCATTGAGAGGAAAGTTTTCTAGAGCAACTTGGGACAAACAAAATATTAAAGTGAAATAGGCAAAAGAAAACAGAAGCTAATGCGGGACGCTCCTCTTTCGTCATCTATCATCCCAGCGCGTCAGACAATGAGCACCGGAGAGTAAAAAACCAGGTAATTTTTAGGAGACGGGGATCCAATGCAAACCTTGTCTTTCATATCTCTTTTCTTGTTAAGGTCTAAAGTCAAACTTCACAAGGCTGAAAATATTTTGCTCAAATATAATGAAGATGACATGTAAATGAGACCAAATTAAAATCCTAGAATTCAATAAAGGTGTTCTTCGACTTCTTTTAACAGTAAAAGCTGTTCATATGACTTATTAAAATGATACATTCTTTTCCTACTCAATCTATTTTTTTTATTGTGATTGAAGAAGAAGTGACTTCTTACGGGTTAAACATGCAGGAACAGCACAAAACAACATAACTCAATGCAAAATCACAAGGAACTAGCAAGAATTTTAGAGCAAGAAGATTTTATGGTACTAATACCATATCATTGAAGAATATGTCATGGAAATAGTAGTCGACTCCTAAATTATTTGTTTTTTCTTTGTCAAATTCCGAGGAAATATGCAAGTGGAATATCCTAGAGGACGGACAAAAAGCAGGATACATGTAAACACCACTGCTTTAGACAATTAAACAGTAGACCAAGCCAGCTGCAAACAGCAGAGCGACTAACACATTCTAAAGGTCACAGTTAAAATACATAGAATAAGTAGAATTACCTTGGATAATGATTCCCTTTCACCATTTTCTGGCCATATTTACGCCACTTGAACCCGTCATCCAAAATGTCTACTTCACTCCTTGTCTGCACAACAATCTTGGATTCTGGTTCTGCTTTATGTGATGATGAAAGAATAGGAGTCTCAACTGTTGTCTTCCTGCATCATGGTAACTTGGATCAGATACATATGTGTTTCTCTCCCTCAAAATAGAGATTTGTTAACTCAGAGGAAGAATCCTGAAAGAACTTACATTCTCTTCACATTTGGTTCATCATCATGTTCCTTGCTTGCTGCTGTTTCAGCATCCTCACATTCATTCGAAACAGAACGTTCACACGCCATTTCAGTAGACACCTGTTCAGAATGAGCAACAAGAGCCCCATTTAAGCCGTTGATTTCTATCTCAGTATGTGTTCCAGTTTCAGGGTTAATATTGGAGCAGTCTGAACCATCCTGAGCACAACTGTCTCTTCTGCGTTTGTTGGGTTGAGGAAGTTCATGGTTGTGATGGCCTTTATAGGTTATCTCAGTTATGTGACCATCAATGGATCGCTCAACCTTCTTCTTGACAAGACATTTGAGATGTGTGCATTTATAGTAGCTCCGAGGGCATTCACTTGCTTTAACCATCTTCTGGCCATACTTCCTCCAATTGTAACCATCAGAAGCTGGTCTATCGACTGAATTACAGGATGGTTTGTCCTCAGATTGCGAAAGCTGTGGCAGTTCAAATTTCTTACTCTTCTGGTCTGACGACATAGTATCTAATTGAGGTTGTAAAGAAGACTCCTCTGGGTCAGATGCCCCTAATACTTGTACTGATTTACTTTGCGAGGGGAAATGGCATTCAGCTTGAGTTTGTAAGTAAGACTGGGATAACGCTGCCTGTGCTGTAACATGTGCTAGGGCCTGCTGGTGTGACATTCCAAAAGGACTCTACAAGAAACGATACAATGAGAATGAGTTTATATATAAATAACAAGATGCCACTAAAATTGATAACTTTTTTATAATCAAAGAATGCATCTTGGGTCTAGTACAATTCAAAACCTATATCATGAGGTGAGAATTTCCCAAACCATATAAGGAAATGACGACTCATTTTGTCAACCAATATGGACAGTTAACTCCCTCTCTGCCCAAGAATAGACATTTGATATGTGGACAATATAACATGGGGGTCAAAATTAGGCAACCAACGACAAGGATGGGCCTGATTCTAATACTATCTTAAGAAAATGGATCTTGGACCTAACTCAACGACAAAAACTAGTTCATAAAGTGAGAATTATCCAAGATCATATAAAAAAACACCAACTCCATTTCCTCAAACAACATGGGGAACCTAAACGGTCATGAAATCATCATCACTGATAAATAACCTTGACCAAACTATACATAACTGGAAATGTTTTTAAAAATACATGGTAGTAAGTTAGCCCCTATTGTCATGAAAGAGTAGTAGCAACACAGCCATATACCAAAAAGCTCAATCAGTCCCTTAGACAAATTCTTCAAAAAAACATCCATATATTTTTTTCGCTCGCACTTGTGGAATAGTAATTAAAAAATCTCTTAGAAAATGAACATGAAGAATTAATTACCTGAACTGCGGAAAGAAATCCAGGTGAATTAAGCAATCCAGAAGGAGTAAAAGCGGTTGGAATGGTGAAGAAAGGAGATTGAGCCACCATTAGATTCATGGGTCGATTCTGTTTATACCCTTGTTTACAATTCTCTTCTTCTCCAGGAAAAAGGGTAGGCGGTTTTGCTAATGGAGAAGCCATAGCTCCAGCAAGAAGCTGGGAGAAAGATGGGTACTCAGATTCAGAGAAGAAAGTAGAGACAAGGGTCATTGGACCTGGACTAAAATAGGGCATATTTCCACCACCAAAAAATGAGTCTTTAGGTGGGATTGTTAGTGTTGAAAGTGAAGACACTGAAACTGATGGAGCTTTGATGTTTTCCCCCATTTTTAATTAAACCAAAAACATACAGCAAGATGATTGAATTTTTCTCTCTTTTGAATTCCTTCAACAACTTTCTTTCTTGTTTTGCTTTTTGGGTGGGTGGAGTAATGAATGATTTGTTTTATTCAAATTTAATTATTGGTTACAACTTTTCTTTATCTGGCTCTCATTTTTTTTCCTTCCATTTTTTCCTTCCATACTAGGGTTATATAAAAATTTTGGAAAAGAGTCAAATATGTTGCTAATTTTTTTAAAAAAAATTAAATATATTTTTTATTTAAAGTTTTGCTCACTCATGTCATTGTTGTTTAACTTTTGACATAATTATGCATTTATAGGTGTTAGTTGGTCTATTGGATATATCCAACTCTTTTTCTATTTCTTTACATATCATTTGACCTTACAACATCACATATGTGTGAAAATGAAAAGGGATCAATTATGCCGATAAAAAATTCGGACTCATTATCATCTAATCCGATCCATAAATCAAACTCCTTTTAAATAAACTACCCGACCCGTTTTCAATAATTTTGTTTAATTTTTTTTAAAATGAGTAATTGATTAATAAAAAATAGGAATAATATGGGAAAAAATTAACGGTAAAAATCCACAAATAAATATAATAAGCTTAAGTTAAACAATTTCAACAATTTTTTACATTTTTTATTTTTTCGGTAAATTCCAAAAATAAGCAATTAATTTATAAAAATATTTTATAAAATTAACGCCAAAAATATACAATGTAACCTTAAATTCAACAATTTCAATAATTTTTTTCATTTTTATTTTTGTTCGACGAATCCCAAAAAATGAGTAATTTATTGATAAAAAGAAAAAATAGGAAAACAAATATAAATTTCACACCAAAAATTCACAAATAAATATAGTAATCTTAAATTACGTATTTTCAATAAATCTTTTTTGATAAATCACGAAAATGAGTAATTGATTAATAAAAAATAGGAAAAATATGGAAAAAAATATATATAATTAACACCAAAAATTCAAAAATAAATATAGTAACCTTAAATTCAACAATTTTAATAATTTTTTAAATTTTATATTTTTTCTATTTTTTATTAATCAATTGCACATTTTCGGAATTTACCGAAACAAAACCAAAATTAAAAACTTGTTAGAAATGTTTAATTTAAGGTTTTTTTGCGTAAAATTATTTTTTTTTCATATATTTATTATTATTTATTAATAAATTACTCATTTTCGGGATTTACCGAAAAAATAAAAATTTTAAAAATTTGTTGAAATTATTGAATTTTAAGTTACAATATTTTTTTATGAAGTTTTGGTGTTAATTTTATACCTTTATTTTCATATTCTTTTAATCAATTACTTATTTTCGAAATTTACCAAAAAGAATAAAAATTTAAAAAAAATTGTTCAAGTTGTTGAATTTAAGGTTACTATATTTATTTGTGAATTTTTTTGGACTAAATTTATTGTTTTTATTTTCTTTGATTTTTTATTAATCAATTACTCATTTTTGATATTTATCGAAAAAAATAAAAATTTATACAAAATTGTTGAAAATGAGTCAAGTAGTTTATTTAATAGGTGTAAGACCCCTAAAATAACATAGGTGAAGCTAGAGCCTAACATGATTGTCGTGATAGTCTAAGGTCCTAAATTGGTTTGTAATGTGGTTTAGAGGCAGTGCCTAAGGGTTTAGGTGCATTGGAAGTCAAACGTCAAGGGACGACCAAGACGTTCGACGACTAAGTCACCTATGTGCCTCATAAGTGGTATATGTGTTTATATATGATTCATGTGGGAATAAGGTCCGTATAAGAGTTATTATAGTGTATATAGACAGTGTGTCAAGTTTCGTGAAGTTTGGAGGTCAAACATCCAAGAACGTTTGGAGGTCAAACATCCAAGAACGTTTGGAGGTCAAACATCCAAGAACGTCCATGACGTTCGAAAGGTTTGCCTTGAAACGAGCTTGCGTGTCTATGTATGTTTCGTCGAGTTTTGCGTGTTCATTTTGGATGAAACTCATGTGGTAGGTTCTTACTCGTAAGCGAGTATATTTGGGTTGAAACGTGCGGATACGACTCCACATAGGACCCACAAGGGGCCCTAAATGAGAACCCCAACTTGGAGCTCAACGCTGTCAGACAGTGCCAAATGATGACCCAAATGACACCAGTCGTCCGCCGACGGCCCGTCAATGGGTAGCGTCGATGGATCTACTTGGCCTACAGGTTGAGGAGTTGCAAGAGAAACCAACGAGACCTCATCGACGGGGCGTGGGTGAGACCACATACCGTCGGTGCTGCGCGTCGATAGAGTTGTATGTTTCCTGCCAATTTTCTATTAAGGCTTGGGGTTTTCGGGAAATTCACCCCAAGTGTTATAAAGTGTGAGGACGGTTGTTTTGAGTGTTTATGGGTATAAGAAGAGTATATAAGTCATTAGACTCTCATTATAACCCTAATATCTAAATCAAAACACTTTTCCTCCCAAAGTTTATTCAAAATCTCCGTGAGAGTTCAAGGTGAATATGGAGCTTGAAGATGGTTCATCAAAGGAGTTTCTTCTTCAATTTTCATTGGGTTCTTTTAATGAGTGATGGGATTTCTTCATCTAAGCTTTCTCTCATCTTAGAGCCAATTTCAAAGATGATTTTCAAAGATTTCAAAGAGATGAAAGTCCATTTTATACTCTAAGTATTTGGTTCTTGCATGAAACATTTTCAATCACAAAGATATGAAAATATTGATGTTTAATTGATGTTTTCCAATGAAATTCTCCATGAACCCTTGACCTTCACAAATCTCTCAATTTGACTAAAATATGGGTTATGTAATCATGCTTAGATATTGATGAATTCATGTGTAGATTATTATGGGCTTTTAATTCATGTATAGATTATCATTAATTGGCTTATAGGTTGTTTCAATATGATCAATTGAATATTGTACATTCTGATTGAATACTAGGCTTATTAAATTGATATTGATTATGAGTTCTAATGTAGTTTCACATAGGCTTTTGATTAATGTAATGATTATAGTAAATTGATATATAGTTTATATTAGATTGACGAATATGTAGTAATTTGACCTAATTTCATGAATATGTTATAAAATTATGTTGAATTGTTGGTTATGGCAATCTGTAAGGGCCTTGTGATGTCTAATTGGATGATTTAGCCTTGAAATCGAAGTGGTAAGATGGAGTGGGGGTGTTTTTTCCCTAATTACCTTTATTTCATTTTAATTAGACTTAAATTATATTGTGATTAGCATGGTCCACTTATGGTGGCGGTGCTATGTGATTTGATGTGGCCTTGTCGGCGTTACTTTATGCAATATGATGATCATGGCCTTGTCGGCACTACTTGAAGTACTATGATGCTTTGTATAGTTATTTTATGTAAAGTATGATTATGCCTATCTATTTGTGAATTAATGTGAAAGTATGTGTTTTTTCTATGTATGTTAGGAAATCATGTAGACTATGACTATGTGCTTGTATGTGTAGTGTTAGGGTTGATGCATGGTTGTTCCTAGTTGACTATATGAGTCTATAATGGTTATATTGATGATGATATGGTAGTTTATAGGATGACTTAAATATGATAATGGTTTTTTAAGTGGCTAAAAGAATGAGATGTATTATGAGTTAAAGTGAAGTATGTGGTGTCTTGTCTTGGTTGACTTGTGTCCCTTGCTTTATGTATGTATTAATGTGAATATGTGATGTCTTGACTTAGGAGGCTTAAGCTCCTAGTCTTGAATGTATTAATGATATGTGACCTTGATTGATGTTAAGAGGGTCTTTATGTGAAACCTTGAACCTAGTGGTAAGGTTATGAATGTTGAAGTCGTATGCTGTAATGATATCCTTCAATTAAAGGAATGATGGACTTAAGATTGATTGGATGGAACTGCATCATATCAAAACTTAGGAAAGTCATCATGAGCTTCTTTTCGCCGTTGGAAGGTAGCCCTAAGAAGACCTCTTTGGTAGGGTAAATATTATTGAGTTATGAGCTAGACATGGAACCCAATTGTATGAACGTTTAATGTGAATTACTCTATGAGAACAAAGGCTAACACCGAGTGAGTATGGTAAGGGAAGTAGTTCTAGTTATGAATGAGACTAGATTACAAAGCATTCCCTTCATATTCCTTAACTGTGTGCCTACATGGAATGTGTCCATGTTCTACCATTGGCAAGTAGAACAACTCATTGGAGTAGGTTAGAACTCCGAATTCCATGCTTTGCTACCATGGTCTATGTCGGTTATTGCCTATTCTCATCATATGGGATACCTACTAGCATTAGAGAAATTCTATGAGGTTTAAGTGATGGTATGGGACGCTAATAAGCTTTGAAGGTGTTAGTGAGAGTCCATAAGTCTTGTCCAAGACCATTACTTGAATGTCCTTTATGTGATGAATGAGTCTTAAATAAACTAATGAATGTAATGACTTAAGTTATGAAAGTATGTTAAAATTAATAAGTACTTATCTAGAGTAGCTAAGGGTTGTCTAGTTAAGGTGTGAAGGGGGCATACGAATGCTCACTTCATATCTTACCTAGATAAGTCTTAAGAATGACTCTAGTAAGGGAAGATGATTGTTTAAGTGGACATGATCCAAACTTAGGTATTCTTAAAAATTACTTAGGTAATCTTGAAGAGGTCAATCATGGACGTTATCTTATTGATTTACTTAAGTCTTTTGATAGCCTTTGGTAGGAGAATGTCACTTTCATATGTTTGATATCTTGTAAATGTATGTTGATCTCATTATGGGTGGTCTTAAGGATCATTTAGGTGTGCTTAGAGAGGGTGTATGGGCAGTCTCTCTTGTATTACTTAAGTGAGCCTTAGGGGCTTTTAGTGAGGGAATTATATGCTAAAATATGTGCCAAATGACGTGAAGGAACTTCACTGTAACAGTGAAGTGAGTTCACTGTAAAATTTCCTAAATTGTGACTATTTACTTAAATGATTTTTTATGTGTTTCTAAGTTGTTAAATGTTGTTCTTATGCTTATATTATGATGTTTTAATCAAAATTTGTGAAAAGTATGTTATTTACTAAATGTCCATTTTCATGGTTTTTGCATGACTTCCATACTTAGTACATATAATGTGCTAACCCCTTCTTTTCCATTTTGACTGAAGTGTAAGGAATTTAAAGTCTTGATGTGCCATGGAGGATCGATAGGTTTCTAGCGCTTGAAGATGAAGTATTGGTGAGTCCTCATCGATTCGAGGACAAGATCCACATGTCCCTTATGTCATAGTCTTTATTTTGTTGTCTTGTATGGGATTAGTTCCAAGTGTTGTATACTCTAAAGTTGGTTCAAGTAGATTTTTGTAAACATTTCATGTTTTAAATTAAAGTCTTCCACTTGTATGATGTTTATGAAAGAGTTCTTCGTGTGTGAAGAAAATTTTAAATTCTTACTCATTTTAATAAATTTATTATGCAATGAATGATACGAGAGGCTAAGATGAGACTTCTAGAAGTCTCATTTGCCGTGTGACCATACAAGGATGCTCTAACTTCTAGGGTGTACTTGTGGGGTTGTGAAAAACTTGATTTCAGAGAATAAGGTTTAGGGAGTGTCTTAGTTGTCTCATGAACCACATCTAGTAGAGTCTTATTTATAATGTGAAGTGCTCCACATTATAAATAGGAGGCTATTGGGTGCTAGGAAAAGTTTCACTTCTTCACTCATCTAACCGTGCCTAAGAGCTTTGTATATGGTGTCTTTCCCTTGTTTTCCCTTATGTGTCGGTACCTTGAGTGTGACAATATAATGTTGGGTTGAGGGAGAGAAAATATGAGATGTGACTTGTTAGATGAGGTGTGATAGAAGGTGGTTTTGACCTTAGATTTGCTTGGTTACCTTCTGAAAGGTAGTTAGGTTGGAAATAATGGTAAGATATATTGTTAGAGAATGTGAAGGAGTGGTTGTTAAGATAGTTTGAAATTATTTAAGACCCCAACCATAGGAAAAGAGGTGCTGATATTTGAAAGAGTTAAGGTAAGTTCTCATAGTAAGGGGGATGTAGTGGTTAGATGATGAGACCTTTGAGAGTATTTAGTCTCTATGAGGTAGATTTCAGTAAGGAAGTATTAGTAAGGTTTAAGGTGCCTTTGAGATAATTCCTTGTAGTGGATGTTATGTTGACCTTAGAATGGGTTTCTCCTAAGTGGGGGAGTATGGTGAAGAGTATGGTAGTTGGGAGTGAAGTACCCTTAACTTTTCTTATGTGTTTATTCAAGTCTAAAACAAAGATTTCTTGGTAAGTTGATTTTGTAGGAGTCGTTTGTGGAAAATGAGTTCCAAATATTGTCCTTAAGATATGTAGGTTTGATTGAAGTTTTGTTGAATGAGAAAATGAGTTTTCATGCATGGTATCTTCTTCATGATTCATGTGAATCTAGTGCAGGTTGCTAATTTTTCATATAGTTGAATAGTGATCATGTCTAAATGATTTAATGAGATTGAATTTTTGAGCATTTATAAGGAATTTCTTAAGTGTTGCCTTGTTAAATTGTGAAGCATTTTTACTGTAAGGTTTCCAGATTGCTGCTCATTGTAACATTTTCCAAAATTTGACTAATTCATTCTTTGGTCTAAAATTGTTTTAATGTAATTAGAACTGATGTATATGAGAATGATATTGGATAAAAAAATGAGTTTTCGTTATTTGGAATGAAGCATGTGAGTTTCATAGCATAATGAATTATAGAATGCCTTCTAGTTTCTTGTTGTGTTGTGAATCTCTTGATTTTTTGGAATTTATATTTTGTTCTTGATTATATTCTATATGATATGGTCATGAGTTGTCAAGTTGAGTCTCTACGCTTGGAAGTGTTTGGAGAATAGCAAGTGTCATTCGAGGACGAATGTTGTCCAAGTGAGGGAGAATGTAAGACCCCGAAAATGACTTAGGTGAAGCTAGATCCTAACATGGTTTTAGTGATGGTCTAAGGTCCTAAATTGGTTTATAATGTGGTTTAGAGGTAGTGGCTAACATTTTAGGTGCATTGTAAGTCAAACGTCTATGGAGAATCAAGACGTTTGACAACTAAGTCACCTATGTGCCTGATATGTGGATTTATACGTTTATATGTGATTAATGAGGTTATAAGGTCTTTAGAAGACTTATTATAGTGTATTTAGGCAGTGTGTCAAGTTTCGTGAAGTTTGGAGGTCAAACGTCCAAGAACGTCTATGACGTTCGAAAGGTTTGCCTTGAAACGACCTTGCGTGTCTATGTATGTTTCATCGAGTTTGACGTTTTGTTTTGCATGAAACTCATGTGTTATGTCTGAAACACGTATATCATTATATTTGAGTTGGAAACGTTCATGTACGACTCCACATAGGACCCACAAGAGGCCCTAAAGGAGAACCCCTACTTGAGCTCAACACTGCAAGGCAGTGCCAAACAAAGACCCAAATGAAGGCGAGTCGACCAGGCGACGACCCGTCGATGGGTGGCATCGATGGAGACACTTGTCCTTTAGGTTGAGGAGTTGAAGGAGAAACCCACAATACCCCATTGACGGGGCGTAGGTGAGACCACGGACCGTCGATGTTGGGTGTTGATTGTGCTGTTTGTTTCTTTCCAATTTTCTGTTAGTTATAAAATGTGAGGACGGTTTTTTTGAGTGTCCATGAGTATTTTAAGAGTATATAAGTCATTATACTCTTATTATAACCCTAACACCTTCATCAAAACACTTTCCATCCCAAAGTTTCTTCAAAAACCTCCATAAGAGTTCAAGGTGAAGATGGAGCTTGAAGGTGATTCTTCAATGGAGTTTATTTTTCAATTTTTATTGGGTTCTTATAAAAACATATGAGAGTTCTTCATCCAAGGCTTGCTATCACCTTAGAGACAATTTCGTAGGTGATTTTCAAAGATTTCAAAAAGATAAAAAGTCCAATTTCTACTCTAAGTCTTGGGTTCTTGCAAGAAACATTTTCAAACACTAACATATGATAATGTTTATGTTTAATTGATGTTTTACAATGAAATTATGCATGAACCATTGAACTTCACAAATCTCTCAATTTGACTAAAATATGGGTTATGTGATCATGATTTGATATTGATGTATTCATCCGTAGATTGTTATGTGATTTTGATTCATGTATAGATTATCGTTAATTGGTTTATAGGCTGTTTCAATTTGCTCAATTGAATATTTTATATTCTTTGATCTATTGAATATTAGGCTTATTGAATTGATATTGACTTAAGGTTTATGAGTTCTAATGTAGTTTCACATAGGCTTTTGATTAATGTAATGATTATAGTAAGTTGATATCTAGGTTACATAACGTTGATGACTATGTAGTAATTTGACCTAATTTCATGAACATTGTTATAATTATGTTGAATTGTCTGTTATGACCATGGGTAAGGGCCTTGTGATGTCGAATTGGATGATTTAGCCTTGAAATCGAACTAGTATGATGTAGTGGGGATATGCTTCCCTAATTCCCTTTATTTCATGTTAATTAGACTTTAATTATGTTGTGATTATTATGTTCCACTAATGGTGGCGGTGCTATGTGAATTGATGTGGCCTTGTCGGCGTCACTTTATGCAATATGATGATCATGACCTTGTCGCCACTACTTGAAGTACTATGATATTTTGTATAGTTGTTTTATGTAAAGTATGAGTATGTCTATCAATTTGTGAAGTAATGTGAAAGTATTTGTTCTTTCTATGTATGTTAGGAAATCATGTAGACTATGAGTATGTGCTTTTATGTGTAGTCTTAGGGTAGATGCATGATTATTCCTACTTTACTATATAAGTCTATAATGGTTATATTGATGATGATATAGTAGTGTATAGGATGACTTATATATGATAATGGTTATTCCTAAGTGGCTTAAAGAATGACTTGTATTATGAGTTAAAGTGATGTTTGTGATGTCTTTTTTTGGTTGACTTGTGTCCCCTTTTTGATGTATGTATGAATGTGAATATGTTATGTCTTGACTTAGGATGCTTAAGTCTCTTAGTCTTGAATGTATCAATGATATGTGACCTTGAATGATGTTAAGAGGGTCTTTATGTGAAACCTTGAACCTAGTGGTAAGGTTATGAATGTTGATGTCGTAAGCCATAATGGTATCCTTCAATTGAAGGAATGATGGACTTAAGGTTGATTTGGTGGAATTACAATATATCAAACCTTAGGAAAGTCATCATGAACTTCTTGTCGCCATTGGAAGGTAGCCCTAAGAGGACTTTTTTCGTAGGGTAAATGTGATTGGGTTATGAACTAGATAAGAAACTCAATTGTATGAACCTTTAATATGAATTACTCTATGAGAATGAAGGCTAGCACTGAGTGATTATGGTAAGGGAAGTAGTTCTAGTTAACAATGATACTAGATTACAAAGGATGCTCTTCATATTCCTTAACCATGTGCCTACAATGGGATGTGTCCAAGTTCTACCATTGAAAAGTACAACACCCTCATCAGAGTTGGTTAAAACTATGGATTCCATGTTTTTCTAATATTGTCTATGTCGGTTATTGCATATACCTACTAGCTTTAGAGACGTTCTATGAAATTTAGGTGGTTTTATGGGACGCTATCTAGACATTGCACAATAGGCTTTGAAGGTGTTAGTGAGAGTCCCTAGGTCTTGTCTAAGACCATTACTTGAATATCCTTTATGTGAATAATAAGTTTTAAATAAATTAATGAATGTAATCACTTGAGTGAACAAAGTATGTTAAAAATAATTAAGTACTTATCTAGAGTAGTTAAGGCTTGTCTAGTTATGGTGTGAAGGGGGCATAGGAATGATCACATTTTATCTTACCTAGATAAGTATTAAGAATGAATCTAGTTAGGGAAGATGATTGTTTATGTGTACATGATCCAAACTTAGGTATTCTTAAGGATTACTTAGGTAATCTTGAAGAGGTCAATCATGGACGTTATCTTCTTTATGTACTTAAATAAGTCTTTTGATAGACTTTGGTAAGAGAATGGCACTTTCATATGTTTGATGTCTTGTAAATGTATATTGATCTTATTATGGGTGGTCTTAAGGATCATTTAGGTGTGATTAGAGAGGGTGTATGGGCGGTCTCTCTTTGTATCACTTAAGTGAGCCTTAGGATGTCTTTTAGTGAGGCAATTATATGCTAAAAGGTGTGCCAAGTGCATTCAAGGAACTTCATTGTAACAGTGAACTGAGTTCACTGTACACTAAACTGAGTTCACTGTAACATTTCCTAAATTGTGACTGTTTGCTTTAATGAATTTTTATGTGTTTATAAGTTGTTAAATGTTGTTCTTATGCTTATAGTATGATGTTTTCATCGAAATTCATGAAAAGCATATTATTTACTAAACATTTCTTTTTCAAGATTTTTAAATGACTTCCATTGCTAATGTGCTAACCCCTTCTTTTTCCTTTTTGACAAAAGTGTAGGGAGTTAGAAGTATTGATGTGCCATGTAGGATGGATAGGTTTCTAAGGATTGAAGATGAAGTATTGGTGAGTCCTCATCGATTCGAGGACAATATCCACATGTCCCTTATGTCATAGTCTATATTTTATTGTCTTGTATGGGATTAGTCCTAAGTATTGTATACTTTAAAGTTTTTAGATGGTTCAAGTAGATGTTGTAAATATTTAATGTTTTAAATGAAAGTCTTCCGCTTGTGTAATGTTTATGAAAGAGTTCTTCGAGTGTGAAGAAAGTTTTAAATTGTTACTCATTTTAGTATGTTTATTATGGAATGAATGATACGAGAGGATTAGCTGAGACTTCTTGAAGTCTTATTTCCCATGTGACGACACAAGAATGCTCTAATTTCTAGGGTGTACTTGTGGGTCGTGACAATAGGGGGTTCATTTATGGGTCGAATCAGGTGTTTACGGGGCTGAATTTTGTAGGGGCATAATTGATCCTTATACATTTTCATATAAATGTCACGTGGTAAGGTTAAAATGACATGGAAATTCCATGTTGCATTTAAAGAAATGAAAAATGAGCTAGAGATGTACAACAGACCAACTAACATCCATAAGGGCATATCTATGCCAAAAGTTGGACGTTGAGGGAATGAGTGAGTCAAACTTTAAATGAAGGTTATATCTAGACCTTACACAAATTTCATAGTGTAAATAGTAAATTAAACCATATTCCTACTCTCTTTTTTAATTTTATTAATTTCTTAAAATTGTACCATACATAATTCACCAGTCATATACATTAATTAACTATATGGATACATTAAATCTGATATAAGAAGAATATTTTTGTTGCTCTAAAAAGGAAACAAAATATTTTCTACTGCACTTAAAAAGAAAAGAAACGTAAAATTAACTATCGATTCCATAAATCATACAATTATGTTATTGCTATTCCTAATCAATCTCTCCCAAAGCATAATAGTTTCAAGAAATTCAAATTTCAAATATCTTCTCCTAAATTGTCAAAAATCTTTTCAATTTCGATTAGAAATCATTGAATAATTGAGTTGATACATCGTGAATATCTCTATTTTGTTGAGACATTCAAGAATCTACGAAAGTGATATTAGTTATGAACGATACATAATATATTATGTATTGGAATAGTATTAAAATGTGACTACTATTATGAGAACCTCCAGATTTATGTTTCACCCTAATATTTCTTTATTAAGACATTCACATATTTATGTACACTCAGTTTCACAAATCCATCAGTCTATTTGCTATGACCAACAAATAATCGATGAAGTCTGGTCATGTGGTGTGTTAATTATGTGGCAGAGAATGATGATAAAATGAGATTAAAAATTCTTCTATCAATTCATCTAAAAATCCTTTAAATTTTGATTCAAGCATATAAAAACTTTTGAGAATATATGTAACGACCCAAGGGTGCCCCCAGACGTCACACGGCGTATCTGATCTCTCGGAGATCTTATCCAAGCCTCTTAGCATTCATTCATCACATATGTGTGAAAAAGTAGTGCGGAATTAAAAAATTTCACAACAATAGTCAATAAGGAAACTCTTTATTGGGTATAACTAAGAACTATGTCTTATAACAAGCCATCTTAGACACAAGTCAATATCATAGGGTCACGACCCTTTCATTTAAAATAAACTATAGTTTATTACAAAGTCTTGATAAGAGATAGATAGAAACATAAACCATGTGTAGCACCTCTAAATCGACTTAGATGAAGCTAGAGCCTAACATGTGTAATGTGTTTCATGAGTGTTTTGAGGTAGCGTCTAAATATTGGTGATGTTTGGAGATTAAATGTTCAAGAACATTCATAAGATTTTCCTTGAGACGTGCTTGTATGTTTAGGTGTGTCTTTGCATGATTTATGTGTTTGTTTTAGTTGAAATTGATGTGAGAGGTTCCTAATTTGTAGACAAGTGTATTTGAGTTGTAAACGTCCGGGAAAATATCACCAAGGAACAACCAAAGGGTCCTTGAGGAGGACCCAACTAAAGAGAGAAACTGTCAAAAACCATTCCAACCAACGAGGGGCAATCAACGGACCGTAGGTCCATCAGCGTCCCGTTGTTTAGGGTGTAGATTGAAACATAGACTAGGGATATAGATCTACCAATTTTTGAGTATCTGACCCAATCGAGAGTTGACACTAAGTCTCGTCAATGGATTTATGCCCCATAGGTGTGACCGTCGTTGGAGACCTGCAATTTTCTACAGGGTCTGGGCTAAGCCTTGGGTATTTAAGGTAGTTCACCTAATGTTATAAAAATGGTTTGGGCGGTTACAAGAGATTTTTTTGGGTATTTTAAGTAGTTTTATAAGTCTAGAACCCCAAGTTAATTCATTATTTAAAAATTTAGCCCCAAACACAAAAAAGAAGTCTCTAAAACTCCATAGGAGCTTGAAGCTAGAAGGGAGCTTGGAGCCTTATTTCTCCATCAATTATCATTTAATTTCGTGTCTTATAATCAATAAAGGTATGATGTTTCATCCTTAAATCTCTTTTATTCAAGGAGTCAATCTTCAATGTGATTTCTAAGATCTTTTTAAAAGATGAATTGTCCAAATTTATCTAGCCATGGGTTCTTGTATAAAACATTTTGAATCAATTACTAATGATTAGATTGGTGCTAACTGAATTATTTTAGACTCAAATTCATATGAACCCATGCAATGAATTCCTTATCTTGTCTATTTTATGGGTGATTTGATCATGTCTCGATTGTATTGATTTCTTATGTAGTTTGATTTAGGTTATTGAATTATGTATGAAACGTGATTGAGTTGTATGTAGGCTATCCTAAATTAATGAATTCATATTGTATTATCTTGGATCATTGTATATTGTGATTATTGGATTGAATTGGTGACATATGGCTATTGGTAAGTGTCTTTGTAGATTGAATTAGTTGAATTTGATATGGATTGATGTTGTTGAGATTCGATTGGTGGTATGTTGACCTAACTTTTTATATATGGTGTAGTATAGGTATTTCAATTATGATCTTTGGTATGGTCCACTTATGGTGGCGGTGCTTATATGGTATACTTGTGAACAAAGTGGCCTCGTCGTCATTACTTTATGAACTGTGAAAGAATGTGGCCTCATTGGCGTTACTTAAAGAATTGTGAAAGAATGTGGTCTCGTCGGCATTACTTTATGAATTAAGATGCTATCATAATATAAGTTGAATATGTGATTATTGTGAAGGTCTATATGACATATGTGTATATGTGAAGTCAAAACATGTGTTCTTCAAATGGATTATAGGTGATCATGATAGGCTATACTGATGCCTTATATGTATATACTTGATGTTGGAGTGTGAATATTCCTGGTTGACATATGAGACTTGTGATGGATTATATTGATGTTTTATAGTAGTTTGTAAGGTGACTTGTAAGTATACTTAGTTGACTCTATATGTTGCTTGGATGTTATTGTACATGTGATAAAGATGATAATGAAGTGTGTCTTGTGTTGGTAGAACTATGTCCTTACTTGATACATGAAGAATGTGAATATGAATCTTTGACTTAGTAGGCTAAAGCTCTTTGTCATGAATACATATGTATGATTGAAATGTGACCTTGAACATAGTTAAGAGGGTCATTTATGTGGAATCTTGTAGAAAGGATGTTATGATATCCTTGAAATTGAAAGCCAAAATAGTATCCTTCTTTTATGAATGATGGACTTAGGGACAGGTTGGCTGAAATGACATGAAATAATCCTTAAGAAGTCATTGAGCTATCCTATTTGACCATTGTGTGGCATCCCTAGTGGACCCCATTTGGTGAGGTGTATTATAAGGGGTTGTGACTTCTATATGGTACCTATTCATATGACCTTAGATTGAATTACTCTATGAGGACAAAGGCTAGCACCGAGTAAGTATTCTTGGGGAGTGACTCTACTTGAGGTGAGACTAGAGTACAAAGAAACCCCTAATATTCCTTAACCAAGTGCCTACATGGGTTGTGTCCTAGTTCTACCCTTGGCAAGTGGAACACCCTCCATCGGAGTAGGGTTTTACTCTGGATTCCATGCCTACATAGTATGGTCTATGTCGGTTATTTCCTATTCTCATCATGTGAGATACATTCTAGTATTTGATAGGTTCTACAACCTTCAGGTAATGGAATAGGACGCTATCTAGACATTGCACGAGTATGTTTTGAAGGTGCTAGGGTGTAAGTTCCCTAGGTCTTTCCAAGACCACTATGTGAAAGTCCTTAATTATTGAACATATTCTAAATGATTTAATGAATATAGTTAATCTAAATGCATGTTAATAAAAAAGTACATATTTAGAGCATCTTTAAGGATTGCTTAGGTAGTCTTAGAGAGGGTGTATGAGCAGTACAACTTTCTTAAAGTGTATGACCTTAAATAGAGCTTCACATGTTGATCTAAGGTTAGTAACACTGTATTAAATCCTAAAATAATGTTCATAAACCATTTAGGAAGTTTTGGAGTCAAGACATCAAGAAACGTCCATGAATTCCAAAAGCTAGTCTAATTTAACTAGTAAAATGTCTTTAGGTTTCGGGAAGGTTTAGAGGTGTCGTATGAGGTCTAAGACTTACAAAATAACTTTAAATAGATAACAATAGTATATAGAATGAAAAATTCCAGGTACAATCCCCTTAAGGGCCGCCTTAGGGGTCCACAAAAGTACTTCAAACTTGGCTTAACAAACTGCAAAAATAGCAGCCAAATTACACATTGACGAAACAAGTCCATCACGGACTTGGGTGTATTTAGGTCAAATGTCAAGTTCGCGTTGCGGTCAGGTACCATACTTAACTGTATATAATTCAATTGGAAAATCATTCGGGAACAGCTCCGCGTTGAGGATTCGTTCCCCGACGAAAATCTGAAATTTGGATTTGAAGTTTGACTTCATTAAAGGGTTAGCTTAAGTGAGGGGTATTTTGTGTATTTCTTGGGGTTTCTATATATTATTTTCCAATATGTTTTCCATCACATTTACTTATTCAAATCAAATCTCCAAATTTAAATCCAAAACCTCTCACCTCTCTCTAGTTTTTCTCTCTATTCATCCTCCATTGAAGGAAGAAGAAAGCATGATGAATAAGACCAATTTCGCTAGGATTTCACTTCAATTTTGTGCATTAATCTTCATTAAGGTATGGGTTCTTCACTCTTGGGATTCCTTTCCCCAAGAGGTCCTCTCAAAGTTAATTTCTAAATTCCTTAATTCCAAGGGTTTTTCTAATCTAATGGGTTTACTTATAAACTTCAAGTTGATGATTGATCTTGATTAATTGTGACTACTTATGACTATTTAGGTATAGATTGTTTGTTAATTGATGTTAGTTGATTAAATTTCTTGTTGATCATGTTCCTTTCCCCAATTCCCCAAATCTTGGGTCTTCATTGTAAATTGATGGGAATTTAAGTATGAATTGATCATTAGACTTGTTATCTATTCTAATTAAATCATGGATTGCCTAGGGCAATTCATTATTGGGATTGGATATATTTTTGTAAGAAGTCATGATAAACCTTATTCCCCTTAACCCTAGGTTATGAATTGGTGTTGATTGGATAATGATGATGAAATTGAGTTAGTTCTTGTGTTAATTACTATTTATTGATGTTACTACCCCTATTGTGGATGTAATTGGTTGGTTGATGGTAAAACCATTAAGATAGAAATTTAAGGAGATTGAGTAAGTCTATATGATCCTAACCTAACTCCAATTATGATGACTTATGATTTGTCTAAGTAGATGTTGGTATGCTGTTGAATTGAAATGTCTTGACTATGGTTTGTGAGGAGTTGGCTAAGATGTAAATGTTATAGGTATGGTGATGATTTACCAATGTGCCTTATCATGAAGTGATATGTAAATGTGCTAACCTCACCTATACAAATTGTAACAAAAGGACAATATTCATGCAACTCTTATTGAGCTATGATGATGATGATGTTTACACAAGGGTGAGACCCTATGAACTACATAAATCTAGGATGATTAATAAAGGTATTAAAGACATTTCAAAAGGGACTCTAGCTTAGCACCGAGTGAACTAGAGTGAGGAGTGTCCCTTCCAACATAGGGAATATAGATCAATATTGTACTCTTGAGATTGGAGATCATAATTCATGTAGCATAAATAGGATCCCAATTATATCTTCTAGTTCTTGAACTATGTTTATAGGAATACTTGCTAGTGGATCCACGTAGTTTCTATGTTCATGTTTTGGTACTACCTTGACAAGTAGTCCGCCTTCTTTCGATGTAGTGTTTCATGACACCGAATTCCACATTAGCTCATGTGGTCTATGTTGGTTAAGGAAATATGTTCCCAAAAAGGTAAAATGAACTAAAGGATTGAAATCTAACAAAGATGGGTTAAGAGGCTTAGCTTAGTCTAGGTAGGGGTATTTGACTCTACCTATACATTGAACTAGTTAGCCTTAAGGGAAGTCTTAGGAGGATGTTCTTATGTATGTATATGCTCATGAATGTAAACAATATGTATATAATGATCTTAAATGTTAATGAAACTATGTGATTTTTATTACTCTTATTAATATGTATTTAGTCTATATTGCTAAAGTATGATATTGTGTACTCTTAATGTTATGTTATGTGAAGTTTGACTTTGGTTACGATTCTTGTTAAGTTTACTTGATTAAGTAAGGTTATGGGGATTCGCATAGTGATTGCACTAGTGGACTTAAAGAGGGTCATGAGTAATGGTATTGCTTTGGTATGATGTAATGTGCTATTATTCATGCTTGTTGCTTTTATAACTTGATGATAGAGTTACTTTGACTATGTGTTCAATTATATGATATGCATGTTGATTTGCCTATGCCTTGTATTTTTGGCCTTATGATGTACATGCCTATGACGTAAGGAACATGTCTTATTGATTGGTATGTTCTTGTTGAATATGTATAAATATTTTCAAAAGAAATCGTTTACTTAATGAAATGTCCCTTTTTATCATGACTTGATATTATATGTGCATATGGTCTCATACTTGGTACAAGTGGTGTACTAACCCCATTTCTTTCTTTTCCCGAATATTTTAGGTTATGGTCGTTGAAGGGATTTGGAAACGACCTTGAAGAAGACTTGAAATTCTTAATCATCCAAGTTGGGTAGGTCCTGACTTTTCGAGGGCAATGACACTATCAAGATCATGATGTTGCTTTAGTTTCCAAGACTTTTATGTTCTTTCCTTTTCATTTGGATACTAAATATTCTATGAGCTATATGTGGTCTTATTTCATTGATATATGGGCTGGACCAAATTGTTTTACTCTTATTAGATTGTTATGAGATGAGAGACTATTTGAGACTATGTTCTATTCTACATATCTATGTGCAATAAAAGTAGAAGACTAAGTAATTTTCGTATAAGAAGGGTCTATGTATACTCAATATCTAGACAATGTGTATTTAGAGGTCTATGTAAACCTCAGTGTAGAAGTAGTAAAATGTTTTACATTTCCACTAATTTTGACCTATTAATGTAATGATGTAATCTAAGAGGCAAGTCTTAGTCCTCAAAGAGGCCGCCGCCAGTTAAGTCTATGGGATTTTCCCGTATGTGACAGGCGGTCTCTTTATGTCTGACTTAGGTGAGTCTTGGAGTAATTCTAGGTGAACAAATAAATTGATTTAATGGGAATAATCTTATATTAGGTAGTCTAAAGGATCATTTTGGTGTATGTGAAGAGGTTGTATAGGCGGTCGCTGCATAACTCACTCAAGTGAGCCTTAGAATAACCTTTGGTAGGAAGTTCTCGTGTTTATGTTTTTTAAGGTGATATTGATGCTATGTTGGGGAATGTGACTATATGTTTTTATGTTTACTTAATGTGGTCTTTTATACTTGTCTTATGAAGTTTTCTACAAAAAGAGCATGTTTTATATAAATGTCCTTTTATCATCATTTTATTACATGTCTCCATACTTAGTGCATTCTAATGCATTAATTCCATGTTTTTTCTATCTGTAAAGGTGTAGGTGACATTTGACAGGAGTCCTTTGAAGAGAATCTTAGATTAGTGTTCATTCAAGAAAAGTTGGGGTAAGTCCTCAATAGATCCGAGGACATAACTATATTAAGTTTTATAAAGACATTGTATTAGACTATGCATTGTCTATTACGCTGATGTATAGGTCGTGACTCAAGATATTCCTGTGTCTAAGATGGTGACTTTGAGACTTAGCTTTTTCTTATGATTTTGTATAAAAGAGATATTTTTGAAGTATTAATATTTTGTGAAAAGTATCAATTCCGCACTACCTTTTGTACATGTATGCAATGAATGATGTCAAAAGGTTTGTACAAGACCTCTTAGGTGTCAAGTATGCGTTATTATGATCCGAAGGATATCCTATCTTCTAGGGTGTACTTCGGGGTCTTGACACCAAGCATCTTGAGAAAATTCTACTTCCCAAGCTTCAACTTCTAAGAAAATCCTCACTTGACACCTACACTTAATGAAATAGAGAAACATATGGAATTAGCACATTAGATGCACTAAGTATTGTGAACATGCAAGAAAACTATGAAAAAGGGACACTTCTTAAATATATGATTTCATGCTATTTTGATAAAAACCTTTATCATAAGAGTTGAAGAGACAACATACAAGTCAACAATTACATATAAGATATATTTCATAATTAACAAGTAAACCTTTTCATCACTTTAAATTCTCTACAAAGGTTACTCTAAGACTCACTCGAGTAAAGCATGAAGAGACCGCCCATACACCTCTTTAAGCACACCTAAGTGAGCCTCAAAGCTACCCTAGATAAGAACCTTTATATTCAACATACTTCTTTAAGTGAACATTATTCATTGAAACCACTTAAGATATGAGTAACCAATTAGTGGACTTCAATGGTCTTGGAAGAACTAGGGAATAAGATTTTCAAGACTTAATCGTGTCATGTGTAGATAGCGTCTCATTCAAGAATCTACATTTTGTAGAAGCTTTCCAATACTAGAGTTTATATCCCACATGATGAGAATAGGCATTAACCAACATAGACCATACTAGGTTGGCATGATCGGGGAGCACCCCCTAGACGTAACTGGCATCTTTGTCCTCGAAGAAGTCTTAGACTGGCCCTTAGCATACATCATTGCATATCCTAGGTTGAGAAAATGAGAAAAAAAAATGAAAACTTTACATATGAAGTATACATAGACTTCTCATTTATCCATATATGAAGTTTGCATAGACTTCTCATTTAACAACATAGTCTACTATTGTCTCACACATAACCATCTATTATAGAAGTACAAGATTTGGGTCATAGCCCTTACACTATTACAATATGTGTCATATAGAACATACAACAAAGTCTCAAAAGATGAGAAATGAACATTGTCTTAGACATAGTCAAATAGTAAAGCTAGATTAGTGGGGTCATCCTCAGACTTGATCATTCACCAAAAACTTGGGAACTATCATAGTCTTCCTTTAAAATGGCCTTGAAGATCTTCAATGGACCGAGCCTACATAATTATAGAAATAGAGAGAATATGGGTTAGTACAAACCACATGTACTAAGTATGGAAACTGTAACACTTCGAAAGTTCAAGACCATAGCTAGAGACTCACATGTTGATCTAAGGTTAGTAAGACTTTCATAAGGCCAAAAATAATGTTACCAAACAATTTAGGAAGTTATAGAGTCAAGACGTCAAGAACGTCCATGACGTCCGAAAGCTAGTCAGATTTAAGTTGTGAAATATCCTTAGGTTTCAGATAGGTTTAGAGGTGTTGTATGAGGTCTAAAATGACTTTAAATATATAAAACCATGCATATATGGTTGCAACTGTAACAGTACGAAAAATGTACTAATCTAGTGAGGAGCCTATTAAGTTTTAAGAATAGGTATTGTGGGTACATACGGATCCCAATGCCCAATATTTAGCATATTAGAAAATATTGGCTTAAAGGTGTTAGCCAATTTTCTATGTATTAACAAGCTTGCCCAAGAAATGCACCTGCAATGAAGACCCTAAGCTAAAAATCTTCATTTTCATCGTTCATTAAATGAGTGCGAGGCATCCGTGTGTCAAGCCTAGTCACCATAGCACATGACCAATTAAAATGAGCATGTAAATTAAGCAGTGCCCAAGGACATAGTGAGGATGCTTGGGAAAATAAGTAAACATTTCTAACAAACCATCAAGAATATTTTTTTAGGAAATTACAAGCAACACATGTTCAAGCACATGTGAATAACTGTCCAAGAGGGGGATGACCCTAACCAAATTCGGTTAGGGTAGTTAGGGGGCAGGCGTGTGCAAGGGTCCACCCATGTGGGTCCTAACTCTATAACCAACTCTGGACTCTAACTAACTGAACTAAATAGATAATTAACCTAGTATAAACAAAAATAAACTATCTAGTGCACCCGACAACCTAAGACTTAATTGGGTGACACTAACCTAGTAACTTGTTCAAGAGACAACCTAGTACCGAACCTAGGATGGTCCAAAAGGGTTAGTTATCGTCCTAATGACTTAGGGGTACTTTAGTAATTACCCTAGGTCTCATAATTAATTAAATTATAAATTCAAATAATAAATTAAAATTCATTATGATGGGAGAAACTCTTAGGAAAAATTTCAGATTTGACTAAGTTAAATGTTTTCTTATTTTTAGTCAATCTAGGAGGGGTGTTTTAGTATTTAACTAATTAATTTATCAATTAACTTAATTATTTTAAGTTTAATTAGTCAAGATCTGTTCCTAAGACTTAGACTCACGTTCAAACACTAGAAAACTCACGACTCAAAACAGTGAGCAAGCGAAAGAAAAACAGAAAAGTTTCTTTCAATTCTCTTAGGCGATTTCAAGGTATTCTTCAAGGTTTTCGTGCAAGGTTATCTTCGTAGAATCAATTATACGTAAGTTATGGGTTTTGTGTCTTTTTTTACTTTCCCAATAAGCTTTTCAAACATTTTCAATTCAAGAGATCTGAAACTAGGGTCGTTCCCAATGAAACTATTGAATGTTCATCTCCCTAGTTCTCCCTATTTTTGACTTCTATTAGTATGTATAATGCAAAATCTCGAGCATATTGTTGGTATGTGGTGATAACTTATCATTAAGTGTAGGTTTATCTGATTTAATAATGTCGAATGAGACCTATAGGTTAGATCCATATAATAAATGCCTAATTGTGTTCGAGAAGTTGAAATTGTTATAAGTGATTTATGAATTCAATTTACTATTGAAAGGGATTATTATTTCGACATCTCTCTTTTTGTTTACAGTATATATGTTGTAAGTGTTTGGAATGCAATATCTCGAAAAAGAAATAAGATGTGAATCAAAGGTAATTATTGAATCTTCAATGCCAAATCAACTTTATAGTTTGGACAATCGAACACTGAATTGTTCCTATAGGCTAATCAAATGCAAAAAGTTGGTTGCTTAACATGATGAGATTAGTATACTATATACATAAAGTTTATTGGCTTGGCTAATGATAATATCTTGACAAGTGTTTAGTGAAAGTTTGGTTTATGGCAATAAATTGGCTAGCAATATTATTTCCAAAATATGATATAAAGTTGGCTAATGAATAAATCATACCAATCTTATATGGAAAACATAAATTATAATGTTTCTTGTAAGGCCAAATACAAGATAAAGATTAAGCATGACCAATGTAACTCAATGACACCCATAACCAAGGGTATGCCAATGATTGGGACAAGTCCCAACATATCCTATATGAATGAAATTGTGAATATTAGCACATTTAATAAAGTTTATAACGTTCATAAAGAGTGATATAAAGCTGCAAAATGTCATTGAACAAGATAAGGTGAGTAATGACATAATTAAAAGTTAAGAATTATTAAAATGACCGGAATGAGGTTCTAAAAGAAGTGGGACAAGTATCACTTGCACCAAAACAATTTTGCTAAAGAAACTCACATAAGAGGGTGTTAGAATTCGTGAGACAAGTCTCACTCACACCATAATGATAAAGTAAGACTTAACTTCACATTCATAAAGTAAATAAAGAGATGACTGGTTATCCAAAGAGTTAATTAAACCTCATAACTAGAAGCAAGCTTCCATAATGTTTGAGTTATCTCTAAAAGATGTAATGAATAAGGAGTTGAGCAAAGCACTTATAGACTAGCAATGAGCTTGAATAAGAAGTTGAGCAAAGTACTTATAGACTAGCAATGAGCTTGTGCCAGCATATGTAAGCCTCATGAGATGAGGATACCACCAAGGTGGATAAGTAATCTCCGTATGTCTTCTAGTCTTCGAACTATGTTGCCAGTATAGGAACTAGACAATGGATTCCACCTAAGAGAGCTAGGTATGATGCGATTCACTTTGGCCGGTGAAACCACTCCTTTTCGGTGTGGGGAAGACACTGAATTTCATGCTTAGATCTTATGATCTATGTCGGTTAAATGCTCAAATAAAGTATTCGATTCACTTTAGTCGTGAACCACCTCTTTTCGATGTGAGGAAGAAACTAAACTTGGTTTCACTCTAGCCGGTGAACCACCCATTTTCGGTGTGGGGAAGACACTGGATTTCATGTAAGCTCACATGATCTAGGTTCACTTTAACCGGTGAACCATCCCTTTTCGATGTGGGGAAAAACAGGATTTCATGCTAGCTCGCATGATCTTAATGCTAAAGATTTATTTAAGAAAGTAAAAAAAGAAAGAACAAGAAATGTAATTTCAAGGTGAGCTAAGAAAGTAAGAGCTTAAGTATGTCAAATCATCTTTAGTTGATAAGAATGGATTTTTAACAAGTTTTTGGCACAGGCTGTGCCAAATCAAGATATATGCTCAAATATCTTCACGTTATATGTAAATGATGAAATAATGGGTATAACTAAATAAAATTGGCTTATAATGACTTCTTATATCATGCCAATTAAGGGGAGTAAAGCATAATGGCAAATCAATTTTCAACAATCTCCATAATATGAAAATGATGAAATAAGTGGCCTATACAATAAATATTGGCTTATAAAAATTTCATGCCCAATCTAACAAGAATGGAAAGAGTAACTTGTAGTAAGGGTAGCCAAATCATTTCCTTAGCCTCTTGGATTACTTGATTCATTAAAGGTTTGAGACTACAATGAATCATTCCACTTGTAATAAAACATAAAATTAAAGAGATATTTGAACTACACAACAAAAAGAAGAAAAAGACTGAAAAATAAAGTAAGTATAAAAAGAAGGTTCTCGGGTTTGGAGGAGCAAATTTCAAAAATTTTGCTCGAGTTGTTCTAAAATTATGTTCATATTCCAAGGTCTTATGTTCATATAGAAAATGATTTGTATGCTTTGAATGCATTAAAATATGTCATATTCATACCATAATTCACAGATAACGAAATTAGAAAGTTTAGTGACTTCACTTTGCAGAAATGGCATGTTGTTATAGGAAGAGCTTTCCTTGATCATGCATAGTACTTACGTGTATATGTGTATACACCCATAGTTAGTACATGTTTGTACTAACCCTATGCTATTACTATTTTATAGGCGCAGGTCAGAGAGCATATTGAAGACTCATTGAAGAGGTTCGGGTCAGCGATTTCCAGACTTTGGTAGGTCCTCTTGAGTTTGAGGATGCTATATGTATCATTCCAGCTTAGTAATTTAGACATAGCTACTGGATGTTATCCCTAGCGTTTCATTTCAGACTTTTATTCAAAGCTTTAATTAAGGCTATTTTGTAAACTATTACGATATATTGATTTCTTCATTAAATTGCTGAATCATTGTAGATGGTTGTTTAATTTGAGCTCATTAGAATATTATTCAATATAGTAATCATATTAAGTCTATGTATACTTCACTATGTTTTAAAAGTTTTAAATTTCTCGTAAATTTAACTATATGATTGTGATGAAAGCTAAGAAGAGGCTAGTCTGCGACTTCTAAGAGGTTAACGACGCCGGTTGCATGTGAATGCAACGTCCAGGTCCAACCCCCCAAGGTTCGCCATAGGGGTCAACGAAAGGATCCCAAACTTGGCTTGGGAAGCTGCCAAAGCAGTAACCAAAATACACATCGCAGGAACAAGTCCACGTCGCGAACTTTGATGTATTTTGGTCATAACTCAAGTCTGCATAACGGGAAGGTCACAAATTCCACTGTCTCAAAAATTAATTTAGAAAATCATGTGGGAACAGCTCCGCCTCGCGGACTTGTTCCCGGATAAAAATCAAAAAATTTGAATTCAAGTTTCACTTCATTAAAGGGTCAACTAAAGTGGGGGTCTTTTAGGTATCTCATGGGAGGTTGATATATTGATTCTAAATCTGTTTTTCCTCACATTCACTCACTCAAAATAAATCCTCAAATAAAGACCCAAAAGCTCTAACCTCTCTCAACTTTCTCTTTCTATGCAACCTCCACGGAAGGAAGAAGAAAGCTTGAACAAGTAGACCTATTTCTCTAGGATTTCACTAGAATTTCGTGGGTTAATCTTCATTAAGGTATGGTTTATTAACTCTTGGGATTCCTTTCCTCAAGAGGTCCTTTCAAAGTTGCTTTCTAAATCACCCAATTTCATAGGGTTTTCCAATTTTAATGGGTTTTCTTCTAAACTTCAAATTGATGATAAATTGTGATTGCCTATAATGAATTAAGTGTAGACTGTTGTGTAATTGATGTTAATTGATGCAATTTCATATAGATCATGTCCTTTTCCCAAATTCCCTAAATCATGGATCATGCTTATGAATTGATGAGAGTTGATGAATGTATTGTTTGTTAGACTTGTTTTATAAACTCTATTTCATCTATGGACTGCCTAGGGTAATGTATTGTTGGTATTATACCTATTTCTTGAAGAATTCATGATGAACCCTTTTCCCCTAACCATATGTTATGAATTGATGTTAACTGGGATAGGGATGATGCAATTTATCTAGTTATTGTATTAATTACTATTGAATGATATCACTACACCTATTATTGGATTAAATGGTTTGTTGATGGTAAGACCATGATGATGTCTTTTGAAGGAGATTGGGTAAGTCTTTATGTTCCTAATCTTTACTTCAATTATGATGGCTTGTGAGTGATAATGTAGTTTAATTGAAGCATGTCTTGTGATTAGCCTAAGTAGGTGTTTCTATGATGTTGAATTGAAATGTCATGACCATGTTATTGTGAAATTTTTCTTTAGACGAAATGGTATAAGGTTGGTTATGAACTACCTATGTGCCTTACATGATACGATGTCTAATCTCACAAATGAGGGTTGTATTGAAAGAATGTTCTCATGCAATTCCTATTGAACTAATGGCTATGACTATACAAGGAGATATTCTCCTATGACCTAAACTAAGCTATGATTGTTAAGGAAAGACTTCTGAAAAAGGGAATTATCTTAGCACCGAGTGAACTTGAAAATGGGAGGTAGTGGCTTCCTGTGGAGAAAGATTCACCCTATAGTTTCACATGAGGTGTTGACTCCCATATGAGGGACACTCACCCTATGGATTCTCATGAGATGAGGCCTCTAATTTTCAATAGGCATGTAGAGAGTTCAATACATATCTCCTAGTTTTTGAACGATGTTTCCACCATAGGAATACTAGATAGTTGATCCACCTTAGATGCTAGGTACATGTTTAGTTCTACTTTGTCCGGTAGACCACCTTCTTTCAATGTAAGGTTTTACAACACCGGATTCCAAACTTAGATCTTGTGATCTATGTCGGTTAAGGCAAGTTCTCTCGAATGTAAAATGAATTAATGAAGTAAAACTAACTAGGATGACTTTAGAGGTTTGACTTAGCCTAGGTAGGGGTATGGGACTCTACATATGCCTTGTACTAGTTTGCTTTAAGGGAAGCCTTAAGAGGTTGTTGTTATGTTCTTATGATCTTAAAAAGTGAATGTTATGCATATGTTGAATTTACATGTTGATGATCCTATATGATGTTATTTTTATTTATGAACATGCTATTGGTATATATTGCTAAACATGATGACTTCTATTGATGCTATGGTATGTAGAGATAGACATTACTTGTTATCCTTTGTTTGGTTTACTTGATTGAGTAAGGTTGTGTGGATTTGCTTGGTCATTGAACTTGTAGGCTAAAGGGTGGGTTATGAGTAAGGGTCTTTCATATGTGATGAAGTTGTAAACTCTATACTTGTTTGCTTGACTATAACTTGTTGATGTTGGGTTTGTTTTGTACATGAGTTTGACTTATGGATTATGTAATTATTGGTCTATATGTGTTCGTGGTTGTGCATAAGGGTTTTCAAAGTACTTTAGCATGGTTTTGAACAAATGTCCTCTTTAGCATGATTTCTATTGTTATATGTGCATATACTCATACTTAGTACATGTGTGTACTAACCCATCTTTTATGTTTACTACAAAATGTAGGGTCCAACCATTTAGCTTATCAAAGGCCTTTGAATACTACTTGGATATTTCCCAAGTGTTCGGTAGGTCCTCCTTTTTTAGGACGATTCCATTATCAAGCTATTGATGTTATGCTAGTTATAAGACTTCTAGTTCTTTCCTTTTCATTTGAAAAATATTGTTATATAATCCTATATGAGGCTCTTTCTTGTAATGAAGTATGGGTTAAGCCCAAATTGTTGTATTTATTTTAGATGGTTCTAATATGAGGCATATTGTAGACTTCGTATGAGACTATGTTCCTATAATATGTATGTGAAATAAAAGTAGAAGCCTAAGTAGTAAACTCCCTAAATATATATTGTGCGTAAGAGAGAGGTCTTTGTAAACCTCAATGTAGAATTAGTTAAAAAAATTTAAATTTTCCTCTAATTTAGACTATAAAATGAGATGATGAATGCTAAGAGGTTAGTCTTAGTGTCACAACCCAAAACTGATCCGCGACTGGCACCCACACTTACCCTCCTATGTGAGCGAACCAACCAATCTAAACCTTAACATTTCAATGTATATCAACAGAAAGTAATGCGGAAGACTTAAACTCATAAATAAAAACCAATTCAATAACTATTAAAATTCAACATCTATTATTCCCCAAAATCTGGAAGTCATCACCACAAGAACATCTATGATCAAATTACTAAACTAAGAGTATTCTAAGAATCTAAAACAAGTAAAAGCTATTCCATGCCGGAACTTCAAGGCATCAAGACATGAGGAAGAAGATCAAGTCCAAGCTAGAAGCATTAGCTCACCCTGAAGATCCGGTGTGACGAAGACTGGCTAGAATTGCGGTTGAGTTGAAGACGACGGCACGTTTGCTGCACTCCACAAATAACAAAGAAGAAAACATAAAAGTAGGGGGTCAGTACAAACACAAGTACTGAGTAGATATCATCGGCCAACTCAAAATAGAAGACAATATATATCAAGTAATATTATAAAACCAACTACAATACTCAACATGCGACATTTACCATTATCATAACTCTTGGTCATAACACCAAGCACATCAATGAGGACTCACGCCTCCCCATCATACTCATTTGGGAATTAGGTTCATTAGATTGAATTTATTGACATATTTCAAGATTCATTATCTTTATTCCCCTCGTGTCGGTACGGGACACTCCGCTCCATATACTATCCTGGTGTCGGAACGTGACACTCCGATCCTCATATACTATCCTGGTACCGGAACGTGGCACCCGATCCATATACTATCCTGGCGTCGGAACGTGACACTCCGATCCTCATTCTATCCTGGTACCGGAACGTGGCACCCGATCCATATACTATCCTGGTGTCGGAACGTGACACTCCGATCCTCATTCTATCCTGGTACCAGAACGTGGCACCCGATCCCCTAATCTCACTTCTTTCTTTCATCAAGCCTTCTTTTATACCAAGGCATCATCATTAACAAAGTAGATTAGGGTTATCTTTCAAGATTTGGGATTCATAGCTTCATCATGCTTATTTGTTCACAATTACATAATTATATTCATGCAAGCATACAATTAAGCATATAGAAGGATTTACAATACTACCAATACATATCATTCGCTATTAAGAGTTTACTACGAATAGCATAAAAACCATAACCTACCTCCACCGAAGACTAGTGATCAAGCAAGCAATTTCCCAAAGCTTTGTGTTTCTCCTCTTCTTTTCGTTCGATCCTCTCTCTCTCTCTCTCTTGTTCTTTCTATTTTTCTTATTCAAACCCTCTTCCTTTTACCCTAATTAGCATGTAATTAAGTATAAAAGATGACAATAATAACCCACTAATTAACTCAAGGTTACCTCTTTTAACCCCCAAGTAATTAGACTTATTAACATTAACCTTCTAACTTTATAATTAAAGCAGGAATAGTCTAAAACGTCCCTTAAAACATTTAAAGAAATCCGACCCAGGCTGGGATTACGCAGCCTGTGACGGCCCATCGTGCCTGCGACGGTCCGTCCTGCTGCTCCGTCACAGAGTTCAGAGACTCAATTCTATTAAAGGGTCTGTGACGGTCCGTCGTGCCCACGATGGTCCGTCCTGCCATGTCGTCACGAAGTTCAGAGAGTTGATTTCAGTACCCAATTTCATAATTTCTAAGTGTTTTGAAACGAGACCCTGCGACGGTCTGTCGTGCCCATGACGGTCCGTCGTGGGGTCCGTCGTCTCAGCCAGATTTCTAGAAATAAAATCTGCTGCTCGAAACGACTAAACAGGTCGTTACACTTAGTCCTCTTCGAGGATGACGACACCAGTTACTTCTAAAGGGTGATCCCCGAATGTGATAAGAACATATGCAAGTAAAACCATTGAAAAAATGTACAAAGGGATATTTTGTTTAGAAGCATGCTAAGTTAGTTTGAAAGCCTTTATGCACACACAAGAGCATATACAAGTCAATAATCACAATAACATTAAGACATGTTCATATCCATATACAAGGGTAACATCATCATAAATTCATATCAACATGTTATGTTGTAGAGTTTATATCATCAAAGCATACAAAACCCTTATTCACAATCCAAATCCAAGACAACTAGTTCAATGCTCATGTGAAGCCCCATAACCCCATATAAACCAAGAAAACTAGTAAAGAGACCATAAGTAATGCCTTTACCTCATACAACATCACATCATATGTAATCATCATTATACGTAGCAATTTAGACCAATTTAATGTTCATGAAGTGAAACCAATATCAGATCAAAGCAACAATGTATAGAACAAACATTATGAATTTCATTTATAACATAAGTGCATAAGAACTCCTCCTAAGACTCCCCTCATGGCCAACTTGTGCAATGCATAGTTAAAGTACCGTACCATTACCTACAATAAGTAGTACCCCTTAATTCATCCTAGTCAGTATCCATATTTATTACTTTCATTTATTCATTTTAATTGTGGGATCATTCTCCATAATCAACGATAGACCATGTGAGATAAACATCGAATCAGGTGTAATAAAACCCTACACAAAGAGTAGGTGATCTACTTGGTGTGATGACCTGAAAGTACCCCCTAGAAAAAGGGAGTAACCCTTAGGTTGGAAAAATTGCGTACTTGACCTTTCGAAGGTCTTGTACAAGCCTTAGATATCATTTACTACATAAGACATGAAAAGTAGTTTAGGATTAAAACTTTTTATGAATAAATAATAGAGAGAACATCTTTGTAAGACCCCCAAATTGAGTTAGGGTATCCAGAGACTAACATATTAGTATTAAGGTTATAAGGTCCTAAAATTAATTATAATATGGCTTAGAGTCAGTATGTATAGTGTTAGGTGATTTGGAAGTCAAACGTCAAGGGACGATCAAGACGTTCGACGACTAGTCACCTATGTGTCTCCTGTGTCCATGCCTATTTATATATTGTATGTTGCGAGATTATTAAGTCTTAAAATGATTTATATTTATGTTTATAAATAGTATATGGAGTTTCATGAAGTTTGAGGTCAAACATCCAAGAACGTCCAAAATGTTTGAAAGATAGCCCTTAAGACGCTCAATGTGTGTGTTGATGGGGGCCTATCCTGTTTGGACGTGTTATGTGTATTTGTTTTGGGTTAAAATCATGTGGGAGGTCTAAAAATTTTTCAGGGTTGAATTTACGTTGTAAAAGTATGGGTAAGACCTCTAAAGGGCCCAGGAAAAGGGTCCACAAGAAGGACCAAAGGCTGGTCTAAACACTGCATTGGCAGTGTCAATCAACGAGCCAAATGACGGCCAGTTGGTTGACCAACGTCCTGTTGCATAGGTTTCATCGATGGAAACTTATCTTGGCAAGGTATCAACCCAAAAACAGGACAAGTTTCAATCGACGGAAGCACAAGGACGGCCAGTCGATTGACCAACGGCCAGTCGATGGTCATCCGTTGATGGTGGCCTGCAACACTGTGTTGCGACTGTTTTATTTAAGGGGTGAATAGGAAATTCACCCCATATCCTAACCTGACTCTAATTGATTAATTTACCTATATTTGGTTGTATATAAGGCATCAAATACGTGAACAATCCATTCCCAATCCCTTCTAAAATAAAACTTTCCCTCCAAAAATCTTCTCTCTAGAAACCTCCATTGTTGTTGAAGCTCAAGAACAGCTTGGAACATGAATTCCTATGGTTTATTCACCAAGATTTAGAGGTTTTCATGTAGATAAAGGTATGGTGATCCTTCATCTCTATGTAACCTTTCACTTGGAGAGTTTTTCTCAATGTTTTCAAAGAAAGTTTCATGATCAGAGTTCTTCTTCTTCAATTTATCCATGGGTTCTTTCTAAAAATGTTTTAAATGGTTAAATCATTATGAATTAATTTTCATATATTTGTTTTGACATCATTTTAATCCAATTGCATGATGAACCCATGATCCCTCCCTAAATCGATTTAGTCCTTGCATGGGCTTTGTGATCTTGGCTTGTTATCGATGGAAATGTGATGTGATTATGTTTAAATGGTTATATCTTCTAGTATTTACACGAATTAATGTTTAATTAATGATGAAGGATCAATGTGGATCAATGCATGAAGAGTTTAACATGCTTAGTGTAGTTTTCCATGATTCGTTGTAACGTTGGTCTTCTAATGATTTAATGTTGAATTCAATTAAGTGAAGATGATTATAGTTATTGTTTTAATTTGACATTATATATGAATTTTGGGTGTAAATCCTTTATTATCATATTAAATAATACTTGCATGAAATGATCTAGGTTCTTCTAGCTTACAATTTGAATGTTGTAATGAACATTATGTGATCTTAATTCTAGGGTAGATGAAGCATGATTTAGATTTTATTTATATCTACTTATACACTTCCCTAAATGTATATTATGTGTACATTATGATTTATTAGAAAAACTAGGGAAGTTACTTGATGATATATAATTCTCTACTTTATACCATATATGTGATATAGTGCACTAGTTGTATAATAATCTTGTTACGACTTGTATATGGTTTCGTTTATGTACTTAGATAATGCTATATAATGTATTAATGATGAGAAAGGTGTACTGATCAAAGATGATCAAAGGGTGAGAAATTGGTAAGAATGCTTGTCTCCTCTACTTTTCCATATTAATGTAGTTGATGGAGCCTTGTATGGCATTGTGTGGTATGGTCCACTTATGGTGGAGGTGTTTACTTTATTTTCATTATAGATGTGTTGGCAACAGCCTTGAAGGCAAACTGATAAATATATGAGTGTGTGGTTATGATGATTACACTATGTAAAGCTTATGCCTATTTTCCTATTTTATATGATTTAGGTTTCATGACTATTGTATAAGCATGTGTGTATATACATTAGGGTAAAGTATAGGTGTTGTCATTGATGATTTAAAATGTTTAATAATCCCGTACCTATGTACCCCAATGTCAATGTATGAATAGAACAAGTTAGGAGTCTTAAGTGTAACATGAAGTTGACTTGTCTCCTATGCTATTGTGTTTTGTGTGGTTTATGCTTGGAAGAGTATTATTTCTAAGAGGGTGTCTTTCTCAATGTGTTTTTGATATTCATTATGTGATCATGTTTACCAATGTACACAAACACTGTCTTTACATGCATGTTACAAGTAGTATAAGTCATGGTGTCTAAATAAAAGGTAGTTATCATATTCACTAGTGTCTACTACTATGCATTCTAAGATGATGTGTATCAAATTATGATGTTTTTTCCTTCACTAGGATGACTTGATAGGTGTACTAGTATGGTCAAGGGTATGGGACCTTGTCTATGCATTGCAAATGTGTACCTTGATAGGATAGTTCCTAGATTTGGTTTCTATGTGCATGAAAATAAATGAATTGGCATGTCATGAATATATCTTATATACTATGATGCTAAGTTTATGATATGATGAAGTATGAATATGTATAGTGTATTGGAGTGTTGATATGAAAGTATTGCTCATACTGTTACACATATAGACTTATGCATTGATATATGAACACGTGTGACATGATGTGATGTGAAAGGTTATATCACATATAAGTATACACACACACATACATGAATTATCATCAAGTAAATAGAGGATCCTTATGTCCATGTGAAATTATCTTCTCACATCATTTAGAATGATGAACTTTCATCTATCACCTATGAGCTAAGCATATGAGGGAATGAATTTCCTAAGCCTATTTTTTTATAAAGTGATGTGATAATGGCTTTTCAATAAAGGGAACTTAGCTTAGCATCGAGTGAACTTGAATATGACTGCGTGTCCCTTTCCAATGTGGTAAGGAAGGTCTACCATAAATCTCATGAGGTGGATAACCACAATACCTAAATAAGTATAAATAGGGTTTCCATACTGAATAACCATAATTTCCCATCTTGGCATAAAGAGGGTGTTCACATATACCTCCAAGTTCCATAACTATGCTTGCCATATAGGATCTACCTATGTGATATCACTTAGTATGCTAGCATGTGTTAATCTTCTACCTTAGCTAGGTAGGAACACCTTCCATTGGTGTAAGGCTCTACAACACCAAATTCCATGTTTAGCACCCCCATGGTCTTAGTGTCGTATAAGGATATAGTTTCCCTAAACTAAAATGGACAATGGAAATAAATGAATAGGATCCTAAATAGGGGGACTTAAGGGAGGTTAATTAGTATAGGTGGAAGTAATGAACCAATCTAGGCATTGCACAAGTAGCTCCTTAGGAAGTCCTAGGAAGGTAATCTAATGTGTATGATTATGATTATGTCTTTATGTAGTATTTGTCTATTTGTCATGAAGATGTGCATGGTATCATTCTATGTGATGTGGTCTTATTCATATATACACTATGTGAGTCTTAATTACTATATGATGAAGATTGTTGATATGAATGGAAATGTCCTTATGTGTTTTGTTGATGTATGAAGTGTTAAAGTTTGTGGTCTCATGAAGGGTTTACTAAGAATTTATGGGGTTATGTGGCTTCATATGTTCATTGAACTAGTAGAATAAGATTGAGGTCATGAACAAGGTCTCATAATGATGTATAAGAAAAGAAGTCAATGTAGGTGTAAATTTATGTAGCTTACTATAATGTCCTAAGGTCTTGACTTAAATTGGTCTTTGATATATTATGCTTATGTGATGATAATGTTGGATTATGTGGTTATATGTATGTTTTCCGTGTGTCCTTAAGGTGATGCATTGAACCAAGTATCATTAGAGGGTTACTTGAGAGGTTAACCAATACACGAAAAGAATGCTTACTGTTAAGGGAAGTTAGTTTACTTTAAAGTGACCTCAATTATGTCATAAATTCTATGTGTGATATTTTGTAATGTTTTTCCTTTGAATATGTTTATATGAAGTATGTGAATGATATAAATGCTATTGTATAAAGGTTTTATATAGATTTACTCAAAAATACATGATATATGAATTCAAGAAAATGTCCCTTTTAAATGCATGTTCTTGCATGATTGCCATACTTAGTGCATTTTTATACTAATCCCATTATTCTCTACTTTCTACACAAACTGTAGGTTATGGATGCTTAAAAAGGATGTCCATGATTGAGGATCTTGATAGATATTTCCAAGCTCATGGAAAGGGGTCCTTAAGTTCCAAGGATTATCTACTCATGTCTTAATGTCAAATTTATTAAATGTTGTATAGTTATGTCTTATGTTTTAAGGGTCATGTACCTAATGTATTCTAAGCTTGTTAAGTCTAAGATCACAAAGAGACTTAGTCTGTATATGCATTATGACTTATATTTATATATATGTGAGGTGATGTTTCTAGCCTATGGTGTGCTATGAAAAGTTTTAAATTTTCTGCTAAATTTTTTATGCCAATGCGATGAATGATGACTATGGTCTTGTATAAGACCTCCGAAAGGTCAAGTATGTCATGTTACTTATAGGGGGTTCTCCCCGGATGTGACAATCTTTCATAAAAGCTAAGTAGTGATCTCGTATTCACAAGCCAACATAAAGACACGACATAAATATCATAGGGACACGACCCTTTATATTAAATGAAAAATACATAATAAGTCTTAATGATAGAAACTAAGAAATATAACTATGTCATCGAATATAATAGAACATACTTATTCTTTGAAAGGATGGATTCCCAAGCTTTGCCTTCTAAACTTCTACCTTCCCTCCAACCTATAGTTATAGAGTATAACAAAAGTATGGGGTTAGTACAAAACAATGTACTAAGTATGGCATATGCAAAAACATGTGAAAAGGGACATTTTAGTAAAATAAGCTTTCATGCCAAATAAGAAAAACCTTCATGAATATAGAATTAAAATAGTATATGAATCATCATTAACCATATAAAATAGAAATCTCATAATTTTAGAACCATCGGACATTTACAGTAAGCCAAACAACACTACCGTGAAACAGTGACATGTTAGGGTGAACATTATGAAACCTTATAGAGAGCTATTCTCACGACCCACAAGTACACCCTATAAGTTAGAGCATCCTTGTGTCGTCACACGGCAAATAAGACTTCAAGAAGTCTCATCTCAGCATCTTGTATAATAAACATACTAAAATAGGTAAGAATTTATAACTTTCTTCAAACAAGAAGAATTCTTTCATAAATATTACACCACCGGAAGACTTTCATTTAAAACATTAAATATTTACAGCGTCTATTTGAACCATCTAAACTTTAGAGTTTATGACACTTGGGACTAATCCCATACAACACAATAAAATAAAGACTATGACATAAGGGACATGTGGATATTGTCCTCGAATCGATGAGGACTAACCAATACTTAATCTTCAAATCGTTAGAAACCTATCCATCCTCCATGGCACATCCAGACTTCCAATTCCCTACAGTTAAGTTAAAAAGGGAAAAGAATGGGTAAGCACATTAGATGTACTAAGTATGGGAGCCATGCAAAAACCATGAAAAGGGGACATTTAGTAATAACATTCTTTTCATGAATTTCGATTAAAAAATCATACTATAATAATAAAAACAACATTTATCAACTTAGAAAACACATAAGAAATCATTTTAAAAAAAGTCACATTTTAGGAGCACTTTCCAGTGAACTCACTTCACTGTACAATGAACTCAATTCACTGTTACAGTGAGGTTCTTCCACTTCACTTAGACATCTTCTAGCATGTAATTATCCCACTTAAAGCTATCCTAAGACTCACTTAAGTCACTGAAAGAGAGATCGCCCGTACAACCTCTCTAGGCATGCCTAAATGACCCTCAAGACTACTTATGATGAGTCACATGCGCACTTACAATACACCAACATAAGAACATGAAATTCTCCTACCAATGGTACTTCTAAGTCTCAATTGAGTGAGTTGTGAAGCGACCACCCATACAATCCCTTACACACATACTCAAAAGATCCTATTGACTTCCTAGGATAGAATCATGCTCACATAATACATCAACAAATAGATGATATGACATTTTTCTGCCAAAGGCTATGAAAAGACTTAAGTAAATCAAGAAGATAATGTCTCTGATTGACCTCTTAAATTACCTAAGTAATCCTTAAGACTACCTAAGGCTTAGATCATGTCCACATAATCAACAAACTTCCACAACTAGAGTCATTCTAAAGACTTATCTAGGTGAGATAAGAAGTGACCATTCCTATGCCCCCCTCACACCTTAACTAGACAACCCTTAACTACTCTAGATAAGTACTACTTTATTTAACATACTTTCTTCACTTAAGCCATTACATTAATCAGTTCATTTAAGACTATTTCATCACATAAAGGACATTCAAGTAATGGTCTTGGACAAGACCTAGGGACTCTAACTAACACCTTTAAAGCCTACTGCGCAATGTCTAGATAGTGTCCCATACCACCACCTAAACTTCATAGAACTTCTCTGAAGCTAGTAAGTATCCCATATGATGAGAATAGGAAATACCCAACATAGACCATGATAGCTAGACATGGAATCTGGAGTTCTAACCTACTCTGATGAGGGTGTTCTACTTGGCAAGGGTAGAACTAGGACACATCCCATGTAGGCACATGGTTAAGGAATATTAGGGACTTTTATGCACTCTAGTCTCATTCTCAAGTAGAGGTACATTGTACTCTAGTCTCATTCTCAGGTAGAGGTACATTATACTCTAGTCTCATTCTCAAGTAGAGCTACCTCCCATAACATATTCACTCAGGGCTAGCCTTGGTTCTCATAGAGTAATTGACATCAAAGGATCACATGAAGAGGTTCCTTATCTAGTTCATAACCCAATCACATTCACCTTACAAAGAGGTCCACTAGGGATACCTTTCAATGGCGAATAAGATAGCTCATTATGACTTTCCTCAGGATGATATGATGAAGTTCCAGCCAATCAACCCTAAGTCCACCATTCCTTTACGTGAAGGATACCATTATGGCTCTCAACTTCAACATTCATAACATTACCTTTACCAGATACATGACCTTTTTAACATCCTCTAAGGTCTCACATATCATTAATTCATGCATTACAAGGGTGAACTAAGCCTACCTAGTCAAGACATCTCATATTCACAGATCATTCATACATGTATCAAGTAAGGGACACAAGTCTACCAAACAAGACACAACATTCCCTTCCCTTATTCCATATAGCATATCATTCTTTTCATCACTTAGAAATGATCCTTATCATCTTTATGTCATCGTATATATTACTATATCATCATCAATATAACCATCAAAACTCATATAGTCAAGTAGGAACAATCATGTATAGACATCTAAGACTACACATAAAAGAACACAGTCATAGTCTACATGATTTACTAACATACATATAAAACACATATTTACACATTGCTTAAAATGTATATAGATATGCGCATTCTTCACATAAATCAACTACACATATCATCATAATACTTCAAGTAGTGCTGACAAGGCCATGATCAATTAACATAGAACCTCCACCATAAGCGGACCATACCAATCACAAACATAATTGAAGTCTAATTAACATACACAAAAAGAATTAGGGCAGCATTCCGCTACTCCATCTTACCACTTCGATTTCAAGGCTAAATCACCCAATTCGATACCATAAGGCCCTTACCCATGGCCATGAACATCAATTCAATGCATAAACCATAATGTTCAATGAATCTAAGTCAATTCAATATATATTTATCAATAAAAGACCAATTATACATCAATTGAATACAATCCTTACTTTATTCACTAGCCCATATGAAACTACATTTTAATTCACAAGCCTTAAGTCAATATCAATTCAATAGGCTTAATAGTCAAAAGATCTATGAATATTCAATACTTAGTTTATCAAATTGAAACATCCTATAAACCAATTAACTATAATCTATACATGACTCAAAATCCCATAATAGTCTACACATGAATTCATCACTATCAAAGCATGATCACATAACCCATATTTTAGTCAAATTGAGAGATTTGTGAATATCAAGGGTTCATGGAGAATTTCATTGGGAAACATCAATTAAACATCAATAACATCATACTGTAATGTTTGAAAACCATTTATGCAAGAATCCAATAATGAGAGTAGAAATTGGACTTTTCATCTTTTTGAAATCTTTGAAAATTATGTTTGAAATTGGCTCTAAGGTGATAGAAAGCCTTAGATGAAGAACTCAAATACCTTATATGAAGAAACCAATGAATATTGAAGAAGAAACTCCATTGAAGAACCATCTTCACCTTGAACTCTCATGGAGGTTTTTGGAGGAACTTTTGGAGGGAATATGTTTTGATTTAGGTGTTAGGGTTATAATGAGAGTTTAATTATTTATATACCATAAAAATACCCATATACACTCAAAACAACCGTCCTCATACTTAATAAGACTTATGGTTAATTTACAAGTTCACCCCTTAACTTAACAGAAAGCTGGTAGGAAAACACACAGCCCATCGACGGCTGCATCAACGGTTCGTGGTCTCACCCACGCCCTGCTGATGGGGTCTCATGGGTTGCACATGAAACTCTTAAAACTTCAGTATTTCAGCCTCCATAGACTCCCCAAGTCAACAAGCCGTTGTTCCATCGAACGGCTGTCGTTTGGGTCGTCGTTTGACAATGCCTGGCAGTGTTGAACTCTAAGTTGGGGTCATCCTTTAGGGACCTTTTTTGGGTCCTATATGGAGTCCTACCCAGAAATTTTCAACTCAAATATGTTCGTATACGAGTTTAGGACATATCACATAAGTTTCATCAAAAACAAACACGTAAAACTCGATGAAATATACATAGACTCACAAAGTCATCTTAAGGCATGCCTTTCGAACGTCATGGACGTTCTTGGACGTTTGACCTCCAAACCTTACGAAACATGACACGTTGCCTATATATACCATAATTAATAATTTAAGAACCTTATAACCACATAAATAACACATAAACATAAAACCACATATGAGGCACACAGGTCACTTAGTCGTCGAACGTGTTAGGCTCTAGCTTCACCTACATCATTTTTGGGGTCTTACAACTATTCATACCAAGAATAGTGAACTTGTTTTCTTTGTGGTTTCCCTAATCAAGTTATACTAAGACTCCCTAAAGTAATATAAGAAGGGACAGCCCATACACCCCCTTCAATACACACCAAAGCGATCCTTAGACTACCAACCATAGGCTTACCTCGGTTGGGAAACAAGTCCACACTCTTGGCTAGACATTTGAAAGACATTCATACATTAAGTACCTCATGTAAGTAACCTTCTCCAATAGGACTTATAAGTTACACTAAGTGCAATGTGAGAGTAGCATCCCATACTACTACTCCCACTTAGTTCTCCTTGAGGCTTCCCTTGGATTAAGCACTATACATTAGTCATTCATAAATTCAATATATAAAAAAACTTAACTTTAACTTGACTTCATTAACATTAGACCTTAAGTCACCTAACTTCATTTACAACACAACACACCAAGACTCCCCTTTCAAAAGGTCTACTTAGTGCAATAGATAGATAGCTTCCCATACTACCACCTATCCTAAGTAGTACATTCTTTTTGGAGACTTAGTTCATACACTTCTTATAAAACCCACCAAGACTCCCCTTTCGAAAAGTCTACCTAGTGCAATGGATAGATAGCTTTCATTCATTCTTTTTGGGGGGTTAGCTTAACCAACATAGACCATAAGACCTAGACATGGAATGCTAATACTACCCTTATCGGATGAGGGATCCGCACTTGCCTAGATAGGGTCATTCTCTTAGCGGTTACATGGTCTTTCCAATAGCTACACCTATGTGGGCGTATAGTTAAGGGATAATGAGATTGCTACTAATTAACTCATTCTCTACTAATGAGGAGTACTCATGTCAAGAGGTACATTGGATACAACATCTCAACTCACGAAGTGTAACCACCCCTTCTTCATATCCTCTCAATGTTAGGCATAACTCCCCATAGATTCTCAACATTTTATACTATAGGTTAAGGATAACTTGTGGATACCACATCTCAACTCACGAAGGGTATCCATCCTCCTATCTATATTAGAAAGCTCTTCGAAGATAATTAGGTTGATACTAAACACTTCTTCTCAATTCACGAAAAGTGTTCACCCTGAAACTCCCCTTAATCACAATTTCTAACTTCATTCATTCATTCATTTGTGAGTGTGTGTGTACATTCTAGCACACCTTGCAGATAATCACCATTTTATTAACATTGAATTCTCGACATTCTTACACCTTGTTTCATCATTTCTCACACACTAGCATGCTCAACATATACGCACACTTCATTTAGGAACAATCTAAGCAAGACATACAATTCAAGCTTCATAACACATATCAACATGAAACTCGTCATTAAAAATTTATTTCACACATAAGGCCTTCAAAGCCATACTCACAATACATACAAAATATAACCAAATACAACAAGTAAACACTGCCATAAAAAAGGTTGACCATACCATCAAAAAGGTGGACCATACCACTCAAGAGCATTTCATAATAAGAATTATACAATATAAGTAACTCACAATTTAACAAATCTTTACCACCTATAACCAATTCCTCAATATTACATCATAAAATAGACCTTAAGGCAGTAGCTAAACAATAATATCAACAAAAGGAACGTGTCACATCCCAAAACCACACCTTAGAAGTTAGGGGCAATCTCCAATTTAAACCGGCGTACTTGACCTCTCGGAGGTCTTGTACAAGCCCTTACATATCATTCATCGCATAAATATAATGAAAAGTAGTGCGGAATTGAAACTTTTCACAAAATATATCGTAGTCTTTAAAAATCTCTTTCATATAAAGTCATAGTAAACACTAAGTCTCAATCTCATCTAATTTAATAAACGAAAATACTTTTGGGGCACGACCCATATTTCAAAATATAGAAATACTTAGTCTACTACATATTTCAAATGGAAACATAAAAGACATCTATGTTCTTGAATAAAATGAGGACATACTTTGACTTATCTTTAATGATGCTACGATCCAAGTCTTCACTTCCCAAATGCTCCTCACCTACCAACAACTATAGAGATAGATAAAAGCAAAGATTAGTACAACCACATGTACTAAGTATTGCATAATGCATAAAAATGAAGAAAACGGATATTTATTCGTAATATGCATCTTTTCATTTAATATAATATTATAATCATAAGAAAATTATTTAATAACTTAGAAACACATAAGATAACATTCAAACCAAATATTGTAATCTTTGAAGTCACTTTGTAGTAACCTCAACTCACTATTATAGTGAATTCCTTCACTGCATAGTGAAGTGTCTTACCATGTATTTTAGGAACTTTTTAGAATGTAATTCCCTCACTAAAATCTATTTTTAAGACCCACTTAAGCAACATAAAAAGATACCTCCAATACAACCTCTCTAAGCATACCTAAACGACCCTCAAGAATACTTATAATGAGACACATACACAATTACAACAAATCAAACATATCATATAAGATAATATGACATTTACATACCAAAGGCTATCAAAACCACTTACTTAAGTAAATAAAAAAGATAATTTCCATGATTGACCGCTTCAACATTAGCTAAATAATTCTTAAGACTACCTAAGGCTTAGATCATGTCAACATAATCCACCAATTTCCCTAACTAGAGTCATTCTCAAGAATTCCAATGATAATATATTAAGAGGTCATCCTTTATGCCATATTCACACTTTAGCTAAGGAATTCATAAGTCACTTTACATTAGATACTCATTCATTTACGTACTTTATAACATAAGTCATTAGTTCATTAGTTCATTGAGACTCATCCATCACACAAAGGACTTTCAAGTAGTGGTCTTGGACTAGACCTAAGGACTTTAACTAACACCTTCAAAGTCTGTCGTGCAATGTCTAGATAACGTCTCATACCACCACCTAAACTTCATAGAACTTTGCTAATTCTAGTAATATCCCACACAATGGGAATAGGCAATAATCGATATAGACCATGATAGCTAGACATGGAATCCGGAGCTCTAACATACTCTGATGAGGGTGTTCCACTTTCCAAGGGTAGAACTTGGACACATCTCATGTAGGCACATGGTTAAGGAATATGAAGGCCTTTTATGCACTTTAGTCTCATTCTCAAGTAGAGTTATATTGTGCTCTAGTCTCATTCTTAAGTAGAGCTACTTCCTATAACATAATCACTCGGTGCTAGACTTGGTTCTGATATAGTAATTGACATTAAAGGATCACATGCAGAGGTTCCTTATCTAGTTCATAACCCAATCACATTCACCCTACGAAAGTGGTCCACTAGGGCTACCTTTCAATGGAGACTAAGATAGCTCATTATGACTTTCCTAAGGACTAATACGATTCTGTTCCATCAAATTGACATCATTCCTTTACTTTGAAAGATACCATTGCGGCTTACAACTTCAACATTCATAACCTTGCCATTAGGTTTAAGTTTCCACGCACATGACCTTCTTAACTTCCTCTAAGGTCTCACATATATTTCATTCACATAATACAAGGGTTCACTAAGCATACCAAGTAAAGACATCTCATGTTATCATAACATTGATACATAAATAAAGTAAGGGACAAAAGTCTACCAACAAGACACAACATTCTTTTACCTTATCACATATACCATATCATTCTTTAAAGCAAATAGAAAACCCTTATCATCTTTATGTCACCCTATACATTACTACAACATCATCAATATAACCATTATAGACTTATATAGTCAAGTAGGAACAATCATGCATCAACTCTAAGATTATACATATAAATACATAGCCATAGTCAAATATGATCTCCTAATATACATCAAACTTGACATTACTAGCATGTAGGTAGATATGACCATACTTAACATAATCAACTACTCAAATAGTAACATTACTTCAAGTAGTTTGTCAGCAAGGCCATGATAATTATATTACTTAAAATAACGCCGAGAAGGCCACATCAATTGCAAGTAAAGCACATAGCAACACAACCATAAGTGGAATATACCAATCACATCATAATTGAAGTATAATTAACATAAAAATAAAGTAAATAGGGTAGTTTACCACCACATCATCCTCAACACCTCAATTCGATGCTAAATCATCCAATTCAAAACAATAAGACCCTTACCAATGGTCATGAACAATAATTTAATATAGAAACTATGGTAATCAAGTAAACTAGGTAAATTCAATAAATATTCATCAATATAATACAACCTAGATATCAATTTAACAAAATTCTTACATCATTAGATAACCCATAGGAATCTACACTAGAACTCATAAACATTATGTCAATATCAAGTAACCCATAACTTATTCAAAATCTAGGGTTCATCCAATTCATGGGTTCATAGGTAATTTAGGTTAAAATTATCAATACAATAACAATTTAATCCGTAATAAATTTTTAAAGACAATTGATGCAAGAACCCATGGTAGAATGATGAAATTTGGATAATTCAACTTCAAACTTTAGAAAACTTCTTGAGAGTTGGGATCCTTCATGAATAGAGTTTCAAGTATCAAAATTCATACCTCAATGATAATAATTCTTCACTTTGATGAATAATCTCCACTCAGTTCAACAATCCAAGATCTTCCTTGACTTTGGACTTCAATGGAGTCTTTAAGGAATTTCTAATGGATTTTGGGGTTTTGATTTGGAAGAATGAAATCTTCTAAGTGCTAAATACTTATATGCACATTTAAAATACCTGAAAGACCCTTAAGGAATACACAATACTCTTATTTGTATGTGGGGGTGAAATAACAATTTCACCCCTTACATAAAAGTGAACCTGCGCAGGAACAGAAGCTCACAGATGGATGCTAAACAACGGCCCGTGCCTTGACCAACGGAACGTCTTATTGGTACGTGGTTAGGGACAGAGGCTGGTTGTTGGTATATTATATCCCTTGTCTAAGTCTTAGTCAACGAGACCTTAACAACAGGGCGTCGATTGACCCACTGGACATCGACTGCCTCTGTGGTTTGGGCTTTCTTAAGCAGCCTTGACACCAAATCTGGGTACTTCCTCAAGGACCCTTGGATAATCCTTGGGTTTTGCCTGGATGTTTCCAACCCAAACATGACTTTATATGTGTTTATCACCACTCACGTCAATTTCATCCAATACGAACGCGTAAAACTTGACGAAACATACTTAGACACACAAGGTCATTTCAAGGCAACATTTTCGAACGTCATGGACGTTTAACCTTCAAACCTCACGAATATTGACACACTTCCTATGTACATCATAATAACTCATTTAAGTACCTTATGACCTCATTAATCACACATAAACACATAGAACCACATACAAGGCACATATGTAACTTAGTCGTCGAACGTCTTAGTCATCCCTTGATGTTTGACTTCAAATGCACCTAAACTCTTAGACACTACTATATTAGACCTAATTAGGACCTTAGACCAACATGTTAGGCTCTATTTCACCTAAGTCACTATCTTACATTCTCCACCACTTGGACAACATTCATCTTTGAATGACACTTGCCACTCTCCGAACACTTCAAAAAATAGAGATTTAACAAGAAAATCATGACCATACCATATAAAACTTAAACAAGAAAAAAACATCAATTTCAAATAGAAAAGAGATTCCCAACATAACAAGAAACTAGAAGAAAATGCAATAACGCATCATGCTACAAAACTCACACAATTCATTCCAAATAACAAAAAAATCATTTTATGTTCACTATAATACTCATATACATAAGTTTTAATAACATTACAACAATTTTAGACCAAAGAATCAATTAGTCAAATTTTCAAAATTTTCACAGTCAGTAGACTGTGCATTATAGTAAATTTAGCAAAAAATTTCAAAATACAATTTTTAGGCAATGCATGATAGGAACAAGCTAATATGCAGGGTAACATCTTATAAACACATTTTACATGATAATCATGTTTTCATATAATATACAATGCAAGAAGTTAATGAAATTTATTTTAACAAAACTCCTAAACACCATGCATATGCAACATGTTTATATATCATTCTATCCCATCTTCTAACCATACTCCCCCACATAGAAAAAATCATATTTTTTTTAAAAAAATGCAAGGAATTACCTTCATCATCATCATCACCACCGGACTTCTCTCCTCTAGTGCGGAGTGCATAGAAATGCCTCGTTCCTTGAACATCATCCTTTGGAACGTTTGGAGAAACTTTCTTACTCTATATTCGTATAGCCGCTATGGTAGGAAAATCTCTCACCTTATGATCATCCTTCCCACAATCAAAATAACCACTAGTACCGGCTAGACACTTCCCATTGTGCTGCTTTCCACAAGTGACACATATAGACTTTTTGTTTTGAGGACCACCTCCTATCTCAAATTTCACCTTAGCACTCATCAGTTATTCTTGAGTTTGAGCCCTCTTCTTAACCCTAGTTTTCTCATGGTCACTAAACCCACCCCTTTTTAAGGTTCTATGAATCCTCTTAAGTTTATACTCTTCAATTGATTGTGCATACACCATGAGTCTAGCTATGGTCATATCATCATGTAGCATCACCTACGACATTCCTCCCTTACTAAGTCGGCGACCTCGGTCTCAAAGCGACTCATTTCATCCCTCGTATTTGACACAAGGGAGGGAGCATATTTATACATCTTAGAGAACTTCAAAGAGTATTCCTCAACACTCATATTTACTTTATTGATATTAATAAACACCTCCACCATAACTTCCTTCATGTCAATGGGAAAGTACTTACGAAAAAAAACTTCCTTAAATTCTTCCTATTCATAGGACCCGACTCCTCTGGCCTATTGTCATTTTGTTGTGTGTACCACACTTTAGCCACATCTTTCAATTAATACTAATCCAATTCCACTTTCTCCCTAGAAGTCACTCCCATAGCATGCACTATCTTGTACACCTCATCTATAAACTCTTGGGTATTCTCTCCTACCTTAGAGCCTAGAAAGATAGGAGGATTCATCCTCACAAAATCTCTCAATATAGAAGTCATAGTTCTCACCACAAAATTCTCACTCGAAACCATACTCAAATTCACTTGAGTAGTCACAGCTTGGTCTAAAGCAAGCAAAGCCTCTCTAATATCCCAATTACTCTGTAATGCCCCAAAATGAACTAAGGTGAACTAGAGCCTCATGACTTTTTCTTGAGTTGATTTGAAGTTAAATGAGTTAATTTAGTGTTCTTAGGAAGTGTGTGAAGTTTGTTTAAGTTTATAGGTCAAACATCCGAGAACGTCCATGACGTTCGTAAGGTGTGCCTTAGATAGTGCTTGTGTGTCTTGATGTGTTTGAGTGAGTTTTAAGTGTTCATTTGAATAGAAATTGATGTGGGATGTTCCTAAGACCTAGATGACTTAGTTTAGGGGTTTAACTTCCGCACACAACCCCACCTAGGACCCAGAAGGGGCCCTAGAGAAAGGGACCATGAATTGGACGAAAACTACCTTGACAATGTCCACCAACGAAGGCAACGATGGCCAGTGGTTCAACCAATGACCCGTCAGCTTTATCCGTCGGTTGTAACTGCAAGGTTGTCTAGTAAGGCTCCATTTGGATCTAAGTGTCAACCTACGAGGCCCCACCAGCGGTCCGTTGATGCACAGACGGTTCATTTGTTATGTCTTGTCTGTGAGGGGTCCAAAATTGTAAGTTCCCTGCTAAGGATTGGGGTGTTTGGTAAATTCACCCCAAGTCTTTTATGATCCTAGGACGTTCGTTTTAGGGTTTATTAGGTATATTTAAGTGTTATAAACCCTTAGATCTCATTTTAGACCCCTCTTCCATTCAAGGAGTCCTTTCAAATGAACTTTTAAAAAGGATTTTCAACCCTAGTTTCTTCTATATATCTTCAACTCTAAATATGGGTCTTGAGTGAAATTGTTTGGAATGACTTAATAATGATGTTTCTAAATTTATTTTGATCATTTTAAGGTTATAACTTCAATGAAATGATGTTAAAGCTTAACATCTAATGTTGGCTTAAGAAATGGGTTAAATGAGCATGAATTGGTAGTCTTTGAGCTTTGGTTTTTAATGGTTGTTATTGTTTTTTGGCTAAATGCCAAAGGGATTCATTATGATGAAATATTGAGAAAAATTTTATAGGTGATGAAAGCTTGGATTAAAGGGTAAGTTGGTTATGTTGTTTATGTTTAATTTCAAAATGCTCTTCAATGGTATGTCCCACCTTCTTTGTGGCAGTGTTTACTTGAATTGTATGAATGTGAAGTTACTAGTATATTGTGAATGAGGGTATTAAGGCTTGTTATGTGAATTAATATAATGAGTATGCCATTCTTGTTAAAATGTGCCTTATGAAATTATTATGTGAAGTAGACTAGAGTGTATGCTTGAATAAAGTTATTCTTTTTAATTGTTTTATGAAGCTTGTTTTGAGCAGTATGTTAAGGAATATGTATAAAGGACTTATATGATTATGTGAAGCATGTCAGATGTGTGATGTGTTCAATGGAGGTCTAAGCATGTATAGAAGTTAAACGTAAATGAAATGAAGCTTATGTGCAAGGTGTGCTCACATATACACACACACACTCACACTTGAACGAATGAATGAAGAAAATTTAAGTCCTAAAGGGGAGCTTTTGGGTGAAAACTCTTTCTGATTTAAGATGAAGTGTTTGGTAGCACCCCACTACATCCCACGATCTTTGTAAGATATGTTTGAGGATGAATGCCCTTCGTGAGTTAAGATGGGGTGTTCATTGATTATCCTTAACCTATAGTTTATAATGTTTAGAATCCGTGGGAAGTTATGCCTAGCACTGAGAGGATATGAAGAGAGGTGGTTACACTTCGTGAGATAAGATGTTGTATTCCAATTACCTCTTCAGATGAGTACTCCTCGTTAGTAGAGAATGAGTTACTTAGTAGCAATATCTTTATCCCTTAACTATGCACCCACATAGGTATAGCTATTGGGAAATCCATGTAAAAGCTAAGAGAATAACCTCATTCTAGGCTAGTGAGGATCCCTCATACGATAGGGGTTAATATCGGGATTCCATGTCTAGCTCTCATTGTCTATGTGGGTTAAGCTAAATTCCCACTAAAGCAATGAAATTACTAAGTATTCTAAAATAACGTGCTACCTATGTGAATTAAATGAATTAAAGTCTTGTAAATGAATGTGCTACTTAGGGTAGGTGGTGGTATGGGATGCTATCTATCAATTGCACTAAGTAGGACCTTCAGAAATGGAAGACTTGGTGTCAAACCTTCTAAAAGAGTGTACTACTTAGGGTATGTGGTGGTAGGGGACTTCATCTACTCATTGCACTAAGTAGTCATTCCGAAAGGGAAGTCTTTGGTATTTTGTTGGGTGTCCTTCTAAGGTCTTGTGATTGAGTGGTGACTTGTTCTCCCGAGGTGAGTAAGCTCATGGTGGGTTGTTTTAAGGACATCTTTGGTGTGTATTGAAGGAGGTGTTTACATGTTTTTCATGTCATACCTTGGAGAGTATTCGGATAGCCTCGGTTAGGAAACTTCTATGGAAAACAGTTTACTTCCTCATTGGGAATACCTTGGAAGTTCACTATTGTTGGATTCTTTTTAGTTCACTGTAATGTTTGGTCTAGTTTAATGTAAATTTGGTTGTCATCGTTAAGTGTTCAAATTCATGGAAGCCATTAGGAGCACTAAGTCGGAGAAGTAGTATGGGATGCTACTCTCACATTGCACTTAGTGTGACCTATAACTAATATTGGACAAGGTCACTTACATGAAGTTCTATGAATGTATGTTTGGTACTTGTTTAGCTTGGAGTGTGGATTTGATTCCCTTACGAAGTAAGCCTATGGTTGGTGGTCTTAAGGATCCTTTGGTGTTAGTTGAAAGGGGTGTATGGGCGGTCCCTTCATGCCTCACTTTAGGGAATCTTAGGATAACTTCGGTTAGGGAAACTTCAAGTGAAAAAGGGTTCACATGACTTGCACTATACTATTCACTGTAATGTGTTCACTGTGTAGTCCTTAATGTAACTGTAAAGTCATTAATGTTACTATAATGTGTTCTATAAATTCTAAAATTATGAGATTCTTCTATTAAGTGTTAAATGATGTTTCTTATGTTATTCTACTTCATAAATCATGAATATTTTATTTAAGTGACATAAGATGTAATTTTACCAAAATGTCCCTTTTTGCATGTTTTTACATATGTCATACTTAGTACATTGTTTTGTACTAACCCCATACTTTTCTATACTATCTGAGTATAGGTTGGAAGCAAGGTTGAAGTTTAGAAGGCAAAGCTTGGGAAAGTTTCTCTCAAGACAATCTGTGTCCTCATATATCTGAGGGCATAATTCCTATCTTCTTAGTTTCTTTATGTGAAGACTTATTATGTATCACTTTCAAATGTAAAGGGTCGTGTCCCTAAGTTAATTATGTTGTGTCTTTAAGTTTGGATTGTGATGATGAGATTATCTAAGTATTTATGAAAGATTTCCTTTTTATTAAACTATTTGTGAAAGTTTTAATTCCACACTACTCTTCATGTCATATGTAATGAACGATAGTTAAAGGGATTCTACAAGAACCCAAAGGGTCAAGTTGTCACACCCGGATTCTTGAATCCAAATGCAACCGGCGTCGTTAACCTCTCCGAGGTCACAGAGAAGCCTCTTCTTAGCTTTCATCACATTCATATAGTTAAATTTGCGGAAAATATAAATCTTTTAAAACATAATGAAGTATACATAGACTTCATATAATTTCTACATTTATTAATATTCTACTAAGCTCAAATTAAAACAACCATCTACAATTGATGAATCAATTCAAATCAAAATATTAATATATAAATGTAATAGTTTGCCAAAACAGCCTTAGTACAAAGCTTCGAAATAAACATCTGAAAAGAAACTCTAGGGACAACATCCACTAGCTATGTCTAAAGTACTACGCTAGATACATAAGTGTAGCATCCTCAAACATCAAGAGGACCTACCAAAGTCTGCAGATCGACAATCCAAACAACTTCGATGAGTCTTCAACCTTCTCTCTGACCTGCACCTATATATATAATAATAGTATAGGGTTAGTACACACTTGTAATAAGTATGGGTGTATGCAAACATACACATAAGGACTATGTATGATCAAGGAAATCTCTTCCTATGACAACATGCCATTTTTGGGAAGTGACATCACTAGACTTTCCTAATTGGTTATTTGTTAATCGCTGTATGAATATGATGCATTTTAATGCATTCAAAGCACACAACTAATTTTCTATATGAACATAAGACCTTAGAATTATCAAAATAATTTTAGAACAACTCGAACGAAAATACTAAAAATTTCTCCTCCAAACCCGAGAGCTCCTTTTTTTATACTTTAGTTTATTTTTCAATCTTTTTCTTCTTTTTGTTTTGCAGTTCAAATATCTCTTTAATATACTTAGTTTATTTTTCAATCTTTTTCTTCTTTTTGTTTTGTAGTTCAAAGATCTCTTTAATATCACATTTTACTTACAAGTTCAATGATTCAATTTAGTCCCATACCTACAATGAATCAAGTAAGTAATCAAAAATACTAAGGAAATGATTTGTCTACCCTTACTACAAGTTACTCTTTCCGTTCTTGTTAGATTGGGCATGAAATCTTTATAAGTCAATCTTTATTGGTTATGCCCATTTATTGATCATTTTCGTAACATAAATATGTTGGGGCATATATTCACCATCCAAATGATTGAGTCATTATGTTTTGCTCTCTTTATTGGAATATATATATTGGCTAATATAAGAAGCCATTATAATCCAATCTTTATTGGCTATGCCCATAATTTCATAAAACTTCGATCTTATCAAAGCTGGTGATTAATATTCTTGAGATCTTACTTTCTTAGTTCACTTTGAACTTACATTTGTACTTCTTTGATTTGTTGTTCACTTTGAACATGCTACTTTCAATCTTTCTTACTTTATTTAAAGAATTCTTTAGTATTAACGGAAGTAGATCATGCGAGTTAATATGAAATCCAGTGTCTCCCTCACACTGAAAAGAGGTGATTCACCGGTTAAGGTGAACCAAGGTCTATGTGTACCCCACACCGAAAAGGGGGTTTCATTAGCTAAAGTGCAACCAAGTCACTGTTTTCCCCACACCGAAAAGAGGGGTTCACGGCTGAAGTGAACTGGATACTTTCATGATCTATAAAAGACATAGATCATCTGAGCTAAATATGAAATCCGATGTATTCCCCACAACGAAAAGAAAGGAATCAACGGCAAAAGTGAAACTCCATAATGCCTATCTCTCTTAGGTGGAATCCACTGGCTAGTTCCTATGCTGGCAACATAGTTCAAAGATTAGGTGACATACGAAGACTACTTGTCCACCTTGGTGGTAGCCTCGTCTCATGAGACTTACATGTGCTGGCACAAGCTCATTGCTAGTCTATCTGTGCTAAGCTCATATCTACTTTACTTTCTTATCTCTTAGAGTTTGACTTAAACATTATGGAAGCTTGCTTCTAGTTATGACGTTTACTTAACTCTTTCGATAGTTGGTTATCCCTTTCTTTACATTGATAAAATGTGAATTTAAAATTACGTAATAATCTAGGTGTTGATGAGACTTGTCTCACGATTATTAACACCCTGTTATGTGAGTATCTTTAACATAATTGTCTAATTGTGAGTGAGATATGTCTTACTTCTTTTAACACCTCATTCTGGTCACTTTCATAATTTTAAACTTTTAATTATGTTATTACTCACCTTATATTGTTTAATGTCATTTGGTAGCTTTATATCGAATGTTATAAACTTTGTTTAATGTACTTACTTATATTCATAGTTTATTTGGAAAGGGTATGTTGTGACTTGTCCCAATAATTGGCATACCCTTGGTTATGAATTCAATGGGTAACATTAGTCATGCTTAATTTGGTTGGCTTAGTCATTGACCAATTCTAGTACATATTTTGGAAATAATGTTCTAGGCCAATTTATTGGCATAAGCCAAACTTTCACTAAACTGTTGAACATTTAACCTTTGACTAACTTATAAGAACAATTCAATGTCTGGTTTGGCCATGCTATGAAGTTGGATTGCCATTGTAGATTCATTTACTAACTTTGATTCTTTATTAAAGTTATAACTACTTATTCAATGCTATTACGTTCACAAGTTCATGCGGATAGGGTATGTTGGGACTTGTCCCATTGATTGGAATACCCTATGTTATGAGTTTATTGATGTAGAGATTGGTATGACTCTACATGATTTTGAAGTAATCTTATTGGACATAGTTTTTCTAGCCAATTTATTGGTATAAATCATAATTTCAGTAGTTACTTGTCATAACTTTATCACTAGTCATGCCAATTACTTCATAAATAAATTATAATAGTCTACATGTTGAGCAGCCAACTTTTTGCATTACAAGAAACATCATAATTTACATTGGCTAATTCTTTTCATTATTAATAAAAATAACATTATAAGCTAATTCCATTCAACGTTTTGGGCAAAACAGTGTTAGCCAATTTATTGGCATGAACCAAACTTTACTTAAACTATTTTCATTACATTATCACTAACCAAATAAATTAGTTTCATGAATGTAATATAGTGATTCCTATACATGAACAAGTCAAAACTTTAACATGTTAACAGTAACTAAACTTCATAACCGATTCATAGTAACTTCATAATCTCGAAACACAAGTAAAGATTATATCATTCCTTAATTCGTGTAACTAACCGTCAAATCGTTCGAATACAATCTATAGGCCTCATTAGTTATTAAAAATCAAGAAACTTGCACATAAAAATCAAGTTAGCACCACATGCGAACAACATATTCGAGATTTACATCTACATACTTATTAGAATTGAAAACAAGGATAACAAGGGAGATGGACGTTCAATAATGTCATTGGGAACAACCCTAGTTTCGAATTCATTAGTTTTGAAGCGTTTCAAAAGTCTCTTGGAGAAATAATTTCAGGAGAGAATCCCATACCTTATGTAGAATTAAATATACGAATATCACCTTGCACGAAACCTTCAAGAAAACCTTGAAATCGCCTAAGAGAAATCGATGAACTTTTTGCCTTTTTGCTTACTGTTTTAGTGTCTTGTTTTCTAAGTGTTTGATCGTGATTTTTTAGGTTTAGGATCTGATATTGAATCATTCAACTTAGTCCAATTTAGTAAATTAAATTAATTAATAAATTAATTACTAAAACAATCCCTCCTAGATTGACTAGAACTAGGAAAACACAACACTTAGTCAAACATGAAATTTTTCCTAAGGATTTCATTTTGAACCTTTAAATTAATTAATTAAATTTATCATTTAATTAATCAAGGGACCTAGGTTAATTACTAAAGTACCCCTATGTCATTGGAACCATAACTAACCCTTTTTGGACAATCCTAGGTTAAGTACTAGGATGTTTCTTGAGTTATACTAGGTTTGTGTAAGAATTTCGTTTTGATCCCTTTAATTTAATTAATTAAGTTCTTAATTTAATTATAGATGACCTAGGGTAATTACTAAAGTACCATTAAGTCGTTAGAACCATAACTTACCCTTTGGACTATCCTACGTAAGGTACTAGGTTGTCTCTTTAACTAGTTACTAGGTTATTGTCACCCAATTTAGTCTTAGGTTGTCGGTTGTACTAGATAATTTATTTTTGTTTGTTCTAGGTTATTTAGTTAGTTAGTTAGGTCAGTAGGTTAGAGTCTAGAATTAGTTGGAGATCTAGGCCCCACATGGTTGAATCCTTGAGCACGCCTTCCCCCTAACTACCCTAATCAAATTCGGTTAGGGTTGTACCCACCTTGGTTGTTTCTCCTCATGTGCTTGCACATGGGCTTGTACATGGGTTACTTGTACTTTCGTAACTAACTATTCTTGATGGTTCATTTGGAATGTTTACTTATTGTCCCAAGGATCCTCACTATGTCCTTGGGCACTGCTTAATCTACATGATCATTATAATTGATCTTGTGCTATAGTTCCTAGGCTTGACACATGGAGGCCTCGTATCTATTATGCAAAAATACTATGAAACATATATTTTTAGCTTAGGATCTTTATTGTAGGTACATTTTTTAAACAAGATATTAATACGTAGAAAAATTGTCTAACACCCTTTAAGCTAATATTTTCTAATATGCCCAATGTTTTGCTTATTTGAGTAATATATAGAAATTTGCTAATACCATTCAGCAAATTTTCTATGCTATACCCAATATTTCTCAATATTGGGAATCGGAATGCCTATGTATCCCTGATACGCATTCTTAAAGACATATTGGGTTCTTCACTAGACATGTAATTTTCTGGAATGTTACACAAGTATGCCCGGTCACGAAACGAGGATTCTCCCTAACTTCTAGGGAGTACTTTCGGGTCGTGACATAGTTAACTCTAGGGGATCCTTATTAACTCCTTCCATAACAAGGACTTGATCCCCTTGAGCACTTTGAGGAACTTTCTCAACTTCCTCAACTTGAGGAGGAATCTCCTCTTGCACCTCATTCTCCTAAACTCTCCTAGCTGGTGTCCTCCTCTTATTCATTTTCCTAGAAACACAAGGAAAACAATAAAAGAGTACTGATAACTTTTACTCTACGGCGCGACATAGGAGTAGAAAGGAAGGGAAACTCTATCATCCTATAGCCTCTCGCCCAAATTTGTGTCGCGAATCACACCTATCGTCAAGACATTACTAGACGTGACTTGATTAACTTTTCGAATCCTAATACTACTTTCATAACCTATGATCTAATACCTAGCTTGTCAAATCTCGAAACCACACCCTAGAAGATAGGGTAAAACTTGGATTGCAACCAGTTTACTTGACCTCTCGGAGGTCTTGTACAAGCCCTTACATATCATTTGTCGCATAAACATAATGAAAAGTAGTGCGGAATTAAAAAATTTCACAAAACATATCATAGTCTTTAAAAATCTCTTTCATATAAAGTCATAGGAAGAGCTAAGTCTCAATCTCATCAAATTTAAGACACTAGAATACTTTGGGGAACGGCCCATACTTCAAAATATAGAAATAGTTAGCCTATTACAATACTTAAAATGGAAACACAAAATACATCTATGCCCTCGAATCAAATCAGGACACACTTCGACTTCTCTTGAATGATGATACGATCCAAGTATTCACTTCCAAATTCTCCTCTCCTACTAACAACTATACAGATAGATAAAAACATGGATTAGTACAACCACATGTACTAAGTATGCCATAATGCATAAAAATCATGACAACGGACATTTATCAGAAATATGCATCTTTTCCTTTAAAAATCATATTATAATCATAAAAACAACATTCATAAACTTAGAAACACATAAGATAACATTTAAACAAAATATCCTAATTTTTGAAGTCACTTTACAGTAACCTCAACTCATTTTTACAGTGAATTCTTTCACTGTACAGTGAAGTGTCTTACAATGTATTTTATACACTTTCAAGCATGAAGTTCCCTCACTAAAAGATATCATAAGACCCACTTAAGCAACAGAAAGAGAGACCAACCAAACAACCTCCCTAAGCATACCTGAACGATCCTTAAGAATATTTATAACGTGACACATACACAATTCCAAGACATCAAACATATCACCATAAGATAATATGACATTCACATTCCAAAGTCTATCAAAAAGACTTACTTAAGTAAATCAAGAAGATAACGTCCATGATTGACCTCTTCAAGACTACCTAAATAATCCTTAAGACTACCTAAGTCTTAGATAATGTCCACATAATCGACCTATTTCCCTAACTGGAGTCATTCTCAATACTTCAAAAGATAAAATATGAAGAGATCATACTTCATGCCCTCTTCACACTTTAGCTAAGGAATCCTTAAGTCACATTAGATTAGGTACTCATTCATTTACATACTTCATAACATAAGTCATTAGTTAATTAGTTCATTGAGACTCATATATCACATAAAGGACATTCAAGTAATGGTCTTGGACAAGACCTAGTGACTCTAACAGTAACAATCCTAAATTGGATATATTAAGTGATACTTGATGTGTGAAGAAGGCCTATAATTAGACCAGGGTTCACACAGATAGATGCACGTAGAACCAGACTTCGTAACCCTTGATACATTAAATAAAACTAACTTGGGGAGTTAGTTGAGCTAGGAAAGGTTGGGTCCAACCATGTAGGGCTCTCGAATTCGAAGATTTACTCGAAGGAGTCTTTACCGGACTTAAATAGAGGAAATCTTATGTATGGAGGGTATAGGGGTAACATGGTCTTTTTCAAGGCTAAAGGTAATATTGTAATTACCCTAAATATATAATTAATTATTTAAATAATAATTTGGATGGGCAATTAGGTGAGAGAGAGACGAAATCGAGCTCTTGAAGTGAACTCTTGCTTCACACGGGTTCGAATCTAAGTGGAAGCAATGAATTAATGTGATTTTTATTTAATCTATTGAGTTAATATAAATTATTAATAATTATTATTAATTAAATGATTTAAATGTTTTTGAAAAAATAGATTTTTAATAATTAAGTAAACCTTATTTGACTATGTCCTAAACTAGACTCCTAAGCCTAACATAACTCCTACTCTCTCACGTCTATCTCTCAACTCTCACGCTCAATCTACCTTGTTATTTCACACGAAATTTTCTGGAAACATAAGATACAAAGGAAGGAAAATAAACAAAGTTCTTCACACTTGAATAACTCACACGAAATCACAAGAAAACTAGCGTTAATCGCGCACTAGGCTAAGGGAGGTTATCTTTCGAGTGGAGTTGACATTGAGGAGGTTTAGACGTGTTCTTGGGAGGATTTTTTGGGAATCAAGTCAAGGTTTTAACGTAAAAAAGGTATGGGTTTTCTTATGTCTTGGTCCCTTTCCCAAGTGACCCCTTAAGGTTCATATTATTCATTTGAAAACAAGGATTGTTTCCCCTTTTGCATGCCCCTGTCACTAGCTCCCAATGAATCATAGGTTAGGTATGATTGCTGGTATATTTAGGTGTATGTTATGTTTTTGTGATGAATATGATAATGTTTGTGTACTTGGAATTGTATGAAAGACAACCATGCATTCGAAATTATGTGCAACTGTGTGTGTGTAAGTATGTTACTGTAAATGAGGTTCTTTGGTAAAGGCTTCAAATTTGATAATATTTTGGCTGTGATTATACGTGTATAAAGCTATGTAAATCGTGATGTTCATTAAAATGGAAGTGTGGATGATTTAAGTATCAATATTTTGGCTAAAAGAATCTACGGAAATGCACCCCAAAAAGTGTTAATTGATCTATGAACTTCCCAAAGATTTCAAGTGAAAATGTTGGTGATAAAAAAGCTAAAAAAGTGACTAAATTCTAGAAGGCTTACAAGTTTTGTTAAGGCTAAATAATGATGAATAAATCTGGAAATTTATTTGAATTTAAAGGTATGAGGCCACCAGGATTCGAACTTGTGACCTCACCCATATACTGCCTTAAAATCGCAAAAAAAGAAATGGGGTCAAGCGGAATCCATATTGGGTATGCTGGCTAGAAATGTAGAGTACAAAAATTAATAAAATAGAATTGATGGCGTGGGAATCGAACCCTCGACCTCCAGACAGCGAGTGAAGTGAAAGAAAAATAAAAGGAAGGAAATGTGAGGCGTGGGAATCGATCCCACGACCTCAAGGCTGTGAAGGAGAGTAAATTAGAAAGGAAAAATACAAGAAAATAAAGTGAGGTTGTGGGGGCTCGATCCCACAACCTCACTGCCAACAAATAGATAGTCAACATTTAAATGAAAATAATATATGGAGGTTGTGGGGGTTCAAACCCATAACCTTTTAGTCCCAAGCGAATAAAAGAAAAATAAAGAGAGCCTGTGGAACTTTGATCACACAACCTCCTGGTTAATGTGAAATGGGCAAGGAAAATAGATAGGAAAATAAAAGGGTGCAGTGGGGGTTTGAACCAACAACCCCTCGGCCAAAGGAGAGAATTTTTAAAGAAAAGTAACTAAAAAGAAATGTTGATGTTGGGGCTCGATCTAGGGTCCCAATGTAATGAAGACAAAAAATAAAGTCAAGGAAAAATGTAAGTATGGTCCAAGGGGTTCAAATTTTGGTTCCCTTAACAAATTTCCGTATTGATACATAAATCATACGTGAGTTAAATGTTCAAGAATAATTCCACCTACTTAGATTGAAATCGAGATCTTGGCATACATACAAGATAAATAAGTCTTGTACTACATAATCTTAGGAAGATATGAGTCACTTAACAAACTATGAATGAAGCCTCATGGATTGTATGTATAGACCCATAAGTCTAGCATACGATTAAAAATATGTGAACCTAATAAGTACGCAATGAAATGATGAACTGAACAATGAAATAATGAACCGCTAGAAGGGTTAAGTAAGAGTGTGAAACACACTAAATGTCCAAGTGCATTGGCATATGATGAAATGAACATTCACGTAAAAAGGGGTGATATAATTATGATGAGGAAATATGATAATGTTAATGAATATGGTGACAACATGATATGGGGCTAATGTAAAATATGAGAGCAAACTCAAATGACCCTAAGTAAATTTTACCAAAACGTACTCACCTATGAGAATGTAAAGTTAATGAAGAGACTAGTCTCTATGGAAAATCTCATCAAAGTATTGAGACTTACACACTTAATACTAATGATGAGATGAGAAATCATCTATTGAGCTATGATATCATCATACTAGAAGCCAGCTTCCACGATGTATGAGTTTATTGTAATAGATTTTTATACTGAGCACCGATAGACTAGATATGAGTGGTGATGCCTTCTTTCAAGAAGGGCGTAGGTTGACGTAACTCTCATCAGATGAGTGTGTCCATCATGTTGGGTATGGTTCTCCTTATATCTCATAGTATTCGAACATATACTGCCAATATAGGGATCTGGCGGGGTTCGATTCCCATGTACGCTAGCATGTTTTGGGTCAATTTAGCCGGTGATTTCACCTCTTTTAGGTGTGGGGTTTCGTGACACTGGATTCCATGATGCTCACATAATCTATGTCGGTTTAAGTTAATGTTCCCAATGAATGAATGAGGCCAACCTCAAATGATGCACATAATGAAATGAATGATACCAAAGGTGTTAGGATAGGATAATGAAGAGGTGAGTTAGATTCAAGTAATGACATTAAGTCATTCTTCGTCATTGCACAACGAACCCAAATCAAAGTCTTAAACTACATCCTAGGTATAACTCGTGTTTAAATTGGCAATGAAATGAAATGAAGTACGTATGAATGAATGAAGCAGATTCTGTGTTTGTTTAAGCATACTCCCTAGTTGAAGTCCCATATGTTGAGACCTAATTTTTGGGAAGTCTTAATGTCAATTCCATGATTCCAACGTCTCATGACAGACGAATGAATGATATGAACAACGTTATGTGTTATATGAATTATGATATGTGCTATGTGAAATATGTTATGTGCTATTTGAAATATGATAAGTTTGATGATGCATGTTACACTCATGGAATGACTTTCCAAATCCAAATTTGGGAGGTCCATTGACTTTCCTGATCCAAATTTGGCAAGTCTACTGACTTGACTTTCCATAAATCATGTTGTTAGGAAAGAGCTATTCTTTCTCATGCATGTCCTTGGTGTGTGCTTGCATATACCATACTTAGTACAAGAATGTACTAATTCCATACAAATATCTACTTTTAGGTGCAGGCACAGGTGGACGTTAGATCTTACAGTACGACGTTGCAACTATCTGTACATGGAGCTTTCATCCGGACATGGTAGGCCCTCATGCTTTCGAGGCTGTCTACTGTTATTATCTAGCTTAGATGTAGGCTTTAGCTAGTTTAGCATGTTCCACTAGTGTTTCATTTCCCATTTAATTTTTGACTTTTTATTGGTGCCGTTTTGGCAAGTATACATTTGATACAGCTACAAACTATTTCGTTCATTTGATGATCTTAATGTTAGATTGTTGATGGTAAACAATTATACATGTAATATAATGTTTAGTAAGCATGTTAGGAAACAAAAAGTTTGAAATTTTCTGTTAAAATTAATCTAGAAGAAGTAAGAATGACATATGTAGGCTTGTCTTCGACCTATGAGAGGTCAACGACGCCGGTCTGATCTAGGGTCTACACTCTAGTTGTGAAAAATTTGGTATCAGAGCACTAGGTTTAAATTCAAAAATTATAAGTTCACGTCAACCACATTGAGTAGTTTCTAAGTTATGGTAGTGATGTGCACCACTATCCCTGATTAGAGACTACATGATGCGTAGGAAAATATCCCTTCTTCTGATCTTATCGTGCCTTACCTAATGTTTGATTTCTTGGTGTTATTATCGTGTCTAACATCAATCCTTTTTGTTTTTTCAGAGAATGAATACTAGGAGGAACGTTGGTCAGAGGAGAAGAGGAGCAGCTATTTGGAACAATTTGGTTCCATCCCAGGCTCCAGCTGAAGGAGTGGCTATGCCAGTTAACTCAGGTGGGTTGACTGATGCGGAGGTGCGGGCATATCTGGCCCAAATGGCACAGGCCATCACTATGCAGTCCCATGCCTTGATTGCCCAGGTCAACCGACAGAATGATGAGAGGGAGAACCCACTAGTGCGAAGCATGGATGATAGGCTGAAAGACTTCACGAGGATGTATCCTCTTTTTTTCAGAGGGTGTAAGACTTCAGAAGATCCCCAGGATTTTGTGGATGAGGTGAATAAGATTTTTGTGGCTATAAGGGCCAAAAATATTGAGAAAGTAGAGTTGGTTTCATATAATCTCAAGGATGTTGCACACAGTTGGTGCAAGATGTGGGAGGATAGCCGAGCTTTAGGCGGAGTCCTGGTCACCTGGGAGTTGTTTAAGATAGCCTTCCTGGAGAGATTTTTCCCTAGGGAGATGTGGGAGGCAAAAGTTTAGGAGTTTATCAACCTTAAACAGGGATTGATGACAGTCACAGAGTATTCCCTGAAGTTTGTGAAATTATCCAGGTATGCCACTTTTCTTGTATCTAATAGTAGAGACGAGATAAGTAGATTCTTGATAGGAATTGTTGAGGATCTCGAGGAGGAGCGTAGGGCAGCTACGTTGAATTACAACACGGACCTTTCCAGGCTTATGGTCCATGTCCAGTAAGTAGAGGAAAGCAGAAAGAGGAAACACACTAGGGCAGGGAACAAGACAAGGCAAGCAGAGGAGAATTTTTCAATGAAGAGTAGTACTGGAATAAGGGTTAGCCTAGGTTTAAGAAGGGAATCTTCCACCAACGGGAGTCAAGTGCATCCAAGGGTCTCCATGATAGGTATTCCGAGTCCAGAGTTAAGAAAAACAATGAAGTGGATACACTTCAGGAGAGACCACCTTGCAGGAAGTGTGGCAAACTACATGGAGGAGAGTGTATGATGGGCACTAATACTTGTTATAGTTATGGAAAACCGGGTCACATGGTGAACTATTGTTCAATTAGGAGAAGTCAAGAACAAGGGAATAAGAAAGCTCGGTCTAATGGTCCAAGTGAAGAGGCTCCAAGGAGGCAACGATTCTTTGCACTCAAGTCTAGGGGTGCAGGGGAAGGCTTTCTGGTGAAGTCTCGGGTGAGTAGCCTTAATTAGTCCTTCATGTATTTGACTGTGTATGGTGTTTATGCACTAGTATGAGGTTAATCTGTTTGAGTCATCATGTTGGATGCTGATTTCTATGACTTATATGTTTAGTTAAATTGTATGCTTTGATGAGACTAGTTTAGGAAAGAGTTCCTTAGTCTATTAATGTGAAGCTACTAGTAGGTTTCAAGGATGTGCACCATCATGTTAATACGTGAATCAGATATTCACCAATGGGGAGTATTGAATTACCTATGTATGCATACGTCCTATAGATGACTTACTTATTGTTGGTAAAGAGTAGTGTCATTCGGGGATGAATATTCCTAAGGGGGGATAATGTAACGACCCTAAAAATGGATATACTAAGTGATACTTAATCTCTAAAGAATGCCTATGATTAGACCAGGGTTCACACGGATTGATGCGCATAGAACCAGACTTCGCAACCCTTGATACATCCAAGCCAACTAACTTGGGGAGTTATTTGAGCTAGGAAAGGTTGGGTCCAACCATGTAGGGCTCTCTAATACGAAGATTTACTCGCATGAGTCTTTACCGGAATTAAAAAAAAGGAAGTCTTAGGTTTGGAGGGTCTAGGGGTAAAATTATCTTTTCCATGCTAAGGATAATATTTTAATTACCATAAATATACAATAAATAATTTAATTAATAAGGTGGAGGGGCAATTTGGGAAGAGAGAGCCAAAATTGAGCTCTTGAACTGAAGTCTTGCTTCACCCAGGTTCGAACCTAGGTTGAAGTAATGAATTAATGTAATTTTTATTTAAGCTGTTGAATTAATATAATTAATTAATAATTATTATTCATTAGCAAATTTAAAATAAAATAAAAATTACATATTTAATAATTGAGTAAACCTTATTTGACTAAGTCCTAAACTAGATCCTAAGCCTAATAAAACTCCTACTCTCTCACGTCTATCTCTCAACTCTCACGCTCAATCTACCTTCTTATTTCACACGAAATTCTCTGCCAAAATAAGATACAAAGAAAGAAAAATAAACCAAGTTCTTCACACTTGAACAACTCACACGAAATCACAAGAAAACTAACGTTAATCGCAGACTAGGCTAAGGGAGGTTATCATTCGAGTGGAGCTGACATTTAGGAGGTTTAGAAGTGTTCTTGGGAGGATTTTTTGGGCAGCAAGTCAAGGGTTTAACGTAAAAATGGTATGGGTTTTATTCTCTCTTGGTCCTTTTCCTAAGTGACCCCTTAAGGTTCATATTATTCATTCGAAAACAAGGATTGTTTCCCCTTTTGCATGCCCCTGTCACTAGCTCCCAATGAATCGTAGGTTGGGTATGATTGCTGGTAGATTTAGGTGTATGTTATGTTTTCGTGATGAATATTATTATGTTTGTGTACTTGAAATTGTATGAAAGACAACCATGCATTCAAAATTATGTGCAAGTGTGTGTGTAAGTATGTTACTGGAAATGAGGTTCTTTGGTAAAGGCTTCAAATATGATAATGTTTTGGCTGTCATTTTACGTGTATAAAGCTATGTAAATCGTGATGTTCATTAAAATGGAAGTATGGCTGATTTAAGTATCAATATTTTAGCTAAAAGAATCTATGGAAATGCACCCCAAAAAGTGTTAAATGATCTATGAACTTCCCAAAGATTTCAAATGAAAATGTTGGTGAAAAATAAGCTAAAAACGTGACCAAATTCTAGAAGGCTTACAAGTTTGGTTAAGGCTAAATAATGATGAATGAATCTGGAAATTTATTTGAATTTAAAGGGATGAGGCCACCAAGATTCAAACCTGTGACCTCACCCGTACACTGACTTAAAATCGCAAAAAGGGAAATGGGGTCAAGGGAAATCAATATGGGGTATGCTGGCTAGAAATGTAGAGTACAAAAATTAATAAAATAAAATGGGAGGTGTGGGAATCGAACCCACGACCTCTAGGCAGTGAGTGAAGTGAAAGAAAAATAAAAGTACGGAAATGTGAGGCGTGGGAATCGAACCCACAACCTCAAGGCTTTGAAGGAGAGTAAAGGCGAAAGGAAATATCAAAGAAAATAAAGTGAGGTTGTGTGAGCTCGATCCCACAACCTCACTGCCAACGTATAGATAGTCAACATTTAAATGAAAATAAAATAAGGAGGTTGTGGGGGTTCGAACCCACAACCTCCTAGTCCCAAGAGAATAAAAGAAAAATAAATAGAGGTTGTGGGGGTTTGATCCCACAACCTCCTTGTTAATGCGAAATGGGCAAGGAAAATAAATAGGGAAAATAAAAGGGGGCTGTGGGGGTTCGAAACCCCTCGGCCAAAAGAGAGAATTTCTAAAGAAAAGTAACTAAAAGAAATGTTGATGTTGGGGATCGATCTAGGGTCCCAATGTCATCAAGAGTAAAAATAAAGTCAAGGAAAATGTAGGTATTGTCCAAGGGGTTCGAATTTGGGTTCCCTTACCCAAATTTCCATATTGATACATAAATCATACGTGAATTATATGTTCAAGAATAATGCCACCTACTTAGATCGAAATCGAGATCTTGTCATACATAAAATATACATAAGACTTGTACTACATAATCTTAGGAAGATATGAGTCACTTAACAAACTATTAATGAAGCCTTATGGATTGTATTTATAGACCCATAACTCTAGTATACAATTAAAAAAAAGTGACCCTAAGCTGTTAGCAATGAAATGATGAAATGAACAATGAAATTATGAAACGCTAGAAGGGTTAAGTAAGAGTGTGAAACACACTAAATGGACAAGTGAATTGGCATATGATGAAATGAACATTCACGTAAAAAGGGGTGAGTAATTATGAAGAGCAAATGTGTTAATGTTAATGCATGTTGTGACAACATGATATGAGGCTAATGTAAAAGATGAGAGCAATCCCAAATGAGCCTAAGTAAATGTTACCAAAACGTACTCACCTATAAGAGTGTAAAATTAATGAATGAATGAGGCCAGCCTCAAATGATGCACATAATGAAACGAATGATACCAAAGGTGTTAGGATAGGATAATCAAGAGGTTAGTTAGATTCAATTAATGACATTAGGTCATTCTTGGTCATTGCACAACAAACCCGTTGAAATTCTTAAATCACATCCTAGGTATAGCTTGTGTTTACAGTGGCCCATGAATGAAATGAAATAAAGTACAAATGAATGAATGAAGCAGACTCTGAGTTTGCTAAAGCAGACTTCCTAGTAGAGGTCCCATATGTTGAGACCTCATTTTTGGGAAGTCTTAATGTCAAGTCCATGATTCCAAGGTCTCATGGCATACGAATGAATGATATGAACAACGTTATGTGTTATATGAATGATGATATGTGCTAAGTGAAATATGTTATGTGATGTTTGCAAAATGATAAGTTTGATGATGCATGTTACACTCATGGCATGACTTTCCAAATCAAAATTTGGCAGGTCCATTGACTTTCCTGATCCAAATTTGGCAAGTCCACTGACTTAAATTTGCATAAATCATGTTGTTACGAAAGAGCTATTCTTTCTCATGCATGTCCTTGGTTTGTGCTTGTATATACCCATACTCAATAAAAGTGTGTACTAATTCCATACAAATATCTAGTTTTAGGTGCAGGCACAGGTGGATGTTAGATCTTACAGTACAACGTCCGGGCGTGGATCTTTCATCCGAACTTGGTAGGCCCTCATGCTTTCGAGGCTGTCTACTGTTATTATCTATCTTAGATGTAGGCTTTAGCTAGTGGAGCATGTTCAACTAGTGTGTCATTTCCCATTTCAATTAAGACTTTGTATTGGTACTGTTTTGGGAAGTACACATTTGATGAAGCTACGAACTATTTATTTTCATTTGATGATCTTAATGTTAGATGGTTGATGGTGAACAATTATACATGTAATATTATGTTTAGTAACCATGTTAGGAAACAAAGAGTTTCCAATTTTCTTCTAAAATTAATCTAGATGAAGTAATAATGATGTGTGTAGGCTTGTCTGCGACCTCTGAGAGGTCAACGACGTCGGTCTCGTCTGGCTCTAGACTCCAGTCGTGACACTAACTAACACCTTCAAAGCCTATCTTGCAATGTCTAGATAGTGTCCCAAACAACCACCTAAACTTTATAGAACTTTTCTACTAATGGTAAGTGCCCCACATGATGAGAATAGCCAAGAACCAACATAGACCATTCTAGCTAGACACGGAATCTGGAGTTCTAACCTACACTAATGAGGGTGTTCTACTTGTCAAAGGTAGAAGTAGAACACATCACATGTAGACACATGGTTAAGGAATATGAAGGGTTTTATGCACTCTAGTCTCATTCTAAAGTAGATGTACATTTTACTCTAGTCTCATTCTTAAGTATAGCTACTTCCCATAACATAATCAGTCGGTGCTTGCCTTAGTTCTCATAGAGTAATTGACATTAAAGGATCACACGAAGAGGTTCCTTATCTACTTCATAACCCAATCACATTCACCCTACCAATGAGGTCCACAAGGCCTCTTTCAATGGAGACTACTATAGCTCATTATGACTTTCCTAAGTATTAATATGATGTTGTTCCAGAGAATTAACATTAAGTCCATCATTCCTTTACTTTGAAAGATACCATTACGGCTTACGACTTCAACATTCATAACCTTACCACTAGGTTCAAGTTCCACGCTCATGACCTTCTCAACATCCTTTAAGGTCTTAGATATCTTTCATTCAGACATGACAAGGGTGCACTAATCCTACCTATTCAAGACATCTCATGTTATCATAACATTCATACATACATCAAGCAAGGGACACAAGTCAACCAAATAAGATAAAACATTCTTTTACCTTATCACATATAGCATATCATTCTTTAAAGCACTTAGGATAACCCTTATCATCTTTATGTCAACCTATAAATTACTACAACATCATTAATATAACAATTATAGACTCATATAGTCAAGTAGGAAAATCATGCATCAACTCTAAGATTATACATATAAGCACATAGGCATAGTCAAATATGATCTCCTAATATACATCAAACTTTCACATTACTAGCATGTAGGAAGATATTACCATACTTCACATAATAAATTATATAAATATCACATTACTTCAAGTAGTTTGTTGACAAGTCCATAATCATCATATTACTTAAAATAACACCGACAAGGCCACATTTATTGCAAGTAAAGCACATAAGAATGCCACCATAAATGGACCATACCAATCACATCATAATTGAAGTCTAATTAACATCAAAATAAAGGATACCATAAGGACCTTACCAATGGCCATGAACAATAATTCAATATAGCAAATATGGTAATCAATGCAAATAGGTTGACTGCCAACTCGGTTGGGGCTGTCTTGGGCAGCCTTGACACAAACTTTGGGTTCTTCTACAAGGACCCTTGGATGGTCCTTCGGGATATTTTCCGATTTCTCCAACTCAAACATGAACGTATATGAGTTTAGCATCTCTCACATGAATTTCATCAAAAAAAAATACGTCAAACTCGCCGAAACATGCTTAGACACACAAAGTCATTTCAAGGCAACATTTTTGAATGTCATGGACGTTCTTGGACATTAGACCTCCAAACATCACGAAACTGGACACACTGCCTATATACATCATAGTAACTCATTTAAGGACCTTATAACCTTATAAATCACACATAGAACCACATACGAGGCACATAGGTGACTTAGTCGTCGATCGTCTTAGTGTCCCTTGACGTTTGACTTCCGATGCACCTAAACTCTTAGAAACTACCTTAATACCATATATTAAAACTATTTAGGAAATTATACCTACATGTTATACTCTAGATTCACCTAAGTCATTTTTGGGATCTTATAGAACTTAAGTTCAATCACTACACAATCATATTTACTTAACCCATTTTTCAAGCTAGAAGTTGGAAATATCCATAAGTATGAGTCATTAGGGTTTTGACATTAAATAATCAATCAGTAATAGAAACAACATATTTGAATTATTAAAAAACTTATATATGAAGACCCATGCTTAAAACCAAAGGTAGAAGGAAGTAAAACTTGAAACCCTTTTTGAAACCTTTTAGAAATGACTCCTTGAATGGAAGTTGGTTGAAGTATGAATACCATGCCTCAAATAGAAGGAACCCCATTGATTTTTAAGAATAAACACTTCCACCACCATCCCTCCAAGCCCTTGTTGAGTCCAAGCTTCTATTTGGTTTTAGAGAGAGTCTTTATTGAGATAGGGTTTTAGGTTTTAATAAATGAAGTCTAAATTTAGGTCTAAGTGTTTGAACACTCTTAATATACCTAAAATATTCTAAAAATATCATCCTAGGTTGATAAAAGACTAGGGATAAATTTACCAAATGTCAGACAGTTCTTTTGCATCTTTTCATAGCACCATCAACGCCTTTTAAAAGACGGTCGTTGATGCATTGACGTCCTATTGGTGAGGCCTCGTGGTTTGAGTGTGCAACTCACACAACCTAAAAACTTTCAGTTCCTATTGATGGACAAGGTCGACGAACCATCGATTAGTTTACAAGTTGTCGACTAATACATTGACGGACATTGTCTAGGCAGTTTTAGGTCTAAGTTTGGGACCTTCTGTAGGGACCCTCGTGGGTCCTAGTTAGGGTCTTAACCAGACGTTGAACCCCTATACTAAGTCATCTAGTTCATAGGATCATCCCACATCAATTTCGATTAAAATAAACACGTAAAACTCACTAAAACACATCAAGTCACACAAGTACTTTCTATGACAGTGGCACATCCGGGAAGTACCCCCTAGATGTAACTGATATCGTCGTCCTCTTTGAGGACTATGACTAGCCCCTTAGCTTACATCATCACATTCATAGGTCAAAATTATGGGAAATTTCAAACTTTTCATTACTTCTACATTAAGGTTACATATACCTTTACATACACATAGTATAGTTATATCGAGTATATATAGACCCTTAGTATATCAAGATTACTTATTCTTCTACTTTTGTTGCACATCGATATACAGAATATAACATAGTATCAAATAGACGTCTCATCTAATAACAATCTAATAAGAGTAAAACAATTTGGGCCTAGCCCAAACATCTAACTGATAATTCCTCATGTGGGCTATATAATGATTCGTACTCAAATGAAAAGTAAAGAACATAAGAGTCTTAAAACTAAAACAATTTCATTAGCTTGAAAGTGACATTGCCCTCGAAAAATGAGGACCTACCAAACTTAGATGAACAAGAATTCCAAGTCTTCCTTCAAAGTTGTTTCAAAGACCTTCAACGACCGAAATCTAAAATGTCGGGGAAAAAGAAAGAAAATGAGGTTAGTACCCCACTTTTACTAAGTATGAGACCACATGTAACACCCCTAAACAATATAAGGTGAAACAGAGCATCGTGAGTGTTTCTTGAGTTAATTTTGTTTTAAAATGAGTTACTTTAGTGTTCTTAGGTAGTGTGTGAAGTTTGGAGGTCAAACATCCATCATGTTCAGAAGGTGTGCCTTAGATAGTGCTTGTGTGTTTTGATATGTTTAGTGTGTTTTACATGTTCGTTTTAATAAAAACTCATGTAGGATGTTCCTAAAACCTAAACGAATTAGTTTAGGGTTTTAAAGTCCAGGAAATACCGCACCTAGGACCCACAATAGGCCCTAGAGAAGGGCCCAAGACTTTGACCAAACTGCCAAAGTAGTGACCAAACGACAACCCAAGGGATAGTCTGTTGGTCCACCAACGGCCCGTCCACCACGGACGTCGATTGTACCTGCAAGTTCATTTGTCTAGGCTCCAAATAAATCTAAGTCTCAACCAACGAGAACTCACCAATAGTCCATCCTTTGTCAAACAGTCTGTTGGTGAGACTACCCAAAAGTTGTTAAAGGAGCTACGCAGTCATGGGGTCTTTTGTATATACACCCCAAGTATCTTATGACCCTAGGAGGTTTATTTCAGGCTTTATTATATATATTAAAGTGTTCTAAACCCTAATACCTCATTTTAGACTCCTCTTCGTAAAACCCAAAACCCCTCTCCCTTAGAAGACTCTCTCAAGTCACCATGGAAGCTAGAAGTGAAGATGTGATAGGAGGGATATTTATGGTCGTTTATCCATAAAATATCATTTTTAATTATTCAATATGAGGTATGGTATCCATCCTTGAACTCTCTTTCATTCAAGGAGCCCCTTTTCTAAAAGTTTTCAAAAGAGTTTTCAACCCTAGTTTTTTAATCATCAAATCTAAATATGGGTTTTGCATGAAAACGTTTTGAATGACTTAAATAATGATGTTTCTTATGTTAGTTGATAATTTTAAGGTTAAAAATTCAATGAAATCATGTTAAATCTTTTCATATATGTTGTCTTAATAAATGGGTTAAATGATCATGAATTGGTAGTTTTTGAGCTTTGGTTTCGTATGGTTGATATTGTTGTTAACTTACTGCCCTAGGGAATCTATTATGATGAAATATTGAGTAAAATGTTATAGGTGATGAAATCTTGGATTATAGTGTAAGTTGGTTATGTTGATTAAGCTTTAGTTAATAAATTCCCTTGAGTGGTATGGTTCACCTTCTTGGTGGCCATGATTACTTGAATTGTATGAATGTGAAGTTACTAGTTTATTGTGAATGAGGCTATGGAGGATTTTTATGTGAAGTAAGATGATTAATGTCCATTTTTTTTAAATGTTCCGTATGAAGTTATTATGTGAAGTATACTAGAGTGTATGCTTGAATGAAGTTATTGTTGTTAATGGTTTTTTGAAGCTTGTTGTGAGAAGTATGTTAAGCATTATGTCTGAAGGACTTTTATGATTATGTGAAGAATGTAAAGTGTGTGATGTGATTAATGAACGTCTAAGCATGAATATAATTTAAATGTAAATGAAATGAAGCTTATGTGCAAGGTGTGCTCACATGTACACACACACTCACACTTGAATGAATTAATAAAGCTAAGTTAAGTCCTAAACGGGAGTTTTCTGGTGAACACTTTTCGTGAGTTGAGATGAAGTGTTTAGTAGCAACCCCACTACATCCCATGAGCTTTCTAAGATATTGGAGGATGAATGCCTTTCGTGAGTTGAGATGAGGTGTTCACTAGTTATCCTTAACCTATATTTATAATGTAAAGAATCTGTGGGAAGTTATGCCTAGCAGCGAGAGGATATGAAGAAGAGGTGGTAACACTTCGTGAGTTGAGATGTTGTTTTCCAATGTACCTCATGATATGAGTAATCCTCGTTAGTAGAAAATGAGTTACTTAGTAGCAATATCTTTATCCCTTAACTATGCGCCCGCATAGAATTAGCTATTGGTAAAGCCATGTAAAAGCTAAGAGAATGACCTCATTCTAAGCAAGTGAAGATCCCTCATCCGATAGGGGTTAATATTGGGATTCCATATCTAGCTCTCATTGTCTATGTTGGTTAAGCTAACTCCTATAAAAGCAATGGATGTATTAATTCTTCATAAGGAGTGTTCTACTTAGGGTAGGTAGTGGAATGGGACGCTATTTATCCATTGCACTAGGTAGGTAATCCGAAAGGCGAGTCTTGGTGAGTCTTATTTGAATTGAATGAACTAAGTCTTCTAAAAAAAGTTACTGCTTAGGGTAGGTAGTAGTATGGGACGCTATCTATCCACTGAACTAAGTAGGACCTTCCTAATGGGAAGACTTGGTTCCAAACCTTCTAAAAGAGTGTGCTACTTGGGGTAGGTGGTGGTATGGGACGCCATCTACTCATTGCACTAAGTAGGCATTCCGAAAGGGAAGACTTTGGTGGTTTCTTGAGTGTTCTTCTAGTTTCTTATCATTGAGTGGGGGCTTGTTTTACCGAGATTAGTAAGCCAAAAGGGATAAATCTTGAGGATCACTTTGGTGTGTATTGAAGGAGGCATATGCGTACTTCCTTCTTGACTTACCTTGGAGTGTTTTAGGGTAATACTTAGTGAGGATAACTCCTAAGGAAATGAGTTCACTTCCTCTTTACTTGGCTTTATAAGTTCACTCCTAAGAATAGGATGAATTAACTGTAATGTTATAAATGGTTCACTGTAATGTTATAAATGGTTCACTCTAATGTTATAAATGGTTCACTGTAAGGTCAAGATGAGCTTACTATAATAATTTTGTAGTTACTGTAAAGTTTTCGTTGGGTTTAAAAATATGGAAATTCTTCTCTAAGTGTAAAATGATGATTCTTATGATGTTTTGCTTTTATATTCTTGAATGTTTTCCTTAAATTGCATGAAATGTTATATTACTAAAATGTACCTTTTTGCGTGTTTTTGCCTGTGTCATACTTAATACATTTATTTGTACTAACCCCATACTTTTCTATACTATATGTATAGGTCTTGGAAGCAAGTTTGAAGTGAAGAAGGCAAAGCTTTGGAAAGTTCCTCTCAAGACAAAGTGTATCCGCATATATTAGACGACATAATTTCGATCATTTTAGTTTCTTTTGGTTAAGACTTATTATGTATCTCTTTCAAATGTAAAGGGTCGTGTCCCTAAGTTTATTATGTCTTGTCTTAAGTTGGCTTGTGAAGATGATATTTTCTAAGTATTTATAAGAAATTTTTTTTTATGTTTATTGTCTTGAAAAGTTTTAATTCCGCACTACTTTTCATGTTGTATGTAATGAAAGATAGTTAAAGGACTTGTACAAGACCCTAAAGGGTCAGTACGCCTTGTCACGAAACGAGGGTTCTGCCTAACTTCTAGGGGGTACTTTCACGTCGTGATACCACATCCACATATAATATCAAATCATTCTAAAAAAAGGACATTTCATTAATCTATGCACTTTCCTTTGAGAAACCTTTATGCACATACAAAGAGACCATACCAATCAATAAGACATATTTATTAAGTCATAGGCATGTACATCACAAGACCAACAATGATAAGTCTAGTCAAGACAACATATATATCATATAATTTGAACACATAGTCAAAGTAACTTTATCATCAAGTTATAATATCAAAAAGCATGAATAAGAGTACATTTAACATAACCAAAGCAAGACCATTACTCATGACCCCCTTTAAGTCCATTTGTGCAATGATTAATCAAATTCACATAACCCTACATAATCAAGTAAACCTATCAAGAACCATAACCAAGCCCAACTTTTCATTACACGTCATTAAGAGTACATGATCTCATACTTTAGCAATATAGACCAAATACATGTTCAAAAGAGCAATTAACATCACATAGTGCCACTAATATGTTAGATAATCATATACATATCATTTACATTTATAAGCAGATACATACATAAGAACATCATCCTAAAACTCCCTCAAGGCTAACTAGTGCAATGTATAGGTAGAGTTCCATACCCCTACCTAGAATAAGCTAAGCCCTAGGTCATCCTAGTTAGAGTTCATTCCTTTAATTCCTTTTACCTTTTGGGAACATCTTGCCTTTTCCGACATAGACCAAATGAGCTAATGTGGAATCCGATTTCATGAAATCCTACACCGAAAGAAGGTGTACTACTTGCCAAGGTAGTACCAGAACATGAACACAACAACTACGTGGATCCACTAGCTAGTATTCCTATGGGGGCAACATAGTTCAAGAAATAGGAGATATAGTTGGGACCTCTTTATGCTACATGCATTCTGGTCTCCAATATCATGAGTACAATTGTGATTCTTCCATATGTGGGAAGAGATACTCCTCACTCTAGTTCACTATGTGCTAAGCTAGACTCCCCTTTTGAAATGTCTTGAATACCTTTATTAATCATCATAGCTTAATGTGGGTCGTAGTGTCTATCCCTTATATAAACATCATCATCATAGCTCAATAACAATTGCATGAGTATTGTCCTTTCATTACAATTCATATAAGTGAAGTTAGCAAATTAACATATTCATATCATGATAAGGCACATTGGTAAGTTATCACAATCCTTCTAATACACTACTAGAAATATGATCTAATGTCACAGTTATGTTACCGTTGAAGTAGGCTTACCTACCGTTGTTGTGCCTTTAATGCCACAGTTTAGGCAACCGCTACAACAGCTCGCGTAGCAATATATTTGTTGCGACGATTTCGTTTGCTGTAACAATTACTGTCACAGTTAATTAACTTTATTGTGACGGTTTAAAGATTAATTTTAAATTTGTATTAATACTGTCATAAACTATTTCAATAAGGTTTTATGCCGCATTTATTTCCAAACCATTGTCGATGATTAACACTATATTATTACAATTATATACTGTCGCTAGAGTTTTATGCAACAGTTCATTATAGGTTGTTGCTACGTTTATTTTAACAACAATTTCATTCTAATGCAACAATTATTTTATGGTAATGTATCAGTTTTAAGCTATTATAATTGTCTCGCAATGTCTATTGCTACATTTATTACAAGGTTCATGCAACAATTCATGTCAAGCTATTGCAACGATTAATATTAGGCTATTCCAACATATATATACTAATAGGTTTCAGATAAATTATTAATTGATCCATTGCAATAATTTTATAACATAAAATACACATTAAAAGATCATGGGAAGAAGTTATATTTCATTACCGAAATTGTAATCTAAGATCCAAGGTTGCAATTGGGTACGTAATATCCATATAAGCAATATAGATAAACATTTTCAACCATTCTAAAAGGGTGAAATTTATAAATCATAAATGCACCAGACATGTACTTTTTTCAATTTTCAAAAATAATAGACTTCTAGAAGATATGTAAAGTTAACATCAACTCAATTCAGCTCCTATGTCAAGTCCTGAGTACTTCTTTCATCTCTTTCAATATCATCACCTACATAAAATTAATGAATATACAAAATAATTTAGAAATTTTGTTCCAAAAGTTCAATGACTTCAGTGATATATTTTAAACTTATCACTCTATATCTACGACAGACATATAAATCAATAAACTTCAAATGGCAGTAAAGTAATTAAATTTAACTATGGAAGGAACTTGAATCATGCTGTTAGCATTCAAAACATACAAGAAAGGTGAAACGTACTTGGCCGAGCTAGTAGAGGCAATATTGCCAATTACTAATATTCATGTATGGTAGAGTACTCTAGTTCCAAACGTTCACACAATGTTTATTTTATGTACAACAAGTAATAAGTTTACTTTGTTTCTTTAGGAAGGAAAAATAAAGAAAACTTGTAACCCTACTTGCAAATCGAAGTTGGTACTTTGTGAAGCTAGCTATCACTACCATTCTTATAAATGCGAGTGTCTATAGATACTAACAATCACAAATTATTATAAAATTGAGAAAGCATGAGATAATAAAATCTAAGTAACAACTAAAATAAACATTGTATTTAAAAATACACTACAATACAACGGGTAACAACCATCCAAACAATATGCAAGTCTACAGTTAGTCACTCTGTGTTACTAATCCATCCAAGAAACAACCATTAGATCTTTATTTATCTCAACTGTATAATTTTTCAAATAAGCAAATAGACTTGCATATGAATTATTAAAGAAAAAACCAGCACCTCTGTTGAGATTTACACAAGAAGAGGAAACAAAATTGACAGAAATGCTATTATACTTGATGATCTAATCCTAGACTTAGCTGATAAATTTCATCACCAGAAAAATTACATCAAGACTCACAATTTTTGGAAGTTAAAAAAAGTACTTCTTGAAGCAAAACACCAAGAGATAAAAACCACTACTCTTTGTAAATCAACTAATAAATCTAGAAGTCATTGCTTTGATTTTTAAAGTTTCAAGAGATATTTGCATACTTCATATGGAAATTATCCCATCACTGCTAGTTCAAATAAATAGTTACTCAAAATTTGTATCTTCCTCATTGTTAATGAGTCTTATGTATTTACAACAACAAGAACAATGACTAACATTAAAGCATAGGAGCCAAAATCAACCCTAAAAAAAGAAAAAAATGGTAACACATACCATTCACAAGAGGTGTCTGCTAACACAAGACATTCACAAATGACAAAACATCGATGCATCACTAATACTTCAATAGCTGGACAGAACAAATGACAAAGGGGAGATCTCCTAGAACAGTGGTATATTAAATAACGTTAGATGACACTTAATAACTTATAGCCGACGAACTTGATCCTAGAAAATACCCAGCTAACCAAATGACCAACAAGGCCACAATAAGTTGAAATAGGAAATAACAAAATCGGCAAGGCCGTACTCAATAGTCCCTTATAACATCAATGTTACAACATTCCAACAGACATTGAAATGCTACAACGAGAAAAAAAAGGAAAGATCGCCTGAAAGAGTGGTATAGAATGTTCATAGATGATACTTAATAACTCATAGCCGACGATGTTGATCCTAGAAAATACTCAGCTAACCAAATGACCGATAAGGCCACAATCATAATAAATAACAGACAAGTCCACAATCGGAATAATTAGCGACACTAACCTTACTTGAGTATTTGAGCAGAAGTAGCTTCTCTTGGGAAACGAACGGACATTGCTGCTAGTAAGTTAGCATCAATTAATCATGCATGCTATAGTTGTGAAACTACATATGTGATAAATTCTTTGTCGCATAGTTCTCCTTTGTTCTTCCATTTGTTTCTCTATTTTTTGTATCCTTTCTTTCAGTTGTTGCATTACATCATATTCAAAGTTGGCTCAGAATTGTCAATGTTCTTTTTTAAAGTTCTCTTCGTAACCCCACTTCATATTGCCTTAGACGTCCCAGATGTTCAGGACCCATTACGACTGAGAAAGCATCAACAAACTGACCATTTGTGCTCATTTGGTTTTAAATTTCCTCAATTTCAGCCTAACAAAGCATATCCAACAAGTAGTCTTGTAAATAAAAACATATAAAAAATAATTGGTCTCAGTAAAAGCAATTATATTAACAATATTCATACAATTTTTACTAGTTGTGTTCTCATTAGATGCCTTGTAAAATAATCAGGTTTTCTTATTCTTGTGACCATAAAGAGCTCCGTAGTGGATACATGTTCCTTTTATTTTTCCTAGTAACATAATAATAGATATCAGGAATTGCTTAAATGACATGTTAAGACTAGATAATAAATAAGAGAATACACAAATTTACTATGGATTAAAGCAAAGCTCTTTTTGCCTGTTGTATGTGAATTTTTCAGCTTTTTCCGGTTCCTAGTATTTGTTTCAGACATTTTCTGCAAATAAATTATTCAGTAATGTTAAATAAAGGCATACGGGTGCTACATAATGTAATATACGAGGTCAACGTCTCAATATTTATTTTTTAACAAACCCAAGTAAAGAATGTGCTTTGTAAGTATGAACATTACCATCATATGAAGCTAAAATCAATCTGCAGACATTATTCTTGTAAGTTTCAAAACTTAATTCGCAAAATCATCAAATATAAATGGAATCTGAGTCAAAAAAGTGAAAACTTACAACCCAATCACCATAACACCACTGGAAAGCTTAGCTTATTGTTGCATTAATATGCTAACATTAAAGTCTCTCTTTAAGGTAATCATAATACTTTGTCAACTTTTTATTCAAGTAAATTTAGTTAGAATAACAGGTAAGCAGCGCTTTAGATTAGTCATGAGTATGTTTGAAATCACTAGTCAAAAGCACCTAAAAGTGTTTATCCAAAAGGGCACTTAGTTTAGTGAAACCTTGATGCAAGAGATCGAACTTAACTAATACGTAAGTTCTTAAGATTTTTGTAAAGAGTAAACAGTTGAATACATGACTTTTTATCTTATCATGTTTGTATCTTATCAACTTCTAAATGAAATTATTGAGTTTAGACTATTATAAACAAGAAAAACATCCAGGAACATAAAACATGTGCTTGTTAATCTTACCTATACAGTGAGATAAGCATGAAAATCTCACTAAATGATCATTCACGAAGATTGAAGCAAAATGCTCCGTTTTAGTTGGGACTACCACACTAGAAAAAGTAACAAGCTGCAACTATATTGCATTAGAGAAGAGAATAGCAGAATATAAAGTTAAAGAAAAATAAAGCTATATCACAAAAGAGATCAAGAGAAGAATAACCTGGATGTTTAAGATTCTGAACTATATTTTACCTTAAATTTCTCAGACTTCCAATATTAAAGGAGCTCTCTAAACTGACATTCTGGAGTACAAACAGGATTTTTTGTCATTCGAACTTCATCGCAGAGCTAATGAGCAATAGTAGAATAAATCTAGTGACTTCTCTATTGAGTGACTTTTAACAATTAGAGTCTTATCGTTTAACATCTTTTAAATAATTTTATTTATTATATGTTATGTTACCTTTTAAAAGTATATACATTCTTTAAAATAAGCACCCAAGTTTAGATATTATTTGAAATGTGAGGTTCTTATTTTCGTGATATAAATTTTTGAGTGCTATAATATTATAGATGGTAGATAGATATCACAGGGGACACTACATCTTGACTATATCTGCTACACATTCAGTCACAACAAATATGATAATATTAGGTGAACAAACTAGGTTGAGGAAATGAGAAATGACCTTGAATGCTTGTATGTTGCGTAGACAAAGAGTTTTATTATGCTTGGACTTTTTAGTACAAGTCAAAGTTCCGGCAACAAAAATAAAATTTTCCACTTAAATAGAATGTGAAGTTTCTATCCCTTGGATGAAAGTTATGTCAAAAACGTTCGTTTAATCAGCAATAAAACTAGATAAATCACCAAGGTCATAATGTGATGAAACATATGCACACATTGTCGTTTTCCAGAACGTGAAAGCTTAGGAACATGAAAATTTTCAAATACATAAATAAGCATACTACAACAATCATCACGTCGATACTTTAAAAAATTAAAAGAGTGAACACGATTAATAGGTTTCAACATGTAAAATCCAATAAAATGGAGTTTTCACCAATAAACATTATCATCTGCGACAGTAGCTATACCAGTAAATTTTGGCAACATTCATAATGATATGAAAATTAAAGTTCACAATAATAAATTCAAACTTTCAACCAATGGAAAATTTTACTTCTCATAGTAGAGCAAACTCAAAATGCAAATCAAAATACTCAAAGCCCTAGGACAAATTAACTACAAATAGCAATTGTTTCATAAAAATGAAACCCATCTTCACTAAATTAGAGTTACAAACTCTAAACTACAAATGGATTATACCAAACACTTAAATCGAAAAAAATAACATATATTTCAACAAACCCATTTGTTATTCTTTTAGATTTTTTAGAAACCCTTCAATGGAATTTCTGATTTTGGAAAATAGTACATCTATAACAAAATAGAGATAATGAGGACTTTGAAATAACCTTTAAAATAGTGAACCTCTGTATGCAGAAGCTTACTAGGAAGAAGACTACATTTGGACAAGAAAATTACTGCAGACAAAAATTCACACCAGAGCAGAAGACCAATGTAGGAGAAGAAACTTATTTTCTTCCGATCTCAAAGATTGTTGTCGAAGACGATTGAGGAGTCATCAGAGTTCTAGAAATTTAGGGCTATCTGATGTTTTTGATTTTGATTATTGGAGAAATGGAATAGGTATTTGCAAATATATTTGAGGTCTTAGTTCACTAAAATAAAGAGAAGTGCAGGTCTACTAAATTAATAGAGCGAAATGAATTTTTCACATAAAATTCGTAGGTTGGGTAATTTTTTTTAACTTTTCACTTAAACAAATAGTTGCCACTAAGGGGTCGTTTGGTACAAAAATGAATAATGCAGGGATTAGCAATGCAGGGATTAGCAATGCAGGGATTAGCAATGCAGGGATTATTTTTATCAAGTGTTTGGTTCATTTTTTTTGTGTGTGGTTTAAATGTTCTTTTTAAAAAAACTTTCCAATTATACCCTAGAGTTATTATGAGATATTTCGTGTAATTGAGTCAAAGTAGATAATTAGCGGAGAATATTATTTTTTTATCACATTTTTAACTAGTTAGGAGAATAAAATTTTTATTGTCATGTTCACTATTTTCTCACTTAAATTATTTGAGAGTAAATAATTGTCATCTTAATAAATTAGAGTTAATAACTTAAAAGGTCACACAACTATAATGATTATAGAGAAAATTTATTGAACTTTGTTTTGTATCAATGAATTTAAAAAAACTCTTTATCATAAAATAAAATAAAAATATAAAATAAATATAGAAAAATAAATTAAACTATTTTTATACTCGAGATGTGTGTGTATATATATATGTATACACACTCTTGTTTTAGACTACTTGTGTAATGTCTAATGAACTTTCATTAAGAGACAATATTTTACTTATGAATTGTTCTTAAATTCATACATCAACATTAACATATTAGTCGGATTATAATATTTTATATTAATAATAAATAGATTACGTAATTCATATTTTAGAAACAAAAAATTATATCTAAATAATAAAAGTTGTAAGCTAATTTATTTAAATAACTTTATTAGTATAAATATAAAATATAAAATATAAAATATAAAATCAAAAAAATAAATTAAATATTAAAAGGATTTGAGGGGTATTTTTGTCTTTACCTAGAATAGTCCATGGTATTAGAGCTAATACCTCCAAATGGAAGGTATTAGCAATACACCACATAATACCATGTGGGATGTATTAACTAATCCATGGATTAGTTATACATAGGCTCACTTTCCTACCAAACAAAGTATTAAATTATACCACATCTAATACATGGATTATTATTTTTAATACATCCTACTAAACACCCCCTAAGTGTTTTTTGCCATGGTTAATAAGTGTGTGACCATACATAGTCTATAGCGGCAATTATATCAATGATGCAATGGTTTATATTAAGAATTGTTCTATTTGATTTAAGGATATATTGCAATGGTTATAACATTTGCAACACATACTTTATTGCCACGATTGTAAAATTTTTGCCGATTAAATATTGAATTAGGTCAAATTTCTATTAGTTACATTTACATATTAGCAAATACCTCACAAATCATAGTCAAGATATTTCAATTCAACATCATACAGACGCTATCAAACCTAATATAAGGCATACTTCAATACAACATCGTTACTTAACCACAAGTAACCATAATTGAAGTAAAGAATAAGGATCACAAGACTTACCAAGTCTTCTTCATAATCCATCATCAAGGTCTTACCATAAAACCTAAAATCAACCCAACAAGGGTATAATATCATCACATATCAATATTTAACATTATAACAAAGTCAATTAAATCACTATATCACAATCCATCACTAGTTCATATCTTAAGCTAAAAGACATAGGTCAAATCCATAATACACTTCATAACCTAGATCAATTACTCATAAAAGAGCATGATAGGACTCAAACTCATATTAATCTATTCATAATTTATACAATAACAATATTTTTGGGGGATGCGGAATTCATCATACGTTCATCGTAAATTAAGATCGTAATTTAAGATATATATATATATATATATATATATATATATATATATATATATATATATATATATATATATATATATATATATATATATATATATATATATATATATATTGTAGAGTAAAATATATTTTATTATAAATTTCTTCTGATAATTGTTTTAATCTAATTATTTCTTTAAGATTGTTTATTATATATTCTATATATGAAATATCTTGGGTTATTTGATACATATATAAATTCTTTTGTATTAAGTAATTTAATAACCTTATTTTTTCCATGGTTTCTATCCAATATTTTAAATATTCATAGTTCATTCTAATCATTTCTAAATCATATATATCTATTCTTTCTATATCTAATTCTTGTAAATCTATTTCATACCACTTTTGATTTAATATATCTTCTAATTCATACTCAAATAATTTTTCCCATATAACTCTTTTTATGTCATCAATTTCTATATCTTTAAGTATATATAAAATCAAAGTTTTATAGCTTTTTATTTCATCATATATTATAATCATGTTTATTTATTTATGCAGGTTTGTTTTCAATTATTCCTTCCTATCATATGATATAGAATTAGAATCAGATAATGAACTTTATAATATAGATGACTGAAGCAGATATACAAATAATAAATAAAGAAGAATGTCAAGATGAAGAAACTTTAGAACAAAAAATAATATTTGATAATAGTATATTTGAACAAATAAAAGGAAAAGAATTAGATGTAAGTGTAGAAAAAATATTAGAAGTACCAAAAAAATGGTTTAAAAGACAAAAAGAAGAATATTATGTAGTAAGCCAAAGAGAACATATCATAGATTGTAAGTATACCAAAGGAAAAGCTAAAATACCAATAATAAATAAGAGAACAATTAATAAAGAAATACAAGAAATAAATGCAAAAAGCCCAATTAAATATGTACATTTAGGAGGAACTGAAATATTAATAAAAGCATGTTTTAGAGAAGGAATAGATACACCTATAGAAACATATTTAGCAGATGATAAAATTATACAACCTATAGAAAAAAGTATAATAAGTGCAGTAAAAGGTAATTTAATATAACAAAAATTTAAATTTATAATAAGTGTTAATTACTCATTAGCAATTAATGTCAGAAACATAGATAAATCATTAGTATTATATTGGAAAATGTCAGGAATACAGCTAGCACCTGGAAGTAAAATATTTACACTCCGATGTAAGAATTTATATGTTTTAACAACAAAACATAAAATAACAGCAAAAAATAAAATAAACAAAATAAAAATAGAAAACCCCTTTGATAAAATAGTTACGGTATAGATAATAATGACTATAGTTATAACGAAATTGATATAGAAGAAAATTTAGAAATAGTACAAGAAAGACTAAGCACATCAGAAAGAATAAATAATAATGATATACCACAAACATCATAAAAAATGAGTACTTCAAATAGTTCCAAAAGAATAAATATAATTTCACAGAAATTAATAGAAGAAGAAATAAAACCACACCATTATTATATAACAGGAATAATGAAACAATAAAAATATTTAATACTAATAAATACAGGATAAGAAGAAAGCTATATTACAAGAGAGTTAGTAATGGTAGATAAAATAATAACTACTGAACACTCATGTCCAGAATTACCAAAAGTATTAATAAATATTGAAGAGACAACGGAACAAGAAATAATAATTGGAGGTATAACAATGATAATAAAATTTAAAATATATCAAGGAAATGAAAATATAACATTAGGAATAAAATGACTAGAACAAGTAAGACCATATAATATAGAGGATAAACAACTAACGATAAATTATCAAAATAAAAAAGTCATAATAAAAAGGACTTTAATATAAAAAATATATATATGAAAATATATATACTCGCGAAGATAATAATAGAAGGATATTATAACAGATATTATACACCAATGATAGATACAGGAGCAGATGCTAATATATGTAAATACAATTGTTTACCAGAAGAGAAATGAGTAAAGTTAAAAACACCAATAGTAGTAACAGGATTTAATAATGAAGGAAGTATGATCACGTACAAGGCAAAAAATATAAAAATACAAATATGGGATAAAATATTAACTTTAACGAAATATATAATTTTGAACTAACAACAAAGGAAATGTTATTAGGAATGCCATTTTTAGAAAAACTATATCCACATATAATAACAAAAACAGTCTGGTGGTTCATAACACCATGTAAACAAAAGATAGGAGCAAGAAGAGTAGGTAACAAAAGAAGAAAAACAACAGAATGGATTAAAGGTAGTGAAAAAATTACACAAAAATTAGAAAATATAAATGAAGAAGACCCTAGAATAAAATTAATATATATTTTCCTTAGATAAAGTAAAAATAATCCAAGAAAAATTAGAATTATTGTATGACAAAGATCCTTTACAAGGATGGGAAAAACATAAAACAGAAGTTAAAATTGAACTGATTGATGAAAATAGTATAATAACACAAAAACCATTAAAATATATTTTTAATGATTTAAATAAATTTAAAATACACATAAGTGAATTACTAAAAAATGTATATATACAAGAAAGTAATAGTAAACATACAAGTCCGGCATTTATTGTTAATAAATATAGTGAACAAAAAAGAGGAAAAAGTAGAATGATAATTGATTATAATAAATTTAAATGCAAAAATTAAAACATATAATTAGCCAATATCAAATAAAATATTAAAAATAAGACAAATACAAGGATATAATTACTTTAGTAAATTTTAGAAGAAGAATCTAAAAAACTTACAGCATTCACAGTACGAAAGTATTTTATGAATGGAATGTATTACCATTTGGATATAAAAATGCACCAGGTAGATTTCAACATTTTATGGATAACTATTTTAAAAAACTAGAAAAAATTGTGTAGTATATATTGATGATATGTTATTATATTCTAAAACACAAGATGAACACATAAGATTATTAGAAAAATTTATACGTATAATACAACACTCAGGAATAAGTTTAAGTAAAAAGAAAGCAGAAATAATGAAAAAACAAAAAGAATTCCTAGGAATACAAATAGATAAAAATGGAATAAAAATGCAAAAACATATAGTAAAAAAATAATAACCTCGAATGAACAATTAGATAGAAAAAAGAAATTACAATCCTTTTTAGGATTAGTTAACCAAGTAAGAGAATATATACCAAATTAGCAGAAAATTTAAACCATTACAACAAAAACTAATGAAAGATGTAGAATATCATTTTGATAATAGAGATCAAACACAAATACAATATATAAAATTATTATGTAAAACATTACCGAAATTATATTTTCCGGATGAAGATAAAAAATTTATTTACATAGTAGAAACTGATGCAAGTGAGAAAAGTTATGGAGGAGTATTAAAATATAAATATAATAATAATAATATAGAATATCACTGTAGATATTATTCAGGCACATATACAAATACGAAAATAAAATGGGAAATAAATAGGAAAGAATTATTTTCAATATATAAATGTTTATTAGCATTTGAGCCATATATTGTATATAATAAATTTATCGTAAGAACAAATAATACACAAGTAAAATGGTGGTTAACAAGAAAAATACAAGATTCAGTAACAACGAAAGAAATTAGAAGATTGGTTTTAAATATATTAAACTTTACATTTACAATTGAAGTAATAAAGACTAATAAGAATGGTGTTGCAGACTACCTAGCAAGACAAACCTACTTAGACTGAGAACAAAAGCGAAGATACAATTGAAAAACTACTCAAAGCCATTACTACACTTTGTACTAAAGTGGACAGTATGGACAATGAGATACAAGAGTACCAATGGAGGGGGGTGGAAGCGGATTTATGATTTGAGAGTATAGAGTAGAGAGAAGATTGTTAGCTGAAGGATTGATGATGTTATTTATGAGGGGAAACCCTCTATTTATACACAAAATTTACAGACTTTTGGCCAAAAAATGACCGACACATACTTTACACTTGGCCTTTTTATATTCGGCCGACACAAGAAAACAAAATACTTACTATTACTACTTTACATAATGGCCTCTTCTTTATTTATGGCCGACATACACACTATTTTCTTTATGACTTTTACAATTAGCTTTTTACAGCCGACACAACACGACAAAAATAAAAATTATTACTTTTTACATATGGCTGATATTCAGCCGACACAAAATTTTAACAAAATTCAAAATACTCTTTTTTTTTTTTTTGGGGTGGAAGCGGATTTATGATTTGAGAGTAGAGAGTAGAGAGAAGATTGTTAGCTGAAGGATTGATGATGTTATTTATGAGGGGAAACCCTCTATTTATACACAAAATTTACAAACTTTTGGCCAAAAAATGGCCGACACATACTTTACACTTGGCCTTTTTATATTCGGCCGACACAAGAAAATAAAATACTTACTATTACTACTTTACATAATGACCTCTTCTTTATTTATGGCCGACATACACACTATTTTCTTTATGACTTTTACAATTGGCTTTTTACAGCCGACACAACACGACAAAAATAAAAATTATTACTTTTTACATATGGCTGATATTCAGCCGACACAAAATTTTAACAAAATTCAAAATACTCTTAATAGACCAAAGAAAATATAAAATATTAATAAATACAGGACAAGAAGAAAATTATATAACAAGAGAGTTAGTATTAGAAGAAGAAATTATAAGAACAGGACATACATGCCCTGGACTACCTAGTGAGATAGTGAACACGAATGAAGAAACAACAGAAAAAGAAATAATTATAGGAGGAATACCCTTAGTAATACAATTCAAAATATAGCAAGGAGATCATAATATTACATTAGGAATAAAATGGTTAGAAAAAGTCAAACCATACAATATAGAAAATGAACAATTAACAATAACTTGTCAAAATAAGAAAATAATTATAAAAAGGACAAAATGATTAATGAAAATATTTATACTTGCAAAAATTATAGTAGAAGGATATCACAACAGATATTATACCCCTATGATAGATACAGGAGCAGAAGCGGATATATGTAAATACTATAAAAATTCGGAGCTACGTCGATTGGAAGACGGTAAAATTCCAGAGATAAAAGGAGACGATGGGAAACTCCCTAAAACCCATAATGTTTGTTTAAATACAGCTGTAGGTACAAGCAGAAAAGTTAGTGAAAAATCACGAAATACAAACTTAAATTAGTTATTTATAAAACCATTTACCCAAAATACACAAAAATAAATACCCACAGAACCACAAACCTCTACATACGCAGTTAGCATACAAAGTGATAAAAAGAGATACAATTACATCACACAATCGTATATTGAAAACATATATAAGATCCAAACATATTTAAATTTAAACCCCAGATCCACACAAACCAAAAACCCAAATGAAGATTATATAATCCAAAAACTACATGGATATAATAGATTGATTGAACAACCTAAAACTAGTTCAAACTTAGTTAAAACATGTTACAGTTATGGATTACTAAGTACCGTATACACATATGATGGAGAAGAAATAAGTGGAATACCAGAATTATACAAAGCATTCGTCATATGCAAGAGAGTTACCAAAGGAAATTTATTTTATATTAAGTTTTATACAGCACCAGCTGGGATATTATATGAAGAAATCAAGTCAACGATTCAAGTTGTAAAGATAGGTTTGACCAAGGATATGATAATACAAGAAGATATAGAAAAACAAGATGAAATACCAAAGATAGAAATACCAAACTTTTATGCAAATAAAAGGATAATTGGTATATCAACAATTATACAAGAACTAGCTAACAAAGGGCAATGCTATTTGGAGTACTATGCAAGAGACCAAGTTATGATATATTCAAACTCAAGAGAATTAAGAAGAGCAGATATGGATGAAGTCCAGCGATGAATTTTATCATTATTAAAGCCAGAAGAGCAACCTACAACAAGAGCATTAAAGAAAGAATTTATTTCAGAAGACTTATTAATCAAATATTATAAACTTATCGGCCACAAATACCCAGATCACAGATGTTCCAAATGTAATGGAGAAGATAATGTTATACCAAATGTTGATTTGGAGTAAAACCAGAAGATATAAGCAAGACAAGATAAAAAAACTATGATGACAAGACAAAAGAAGAAAAAGACATAAAGAAGATGGTCGACAAAGAGATAGAATTGTTGAAATGTAAAAGCAAAGATAAGATTTTTCAAAGATAAGATTCCTTTGTAGATAAGATTTTACTTTTTATTAGACAATGTATAGCGGCTATTTGTAAAGTTTTTATTTTAAGTCGTAAAGTAAATAGTAGTGGTATTAAAGTATACAGTAGACACACTTATGTGCAGGCTTAGAATTTTAGTATATATAGATTGTCAAATTGTAAATGAAAGGCAGGCAATGCCAAACAAAATTTTAAGTTAATAAACTCTCTCAAAATACAAAAAACTCTCTCAAATATATAAACTAAGCTATTCATATGGAGAAGTCGGAAATCCGATCAGATATTTTAGATAGCATGACAAATCAAAAGGCAAAGGTGTATATTGTTTAATACATATGCAGAACTAATTTCTATATTCCTGAATATCATATATATGATTAATTAAATTTATGTTAGTTATTATATACTAGAAATATTTGAATCATTAATTCTAGTTTGCTAGTAAACGGGAAACAGGGAGAGAACTGCTAGACTATGTCATCCACAGTGGAAACCGGTAGGCGAGTATGTCCTCATATATTTGAGGGCATAGTTCTTACTTCTTTTAGTTTTTGTATAAGTTCTTATTATGTATTTCTTTCAAATGTAAAGGGTCGTGTCCTTACGATTATATGTCGTGTCTTTAAGATGGACTGTGACGATGAGACTTTCTTAAAATGTTTATAAAAGATTCCTTTTTATATTTATTGTCATGAAAAGTTTTAATTCCGCACTATTTTTCATGTCTTATGTAATGAACGGTAGTTAATGGGCTAGTACAAGCCCCAAAGGGTCAAGTACGCCAAATCATGACCCAAGGGTCCTGCATAACTTCTAGCGGGTGCTTGCGGGTCGTGACACTTAACCCTTGATGGTTGTTATGTTTATGTTATAAGATGAGTTTATATGGGTTTTTTTCTCATGTTCATGTTTTCTTGATAAAAATGCTTACAGGGGAAATTGTTGAAATTCATGCATGTTTCACTGTATGAGAGTGATGGTCACTGTAAAATTTCAAAGTTTTAGTAAAGTTTGGTTTTTCATGAATAATAGTTCCAAGAAGTTTAAAAATGATGTTTATGTGCATGAATAATGTTGGAGAAGGTAGTTCCTCCATTAAATGAAGAATTAAGTGTGTGCTTGAACTTGGAAATTTCCTTTTAAAAAGTTGCATGTGTTGCTTAGAAAAATGTTGTGAATGTATACTTGGTGTTCATTGTATGTTTGGTGAATTGACTATGAATTTTTTTATCATGATGTGATATTTTATATGCTTTTAATTGAGTCCTTGATGTTCTTAAAAAGTTTAGTGTCATTCGAGGACGAATGTTGTTCTAAGTGGGGGAGAATGTAACACCCTAAAACAAACTAAGGTTAACTAGAGCTTCGCAAAAGTTTCATGAGTTAATTTGGTATTAAAATGGGATATAATTATGTTCTTAGGTAGTGTGTGAAGTTTGGTGACATTTGGAGGTCGAACGTCCATGACGTTCGGAAGGTGTGTGTAAAACTTCGAAAGTCTAAGATGTGTTCTTGATCCAAACATGAGTATCAAGAGGTTTATACACTATTTTATGGTCAAATTCAATTAATATAGGTCATTTATGAAGTTTGGGAATCAAAATGTCAAAGAACATCTATCACATCCAAAAACTAGTTTAATGAGGTGCTAGCGTGCCTTAACCTATTTGAATAGCTTTTAGGAGTCGTAAATTTATGAATTTGGTAGGAGGATTTATAACACGTATTAGAGTTATTTCATATTCGAAACTTCCGGACAAGACTCTCCAAGGTTCAACTAAGGGCCCTTGACGAGGACCCTTGCAAAAGTGACTAAAAGCTGTCAATGGACAGTGTCACCAAAGGATGCCAGAAATGGCTCGTGGTCCAATCTATGGGGCGTCCGTTTCCTCTGTCAATGTAAACTTAGAATTTCGGAAAAGGCAATTTTTTTACAATTCTCTGAGCTCATCGACGGATGTTCAAAACTGAAGGGAACAATGGTCGTCGATTGACACACGAGGCATTGATCGGGGTCTTGTCTGTGAGGGGCTGGTTTTGATGCACATTTTAATTTAATTAATTTAATTAGTTGGCTTAAGTTACGAGAATAATTTGGGGTTATGAAAGGTCTAATTAAGTTAATTAACAACCTATATAAAGACCCTTACCTAATTAGACTAACCTAAGCTCTCACAATTCCCAAACCCAAATTCTCTCTTCTCTCACTCTCCCAAAGAAACCACATTGAAGACCAAGCTAGAGGTGGGTTAAAAGTATTCCAATGATTAAGTTTCTCCATCAATATTCATAAAACATTAAGGTATGGGTTTCCTTGGATATTTGAGACATCTTTTCTCAAAGGGCTCCGTCAAATTGATTTCAAAAAGTTGAGTTCTAAGTGGGGTTTCTTCCAATACGAAATCGGTGTTTTCAATTGCTTTGTTTATAACTTATTTTAGATATTATTAATATATTAACATATATTTTAAATTAATTATGTTATTTCTTGATGGATTGGTCCTATTCCCATTAGCCTTAGGTTGTAATCTTGAAATGAATTGTGTAATGTTGGTTCAATTGAATTGATTGTTGGTTGAATTACTATTAGATTATGTTATTGTATCAATTATGAATATACTAAGATGAGTTTGATTCCTATCATTCTACTTCTTGAGTAATTGATCTAGGTTATGAAGTGTATTATGGATTTGACCTAAGTCTTTTATCTTAAGATATGAACTAATGATGGATTATGATGTACTGATTCAATTTTCTTTGTTATCATGTTGGTTATTGATATGTGATAATATTATACCCTGTTTGGGTTGAGTTATAGTTTATGGTAAGACCTTAATGAAGGATTATGAAGAATACTTGGTAAGCCTTGTGCTTCCTATTCTTTACTTCAATTATGGTTGCTTGTGGTTAAGTGATCATGTTGTATTTAAGTATGCCTCATTTATGATTAATAAGGTTGGTATGATGTTGAATTGAAATGTCTTTAATATAGTTCATGAGGTGTTATCTAAGATGTAAATGTTATAAGGATGGTGATAACTTACCAATGTGCTTATGATTATATGAATAAGTTAATGTGCTAACCTCATCTATATCAATTGTAATTAAAGGACAATACTCATGCAATTCTTATTGAGATATGATGATGATGTTTATACAAAGGATAGACCGTACGACCTACATTAAGCTATGATGATTAATAAAGGTATTAAAGACATTTCAAAAAGGGACTCTAGCTTAGCACCGAGTGAACTAGAGAGAGGAATTTACCTTCCCACATAGGGAAGGTAAGATCATTATTGTACTCTTGGGATTGGAGACCATAATGAACATAGAATAAAGAAGGTCCCAACTATATCTCCTAGTTCTTAAACTATGTTGCCCCTATAGGAATACTAGATATTGGATCCATATAGTTGCTATGTTCATGTTTTGATACTACCTTGACAAGTAGACACCTTCTTTTGTTGTAAGTTTTCATGACACTAGATTCCACATTAACTCATGTGGTCTTTGTCGTATAAGGCAAGATGTTCCCAAAAGGTAAAACGAAATAATGGAATGAACTCTAACTAAGGTGACCTAAGGGGCTTAACTTAGTCTAGATAGGGGTATGGGACTCAACCTATACATTACACTAGTTAGCCTTGAGGGAAGTCTTAGAAGGATGTTCTTATGTATGTATATGCTTATAAATGTAAATGATATGTATATGATGATATTGCATGTTAATGAAACTATGTGATGTTAATTACTTTTAAGAACATGTATTTGGTCTATATTTCTAAAGTATGATATCATGAACTCTTAATGATGTGTTATGAGAAGTTGGACATTGGTTATGGTTCTTTCTAGGTTTACTTGATAAAGTTGGGTTATGGGGCTTTGCGGACTTAAAGGCGGTCATGAGTAATGGTATTGCTTTAGTTATGTTAAATGTACTCTTGTTCATTCTTGTTGATATTATAACTTGATGATAGAGTTGCTTTGACTATTTGTTCAAATTATATGATATGCCTGTTGTCTCATTGATTGGTATGGACTCTTTGTATGTGAAAAAAGGAGTTTCAAAGAAAGTGCATACTTTAATTAAATGTCCTTTTTGTAGCATGATTTGATAATATATGTGCAGGTGGTCTACTTAGTACAAGTGGTGTACCAACCCCATTTTCTTCCTTTTTTCCTAATATTTTAGGTTCCAGTCGTTGAAGTCTTTGAATTGACTTTGAAGGAAGACTTGGATTTATTGTTCATCTAAGTTGGGTGGGTCGTCACTTTCTAAGGGCAATGCCACTATCAAAATAATAAAGTTGTTTTAGATTTAAGAATCTTATGTTCTTTCCTTTTCATTAGAGTACAAAATGTTATATAGCCCATATGAGACATTATTACTTTGATGTATGGGCTAGGCCCAAATTGTTATACTCTTGTTAGATGGTTATGATGTGAGATGTCTATTTGAGACTATGTTATATTCTACATATCTTTGTGCAATAATATTACAAGACTAAGTAATATTCATATACGAAGGGTCTATGTATAATCAATGTAACTATACTATGTGTATGTAAAGGTTTATGTAAACCTCAATGTATAAGTAATGAAAAGTTTTAAATTTCGTCTAATTTTGACCTACGAATGTGATGATGTAAGCTAAGAGTCTAGTCATATTCCTTAAAGAGGATGACGCCGCCAGTTACATCTAGGATGTACTTCCCTGATGTGAAAAAAATTGGTATCAGAGCATGAGGTTGAATATCTTTAAGTCGATGTCTCTCTGAACCACGTCTATGTAGATTCGTACTCATAATATGAAGAATTGCTCACTTATGGATAGAATGTTATATGATGCTTAGGAAATTGTGACTTTCTTTGAAGTCCAATATCGTGCTTCTAAAGTTTTTACTCTACTTGCTTTTACCATCTAATCTTTTGATTGTGATTAAAGGCAATTAATACTCGAAGGAACATGACATGAAGACCCGAGGAAGAGATTTCCAATGTGGGAGTTCCTCCCAGAGGCGATCAAGTTCCTCCTCTTGAAGAAGAAGCTAATGATGACAAAGCTCCGGTTGATCCTCCTCCTTTAATGGATGGTGTCATAAGGGTTGCTCTTTTCCAAATGGCCCTAGACATTACTAACCAAGCACAAGCAGCCACTACTCAAGCTCAAGCCGTGATGGCCCAAGCTAATCGGGAGGTTGTACCTGAAGCAAACCAACACGTTTATACCATGGCTTTTCGTCTAAAGGATTTCAATAGGATGAATCCTCCTACTATCTATGGGTCCAAGGTTGAGAAAGACCCCCAAGAGTTCATTGAAAAAATATACAAGATCCTCTATGCTATGGGGTTGACTACTTGTCACGACTGGGGTCTAGACCCTAGACGAAAATGACATTGTTGACCTCTCAGAGGTCACAGACAAGCCTACACACGTCATCATTACATCGTATAGGTTAATTTTAGCGGAAAATTTATAACTTTAGTTGCTTCGAAGTATACATAGACTCATAGTAAGAATTTTATTTTATCACATCAGTTCACAACAACCATCTAATAATGATATATTCAAATGAAGGAAATAGTTCATAGATGCATAAATATTAAGTTGCCAAAATGGAACCAATACAACGTCTGAAATAAGTAAGAAAGAAACACTAGTGGAACATACTCGACTAGCTCATGCCTACAATTAAGCTAGAATATAAAATATAATCATCGTCGAAAGAATGAGGGCCTACCAAGTCCAGATGAATGCTCCACGTCCGGATAGTGTCAACGTAGTTTCGTAAGCTCTAGCGTCCACCTATACACGCACATAAAAGTAGAGGATTGTATGGGATTAGTACACACTTGTACTAAGTATGGGTGTATGCAAGTACACACCAAGGAAATGCATGATTAAGAATATCTCTCCTAACGATATAAATTACGGAAAGCCAAGTCAATTGAACTTGCAAAATCAGATTAGAAAAGTCATGCTATGATAGTAACATGCATTATCATTCTTTTAATATTGCACACAACACAACATATTTCATATAGCTGACACATATATCATATGTCATCCAGTATATACCATAAGACCTTAGAATAACGGTCTTAGCATTAGGACTTCCCAATTGAGGACTCAACATATGGGACCTCAACTTAGGAGACTTCTTTAGCAAACGCAGAGTCTGCTTCTTTCCTACATACATACTTCATTTTAATTCATTCATATACCCAAGAATTTGTTTAAGACTATCACCGGGTTCACTATGCAATGACCAAGAATGACCTAGTGTCATTACTTGATTCTAGTTCACCTCTTTATTATCCTATCCAAACACCTTTTGTATCATTCATTTCACTATGTGCATTATTTGAGGCTATCCTTATTATTTCTTTTGGAAATTTAACTTTAACCAACATAGATCATGTGATCTCCATCAAATCCAGTGTCTACCCCACACCGAAAAGGTGGAATCACCAGCAAAAGTGAAACCAAAACAAGCTAGCATGTATAGGGAAATGAACCCTGCTAGATCCCTATGTTGGCTGCATAGGTTCAAAGACTATGAGATATAAGGAAACCCATAACCTCCTTAACGGACAGTCTCATCTCATGAGATTTCTACGAACCTCTGCCTTCCCGAAAGAAGGAATCATGACTCATAGCTAGCCTCTCGGTTCTCCGTATAAAGTTCCATTACATTCATCTCACACATCATAGAAGTTGGCTTCCAGCAAGAGGGCATCATTACTCATTAGATAATTTTTCATCTCACCATTATTATTAAGTGTGCATTAATCTCAATACTTTCATTAGAGTATTTCTTAGAGACTGGTATATTTATTAATCTTTTACTCTCATAGGTGAGTACGGTTTTTGGTAACATTTACTTAGGCTCAGTTGAGATTGATCTTGTCTTTCATATGAGCCTCTTATCATATAGTCACCACATTCATTAACTTTAGCATATTGGCTTTTCATAAATACTCACCCCTTTACGTGAATGTTCATTTCATAATATGTCAATGCACTTGGCCTTTTAGTGTGTTTCACACTCATACTTAACCCTCTCGGGGCCACATCATTTTATCAAATACATCTTAGGTTCACATATTTTTAAACGTACGCTGAATTTATGAATCCATACGTACAAGCCTTGAGGCTTCGTTCATATTTGATCTAAGTGACTCATATTTACCCAAGTTATGTGATACAAGACTTATTCATCTTGTAAGTATGCAAGGTCTCGAGTTCGATTCCTATGGGCATCAGTCATCAAATAATTATTCACGTAAGACTAATGTATCAATACGGAGTTGGGCAAGGGAACCCAATTTCAAATCCCTTGGGAAACATTTAGTCTTGTACTAAATATATATTTAAAATTTTAGGCTTGGGGACCCAAGATCGAGCCCCAACGTCTACACTTCTCTTTTTTTTCTTCTTTCTTTTCTTTCCCTTTTTGTTTGAGGCCAAGAGGTTGTGAGATCGATCCCCCACAACCTCATTTTATTTTCTTTAAATTTTTCTCCTAACTTCCTCACCTGTTTGAGAGGTTTTTGGTTCGATCCGCACAAACCTAAATGTTTAATTCTTTCCCTCTTTCATTCTTTCACTTGAGCCTTACCACATTTCGAATCCCCGTTACCTCATTTTTACTATTTAATTTTTAGTAGCTTGCATATGATGAGGTCTTGGGTTCAACCCCTAATGACCTTACCTCTTAAAAATAATTTTAAAAATCAAATTTCTCCACACTGCCCATGCCGAGACCAATTTCAAGATTTCTAGAAATTTGCTCATCCTTTCAATCCACTTTTTCTCAACATGTATACGTTGGAATTTTATGGAAAATTCTTTAGTCATTTGTTACATTATTATATGCATTATTTTCAAGTAATTTTATACAACAATACAAGGTTAACATGCCATTTTCATGCTCCAAACCATGCCAAAGAACACGGCTGCACACACATTTTGCATACATTTATCATCACATAATTCTGATCATACATACATGAACATAATCATCACGAAAACACTTTACATTCCTAAATTCTACCAGCTATCTTACACAACCTACAACAATCGATGGTAGCTAGTAATAGGAATATGAAAAGGGGAATATTCCTAGTTTTCATATTAGAATTTGACTAAATCTTAGGGGTCTCTTGGGAAAGGGACCAAGAGGAAGAAAACCCATACCTTTTTCATCTTTTAACACCTTTCAAAAATGATCTCATGTTCTGCCAACTCCGACGAAAAACAAATTCTTCTCCAACAAAAAGTTTCGCTTTTCTTTATTAGTTTAGTTTTTCTTTTTAGTTTTAGTGTACAGGTTCTCCAAGAGTGATGAACTTTGATTTTTATTCATTTTTCTGATGATGAGCGTGAGAAAGAGTGTGGAGAGACATGAGAATGAGAGTGGAGAGAGATGGGAGAAAGTATAGGAGTAGGATTTTTAGTTGAAGACTTATTCAAACTAGGACTCCTTACCATTTATTATTAAAAATCTGACTTTTTTTAAAGGATTAAGTTAAATGACTAATCAATCCCTTACTTAAATCAGATAATTAATGTAAATTAATTAGATTTAACATTGCTTCAACCCTAGATCGAACCCCGGTGAAGCTTCAATCGCGAAAAGGGTAAAATTTGGGTCAACCGTACCCAAATTGTCCATTACTCACATTAGTTAATTAATTAATTAAATCTCTAGGGTAATTACGATTCTACCCTTAGCCTGGAAAAGACCATTTTACCCCTGGACCCTCCAAACTTAAGATTACCCCTTTCAAGTCAGGTTAAGACTCACAAGGGTGAATCGTAATATTCGGGTTCCCTACATGGCTGGACCCAACCTTGCCTAGCTAAAATAACTCACCAAGTTGGTTGGCGTGGCTGGTGCATAGTTTCAGAGGTCTGGTTCCACGCGCATCAATTTGTGTTAACCCGGTCTAATCTAGGCATTATAGGTACGTTAGGCACTACTTAACATGGTCTTTTTTTGGGTTGTTACACTACTAGTGAGAAGGGCGAGTTCACCACTTACCAACTCAATGGTGTGTCCCAAACATGGTATGTTCAATGGAGGGACAATAGGTCATTAAGGGGTGGACTGGTGACTTGGGAAGTGTCTAAGAAGGCTTTTCTTTATAGATTCTTTCCTAGGAAAACCTTGAAGCTAAAATGGTGGAGTTCTTTGTCAAGGAGCTATGAATGTGCTTGAATACTCCTTAAAATTTACTCAATTATCAAAATATGCTCCTTCTTTGGTTTCTGATCCAAGAGATGTAATGAACCGCTTTGTGACGGAAGTGTCAATTGGCTTGCAAGAAGAATGCCATTCGGCTATGCTACATGACAATATGATCATTTCTCGTATCATGGTTCATGCTAACCAAGTGGAAGAGGCAAGGGATAAAAGAAACATTAGAGATTCCAAGAGGGCAAGAACTTTTGATGGTGGTTCTTCAAAGGGTACGCTTGATATTTAAGAAAAGCCTAGGTTCAAGAAAAGGGTTTCTAATCAAGTTCCTTCAAAGTTACCTAAGGCTAGGGAAGATAGGGTATCGAACCCTAAGCCTAAAAATGGAAGGGATACTAGTTCACCAACCAAGAAGCCAACTTGTAAAAGGTGTGGCAAGTAGCATTATGGTGATTGTTTAAGAGAATAAATAATTGTTTTGTTGTGAGAAGAGTGGCCACATGGTTAGGGATTTCCCTGATCTTATGGTTCAAGACAAGCATAGTAGTCAATCTCAAACAAGTGGTTCTAATAATGCTCTGAAGAAGAATCGCTTTTATGCTCTCCTATCTAGAGTTGAGCAACAGACTTCTCCCGATGTGGTAACTAGTATGTTGAAAGTCTTCTTAGTAGATGTATATTCTTTACTTGATCTGGGTGCTATACTATCTTTCGTTCCTCCTCTAGTATATAAAAAGTTTGAAATTTTGCCTGTTATATTAAATGAACCTTTTATAGTGTCTACTCTTGTGGGTGAGTCGGTTGTTGCAAAGGGGGTGTTTAGAAATTGTCCTATAACGTTTCCCAATAGAGTTACTTATGTTGAACTACTATAACTTAATATTCTTGATTTTGATGTAATTTTAGATATGTATTGGTTGCATGCTTGATTTGCCTCTATGGATTGTAGAACAAGGTGGTGAAGTTTAAATTTCCAAATGAGCCGGTTTTAGAGTGGAAGGACGGAATTCTATTCATAGAGGTTGTACTTTCTTGTTTGAAATCTTGTAGGATGATCTCTAAAGGGTGTTTATACCATATAACAAGAGTCAATAATTTAGACTCAGAAATTCCTCCCATTGAGTCGGTCCTCATAGCGAGGGAATTTCTAGAGGTCTTTCTTAATGATCTTCCCAGTATTCCTTTTGAATGAGAAATTGATTATAGTATTGACTTGTAACCAGATACAAATCCCGTTTCAATTCCTCCTTATCGATAGCTTTGGCCAAATTGAATGAGTTAAAGGCTCAAATCAAACATTTACTAGACAAAGGCTTCATTAGACGTAGTATTTCTCCATGGGGTGCTCCGGTTTGTTTGTAAAAAAGAAGGATAGGTCCCTTATAATGTGCATCGATTATCGCCAACTCAATAAATTCACTATTCAAAACAAGTATCCTCTTTCTCGGATTGATGACTTTTTTTATCAACTCCAACGGGAAAGATACTTTCCGAAGATTGACTTGAGATCGGGGTATCACCAACTTGGGGTGATAGATGAGGATATACCAAAAACGGCCTTTTGGACTAGATATGGTCACTATAAGTTCTTAGTAATGTCCTTTTGTCTCACTAATGCCTTGGAGCCATTTGAGGGTGGTGTTACAAGTGCTTAAGGAGAACCAATTATTGTTCAAGTATATCAAATGTGAGTTTTGGTTGAGGTCAGTAGCATTTCTTAGTCATATCATCTCTAGTGAGCGGGTAGAGGTTGATCCAAGGAAAACTAATGCAGTGAAAATTGGCCTAGACCATTGGGTCTAGAGGGTTATTATATGAGGTTTGTGGATGGTTTTGTGTCCATTGCATCTCCCTTGACTACTTTGACCCAAAAGAGTAAGAAATTCAAATGGTCGGAGGCATGTGAGAAGCTCCCAAATCTTGATAGACAGGCTTACTTCCGCTCCGATGTTGACTTTACTGGAGGGTACAAAGGGCTTTGTTGTGCATTGTGATGCTTCCTGAGTGGGTTTAGGGTGTGTTGTTATGCAACATGGAAAGGTGGTTGTAATTGTTGAAAGGTTACGACATGAGTGTTCTATATCAACCCGACAAGGCCAATGTGGTTGTGTATGCTCTAAATCGTATGACCATGGGTAGTGTGTCTCATGTAGATAAATCTAAGTAATACCTAGTGAAAAATGTTCGTAGGTTGGATAGATTGGGTGTTAGGTTTGAAGATTCTCCAAATGGTGGTTTACGGTCCATTATAAGTCCGAGTCATCTTTGGTGGTTGAGGTGAATTCTAAACAACACCTTGATTAATCATTGATGGAGTTGAAAGAATCGGTTCATGGCAAGCTTAGTGAGTCATTCTCCTTAGGGGGGGGGGGATGGTGTCTTGAGGTATCAAGGAAGTGTGTGTGTTCCCAATGTAGACGGTTTGAGGAACCAGATTCTTGAGAAGCTCATCGGTTCTGTTACTCCATTCATCCATGGACCGACTAAGATTTACCATGACCTTAGGGAGTATTTTTGTGGGAAGGATTAAAAAGGACATAACAAAATTTATAGCAAAGTGTAAAAATTTCCAACAAGTAAAAGCCGAACACAAAAAGTCGGGTGGTTTACTTCAAGAAATTCAAGTTGTTACTTGGAAGTGGGAAGACATCAATATGGATTTTGTGGTAGGTTTCCCTCAGACACAAAAACAATATGACTCTATATGGGTGGTTGCGGATAGGTTGATCGAATCTGCTCATTTTATTCCCGTAAGTCTAGCTATACGACGGAGGATTATGCAAGGATCTTCAAAGATGAGATTGTGTGCTGCCATGGTATTTCGTTATCTATCATATCGTATAGGGGTGCATAATTTACATCGAGGTTTTGTAGATCATTCCAAAAAGAGTTGGTTACCAAAGTAAAGCTAATCATCCTCAAACGGATGGTCAAGCGGAGTGTACTATTCAAACCCTAGACGATATGCTTAGAGCTTGCATTATTTATTTGAAGAGAAATTGGGAAAAGCAATTGCCTTTGATGGAGTTTGCTTACAACAATAGTTATCATTCCTCCATATCTATAGCTCCTAATGAAGCCTTGTATAGTAGGAGATGTAGATCCCCAATTGGATGGTTTGAAGTAAGTGAGTCTTCACTTTTGGGTCTCGATTTTATATATAAGATTTGGAAAAGGTTCATATTATGAGGAACCAGTTTCAAACAACCTATAGTCAGCAAAAAGTAGACCCAAGATGAGATCGGCGTCGTTGACATCTTAGAGGTCACAAACAAGCCTACATACGTCATTCTTACTTCATCTAGGTTAATTTTAGCGGGAAAATTTGAAACTTTTTGTTTCTTAACATGCTTATAAACATTCTACTACATACATAATTGTTCACCATCAACCATCTAATATTAACATTATCAAATGAAAGAAACAATTTATTATAGTGATAAAGATGTACTTGCCAAAATGGCACCAATACAATGTCTGAACAAAAACGCGAAAGAAACGCTAGTGGAACATACTCCACTAGCTCAACCCTAAAACTAATATAGAATATAAATGGGCAAGCATCCTCAAAATCATGAGGGCATACCAAGTCCGGATGAATGCTCCATGTCCGGATAGTTTCAGCGTAAACCTGTAGCTCTAGCGTCCACCTGTGCGTGCACCTAAAATTGTAGAGTTGTATAGGGTGAGTACACAATTGTACTAGGTATGGGTATATGCAAGCACACACCAAGGACATACATGAGAAAGAATAGATCTTTCCTAACAACATTATTTATGGAAAGTCATGTCAGTGGACTTGCCAAATTTAGATTAGGAAAGTCAATGGACCTGCCAAAATTTGGATTTGGAAAGTCATGCCATGAGTGTAACATGCATCATCAAACTTATTATTTTGCAAATAGAACATAAAATATTTCACATATCATATCACGTAGTTCATATCATTCTTTCATAAGCCATGAGACCTTGGGATTATGGACTTGATGTTAGGACTTCCCAAAATGAGGGCTCAACATAAAGGACCTCAACTAGGGAGTCTTCTTTAGAAAACACAGAGTCTGCTTTATTCATTCATACATACTTCTTTTTTCATTCTTTCATATATTAGTGCAATCACAAGTCATACCTATGATGTAGTTTAAGACTCTCATTTGGTTTGCTGTGCAATGACCAAGAATAACCTAGCGTCATTACTTAAGTCTAGCTCACCTCTTGATTATCCTATCCTTACACCATTGGTATCATTCATTTCATTATGTGCATCATTTGAGGCTGTCCTCATACATTCTTTTGGAACTTTAACTTTAACCGACATAGATCATGTGAGCATCATAATATCAATGTCATGAAACCCCACACTGAAAAGAGGTGGAACCACTGGCCAAAGTGACCCAAAACATGCTAGCGTACATGGGAATCGAACCCTGCTTGATCCCTATATTGGCAGTATAGATTGGTAGACTAGGAGATATAAGGAGAACCATACCCGACATGTCGGACAGTCTCATCTCATGAGAGTTACGTGAACCTCTGTCCTTCCTGAAAGAAGGCATCAATGTTCATAGCTAGTCTATGGGTGCTTAATATAAAGTTTCGTTACATTCAACTCATACGCTATGGAAGTTTACTTCTAGTATGAGGACATCATAGCTCAATAGATGATTTCTCATCTCATCATTAGTATTAAGTGTGTTAAGCTCAATACTTTCATTACAATGTTCATAGAGACTGGTCTCTTCATTAACTTTATACTCTCATCGGTGAGTACGTTTTGGTATCATTTACTTAGGCTCATTTGAGATTGATCTCATATTTTACATTAGCGTCATATCATGTTATCACCACATTCATTAACATTAGCACATTTGCTCTTCATAATTACTCACCCCTTTTTACGTAAATGTTCATTTCATCATATTCCAATGCACTTAGCCATTTGGTGTATTTCACTCTTACTTAAACCTTCTAGGGTTTCATCATTACATTACATACATCTCGGTTCACTTATTTTTAAATGTATGCTAGACGTATGGGTGTATACATACAAGGAATGAGTCTTCATTCATTGTTCGTTTAACTGATTCATATCTTCTTAAGATTATGTGGTACAAGACTTATGCATCTTGTATGTATGCCATGATCTTGATTTAGATCTATGTAGGCAGCATTACTTTTTTAATATTTAATTCACGTACGACTTATGTATCAATACGAAATTTGGGCAAGGGAATTCGGTTTCAAATCCCTTGTACAACACTTGACATTTTCCTTTTTATTTAATTTCAGTCCAAATTGAATAGGGACCCTAGATCGAGCCCCAAACTCAAGATTTCCTCTTTATTTTTCTCCTTTGAATTACCTCTTACTTGGCCGAGGGGTTGTGGGATCAAACCCCCACATCCCCTTTTATTTTTTTTAATTTCTCCGTGTCTATTTTGAGTTGACTATGAGGTTGTGGGATAAAACCCCACATACTCTATTTAAGTTTCTTTTATTTTCCTCCTTAAATCTGCCTAAGAGGTGTGGGTTCGATCCCCACATGCCTCCCCCTTTATTTTTCTTTAATTCTCCCCCTTAAATCTGCCTAAGAGGTCATGGGTTCGATTCCCACACGCCTCCCCCTTTAGTGTTCTTTTATTCTCCTCTTTAATATGCCTAAGAGGTCGTGGGTTCGATTCCCACACGCCTCCCCCTTTATTTTTCTTTTCTTCTCCTCCTTAAATCTGATTGACAGGTGGTGGGTTCGAATCCCACTCCTTAAATGTGATTGAGAGGTGGTGGGTTCGAATCCCACTCCTCTCATTTCTTATTTTTTTCTTTTAAGTTACATTTTCCAGCCAATACCATTGTTCGAATCCCCTTCACCACATTTCTTTTTACTTGTTTATTTTAATTGTGTTTTGCATGGTGACTTCACGAGTTCAATCCTCCATGACCTCACTTGTTTTAATTAATTTTTTTATCATTTTGAACCATCTTTGCTGACTGAAATTCATCACTAGAAGTTGGAAATTTTCTATTAATTTTTCAGCATCCTTTCATCAAGTTACACCTTAGTTCTTAGGGGAATTTCATAGTGCATTTAGAATGTTTTAGGTGCATTTTCGTGGATTCGTTTAGACAAGATATTATTCCTCAAATCATCCACATTTCAACTCATATGAACATCACATTTACATCAACATGTGTACATGAAATATAAAGAATAATCATGCCATTTCAAGGCCTAAACCATAAACACACATACACACGTAGTTACATTTTTGGGAGCATCAACATAAGTCACAAAATTCCAAACATACATATAAACACATAATCATCACGAAAACACGTTTCATCCCTAGTTTTCTACCAGAAAACATAACAAACCTATGATTCAATCGGAGCTAGTGTTAGTGACATGCAACGGGGAACAATCCTATATTTCAGATTGAATATTCTGAACCTAAAGGTTCTCTTGGGAAAGGGACCAAGAGAGAAGAGAACCCATATCTTTTTGACATTAAAATATTGAATTGTTTCCCAAAAACTTCACCGAAGAACATGTCTAAGCCTCCTCAATATGAACACTACTCGAATGACAACCTCCCTTAGTTTAGTGTACGATTAACGTTTGTAATCTTGTAATCTCGTGTGAGTTCTTCAACGGTTAAGAACTTGGTTTATTTTTCTTATTTTGTATCTTATTTTGTTAGAGAAAAAACATTAGAAAGAATAAGAGAGATAGAGCGTGAGAGTGGAGAGGTAAATGTGAGAGAGTGGAGTTGTAGGAGGCTTAGGAGTCTAGTTTTAGTACTTAGTCATTAAGGTTTTGTTTATTTAATAAAATTTAATTTTTATTTTATTTTAAATCAAATAATGAATAATAATTATTAATTAATTACATTAATTCAATATCTTAAATAAAAAATAACTTTAATTCATTGCTTCCACCTAGGTTCGAACTCCGGTGGAGCAAGACTTCACTTCAAGAGCCCAATTTCGGCTCTCTCTCCCTAAAATACTTCTCCACCTTATTAATTAAATAATTAGTTGTATATTTAGGGTAATAACGATACTACTCTTTGCCTAGAAAAAGACCATATAACCCCAAGATCCTTCAAACCTAATATTTTCCTTTTTAAGTCCAGTAAAGACTACTTCAAGTAAATCTTCGTATTGGAGAGACCTACATGGTTGGACCCAACCTTTCCAAGCTCAACCAACTCCCCAAATTAGTTGGATTGGTTGTAACAAGGTTTAGAGGTCTGGTTCAATACTTATGAATCCCTGTGAACCCTGGTCTAAGCATAGGCATTCTTGACACATTAAGTCTTTCTTATCTTATTGATTTTTAGGGTTGTTATATTATCCCCCCTTAGAAACATTCGTCCCCGAATGACACTACTCTATTCTAACAATAAGTAAGTCATCTATAGAATGTACACATGCATAGGTAATCCAATATTCCCCATTGGTGAATATCTGATTTACATATTAACATATTGGTGCACATCCTTGAAACCTACTAGTAGTTTCACATTAATAGAGTAAGGAACTCTTTCCTAAACTAATCTCATCAAAGAATACAACATAAGTAAACATATAAATCATACAAATCAGCAACCAACATGATGTATCAAACATATTAACCTTATAATAGTGCAAACACACCATACACAATCAAATACTTGAAGGACTAATTTAGGGTACTCACCAGAGACTTCATTAGTTGTGCCTTCCCCAACACCCCTAGACTTGAGTGCGAAGAATAGTTGCCTCCTTTGAGCCTCTTAACTTGGACCATTAGACTGAACCCTCTCTTTCCCTTGTTCTTGACTTCTTCTAATCGGACAATCCTTCACCATGTGACCCGGTTTGCCACAACTGTAAAAAGCGTTAGTGCCCATCATACACTCTCCTTCATGTAGTTTGCCATACTTCTTGAAAGGTAGTCTCTCCTGAGTTGTAAAGTTTTACAAACTTCAGGGAGTAATCCCTAACAATTCTCGAGCCATGCTTAAGCCTGATGAATTTGTCAACTTTAGCCTCTTTCATTTATCTGGGAAATAACCGCTAAAAAATGCCATCTTGAATAGATCCCAAGTAATATGACCTCCTTCTTAGGCCCTGCTATCCTGCCAAACTTTATACCAAGATTGAGCGATATCCCTTAGCTGGTAGGATGCCAACTCAGACTTCTCCACATCAATCAAACCTAATAGCCTGAGCTTGTAAAGTGCTAGCTTTGTCCATCTGTACCAACGTTGTCCTTACTTATCCACCTGTCAACCAAGCTGGGTTAAGATGCATCTTTATTCCAGCAATTGGAGTGTGGGAAGGAACATGAATTACCCCAACAACTACTTCTCCAATCTCTCCACCTGCTTTTCTCCTTGTAATCATCTTTTGAAAACTTAAAGAGTTTATGTTAAATACTCTCTTAACACCAATAAATCCGACATTATACAAGGCACAATAATATTAAAAGAAGGAAAATTTTTCCTACGCATCATGCAGTCTCTAATAAAGGAAAGTGTTGCACTTCACTACCAGGACTTGTTAACTACTTAATGTGTTTGATTTGAACTTATTATCCTCGGAATTTAACCTAGCACTCTGATACCAGCTTTGTCACAAGTGGAATCTAGAGGCCAGACGAGACCGGCATCGTTGAACTCTGAAAGGTTGCAGACAAGCCTACATACGTCATTCTTCTAGGTTAATTTTAGCAGAAAATTTGAAACTTTTACTTTCTTAACATGCTTATTAAACGTTCCACTACATACATATTTGTTCACCATCAAACATCTAATATTAAGATTGTCAAATGAAAGAAAAAGTTTATTATAACGATAAAGATGTACTTGCTAAAATGGCACCAATAATATGTCAGAACAAAAACGAGAAAGAAACTCTAGTGGAACATACTTCACTAGCTCAATCCTACAACTAAGCTAGAATGTAAAAGGTAACGCATCCTTGAAAGCATGAAGGCCTACCAAGTCCGGATGAATGCTCCACGCTTGGATAGTTTCAACATCAACCTGTATCTCTAGCGTCCACCTGTGCTTGCACCTAAAATTATAGAGTTCTATAGGGTTAGTACACACTTGTATTAGGTGTGGGTATATGCACGCAGACACCAAGGACATTTATTACTAAGAAGATCTCTCTTAACGTTATTAGTTACGTAAAGTCAAGTTAGTGGACTTGCCAAATAGGATAATGAAAGTCATGCTATGGCAGTAACATGCAACATCATACATACCATTTTGCAAACACCACATAACATATTACAAATATCATATCACATAGTTCATATCATCCCTTCATATGCCATGAGACCTTTGAATCATAGATTTGAACTTATCACTTCCCAAAATGAGGGCTCAACATATGAGACCTCAACTAGGTAGCCTCCTTTAGCAAACATAGAGTCTACTTCATTCATTCATACATACTTCATTTCCATTCATTCATAAACTAGTGTAAACACCAGCAATACCTAGGATATAGTTTAAGACTTTCACTGGGTTCGTTGTGCAATGACCAAGAATAACCTAGTGTCATTACTTAAGTCTAGCTCACCTCTTGATTATCCTATCTTAACTCTTTTGGTATCGTTCATTTCATTATGTGCATAACTTGAGGTTAGCCTCATTCTTTCTTTAGGAGCTTTAACCTATACCGACATAGATCATGTGATCATCATGAAATCCAGTGTTTAAACCCACACCGAAAAAAGGTGGAATCACGGGCCAAAGTGAACCAAAACATGCTAGCGTATATAAGGAGTCAAACCCTGCTAGAACCCTATATTGGCAGTATAGGTTCAAAGACGAGGAGATATAAGGAGACCCATACATGTCCGGATGGACAGTCTCATCTCATGAGAATTACATGAACCTCTGCCTTCTAGAAAGAAGGAAGGGTGACTCATAGCTAGCCTATAAAGTTCCATTACATTCATCTCATACATTACAGAAATTGGCGACTAGCATGAGGCATCATATCTCATTAAAATTTCTCATCTCATCATTACGTATTAAGTGTGAATTGTCCTTACACTTACATATAGAGTGTGATTGAGACTTGCTTCTGAATTTTCAACACTCTCTTAGGTTAGTACTTTTGGTGACCTTATATTTGGTGTAGATACAACTTGTCTCACTTGAACTATCCTCATATTGTGATTCCACCCTGTTCTCTCTTAGCATCTTTTCGTTTCATCTTTACTCACCTTTAATTATTTGTTCATCGTATAACATACATATGCTCTCTTGGAGTTTACATTGAGGGACATTGATTCTAGGCGTTGATACAACTTGTCTTACTTATACTAGCTTGTCCTCATTTAGCCACTCTTTCTTTGCTTATTCATCGTTTAGTCTATATATAATTTCTTAGAAATTTCATTTAGTGACACTGATTTTTAGGTGTAGATGCAGCTTATTTCACTTGCACTAGCCTATAGTCATGTAGTCACCACATTCTTTAACTTTAGCACATTAACTCTTCATAATTACTCACCGCTTTACGTGAATGTTCATTTCATTGTATGTCAATGCACTTGCCCCTTAATGTGTGTCACACTCATACTAACCCCTCTAGGGTTTCATTATCTCAGCACATAACATCTTAGGTTCACTTGTTTTAAACGTATGCTAGACTTATGAGTCCACACATACAAGCCATGACGCTTCATTCATAGTTAGTCTAAGTGATTCATATTTACCCAAGATTTTGTAGTATGAGACTTATGTATCTTGTAGGTATGCCAAGATATTGATTTCGATGATTTGAGGCAGCATTCATTAAATATTTGTTCACGTATGACTTATGTACAAATACGGAATTGGGCAAGGGAACCCGATTTCAACTCCCTTGAGAAACACCAAATCTTATTTCAAACTTGGTACTTACATTTTTCAGATTTTGGGGACCCTAGGTTGATCCCCATCACCCCCATAATATTTTGTTTCTTTTCCCTCCTCTCTTTCTCGTTTAAGACAAGAGGTTGTGGGATCAATATCCCACAAACTCATTCTTTTTCTCTTAACTTTCTCACCTATCCAAGAGGTTGTGGGTTGAATTCGCACTCCTATTTTTATTCTTCTTCTAACTCTCTCATCTATTTAAGATGATGTCGCTTCAATCCCAACTCTCTCTATTTTATTTTTCTCCTTTATTTTTCTCCTAACTCTCTATCTATTTAAGAGGTTGTGGGTTAAATCCCCACTCATCACATTTATTTTCATTTATTTTTCTCCTAACTCTCTCATTTATTCAAGAGGTTCTGAATTCAATTCCCACTGATCACATTTATTTTCTTTCTTTTTTCTCCTAACTCTCTCATCTATTCAAGAGATTGTGGGTCCAATCCCCACTCATCCTATTTATTTTCTCTCAATTTTTTCTTCTAACTCTCTCATCTATTCAAGAGTTTGTGGGTTCAATCCCCACTCACCACATTTATTTTTCCTTTAATTTTTCTCATGAAATTTTTACGTAATTTGAATTTGGTGCCATCTTGAGTTCAACCTCAAAATTTTTAAATTTTTTTAAAACATAGCTCATTTTTTCAATTCTTCGCAAGCTGGAAATTTGGTCTCTTTCAATCCATCTTTCTCTCAAGTTTTTATGTTGATTCTTGGAGTAATTCGGGTGACATTTTTCCAGCAACATTATCCTTATATGAACATCATACTTTTGAAATTTTCATACATGAAAACACATTATTTTTAACGCACAAATTTCAGGCAGCACCATAGTTAATTTACAGCACACCCATGCTCAAACAATTGATGTAAAACACTTTTCCGGAATACATCTATCATTCCCTACATACTTTCCAAATACTCATTCAAAACATAATCACAACCAGACCTAAAATAATCTACTAGAAGACATACCAACATATGATATGAATCTTTCAAAGGATCTAATGACAGGGGCATGCAACAGGGACAACCTTAGTTTTTCGATTGGAATTTAAACTGAACTTAGGGGTCTCTTGGGAAAGGGACCAAGAGAGAAGAAAACTCATACCTTAATGTCGTTCAAAACTTATTCCAATGATGCCAATTTCCCATGAAATCAAGCCTCACCACCGAAACATGAAGCACAATCCCATCAAGAACTTTGTTTTGCTTTACGTTTTTAGACTAACTTTTCTTCTGAGTTTTTAGCGTTCAAGTTCTAGATGAAATTTGTATTTTTGTTGTTATGTTATTTTAGAGATAATTAGACGTTCAAGTGAGATGAGAGTAGAGAGAAACATGAGTTTGAGTGGATTAAAATTAGAAGAGTTAGGTGGAGACTTAGTCAAACTAGGACTCCTCATTGTTGTTGTTGTTGTTGTTATTATTATTATTATTATTATTATTATTATTATTATTATTATTATTATTATTTTTGTTATTATTATTGTTATTATTATTATTATTATTATTATTTATTAAAAATCTGATTTTATTTTAATTAAATAAGCAAATTAAATATTAATTAATTTAACTGATTTACTTAATACAATAAATCGTTAAATCATTGCTTCCACCAAGGTTGGAACCCAGGTGGAGCAAGATCTCACTCAAAGGGTCAATTTCAGCCCTTCCTACCCGAATTCACCCTCCACCATATTAATTAATTAATTAATTATTTAATTATTTAGGTTAATTTAAATACTACCCTTAGCATGGAAAAGAACATTTTACCCCTAGACCCTCCGAACATAATATTAACCCTTTTAAGTCCGATTAAGACTCATCCGGGTAAATCTTCATATTCGGGTGACCTACTTGGTTGGACCCAACCTTTCCTAGATCAACTAAATCACCAAGTTAGTTGTCTTGGCTGTTGAAAGGGTTCAGAGGTCTGGTTATACACGCATCAATATGTGTGAACCCGATCTAATCGTAGGCATTCTAGATACATTAAGCATTAGTTCACATAGTAAATTTAGGGTTGTTACATTATTAAGCCCCCCCCCCCCCCCCCTTCAGAAAATTCATTTGCGAATGACACTACACGTAATTTAAAATAAAGAGGGTTATTTTCTAAAATATTTTAACATACTTTAGACTTTACTGTTTGTTAATTTTTGTTTCTCACTTACTCTGGATAATGTAAATTAGTCAAGCTTATCTGAAGCTTCATATTTGAGATTGGGGAACCTCCTTCTCAATCACACTTAACTTGATGCACCTCACAACTCTTGCAATACAAAAATCATGTCCACGCTATACAAAAACAGAAACATGACATGCTAACATATATTAATTTTAACTCACATAATACAAATTATTACACATGCGATTGGGAATTACAACACTAAGTCGATTGTTGCACTAAAACTTAAGAGTTTCTTAAACAAAATCAACCTTAGGAGGAGTACATCTAACCCCTTAGATAACATCTTGATGGTGTTAAGATTTGAAATTATATGGCTTTTTTTGATTGATCCACATCCTGCCAATTTATACCCTATCTCATTTGGCAACTGAAACCTCACTACCCTGGTTTGATAGTCTATGGTAGCATAACGCTTATGGATAAAATTCATACCTAAGCTATTCAATGCTTTTTTCAATGGTTAATATCTGATTTACATATTAGTAAGTTTGTGCACATCCATGAAAAATACTAAAAGCTTCGCATTAATAGACTAAGGAACTCCTTCCTAAACTTGTCTCATCAAAGCATACAACATAAATAAACACAAAAGTCATAAAAGTCAGCAACCAACATGATGACTCCAACATATTAACGTCATACTAGTGCATAAAACCATACACATGAAAAGCTAATTTAGGCTACGCACCCGAGATCTCAACAAACGTGTCTTCCCCTATATCCGTAGACTTGAGTGCGAACAATCGTTGCCTCCTTGGAAACTCTTCACTTGGACCATTCAACTGAACTTTCTCCTTGACTTTTTCTCGACCTCATATACGAATAATCCTTTATCATGTGACCCGGTTTGATACAACTTTAACAAGTGTTAGATCCCCTCCTACACTCTCCTCCATGAAGTTTTCCACACTTCCTACAAGGTGGACTCTCCTAAGGTGTATCTACTTCATTGTTTCTCTTAACTCTAGGCTCGCAATCCCTATCATAGAGACCCTTGAATGAACTTGACTCCACTTGGTGGGAGAGTACGTTTAAAAACCTGGGCTTATCTCTGATTTCAGTTATAGTCTTCCTTGAAAAATTCTCTTCAGCTTGCTTTGACCTATTCCCTGCCCTAGTGTGCTTCCTCTTCCTACTTTTTTCCACTTGTTGGACATGTACCATAAGCCTGGAAAGGTCCATGCTATCATGCCACATAGATGACCTACACTCCTCCTCGACATCCTCAACAATCTTAGATCCAGTATAAACAGGAGGATTCATGCTCGTGAAGTCCCTTAACCTGCTTGCCATGGTGTTGGAAGGTGGGTTCTCCCTAGGAACACCTTGTTGCTCCGCCTGAGCTATCATAGCCTTATCTTGTAAAGTGATGGCTTGGGCCATATGTACCAAGGCTCTCCTCACTTTTCCATCTGTCAACCAAGTTGGGTTAACAGGCATCTCCATTCTAGCAGCTGGAGCCTGGGCAGGAACATGACTTACCCCAGCTGCTCCTCCTCCAATCTCTCTACCTATGTTTCCCCTCGTATTCCTCTTTCTGAATCTCAAGAGTTTATGTTAGATACGCTCTTAACACCAAGAAATGAGACATCATAGAAGGCACAATAAGATAAAAAGAAGAGAATTTTTCCTATGCATCATGTAGTCTCTACTTCAGGATAGTGGTGCACTTCACTACCATGACTTACAAACTACTCAATGTGGTTGATGTGAACTTATTATCCTTAGAATTTAACCTAACACTGTGATATCAACTTTGTAACGACCGGAGTATAGACCCTAGCCGAAATTGACATTGTTGACCTCTCGAAGGTTGTAGACAAAACCTACATACGTCATCGTTACATCATCTAAGTTAATTTTAGCAAATATTTTTGAACATTTTGTTTACTTAGAATTCATAGTGAGAAATATTGAACTCGTATAAGACTATCTACATAAAATCATAAGTGTTTCACAACAACCACCTAATAACAAGATAATCAAATGAAAGATATATTCATATTTGTATAAAAATATAAAGTTGCAAAAATGGCACCACTACAATAGTTAGAATATAAAATATAGGTATCCTAGAAAGCAAGAGGGCCTACCATGTTTGGATGAATACTCCACATCCGTAAAACTTTAGCGTAGTCTCGTATGCTCTAGCGTTCACCTCCACCTTCAACTAAAATTAGAGAGTTGTATGGGATTAGCACACATTTGAACAATGTATGGGTATATTCATGCACACACCAAGGAAATGCATGATTAAGAAGAACTCTCCCCTAAAGATATGAGTTATGGAAAGTCAAGTCAGTGGACTTGCCAAATTGGATTAGGAATGTGATGCAATGAGAGTAACATGCATCTTTAAACATATCATTTTACAAACAACACATACCATATTGCACATATCATATCACATAGTTCATATCATTCCTTCATATACCATGAGACCTTGGAATGATGGACTACATATTAAGACTTCCCAAAATAAGGGCTCAACATATGGGACTTCATCTAGGGATCCTCATTTAGCAAACATATAGTCAGCTTCATTCATTCATACGTACTTCATTTTCATTCATTCATATACTAGTGTAAACACAAGCTATACCTAGGATGTAGTGTAAGACTTTCATCGGGTTCGCTGTGTAATGACCAAGAATAACCTAGTGTCATTACTTAATTGTAGATCACCTCTTGATTATCCTATCCTAACACCTTTGGTATCGTTTATTTCATTATGTGCATTACTTGAGGTTGGCCTCATTCTTTCTTTTGGAACTTTAACCTTAATCGACATAGATCATGGGAAGATCATGAAATACAGTGTTTAATCCTTTATCAAAAAGAGGTCTAATCTCAAGTCAAAGTGAACCAAAACATGCTAGCGTATATAGGGAGTCGAACCCTGCTACAACCCTAAATTGGCAGTATCTGTTCAAATACTAGGAGATATAAGGAGACCCATACCCATCTGGACGAACAGTCTCATCTCATAAGAATTACACGAACCTCTGTCGTTCAAAAAGAAGGAATCACGACTCATAGCTAGACTATCAGGGCTTAGAATAAGGTTCCATTACATTCATCTCATACATCATAGAAGCTGGCTTCAAGCATGAGGCATCATAGCTCATTACATGATTTCTCAGATCATCATTGCCTTTTAAGTGTGAATTGTCCCTACACTTACATATAGAGTGTGATTGTGACTTCACTCGTAATTTTCAACACTATCTTAGGTGAGTACTTTTGGTGACCATATATTTGGCGTAGGTACAACTGTCTCAATGTACATAGACTTGAGTTAAATAGGTTGATAATGGAATCTTATTAGTTAGACCTAGTGCTATGAGGGTTATACACAACCATACCATGTTTAGTTGTGTCCATGGAGGAATGTCCTTCCCTTCAACACACTTACATGTCCCATGAGTTCATACCCAAGCAAATGCACAAAGGACAACTTTACTGTAACGTGAGAATTTCTCAACTTTTAATCCTGACATGCTTAAATATCCTTCCTAGTGGAGTCAAAATGATAAATTACACCACACGCATCACAACAAATAGGAAGAATTTTCACAAAATGTCAATTTTTAACATAGCAATAGACTTCACAGTAAGCATCATTTGGTAAAAGTAACACAAATCATAGGCACACAAATGAACACTTAGCTAATCATGATTTCACTTTTCAAGAGTGAGCCTACAATTATGCTTTCCAAATCATAAAAGTCACGTAGATTTCATGAGACTCTACTTTTTTATTTTAAGGAGACTCAACTTTCCAAGTGACTACAACCATGTTTCTTAGCTTACCTCATGAAGTTAAATGCACCCCTAGCATATCAAGATGCAGATTAACATGAGAAAACCATGAAGTTAATCAAAATTCTTTTTCAAGTACTTTAGAATCTTCAAAATACTATAGGATATCATAAATGAAGACATACCAAGCATATAGAGGTCATACAATTCATACTTTAATGCAAAACTCTTATCATGAACAAGCTTAATAAGTATTCATTAGTGCAAGATCAAGTAAAAATAGAAGGACAAGGTAGAACGTATCTACAACCTTACTATTACATCACCACCCCGCACTAGGGTAAACCCAATTAACAACAACTTAACCCAACCTTACGAGGATATTCACTTAACACCCTTCATTTTCATCACTTAAAAGTGATTACCACTTTAAAAGGGATTTACAGTAAGTAAATATAGGAACACCAAGGTGTTCTGAACCTTGTCATATTAGGAAAGTTATCCCCCAATTATCATGTTAGGTCATACTATTTAACAACATAAGTTCATAAACAATACAATAGATACAAAGGTCATACATCATTAGGGGAAGATAACAAGGGGACTTATCCATAAGGACTCTTCCTGTTCTTTCAACAATAAAGTAAGGTAAATTCTAGGTCAATCAAAATCAAGTCATCACCATTCAAGAATAATATTATTACCCTCAATTCTAGGGAAAACATAAATTCCACAACATCAAGGGACTCACAACACAATAAGAAGTTAGAAACAAATCTATGTCTCATCATGCCATAAGGCTCTTATTCTTCATTCCAAATAGCAGATCTCCTTTTTTACATTTATTATCACGCTCATATGCATTAATTCTATATACATTTCAACAAATTCCAATAATGGAACAATTTAGTCGATTTCTAAAAAAATTTACAGTAAGTTGCCAAGCATTACAGTGAACATGCTTCAAAATTCCAAAAAATGCAACATCTAGGCAATTGATGGGAAAAAAATGATAATATTAGATACAAAACTTTATAAAGACAATCATACTATCATATATCTAGGATCAAGTCTATACAAAGGACTCCAATCCATACTAATAAACTTATCAAGAACCACTACATATAAAGGGAAACATTGAACACTTTTAAGAAAATATTCTTAGGGTAGCACGCTTCCATAGGTAGTCAGTAAGAATTTCAAGTTCAGTTCATATGATTAGGCTACCATCATGTAAAACCATATAGTAACACATTATTCCAAAATAAACTCATTTCAATCATAATAACTTTTAGATGCTTTAATCCTATCATGACATACATTTCTTCATATAAAATGCCATTTCACATGAATCTCATATATAGCCATAATTGGCATCACATTATCAAAACATGCCAAAATTCACCTTCACACATACTCATCCATCCATAAAACCAAGATAAGCATTTAAACTAACCTTTTCTCCGTCAAGCATAGAGATACTATATCATCCAAGCAGTCACATATAAAAGACCACCAGACAAGAAAACATAAGATAGAGATCTTATAGAGTTAAGTTATATATCACGACATGAGAATGATGAAGAAGGGAAACTCTACTATTCGATAGCATCTCCTACCATTTGATGTGTCGCTACTCATCACCAATGATACGAGACTCTACTAGACGTGGCAATATGATACTTTTAGAACCTAAAATCACTTCCATAAACCTCATGATATGATACCACGTTTGTCACATCCAGGGAGCACCCCGTAGAAGTAACATGGCGTATTTGGCCTCTCGGAGGTCTTATACAAGCCCATAGTTTTCCTTCATCGCATTGTCATAGTAAATTTAATGGAAAATTTAAAACTTTTCATAGCACATCATATGCTAGAAACTTTAGCAAGTATATGTATAAAATATCATAAGTACATATTTAGACCTTAAGTCTTTTTGCCATCCTAGAAGTACTCAACAACATTAGATTACATTAGGGACATGAACCTTAAAACAAAAGACACACGTACAATAATACTACACTAACAGTAAACCATAGTTTATGAGATCCTTGGAAATTAAGGATTCCTTTCCTATTGTTAGAGAATCACATATCAAGCTCCTCAATCACATTGAAATCCTTTGAGAATTCATAAACTTCAATTTAAGTAAAATTAGAGAAGAAGTAGATTAGTACAATAATGCACTAAGTATGGAAACCATGTAAAAACACATATTTAAAAGTGACATTTTCTTAAAATTATACTTCATGGACTTTTGAATAAATTTTAATAATACCATTATACAATTGCATTAATATCATTCACATACCTTATATAGACATATACAAAACCCAAACATCATATAAATCATATATACATTAAATTAACATTTCGGGTCACTTTACAGTGAGCTCCCTTCACTTTACAGTGAGTTATCTTTTCTTTTCGTTACTAACCTCCCAAGTAACCCTCTTGTGTTACTTGGTGCATTACATCACCTGAAGGTCACAAATAAAGAATATATACAAGCTACATAAGCCAACACATATCATCAATAACCATAATATATCATGGGCACATTTAAGTGAAGACTCCATTGGCTTCATAGTAGGATACATCTATTTGCTCTTCTATTCACTTTAATTCACATAAATCATTCTAAGATCGTACTCATGACCTCAATCTTAGTATTCTAGTGCAATATACATGTGAAGACCCACTACCTCACACATACTTAGTAAACCCTTCATGAGATCACAAACCTTAACACTTCATACATCAACATAACAAGTAAAGGCAACTTCACCCAAGCTAGGCAAGACCTTCTTCATATTGTTATTAAGACCAAGATTATGCATATAGGGACAGGTTCACATCGTCAAGACTTATACAATTCCCATCTTCATAGCAAGTAGGAAATCACTACAATGTCATTCATAAACACATAAGCATAATCATATACATTAGAACACCTTCCTAGAAGTTCCTAAGGAGCTACTTGGGCAATGTCTAGATGGGTTCATTACTTCCACCCATCCTAAGTAACCTCCCTTAATTCTTCCTAGTTAGGGTCCTAGTCATTTACTTCCATTGTCCATTTTACTGTAGGGAAACTATAGCCTTAACCGACACTAAGACCATGGGTTCTAAACATGGAATTTTGTGTTATAGAGCCTTACACCAATGGAAGGTGTTCTTACTCAGCCAAGGTAGAATATTGACACATGCTAGCATATTAAGTGAATTCACTGGCTAGATCCTATGTGGCAAGCATAATTTAACTTGGGGGCTGTCATGGAAACATCACCGTACACCATGTTTCGTTCATGAGGTTATCCACCCCATAACGACCATAAATGGACCTTTATCCTTCCCTCCATAGGAAGTTGCCACCTCCTCATCTACAATTTCACTCAGTGCTAAGATAAGTTCCTTTTATTGAATATCCTTTATTATCATTTTTTCATAAAAAATAGTCTTAGTAGAGTCATCCCCTCATATGCTTAGCTCATAGGTCATAGATGAGAGTTCATCAACCCAAATCACGTGAAAATCCATTTCACATGTACGTAACATATGTCATTAGCACTATCTACTTGAGGATACCCTTGAGCACACCTTTATTGACTACATCATCTTTCATGTATGTGTGTATACATATATGTGAGCAAACCTTTCACATAACACATAAAGGTCACACATGTTCATACATCAACGAATAAGTCTATAGGTATAACTATATGATCAGTCCTTCAATATGAAACCACTAAGGAATTATGCACATTCATACTTCACCATAAAATATAATTCATATTCATAATATGACAGTACATTTGTTCTCATGTACATAGAAACCAAAACTAGAAACTATTCTATCAAGACACACATGTGCAATGTCTAAAACTTCAAAAATCCAAGACGTGTTCTAGATCCTAACATAAACATAATGAGGTATAGACATTGTTTAAAGGTAAATTTTAACCAATATAAGTCATTTAGGAAGTATAGAAACCAAAATGTCCTAGAACCTCCATGACATCTGAAAAATAGTTCAAGGAGATACTAGCGTGCCTTAGCCTATTTTACTAAATTATAGGAGTCGGGAATAAATGAAAATTGGTGGAAGGGTGTATAACATGGGTTTAAGTTGATTAATAGTTAAAACTTCCAGTTATGAATCACCAAGGACACACTAAGGGACCTTGAGGAGGACCCTTACAAGTGCAGTAAAACAATGTCTGGGCAGTTTGCACCTATGGGAGGCGGATAAAGAGGCGTCGATGCCATCCATCGACCAACACTTATCCAATTACTTGAAGGGGATCGTTGACAAACTCTCTGAACTCATCGATTGATGTGCAGCACAGAAGGGGGGTTGGTCCATCGATTGAGCCACGAGGCGTCGACGGGGTCTCGTCTGTGAGGGTCCAATTTGCTGAACATTGTTAACTAAGTCATAACCAATTAATTAAGGGGTTTGGGGGTTATTTAGGGATTAATTTAAGTCTAATTAAATTAATTAACACCCCATATAAATACCCTAACTCTATTAGACTAATTACAACTCTCAAAACAAAACTCTCTTCCTTCTTTATTCTTTCTCTCTCTATTGGAAGTCACCATTAAAGACCAGGAAGGGGAGGTATTGGGGGATGTTAAGGGAATTTAGACATTATTGTTTCATAAATATTGAGTTATTGGATATAATTCATTTTTGAGACCTCTTTCCTCAAAGGGTTCCTTCAAAGTATTTTCAAATGTTGACTTTTCATGTGGGTCTTTCTCAATCTCGAAAATTATATTATGAATTTTTTTTTGTTTTATATTTGAAAATATGAATATATTAAAATGTATTACAACTTAATTATGATATATATTGATGCTTTGGTCTATTTTGTAAAAGAGGACCCTTAACCCTTAACCTAGGTTTGATTTTGGTATGTATTAGGTTGTATTTGGTTGAATTGTTTTTGTTATCTGTTGAATTACTACTAGATGATGTTGTTACACTAATAATTAATTAATTAGTATGATTTGTATTATTTTATGCTAGTTAATGATAAGATGATCTAGGTTAGAAAGTATGTTATGAATTGACCTAACTATCTTGTCTTATTCTATTATCTAGTATTGAATTGTGACGTAGTAATTCTTCTAGCCTTGATATCATGTTAATTATTGAATTATGATGATGTATAGAAAAATTTGTTGAATTGAGGGTTGATAGTAAGACCTTGGTGAGGAATTTGAAGGAATATTTTGTAAGTCTTATGATCCCTATTCTTTACTTCAAATTATGATTAAGTGTGATTGAATCATGATGTTATATTGTAGTATTCCTTGTATTGGGATTTGATAGTGTTGGTATGATGTTGAATTGATATATCTTTACTATGGTTGTGAGTTTGGTTAAGATGTAAATAGTATAAGGATGGTGATTACTACCAATGTGCCTTATTATGAATGAAAATTACAATGTGCTAACCTCACTTATATGAATTGTGATTAAAGTACTATAGTCATGCGATTCTTATTCATCTATTACGATGATGATTATACAAGGATTATACCCTATGACCTACAATAATCTATGATGATTAATGAATACATTAAAGACATTTCAATAAAAAGGGACTTAGCTTAGTACCGAGTGAACATGACAATGAGAGGTGATGAATTTTCATAGAGGAAGATTAACTGCATAATTCTACATGTGGTTTCGACTCCCTAATGAGGAATAACCATCCAATGGATTCCCAATGAGAGGAGGCCCCAAATGACAAGTGGTATGTAGAGCGATTATACCTATGTCTTAGTTCTTGAACTATGTTGCCTTAATAGGAAGACTAGCTAGTGGATCTACCTAGAAAGCTACATTTATGTTTTGTTTTACTTTTGCCGGTAGACCACCTTCTATTGGTGTAAGATTGTAAAACACCGGATTCCACACTTAGCTCTTGTGGTCTATGTAGTATAAGGCAAGTGTTCCCTAAATTAAAATGAAGCAATGAAGTATAAACTAACTAGGGTGAATTGAGATGTTTGACTTTACCTAGGTATGGATATGGGACTCTACTTATGCCTTGCACTAGTTCCCTTGATTGAAACTTTAGAAGGTTGATATTATGTATGTATAAGATAATGAATGCAAAAGATGATGGTATGATGACTTTACATGTACATGATATTATATGGTGACTGATATTCTTATGAACATGTAGTTGGTCTATGTTGCAAAAAGTATGATGTTGTGTATCCTTAAAAGGTTATGTCATATGAAGTTGAATATTAGTCATGGTTCTTGTTGGGTTACTTGATTTAGTAAGATTATGGGGCTTTGCTTGGTCATTGCACTTGTTGGCTTGATGAGGATGTATGAGTAGTAGTCTTGCTTTATCATGATATAGTGAACCCTTATCCATGCTTGTGATGTAATTACTTGATGATAGAGTTGTATTAGTTTATGGGTAAAAGAATGTTGACACACATGATACTTGCTTTGACTTGATGATTATGTCTTGTACATTGGTATGTATTGCTTTATTTTGCATAAGGCTTTCAAAGAAAAAGTAACATGTTTTAGTGAAATATTCCTTTTTGCATGATTTGATCTTATATGTGCATATGGTCTATACTTAGTACAAGTGTCGGACTATCCCTATTTTCTCTGTTTTACCAAACATTTCAGGTTACGGTCGTTGAGGTCTCTTTGAGAACAGTTTGAAGAAGGCTTGGAGTTTTTCATTCATCCAAGTGGGTAGGTCCTCACTTTTTGAGGGTGATGATTATATCAAGCTTATGAAGTTGTTTTAGTTTTAACACTATTATGTTCTTTCTCTTCTCATTTGAGTACGTATTGTATGAAGACTATATGTCGCTCTCTTTACATTGATGTAAGGGATATGCCGAAATTGTTAATCATGTTAGATTGTTATGAGATGAGACAATCTTTACATACTATGTTCTATGTTATATATATACTTAGGTGCAATAAAAGTAGAAGGCTATGTAACCTTCCTATACGAAGGGTCTACGTATACTTGATATATATATATATATATGTGTGTGTGTGTGTGTGTGTGTAGAGGCCTATGTAAACCTCCAAGTAGAAGTAAAGAAAGTTTTATAATTTTCCGCATTTTAACTTATAAATGTAATGAAGTAAGATAAGAGGCTAGTCTTAGTCCTCAAAGAGGACGACGACGCAGGTTATGTCTAGGGAGTAAACCCGGATGTTACACAATGAATAGGCAAAGTCCCATACCCTTGCCCATAATAGTAAACTAGTCATCATAGTTAAGGAAACACACATCATACTTTCATAGACATAATCTTAACATGCATAGTAATAGACACTACTGAATATGAGAACTACCTTTCATTTAGACACCATGACCTATTCTACTTGTAAGCATGCATGTAAAGTGAGGTGTGTTTGCACTGGTCAATATTATTACATAATGGCTATCAACAACACCTTGAAGCATAAACCCTCTTAAGATCACATTGCACAATAAAGCATAGACCAAAAAACACCATTAAGCATAGGAGGCAAGACAATTTTCACATTACATTCTTAGATATTGACACATTCACATAAGGGTTCATGGGTAAGGGTCATCAATCCTTAATACTTCACGGCAGCATTTACACATGATCTTAACATAAACATCTACATGCTCATGACATTAGAAACACAACCTAGATTATGGTTTGAATTGGAAACTAGGCATAGGCTTCACATAGGATGATTCATCACCAACACACATTCATAGTATAGTTGCCTTTAAGTCCATAATCACATCATATATATATTGTCTGTAAAGTAGACACCACCAGCATAAGTGTCACGACCCAAAACGAGCAGCGAGTGGCACCCACACTTATCCTCCTATGTGAGCGAACCAACAAATCTAAACCCCAACATTTACAAATATTTTAACCATAATGAACAAAATATAATGCGGAAGACTCAAAATCTTATTAATATATCCAATAAACAAGCTTCTAAAGTTTATCAACTATTATCCCCAAAATCTGGAAGTCATCACACCAAGAAAATCTATCCTCAAATTTCTAAATCTAAGAGTATTTAAGAAGCTAGAATAAGTAAACAGATGGTCCATGTCCGAAATTCAAGACATCAAGACGTGAAGGAAAGAATCCAGTCCGAGCTAGGAATAATAGCTCACCCTGAAATCTGATATGCTGGAGTTTGGCTAGAGTTGCGGACGAGTCGAAGTCGATGGCACGTTTGCTGCACTGTACAAATAACAAAGAGAAAAAGACAAGTAGGGGTCAGTACAAGGAACACGTACTGAGTAAGTATCATCGGCCAACTCAAAATAGAAAGCAATATTATATCGAATAATAATATAAAATAAACTACAATACTCAACAGGTGACAACAACAAGTACAAGAACCATTGGCCACAACACCAAGAACACCTATGAGGACTCAAGCCTCCACACCATACTCATTTGGGAAATAGGTTCTTTAAATTTGTGTATATTAACATAATTCAAGATTCATTCTCTTTATTCTTCTTGTGTCAGAACGTGACACTCCGATCCCCTACTACTACGTGTCGGAACATGACACTCCGATCACCTAATACTACGTGTTGGTACGTGACACTCCGATCCCCTAATACTACGTGTCGGTGCGTGACACTCCGATCCCCTAATACTACGTGTCGGTACGTGACACCCGATCCATTAATCTCATTATTTTAGTTCATCAAGCCTTCTTTTATGTCAAGGCATCATCATTAATCGAGAGGATTTAAGGTTTAAGATTCAACAGCCTCAACATTCTAATCCATCACAATTACATAATCACATCATGTAACCACACAATTAAGCATATAGAAGACTTTACAATACCACCCAATACATATCAATCGCTATTTAGAGTTTACTATGAAATAGCGTAAACAATAACCTACCTCAACCGAAGAATCGTGATCAAGTCAGTTACTTCCCAATGCCTTTGCGTTCCTCTTCGCTTCTCTCTTTTCTCGCTCGTTCTCCCTCTCTCTTATCTTTTTTTATTTTTCCTTCCCCAGATTCTTTTTCTTTTACCCTAATTATCATATAATTCATTATGATGAAAGTAACCCATTATTTATTTTAAAGTTATCTCCCTTAACCCCCAAGTAAATACATTATTAAACTTACCCCACTAATTTCATAATTATAGTCATGAATAGTCCAAAACACCCCTTAAAAGCTTGTAGCAGAAATCTGACCCAGTCGGGGTTACGCAGCTCGTGACGGCCCGTCGTACCTGCGACGGTCCGTCCTGTAGGTCCGTCACAAAGTTCAGAGAGTCAAATTCAGTAAAGAGGTTTGTGACGGTCCATCGTATCTACGACGGTCTGTGCTGTAATTCCGTCGCGAAGTTCAGAGAGTTGATTCCCGTACTCAGATTTCAGAGTTTAAGTGTTTTGGAACGGAGATCCTCGACGGACCGTTGTGAATATGACGGTTCGTCCTACTTGTTGTCGAGGGCAATGAGGAGAGCAGCAGAAGAAATTACACAAGTGTGGGACGACGGAGTCCGTCACGGTCCGTCGTGACCATGGCGGTCCGTCGCGTGAGCCGTCGACCTAGTCAGTTTTTATAAAAAGTAATTCTACTGCTCGAAACGACTAAACAGGTTGTTACAATAAGTGGACCATACCAAAAAATTCCATATAAGGCTTCATCAACAATACTATAGAGAAGTATAGAAGTAGAAGAGTGGGGAAAAGCTGACCAATCAACTATTATTTCATCAACTATTACTATTATTTCATCAACTATTCAAGTATAGGGCAGTATATAAAACATAATAATCATATATGAAGTCACGCATAAGCTACTACATGACCGTGCAACTAACTAGTACTACATATCATTGACATGCTAGAATGTAGAAAGACATAGACCATTAACAAATTTCACTTGCATGGATTATAGATCATATTTCATCAATAATATCAATCTAGGTCAATAGATAATCATACACTTAACTTAAAAAAATCATTCTTAAATCCCTACAAGATAAATATGCCACCATAGTCACCTAACTATCCACTCAATAGAGAGTAGAGGAAATAGGCAATACTACTAATTCCCTAATGCCTTGATCATAAATAATACTTTAACACTAATGTACATGTTCTGTACTAGATAAAATAGATCATTATTTAAAAGGAATGATGCTTCATCTAACCTAAAATCGATATCACATCACATACATAGTATTACCAATCGATAGACTAGAAAAAACTAGATCAATTCATGCTAATCCTTCTTTACCTTGATCATACGATATTACTATCCATAATAAAATCATGATATTAACCTTAAATAGTAGCTACAATAAACTTAACATGATCCAAAATCATACAACAATGAACATGAAGCCAAACTTATAGTGAATACATAGATCATAAACTTGTTATATTCAAACATTCATACATTGATCCACATGGATCCTTAATCATAAATTCATAACCAATTCACATAAACAACAGTAAATATAACTAATTCAACATTATAGAATCACCAATCTACCAATAACAAGCCACGATCACAATGCCCATGCAAGGCTAAATAGATTTTAGGAAGGGACATGGGTTCATAATTCAATTGGATTGTTTTTCACGTTAAAATCATTAAATTATCATCAATTCATCATGATTAAGCCATTGAAAATGTTTTTTAGAAATAAACCATGGATAGATTGAAAAAGAAGAGATTTGATCATGAATCTTCTTTGAAAACTTTGAGATTAGCTCTCCAAGTGCAAGGTTATTTAGAGATGACGGATTAATATACCTTTGCCTAGTTGAGAACCAGTAAAATTTGACAAATAAATCATAGGAATCCAATATCCTAGCTGTTCTTGAGCTTCACCTTCAATGGAGGTTTCTAAGGAGAATATTTTTTGAGGGAAAATCTTATTTGTGTAGAAGGGATTGGGAATGGGTTATTCACGCGTGTGATCAATTAAATACACCCAAAAATTACTTAATAAACCAAGTAGGGTAAGTTTAGGACGTGGGGTGAATTTCCCATTCACTCTTTTAATGAGGTAGTCGCATGGCTGTAGTTTCAGGTCACCATTGGCGGACAACACCGACTGGACGTCGACTAGGCGTCGACTGGACGACAGGGCATCCTGCTGCTCCCTTGTTTGTGATTGCAGCTTCTTCTTTGTGGATTCAGCTCCTATGGCTAGGTATGAACACACTTCCCAATCGACGGGCCATCGATTGACTGATGAGGTGTCACATGGAGCTCGTTGATTGACTCTTCCAAGAGAGTATCTCGACAACCCTTGGGTCCTTCTTGTGGGCCCTTTTGCGAGGCCCTTGGGAAATCATACCCAAATATTTCTTACATAAATATGCACATTGACAAGTCAAGGACCATCCATGCAAGTTTCACCCAAAATTCACACATAAAACACGTCCAAACAAGCTAGGCCCCATCAAATCATACTTCAACGTCTCAAGGGCTAACTTTTGAACGTCTTAGACGTTTGACCTCCAAACATCATGAAACTCTATATATTGCCTATAAAAATATTTATAAATTATTTTATGACGTCAAAAGATAATTAAAATATAAATATAAGCACGTATAGACAAATGAGACACATAGGTGACTAGTCATCGAACGTTTTGGTCGTCCCTTCACGTTAGACTTCCAAATCAACTCAAACATTACACACTGCCTCAATACCATATTATAAGACATTTTAGGAACTTATACCCTTATGAAGAAACATTTTAGGCTCTATAAAGCATTGCTAGGCAGTGTTGAGATCCAAATTGGGTTCCTCTTCTAAGGACCCTTGTGGATCCTTGGTAGAGGCATTACTGGTCGTTGGACCCCTAAACATGCAAGTATGGGTCTTAGGAACATCCACAATAAAATTTAACACAAAAAAACACATAAAACATGCTAAGAAAAACATCAACAAAGATAGACGTCCAAAGGCTAGGTTTCAAACGTCTTGGACGTTCATGGACGTTTGACCTCAAAACGTATCAAAATAAATATTATGACTTTTAAAACTATTATTAACCATATAAGGACCTCATAAACTCATGATACACCGATAAGCATATGCAAGCACATAAGGACGAATCCTCGAACGTCTTGGTCGTCCTTTGATGTTTGACTCCAAATTCAATCGAAATGACTTTGAAACTCACTAACACATTAATTAATATATATATATACATAAGACTTTAGAACAGTAATGAAGCTCTATATAAACCTATTTTATTTTAGGGTTGTTATACATAAGTTTATAAGATATTAAAATGGCGAGTTATAGTGTTAAGAGGCAGTGTGTTGAGTTTGGAAGGTTTGGAGGTCAAACTTCCAAGAACTTCCAAGACGTTTGAAAGTTAGCCTTAAGATGTGCTTGTGTGTTCTAGTGTGCCTATACATGCTTTCCATATTGGTTTGAGTTCAAATTGATAGAAAAGGTTCGTAACATCTAAATGAGCGTATTTAGATCTGAAATATCCGTTCACAACTCCCCATGGACCATCCTAAGGTCCTTGATAAATATCCAACCTTTGGCTTGACACTGCCAAGAAACAGTCCTAGCCATTTGATGCCTAAATGACGGACATTAGTCCACTCGACGATCCGTGGATAGGGGTCATCTCTTCACACTTAAGTGTGGTAGTGCAAGCCCCCAATTTAGTAGTTTTTAATACAAATGATTACTTTCCAGCAAGGATCTTTGTTTGGTTGACGATCCGTTGATGCCATTTATCGATAGACATATGCAGTTTTTTGCAGATGTCTCGGCCAAGTGGGGGATTTTAGGGAAATTCACCTAGCATCTAAATAATATATTGGGAGGTTTCTCAAGGTATTTTTGGGTATTCTAAGTAAATTTATAAGTCTAGAACCTATATTTGAGTTCATTATTTCAAATCAAAGCCTAAGACCCCAAATATAATTCTCTAGAACTCTATCGAAGCTTGAAGCTAGGTTGACGCTATGAGCTTGATTTCTTTTGTATCTTCATATTTTTCGTGGATTATATTCATTGAGGTATGGAGATTCATTCTTGAATTTTCTTTATTCAAGGATCCAAGCGTCAAAAGTCCTTTTGTAAGACTTTTCAAATCATGAACTTCTAATTCAACTTCTTGCCATGGTTTTTGCATAAATGGATTTGAATCAATGTTTTACATTGCAATTGATATTAACTTAATAATTTAATATAAAAATTCCTATGAACCCAATAAATTCATGAAATCCTAATTTTGTCTATCATGTGGGTGATTTGATCATGGCTCTATTGTACTGAATTCTTGTGTAGATTATTGTGGGCTATTGATTAATGTAAAAATCAAAATAGAATTGTATATATGCTGCCTTAATTTGATGATGTTCATATTGTATCATGTTTGATCATTGGTAAGATTGAATTATTGGTTTGGAATTGTGTGTATGGCTATTGGTAAGATCCTTTGGTGAAGTGAATTTATTGAGAAGGCTTTGGAATGTTGATGTTGATAAAGAAAGGCTGGTAAGATTGTAACATCTCTAAAATGACATAGGTGGAACTACACTTGTGTAATGGGGTTTTAAAGTCCCATAATTGTCTATAATGATGCTTATATTCAGTTTCTAAAGTTTGTAGGTAAAATGTCCAAGAAATCCATGATGTTTGAAAGGTTTGCCTTCAAAAGTGCTTGTATGCCAATTGTGTTTTGTCAAGTTTTACGTGTTCGTTTTAGATGAAATTGATTTGAGAGGTACATAACATGTTCACGAGTATATTCAATTTTGAAACTTATGGAAAAACTCCCCAAGGACCAACCAAAGGGTTCTTGAGGAGGACCCAACTCCTAGACAAAATATGTCAAAACCACCCTCACCTAGGGAAGGCAATCGACGCCCAGTATGCTGTTTGACGCCCACTAGGTGGTGGGCGTATGTTGATACATTGGCTGGGAAAATTGTGCTCCCATTTAAATAATCTCTGACCCAAACCACGGACCAACAAGATGGTCCGTTAGTGGGTGTACTAGGCATCAACGGATGGCCATCGATGGGCTTGCAATTTCCTGTAGTGCCTCGGCAAAGTGAAGGGCAACATGGGATTTTAACCTAGACTTCCTTAAATTAGTTGTAAGGTTCCTTAAAGTTATTTTAATTTTTTTAAGAGGATTTATAATTCCATGACACTTAGATGAAATAACTTTTCAAAATCAAAACCTTAAGACTTCTAAAGAACTCTCTAAAACACCATTGAATGTTAAAGGGAGGTGGGAGCTTGGAAGGTAGTTTCTCCATCAATTCTTATCAATTTTCATGATTTAGAATCAATTAAGGTATGGTTTTAATCCTTGAATATATTTTCTTCAAAGCTCCAATCTTCAAAGTGGTGTTCCAAGACTTTCTCAAAAGATGAACTTCTAAATTTTAATCTAGCCATGGGTTCAACCATAAAACATTTCGAATCGTTGTATGATGATTGAATTGATCTTAATTTGATGATTTTAACCTAAAAAATCTATGAAACCATGCAATCCTAGTTTTAATTATTTTATGGGTGATTTGATCATGCCTCTATACTATTATATTCTTGTGTAGTTTATTAGGTAAATTGATGAATTTGCATTGTATTAGTTTGAATTCATTTTATATTTATATTATTGAATTGAATTTTTTTTATCATTTCTTTAAGTAAGAGCCTTTGAGTATTTAGTTGATTGAATTCGCTATGAATTGATGTTTTGAGATAGGATTGGTGGTGCACTGCCCTAAATCTCTCTATATTGTGTAATATAGTTCTTTATTTATGATGATGATTGGTATGGTCCACTAGTGGTGGCGGTGCTTATGTGCTATACTTGTAGATTATGTTGCCTCGTCTACATTACTTTACGAATTGTGAAACAATGTAGCCTCATCAATGTTACTTTATGAATTATGATATTATCATGTTATAACTTGCTTATGTGAGTATTGTGAAGATCTTAATGAGTTATTTTTATATGTGAAATCAAAGTATGAGTTTTCTTAGTTGAGGATATGTGTCTCTAGTAGGCTAGAGTGAAGGCCCTATATGTAAGACTTGACATTGAAGTATGATCCATTTTTGATGGCTTATATGAGACTTGTGATGGTTTATATTGATGGTACTATATTAGTGAATACGGTTGCCTATAGTTTAATTTGTTTTCCCTATGTGTTTTTTGAATGATATGTTATATGTGATAAGGTAAACAATTTGTGTCTTGTTTTTGTAGACTTGTATCCCTTACATGATACATGTACAATTCAAAAAGGATTCTTGACTTAGAATGCTACTGCTCCTTGGTCTTATATGTGTTATTGACATGTGACCTTGAACATAAATAAGAACGTTGTTTATGTGGAACCTTTTTGAAAGAAGCTTATGATATCCTTAAAATTGAAAGCCGTAATGGCATCCTTCTCATGTGAATGATGGAAGTTTGTTTGGATGGAACGACATGAAATCATCCTTAGGAAAATAATTGAGATATCCACTTACCATTGTAAGGCAACCCTAGGGGACCTCTTTGTTAAGGTGTAATGTCATTTGGTTATGAACATGATGTGAAACCTCTTTATATTCTCTTTTATTGAATTACTCTATGAGACCAAACGCTATCACCGAATGAGTATGCTTGGGAAGTTTATCTAAATAATATGACATTAGAGAACAAAGAACCCTTCGACATTCCTTAACCATGTGCCTACATGGGATGTGTCCTACTTCTACTATTGGCAAGTATAACACCCCCCATCGGAGTAGGGTAGACTCCAGATTTCATGGTTAGCTACCATGGTCTATGTCGGTTCTTGCCTATTCTCTTCATGTGGGATACATGTAGTGTTTGACAAGTATTATGAACTTTAGGTATTGGAATGGGATGCTATCTAGATATTGCAAGGCTAGGCTTTGAAGATATTAGTGTGTGACTGCCCTAGGCCTTCTCCAAAACCCTTATGTGAATGTCCTTAAATAGTCTAATGAACATAATGACTTAAGTGAAGGTATGTTTATCACATCCCGAAACCACACCCTAGAAGTTAGGGGCAATCTCGTATTGAAACCGGCGTACTTGACCTCACGTAGGTCTCGTTCAAGAATTTACATATCATTCATAGCATAAACATAGTGAAAAGTAGTACGGAATTAAAAATTTTCACAAGACATATCATACTCTTTAAAAATATCTTTCATATAAATCAATGGGAAATACTAAGCCTCAATCTCATCATCTTAAGACACAAGAATACTTGGCAGATGGCTCACTCTTCAATACTAATATTAAAATACTTTGTCTATTTCAATACTTTAATAAGAAACATAAAATACATATATGCCCTCGAGTCAAATATGTACATACTGGAACTTCTCTTGAAAGATGCTACGGTCCAAGTCTTTACTTCCCAAAGGCTCCTAACCTACCAACAACAATAGAGATAGATAAAAGCATGGAGTTAGTACAACCACATGTACTAAGTATGACATTATGCATAAAAATCTTGAAAACGGAAATTTATTGAAAATATGCATATTTTCTTATAATATCATAATATAATCATAAGAACAACATTTATAAACTTAGAAACACATAAGGAAACATTCAAACCAAATATCACATTTTTATAATTCACTTTCCAATAACTCAAATCACTGTTACAGTGAAGTCCCTTAACTGTAAAGTGAAGTTGGTCATCTTCCCCCTTGACATCTTCTAATATGTAATTATTCCACATAAAAAGTTAGCCTAAAACTCATTTAATTAACACCAAGAGAGACCGCCCATACAAACTCTCTAGGCATACCTAAATGAACCTCAATACTACTTATTATGAGTCACATACACACTTACAAGACATCATAAACATCAATGTAAGATTCTTCTACCAAAGGTGACTCTATGTCTCACTTGAGTGAGTTGTGAAGCGACCGACCATACAATCCCTTACAAACGCACTCAAGAGATCCTATAGACTACCTAGGATAGAATAATTCTCACCAAGTGTATCCACCTATAGATAATATTACATGTCCTCATCAAAGGCTATCAATAGACTTACTTAAGTAGATCAAGAAGATAACATCCATGATTGACCTCTTCAAGACTACCTAACTCAACAATCCTTAGGACTTCCTAAGTTTGGTTCATGTACACATAATCAAAACTTTTCCTAAATATATTCATTCTTAAGACTTATCTAGGTAAGATATGAAGAGACCTTTCCTATGCCCCCTTTACAAATTAACTAGACAACCCTTAACTACTATAGATAAGTACTTATTTCATTTACATACTTCACAACATAAGTCATTCGTTCTCTAGTTCATTAAGACTTCATACATAAAATTAATTACATTAAATTAATGATCTTAGACAAGACGTAGGGCTCAAAATAGCATCTTCAAAGCCTATTGTGAAATGTCTAGATAGCATCCCATACCACTACCTTGTAATGCCCCAGAATGAACTAAGGTGAACTAGGTCCTTGTAATTGTTTCTTGAGTCTAAATTAGGTTAAAATGAGTTACATTAGTGTTATCAGGCACTGTGTGAAGTTTGGAGTTCAATCGACCAAGAATGTCCATGACCTTTGGAAGTTGTGCCTTAGAATGTACTTGTGCGTGTTGATGTGTTTGGATGAGTTTTACATTTTCGTTTTCATTGTAAATAAGTTTGGATGTTCCTAATACCTAGAAGAATGATTTTAGAGGTTTAACATCCGGCCACAACCATACATAGGACCCACAAGGGGCCCTAGATGAAGGGCCCAAAACATGAGCAAAACTGCCATAAAGTAGTGGCCATCGATGACCCTAAGGATGGTCCGTTGGTCAATCAACGGTCTGTCGAACTAGGTTGTCGATTATAACATAAGGTAAAGGTGTCCAGGATCCATTTGGATCTGAATGCCAAACCACGAGACTCTACCAACAGTTCGTGAAGGTGTTGTCTGTGAGGGCCTGCCAAGTCTGTGAAGTTGCTGCCAACTTGGGGTGTTTTATGTAAATACACCCCAAGTCTTTTAATAGCTAGGGGGATAATTTTAGTTTTTTTAGGTTATGTTAAATTCGTTTTAAACCCTACATCTCGACAATACCCCTCGCCTCAAATATTCAAACTCCCTCTCTAAAGAAAACTCTCCAAAAAGTCACCATTGAGCCTAAGATTCAAGGAGGGAAAGAAGGGCTGGTTGGGACGTGAATATTAACCAAAAATAGTGGGTTTAAATCTCTTTGACGTATGGTATCCATCCTTAAACATCATTGGATTCAAGGAGTCACTTCCAAGAGATTTCAAAAAGGGTTTCCAAAGACAAAATTCTTCTATCTTTGATTTTAAGTATGGGTCTTCTTTTAAAAGTGTTCCAATGTTTTAAATGCGTTTATTATTGTATGAGTTGATTATTTTTATGTTTAAAAACTAATGAACTCATATTTATGCATATTTCAACTTTTAGCTTGGGAAATGGGTTATATGAGCATGTTTGGGTAAGATATGAACTTTCATTTTCTTATGTTAATATGTCGTTTTAGCTACTTCCCTAAGAGTCTTATTTTAATTAAATGTTGATAACATTCTTATAGGTTATTATGGCTTGGTAAAATGTAATGTTTCTTACAATGTATAGTTTTCATTATAAATTTCTCTTGAGTGGTATGGTCCACCCTCTTGGTGGCTGTGTTTACTTGATGAATTTGATATTGTTTATTATGTATTGTGAATGTGGTTTTGAAGGCCTAGTAGCTGAAATGGATTAATTCTGAAGATGAGTCTTGTCTTGTGTTTTGTTAATTTGATTAGCATTTTTGACTTGTATTATGTCTAAGTGAAGTACATAAATATGTGAAGTATATAAGGTTTGTGAATTAATGAATGAATGTCTAAAGCATATATAGAAGTTAATAAGAATGAATTGATGTTTATTTGCAAGGTGTGCTCACATGTAAACACACAGTTACACTTTAAAAAATATATGATGCTAAGTTTAGAAAAGGAAAGTATTGGGGTGGACACTCTTCGGGAGTTGAGATGATGTGTCTAGTAGCAACCATGTTATTCCTAATAAGCTTTCGAAGATAGGTTGGAGAATGAATGCTCTTTGTGAGTTGATATGTGGTGTTCACTAGTTATCCTTAACCTATAGGTTTGATTGTGGAGAAATCTTTTGGAAGTTATGCCTATCCGCGAGAAGATATGAAGGAGAGGTGGATTACACTTCGTTAGTTGAAATGTTGTATCTCCAAAGTACCTCTTGAGATGAGTACTCCTCGTTAGTAGAGAATGAGTTACTTCGTATCAATCTCCTTATCCCTTAAAAATGTGTCCACATAGGTGTAGCTATCGGGAAATCCATGTAAAGTCTAAGAAGTATGACCTCTCTCTAGGCAAGTGAGGATCCCTCATCCGATAAGGGTTAATATTGGGATTCCATGTCTAGCTCTCATGGTCTTTGTCGGTTAAGTTAATCCACCACAATGAATTGATTGAACGAAGTCTTCTAAAAGAACGTACTACTTAGGGTAGGTGGTGGTATGGGAGGCTATTAGGCTATCTACTCATTGCACTAGGTAGGACCTTTCGAAAGGGAAGACATGGTGCCAAACCTTCTAAAAGAATATATTAAATAGGGTAGGTGGTGGTATGGGACTCTATATACTCATTGCACTAAGTAGGCATTCCGAAAGGAAATATTTTGGTTATTTGTTGGGTGTATTTTAATGTCTTGCCATTGATTGAGGGGTTTGTTTCGCCAGTTGAGTAAGACGAAAGGGGTAGTCTTGAGGGTTGCTTTAGTGTGTATTGGATGAGTCATATGCATACTTCCTTTATATCTTACGTTAATGACTCTTAGGATAATTCCAATGTAGGGAAACTCTTACGGAAAATGAGTTCACTTTCTCTTTCGCTTGACCGTGTAAGTTCACTCATTTAGTGTAGGAAAGTTTATTGTAATTGCTCAAGTTGAATTTATTGTAAATGATTTAAATGATTCATTACAAATGTTCAAATGTATTTACTGTAAATGCTTAAGGAGTGCACTGTAAAGGTGAAGTTGGTTTACTGTAAGGTTTTAGAAGTTTACTGTAAATGTTTCTTGTTGGCTTAAAATTAATGGAATTCTTATCATAGTTGTAAATGATGGTTAGTATTTTTTTCCCCTTTGTATTCATGAATTTTTTACATAAATTGCATGAAAAACTATTTTACTAAATGTCCCTTTTTACATGTTTTTGTATATGCCATACTAAGTATATTTTTTATACTAACTTCATACTTTTCTATACTATATGAGTATAGGTTGGAAGCGTTTTAAGGTTTGAAGTCTAGAAGGATATTGGGACAGCTTCTCAAGGCAAAGTATGTCCTCATATATTCAAGGGCATATTTCTTTTCGTAGTTTTATTAGAAGACTTATTATGTATTTTATTTCAATGTAAAGGCCCAATATCCCTAAGATATTATGTATCAGGTCTTATGTTTGGCTTGTGAAGATAAGATTTCTTATGTATTTATGAAATATTTCCTTTTTATTAAATTATTCGTGAGAAGTTTTAATTTCACACCTCTTTTCATGTCTTATGTAATGAATTTAGCTGAAGGGCCTCTACAAGACCCCAATGGGTCAAGTACGCCCGGCCAAGAACTGAGGGTTCACCCTAACTTTTAGGGGGTACATTTGGGTCGTGACATACTTTAACTTTATAAAACTTCTGTAATGATAGTAAGTATTCCACTTGATGAGAATAGGCAATAATCGACATAGACCATGACAACTAGACATGGAATAAGGAGTTCTAACCAACTCCTGTGAGGGTGTTCAACTTGCCAAGGGTAGAACTAGGAGACATCCCAAATAGGCACATGGTTAAGGAATATGAGGGGCTTTTATGCACATGGTTAAGGAATATGAGGGGCTTTTATGCAACCGGCGTACTTGACCTCTCGGAGGTCTTGTACAAGCCCTTACATATCATTCATCTCATAAACATAGTGAAAAGTAGTGCGGGATTAAAACTTTTCACAAAACTTATCATTCTCTTTAAAATTCTCTATCATATAAAGCATTAGGAAATACTAAGTCTCAATCTCATCATCTTAAGACACAAGAATACTTGGGACACGACCCATACTTCAATACTAATATAGAAATACTTAGTCTATTAGAATACTTCAATAAGAAACATAAAAGACATATATGCCCTCGAGTCAAATGAGGACATATTTCAACTTCTCTTGAACGATGCTACGATCCAAGTCTTCACTTCCAAAAGACTCCTCTCCTACCAACAACTATAGAGATAGATAAAAGCATGGAGTTAGTATAACCACATGTACTAAGTATGGCATTATGCATAAAAATCATGAAAAGGGAATTTATTCAAAATATGCATCTTTTCTTAAGATATCATAAATATAATCATAAGAACAACCTTTATCAACTTAGAAAGACCAAAGGAAACATTTAAACCAAAGGTGACTCTAAGCCTCACTTGAGTGAGATGGGAAGCGACCGCCCATACAATCCCTTACACACACACTCAAGAGATAATATAGACTACCTAGGATAGAATTATTCTCACCAAGTGTATCAACATATAGATAATATGAGATTTTCTCATCAAAGGCTATCAAAAGACAGACTTAAGTAGATCAATAAGATAACGTCCATGATTGACCTCTTCAAGACTACCTAAATAATCTTTAAGACTTCCTAAGTTTGGATCATTTCCACATAATCAACATTTTTCCTAACTACAGTCATTCAGAAGACTCATCTAGGTATGATATAAAGTGATCATTCCTATGCCCCTTCACACCTTAACTAGACAACCCTTAAATACTCTAGATAAGTACTTATTCCATTTGCATACTTCATAACATAAGTCATTAGTTCATTAAGACCCATACATCACATAAAGGACATTCAAGTAATGGTCTTAGAAAAGACCTCGGACTCTAAATAACACCTTCAAAGCCTATTTTGCAATGTCTAGATAAAGTCCCATACGACTACCTAAACTTCATAGAACTTCTCTAATGGTAGTAAGTATTCCACATGATTAGAATAGGCAATAACAGACATAGACCATGATAGCTAGACATGGAATTTTAAGTTCTAACCTACTCCGATGAGGGTGTGTAACTTGCCAAGGGTTGAACTAGGACACATCCCATGTAGGCACATGGTTAAGGAATATGAGGGGCTTTTATGCACTCGTCTCATTCTCAAGTACAGCAACATTGTGCTCTAGTCGCATTCTCAAGTAGAGTTACTTCCCATAACATAATCACTCGGTGCTAGCCTTGGTTCTCATAGAGTAATTGATATTAAAGGATCAGTTTAAGAGGTTCCTTACTAGTTCATAGCCTAATCACATCCACCCTACAAAAGAGGTCCACTAGAATTACCTCTCAATGGCGACTAAGAAAGCTCATTATGACTTCCCTAAGGATTAATATGATGTCGTTCCAGCCAATTAAGGAAATCATTCCCTTACATGAAGGACACCATTACAGCTCTCTTCTTCAACATACATACCATAATCTGTACCACGTACATGACCTTCTTAATATCGACTAAAGTCTCACATACTATTCATTCATACATGACAAGGGTGCACTAAGCCTACCTAGTCAAGACATATCATAATCTCATATCATTCATTCATATATAAGCTAAGGGACACAAGTCTATCAAACAAGATACTACATTCTTTCACCTTATCATATAAAACATATCATTCCTTAAAGCACTTAAGATGACCCTTATCATCTTTATGTCACCCTATACATTACTACAACATCTACAATATTATAGAGTCATAAAGTCAAGTAGCAACAATCATGCATCAACTCTAAGACTACACATATAAACGCATAGTCATAGTCTAAAATGATCACCTACAAAAGATCAATAGAACGCATGTACTTTATCATTGATTAACATGTAGATATATGTAATCACACTTTACATAATAAACTACACAAATAGAAACGTTACATAAAGTAGTGCCGACAAAGCCATGATCATCATATTGCATAAAGTAGAGCCGACAAGGCCACATCAATTGCAAGTAAAGCACATAACATCACCACCATAAGTTGACCATACCAATCACAACATAATTAAAGTATAAAAAATATAAAAATAAAGGGAATAGGGTAGCTTACCATCGGGACATCCTGAACACCTCAACTTGATGCTAAATCATCTAATTCAACAACATAAGACCCTTACCAATGACCACGAACAATAATTCAATATAGAAACTATTATAATCATTGAAACTATGTTTAGTAAATATTCATCAATATAAGATCACCTAGATATCAATTGAACACAATTCTTACATCATTAGAAAGCCATAGAAATCTTATCACAATTCAACAACATTAAGTTAATATCAAGTAATCCATAACCTAGTCAAAAACTAGGGTTCATAAAATTCATGGTTTCATAGGTAATTTAGGTTAAAATCATCAATACAATATCAATTTAATAATCATTCAATGTTTAGAAATCATTAATGCATGAACCCTTGGTAGAATCATGAAATTGGACAATTCAACTTGAAAATTTTAGAAAATATCTTGAGAATTGGGGATCCTAGATGAAGAGAATTTCAAGCATCAAAATTCATACATTTATGAAACTTATTCTTCACTTTGATGAATAATCTCCACTCAGTTAGTCACACCAAGCTCCTCTTTGACTTTTGACTTCAATGGACTCTTGCAGAGAATTCTAAGGGATTCGAGATTTTGATTTAGAAGAATAAAATCTTCTTAACGTTTTAGGCTTATAAACACATTTAAAATACCCAAAAGACCCCTAAATAACCACCAATACACTTATTTTTAAGTGGAGAGAAATTACAACATTATCCCTCACTTAATAGTAAGGCTGCACAGGAAAATAGACCATCGATAGTTAGGTAGCCGACGAACCGTTTGTCAAACAAACGGACCGTCCTGTCCTCACGTATTTTGGTTTAGAGAATTGAAATGGTTAACCTACCTTCCCAATCTATGTATTTACCCACGAGCTGTTGATGCTTCCATTGTTTGGGGCTGCCTAGGACAATCTTGATTCCAAGTTAGGGTCCTTTGTCAACGACCATTGGTTGGTCCTTAGGGATGTTTGCTCGGACATTTCAAACCCAAACACGATCTGATATGAGTTTAAAACCTCTCAATTTAATTTCATCCAAAATGAACACGTAAACGTAGACAACACATGCCAAGACACACAAGGTTGTTTCAAGGCACATCTTTCGAACGTCATGGATGTTCTTGGATGTTTGACCTCCAAACTCCACAAAAATTGACACACTGACTATACATTCTATATTAACTCATTTACAGACTTTAAAACTTCATGAATCACACCTAAAAACATAAAACCACATATGAGGCACATAGGTGACATTGTCGTTAGACCTCTCGGTCGTCCCTTGACGTTTGACTTCCAATGCACCTAAATACTTTCACAGCGCCTCAATACCATATAATAGGCCTATATAGGACCTTAGATAATAATTAAAAATATTTTAGGATCTAATTAACCTAAGTCATTTTTGGGGTCTTACATTCTCTTCCTGATGGACAACATTCCTCCTAGAATGACATTTGACACACTCTTAACACTTCCAAGAATAGAGATTTAACTAGCATATCATGACTATGCCATATAACATATAATAAAGAATAACACATCAATTTCAAATTATCTAGAGATTCACATCACAACATGAACTAGAAGAATGTAACAACCCTAAAAATGAATGTACTAAGTGATACTTAATGTGTCAAGAATGCCTATGATTAGACCAGGGTTCACACTGATTGATGTGCATAGAACCAGACTTCGGCACCCTTGATACATACAAGCCAACTAACTTGGGGAGTTATTTGAGCTAGGAAAGTTCGGGTCCAACCAAGTAGGGCCATCAAATATGAAGATTTACTCTAAGGAGTCTTTACTGGGCTTAAAAAGAGGAGATCTTAGGTTTGGTGGGTCTAGGGGTAGAATTGTCTTTTTCCAGGATAAGGTTAATATATTAATTACCCTAAATATATAATTAATTATTAAATTAATATGGTGGAGTTACAATTTGGGGAGCAAGATCCTAAATTGAGATCTTAGAGTGAGGTCTTGCTTCACCAGGGTTCGAACCTAGGTGGAAGCAATCAATTAATGTGATTTTTATTTAAGCTATTGAATGAATATAATTAAATAATAATTATTATGTATTAGCTGATTTAAAATGATATAAAAAATAAGATTTTTAATAAGTAACAAAACCTTATTTGACTAAGTCCTAAACTAGACTCCTAAACCTAATATAACTCCTACTCTCTCTCATGTTTATCTCTACGTCACACGCTCAATCTCTCTACCTCTTTTAGTAAAAAATTTTCTGCCAAGATAAGATATACAAGCATAAAATAAAACAAGTTATTCACACTTGAAGAACTCACACTAAAATATAAGTAAAAAAGCTAAGGGAAAATGTTAGGTAAAGAGAGGGTTTTTCTGTCAAAAGTTTTGTGTTGAAAACTTGGGTTGGACGTGAGTTTTGGAGAGGTTTTAGGCAGAAACTTCAAGGTTTCAACATCAAAATAAGGTATGGGTTATCTTCTCACTTGGTCCCTTTCCCAAGAGACCCTTTAAGGTTCAGGTTATTCATTCGAAAATCACGACTGTTTCCCCTCTTGCTTGCCCTTGTAACTAGCTACCAATGAATCGTAGGTTGGGTATGATTTCTGGTAAATTTAGGTGTATGTTATGTATCGTGATGAATATGATTATGTTGTGTACTTGAAATTATATGATAGGCAACCATGTATTGAAAGTTTGTGCAAGTGTTGCATGTGCCAAAGAATGTTATATGAATGTACTTCAATGAGGCCGAATTTATACTTCAAGTTTTATAATGTTTTGGTTGTCATTTCACATACATAAATCTATGTAATCGTGATGTTTGGGACGATTTGAGTGTAAAAATTTTGGCTAAACGACTTCATGAAATACCCCCCCTAAAAAGTTTTAAACGATCAATCAATTGTCCTAAGTTTTCAAGTGGAAATATTGATGAAAACAAGTAGAGAAAAGTAATTAATTTCCAGCCAAAAATATAAGTTTGGGTTAGGTTAAAGATTAGTGATAAAATCTGGAAAATTTAATTAATTTTAAAGGGGTGAGGCCATCATGAATCAAACCTGTGACCTCACTTGTGTGGAACCTTAATTTCGCAAGAAAAAAGAAAAGGGGTCTGGGGGATTCGAAATGGGGTCTACTGGTTGATAATGGAAAGAGCATCAAATTAAATAAATAAAATAGGAGGTGTGGGAATCGAACCCAGGACCTCTAGGAAGCGAATGAAAAGATAGAAAAATAAAAGAAAGCAAGTGTGACGCGTGGGAATCGAACCCACAGCCTCAAGGCTATAAAGAAGAAAGGGAGAAGTAAAAAGAAAATAAAGTGAGGATGTGGGGGATCGATCCTACAACATCACCGCCAATGTATAGCTAAGTCAAACTTTAAATAAAAATAAAATAAGGAGCCTGTGGGGGTTCGAACCCACAACCTCATAGTCCATAGCGAATTAAAGAATAATTAAAGAGAGGCTGTGGGGTTCACACTTGGTTTCCCTTGTCCAAATTTCCATATTTATACGTAAATCATATGTGAATTAAATGTTCAATAATAATGTCACCTACTTAGATTGAAATCGAGATCTTGGCATACATATAAGATACATAAGTCTTGTACTACATAATCTTAGGAAGATATGAATCACTTAACAAACTATGAATCAAACCTCATGGATTGTATGTATAGACCCATTAGTCTTGCATACGATTATAAACAAGTTAACCTAAGATGTATGTAATGAAATGATGAAACCCTAGAAGGATTAAGTACAAGAGTAAGATACACTAAATTGCCAAATGCATTGGCATATGACGAAATGGACAATGAAATTATGAAATGAACAATGAAACGATGAAACCCTAGAAGAGTTAAGTAAGTGTGTGAAACACACAAATGGCCAAAAGCATTGGTATATGATGAAATGAACAATCACGTAAAAAAGGGTGAGTAATTATGAAAATCAAATGTGCTAATGTTAATGAATATGGTGAAAACATGATATGAGGCTAATGTTGAAGATGACAAAAATCTCAAATGAGCCTAAGTAATTTTCACCAACATGTACTCACCTATAAGAGTGTAAAGTTAATGAAGAGACCAGTCTCTATGAGTACTCTAATGAAAGTATTGAGATTAGCACACTTAATACTAATGATGAGATAAGAAATCATATATTGAGCGATGATTTCATTATACTAGAAGCCAGTTTTCATGAAGTATGAGTTGAAAGTAATGGAACTTTATACTGAGCACCGATAGACTAGCTATGAGCGGTGAAACCTTCTTTCGCAAAGGGCGAAGGTTCACATAACTCTCGTGAGATGAGACTGTCTGGCATGTCGGGTTTGGGTCTACTTATATATCATAGTCTTCGAACCTATACTACGAATATAGTAATCTAGCAGGGTTCAATTCCCATGTACGCTAGCATATTTTGGGTCACTTTGGCCGGTGATTCCACATCTTTTCCGTGTGGGGTTTCATGACATTGGATTTCATAATGCTCACATGATCTATGTCGGTTAAAGTCAAAGTTCTTAATGAATGCATGAGGTAAGCCTCAAATGATGTACATAATGAAATGATTGATATCAAAGATGTTGGGATAGGATAATCAAAAGATGAGTTAGATTCAAGTAATGACATTAGTTCATTCTTGGTCATTGAATAATGAACCTGATCAAAGTCTTAAACTACATCCTAGGTATAGGTGGTGTTTACACTGGCCTATGAATGAAATGAAATGGAGTACCTATTAATGAATGAAGCAAACTCTTTTTTTCTAAAGAAGGATCCCTAGTTGAGGTCCCATATGTTAAGCTCTCAATTTGGGAAGTCCTAATGTCATGTCCATGATTCCAAGGTCTCATGGCCTATAAAAGAATGATATGAACAATGTGATACGATATGTGAAATATGTTATGTGTTGTTTGCAAAAAGATAAGTTTAATGATGCATGTTACACTCATGGCATGACATTCCAAATCCAAAGTTGTCAAGTCCACTGACTTGACATTTCCATAAATCATGTTGTAAGGAAAGAGCTATTTCTTCTCATTTATGTACTTGGTATGTGCTTGTATATACCCATACTTAGTAAAAGTGTGTACTAATTCCATACAAATATCTACTTTTAGGTGCAGGCACAGGTGGATGTTAGATCTTACAATACGACGTTGCAGCTATCTGGACGTGGAGCTTTCATCCGTACTTTGTAGGCCTTCATGCTTTTGAGTCTGTCTACTGTTATTATCTATCTTAGATGTAGGCTTTAGCTAGTTTATCATGTTATACTAGTGTTTCTTTCCAGTTTTATTTAAGACTTTGTATTGGTGCCATTTTGGTAAGAATACTTTTGATGCAATTATAAATAGTTTCTTTCATTTGTTTATCTTTATATTAGATGGTTTATTTGGGAACGCCTGTGATGTTAAGTTCAAAATGTTTATAATGAAATAAGAAAATAAAAAGTTCAAAATTTCCACAGTAATTAACCTAGATGAAGTAAGAATGATGTATGTAGGCTTGTCTACGACCTCTGAGAGGTCAACGATGTCGGTCTCGTCAGGGGTCTAGATTTCGGTCGTGACAAAGGAAATCCTATAACTCATTATAAAATAAACTCACATGATTCATTCTAATTAGTAATAACCCATTTTATATACAATATAATACTCATATACATTAGTTCTAACCAGATTACAACAATTTTCAACCAAAGATTCAATTAGTAAATTTTTTGAAATTCTTAATAGTGAGCATATTCAATACAATATTTTTTTGTCAATTTTTCAAAAATGCAACTTTTATGAAACTCATGACATTAAAAAGATAGTATGCAAGGTAACATAAAATAGAAACATCTTACAACATGATCATAACTTCATATAATACACAATGCAAGAGTTAATGAAATTCAATTTCAACAGAATTCCTAAACATCATGCACATATAACATGCTTCTATATCATCCTATCCCATCTTCTAGCATACTCCCCCACGTAGAAGAAGCTCATATCTCTAGAAAGAAAATGAAAGGACTTAGCCTCATCATCATCATCACCATCTGGCTTCTCCCCTCTAGTCCAGTGTGCATAGAAATGCCTCTTTGCTTGAACTTAATCCTTTGGAGCTTTAGGAGCAACTAACTTATTGTCTCTTCCTCTATACACAATTATAGGACAATCTCTCACCTTATGATCATCTTTTCCCCAACCAAAACAACCATTAGTACCGGCTAGACACTTCCATAGTGCCTCTTTCCACAAGTGACACATGTAAGCTTTTTATTTTGAGAGCCACGTCCTTTCTCAAATTTCACCTTTGCACTCCTAGGTTCTTCTTGAGTTTGAGACCTCTTCTTAACCCTAGTTTGATCATGATCACTTGAACCACCCCTTTTAATGTTTCTAGCCGTCCTCTTAAGTTTAGACTCTTTAATTAATTGTGCATACACTATGAGTCTAGTTATGGTCATATCATCATATAACATCGTCGTACGACTTTATTCCCTTACTAAGTCGGCAAACTTGGTTACAAAGCGACTTATTTCATCCCTTGTATTTGACACAAGAGAGGGAGAATATTTGGACAAATTAGAGAAATTCAAAGAGTATTCTTTAATACTCATATTGCCTTGCTTGAGATTGATAAACTCCTATACCGTATCTTCCCTCATCTCACGGGGAACGTACTTACCAAGAAAAACATCATTAAATTCTTCCCACTCAATAGGACCCGACTCTTCTAGCCTATTGCCTTTCCATTGTGTGTACCCCACTTCAGACATATCTTTCAATTGATACGAAGCAAACTCCACCTTCTCCCTAGATGTCTCCCATAATATGCACTATATTTTACACCTCATTTATAAACTCTTGGGTATACTCTCCCACCTTATAGACAAGAAATTTAAGAGGATTAATCCTCAAAAAAATCTCTTAACCTACACGTCATAGTTCTCTCCACCACATTCGCTCTAGGCACCATATTCAAATTTATTTGAGTAGTCACGGTTTAGGCTAAAGTAACCAAAGCCTCCCTAATTGTAACATTCTGGAAAATCATACGTTTAATGAAAATAACAATAGGTTATTAAGAATGTGTATCATGGGTTAATAGGCATCCCAATGCCCAATCTTTTGAAATATTGAGCATACTAGAAAATTATGGGCATAGTATAAAATGTTGGCTTACGGAGTGTTAGCCAAATTTTCAAGTATCTATGAGTTTTGTGTAATGAATGTACTTTAAATGAAGACCCTAAGCTAATTAAAAAATCGTCTGTACAAATCACATGAACTACTAGCCATCCAAGGACATAGTGAGGATCCTTGGGACAATAAGTAAACATTCCAAAATGAACCATAAATAATAGTTAGTTAGTAAAGTTCAACCAACCCATGTGCAAGCACATGTGCAAGACATGTGAAGAAGCTGCCAAAGGAGGGGACCACCCTAGCCGATTTCGTTTAGGGTAGTTAGGGTGGGAAAATTGCACAAGGGACCACTCCATGCTGGGCCTAAACTCCCTACAAATTTTAGAATCTAACCTACAGCCCTAAACAACTAAATAACCTAGGAATAACTAAATTGGACCCATTAGTGCACCCGACAACCTAGGACCCAAACCGGGTTAACACTAACCTAGTTCTAGTTAAAGAGACAACCTAGTACCTAACCTAGGATGGTCCAAAGACTTAGTTAAGATATTAACGACTTAAGGGTACTTTATTAATTACCCTACGATTCAATATTAATTAATTTCGAAACTTAATTAATTAATTTAAAGGGGAAACACCGAAATCACAAAACAATTTCCAAATTTTGATTAAAACATGAAGAAGACAACCTAGTACTTAACCTAGGATTGTTCAAAGGATTGGTTATGATCCTAATGAATTATGGGTACTTTAGTAATTAAATTAGGTAACCTAATTAATTAAATAATAAATTTAATTAATTGGTTTAAATTACTAAAACGAAATCCTTACAATAATCTAGTATAATTTAAGAAACAACCTAGTACTTAATCTAGGATGGTCCTAAAGGGTTGATTATAGTTCCAATGACTTAGGGGTACTTTAGTTCTTACAGTAGGTCCCTATATTAATTAAATAAGGATTTATTAAATTATTATAAATTCAAAATGTTTGCCGAAACCATAGTGAACACCAATTTCTTGATTTGACCAAGTGTTATGTTATCCCATCTTTATTCAATGTAGGAAGGGCGTTTTGGTAATTGGTTAATGAATTTATCAAATTAACTTATTAAACCTAAGTTTTATAATTCAAGATATGTTATTAAACCTAAAAATAACGTTCAAATACAAATAAAAGGCGACGCAAAAACAGTAAGCAACGAACACAAGAGAAAAGGGAGAAAATTTATCGATTTCTCTAGGGAGATATCAAGGTTTCTTCAAAGTTTCATTCAAAGTTGTATTCATAGATTAAGTTCTACATAAGGTATGGTTTTCTGTACTTAACTTCTTTCTCCAAGAGAACTTTATTTCCAATGATTCAAAGATCTTGAAAACTAGGGTTGTTTCCCGTCGTTCTTGTCGAACTCTTTTCCAAAGTATCCTTGTTATGATTTTAATGTTGAATAGGCTAGAAATCATGATGTTTGTATGTGGTTCAGGATGATCATAATGTTTGTATGTGGTTCAGGATGATCATAATGTGTATGGTTTTTGATTAAATAATTATTTAATGAACCTATTAATTGGACTTGTTTGATGGTAAGTGTTATTATGTGAATTAAAAGGATGATATTATCTTAAAGATATAACCGAAAATGCTATGCATGAAGATGTTACAGTTTGTTGTGCATACTTGCTGTTAATATGAAGTTATAAATATGATATATTCATCAAATTCTAATATGATTCTGTCCAAGATATTTAAAAAAACGTTATGCCTAAAGTTATGTTAAAAGGTTAGCTAAAAAAATCTTCGTGAAAACATAATTTTAGTGAATATTTGGCTTATGTCAATAAAATAGCTAACAAAAATATTATTCAAAATTTAAATGGGAATTGAATATAATGTTATCTCAAATAAGTAAAGAATTTGCTAATGAATAATGTATCCCAAAAGGAGAATGATTGAATGATGGTTTTTCTTATGCCAACAAAATAGATACAAAATCTATAGCGAATTTCTTATGCCAATACTAATCTTATGCCTATAAATTGGCTAACACTACATTGTCAAACAAGTTCTAGGGAATTGGATATAATATTATGTTAAATAACTAAAATATTGGCTAATGTATAATGTATAACAACTTAAGCATGTTGAACATGAAAATTGGCTTATGCCAACATATATGGTTATGAAATCTATGCCCAATTGTTTATGCCTATATTAATCGTACACCAATAAAAAGGCTAACGATACATTGTATAAAATTTCTGCATGTAAATGACTATAATATTATGTTAAATAATTAAAATATTGGATAATGGTTCATACATATAAAATTTAAATATGAATATACATAAAATTGGCACATGCCAGCAAAAATGGTTATGTAGTTTAATATTCAAAGGTTAAGGCCACTACTAATCATATGCAAATCTTGCGTAGTTAGAGTATCAAATGATAATATAAGCACTTCTAAACTAATTCAATGAACCCATATAAAGGGCATGCCACTCATTGGTATAACTCCCAATATGCTCTAAAAGAATGACATATGAACTCATGAAACTCATTGAATGAAGTGCTCATCGTGCATAAACGATGATATGAATCTACTACACTAAAGTAAGTAATTAACGTGAGATATAACATAATTAAAGGGGTCTAAAGTATGTAAGTGACAATAATGGGGTGTTAAAGTAAGTGAGATAAGTCTAACCTACACCTAAGCTAGTATGTTAAAAGAATACTCACGTATTAAGGTGTTAGAATGTGTGAGCGAGTATCATTAACACGAAAGAGTGATATGTAAGGAAAATTCACATTTCATCAATGTAAAGTAAGGATGACCACTAATCAGTAGGGTAGTTAAATCTCAATCAAGAAGCAATCCTCCATAATGTTTGAGTCAACACTAAAATATAAAGAAGAAATGAACATTCACGTAATGAGGTGAGTAATTATGTTAATCTATGATGCTAATGAAAATTGTGACATAAGAGGCTAAGATTAATGGTGAGACAAGTCTCAACCAATCCTAAGTAAAGGTCACTAAAAGTACTCACATAAGAGAGTGTTTAAAATATAAAGAGACAAGTCTCAATCATACTCTATATGTAATTGTAAGGACAATTCACACTTAATACTAATGATATGAGAAATCATGTAATGAGCAATGATGCCCTCATGCTAGAATCCAACTTCTATGATTTTTGAGATGAACGTAATGGAACTTTATACTAAGCACCGATAGGCTAGCTATGAGTTGCGATTCCTTCTTTTGGGAAGGCAGAGGTTGGTGTAAATCTCATGAGATGAGACTGTCCGTTTAGGTGGTATGGGTCTCATTATATCTGCTAGTCTTTGAACCTAAGCTGCCAACATAGGGTTATAGTTGCATTCAAGTCCCTATAAATGCTAGCATGTTTTGGTTTTACCTTGGACAATGACTCCTCCTTTTTTAGGTATGGGGAAGACACTAGATTTCATGATGCTCACATAATCTATGTCGGTTAAGGTTGGAGTTCCTCAAAGTATGAAAGATGATGAATGAACGATGCCAAAGGTGATTGTGCAAGACAATCATGAGGTGAAATCAGATTCATGTAATGGCATTAGGTCAATCTTATTCACTGCACTTCATGATCCCGATGAGAGTCTTAAAATTAATCCTAGGTATAGCTTGTGTTTACATCAGCCTAGAAATGAATGAACTGAATAATGTGAAATACGAATGAATGAATGAAGCAGAATTTGTGTTTGCTAAAGAAGGCTCTCGGGTTGAGGTCCCATATGTTGGGCCCTCGCTTGAGATGTCTTAATGCTACATCTAAAATTCCAAGTTCTCGTAGATATGATGTATAATATATAAAAGAAGAAAACATTAAATAAATAACCCATAACTTCCGTAACATGAATGTAGTGAAATCAATGGAATGATCAATAGAGAATGGCTTATGAAATGTAATGAATATATAGTGTAATGAATGACTTGCTATAACAATAATCAAAGCATGTCCAATGAAGTTTACAAGAAGTAAAGGGTATAGATAATAATGAATCTTCATGTCATGAAAATGAACAAAGCCAAATAAAATTGGGTTATAATACTTCCTTTATAAGGAATATATCAAAGAAAATAAAGAATTCAAATATGCTTATTAAAAATGATTAACTAATGTATTTAGCCAATAAATATTGGCTTATGAAGAATTAATTCCAAAATTAAGCAAGATAGTAAGCTTTAATGATATGCCCCAAAAACTATGCACATTATGCAATCAACTAAAGAATGAGTATATTCAATAAGTATAGACTTATAAATATATTCATGCCCAATTGTAGTTAAGTAATTTCCTTCATATATTGAATTACTTACTTGATTCATTGTGGTTATGGGACTACAATGAATCATTCCACCTGTAACGAAAACATAGGACCAAAGGAGTTACTGAACTACACAACAACAAGAAGAAAAAGACTGAAAAATAATCTAAGTGTACAAAGAGCAGTTCTCTGCCTAAGTGGATCAAAATCTCAAATCTACGCCCGAGTTGTTCTAAAATTATGTTGATGATACTAATATATTGTAATCATATATAAAATGAGTTTTGTATTTAGAATGCATTAAAATACATCATATTCATACCACAATTCACAACCATCGAATTAAGAAAGTCTAGTGACTAGACTTTCCAGAAATAACATGTCATTCAGGAAGAGCTTTCTTTGATCATGAATAGCCTTATGTGTATGTGTCCATACACCCATACTCAGTACAAGTGGTGTAACAACCCCTACAATTTAATATCTTATTGATGCAGGTTAAGGAAAAGATTGATGACTCTAGCAACGGTCCGGACATCATCGTTTCTCCAAACCTTTTGGTAGGTCCTCTTGATTTCTAGGGTGCTAAAGTTTTAGTCTAGACTAAGTTTTAGACAAGTCAAGTGGATGTTGTCCCTAGTGATTCTTTTGTACTTTCATTTTGAAGCTTTTGTATTAAGGCCATGTTTGGAAAATGTATTTATTATATATTCTTATTCTTGTTTGAATTTATTCGTATGATAGATGGTTGTTACATTTATGATGATATTAGTATATGATGAATTCGTTAAATAGTTATATGAAGTCTATGTATACTTCATAAGTTTAAAAGTTCTAAATTTTCCTTTAAAATTAACCATATGAATGTGGTGAATGCAGGATGATTCTTGTGTGCGACCTCTTAGAGGTCAATGACCCTGCTTGCAATCTAGATTCTTGAATCCGGGTCGTGAATAAAATCTCCCTATTAGTCTACTCGAATGAACCTCCGGAACCTAATTACCTCATTTCACATTAGGAACTTGATCACCTTTAGAACCTTGATGAACTTGCTCAACTTCCTCAACATGAGGAGGAATCTCCTGTTGCACCTCATTCTCCTCAGCTCTCCTAGCTGGTGTCCTCCTCGTACTCATCTTCATAGAAACACAAGGAAAACCATAAGAAAAGAGTTCTCATAACTTTTACTCCACGGCACGACATAGGAGTAGAAAATAAGGGAAACTCTAGCATCCTATAGCCTCTCACCTATAGATGTGGCGCGACTCACACGATGGTCAAGACTCTACTGGATGTGACTTGATAAGACTTTTCAATTCCTAATACTACTTTCACAACTTATGATCTAGTACCATGATTGTCACATCCTTAAAGCACACACTAGAAGTTAGGGGCAATCTCCATTTTGCAACTGGCCTACTTGACCTCTCGGATGTCTTGTACAAGCCCTTACATATCATTCATCGCATAAACATAGTGAAAAATAGTGTGGAATTAAAACTTTTCATAAAACATCTCATACTCTTTAGAAATGTCTTTCATATAAAGCAATAGGAATACAAAATCTCAATCTAATCATCTTAAGACACAAGAATACTTGGGACATGACCCATACTTCAATATTAATATAGAAATACTTAGTCTATTACAATACTTCAATAAGAAACATAAAAGACATATATGCCCCCGAGTCAAATGAGGACATCTTCAACTTCTCTTGAATGATTCTACTATCCAAGTCTTCTCTTCCCAAAAGCTCTTCAACTACCAACAACTATAGAGATAGATAAAAGCATGGAGTTAGTACAACCACATGTATTAAGTATTTCATTATGCATTAAAATCATGAAAATGGAAATTTATTGAAAATATGCATCTTTTTTTAATATCATCATAAAATTATAAGAACAACATTTATAAATTTAGAAACACATAAGGAAACATTCAAACCTAATATCACATTTTTATAAGTCACTTTCCAATAACTCGAATAACTGTTACAGTGTAGTCCCTTCATTGTACAGTGAAGTTGCTCATCTTCTCACTTGACATCTTATTGTATGTAACTATTCCACTTAAAGCTTTCGTAAGAGTCAGTTAAGTAAAACCAAGAGATACCGCCCATACAACCTCTCTAGGCATACCTAAATGACACTCAAGACTACCTATGATGAGTCACATACACACTTACAAGACATAATAAAAATCAATGTAAGATTCTTCTACAAAAGTGACTCTAAGCCTCACTTGAGTGAGTTGTGAAGCGACCGCCCATACAATCTTTTACACTCACACTCAAGAGATTTCTTAGACTACCTAGGATAGAATCATTCTCACAATGTGTATCAACATATATATATTATGACATTTCCTCATCAAAGGTTGATACGCTCAAACTTACTTCTCAAATATGAAGTAAAGCGGTCGTATCAAGTAAATAACCCAACAAATGAGGTTAGGATTGTTTCCACGAGGAAAATAGTTCAGACTTAACTTCAATCTGCTATCACTACTCTTTAGACAATTATTTGCTAGGAAAAAATAGACAATAAAAGGGAGGGTTTTATTTCTAAATGAATGAACATAATTAGCTAAATCAAAGTAGAAGACTTGCATATTCAAATGTTGGAGTTTAATCAGTTAATAAAAGTAACTAGGGTTTACATGTTCCCAACAAGTTCCTAACTTGATAATTCTAACTATAACAATTCTTTCCTAGTATCTTGCATGCAAAGTGATAAGTTATGTATTTCTAAATCCTTGGTCCGGCATCTAGAAAATTTCACTCTGCACCTTGGTCCGTCTACGTGTGTTGCTATACTAACCCTTACCTTAACCTCATATTAAAAATTATATTCGATATTTGACCAAGTTATTTCCTCATACAAATCAATACTAGCCTATTAGATAGTTAGTATACACTAAATCTATGTTGATAATTATTTTCCTATTATCTACCTCCATGGTCCGCCAATTAGCATTAAGACAAGTTCTAACGTTGTCCATCCGTTAAAAAGAGTTCTAAGAGAAAGAATTATCAATACATGAAAGAAACTATTCTAAAATTTTTATTTTAGTTAGATTTTATCTTATTTTCACCTATGGTTCCCACAACCCTAGTTATGGGTTTTAGTTACCCATAGTCATAATCACAATATTCATATATATGATATAAGAATTCATGCACTTACATCAATGAGAAAAAAATAAAATCCAGAAATTTTTTGATTAATCGACAAAATCACCAACAATAAACTCTAGAGAAAAGTGTGATAAACCAAAGTGTAATAATCAAAGTAATCTACTCACAAAGAATCTAACATAAAAATGTCTAATAACCAAGAGTCTAACAACAAAGAGTCTAACTATCTGAGTGTCTAACCCCAAAAACGAGGTTTTTACAACTATTTATAAAAAACAAAAACCTAATAAAAGAAGGACTCTAATTGCTAGAAATCTGTCAAATGCGTCTGGGTTGACGGACCTCGCGATGGGTCATCGTGGTCACGACGGGCCGTCATGGACTCTGTCGTCCCATAGTTTGCATATTCTTCTGGTGCTCATTTCATTACCCTCGACGGCAGGTATGACGGATCGTAACAGGAACAACGGTCCGTCGAGGGTCTTCGTTCCATAACACTTGAACTCTTGGAATTTGGGTACTGGGACTACTTCTATGATCATCATGATGAACCAGCAGTGCGGATCGTCATGGATACGATGGTCCGTAACGCACTTTGTAAACCCACACTTGCTCAGACTTCCCCATCTTCCTTCAGCAGCTTAACTACGATTCCACCTACGGACCGTCACAGGCACAATGGATCAACACAAGCTCCGTAAGTGGTACTTTTCTGCATTTCTTTCTCAAAAACTTCTGCGTTCATCTTTAGACAGATTTCCTGCAAATACAGAGAAACTTACATAAAAATTAATACAAAAAGGCTTTTGGACACACACTATACTTAAGGAAAAAGCATTAAAAATACCGTGAAACCAGGGTATATCAACACCCTCAACTTAAATTCGTTGTTTGTCCTCAAGCGACGCACTATGACTCACTACAAAATCTTTGTATAATAGTATCCATGTTTTATCTTTCACAATAATTTGGCTATCAATCCTGATAAGTCTCATCATATTTATGCATGCTATCACTAATAGCCTTGAATTATGTGGAATCAGACCATGACACAAACTCACCACGCACTAACACCTATCCTCTTCAATCCCTCACCGAAGTGCTAATAATTCCGGTATTGCAACTAGTGTTCTCACTTCAAAACAATATCGTCATTTTTCACACAATGATTATATTTTGAGTATATGGATTACTTTTCAACAATCACTCTCAGAACAAATTCACAACTCATTCATACATACTGCCATAAGCTTGCCCTTATTTTCAATGCTTTAAGTTCACTGTACAACTCTTAGGGTCACGATAGGACTTTCTTAGCTTGTAACATAGGCTAATGGTCAGGTAGGGTATATTTAGGTATACTTCAGTGACTTTTTGCCCTCCTGGACATATCGGCTAAACATACCTCTTTTCATCATTTTATTTCACCCAATTTCACATATTCTTTTACCTTGCTATTTGCCCTTATTTCTCAATTTGTGTAAGTGACTCTATTCTTTTCTTGCTTGTATTTATTGTATTATTTTTTATTATTATTTAAATTTTCTTTCAACTGATTCTTGAGTAACTTTACTTCTGTTATTTCTCTCTCTTTGTTTTTTCAACCCCACTTTCCAGAGCATCCCTCATAATAACCACCCTCAACTCATGGCATTGCTATGAGTCAAAGTACACAACACCCAAAGTTGGTTCAGGGCCAGAAAAATGTTGTTTACTGCATTAGCCACCCTCAAGTTATACTTTTGGCATAAGCTGAGGTGCACATGTCCAAGGAGGGACCAGGGCCAACACATTATTCCCAGAAAAGATCAGTGAGGCTGAAAAAGAAAGGTCTAGTTTAAGCTCAAATCATTTGGATCAATGAAGGATTAATTTCCTTTATTTTTTTTATTTAGGATAAAAATGGGCTATATTGAACAAGGGCCTATGATCCTTTCCGAATTGTCTATTACAACTTACTTTTAATAGGACTAACTTGGCAATTTCTAGCTCAGTACAAATAGTTGACTATTCAAATCTTCCTCACACTCACTTGACATCTCCTTACTCTAACAGATTATCAGACACCCAGTTCGAATCGGAGACTTAGGTTCATGCAGTGGGGTATCTCTATGTCCTGCTTTGAATCACACATTTATCAATTACTATGCCTAGTCATGCATCATTTTCATTTCATCAGGATATCTTTTTAGCCATCATGCTTCAGAGTTAAACAATTTACACAAGATATAGACATTGCCGATTCAACAGTAAAAATAATCAGTCTCTTGGGGAAAAAGAACACAGGCAAGAAAACCCCAAAAGAGGATAGTGAATTGGGCTACTCAGACTTCAACCTAGCACTCACTTTCCATTTACCCCACCCCCTAACAAAAAGACATGCAATTGTCCCCAATAAATAAAAAAATTGAAATACGAGAGTGGTAGGTGAAGCAAACGTAGGGCGCAAAGCACCGATGATAAGCAAGCTGGTGGGTCCGGTTCCCCGAAACCCACTACCTCTGTAATTTGGACACCCTCAGTAGTGTCCTCATCAGCAATTACACTATTAGCAGTGCCTCCCGCTATCGTCACATTTCTGGAGCTAGATGCCCCAACAGCTAACTCTACAGCCCTCATCTGACGCGCCTCCTCACCAGCAAGCGAGGCTCTCCTCGCAGCCTCCATCTCACGGCGCTCCTTCTTCCTTTATCTAGCCTCATCCTCCTCTCGACCCGTACGCCTCTTGGCATGCTATCGAGGGGGAGGTGGTGGAATCTCAGAAGTGGAGAATAAGGCTGCCATCATTGTGTCCTCAACAGGCTTTGCAGAAAGGTCCTCAAACTCAGGCATCCTAGCCTCTAGGATCATATCAATGTCTGCGCGAAGACTCTCGACCGCAGCCGAAAGGGTCGATACATCCACCTGAGGGATGGCTGGGCTAGTACCCGCAACTCAAAAGCGTCAAAGCTTTGATGAACCTCAGTAATGTTCCTGTCTGTGTGCTGGACAATTCTCCACTTTAAGCTCTCTTCTTCCTCAGCAATAGACCTCTGCATCCAAGGCTGGATGTGATACAGAAGTGTAGCCATCTGTGCCTCTAGTTTCTTAACCCAAGCAAGCGGGACCAGAGCGGGGAAAGGGGCTGAGCGAAAGGAGCTTGGGGCAGTGCTACTACCCGAGATAGACTCGACCGGGGTAGTGTCAGTGGTTTTAGAAGAATCCTTCGTAGCCGTGCGAGCCTGTGCGACCATATAAGCCAGATTGTCACCAAATGGAGGTAACTCAGGATGGGGCCCTTTGCGTGGAGCAAACTCATTGGCCTTATCCCTGATGAGGACGATATCAACAGTGCCCATCGGGACTTGAAATGATCAATGTGCCAGATGGGCAAACCTACGGACCTGCATAAAGAAAATATCATGCACGGGAAAGGGTAAGTAGTTGTGACCTTAAAAGCCCTCTCGTGCATGAACTCCTTTAGAAGTAAAGAAAAGTCCACCACAAATCTTGCTATCATTGCCGCCATCAAAACTGCACGATCCCATATGACTATATTATCAGCGGTTGGGGGGGAAAGGCAGTGGCGGACTATCAACCATAAGAACTTAGCTGTGAAGTTTAGGTTAGCCTTCTTAATGGATCCCTTCTGCTCGGTTACCCAGTCAGCACCCTTTCCATCAACAGACAAGTGCAGGGCCATCAAACTCTTGGTGGTCTCTCTCAGCGATGGCTCACGCAAGAATTGGCCATCTTTGACAATTTGCTACCGGTAGTTAAACTCGATGGTGAGAGGGGTCTGGTTGGCATCAACATCATCGCCGTATAGATACCGGTGGATGGAAGGCAAGGAGATATCAGCTTGAATGCCACGTACTCAGACATGTTCCAATGGGGCCTATTTGGCGGGGGAAGCCTGCCTATCAATCTGTGATCTGAGAGTAGCCACGTAGGAGGCATAGAACTCTTGGACCAACTCTTCAGTATAACATCCCAATGAACGCGCTCTCTACTCTAGTCGGTGTCTGGTGAAGAGATTGTGGATCTCAAGCATAGTCGGGAGACTTCCCGTAAGGACCCGCCTCTTCAATGTGAGGGTCCGTGTCATGACTCCTTTATCATTCAGAAACATTCCATCTTAATAAACTTGATACTACCCATCGATACACCACCCATTGGGCTGGTCGGCAACCCGGCTGAGAGCACGAGTCGGTGAGCCATGTGTGGATTCAGAATTGTCATCCACATTAGACGAGGCAGGTTGTGCAGGTGTGGCGGGTTCAGGGACTTCAATGGATCCGGAGGCTTCATCTGACCACGAAACGCCTAAGGTGCCAGACGCTTCTTCTTCATGAGTATCTGACCTAGAAGGTGTACCGGTTAGTGTGCGCTCCTCATCAGACTGGGAGGCAGTGACTACACCGAACGCCACCTTTTTGGGTGTGGCTCTGGCAGCACGTGCAGCTTGGGATAGGGTGGAACTGCCTGGGGTCACGTTCTCGGGATCACGTGCATCATCAGAGTCAATGACCAGGTGGGTAGACGGGGCGACAAACTTGTATCACCCACGTGTGTAGACTCGATCTTTTTTTTGTTCCATTAGAGATAGTGCCTGTAATGAATCAATATTTTTACTTGAAGGAGCAAACAAGACAAGCAAAATAACACAAAATAAATATAAGAGTTAAGATGTATTTATATTTCTATAGAAACACTGAAACACGACTGACCAAGTGATGGCTTGTCGTGAGTACGAAAGACCGTCATGGGGTCCGTCATGTATTATTTAAACAAAATATATGCGAAGACCCTTGAAGGAAAGTCTCTGACAGTTATGAAGGATAAGTAGGACGGACCATTATGATGATAACAGTCCGTCGTCTATGTCCCTCGTGGGACACTTAGAACAAGTATATGGACCCTTAGGAGAGAGGTCTCTGACCATCATGATGGTTTGAGCAGGACGGACCGTCGAGGGTATGACGGTGCGTCATAGGTATCAATCCTAGGTCACTTGGAAAAAGTATAGAGATCCTTAGGAGAGGGGTCTCTGACCGTTATAACGGTTATGCAGGACGGACCATCAAGGGTATGACAGTCCATCGTAGATGTCTGTAAGAAGACACTTGGAAAAAGTTTGAGACGCTTAGGAGCAGGGTCTCTTACAACCAGAATGGTTGTGTAGGATGAACCGCTTAGGGTATGACGGTCCCTCGTATATGTCCGTAAGAGGACACTTAGAAAAAGTGAGAGACCCTTAGGAATAGGGTCTCTGACAACCAGAACGGTTGTGCAGAACGGACCGTTGCATGTGTCCGTTGGTGGACACTTGGAGAAAATTGGATAGTGGGGTGTTGGGGATGTTGGGACGGACCCTATGACGGTCCGTTGTGGGTACGACGGTTCGTCATTGGGGTATTGTTCTTTCATTCAGTGAAAGAACTGGGGATGCCACAATCATCCCCTATGACCTAAATGTAATTTTTAATATTTAACCTACATGTGGCTAACCTTAATACCTAGTAAACAAGCAATGCTAAAGCACCTATTTCTAGAGTTTTAACCAGGAAAGTTTGAGGATTCTTAACCTAGGTCAGACATAATTTGTATTAAAGAATGATCCCATTTAAATGAAATACACTAATACTAATTGATAAACAAAAATGCAATGTAAATGGGTAGAAATCAGGGACACATACAATAATATTTGAGAAAAACAAGCGAGGAAGGTACTAGTTGATCAAGAAAATAATCACAGCAGCAGACTCCGTCTAGTAAAGAGTGGATTTAAGGAATTTGGGAAATTTGGGAAAATCATCGGCTGAAAGAGAGGTAGGAAGTGGGAAGTTTAAAATGGAGGGAATGGGAGAAAGATGGAAAGAAACCGTTCAAACGAAGGGGTGGGGGGTTTTATAGATTGAAAATTTTTAAGAGTTCCCAGCCAGGTCAGGTCGGGTACGCACATTAATGACATGATGAGACCCGACGGCGGTAAATTGTAGGTTATACGGTCTGTCATTGGTTCCGTCACGTGTGCCCTAGTTTTGAAAGTAATTGAAAGATGTATGTGGCACGATGGATTCATGCGACGGTCCATCGCGTACGTGATGGTCTGTCGATGTGTCCGTCAATGACTGTTGAAGAGTGAATTTCTGATGAATTTCTTGGTGATGTGCCTGCAAATTTAAAACGCATTAGTAGAAAATGCTACCATTACTAAAAAGAAAAACTATAAGTAATGGGTTGCCTCCAAATCAGCGCCTGATTTAACGTCACGGCACGACTGAGGACACTTGATTGCACAGACTTCATCAAGGTGGCATGCCTCTATCGCCTCATTCACCTAGTCAGCATACCCAAAATAGAGTTTTATGAGTTGATTAATTCACCTAAACCGCACACCCTCCTTTGTTTCTAAATCAACTGCTCCATGAGGGAACAATTGGGTAATCAAGTAAGGGCCATTCCATTTGGACTTGAGCTTGCCCGGAAGCTAACGCAGCCTAGATTGTCTAAAAACACCAAATCCCCAAACATAAACACTCGTTTTTCACTTATTAGATCATAATCCCAATTCATCTTTTCTAGGAGCATATAGCAGACACAAATTGGACCTCACCAGTCTGCCTCATGGACCTACAAATGTTGAAGGTCACTTCTTCATTGTTCAACCGAAATTTCATCTTCCCCTTTTCCATATCAACTAAGGCTCTACCCGTAGCAAGGAATGGCCTCCAAAAAATAATAGGCACTTCATTATCGACTTCACAATAAAGAATAACAAAATCTTCTGGAACTATGAACGACTCCACTTTTACTAGCACATCGTGGAGTATCCTTATAGGCCTTTTCATTGTTCGATCGGCCATCAGTACCCGCATCGTAGTGGGCTTTGGGTCACCCAAACCCAACTTCTTGTAAATCGAGAAACACATGAGATTTATGCTTGACCCCAGATCTCATAATGCTTTCAAAAAATGTAATGACCCGACGATCTTTGAGTCACACAAAATGTACGAGAGATTTTGTAGCAATAGCACTACAATGCTGCATTCTATCATCATCCTCGAAAGTGACCGATCTTTTCTTTGTAACAAGATCTTTCATAAACATTGGCATAACCAAGCATTTGTTGTAGAGCATCAACAAAAGGGACATTGATAGAAAGCTGCTTCAACATTGTTATAAAACGGTGATATTTACCATCCTCGGTCTTTTTCACTAATCTCTAAGGAAAGGTGGGAGGGGTCTAGTCATGGGAATTCCCTTTATAGGCAGTTCAACATCATTCCAAGTGTTATCTTCTACTTCATCACTACCCTCTATCACCTTATCATTATCTTTTATCACTTTTTTCTCCTTAGATGTCATAGGTGGGTCAATGGTATTCTTACCACCACGAGTAGTGATTGTCATACAGTGTCCGTCATTTTTTAGATTTTGGACAGTGTTGCTAGGAAGAGTGCCCCGTTGTCGTGTGTTCACAGTCACAGATAATTGGTCCATTTGCAACTCAATCTACTTAATTGATATTGCATGTGTATTGACTTTCTGCCCAATACCCGCTAAATCACTCCTTAACTCTTTAATGTGCTCATCATTAGCATCGAACCTCCTCATCAATTTCTGCAACATATCCTCAACTCTTGCTATACTATCTCAACCATTCCTAGGAGTAACATCACGATTTTGAGAAGGGACATAGGGCCCATTTCTATCATTTCTGTTACCATAAGTTGTTGTCGCGGTTGTAGTTTCAATCTCGAACATAATGACCCTCGTTGTTATAGTTACCCTTGATTCAACCTTGGTTTCCTTGACCTTGGCGCCTATTCTACTGATTTGACCCTTGGGCACTCGGTCGGAAACCCCTAGTCTGCTCATTTACCGCATAGGAATCCTCCGCATAATAACATTCATCATTTGATGGTGGTGGTTTAGATAAGTAGTTAACGGCATTGATCTTTTCTGCACCCCAGTGATATTGTTTTAATACAAACCCAAGGTCAATTCTCTTCTGAGCCATCTCTTCACGAATCTCATATGTAGATGGGTTGTGAGTGGATTGTACTGCGAAGGTATTTCTTCCAGTATATGACTTCCTAGTACTCCAAGCTTTATTGTTCCGGGATATTTTCTCTAAGTTTTCAACAATCTCAGCATAAGGACACTCTCCATAAGAACCACCTGCTATAGTATCCAACACCACTTTATTATTATCATCCTGTCCCCGATAGGAGTATTCCTTCAGTGACTCATCATCTATACGGTGATTTGGGATGCTTCTAAAAAATAAGGTGAATATATCCAAAAAACTACTCACTAACTCTCATGTTAGTGCCATAAAGTTGTTCACTCTGTCTTTTTGGTATAGTTTATTGGAGACCGAGTAGTAGAGTTTTAAGAAAATGTCCCTTGGTTAGTTCTAAGTAAAAATTGAGTTATAAGGGAGCTCAATGAAAGAAATAACAACCTCTCCCGTCAGTGAGAGAGGAAACACTCTTAGCCCTATTACATCCAAGTCCAAGTCAGGACTCCCTACATAGATTTTAAACACAGCCCTTACCTTAGCTATATGGGCGTGTGGATCCTCAGAAGGTAGCGTTGAAAACAAAACTCTGGCAGTGAGCATTAGCATCAGACTACTAGTTACCACAAAGGTGTGGCGTGGTGGTAGAGGACGCAAGACAAGTGGCCCATCATAGTCTGCTATTTTATCCTAGCCTTTGTAGTATTCTTGGGGCCGTGGAGCGGGATGTTCTCCCCTCTGTTGGTTTTCACCCGAAGGATCGGGTAACAACTTACCATGAACATCAACGGATGTTGGGATGTGGATCATCATCATTAATACCCAAATTTCGATTCATGTTGTGTAGTGCACGCTCTAATTCATGATGGTAGGGAAAAAAGGGTTCTCTTCCTCTCCATATATTTGGCATACAAGGAAGATAGTTCTGCAAGAATAAGAAAAAAAAGAAACAAAGTAAAATCAAGAAAAAATTGACTAAACTATAATAATAAGTTTAAGTTAATCTAAAAGCTATTTTCCCCGGCAGCGGCGCCAAAATTTTATACGCTCAAATGTAATTCTCAAATAAGAAGTAAACAGGTCGTATCAAGTAAAGAACCCAACTAATGAGGTTAAGATCGTTCCCACGAGAAAAATAGTTCAGACTTAACTTCAATCTATTATTACTACTATTTAGTAAATTATTTCCTTGGAAAACATAGACGATAAAAGGGGGTTTTTATTTCAAAATGAAAGAAAATAATTAGCTTAATAAAAGTGGACAACTAGCAAATTCAAATGTTGGAGATTAATCAGTTTATAAAAGTAACTAGGGCTACGTGTTCCCCACAGGTTCCTAACTTAATAATTCTAACTATAACAATTCTTTCCTAGTATGTTGCATGCGAAGTGATAAGTTATGTATTTCTAAATCCTTGGTCCGGAATATAGAAAATTTCACTCTGCACCTTGGTCCGGCTACGTGTGTATCAATACTAACCCTTACCTTTACCTCTTATTAGGATTGTATTCAATATTTGACTAAGTTATTATTACCTCGTACCAACCAATACTAGCCTAGTAGATAGTATACATTAAATCTGTGTTGATAATTTTTTTCTTATTATCTACCTCCTTGGTCCGCCAAGTAGAATTAAGGCGAGTTGTAACGTTTGCCATCCCTTAAAAACACTTCTAAGCGAAAGAATTATAAATACATGCAAGACACTATTCTAGAAGTGTTATCTTAGTTAGATTTTATCTTATTATTTACCCATGGTTCCCACAACCCTAGTTGTGGAGTTTAATTACTCATAGTCATAATAACAATATTCATATTTATGATATAAGAGTTCATGCACTTACATCAATGAGAAAGACTAAAATCTCGAAATTTACTTGATTAATCGACAAAATCACCAACATAAACTCCAGAGAAAAGTTTAATAAACCAAAGTGTAATAATAAAATAATATACTCACAAAAAATCTAACATAAAAGTTTCTAATAACCAAGAGTCTAACAACCAAGAGTCTAACTATCTGAGAGTCTAACCCCAAAAATGAGGTTTTTACAACTATTTATAAAGAACAAAAACCTAATAAAAGAAGTACTCTAATTGCTGAAAATCTCTCAAAACGCGGCTGGGTCGACGGACGTCGCGACGGGTCATCGTGGTCACGACGGTCTGTCATGGACTCCATCGTCCCATACTTTGCAAATTCTTCTGCTGCTCTCTTCTTTACCCTCGACGGGAGGTATGACGGATCATCACAGGCACAAAGTTTCGTCGAGGGTCTTCGTTCCATAAAACTTGAAATCTTGGAATTTGGGTACTGGGACTACTTCTCTGATCATCACGACGAACCAACAGGACGGACCGTCATGGATACGACTATCCGTCACGCACTTCGTAACCCCAAACTTGGTCAGACATCCCCATCTTTCTTCAATAGCGGCACTACGATGCTCCATAGGTGGTACTTTTCTGCATTTCTTGCTCAAAGACATCTGCGTTCATCTTTACACAGATTTGCTGCAAATAAAGAGAAACTTACATAAAATTAATACAAAAAGGCTTTTGGACACACACTAAACTTAAGGAAAATGCATTAAAAATACCGTTGAACCACGGTATATCAAAGGTTATCTAAAGACTTACTTAAGTATATCAAAAAGATAAAGTCCATGATCAATTTTTTCAAGAATACCTAAATAATCCTTAAGACTTCCTATGTTCGGATCATCTCCACATAATCAACATTTTCCTTAATTAGAGTCATTCTTAAGAATTATCTAGGTATGATATAAAGTGACCATTCCTATTCCCCCTTCACACATTAACTAGCAACCCTTAACTACTCTAAATAAGTACTTATCCATTTAAATACTTCATAACATAAGTCGTTAGTTTATTAAGACTCATACATCACATAAAGGACATTCAAGTAATGGTCTTAGACAAGACCTAGGGACTATAACTAACACCTTTAAAGCTTATTGTGCAATCTCTAGATAGTGTCCCATACCACTACCAAAACATCATATAAATTATCTAATGCTAGCAAGTATTCCACATTATTAGAATAGGCAATAACCGACATAGACCATGCTAGCTAGACATGGAATCCGGAGTTCTACCCTAATCCGATGAGGGTGTTGTACTTGCAAAAGGTAAAACTAGGACTCATCCCATGTAGGAACATGGTTAAGGAATATGAGGGGCTTTTATGCACTCTAGTTTCATTCTCAAGTAGAGGTACATTGCGCTCTAGTCGCATTCTCAAGTAGACCTACCTCCCATAAAATAATCACTCGGTGCTAGACTTGGTTCTTATAGAGTAATTGACATTAAAGGATCACACGAAAAGGTTCGTTATCTAATTCATAACCTAATAACATTCACCCTACCAAAGAGGTCCACTAGGGTTACCTTTCAATGGGGACTAAGATAACTCATTATGGCTTCCCTAAGTATTAATATGATGAAGTTCCATCCAATTAACCTTAATTCCACTATTCCCTTACATGAAGGACACCATTACGACTTTCGAATTAAACATTGATAACATAACCTTTACCACGTACATGACCTTCTTAACATCCTGTATAGACTAACATATCTTGCATTCATTCATGACAAGGGTGCACTAAGCCTACCTAGTCAAGGCATATCATAATCTCATAACATTCATTCATATATATAGGACGGGACACAAGTCTACCAAACATGACAGTACATTTTATAACCTTATCACATATAGCATATCATTCTTTAAAGCTCTTTGGATGACCCTTATCATCTTTATGTCACCCTATACATTACTACAACATCATCAATATTATAGATTTATATATTCAAGTAGAAAAAATCATGCATCATCTCTAAGACTCTACATATAAGCACAAAGTCATAGTCTAACTTGATCACCTATATAGCATCAATAAAACACATATACTTTATCATTACTTAACATATAGATATATATATAATAATTCTTTACATAATCAACTACACAAATTGAAACACTATATAAACTAGTGCCAACAAGTCCATGATCATCATAATCCATAAAGTAACACCGACAAGGCCACGCCAAATTGGAAGTAAATCACGTAACACCTCCACCATAAGTGGAACTTACCAATCACAATATAATTGAAATATAAACAACATAAAAATAAAGGGAATAGGGAATCTTACAACCAAAATATCCTCAACACCTCAATTTGATGCTAAATCATCCAATTTAATAACATAAGACACTTACCAATGACCATAATAATAATTCAATATAGAAACTATGATAATCGTTGAGACATAGGTCAATATCAAGTAACCCATAAGTTAGTAAACAACTAGGGTTCATCAAATTCATGGTTTCATAGGTAATTTATGTTATAATAATAAATAAAATATCAATTAAATAATTATTCCATGGTTAGAAATCATTAATGCAAAAACCCATCGTAGAATCATGAAATTGGACAATTCAACTTGAAAATTTTAGAAAATATATTGAGAATTGGGGATCCATGATGAAGAGAGTTTCAAGAATAAAAATCCATACCTTGATAAATCTAATTCTTCACTTTTATGAAGAATCTCCACTCAATTCTTTACATGAAGCTCCTCTTTGACTTTGGAGTTAAATGGAGTCTTAAAGAGAATTATAAGGGATTTGGGATTTTGATTTAAAAGAATGAAATCATCTTAGTGAATTAGGCTTATAAACACATTTAAAATACCAAAAATACCCCTAAATAACCGCCGATACTCTTATTGGAAGTGGGGTGAAATTACAGCATCACCCCTCACTTAACAGTGAGGCTGCGCAGGAAAACATACCATCAACAATTGGGCAGTCGACAGACCGTTCGTCCACAAATGGACCATCATGTCCTCACGTTGTCTAGTTCACAGGCTTGACATGGTTATTCTCCCTTCCCAGTCTAAGTCCCTACCAACGGAAGCCATCGACGAGGCGTCGAGAGGCCCACGAGCCGTTGATGGCTCCGTTTGTTTTGGGCTGCCTGGGACAGTCTTGACTCCAAGTTTGGGTCCTTCCTCAACGATCCTTAATTGGTCGATGGAGTTGTTTTCTCAGCCGTTTTCAACACAAATACCATTCTATACGAGTTTGTAACCTCTCACATGAATTTCATCCAAAACGAACACATAAAACATGACAAAACATGCCTAGACACATAAGGTCGTTTCAAGAGACATCTTTTGAATGTCATGCACGTTCTTGGAGGCTTGACCTTCAAACTCCACAAAACTCGACACACTGTCTATATATACTATAATAAATTATTTAAAGACCTTACAACTTCATTACTCATACCTAAAAACATAAAACCACATAAGAGGCACATAGGTGACTTAGTCATCGAACGTCTTAGTCGTCCTTTGACATTTTACTTCAAATGCACCTAAACTCTTAAACACTGCCTCAATACCAAATATATAGGAAACTTATCAATCAATACCAACATGTTAGATTTTAGTTAACCTAAGTCATTTTTGGGGTCTTACATTCTCCCCCACTAGGACAACTTTCGTCCTCGAATGACACTTGGCACTCTCTGAACACTTCCAAGAATAGAGATTTAACTAGCAGATCATCATCATACCAAATAACATATAATAAAGAATAAATCATAAATTTCACAGTATCTAGAGATTCACATCACAATAAGAACAAGAAGGCAATTTTATAACTCATTATGCTACGAACTCACATGCTTCATTAAAAATAATAATAACTCATTTTATACACAATACATACTCATATACATCAGTAATAACTATATTACAGCAATTTTCAATTAAATAATCAATTAGTCAAATTTTTGAAATTCTTAACAATGAGCAGTTTCAAGATACAATGATTTTTTCCAATTTTTTAAAAATGCAACTTTTATAGAACTCATAACATGAACAAGCTAGTATTCAAGGTAACCGAATATAAAAACATCTTACATCATGATCATAACTTCATAAATTACAAAATGCAAGAAGTTATTGAAATTCAATTTAAAATAAATCTCCTAAGATCATGCACATACTACATGCTTCTATATCATTCTATCCCATCTTCTAACCATACTCCCCCACTTAGAATAAACTCATATCTCTAGAAAGAAAATGCATGGACTTCCCCTCATCATCATCATCATCACCATCCGACTTTTCCCGTCTAGTATGGAGTGCATGGAAACTCCTCTTTACTTGAACATCATCGTTTGGAACATTAGCAGCAACTTGCTTACTCTCTCTTCAAAGGCCGCAATGATGGGAAAATGTATCACTTTATGATCATCCTTCCCACAATCAAAACAACCACTAGTACTTTCTAGACACTTCCTGTAGTGCCTCTTTACACAAGTGACACATGTAGGCTTTTCATTTTGAGAACTACCTCCTTTCTCAAATTTCACCTTAGCACTCCTAGGTTCTTCTTGAGTTTGAGCCCTACTCTTTATCCTAGTTTTATCATGATCACTAGAACCAACCCTTTATAAGTTTCTAGCCATCCTATTATGTTTAGACTCTTCAAGTGATTGTGCATACAACATGAGTCTAGTTACAGTCATATCATTATGTAGCATTGACGTACGACATTCTTCCTTTATTAAGTCGGCAAACCTTGTTACAATGTAAATCATTTCATCCCTTGGATTTGACACAAGAGTGGGAGCACATTTGGACAGCTTAGAGAACTTCAAAGAGTATTTCTTAATACTCATATTGCCTTGCTTGAGATTGATAAAATCCTCTACCTTAAACTTGCCTCATCTCAAGGGGAAAGTACTTATTAAGAAAAACTTCCTTAAATACTTCACTCTTAATAGGATCCGGCTCTTCCAGCCTATTGACTTTCCATTGTGTGTACCCAACTTGAGACATATCTTTCAATTGATACGAAGCCAAGTACGCCGTCTCCCTAGATGTCACTCCCATATCATGCGCTATCTTGTACACCTCATCTATAAACTCTTGGGAATCCTCTCCGATATTATACACAAGAAATATAGGAGGATTCATCCTCAAAAAATCACTTAACTGAGATTTCATAGTGCTCTCCACTACATTCTCCTAAGGCACCATACTCAAATTTATTTGAGTAGTCATAGTTTGGGCTAAAGTAACAAAAGCCTCCTTAATATCCCTATTGGTCAACTCGGATGAACCTCCAAAACCTCATTACCTCCTTCTGTTTAGGGAGGTGATAACCTTGAGCACCTTGACGAACTTCATCAACCTTATAAACTTAAGGAGGAATCTCATCTTGCACGCCATTCTCCTCAACTCTCCTAGACAGTTTCCCCCCAGTATTCGTCTTCCTAGAAACACAAGGAAAACCATAAGAAAAGAGTACTCATAAATTTTACTCAACGAAAAGACATAGGAGTAGAAAAAAGGGAAACTCTAGCATCCTATAGCCTCTCGCCCATAGATGTGTCGCGACTTACACCGATGGTCAACACTCTACTAGACTTGACTTGATGAGACTTTTTGATTCCTAATACTACTTTTACAACGTATTCTCTGATAGCAAATTTGTCACATTCCAAAATCACACCCTAGAAGTTAAAGGCAATCTCGGATTTCAACTGGCGTACTTGACCTCTTGGAAGTCATGTAGAAGCCCTTACATATAATTGATCGCATAAACATAGTGAAAAGTAGTGTGAAATTAAAACCTTTCACAAAATGTATCATACTCGTTAAAAATCTCTTTCATATAAGCAATAGGTAATACGAATTCTCAATATCGTCATTTGAAGACAGAAGAATACTTGGGATACGGACCATACTTCAATACTAATATAGCAATACTTAGTCTATAATAGTACTTCAATACGAAACATAAAAGACATATATGCCCTCAAGTCAAATAATTACATACTTCAACTTCTCTTGTACGATGCTATGATCCAAGGCTTCACTTCCCAAAGGCTCCTCATATACCGACAAAGATAGACATAGATAAAAGCATAGAGTTAGTACAATCACATGTATTAAGTATGTTGTGCATAAAAATCATGAAAATGGAAATTTATTAAAATTATGCATATTTTATTAAAATATCATAATATAATTATAGGAATATCATTTATCAATTTATAAACATATAAGGAAACATTAAAACCAATATCATAATTTTATAAGTCACTTTCTAGTAACTAGAATCACTGTTACAGTGAAGTTGCTCATCTTCCCCCTTGACATCTTCTTGTATCTAATTATCCCAATTAAAGCTATCCTAAGACTCACTTAAGTAAGACCAAGAGGACCGCCCATACAACCTCTCTAGGCATACCTAAATGACCCTCAAAACTACTTATGATCAGTCAAATACACACTTAAAAGACATCATAAACATAATGTAAGATTCTTCTACCAAAGCTGATTCTAAGACTCACTTGAATGAGTTGTGAAGTGACCGCACATACAAATTCACACACACACACTCAAGAGATCCTATAGACTCCCTAGGATAGAATCATTCTCACCAAGTGTATGAACATATAAATAATATGACATTTCTTTATCAAAGGCTATCAAAAAACTTACTTAAGTAGATCAATAAGATAACGTCCATGATTGACCTCTTCAAGACTACCTTATTAATACTTAAGAGTTCGTAAGTTCTGATCATTTCAATATAATCAACATTTTCCCTAACTAGAGTCATTCTTAAGACTCATCTAGGTAAGATACGAAGTGACCATTCCTATGTTCCTTGCACACCTTAAGTAGAAAACGCTTAACTACTTTAGATAAGTACATAGGCCTTTTACATACTTCATAACATAAGTCATTAGTTCGTCAGTTCATTAATACTCATACATCATATAAAAGAAAATTCAAGTTATGGTTTTAGACAAGACCTAGGTAATCTAGTTAACACTTTCAAAGCCTATTGTGCAATGTATATGTAGCGTACCATACCACTAATGCTAGTAAGTATACCAAATGATGATAATATGCAATAACCGACATAGTATATGATTGCTAGTCATGGAAGCCGGAGTTCTAACCTACTCCAATGAGGGTGTTCTACTTTCCTAGGGTTGAAATAGAACACATCCCATGTAGGCACATGGTTAAGGAATATGAGGGGCTTTAACTAGTAAGAGGCTACACATGTTTCTCCTCCCTTCCCAGTTTACGTTCTTAGCAATGTCACACATCGACGTGGCGTAGGAAGGACCACGAGCCGTTGATGCCTCCGTCATTTTGGGTTGCATGGGACAATTTTGACTCAAAGTTTTTGTCCTTCCTCGATGACCTTTGGTTGGTATTTGGGGATGTTTCCTTGGACGTTTACAGCTCAAACACAATCGTATATGATTTAATCACATCTCACATGAATTTCATCCAAAACGAACACATAAAACTCGACAAAACATGCCTAGACACCCAAAGTCCTTTCAAGGCATATCATTCGAACGTAATGGACATTCTTAGACGTTTGACCTCCAAAATCCACGTAACTAAAAAACTGCCTATATATGCTAAAATAACTCATTTAAGGACATTACAACCTGATGAATGATACATGAACACGTAAAACCATATATGAGGCACATAGGTGACTTAGTCGTCTAACGTCTTAGTCGTCCCTTGATGTTTGACTTCCAATACACCCAAACTCTTAGAAACTCCCTTAATACCATATAATAGGTCTATTTATGACTTTAGACCATAAATACCAACATCTTAGGCTCTAGTTAACCTAAGTCAATGTTAATGAAAAGTCAAGTATCTGGAGTAGCTATAACGATTGCTTAGGTAGTCTTTAAGTGGGTGTATATGCTTTCTCTTTTTTTCTTACTTAGGTGAGACTTATAGTAATTCTAGGTAGGGAGTTTTGTCATGACTGGAGAGCACCTCCTAAAGTCACTAGTGACGTTGTCCTCAGAGAAGACTAAGACTAACCTTTTAGCAATATTCATTACATTCATAGGTTAAATTTCAAAATATTTAAAACTTTTCGTATCTATCATATGAGGTTTAAATAGACATCTCTCTTACACATTATATATATAAGGTGTTTACATAGACTCCTAGCCTAGGAAGCATTACATATGCTTATAATTTTATTTAACATACACAATATATAAGGATAGTCTTGTAGGGATGCCTCACATTTAAACCATGTAGAACGATTACAACATTCAGACATAACCCATAATTCATTACAAGAGAAGCCACATATAGGCTTATACAATAATAGTCATCAAATGAAAGACAAAGAACTAAAAAGTCTTTAGACTATAACAACACCCAATAGCTAGATGAAGACATTGTCCTCGGAAAGTGAGGATCTACTAAACATGGAGAATGACAGTCCAAGTTAACTTCAAATGGACCTTCTAGAAGCTCGACCGGAATCTACATAATTGTAGAAACATAGAAATATGGGTTAGTACACTACTTGTACTATGTATGGAAACATGAAGAAAAAACATTTTAAATTATGCTTAAGGAGACATTTTTTCAGAATCATGCTAGTTATTTTGAAAAGCCATACGCACAACAAAGAGCCCATATAAGCCAATAATCGCATATTCCTTAATAAAAGACCATGTACAACACAAGACCAACATCATAAAGTATAATCAAATCAACATGTATCGTAGCATATTTGGGTACATAACCAAACCAACTCCAACATCATGTTATAACTACAAAGCATGTATAAAAGTTCATCATCATTACAAAATACACAAGGCCTTTACCCACAACCCCTCATGAAGTCTACAAGTACAATGACCATGTAAAGCCCCATAACCTTACTCAACCAAATAAACCAAATAAAAGATCATAAGAAATACCTAACATCATATAACATAAAACCAAGATATTCATCATCATATTTATAAATATAGTCCAATAACATGTTCATAAATGAAACCAACATCATATAGGATCATCAGCATGTAAAGTCAACTATTTACTTTATAAAACATAAGAGCAACCTTGTTAGACTTCCCTCAAGGACAACTAATGCAATGCATAGGTAAAGTCCCATACCCTACATAGACTAAGTCAAACCCATTAGGTAACCCTAGTTAGTGTTCACTTTATTACTTCATTTTAATTTCGCGAACACTTGTTTTAACTGATATAGACCACATGATCTAAATGTGAAATTTAGTTTCATGAAACCCTACACACAAAGAAGGTGGACTACTTGCCAAGATAGTACCAAAACATGAACATAGCGTTTTTTATGGATCCACTAGCTAGTATTCCTATGTGGGCAACATAGTTCAAGAACTACAAGATATACTTGGGACCCTCTTTATGAAAATACTATTGTTGTCTTCGATCTCATGAGTACAACTGTGAACCTACCTTTCAACTTTGGAAGGGACACTTCTCACCAGTAGCTCAATTAGTGCTAAGCTAGAGCCACATTTTTGAAATGTCGTTAAGCCATTACTAATAATCATAGCATAATATAGGCTATAGGAGGCTAACATCTTGTATATTATAACATTAGCTCATTATAAATTGCATGAGAATATCCTTTGATTCTAGACCTCATATGTAAGATCAATACATTATCATCAGTATGTGATAATAAGGCACATTGAAAATTCATAACCAACCTTATATAATTTTATCTTACATATAATCTCACACCTTCACATAATAATGACATTTCAATTTCATCATAATTTTAACACCTAGTTAATACAATCAAAAGATATGCTTCAATTGAACTTCCTGACTAACTACAAAACATCACAATTGAAGTAAAGGTTTGAGATCACAAAATCTTACCACTTCTCCTTCAAAAGCCATCATCATTTTTCTTAACTGCAACCAATCCAATTTCATCCACAAATGACTGTAACAAAATCATTAAATAGTAACTAACACAAGAACTATGTCAACTGCATCAATACTAATCAATTTAACATGAGTTCATAACCTAGGGTTAGGGAATTTGAGTCAATTCATGATCTATTCCATATACTAGGTTAAATCATTCAGAACTACTATAATTCAATACATCATAATATACTTATAATCATCAAATAAAAACCATAAATAATACAATTTTGAAGATCAAATTCGGATTAGAAAGAAACCCATATGATATTATCTTTTTGGAACTATTTTTTGAAGAACCCTTTGGGGGAAAAATCCCAAAGGTGAAAGGTTCTCATACCTTGTCAATACTTGAATAATGATAGATAAAAGAGATATTATTGAATCCCTATAAACCATAGACCTTTCCCTTGAATGGAGTCTTTTTTGGGGAGAGAGAAAGTAGACTAATTTGGGTTTTGGAATTGATGGGTGTTATGTTGTGTTTAGGCTGAGGTTCATATATTAACTTAACTAACATATTAACAACCCCTTAACCCCTAATTGAACCCCTAACAAATTAACTAATTAATTGACCCAACTTAAACTTAACAGTGAACGCACAGACCTGAACTATGGTCCATAGGTTTGTCTACACCCTTGCCCCCCAACCCTCCTGCACATCCATAATTTAGTTCAGCGATTTGTCAATTTTGACATTTTGAAAAATGACTAAGTGTTGGTCTATGGAGGCATCTATGCACCGTTGATTGACCTACGCTTCTTCTCCTGCAACCGTAGGTAGGCGTTGTCTTGTAGAATCTTTTGTCCAAAATGGAAGGATCCTTCTCAAGGACCCTTTTGGTGTTCCTTGGGGATTCTTACCTGGTTGTTTCGACCATAAAAATTTCCTACTAGCAATTTGACACCTTTCCACCAAATTTCATCAAATTCTGACTCTGAAAGACTCATTAAATATACAAAGGAACACTAGTACCTTTTTCACAATTCTTCAGACGTCATGGACGTTCCTTCACGTCTGACTCTTAAAGTTCCTAAATGAATTATAACCATTATTTTTGACCTTAAAAAAGTTTTACAATCCTTAAAAACTCATATGAATCTCTATATTAGGCCTTTGACTTTTGGAGTGTTAAATTATCCCCCCTTAGGAAACATTCTAATGATAGACTCAATACAAGAAGCCCAACCAACAATATGCATAATCAACATGTGTTAAAACTCAAATCAACATAACAACATGCAATTTACACATAGCAACTGAAAACATTATTCACCACATATAAGAGTTCTACATGACAATATGAGGATTTTTCTTCTCAACATCAACATGAGCTCAACACAAAAGAAAGCGTCACTTATTCCAAAATTCCTTTAAAAACAGTTAAACATGCTTAATATGATTTCATTTAGCCAACACAATACCAATTACACAAGTAAGTGAAAATCGAGCACAATAACATATTTTCATGAAAACTGATTTTAACAAAACATTTTAAAATAATTATTCAATATTTGCTAGTCCACGTCAAATTCAGATATTAATCATTATATTGATTATTAATAGGAACAAATAACCATAATTAGCAAAGAGATGAGGATAACGAGACTTCATGTCCGCCTCAGCCTTCCATGTTGCTCCCTCAATTAGGTGATTCCTTTATAACACTTTTAGGGAAGCCACCTCCTTATTCCATAACCTTTTCACTTGTCGGTCAAGGATTTCAATCGGAACCTCATAATAGGAGAGATTCTCATCCACATCTAGACCTTCAACAATAAGAATGGACTCGGGGTCACCAATGCACTTCTTAAGCAGGAAACATGGAAAACCTGATGAACTGAAGCTTGTTCACTAGGTAATGCAAAATCATATAAACCTTACCAACCTGTTGCGAAATTTCATAGGGACCCACATAATTAGGACTTAACATACCTTTCTTGCCAAACCTCATCACCCCTTTCATTAGTGAAAATTTCAAATACACCTTATCACATTTTTCAAACTCTAAGTCTCTTCTCCGGTTGTCGGCATAAGACTTTTGCCGGCTATAGGATATTTTCAATAGGTTCCTAATCATATGGAACTTCTCCAAAGTCATAAAGATAGAATAGTGACCAAAGAGTGATGACTCGCCAACTTCTAACCACCCAACAAAAGATCTATATCTCCTACCATATAAAGCTTCAAAAAGAGCCATGTATATCATCGATTGGTAACTATTGTTATAAGAGAACTCAACCAAAGGCATGTGTTCATCCCAACTTCCCTTGAAATCAGTTACACAATCCCTAAATAAGTCCTTAAAGGTTTGAATAGTATACTATGCTTGTCCATCAGTTTGGGCATGAAATGCGGTGCTTCTTTTAACCTGTGTACGTAACCCTTTTTGGAACGCCCTCAAAAATCGAGGGGTAAATGGAAATATTCTATCCGAAATTGTGGATAAAGAGATCCCATGAATACTCACAATCTCATTGTTATAAACCCTTGCATGATCTTCCACCAAATAAGTACACTTAACAGGGATAAAGTTGGCGGATTTCGTCATGTGATCCACAACCACCCATATAGAGTTATTTTTCCTTCGTGTGCGAGGAAAACCCACTACAAAGTCCATATTATTGTCTTCTAACTTCCATGTGGGAACTTGTTATTCTTGAAGTAAGAAACCTTGATTTTGTTGCTATACTTTTACTTCTTGACAATTCGAATCGTTTGCAACAAATTCCGCTATGTCCCTTTTTAAGCAATCCCACCAAAATACTTGTCTAAGGTAGTGATGCATCTTTATAGAACCCTGATGGATAGAATAACGAGAATCGTGAGCTTCCTCACTAAGGAGAATGACTCATTAATCTTACCATGAACCGATTCCTTTAACTCCATCAATTATGGATAAAGGTGTTGCTTAGATATCACCTCCACCACCAAAGAGGATTCAGAGTTTTTATGGACCATAAACCACCATTAGGAGAATCTTGCTATCAAACTCCCAAAGAAGCTAGCCTAATGATATCTTTCAATAGGTCTATCTGGCTTTCTTCTATATGAAACACACTACCCATGGTCATACTACTTAGAGCATCCAATACTACGTTGGCCTTGCAGGGTTTCTAAACACGCATGTCGTAATCTTTCAACAATTCTGACCCCCTCCATTGTCATAGACTTAAGAGTTGGGTAGTTTTTCTCTTGAACCTTGAGTTTACTAGAGGCATACGCTATGACCTTCCCGTGTTGCATAATTACACAACCCAATCCTATTCGAGATGCATCACAATATACGAAAAAACCCTTGGTACCTTCCGAAAAAGTCAACACCAGAGCGGTGGTAAGCCTATCTTTCAAGATTGGGAAGCTTCTTTCACATGCGTCCAACCACTCAAATTTCATATTATTTTGGGTCAAAGTACTCAATGGACGCAAAACCATAAACAAACCTCGTATAGTAACCGGCTATACCCAAGAAACTTCTTTTGTCGGTTATATCCAAAGGTCTAGGCCAATTTGTAATGGCCTGGTTTTCTTTGGATCAACCTCTACATCCTCCCTAGAGATGATATGATAAAGAAATATCAATGACATTAACCAAAGCTCATACTTTCTACATTCGGGGAATAGTTTGTTCTTCTTCGAGACTTGTTACAACACTCTCAAATGACCCATACGATCACTCTCATTCTTCGAATACACCAAGATATCATCTATAAAGATAATCACAATGGAATCTAGGTAGTTTAGGAACACCTTGTTCATTAGGTCCATAAAAGTTGATGGGGCATTTGTGAGACCAAATGACATGACTAAGGAATCATAGTTCCCATACCTAGTTCGAAATAAAATTTAGGGATATCTTTACCTCTCACCCTAAGTTGGTGATAACTCAACCTCAAGTCAATCTTCAAAAAGAAAATTGCACAATGGAGTTGACCTAATAAATCATCAATCTTAGGGAGAAGATACTAATTATTTATAGTGACTTTATTGAGATGACGATAATCAATGCACATCCTAAGGGTCCCATCGTGTTTCTTCACAAACAACAGTGTAGCACCCCATAGAGAAATAGTATGACAAATGAAACATTTCTTTAGTAAGTCTTTGAGTTGAACCTTTAACTCTTACAATTCGGCCGAGGCCATATTTTACCGAGGAATTGAAATGGGGTTTGTATCCGGCAATAGATAATTGCCAAAATCAATTTCCCGTTCGGGAGGATTTCAGGAATATCATTAGGAATGACCTCAAGAAATTCCCTCAATAGGGGTACTAACTATATGGAAAGAGTTTCGAAATCTAAATCCTTCACTGTTACAATATGGTATAAACACCCTTTAGAGATCATCTTTGTAACGACCCGAACATACCCCTTGGAAGTTAGGAGGAACCCATTGGGTCCGAACAATTGTGTACTTGACCTTTCTGAGGTCTTGTACAAGTCTTAGCTATCATTCATTACATAAGACATGAAAAGTAGTGCGGAATTAAAACTTTTCACAAAATAAATTAATAAAGAGAACATCTTTCATACAACCTAACGATTTGATCTCATCTAAACAATCCAACTTTAAGAGATGATATTAATATCTTAGGGACACTGCCTTTAAATTAAATGGAAAATACATAATAAGTCTATACAATAGAAACTGAGAAATAGAACTATGTCCTCGAATATAAGAGGATATATTCAAACTTGAGAGGATAGATTCCTAAGCTTTCTCTTCTGGTCTTCAAACGCCTCCAACCCATACTTATTAAGTTTAGAAAAGTATGGGGTTAGTACAAAACAATGTACTAAGTATGGCATATGAAAAAACATTCCAAAAGGGACATTTTAGTAAAAATAAGCTTTCATGCCAAATAAGTAAAGCTTTCATGATTTAAAAGTGGAAATAGTATAAGAATCATCATTTAGCACATAAAGTTTAACTCTCACAATTTTAGAAGCAACATAAACATTACAGTAACATTAGAAATTATTACAGTGACGCAGCGAATAACATTACAGTGAAGAAAAAAATCTAAGAAATGTGGATTTAATTCGTTGAGGTTTCCCTAACCAAGTTATCCTAAGAATCCCTAAGGTAAAACAAGAGGGGACCACCAATAAACCCCCTTCAATACATACAAAAGCGATCCTTAAGACTACCTACCATATGCTTACCTAATCTAGGAATCAATACACACCAAAGCGATCCTTAAGACTACCAACCGCACTCTTGGGTTGATATTTAAAACACATTCATGCAAGAAGAATTTAATGTAAGTACCCTTCTCAAATAGGACGTATAAGTTACACTAAGTGCAATGTTAGAGTAGCATCGTGAACTAGTACTCCTAGTTATTGCTCCTTGAGGATTCCCTTGGATTAAGCACCCTACATTAGTAACTTCTAACTTCTTCACATATAAATTAGTTTTAACAAACTTTCTTAATATTAGAACTTAGGTTATCTAACTTTATTTAGAAAAAATGATACAAAACACAAAGATTTCTCTTCCGGAAGGTCTACATAGTGCAATATATAGATAGCATCCCATACCACCATCTACTCTAAGTATTGCGTACTTTTAGGACACTTAGGTCATACATTTCAAATAAAACACACCAAGACTCCCCTTTCTGAAGGTGTATTTAGTAAAATTGATAGATAGCGTCCCATATCACCACCTACCCTAAATAGAATATTCTTTTAGGAGACTTAGTTCTTTCATTCTTTTGTGGGGAATTATCTTTAAGCGACATTGACCAAGAGAGATGGACATGGAATCTCGATATTACCCTTTCGGATGAGAGTCCTCACACTTGCCTAGGGTGGGGTCTTTTTCTTAGGTTTACATTGCTTTGTCCAATAGGTATACCTATACGGGCGTATAGTTAAGCGATAGGAAGATTGCAACTAAGTTATTCTATCTACAATCAAGGAGTACTCATCTCAAGAAGTACGTTTGGATACGAAATCTCTAATTACAATGTGAACCCACCCCTCCTTCATATCCTCTCGGTTCTAAGCATAACTTCCCCGAGGGAGTCTTAAACAATCATAACTAAAGGTAAAGGATAGCATTTGGACATCCCATCTAAACTCACAATGGTTATCAATCTTCCAACCTACATTAGAAATCTCTTTGGAGTAGTGAGGTTGCTACTAAGCACTTCATCTCAACTCAAAATGAGTTCTAACCCCAAAATTCCCCTTTTTATTCACATTATTAACTTCATTTGTTCATTCACACAAAGTGTGAGTGTGTGTAAATATTGGCACACCTTTTACATAAATCATTACTTTCAATTCATTGAATTACAGGAATGCTTACACCTTTATTCATCATTTCTTACACACTAACATGCTCAACATATACACTTACATCATTTAGGCATGACCTAAATAAAACATACCATTCAAGCTTTATAATACATATCAACAAGAACCATCTTTATTATCACTTCCTTTCACCAATTAGTCCTTGAAATCCATACTCACAATACACACAAATATATCCAAATACATCAAGTAAACACCGCAACCAATAAGGTGGACCATACCACTCAAGTGCAATTTATAAATAAAATTAAAGAATATAAGAAACTCACTATTTAACCAAGACATCACAACCTATAACCAATTCCTAAATGTTTCATCATACTAAGTCACTTAGGGAAGTATTCAAATCATAATAACAACATAAGAAAACTAAAGTTCATACTCGACACAAACAAATTCAGTTAACCCATTTCTTAAACTAAAAGTTTGCAATATGCATAAACATGAGTTAATTCGGGTTTTGAGGTTAAAATGATAAATTATTTCTATGAGAAACGCATTTGAATCATTGAAACACTTTTACAATAATACCCATGCTTATAATCAAAGATAAAAGAAAGTAGAGTTTGGAAACCCTTTTTGAAATCTTTTAGAAATGACTCCTTGAATGGAAGAGTTTTAAAGAATGTATACCATACCTCAATGAGAAGTAAACCCACTAATTTTTATGAATAAAAACGTCTAACCAGCCCTCCTAGTTCTTTTTTGAGTCCTAACTTCAATGGTGACTTGACATAGTTTTTTGTTAGAGAGAAAGTTTGAATATTTGAAGTGAGGGGTCATGTCTAAGTCTAGGACTTAAAAATAATGTAATATAACTTAAATAAACCTAAAAATATCATCCAATGGTCATTAAATTATTTAAGTAAATTTATAAAACACCCCAAGACCTCACATAGAAACGCTGCCGATTTTCGCAGGACCCATCGACGGAGCCAAGCATCAGGGGATCGACTGAGGGACGGGCTGTTTATGCTGGGCATTGTTGGGGTCAGAAGCTGTTTAATGGAGGGTTGATCCCTCTATACGAATTCCCAACCCACGTCCCTAGACTAAGGGGCGTCGTTGAGTCTATGGCCAGTAGTTTGTGGGAGTTGATCCCTTAGATTTTTGCAGCGTGGTTGCCATATCTTGGGCCCTCTTTTAGGATCCCTCTAGGTCGTAGATGGGGTTGTACCCAGACGTTGAACCCCTATACATAGTCCTCTAGCTCATAGGAACATACCAAATCAATTTTGATTAAGACGAACACGTAAAACTCACTCAAATACATCAAGACACATGAACACTTTCTAAGGTATATCTTCTGAACATCATGGACGTTCTTGGTCGTTTGACCTCCAAATGTCACCAAACTTCACAGCTGACTAAGAAAATCAATGTAACTCAGTTTATAAAAAAATAAACTGAAGAATTCATGACGAATATCTATTTCACCTTAGTTAACTTTAAGGTGTTACATTCTCCCCCACTTGGAATAACACTCGCCCTCGAATGACACTATTACTTTTAATACCATCAAAGGACTCCATTAACAACATATAAAACAATACATTCATGGTCAAACGTTCACAATCAAAGCACCAACGAACAATTAGCACAAATTTCACAGTTTCACACATTTTGCAACATAAGCAGCTATTGCATCAACTTCTCAATTTCAAAACTCACCCTTATCTTTCCTTTATCAAGGAACTATATTCTCCAATATTAAACATGCTGATAAACATTACTTTTAAACACATTGAAACGTCAATTAAAGACAAGGGAATATTATTTTACAAAAATCAAAAATCTTGTAGTGAGCATCAATGTAACACTATGAAACATGATATAATTTCAAAAATCCATTCTTTATGAAATTCATCAAGAAAGTATGATCACACAAAGTATAAACAATATAAACTCATCTTATAACAAAAATAACAAAAATCACCAACGGTTAACACTTAATGAGACTATCAACTCCAGATTAGTTCTACTTTGTAGACACCATCACATAGGGAGAATTCTTCTTTGGACCTTTGGAATCTAAGGAAGCTTGATTGACTGCTTCTCCCTTTGCATTGATGTTGGGCCAGTCCCTCGTCTTGTGAGTCTTACTACCACACGCAAAGCAAACATCTGTTCCAGCAAGATACTTACCCAAGTGTTGCTTCCTGCCAACAACCAACACACTTAGGTATCTCTCAAAAGTATGGCCACCACTTTGGAAATTTTGAGTTGGAAACTCTATCCTTTTTCCCGATGGAAGAATCTTGGTGATAGAGCCTCCTCAATTTTTCTTGACTAGATTCATCAAACCTTGGCCTCTTAACCTCTTGTCTTATCTCCCTAATTTTTTACTACTCAATTTACTGTTCATACACAATGAGTCTAGAGATATCTATGTCATTAAGAAGCATTGCCGTACGTCGCAACTTTTCCACCAAGCTAGACACTCAAATCGAAAATTTCTTCATCCTAGATCTAGGGTTTGCTACCATGGTTGGGTCATACTTTGAGAGTTGGGTGACTTTTAGGGTGTACTCTTCCACACTAATTCCCCCTTGACGAATATTCATGAATTCCAGAATATTCTTATTTCTCCAATCTAAAAGAAAAAATCTATTAGAAAAGCATCTTTGAACACTTCCCAATCTACCAGACCATTTGTCAAAGGTCTATCATCCATTCATTTCTAAAACTACACTTGAGCCACATACTTGAGTTGGTAAAAGTCTAGCTCCGCTCTCTCCCTAGGGGTCACACACATAAAATCGACCACTTTGAAAATCTCATCTATGAAACTTTGTGGATCTTCATCCACCTTAGTTCCATGGAAAGAAGGGGTTTTCATCCTCATGAAATCCTAATTCTAGAGGTGGTAATACTAACATTTTGTTGAGTCCTATCTCCTTGGTTGCCTTAGGAAACCAAATGATTAGTGATGACATGAGCTTGAGCCATCATGAGTTGGGTCAAATTCATTAAGGTAGACCGCAACTCCGCGTTAGTCATATCCCCTTAGATAAAAGGATCATGAGGCATATGGGGTATTTGAGGTCCTTCAGGACATTGAGGATCCCATCGAACTTGAGGTGCTTGAAGGGGAACCTTCTCATTCTCTCCCTCTAGGAAAACAATAATAACTTGGTCAACACGGGGAGGGATCCTCTAATTCTCCACACCTCCCTCGTCCCTTCTAACTGTTGAACTCCTCGTATTCATGTCCTATAAACATAAAGAGAAGAGGTTGAGAGAGATATCTTATAGAACTCAACTCTAAGGCACTACATTAGAATAAGGAAGAAAGATAAACTTATATCATCTTATAGCCTCCTGTCCATGGATGTATCTGTACTCACAGCAATGACCAAGACTCTACTAGATGTGTCTTGTGAGACTTTTAGACCATAAACTATTTCCCGTAATTTATGCTTAAATACCAAGTTTGTTATGACCCGAAAGTACCTTCTAGAAGTTAGGAAGAATCCATGGGATGCGTACTTGACCTTTCGGAGGTCTTGTACAAGCCTTAGATATCATTCATTACATAAGACATGAAAAGTAGTGCGGAATTAAAACTTTTCACCAAATGATTTAAAGTAGAGAACATGTTTCATAACAACTAAGGATTTGATATTATATAAACCAGCCAACTTAAACACACGATATGAATATCTTAGGGACACGACCCTATTCACTAAATAGAAAATACATAATAAGTCTATAGAATAGAAACTATGAAATAGAAGTATGTCCTCGAATAAAAGAGGACATACTTAATCTTGAGAGAATAGACTCCATTCTTTGTCTTCTAGTCTTCAAACGCCTTCAACCTATACTTACTAAGTATACAAAAGTATGGGGTTAGTACAAAACAATGTACTAAGTATGGCGTATGAAAAAACAGGCAAAAAGGGACATTTTAGTAAAGATAACCTCAGATGCAAAATAAGTAAAACTTTCATGATCTAAGAGTTGAAATAGTATAAGAATCATCATTTAGCACATAACGTGTGACTATCACAATGTTTAAAGAAAAATACACATAACAGTAACATTAGAAATCATTAAAGTGACACAGTGAATTGTATTACAGTGAACGGCAAAATCTATGCAATGTGGGCTTATTTCCCGTGATGTTTCCCTAACAAATTTATCCTTAAAATCCCTAATAAAACAAGAATGGAACACCCATACAACCCCTTCAAGATACACCAAAGTGATCCTTAAGGCTACCAACCATTGGCTTACCTAATAGGAAAATAAAATCCAGAATCTTCGGTAGACATTTGAAAACACTTCATATAAGAAGGATTTCTTGTAAATACCCTTATCCAATAGGACCTATAAGTTATACTAGTGCAATGTGAGAGTATCATCCCATACTACTATTCCCACTTAGTGCTCTTTGAGGTTTCCCTTAGATTAAGCACCCTACATTAGTCACTTCTAGCTTTTTTACATAGAACATAGTTTTAGCATACTTCCTTAATAGTAGACCTTAAGTTTTATAACTTCATTTACAAAGCAAGATAGAAAACACCACACTCCCCTTTCGGAAGATCTACTTAGTGCAATGTATAGATAGCATACCATACCACCACCTAGTCTTGGTAGTACGTTAGTTTAGGAGACTTAGTTCATACATTTCATATAAAACACAACAAGCTATCTTTTCCATGGTCTACTTAGGGTAATGGATAGATAGTGTCTCATACCACCATCACCCCAAATAGTATGTTCTTTTAGGAGACTTAGTTCTTTCATTATTTTGTGAGGAATTAGCTTCAACCGACATAGAAAATGAGAGCTAGACATGGAATACCTACACTACACTTATCGGATGAAGGTCCCCCCACTAGCCTAGGGTGGGGTGTTTTTCTTAGCTTGTACATGGGCTTTGTCAAATGGTGATGACTATGCGGGCTCATAGTTAAGTGATAAGGAAATTGCTACTAAGTAAATCGCTTTATACTAGCAAAGAGTACTCATCTCAATAGGTACATTTGGGTACAACATCGCTACTCAAAACATGTACCCACCCTCTCTTCATATCCTCTCGGTGCTAAGCAAAAATTCCCCCACGAAGTCTTAAATATTCATTCCTAAAGGTGAAGGATAAATTTGGACATCCCATCTTAACTCACAACGGGTATCCACCCTCCAATCTACATTAGAAATATCTTCGGAGTAGTGAGGTTGCTACTAAACACTTCATCTCAACTCACAAAGAATGCTCACCCCGAAATTCCTCTCTTTATGCACATTCTTCAACTTTTTTCATTCATTCATTCGAAGTGTGAGTGTGTATATATGTCAGCACACCTTTTACATAAATCATTACGTTTACAACATTGAATTCTAGACATGCTTACACCTTCATTATTCATTTCTTACACACTAGCATGCTCAAATATGAACTTACTTCATTTATGCATAACCTAAGTAGAAAAAACATACAACTCAAGCTTCATAACACATATCAATAAGAACCATCTTCATTATCACTTCATTTCACACGTTATGCCTTCAAATAAATATACACTATACATGCAAACAAATCCAAATACATCAAGTAAACACCGCCACCAAGAAGGTGGACCATACCACTCAAGAGCAATTTATCATAAGAATTATACAATCTAAGCAACTCATCATTTAACCAAGCCATCAAAACCTAAAACCAATTCCTAAATGTTTTATCATCGTAAGTCCCTTAGGGAAGTAAATAAATCATATTAACATTATAAGAAAACTAAAGTTCATGCTCATCAGAAACATATACATTTAACCCATTTAATAAACTAAAAGTTTGAAATATGCATAAATATGAGTTCATTACGGTTTTGAAATAAAGATAATCAATTAATAATAGAATAAACACATTTGAATCATTGTAACACTTTTAAAAGAATACCCATGCTTAGAATAAAAGATAGAAGAAAGTAGAGTTTTAAAACCCTTTTTGAAATCCTTTAGAAATGACTCCTTGAATGCGAAGGATGGATACCATACCTCAATGCGAAGGAAACGAACTAATTCTGATGAAGAAACACTATCAACCATACCTCCTAGTTCTTTCTTGAGTCCTAGCTCCAATGGTGACTTGAGTGAGTTTTTCTTTAGAGAAAGAATTTGAATATTTGAAGTGAGGGGTCTTATCTAGGTCTAGGACTTAAAACTAATCTAATATAACTTAAAAACCCTAAAAAAATCATCCTAGGGTCCTAAAATATTTGTGGTGAATTTACAAAACACCCCAATCCCTCATAGTGAAACGGTGCAGTTCTTGGCAGGACCCATTGACAGACCTAAGCAACGGGGCATCGAATGAATGACGGCCTGTGCTGCTGGGAATCGTTTGGGCCTGCGGCTGTTGAATGAATGGTTGATCCCCTTAAATAATGTCCCCACTCACACCCCTAGATAATATGACATTGTTGATTGTACGACCAGTAGACTATGGGCGTTGAAGTAGATTGTGGGCGTTGATTGCCCAACTTTTGGCATCTTGGTTGTCATCTCTTGGGTCTTATTATAGGACCCCTCGTGGGACCTAGGTGGTACTGTACCCGGATGTTGAACCCCTATACATAGTCATCTATGTGTTAGAAACATCCCACGTCAATTTCTATTAAAACGAACACATAAAACTCACACAAATAGATCAAGACACCATAAAACATTCTAAGGAATATCTTCCGAATGTCATGGACGTTTGAGCTCCAAACTTGACACGCTGCCTAATAATATCAATATAACTCATTTTATCCCAAAATTAACTCAATCAACCGTCATGTTAGTTCATTTTAGGGTGCTACAATCTTACAATTCTTTGGAAAAGAAATGATTCGACCTTTATGAATAGTATTTACCACTTCCACTCTAAGACAGGTTCATTAGGAAAATTAAGCATGACAACTCTTGTCCTAAAATAAATGGAAGAAATATAAGAAATATAAGAAAGCAAACAATTAATTCCCAAAATGAAGTCGAAATTAACCATATCAACTTTTACTAATTCAACATGGGTAACTCTATTTGGCAACATGATAGGACAATTAGTATATACACTTTTTGAAACCACCGATTTACCTACCGGGGTAGTCACCATAAAAGTTTCATTCAAGATATAGGGAAAAATATCAAACTTTCTATCTATAAAATGGGTAACAAATGACAAGGTAGAACCCAGATAAAGTAAAGCACAAACACTTAAAGAGCAGACTTGTAACATATCGGTCACCACATCGGGGGAACTCTCTTATTCACTCCTAGATTGGGAGACCAAAAACTGATTCTTTCTTGGAGCATATACATTAGAAACACTTGCTTGAGCTTGTCCACTCCCCTTGTCTTTCCCCATAACATTAGGGCAATCTCTTACCTTGTGGAAACTTTTACGAAACCCAAATAAATTTTTCGTCTGTCATGACCTAAAAGTATCCCCTCGAAGTTTGGGAGAACCCATTGGTCGGAACAATTCTGTACTTGACCTTTCGGAGTTCTTGTACAAGCCTTAGCTATTATTGATTGCATAAGAAATGAAAAGTAATACAGAATTAAAACTTTTCGCAAAATTAATTAATAAAGAGAATATCATTCAAAAAGCTAGGGATTTGATCTCATTTAGACTAACCAACCTAAAGACATGATATTAATATCTTAGGGTCACGACATCTTACATTAAATGAAAAATACATAATATGTTTTTAGAATAGAAACTAAGAAATACAACTATGTCCTCGAATATAAGAGGACATACTTTATCTTGAGAGGATATATTCCCTAGCTTTGTCTTTCAGTCTTGAAATGCCTCCAACCTATAATTATTGAGTATAGAAAGGTATGGGGTTAGTAAAAAATAATGTACTAAGTATGACATATGCATAAACATGTGACAAGCGACATTTTAGTAAAAATAAGTTTTCGTGCCTAATAAGTAAATCTTTCATGATTTAAGAGTTGAAATACTATAAGAATAATCATTAAGCACATAATAAAAGAATTCCAGAATTTTAGAACCAAAGGGCACATTAAAGTAACATCAAGAAATATTATAGTAAAATAGTGTCATGTTACAGTAAATACTTAATTCCAAGCAAAGTGAACTTATTTCCCAGAGGTTTCCCTAAAGAATTTGTCCTAAGACTCCCTAAGGTTAGACAAGAAGCGAACACTCACATACCCCTTTCAAGACACACCAAAGCGATCCTTGGTTAGACATTCATACATGAAGGAATTCATGTAAGTACCCTTATCCAATAGGACTCTATAAGTTACATAATAGCAATGTGAGAGTAGAATCTTCTACTACTACCACTTAGTACTCCTTGAGGATTCCATTAGATTAAGAACCCTACATTAGTCACTTCGAACATCTTCACATATAACTTAGTTTTACGTATTTAGTTAAAATTGGACCTAAAGTTATCTAAATTTATTTAAAAACATTATAGAACACACCAAGACTTCCCTTTCGGAAGGTCTACTTAGTTCAATGGACAGATAGTGTCCCATACCACCACCTACCCTAAGTAGTATAATATTTTAGGAGAATTAGTTCATGCATTTCATATAAAACACACCAAGACTTTCTTTTTGGAAGATATACTTATTGTAATGAATAGATAGAGTCCCTTAACACCACCTACCCTAAGTAGTACATTCTTTGAGGAAACTTAGTTCTTTAATTCTTCTATGAGGGAATAGCTTTAACCGACATATATCATGAGATATAGATATGGAATCCCGATACTACCCTTATTGGATGAGGGTTCCCCCCCCCCCACTTGCCTAGGGTTAAATCTTTCTCTTAGCTTTTACATGGCTATGTGCAACAGTTATACCTAAGTGGGCAAAAAGTTCCTAAGGAGATTGCTACTAAGTAACTTTCTCTATACTGTCAAGGAGTAGTCATCTCAAGAGGTACAGTGGGTACGACATCTCTACTCACAATTTGCACCCACCCTTCTTGATATCCTCTCGGTGCTAAGCGTAACTTTCCCCACGGAGTCTTAAACTTTCATTACTAAAGGTCAAGGATAAATTTTTGGTCATCACATCAAAAATCAAAATAGGTATCCATCCTCCAACCTACATTAGAATCCTTTTAGGAGTAGTGAGGTTGCTACAAAACTCTTCATCTCAACTCACAATGAGTGCTCACCAAAAAATTTCCCTTTTCATTCACATTCTTTAACTTCATTAATTTATTCATTCAAAGTATGTGTATGTGTGTGTGTATACATGTGGAACAACATTCAAATAAATCATCAATTTCATGACATTGAATTCTAGGCATGCTTACAGCTACATTCATCATTTCTCACGCACTAGCATTCTCGACATATAGACTTACTTAAATTAGGCATAATCTTAGTAAGACATACAACTCAAGCTTGATAACACCTATAAACAAGAATCATATTCATTATCACTTCATTTATCACATTACGCCTTCAAATCGCTACTCACAATGCACACAAATATATCCAAATACAGCAATTAAAACCACCACCAAGAAGGTGGACCATACCACTCAAGAGAAATTTAGATTAAGAATTATACAATGTAAGAAACTTACCATTTAAACAATCCATCACTACCTATAACCCATTCCTCAGTATTTCATTATAATAAGGCCCTTAAGGCAATAGCTAAATCATAATAACAACATAAGTAAACGAAAGTTCATACTCTTCAGAAACATGTTCATTTAACATATTTCTTAGGCTAAAAGTTAGAAATATGCATAAACATGAGTTCACTAACCTTTCGACATAGAAATCAAAAATAAATACTGGTATAAACACATTTGAATCATTAAAACACTTTTACAATAAGATTCATGTTTAAAATTTCAAAGATATAAGAAAATATAGTTGGAAAATTCTTTTTGAAAATATTTAGAAATGAATCATTGAATGGAAGAGGGTTCAAGGATGGATACCATATATAAATGAGAAGTAAACCCACTAATTTGATGATGAAACACGTACAAACAGACCTCCTAGTTCTTCCTTGAGTCCTAACTCTAAAGGTGACTTGAGAGAGTTTTTCTTTAGAGAGGGAGTTTGAATATTTGAAGTGAGGGGTCTTGTCTAGGTCTACTCCTTAAAACTAATCAAATATAACTATAAAACCCTAAAATTATAATCAGAGGGTCCTAAAAGACTTGGGGTGAATTTATAAAACACCCCAAGCCCTTGCTGTGAAACGCTGCAGCTTTAGGCAGGACCCATCGAAGGACCCAGGCAACGGGGGGTTGACAAAATGACGACATGTGCTGTTGGGCGTCGTTTTGGGTTTGCAGCTGGTGACTGGAGGATTGAAACCCCCACACTAAGTCGCAACCTACGCCCCTAGACAAAAGGGCGTCCATTGCACCCGTCATTTGGGACTGGTTTTTAGGAAGCTTTGGGATATTCTACCTAGACGTTGGGGCCGTTTTCTAGATCCCCTTGTGGGTCCTAGGTGGGGTCGTATCTAGACGTTAGATCTCTAAACATTGTTTTATAGGTCATAGGAACATCTCACACAAATTTCAAGCAAAGCAAACATGCAAATCTCATTCAAACAACTTAAGACACAAGAACAACTTCAAAGGCAGAACAACTTCAAAGGCATATCTTTCGAACTTCATGGACGTCTTTGAAGTTTAACCTACAAACTTCACAAAACATCACACACTAACTAAGAAAATCAGTATAGCTCATTTTAACTGAAAAGTAACTCAATAAACCATAACAAATCTCTAGTTCACCTTACTTCGTTTTAGGGTGTTACACCATCCGAACTAGACACTCACCTTAATGCTTCTTTTCACAGCTTCAACAAGTTAGATTCTTTGGCAAAGTAGTACCTCTTTACTTTGGAGACTTTGGTAAGACACCTTATCGTCATGATCCTTAGGAAATTTGGAAGGGTTTTTATTGGAGAAGCTCTTCTTGAATCTATGCTTATCTTGAACTTTTAACCTGCACTTTGAAGAACACCTTTCAAAAAACTATGCCCTCTTGGCCTCTCTATTATTCCTACTTATTCTAATTTCTTCCACTTGTTGAGAATGAACCATTATACAACAGATATTCATATTATAAGGAAGCATAGCTGAATGGCGTTCTTCCACCAAGTCATCGGACACTCCTTTATGAAAATGACTCATCTCATCCCTTAGGATTGACACCAAGGATGGAGCATGCATAGACAATTTAGTAAACTTATAGGAGTAATAAAGTAGACTTATACATCCTTGACAAAGGTTGATGCATTCTTCCATGTTAGATTCTCTCAAATCTTTAGGAAAGAACAAATAAAGAGAAGCTCTCTAGAAGATCTTCCATGTCACCGACAACCTCATAGCACCCTATTATCTCTTAATTGGGTGTACCAAGTTTGCGCCACATCTTTTATTTGATTAATGACCAACTCTTCCTTTTCACCCGTAGTAACACCCATAACAAATAAGATCTTATAGACTTCATCTAGGAAATCTTGGGGGTCTTCATCCGCCTTTGAACCATAGAACATAGGAGGGTTCATCCTAGTAATGTCTCTCAAACAAGAAGCCATGTGCTAGAATGTGGATGCACAAGATTCAACTTCGAGATTCACTTGAACGGTCATTGATTGGACTTGAGAAGTGATGGTATTAACTTTTGAAGTCATGGATTGGTCCAAATTGAGAAAGTTTCCCTTATCTCTCAATCAATCATCGGTGGAGGATCAACTAGAACATAATCACTCACAGGAAATTGCTCAAGTGGACGCACTTTATTGTCTTTTGAAGGATCTTTATTGTCATGACTCCGCATAAGCAATCCTTTCCTCGGATCTTCGTTTTGCTTCGTTTAGAGTATTCATACCTATAAGCATCATATAGTTTCTCATTCATAAGTGTGGCGCACCTCACATAATGAGTAATAATATACATAGACGTTGTTTAATGAGACATCAATCCTAAATATATTAAACTTCATGCATTAATACCATGCTTGTCACAATCGGAGAGCACCCCCTAGAATTAACTGGTGTCATCCTCCTTTTAGTGGACTAACACTAACCTCTTAGAATTCGTCGTCATTACATTTTATAGGATAAATTTTGGGAAATTTGAATCTTATCATATGTATCATACGAGGTTTACATAGACCTCGCGCTTATACATTATATATAGATAGGGAGTTTACATAGACTACTCGCATAGGAAGCATTATGTAGGGATGTATCACATTTAAACAATCTAGAACGAGTACAACATAAAGGCTATGCTATACTTCAATACAACAAAAGCCACATATAGGATTATACAATAATAGTCTTCCAATGAAAGAGAAAGATCAAAAATGTGTTTAGACCATAACAACATCAAAAATCTAGATAATGACATTGTCCTCGGAAGGTGAGGACCTATAAAACTTGGAGAGTTATAGTCCATGTTTTCTTCAGATGTCCCTTCTAGAAGGTCAACGGCTAGAACCTACATAATTGTAGAAGCATATAAATATGGGTTAGTACACCACTTGTACTAAGAATGGAAAGATGCACATAAAACATTTGAAATCAAGCAAAGGGGAAATTTATTTAAAACCATGCTAGTTACTTTGGAAATCCTTATGCATAACCAAGAACTCATATAAGTCAATAATCACATATTCCTTATTACGAGACCATGTACAACTCAAGACTACATCATCAAGTATAACCGAGTCAACATGTAATATAGCATATATTGGTACATAACCAAACCAACTCCAACATAATGTTATAACAAAAAAAGCATGTATAAAAGTTCAGATCATTAGAACTTATACAAGACACTTACCCATAACTCCTCATACAGTCTATAAGTGCAATGACCAAGTAAAGGCCTATAACCTTAGTCAACCAAGTACAATAAATAAAAGATCATAATCAATTCCTAACTTCATAAAACATAACATCAACAGTATTCATCATCATATTAGAAATATAGACCAATAACATGTTCATAAATGAAACTGTCATCATATAGGATCATCAACATGTAAAGTAAACGCATGCATAACATTTATTTTATATAACATATGAATAATATTCTAAGATTTTCCTCAAGGACAACTAGTGCAATTTATAGGTAGAGTCACATAACCCTACCTAGACTAAGGCAAAACACCTTATGTCACCCTACTTAGTGGTACTTTATTACTTCATTTTAGTTTTTGGAACACTTTTCTTAACCGATATAGACCACATGATCTAAATGTGGAATCCGGTGTTATGAAACCCTACACAAAAAGAAGGTGGAAAACTTGCCAAGGTAGTACTAAAACATGAACGTAACATTCTAGGTGGATCTACTATCTAGTATTCCAATAGAGGGCAACATAGTTCAAGAACTAGTAGATATTCTTGGGACCCTCTTTATGCGCATTGCATTGTTGTCTCTAATCTCATGAGTAAAATTATGAACCTACCTTCCTACTTTGGAAAGGTACACTCTTCATTACTAGTTCATTCTGTGCTAAGATAGAGTCCCTTTTTGAAATGTCTTTAAGCCTTTATTAATCGTCATAACATTGGTAACACCATAGGAGACTAACCGCTTGCATATTTATAACCTTAACTCATTAGGAATTTCAAGAGAATATTCTTTGAATACAACACTCATATGTGAGATAAAAATCATCATCATGTCATAATAAGGCACATATGCAATTCATAACCAACCTCATATCAATACCTATAAAACATAATCTAACACCTTCACAAACTGAAGAAAATTTAATTTCTTAATCATACCAATACCTGATTAATACAATCAAAATATATGCTTCAATTGAACTTCATAACCAAGTACAAGCCATCACAATTGAAGTAAAGGTTTGAGATCAGAATGTCTTACCAATTCTCATTCAAAAGCCATCATCATTTGTATTACCATCAACCAATCATTTTAATCAATCAATAGGTGTATTAAAATCATTCAATTGTAATTAAGTCAAGAACTAAGTCAATTGCATCAATACTAATCAATTCAACATGAGTTCATAATCTAGGGTTGGGTAATTTGGGTCAATTCATTGTATATTCACCATACTAGGTTAAATCATTGAGAAATAATATAATTTAACAATAATAAATAACAATATACTCACAATCATCAATGAAAACCATAAACAATATAATTTAGAGGATCAATTTCGGATTAGAAAGAAACCCATATAATCATCTTTCCGGAACCAACTTTTGAAGAACCCTTTGGGGAAAGGAATCCCAAAGATGAATGGCACCCATACCTTTTTAATAATTGAATAATTATGGATAAAATCTATATTATTGAATCCCTATAACCGTTATACTTTCCCCTTCAATGGAGTCCTATTTGGGAAGAGAGAAATTATCGAGAGGGTAGACTAATTTGGGTTTGGGAACTGTGGGATGTTAAGTTGACTTTAGGCTTAGGGTAGTTATTATAGTCAATTAATTAACTTAATTAGACACCGCTTAACCCCCAATTAAGTGCATAATTAATTAAATAATTAATTGACCCAACTTAAACTTAATAGTGCACTCATATACTTGTCGTACAAGACCTCGACCTACAGTCCGTCGGTCAGTCTACACCCTTGCCCCCCAACCGTCCTTCACATCAATAGTTTATTTCAACGAGTTTTAAATTTGAAAAATTTGAAAATTTTCTAAGTGTTGGTCTACAGAGGCATCGATGCCCCTCAATTTATCTACGCCTCATCGACTGCAACTGTAGGTGGACACTTTCTTGTGGCAGCTTTTGGCAAAATGGAAAGGTACTCATAAAGGACCCTTAGCGTTGTCCTTGAGGATTCTTACCTGGTTTTTTCGAACATAAATATGTTCTAATACTAGTTTGACAGCTTTCCATAAAATTTTATCAAATTCTAACTCCTAAAACCTCGTGAAATAGACTAAGGCACACTAGCACCTTTTTCACATTCTAAGGACGTCATGGATGTTCCTTGATGTGTTGACTCTAAAACCTCCTAAATGAGTTATAAACATTATTTTTGAACTTAAAATAGTCTTACAAACCATAGAAAATCATGTGAGGCTCTCTATTAGGCATTGGACTTCGGAGTATTACAAGTTTGATAAATGAAATGGGAATAATCTTATCTTAGGTAGTCTAAAGGATCTCTTTGGTGTATTTTACGGTATTGTATGGGCAGCGCATTATAAATCACTAAAGTGATCCTTAGAATAACCTTTAGTAGGAGGATCCTATGTTTATGTGTTGTGATGTGTTCTTGATGCTATTGTGTAATATCTGATTTATATGTGAAGTTGGTGTGATTTGTGGTTATCTATATTATGATATAACCTTTTAGTGTAGAAGAGAATATTTTTATCTAAATTCCTTTTATAATGATTTTATGCATTATTCAACACTAATTGCATGTAATGTAATATTTCATACATTTAGTGTATTTATAAAGGTGTGGCTAGCATATGAGAGGTATTTGAAAAAAGGCTAATAATCTAGGACTCTTTAAAGACAAGTTGGAGTATGTCCTCACTTGACTAGAGAATATTACTATATTAAGACTTCATTCATTAAAAAGTAATGTAATAGACTAAGGTTCTATATTTTGATTGTATGAGCCGTGTACAAGTATTTTTGAATCTAAGATTGGCATATGTTGAGACTTAGTATTTTCTATAGTTTTATATGAAAGATATTATTATATAATATTTGTGTAAAAAGTATTAATTCCTAACTACCTTTCATACATGTTATTCAATGAAAGATGTCAAACGGATAGTACAAGACATTCTAAAGGTTAAGTACGCGTTGTTGCAATCTGCGGGTGCCATATCTTGTAGGGTGTACTCTCGTGTCCTGACATAGATGAACTAATATTTCTATTTATTGTAGAATTTATATTCAATGATGATGATTGGTATGATTCACTTAGTGGCAGAGTTTATATGTTATAGTTGTGATGGACATGGCCTTGTCAACATTTTTATGTGAATTATGTTGATATCATGTTATATCTTTTAAAAGTGACCCATGTGAAGGATTATGTGATATAGGTGTATATGTGGGATTGAGGTTTGCTTCATTTAATTGACTATATGAGTGTGATTATGAACTATGTTGATATTTCTATAGGAAAGGATAGGGTTGACTTGTATTACATAGTTGACCCTATGTGCTACTTGAACATTGTTGCACATGTGATAAGATTATAATGTACATCTACTTGATACATGAAGAATGTGAATATGAACATCTTGACTTAGTAGGATTAAGAATTTTCATCATGTATGTGTATAGATGAATGTTGAATGGAAGTCTAGGATCGGTAAAGCTAATATTGTATCCTTCTATGTATGACTAGTAAATGGCCTTGAACATATAAATATGGTAAATAACTTGGAACCTTCAATGTAGAAAAAAGGTTATGATGTCCTTGAATTTAAATCTGTAATGGTATCCTTCTTATGTAAATGATACACTTAGGGATTAGTTGGTTGGAACGATTCAAAACATTCTTTATGGAAGTCATTGAGCTATCCTTGTAACCATTTTGTGGAAGCCCTAGTTGACCCATCCTTTGTAGGATTGTTATTTTATGGTAATGACTAAAATACGATACCTTTTCAGATGGTTATTATGTGGCTAAACTTACTCTATGATAACATGGCTAGCCCCGACAAAATACGCTTGTGGTAGTTGCTATACTTACGTTGATACTAGAGTACAAAGAAACCCTTGATAATTTTTAATCATGTGCCAACATGAAATCTGTCCTAGTTCTACCATTAGCAACTTAAACACCTTACATCTGAGTAGGGTAGACTCCATATTCCATGCTTAGCTAGTATGTTCTATGTCAGTTAATTCCTATTCTCATCATGTAAGATGCATTGTAGTATTAGAAGTTCTACAACGTGTGGGTAGTGGAATAAGACACCATCTATACTTTGCACGAGTAGGCTTTGAAGATTCTAGGATGCGGGTTCCTTAGTTCATCCAACACCATTAAGTGAAGTCTTGTAAATGTAAATGTCTCTTAAATGTCTTAAATGACTTGAGTTAATGGATGTTAATGAAAAGGTACCTATCTAAAGTATCATTAAGGATTGCTTAGGTAGGCTTGATAAGGATGTATGGGTTGTCTCTTCATGTATTACTTAGGTGAGTCTTATAGTATCTCTAGGTAGGGAGTCTAATGATAAAAAGTGAATAATCTTATCATAGGATGTCTTGAAGATCACTTCCTTTGTCTGAAGGGGTTGTATGGGCGGCCGCTTCATATTTTACTTAAGTGGGTTTTTGGATGAACTTTGGTAGGCGGTATATGTGCTTATGTGATGTCTATTCGATTGTCTCATATGGATTACTTAAAGTGTTTCTTATATGTATATATGTCATGAAAATAGTTTCTATACTTGTTTTATGAGGTTTTCTTCACAGGAGCATGCCATATTATTATAAAACACATGTCTGTTTTAGCGTGGTTTTATTGCAAGTAGCCATACTTAGTGCATTCAATTCACTAATTCTATATGGTTTTTTATCTCCAATGGTGTAGGTGACAAGTTAGGAGTATATTGGAAGGAAGCCTTGAGATAGAATCCTTTCACGAGAGTCTTTTCATGTCTTCAATTGATTCGAGGACATAGTTATGTTTAGATTTTATTTTCAAAAGACGACGTATTAGAATTCGATACTTTCTATTTCGTTGATGTCACGACCAGAATCTACAGAACAGAGAAGACCGCCGTCGTTGACCTCTTAGAGGTCACAAACAAGCCAACATACATCATTGTTACTTCATCTAGGTTAATTTTAGAGGAAAAATTGAACTTTTTATGAATTAGCATTCATGTAAGTCATTCTACTTAAAATCATAAATTTTCACAATCAACCATCTAATATTAAGAACATCAAATGAAAGAAATCGTTCATTATTGCAAAACACGTAATTTTGCAAAAATGGCACCAACACAATGTCTAAAATGAAAGTGGAAATGAAACACTAATTGAATATGGTCCACTAGATAAAGACTACGTCTAAGCTAGAAATAACATTAGATATCCTCCAAAGCATGAGGGCCTACTATATTTTGATGAAAGATCCACGTACGGATAGCTGCAACATCGTACTTTAAGCTCTAACGTCCACTTGTAGCTACAACTAAAAGTAGATATCATATGAAATTGGTACACACATGTACTAAGTATGGTTAAATGAAAGCACACAGCAAGGACAAGTATGAGTAAGAATAGCTCTTTCCTAACGACATGATTAATGGAAAGTCAAGTCAATGGACTTTACAAATTCGGATTAGGAAATTCATTCCACGAGAGTAACATGAATCATCATACCTATATTGCACACAGCACATAACATACTACATATAGCATATAACATATTTAATATCATTCGATTATAAGCCATGAGACCTTGGAATCATTGACATGACATTAAGACTTCCCAAAATAAGGGCTCAACATATGTGACCTCAATTAGGGAGCCTTGTTTAGCAAACACAAAGTCTGCTTCATTCATTCATATGTACTCCATTTCATTCATTAATATACTAGTGCAACCACTAATTATACCTAGGATGTAGTTCTAAGAATTTCATAGGGTCTGTTGTGCAATGATCAAGAATAACCTAGTGTCATTACTTGAGCATATCTCACATATGGATTATACTATGCTAACAACTTTGATATCGTTTATTTCATTATGTGCATCATCTGAGGATGGTATCATTCATTCTTTGGGAAATTTTACCTTAACCGACATATATCACGTGAGCACCATGAAATCTAGTGTGTCATCCGCACACCGAAAAGAGGTGGAATCACCGACCAAGGTGAACAAAAACATACTGGCGTATCTAATGAATTGAACCCTGCTAGAACCCTATATTGTCAGTATAGGCTCAAAGACTTTGAGATATATGGAGACTCATACTCGGCATGCTGGATATTATCATCTCATAAGAGTTACGTGAACCCCACCTTTTCTGAAAGAAGGCATCACCGCTCATAACTGGCCTATCGGTGCTCATTATAATGTTCCATTACATTCAACTCATACGTCATCGAAGCTGGATTATAGTATGAGGACATCATAGCTTATTAGATAATTTCTTATCTCATCATGAAAATTAAGTATATATTAATCTCAATACATTCATTAGAGTGTTCACAGAGACTATTCTCTTTATTAACTTTACACTCTCATAGGTGATTACATTTTGGTAACATTTACTTAGGCTCATTTGAGATTGCTCTCATCTTTCACATTACCCTTTTATCATATTGTAACCAAATTCATTAACTGTAGCCCATTTGATTTTCATAATTACTCACCCCTTTTTCGTGAACATTTCTTTCATCATATGCCAGTGCACTTGGCCATTTAGTGTGTTTCACACTGTTACTTAACCCTTCTAGGGTTACTTCCTTTGATTACATACATATTAGGTTTACTTACTTTAAAATGTATGCTAGACTTATGGGTCTTTACATACAAGCCATAAGGCTTCTTTCATAATTCGTTTAACTGATTCACATCATCCTAAGATTTTATGATACAAGACTTTTGCATCTTGAATGTATACCAAGATCAGCGATTTCAATCTATGTAGGCAGTATTATTTTGAACATTTATTCACGTATGATTTATGTATCAATACGTAAATTGGGAAAGGGAACCCAATTTAGAATCCCTTGGAAAACACTTAAATTTTTAATAATTTTAATTTTATCTACTCGGCTTGGGGACCCAAGATCGAGCCCCTACACCTTCTCTTCATTTTCCTTTAATTTCATTATTTTTCATTCGTTTGTGACCAAGAGGATGTGGGATGTACCCCTCATAACCTCATTTTCTTTTATACACTTTTTCCTTAAACCATTTTCATTTGACCCAGAGGGTGTGGGATCGAACCCCCACAGCCCCACTTTATTTTTCTGCTGAATATCCTTTATTCAACCAAGATGTCGTTGGGTGATTCCCACGTGCCTCAAATTTTATTTTTCTTTTTTTTCTTCATCATCTCTGACCGAAAGGTTGTGTGTTCGAACTCCACACCTCTCATTATGTTTTTCATGTTTTAGTCAAGGCACACAGGTTCAAATCCCACATGCCATATTCTTTTTCTATTACTTTATTTCTAAGATTTTTAACATGGTGAGGTCACGAGTTTGATTCTTAGTGACCTCAGTTATTTTTAATTTATTTTACATGGCATGACATACCACTTATCTTGGCTGAAACTAATCAACAAGATGATGGAAATTATGTAAGTTTTTCAGCTCATTTTCATTAACGTTTACATGTTAGTTTTTAGGGTAATTCATGGATTAGTTAGTACATCTTTAGGTGCATTTTCATGGATTCATTTAGCTAATAATATAAATTCAATACAACCACATTATATTTTATATAAACATCACTATTTATAAAATTTTGTGCATGCATGAATACAACTATAACATGTCACTTTCGAACTTGAAAACAAGAGTATATGTCACGACTACACATTTCTCACAAATAAAACATAGTTTCGAACAACATGCTTAATATTCATATAACTCTGAAGATACATACATTAACATAATTATCACGAAACACATTACATCCCTAAGTTCTTCTAGCAAACATACCCAACCTACAAATCAATGGGAGCTAGTGACATAGATATGCAACGGGGAACAACCTTAGGCTTCAATATAGATTCATCTGAGTCCTAAGGGTATCTTTGGAAGGGTACCAAGAATAAGAAAACCCATACCTTATTTTGAAGTTCAAACCTTGACTTTTATGCCCAAAGAGCCTCTCCGAAAATCACGTCGAAGTACGAAAGCTTCAACATCAACTCGACGGAAAACCCCCTCCCTTTTTCCTAACATTTTTGGTTATGTTTCTGTATATGTTTTTAACATGAAAGTTCTTCAAGTGTGAAGAAATTTTTGGTTCTAATCAATTCTTGTGTTTAGGAAGAGAGAATGTGAAAAGAAAAGAAAGATATTTACGTGAGAGAGATAGTTAAAACGGTAATGATTGTTTAGGATTAGGTAGAGTAGTTTAGACTTAGTCAAGTAGGACTCTTTCAAACCTTTAAGAATCTTATTTTACATTTTATTAAATCACTTAATAATTATTAATTAGATAAATTAATTTATCAATTTAAATAAATGTATTTAAATCATTGCTCCCACCTATGTTCGAACCGCGGTGGAGTAAGAATTCGTTAACTCCTCAAGTTAGTTAGCTTGATGTCTCAAGGCTTAAGAGTTCTAGTTCTACACGCATCAATTCTGTGTGAACCTACTCTAATCGTAGGCTTTCAAACACATTAAGCATTTCTTAGCATATCCATTATAGGGTTGTTACATTATCCCGCCCAAACGAACATTCCTCCCCGAATGACACTTCTTATAATCTAACACAACACCAGTCATATCATAACATAACCACTTTGCACTGTCAAGCAGCAGAACCGAAGAATTGGTAGATAAGAAAACTTCGACTTAAGAGTAGGGAATCTAAGCTAAAGGACTGAAAAGATGGGGAAACTGGGATCTCATACTGGCCTCGGCCTCCCACGTAGCACCCTCAACAAGATGATTCCTCCACAATACCTTGACTGTGTCGATCTACTTGTCTCTTAGTCTCTTGAACCATTTGTCTAAGATCTCAGCATGTTACTCCTCATAAGACAAGTCTTCATCGACCCCCAGCCGCTGGATCACCTAGGCACTTCTTTAACATGGTTACATGAATGAGTGGATGGACAGAATCTAGCTTCGCCGGCAACGCCAACATAACTCTGAATCAACTTTCCCTTCCTGCCAAACCTCATCACCGCCTTCATAGGTGTTATCTTCAAATAGACCTGGTCAACAACATCATACTCTAAGGGTTGTTTTATATTGTCTGCATAAGACTTCTAACGACTGTAAGAAGTATCCAACCTATCCCTAATAACCCTGACCTTCTATAGAGCGTGATGAATGATATCTGGACCCAAAATGGATGACACTCGAACCTCAAACCACCGAACAAGAGACCTACTCCTCCTACCATAAGGTGCCTCAAACTGTGTCATCCTAATGGTGGAGTGATAGATTTTATTATACGAAAACTCTATCTAAGGCAGATGGTCGTCCCAACTACCCCTGAAGTCAATCACACACGGCCTCAACAATTCCTCCAATGTTTGGATGGTGCTCTCTGCCTACTCATCGGTCCTACGATTAAAGGCAGTACTAAGCTTCACCTCCGTAAATAAGCTCTTAAGGAAGGATCATTAGTAATGTAAAGTAAATTGAACTCCTCTATCTGAAATGATAGACAAATGAATCCCATGCCATCTCACAATCTCATGAATGTAGAGTCTCGCATAATACTCGGCTTTTTAAGTAGCCTTCACAGGGATAAAGTTGGCAGACTTAGTCATCGTATCCACAATAACCCATTTGGAGCCATGATGCCTCATAGTCCTCGGAAGACCAACCAAAAATTCCATCTTAATGGCTTCCCATTTTCAAGTAGGAAGCTCAATAATCTCAATAAGACCGCCAGGCTTAAGATGTTCTGCCTTAGCCTGCTGACAATTAGGACACATGGACACAAAATCTGCAATTTCCTTTGCCATCCCACCAATAGATCTACTTAAGATCATGATACATCTTGGTCAAGCCTGGATATATGGAATATCTGGAACCATGAGCCTCTGCAACAATTCAGGTCCACAATTAATCCACATCGTGTACACACAACCTGTCCTGGTACCTAATTACGCCATCACATCCAAAAGAAAAAGACTCATTCATCTTTATCAACACTGAGTCCTTCAATTCCATTAATACAGGATCAAGATGTTGACCTTTCTTGACCTCAACTACTAGGGATGATTCAGAATTAGGATGACTCAAATACCCCCACTAGTAGAGTCAACTAACCTCACACCCTGTCTAGTCATTTTGTGTACGTATTTCACCTAATCCTTATTCACATCCTCAACGTGGGGTGTACTTCCCATGTTCATCCTGCTCAAAGCATCTGCTACATCATTAGCCTTTTCCAGATGGTAGTAGATATTCATGTGATATTCGTTCAGCAGATCAAAACACCTCCGCTGACGTAGATTCAACTCCCTCTTTGTAAAAACTACTAGAGACTTTTGTGGTCTGTGAACACATCCATATGTACTTTATATAAGTAGTGCCTCCACAGTTTAAGTGCAAACACTACAGCTGCAAACTCTAGGTCATGAGTGGTATAATTATATTCATGAACCTTGAGCAGTCTGGACGCATAAGTTATCACCTGACAACCCTGCATAAGAACACTACCCAAACCAACCCTATATACATTACAATAAATAGTGTAATTCTCTCCACACTTAGGCAAAGTAAGCACTAGGGATGAAGTGAGTCTATCCTTAATCTCCTAGAAACTCTTCTCACAAGTCTCCACCAATTGAAAATTGACTTTCTTATTCATCAAAGTTGTGAGTGGGGAAGCAATTAAAGAAAAACTCAACACGAACCTGCGATAATAACCAGCTAATGCTAAGAAGATATAGATATATGTGGTAGTAATATGTTTCGACCAGTTCTTAACAACCTCAGTCATCGTAGGGTCTACCGCCACACCTTTGTTGGACACAACATGACCCAGGAAGGTCAGTGATCTAAGCATAAATTCACACTTGTAGAATTTGGCGTACAACCGATGTTGTCTAAGTATCTAAAAGGTTAGTCTCAAATGTTGTTCATGCTCTTCATTGGTCTTAGAGTAGATGAAAATGTCATCCATGAATAATATGTCAAAAGAGTCAAGGTATTCAAGGAAGAATCTGTTCATGAGATCCATAAATGAAGTTGGAGCATTGGTGAGACAAGATGACATAACTATAAACTCGTAATGACCGTAACTGGTACAAAAGGATGTCTTTGTAACATCTTCATCCCTAACCCTAAGCTAATGTAACCTGAAAGATGATCAATGTTCGAGAAGAAACAAGACCCTTGGAGTTGGTCGAACAAGTCATCTATTTTGGGAAGTGGATACTTTTTGTGGATTGTGACTTTGTTGAGCTGCCGTTAAACGATACACATTCTAAGCGTTCCATCTTTCTTTTTCACAAATAACACCGGAGCTCCCAAAGGGGATATACTCAGTTGAATGAAAACCTTAACAATGAGATCTTTTAAGTGCAGCTTCAACTCTTTGAGTTCTGTTGTAGCCATTCTGTGAGGAGGAATACAAATTTGTTTAGTATCGGGTTCTAAGTTGATACCAAAGTCAATCTCTCGAGGGGGAGGAACTTCAGGAAAATCATCAGGAAACACAAATGGGAACTCATTAACTACATGCATTAATTATATGGAAGGAATGTCATGATCTAAAATATTAACTCTCACAAGATGACACGATAATCCTTTGAACATAATTTTATTGTCCTTAAGGTTCGAAGTTAAGAGATTAGGACGACTCGAATTGTATCCCTCCCTGACCAGCTCTACTTCATTAGGGAAATGATATCTCACAAACCTACTACGCCAATCCGTAAAAGTGTAACAACTATAAAACCAGTACATTCAAAGAATAACATCAAAATCATACATTGGTAACTTAACCAAGTCTGCACACATAGTCTTACCACATACAACTATTGAGCAATCCTTGTATACTCTATCAGTTCTTCTATTTTCTCCTAAAGTTGCACTAACCACTATAAGATCCTGAACAACTTCAGGCAATATGTCAAAAGATAGAGCATGTAAAGGAGTGACAAAATAAAGCGTAGACCCTGGATCCAGTAAGCCATAAATAGAAGTTGATTATACTTGCAGCATACGTGTGACCACATCAGCGGAATTCTCCTGCTCCTCCGTTCCCTTTAAGGCACTTAACCTATTCCTCTTAGGAGTCTTGGATGATGTTGCACCTCGTGGATTAGTCCTAGGCTGAGAATTACCTCAAGCGTGACCCCTGTTCTATGTGCAGTCCTTTACTATGTGCCCGTTCTTTCAGCAACTTAAGCGGGCATAGTGCCTTGTCTGCACTCTCCACTGTGAGAATGGCCACACTTGACACAGCCCATTCTAGGATGCTGCACATCACCATCATTTCCCTTCTTGGCTCAGGTTTTCCTCCTCTAGGTGCTGCATTCCTGTTAAAGTTAGAGCTTCCCAAACTCTTATGCCCCTTTTTGAATATTGTATGATCGTGAACACCGAAGTTGTTCTTGTTGCCACCAGTACTAGGACCTACCTGATCAGAAGGTTTAGGCCTCCTAACATAACGGACGCCACTCTTCTTACAACTGTCCTCTACCAGCTGGACATGCACCATCAACCTGGAGAGGTCCATTTTACTGTGGATCATCGCAACCTAACACTCCTCGATATCTCCACTAATTCCTGTGAGGAACCTGCTATCTCCTCCCTGCTATTAGACACAAGGGAATTTGCATTACTTGACAGTTTAAAAAATTTCAGGGAATACTCCCTAACTGTCATAGATCCCTGCTTAAGGTTGATAAATTCCTCAACCTTGGCCTCCCTCATCTCCCTAGGGAAGAATCTCTTCATGAAGGTTGCCTTAAAGAGATCCAAGTGACAGGAACTCCTGCGGAAGCTCAGCTATCCTTCCACATCTTTCACCAAGACTTTACAACATCCATGAGTTGATAGGAAGCAAGCCTAACCTACTCAGTATTTGTAGCCTCCATGTCAACCAAGCTCTTATGTACCTCATCCATATACTCATGGGGATCCTTAGAAGTCTTGGACCATATGAAAATGGGAGGATTCATCTTCATAAAATCTCGTGGATTGTCTTCCATTCTGCGTGCGGGTGGCTTCTCCGTCTATACATCCTCATTATTGGCCTGGTCCATCATAGCCTAGATCTTCATAGTGATAGTGTGAGCCATCTCAGCCAGAGTTGTCCGCAGCTTCGCATCAGTCAACCCAGCTGGGTTAACAGGCATGACCACTCCTTTAGCTGGAGGATGGGGTGGAACTTGTTTACCCCCAGCAGCTGCTCTTCCTCTCGCCTGAATAGCGTTCCTTCTAGTGTTCATTTAATGTAAATAATTCAAATTAACTTTAGACACGCTCATAAAATCAAGAAATAAGAGATTTCAAAAGGCATAATAAGATCACAAGAAGGGAATTTTTTCCTACGCATCATGCAGTCTCTAATTCAGCATAGTGGTGCATTTCACTACCATGACTAAGAAACTACTCGATGTGGTTGATGTGAAATTACTATCCTTGGAATTTAACCCTGGGCACTAATACAAACTTTGTTACAATCGGAATCTAGACCCTAGACGAGATCGACATCGTTGACCTCTCAAAGGTCGTAGAGAAACCTACATACATCATTGTTACTTCATCTAGGTTAATTTTAGTAGAAAATTTGAACTTTTTATTACTTAAAATTCATGTAATTCATTCTACTTAAACTCCTAAACGTTCACAATCAACCATCTAATATTAAGTTCATCAAAAGAACGAAATAGTTCATCATTGCATTAAACGTATTTTTGCCAAAACGGCACCAATACAAAGTTTTAAATGAAAGAGGAAATGAAACACTAGTTTAACATACTCCACTACATAAAGCCCACATCAAATATAGAAAATAACAGTAGACATTCTCGAAAGCATGAGGGCCTACCAAATCTGGATGAAAGCTGCAACGTCGTACTGTAAGCTTTAATGTCCACATGTGCCTGCACCTAAAAGTAGATATTGTATGGGATTATACACATTTGTACAAAGTATTTGTATATTCAAGAACACACAACAAACATGCATGAGTAATAATACCTCATTCCTAACAACATGGTTTATGGAAAGTCAAGTCCGTGGACATGCCAAATTTTGATTAGGAAAGTCATGCCATGAGAGTAACGTGCATCATTATACGTATCATATTGCACAGAGCACATAACATATTACATATAGCACATAACATATTTCATATCATTCGATCATATGCCATGAGACCTTGGAATCATGGACATGCCATTAAGACTTCTCGAAATGAGGGTTAAGCAGATGGAACCTCAACTAGGGATCCTTCTTTAGCAAACACAGAGTCTGCTTCATTTGTTCATATGTACTCCATTTCATGCATTCATATACTAGTGTAACCAATAGTCATACCTAGGATGTATATTTAAGAGTCTCATCGAGTTTGATGTGCAATGACCAAGAATTACTTGAGTCTTGCTCACATCTTTATTATCCTAACCTAACACCGTTGGTATCGTTCATTTTTTTATGTGCATCATTTGAGGCTGGTCTCTTTCTTTCTTTGGGAACATTAACCTTAACCGACATAGATAATTTGAGCATCATGAAATCAAGTGTATCATCCCTGCTCCGAATAGAGGTGGAATCACCGGGCAAGGAGAACCATAACATGCTAGCGTATATAGGTAATTCAACCTGGCTAGATCCCTATATTGGCTGTATAGGTTCAAAGTCTAGGAGATATGAGGAGACCTATACACAGCATGCCTGACAGTCTTCTCTCACGAGAGTTACGTGAACCTCTGCCTTTCTTGAAAGAAGGCATCACCACTCTTACTAGCCTATTATTGCTCAGTATAAAGGCCCATTACATTCAAATACTTTCATTAGAGTGTTCATAGAGATGAATCTCTTCATTCACTTTACACTCTCATAGGTGAGTACATTTTGGTAACATTTACTTAGGCTTATTTGAGATTACTCTCATCTTTCACATTAGATTCTTATATAGTTGTCACCACATTCATTAAATTTAGCCCATTTGCTTTTCATAATTACTTACCCTTTTTCGTGAATGTTCATTTCATCATATGTTAATGCACTTGGACATTTATTATGTTTCACACTCTTATTAAACCTTCTAGGATTTCATCCTTTCATTACATACATCTTAGGTTCACTTACTTTTAAATATATTCTAGACTTATGGATCTATAATACAAGCCATGAGGCTTCATTCATAGTTCGTTTAAGTGATTCGTATCTTCCTAAGATTTTGTGATACAAGACTTGAGCATCTTATATGTATTCAAATATCATCAATTTGTATATATGTAGGCAGTATTATTTTGAACATTTATTCATGTATGACTTACTTATACATACAGAAATTGGGCAAGGGAACCCGATTTAGAATCCTTTTGACAACACTTACATTTTTATTTATTTTAGTTTGATAAACTTGACTTGCGGACCCAAGATCGAGCCCCAACACCTCTTCTTCATTATCCTTTAATTTCATTATTTTTCATTCATTTGGGACAAAGAGAATGTGGGATCGAACCCCCAAAACCTTATTTTCTTTTATTCCCTTTTTCTTAAACCATTTTTGTTTAACCGAGAGGGTGGGGGATCGAACCCCCACAGCCTAACTTTATTTTTCTGCTTAATTTCCTTTATTCATCCTAGATGTCCTGGGTTCGATTCCCACATGTCTCAACTTTTATTTTTCTTTTAATTCTTCCTCAAGTCTTATAGAGGGGTTGTAGGTTCGAACCTTACAACTCTCACTTTTATTTTTCAGTATCTTTTTAATGTTTTGGTCAAGGCACAAGGGTTCAAATCCTACATATTAAATTCTTTTTCTATCTCTTTATATCTATGATTTTTAATATTGTGAGGTCACTGGTTCAATTCTCAGTAACCTCACTTATTTTTAATTCATTTTACATAGCATGATACATCACATAGCTTAGCCGAAACTCATAAACAAGATGCTGGAAATTATGTTCATTTTTCATCTAATTTTCATCAACCTTTGCATGTTAATTTTTAGGGTAATTCATGGATAATTTAGTACATCATTAGGTGCATATTCAAGTATTCATTTAGCTAACAATTTTCGTTCAAATCAGCCACATTATACTTCAAATGAACATCATGATTAATACAAGTTTGTGCACATAAGAATACAACCATAACATATCATTTTCGAACTTGATACCAAAATTTTATGTCATGGCTACACGTTGCACAAACAAAAACACATAGTTTCGGACAACATGCTTAATATTCAAATAACTCCTAACATATATATATGTACATAATCATCATGAAAACACATTGCATTCCTAATTTCTACCAGCAAACATACCCAACCTACAAATTGATGGGAGCTAGTAACAGAAACATGCAACGGGGAACAACCTAGTTTTAAGAATATATTCATCTGTGTCTTGAGGGTCTCTTGGGAAAGGGGCCAGAAGTAAGAAAACCCATACCTTATTTTAACGTTCAAACCTTGAACTTTCTTTCCAAAGACCCTCTCCAAAAATGACGTCCAAGTCTAAATGCTTCAACACCAACTCGAAGGAAAAAACCCTCCCTTTTTCCTAACATTTTTGGTTATGTTTATATATATGTTTTGAAAAAGAATGTTCTTCAAGTGTGAAGAACTTTTTGTTGCTAATAAATTCTTGTGTTAAGGCATAGAGAACGTTTAAAAAAAAGAGAGACATTGATGTGATAGAGAGAGTTAAAACGTGAAAGGTAGTTTAGGAACATTCCTCCCAGAATGACACTTTTTATAATCTAGCACAACACCAGTCATATCATAACAAAACTACTTTGATCAATCAAGCATTATAACAAAAGAATGGAGATATAAGGAAACATTCAACTCAAGAGTAAGGAATCTAAGCTCAAGAAGTGAAAAATGGGGATAGCGGGATCTAATATTGGCCTCGGCCTCCCATGTAGCATCCTCAACAGGATGATTCCTCCACAATACCTTTACTGTGGCTATCTTCTTGTTTATCATCTGCTTGACCTATCTGTCTATGATCTTGATATGTACCTCCTCATAAGACAAGTTTTCATCGATTCCCAATGCTTCCACCGATAGAATAGATGTTGAATCACCTAGGCACTTTTTAAACATGGATACTTGAAAGAATGGATGGATAGAACCTAGCTCTGCTGGCAATGCCAACTCATAGGCCATGTTGACCATACGCTGTAAGATCTCATATGTCCCAATATACCTCGGACTCAACTTCTCCTTCCTGCCAAACCTCATCACTCCTTTCATAGGTGATATATTAAAATAGACCTGGTCACTAACATCATACGCTAAGAGTCATTTTATGTTGTCTGCATAAGACTTCTGCTGTCTGTACGCAGTAGCCAACCTGTCCCCAATCACCCAAACCTTCTCTAAGGCCTCATGAATGATCTCTGGACCCAAAATTGATGACTCTTCAACCTCAAACCACCGAACTGGAGACCTACACCTCTTACCATACAGTGCCTCAAATGTTGTCATCCCAATGCTAGGGTGATAACTGTTATTATAGAGAACTCTATCAATGGCAAATGGTCATCCCAGATACCCCTGAAGTCAATCACACACAGATTCAACAATTCCTCCAATGTCTGAATGGTGCGCTCTGCCTTCCCATCAGTCTATGGAAGGAATGTCGTACTAAGCTTCACCTGCGTACCTAAGCTCTTATCAAAGTATATACCGAAACGTGAAGTGAACTGAGCTTCTCTTACTAAAATTATAGACAAATGAATCCCATGCCATCTCACAATATCAACAATGTAGAGTATCTCATAATCCTTGGCTCTATACGTAAACTTCACATGGATAAAGTGGGCAGGCTTAGTCATCCTATCCACAATAATCCATTTGGAGTCATGGTGTCTCCTAGTCCTCTGAAGACCAGCCACGAAGTCCATATTAATGGCCTCACGTTTCCAAGTCAGAACCTCAATAATCTATGTAAGACCACCAGGCTTAAGATATTCTGCCTTAACCTGCTGACAATTAGGACACTTGGCACATATTATGCAATGTCCTTCTTCATACCATCCCACAAATAGATCTACATAATATCATGATACATCTTGGTGGAACCTCGATGTATGAATATCTGGAATCACGGACCTTTGCAACAATCAATGTACGCAAATAATCCATATTGGACACAAACAATCTGTCTTGTTAGCTAAGTAGGCCGTCACATCCCAAAGAAAAAGACTAATTCATCTTTATCAACACTGAGTCCTTTTGCTCCATCAACAAATGATGAAGATGTTGACCCTTCATCACATCAACTACTAAGGATGATTCAGAACTAGGATGAACTGAAACACCCCCAGTAGTAGAGTCAACTAACAACACACCCAGTCTTTCCAATTTGTGTACATATTATACAAAATCGTTCTTCTCTTCCTCAATGTGGGTTGTACGTCCCATCTTCATCCTTCTCAAAGCATCTGCTACAACATTAGCCTTACCCGGATGGTAGTAGACATTCATGTCATAGTCCTTCAGCAGCTCTGACCACCTCCGCTAACATAGATTCAACTCCCTCTATGTAAACACGTACTGGAGACTTTTATTGTTTGTGAACGCATCCACATGCACTTCATACAAGTAGTGCCTCCACTATTTAAGTGAAAATACAATGGCTGCCAACTCCAGGTCATGAGTGGGATAATTCTTTTCATGAACCTTGAGTAGTCTGAACGCATAAGTTATCACCTTAATACCCTGCATAAGAACACAACCCAAACTGACACTATATGCATCACAATAAACAGTGTAATTCTCTCCACACTTACGCAAAGTAAGCACCAAGGCTGAAGTGAGTCTGTCCTTGACCTCCCATAAACTCTTCTTACAAGTTCCACCCATTAAAAAATTACTTTCTTCTTCGTCGAACCTGTGAACACGAACCTGTGATAATAACCAGCAAATCCCAAAAAGATACAGATATATGTGGGAGTGAAAACTTCCTGTCATCACAACCAAAATGTTAGTGAGATCATGACATCATAGTCATAACAATAAGGTACAGAAGAGAATCTGTTTCAATCTTGCATTATCATACCCCTATCATCATCTCACAATAAACATATTCATAATATGCCAGAACCTTAATCATCTAATCATCTTCCTATTCTTTTCACATACTCACACTTCAATTGAACATCATCATCAATAATATACCAATATAACAAAATTTATGTATTCATGATCTTGAAAGACTCACCAATACCTTCCAAGAATCTCCTTCAATATGTCACCCTCAATTCCAGAACATTTATCCAATAATCCAATCAGCATCATCATATACTAGTAAATTAAGCAATAATACATCTAATGACAACATCCCTAGTTATTTATCAACCTAATTCAAATTTAGGGTTAGGGAAAAGGAGTCAGTATTGGATATTTTTTTTTGAGAAATTATATCAAAGTCTAAGGAACTACAATAATCCAAGACTAAACAATCATAATCCATCAATATAAATAAATAAACATCATATTAAACAAATTTGTAAGATAAACCACGAAATTGGATAAAAACCATAGTTTTGAAGAACATTGAAAACCAAACATCAAAGAATCTCTTGGAGAAAGGAGTCCGAAGAGTGAAAAGATTCCATACCTTTCTAATTCCTACAGATTTGGAAAAGAAAACCTTGTTCTTGAAGCCCTATTGAAGATTGAATTTGCTTTTCAATGAGGGTATTTGGGTAGTGAGACAAAGTAGAGAGAAGTGGGAGCAATTGGGTTATGGTAATTATGAGGTGTTAGGTTAGTTAAATAACTTAGAGTTCTAATATATTCCTAAACTAATCAAATACGACCGAACTTAACCCTTAATTAATTTATTAATCAATTCCCTAATAATCTCTAACTTAATCATTTTTGGACAGTAAGTTGGGGTCCCAAACAACGAGACCCCGTTGACAGCATGTCGACTAGACCACAGACCATACTAGTCAAACATGGTTTGGGAATGAGGGTCTATTTTAGGGGGTTTTGGGGTAATGTTACTATGGAACAACGATACCAATTACAAGGCATCATCTCATCGACGGTCCGTCGTTTGCCCATGATTATTCACATTGTCTCTTGACCCTAGGCATTACCGGTGCCTTCGTCCTCAAAGAGGCCTTAGAAATCCCTTAGCATTCGCTATATCATGTTCCATAGAATAAAAATGCATAAAAATTTAAAACTTTTAATTTTGATGTTCCCTTCGTTTCATATATGAAAATAGAGTCTAAATTCGTCACTTCATACCATCTTAGTATATGAACATATAAAATTGGGACTTAGACCATACATAATTTATAACATCTCCAATTACAAATTACAATATTGTGTTTAAATACATAGTGAAATGAAGAAGTAGAATATGGGCTTCGTCCTGGGACATGAGGACTCACCTGTGACGACCTGTACTATGTATATGTCATATCTATTCATGTTATACTTGACGTGGACTTATAGTGTAGGTGAGGTATCATGTTTCTTATGTGGTTAGTGTTTTGTTTAAACTAGCTCAGAAGGTGATGTAATGCTTTTCACATTTCAGCATGTGTAGTGCAAGTTAACTCTAACGGAAAGTATTTAAGTAGATATGTAAGGTGGTAATTAAACTTAAATTTAAAATTTATGTTCTAAGATGATGAACAAGATATTGACATTTAGAATTGAAAAAAATAATTTAGATGCTTTCTTGGCTTAATTTAAGCTAGTAGCTGCATCACCTACTTAAGCTATAATATAGTTAATTGGACAAGTTTGATGGACCTGATTTAGGCTTATATTAATGGGCTGTCACTTGAAGCCCAAACCTATTAAATGGAATTATAATTTGAAAAAAATCCCAGCATCTAAATCTGCCAAGGCTCAATATGGATAAAGCCCAGGTGAAAGTAACTAGGTGCATCACCTAGTTTGACCTTTTGAGATGCTTGATGTGCACTAGATTGTGCATCACCTACTTGACCAATTAGTGGAAGAAAATGGACCCCCCAAAAAGGAGGTTCTATAGGATATTTTTGTGGTAAAAAAAGCTCTATATATATCCAATATGAGTAGATATTCTTCACCCTTTTTAACACATCAAAATAAAATTTTACTTTAACTCTCTCGCTCTCTTTTCTCTCAAGGATTAAACCAGCAGCCTTAAAGTTTTCTATAGGTCTTGAAGAAACCCTTATATCTGGACAACAAGGCAAGTGAAAACTCATGGATTAAGCTTAATTCTCCCATGGATGATTAGGAAAACATGTTATTCATACTCTAATTTAACTACATTGGTTAAATACTTCGAGCAACTACTGCTCAATTCCTTTTTATTAAAATACGTTTCTTTCTTCTTTGGTTCAAGTGTTAATGGAAGGTGAAGTTCTAAAAGAAATCAAGTTATAAAAAGAAGTTGCAGAAATTGAGGTAAGGTGACTTCTCCATTTTCGTCTTCCTTATGTATGAGTTTGAGTGAGAAATTAGTGGTGTGCTTTCATGAAGAAATCAAGGGGCTGGTCAGTCAATGCTTGGTTCTGTGATAAAAAACATTTGGGGTTTAATAGTAGTTGTATATCAGCTCGAGGATAGGTTATGTAATGCTATTCAATTCGATATACCTTTGGCATTAAATCTAAGAGCTACAATTAATATTTCCCCCTCTCCGTAGTGCATAGAAATACTTCATTATATGTTCACTATTTTATACTTGTGTAATTATCCCCCATGTGCTGGTATAGAAATGGTAATTGCAAAAGCAAGTCTGTGAATCCTTCTCTTTGTAGATTGAAGTCGATTGTGTCATTAATCCTCTAAAGTAATGTGTTGATGTTGCATAGCTCCTTATGTCATTTTTATTTCCTTGAAGTATTATTTTTATGTCTTTTATTACTGGTTCATACTTCCATATCTCTAAAATGATTATGACCACAAAAATAACATCTCAAAAGAATTATGAACTGATAAACAACAATCTCAAATATTAAAGAATCTAAGTGAAGAAATCTATATAATTGCAGGTGGAAGCCCAAGGGCGAAAGCCTAGCATGGGTCGATCCCATCATGTACATAAGGGTGGCAGCTCAGTGGCAAAAGTCTAGCCTGGGCCGATCCCTATTGGTTTAAAAGGTTGCAGCTCTGGGGTGAAAGCCTAGCATGCCGATCCTAAATTGTGTAATTATGAGTACCGCATCCTAGGTTTTAATTAGACTAGCATTGCTCATCCTCTTCTACAACTGATCAGCTGATCACTTGTATCACATGCCCTACAAACATTATAACATACAAAAAAGTAAAGAAAATAATTTAACTTACTTGATCCCACAAGAGTAAGCAAAGGTGGTCTTCTCTACGAATCTATGCCCTCATATGTTGCTATTTGATTTCATTTGAGAACTCGTATTACATATGCTACTGCCTTAAATATTCAGTACATTTTTTCATACAAACATCCCTTGTGAGGGATGTTGCATTTCATGCTGCATGCACAAGTACTCCTGGTAGTAGACCTTCTCAGTAGGAGCACACAAAACTCTGCTACTTTTGGGTGAACTTCAAGTTGATTCGGAGATTTATTGATTCTTTGGTAAATTTATTTTTTTATCGTATCGTAGTTAAGGGTAAGGCCTGACCTACTCAAGTCTTTTATCTTTTAGACTCTTTGTAGTTGTATGTACATGGTTCAGTTGTGTCTTAAAGAGTTGTGGCCTCAAGAGCCAAGTCTTGTGTATAACTTTTTGGACCTAGTTATGTTATTTTTTATTGTTCCATCCTCGGTTAACTTGACACAATTATTATAGTTATATGCACACTAAGTACATGTTGTAGGTTTGTTCTCTCGGGCATCTAGGGCATCGGGTGCCTGTCCGTCTTAATGGGTTTTCAGGCTTGACATCACCAATTTTGAGAAGTAAATTCATGTTTCTTGTAAAGTGGCCTTGCACTCCTCAACGACCTGAACCTACATTGTTTGGGAAAAGGTAAGGAAATATGGGTTAGTACATCACACGTACTAAGTATGACTTCAATGAATAAAAATCATCAATGCAAGAGTAAAGGGACATTTTAGTAAAATCCATGCATAGTATCAAATAACTCCAACATGCACCTGTAGTAAATATCATAAGCCAACCCAACATAACATCAACTCAGCATATAAGAAACCCTATTAGTACTTTGAAATTCAAAGAATAGAATCCCATAACCCTATTCAATACTAAGTATCACATTAAACAAACCACTTCATACATATAACATATTCTTATATTGTAACACTTTAAATATTCAAGACATGTCGTAAATCCTACTATAGGTTTCAAGAGGTGCAACTACTTTTTTAAGTCCATTTTAAGGAATATAGGTCATTTAGAAAGTAGAAGAACAAAAATGTCCAAGAACATCCATGACGTTCGGAAGTTGGTTTAATGAGTACTAGTGTGCCTTAGCCTATTTGACTAGATTTTAGAAGTTAAAAATTTATGAAAAGTTGAAAAAGGGTAGCTAACAGGTGTTTGAGTTTCTTAATAATCGAAATGTCTGGGTATGACTCCCCGAGGACAAACCAAGGGCCCTTGGGGAGGACCCATGCAGTTTAAGGCAACACTACTTGAGATGTGTGCATCGACAACACATGCTACGCTCCGTGTGTGTATTGACGGGGCGTTGATGCCTCCGTTGTCCCACACATAGCAAATTTAATTACGAATCTCAATACAAACTCTCTTCCTTCTCTCTTCTTTCTCTCTCTTTGAATACACCATTAAAGACTAGCAAGGAAAAGGCTTTGTGGGGTGGAAAGGGAAGAATTCACCATCAATTCTTCATTTAATGTTAAGGTATGTGATCTTATTCACCTATGAGACTCTTTCCTCAAAGGGTTCCTTCAAAATAGTTTTCAAAAGTTGAGTTTTCTTGTGGGTTTCATCCAATTACGAAATTGATGTTGTGAACTGAGTTTTTTATGGTTTCTTTATTATATAATCAATATATTAACATGTAATTGTACTTGTTATGATTAATTGTAATTTTTTGGTTCAAATTAAGGAATGTGATCTTTAACCCCTAACCCTAAGTTTGAACTTGATGTGAATTGGGTTGTGATTGATTCAATTGTCTTGATTATGGGTTAAATTAATATTGGATTATGTTGTTACAATATTTATTAACAAGTTGAAGTGAAATGTAGTCTTTTATACTAGTCTTGAGAAGATGATCTAGGTTAGAAGGTGAATTGACCTAGGCATCTAATGTTAAGTTATGATCTAGTATTGAATTGGGCTATAGTGTATATTCTAGTCTTGTTATCATTCTTAATATTATATTATGATGTTGAACATCTAAATTGTATTGAATTGAGTGTTTATGGTAAGGCCTCGATGATGACCATTGAGGAAGACTTGGTAAGTCTTTCAATCTTTAGCCTTACATCCAAATGTTATTAATTGTGGTTAAGTCATGATGTTATATTGGAGTATGCCTTGTATTAGAATAGATAGGGTGGTATGATGTTGAATTGAAATGTCTTGATTATGGTTGTGAGGTTTTTAAGATGTAAAGGTTATAAGGGGGGTGATGTATAGCAATGTCCCTTTTTAAGAATTGATATGTAATGTGTAAACCTCACTTATATGAATTGTGATGAAATAAAATATGCTCATACAATTCTAGTTGAGCTATTGATGATGAAGATTATCCAAGAGGTAGACCCTATAACCTAAACTAAGCTATGATTGATAATTAAAGGCATAATGACGTTTCAAAAAGGGACTCTAGCTTAGCACCGAGTGAACTAGATTGAGGAGTCTCCCTTCCAATATAGGGAAGGTAGGAGCACAAAATTATGATGCCGCCATAGGACTACTAGCTAGTGGATCTACGTAGTTGCTATGTTTCATATTTTTTTACTACCTTGACAAGAAGTCCACCTTCTTTTAGTTTAGGGTTTTATGACACCTGATTCCAAACTAGCTCATGTGGTCTATGTCTGTTAGGGAAAGATGTTCACAAAAATGTAAAATAAATTAAAGGAATTGAACTCTAACTTGTATAAACGAAGGGGTCTAGCTTAGTCTAGGTAGGGGTATGGGACTCTACCTAAGCATTGCTTTAGTTCGCCTTGAGGGGAGTCTTAGGATAATGTTCTTTTATATGTTTTTGTTATATTGATTATAATATGTACATGATGAACATGCACATTATTGATACTATATGTTTATTAGTTCACTTACGAGTCTGTGTTGGGTTATATTGTTAAGATAAAGTGGCACGTATATCTAAATATTATATTATGTGATATTAGACAATGGTTATGGTTTCTTGTTGTGGTCACTTCATTGAGTAGGATTACGGGGTTTCCTTGATCATTGCACTTGTTGACTTTATAAGGATTCACGAGTAGTTTTCTTGCTTAATCTAATTTGATTAAATCTTAAACATATTTGTGATGTCAATCCTTGATGATAGGGTTGTAGTAAATCATGGGTTCAAGTATGTTGGGATACATGCTATTTGGTTTAGTTAATAAGCATGTTGGTTGATTTGTATTAGTTTGTTAGTTATGCATGAGACTTTTAAACTTAGGTCCGGTCGTTGAAGAGTTTCGGAAGGAGACATTGAAGAAGGCTTAGATTTGCTGTAGGTTATGCATTTTCGAGGTCAATGCCAATATCTATCATATGGACTTGTTATGAGTTCAAGACTCTTTCATTTATTTCCTTCTTTATTGAGCACTGTACTTTTGTATGACCTATATGTGGTCTTGTTGGATTGATGTAAGGGCTATGCCCAAATTTTATATACTCCAAATATATGATTATGAGATAAGACGACTACTATGACAATGATATTTCTATTTAATAATGCGCATTAAAATTAGAAGGCTATGTAACCTTCTTATACGTAGGGTCTATGTATATGCGATACGACTATATTATGTGTATGCAAAAGTATATGTAAACGTCCAAGTAGATGTAATCAAAAGTTATAAATTTTTCCGCACTTTTAGACTATGAATGTAATGACATGACAATAAGAGGCTAGTCTTAGTCCTTAAAGAGGATAACGACGACGGTTACTTCTAGGTGGTAAACCTTGATGTGGCACAGATTTCATCATGACATGAATTACTCATCAAGATAACCGATAATTCAAGCGGCTATTCTATGTCCTCTTCGAGGATGAAGATGCCATTTACAACTAGGGGGTGCTCTCCCATTGTGACAAACTTGGTATAAGATCAAGGTGAAATAATCATAGGATTGATGTCTCATGAAACCACATAAAGTAGAGTCTTATTCATGATTGTGAGGTGCACCACGATTATAAATGAGGGGCTATGTGATGCTTAGGAAAGTCTAATTTTGTTGGTATTTTTAAAGTCGTGCCTCTAGAGTATTAACACTACATCCCTTATTCTAATCTCTTTCTTGTGCTTATAGGCAATTAATACAAGAAGTAACAATGCTCAAAGGATCGAAGAACAGAATGAGTATGAGGTGGTTCCCCCTCCGGCTCATCAAAACCCTCAAGTTCCTTTTGATGAAGGGGATATGTCTAATGTTGAGATAAGGATGGCCATTCATATCTTGACCGAAGTATTGGCTATTCAAGTTTCTAGGGATGCTAGGGTCCAGGTGAACCCCAATGCTAGCACCACCACATCAAGGATAAGGGATTTCAGAAGGATGAATCCCCCTACTTTTTTTGGCTACAAGGTGGAGGAGGACCCGCAAGTGTTCATTGATGAAGTGTTCAAGGTACTATATTAAATTGGGGTGTCTTCTCAAGAAAAGGTTGAACTAGATTCCTACCAACTCTATTATATTTCTCAACCTTGGTATTAGTAATTGTTGGATGAGAGGGTGGTTAGAGAAGGGAGGATCACTTGGGGAGTATTCAAGACGACCTTCCTTGATAGGTTTTTTCAGTTTGAAATAAAAGAGAAGAAAATGCGAGAATTCATCATCTTACGCCAAGGGAGGCATGAGATATAAATAGTATAGTCTCAAGTTCACTCAACTATCCAATATTAATATACTATTTTAGCGGATTTTGAGTTAAGATGAACAAATTTTTTATGGGGGTATCCGAACTTATGGTGACAGAATATAGGTCGGCTATATTTATTCCTTGAATGGATATATCTCTTCTCATGGTTCATGCCTAACAAATTGAAGAGCAAAATCTTAAGCAAGTTGGTAGATGATTCAAGAGGAAAACATGCGGAGATGGAAATTATTTGACGTACGGATTTTAGGTGCAAGATAATCTAATGTTCAAGAAAAGGTACCCAATAAAAATCCTTCTACAAATATAAGGTTCAAAAAAGGTAAAGGGTCTACTTCCAACTCTAAGGAGAAAAAAGGTAGTGGTCCTTATGTTCAGATGTCTAATTGTGCTAAATGTGGTAAAAAACATGAAGGCAAGAGTCTAGTTGGTATGGGAAATCCCCATGTTTGTGGTAAGACTGGTTACATGAAGAAGTATTTTCCTATTATTATGGCTCAAGGGAAAGAAAATGCTCAAGCACAACCATGCTCACCCAATCCTGATGCTCCTAAGAAGAGTCTGCTGATGTTGTCAACAATATGTTACCTGTGTTCACTATTAATGTTTCTAATTTACAAGATTAGGGTTATACTTTATCTTTTGTAACTCGTTTTAGTAGACAGAGATTTTAATGCTTTACCTGAATTCCAAATGGAATCTTTTTTAATTACAACCTCTATCGTTAACTCCGTTGTGGCTAGAAGATTCTTTAGAAGTTGGACTATATCTTTTCCCAATAGAGTTACATTAGTTGACTTGGTAGAACTTTATATGGCTATTTTTATATATTCTTGGGAATGGATTGGTTGCATGCTTGTTTTTCTTCGATTGATTTTGGAACAAGGGTAGCCAAGTTCAAATTCCCAAATAAACTCGTCTTAGAATTAAAGGGGAGGTGGGTTACTGAATCCCTAGAGGTCAAATTATTTTGTGTCTAAAATCATACAAAATGATCCATATAGGATGTAGTTACAATGTTCTAAGAGTCAAGGAGCTGCAAGGAGTTCCTTCCAAACAGGAAAGAGATTTGAACATAGAATTCTTGGTTGATACGAAACTTATCTCATTCCCTCTTTACAAAATGGCTCCTGCCTAGTTCCAATAAATTAAGCTTCAAATCAAAGATTTACTTTAAAAATGTTTCATAAAACCTAGTATTTATCCTTGGGGTGCTCTTGTGTTTTTGGTAAACAAAAAAGGATGGGTCCATTAGGATGTGTATCGACTATGGTCAACTAAATAAGGTTTTCATAAATAACAAGTGTCTTCTCCCTAGGATCGACGATTTGATTGATCAATTACAATGGGCAAGATACTTTTCTAAAATTTACTTGAGGTTAGGTTATGACCAACTTAATGTAAGAGGAGAGGATATACCCAAAATGACTTTCGGAACTAGGTATTGTCACTATGAGTTCCGAGTCTTGTCCTTTGGTTTAACAAATGCCCCGTTGGCTTTCATGGACCTAATGAATTTGGTGTTTCGAGATTACCTTGACTTCTTTGTGATTGTCTTTATTGGTAATATTTTGGTATACTCTAAGGTTGAATACGAACATATGGATCATTTAGGGTAGTATTGCAAGTCCTTAAGGAGCATCAACTATTTGCCAAGTATAGCAAGTGTTAGTTTTGGTCAAGATCAGTTTTTTCCTTGGTCATATTATCTCAAGTGATGGTTTAGAGGTCAATCAAAAGAAAACAGAGGTAGTTAAGAATTGGCCTAGACCTTTGAATCCAATCGACATTAGAAGTTTATTAAGAATTGGACTAGACCTTTGACTCCAATCGACATTAGAAGTTTATTGGGTTTATGTAACGAGCCGCAAGTACATTCTAGAAGTTAGGGCAAAACTTAAGTAGGAACAAGGGGTTCTGGACCTCTCTAAGGTCTTGCACAAGCCTCTTAGTTGTCATTCATTATATAAAGTATGAGAAGTAGTGCGGAACAAAAACTTTTTGCAAGATTATAAAAATAAGAAACATGTTAAATAAAACCTAAGAAATTTTTCACGTCGTCCCAATCCATTCTTAAAGTCACACTTATAACTTCTTTGGGACACGACCCTTTTTATTGAAAGAAATATATAAATTGTCTAATATGAGTCTTAAAGAATTATTAAAGAAACATAGACTATGCCCTCGAATATATGAAGACATACTTAGTCTTGACAGAGTCAATTCCCAAGCTTGACTTCTAACCATAAACTTGCCTCCAACCTATACATGTAGAGTATAGAAAATTATTGGGTTAGTATAAATATTGTACTTAGTATGGCATATGAAAAATAACGGAAAAAGGGACAATATAGTTGAAACATACAAGTCATTATTTTTTGTAAAATCATTCATGAATTAGTTATAAAACATCATGTAGTATCATCATTTACACATAAGTTAAAACTTCAATTTTTCTTAACATAAGTGCATAATTATAGTAAGCCCAAAGTCGCACATGAATTAATCCAATACTAAGTAAATGTAAGGATCTCCCAAGTATGATATAAGAAAATTGCCCATACTATCTCCTTAATACCTACATAAGAGATCCATAAGACTACTAAGGATAAGCATAATTCATTTCATTTATAATAGTCACCATTTATTATAAAAGACACTATAGAATCATAAATACAATTAGGAACGTCACATAAAAACCATCCTCCAAAGAAACCCCTAATTTACACTTGGTTCAGTGCGAAAAAAGCCTCCCATACTACAACTTCCACGTAGTGCTTCTTAGGAATATCCTTAGAATAGGCACAACACATTCATTACATACTAAGCTTTCATTACACAGGTCATAACTTTAATATGACTCCTTAACATTAAACATAAGTCCCAATACTTTCATTTACATCATGTTATGACCAATTCATACATTTCATATAAGGACACACCAAGACACCGTCCAAATGTGTACTGGTGCTATGGATAGGTAGCATCCCATTCCACTACCTATCTTATGTAGTACACCCCTAAGAAGACATAGGTCATTCAAATATATTTGTGAGAGATAGCTTTAACCTACATAGACCATGAGAGCTAGACATGGAATCCAAGTACTACCCTTACCGGATGAGGTATCCCTACTTCCCTAAGGTAAGTTCATATTGTTTAGCCTTTACATCGATTATCCAATAGCTACCCCTACGCAGGAACATAGTTAAGGGATAAGGAGATATCTACTACATCACTCATTTTATACTAACGAGGAGTACCCATGTAAAGAGGTACATTATTTTTAACATCTCTACTTACGAAGTATACCCACCCCTTCTTTAAATCCTGTCAGTGCTAAGCATAACTCCCCAATGGAGTCTTAAAAATTAATTGACTCTAGTTTAAGAGATAACTACTAAAAACTACATCTCAACTCAAGAAGGGTATCCTACCTCCAACCTATCTCTGCAAAGCCCATCAAAAATAGTGAGGTTGCTACTAAACACTTCATCTCAACTCACAAAGAGTGTTCACCCATAAATCCCCCTTTTCATTATTAAGAATAGTAGGCACGGTCTAGACACTTCATCTGTACTCACGAAGAGTAACTACCCAACAATCCCCTATTTTCATTCGTTGACTTTATTCATGGATTCAAGTGTGTGTGTGAGTAATATGAGCATAGCTTTCACATGATAGTCATTATTCACAACATAAACTTATTGCCATACCCAAAATTTATAACATTTTACACATTATCATACTTCAAATATCAGATACATACTTCATTTAGATATAAACCGTTCAAGATTTTCATTTCAACCTCCTAAAATATATCATACATAGACATATCAAAATAATCACGTTACTTCACATACCATGACTTCAAGGCCATTCTCTTAATACATATGTAACATAATATTCCAAAATGAACTAAGGTGAAGTAGAGCCTCATAAGTGTTTCTTGAATTAATTTTGTTATATAATGAGTTTATTTAGTGTTTTTATGTGAATTTTGATTATTTTTGGAGGTCAAACGTCCAAGAACATCCATGACGCTCGGAAGGTGTGCCTTAGAAAGTTTTGTTGCGTCTTGATGTTTTTGAGTGAGTTTTACGCGTTTATTTTAATCGAAACTGGTGTGGGATATTCCGAAGACTTATACGACTTAGCTTAGGGGTTTAACGTCTTGTCGCGACCCCACCTAGGACCCAAAAATGTCCCTAGATGAAGGGCCAAAGACTTGGACTAAACTGCCAAAAATTACTACTCCACTGACGAGGCAGTCTACTTGCCGTAGACCTATCGACACCCCATCCACTGGGACGCATATTCCCAAAATTAGTGGGAAGTCTATCCCCCCATGTATCAACTTCTGAAGCCGTTAACAGCCAGCCTCTGTTGAAGCTTGCTGTCAACTAGGGGTGTTTTGTGTAAATTCACCCCAAGCCTTTTATAACCCTAGGTAAACATATTTAGTGCTTTTATGTAATATTAAGTTTGTTTTAAGTCCTAGACCTAGCAAAGACCCCCCACTTCAATATTCCAACTCACTATCTGAAGAAAACCCTCTCAAAGTCACCATTAGAGCTAAGACACAAGGGTGAAAAGAAGGTATGTTTTGGACGTGTGCCTTCATCACAAATTAGCGGGTTTACTTATATTTGAGGTATGTTATCCATAATTGAATCCTCTTCCATTCAAGGAGTCATTTCCAAAAGATTTCAAAAAGGTATCCATACTCTATTTCCTTCTAACTTTGATTTTAAGCGTGGGTATTCTTGTAAAAGTTTTCTAATGATTTAAATATGTTAATTTTAGTATGAATGATTATTTTAATTTTAAAAACCTATTGACTAATGTATATGCATATTTCAAATCTTTATCTTAAAAAATGGGTTAAAGGAGCATGTCTATGTAGGGTATGAACTTTTGTTTTCTTATGTTGTTGGTTTGGTTTAGATACTTCCTAAGGGCTTTCAGATGATGAAATATTTAGAAATTCTTTATGGGTTATGATGGTTTTGTTATATGGTGAGTTGTTTACATTGTGTAATCCTTATGAAGCATTGCTCTTCAGTGGTATGGTAAACCTTCTTGGTGGCATTGTTTATTTGATGAACTTGATATTTCTAATTAAGTTTTGTGACTGTGGATTTGGAGTCCTATTATATGAAATGAAGTGATATGAAAATAAGTCTTGTCTTCTATTTTGTTAATTTAAAATTGTATGTTGACTTGGATTGTCCTAAAAAAAGTATATGCCTTATTGAAGCATGTCAAGTTTGTGAATTGCGGAATGTAGGTATAAATCATGTATTGAAGGTAATGTTGATGAAATGATGATTTTATGCAAGATGTGATCAGAAGTACACACAAACTTTTAAATGAATGTATGAAGATAAGTTGAGTAAGTAGAGGAGTTTTAGGGTGAACACTCTTCGTTAGTTAAGATGAGGTGCTCAGTAGCAACCTCACTAAATCCTAATAGCTTTCTAAGATAGTTAGGAGGATGAATGACCTTCGTTAGTTGAGATATGGAGTTCACTAGTTTTTCTTAACCTACATTTTGAAATGTTTAGAATCTGTGGGGGTTATGTCTAGCACCAAGAGGATATGAAGGAGAGGTGATTAAACTTCATCAATGGAGATGTTATATTCCAATGTAACTATTGATATGAGTACTGCTCGTTAGTAAAGAATGAGTTACTTAGTAGCAATCTTCTTATCCCTTATCTATGCCGCCGCATAGGTATAGCTATTGGGAAATACTGTAAAAGCTATAAAGAATGACCTTACTCTAGGCATGTGAGGATAACTCATCCAATAGGGTTTAATGTCGAGATTCTATATCTATATATCATGGTCTATGCCAGTAGGTGGTTGCATGGGACACTATCTACCCATTGGACTAGGTAGGACTTTCGCGAAGGGAAGACTTCGTGCCAAACCTTCTAATCAAGTGTACAACTTAGGGTAGGTGGTTGTATGGGACACTATCAACTCATTGCACTTATTAGTCATTTCAAAAGGTAAGACTTTGGTGTTTTGTTACGTGTTGTTCTAGTGTATAGCTAGTGAGTGGTTGCTTGTTATCTCGAGGTAAGTATGATGAAATGGACAAAGTCTTGAGGTTCTCTTAGGTGTGTATGGAAGGAGATATGTAAGTACTTTCTTCATGTCTTACCTTAGTGAATCTTAGGATGACCTTTGAAGGGAAACTCCTACGGAAATGATGCTTATTCCATATTGGCAATACTTTGAAAGTTCACTACTTTGTAGTCTTGTAATTCTTTGTAATGTTCAATTTGAGTTTACTGTAAAGTTTAGGAAGTTTACCGTAAAGTGTTCTTTTGTGTTTCAAATTATGGAAATTCTTCTCTTAGTGTTATGTAATGATTCTTATGTTGTTTTTCTTTTATATTCTTGAATGTTTTACTTAAGTGGCATAATATGTTATTTTACTAAAATGTCCCTTTTTACATGTTTTTGCATATGCCATACTTCGTAAATTATTTGTAATAACCCCATACTTATCTATACTTATAAGTTTAGGTTGAACGCATTATGGAAGATTCGAAGGTGAAGCTTGGGAAATTCACTCTCTCAAGAATTGGTATGTCCTCATATATTCGAGGACATAGTCTTTTGTTTCCTAGTTTTTTTATTAAGATTTTTTATGTATCTCTCTTTTTAATATAAATGGACGTGTCCCAAGATATTATGACATCTCTTAAGTTTGGCTAGTGAAGATGAGGTTTCTTAACTATGTATGAAAAACTTCCTTTTTATTAATTTATTCGTGAAAAGTTCTAATTCAGCACTACTTTTCATTCTTATGTAATGAACGATAGTTGAAAGGCCTGTACAATACCCCAAAGGGCCAAGTACGCCTGATTACCGAATGAGGGTTCTCCATAACTTCTAGGGGGCACTTTTGGGTCGTGACAAACTTGGTTTCATAGAGTAAATTTATGGGAAATAGTTTAGGGTCTAGAAAGTTGCACAAGCCACATCTAGTAGTATCTTTGACACTAGTGTGAGTCATGACACATCCATGGACAAGAGGCTATTGGATTACAAGTTTCACGTTGTTATTTATTCCTATGTCGTGACTTAGAGTCATATAAGTTGTCTTTTATCAACCTTTTCTGTTTGTGTTAATACGAAATGACTACGAGGAGATCAACCACTAGAAGGGAGGAGGGAGGTATAGCTAATGAGAGGATCCCTCCCCGTGTTAACCAAGTTCCTATTCTTAGCCTATAGGAAGATAATGAGGAGGTTTACCTTCAAGAACCTCAAGTGCCACTGGAACCCCAAGAGCCTCAAGTACCCCAAGTGCCTCCTACGCCTCAAGCTCCTCTTGTTCGAGGAGATATGATAAATTCAGAGTTGAGAGATGCCCAAATGAAATTGACCCAACTCATGATGGCTCAAGCTCATGTAATCAACAATCACTTTGTTGCCAAAGCTAATAAAGGAATTTGACCCCAACCTTTTGCTACTACTCCTTCTAGAATTCAGGATTTCATTAGGATAAACGCTCCCACTTTTAATGGCACTAAGGTTGATGAATATCCATATGGTTACATAGATGAGGTTTCCAAAGTGGTAGATGCTATAGGAGTGACCCCTAAGAAGAAAGAGGAGTTAGACACTTACCAACTAAAGGATGTGGCTCAAGTGTTGTTTGAGAAACGGAGGAGTGAGAGACCCCTAGAAAGAGGGTCGGTTAATTGGTAGGAATTCAAAGAGGCTTTGCTAGATAAGTTCTTTCAACTAGAGTGGAGGGAGAAGAAGATGGTTGAATTAATGAACATTCATCAAGGGGGAATGAGTGTGCAATAATACTCTCTCTAATTCATCCAACTCTCTAAGTATGCCCAAACCATGGAATCCAACCCTAGGGCTTGGATGAAAAAATTTGTTATATAAGTGTCTAGCTTGGTCGAAAAAAAGTGTCGTACAGAAATAATTTTTAATGACATGGATATATCTAGGGTCATGGTCTATGCACAAAAAATTGAGAAGTCTAATATTAGGGATATAAGCCAAGAGGGTAAGAGGCTTAGGTAGGATGATTCTAGTCACCAAAACCTTAAGAAGAAGTTCTATAACCAAGATTCTTCCTTGGGAAACAAGGATAGGGCTCTTACACAAAATTCCCAAGATTGTCACAATTCTTTTAAGAGGACTAGGTGCCCTACTTTTGCGAAGCAACATTTTGGTAGGTCTCTTGCCAGAATGGATTTTTGTTTTGCATGTGGCGATAAGGTCAAAAATAAAAGTGTCGGCCATATAATAAAATCAAGAGGGAAAGAGGTCAGTCAAGCTTCCCTAGATCATAATGCTCCGAAGAAGAACCCTCCCTATGGGATGGGAGCTAGGAGGGATAACTAGCTCGTAGTTGATGGTTTAGGTAAGTCTTAACTCTTTATGATTGTTTTAATGTTATAAAATGAGTTAATATAGTTTTATTCTTCATATGATCATGTGATTTTGATGAATTGTACAAATAATGAAAATATGAATTTTTTAGTATATTTGGCAGTGTTGTAGTGAATGTTCACTATGAGAACATTTGCAATTATAGAAAAATTGGCAATGCTTTGATTGAAGTTTAAATGTGTGCCAAAATTTTTATATGAGCATGTTTTATGTTTAAGAAGGTACTTCCTCCATAAAAGCAGGCTAAGGGTGAGTTTCAAAAATATTGAAGTTTGCAAGAGATGCTTATGTTGCTAAGTGTTTGAAAGTGTGAAATGATGATCCTTGATAATTGATGCTTTTATTTGAGTGTTTTAGCCGTTATTATAATCATTTATGTGATTCTAACTGAGTCCTTGTCGTTCTTGAAGTTTTAGTGTCATTCGAAGACGAATGTTATTCTTCTTACGGGAGAATGTAATGCCCTATAATGAACTAAGGTGAAACAGATCCACGTCAGTGTTTCTTGAGTTAATTTATTTTTAAAATGAGTTAATTTAGTTTTCTTAGGAAGTGTATGAAGTTTGGTTAAGTTTGAAGGTTAAACGTCCAAGAACGTCCATGACGCTCAAAAGGCGTGACTTAGAAAGTGTTCTTGTGTTTTGATGTGTTTGAGTTAGTTTTACGTGTTAATTTTAATCGAAACTGTTCTGGGATGTTCCTAATACCTATAATACTCAGTTTAGGGGTTTAATATTTTTTCACGATCCCACGTAGTATCTACAAGGCACCCAAGATGAAGGGCCTTAGACATGGACAAAACTTTTGAAAATCTCTACTCCATCGATGAGGCAGTCTACTGGTTGTAGTTCTATCGACGCCCCGTCGACTGGGGGTAGTAGTCAGATACTTAGTTGGAAGTCTATCCCCCCATGTTACAGCCTCTGAATCCATCAACGCCTAGCAGGACAGGCTGTCGACAAAGCAATGCCCCGTAGTTGGGGTCGTCGATTTGCTCCTCCAAAAGCTGGTGAAGCTTGCTGCCAACTTGGGATGTTTTGTGTAAATTCACCCAAAATCTTTTTTAACCCTGGGTAAATATTTTTAGTGTTATTAAGTTATATTAATTTAGTTTTAAGTCCTAGACCTAGACAAGACCCCTCAGTTCAATATTCAAACTCCCTCTTTAAAGAAAACTCTGTCAAAGTCACCATTGGAGAGAAGACTGAAGGAGGGAAATAAGGGATGGTATTGACGTGTATATTCATAAAAAAATAGTGGGTTTAATTCTCTTTGATATATGGTATCCATTATTGAACCCTCTTCCATTCAAGGAGTCATTTCCAAAAGATTTCAAAAAGGGTTTCAAAACTCTATTTCCTTCTAACATTGATCTTAAGCATGGGTCTTCTTGTAAAAGTGTTGTAATTATTTAAATGTGTTTATTCAAGTATGAATTTATGATTTTAATGTTAAAAACTTAATGAACTCATGCATATCCATATTTTAAACATTTAGCTTATGAAATGGGTTAAATGAGCATGTTTATGTAGGGTATTAAGTTTGGTTTTCTCATGTTGTTGGTTTGGTTTATCTACTTCCCTAATGGAATCTGTATGATGAAATATTAAGAAATTGGTTATGGGTGATGATGGTTTGATTATATGCTGAGTTGCTGATATTGTGTAATCCTTATGATAAAATTGCTCTTTAGTAGCATGGTCAACCTTCTTTGTGGTAGTGTTTATTTGATGAACTAAATATTACTTAGTATTGTTTTTGGGAGTATATTTGAAGGTCTAGTATATGAAATGAAGTGATATTGAAGATAAGTCTTGTCTTGTGTTTTGTGAAGTTAAATTGTATGTTGCCTTCGATTGTGCCTAAGTAAAGTCTACATTTTTTTAAAGTATGTAAAGTGTGTGAATTGATGAATGTAGGTTTAATTAATGTATAGAAACTAGTGTTAATGAAATTATTCTTATAAGAAAGATTTTCTTACAAGTACACAAACACACACACTTAAATGAATATATTAAGCTACTAGGGTGAACACTCTTCGTGAGTTTTGATGAAGTGTTTAGTAGCAACCTCACTAAATCATTAGAGCTTTCTAAGATAGGTCATAGAATGAATACCCTTCGTTATTTGAGATGTGGCATTCACTAGTTATCCTAACCTATTATTTGAAATGTTTAGAATCTGCGGGGGTTATGTCCAGTACCGATTGGATATAAAGGAGAGGTGGTTACACATCGTGAGTTGTGATGTTGTATTCCAATGTACCTCTTGACATAAGTACTCCTTGACAGTAGAGAATGAGTTACTTAGTATCAATCTCCTCATACCTTAACTATGTGCCCACATATGTGTAGCGATTGGGAAATCCATGTAAAGCTACAAAAAAATGATCTTACTCTAGGCAAGCATGGATCCCTCATCCAATAGTGGTCATTTCCGGGATTACATGTCTATATCTCATGGTCTATGTCGGATAAGCTAACTCCCCCAAACATAATTGATTAAACTATGTCTTCTAAAAGAACGTGCTAGTTAAGGTAGTTGGTTGTATGGGACGCTATCTATCCATTGCACTAGGAAGGACTTTCTGAAAGGGAAGACTTGCTGCCAAACCGTGTAGAAGAGCGTACTACTTAGGTAGGTGGTGCTATGTGACTCTATCTACTCATTGCACTAATTAGGCATTCCGAAAGGGAAGACTTTGGTATTTTGTTGGGGGTTCTTCTATTGTATTGCTATTGAGTGGGTGCTTGTTATCTCAAGGTGAGTATGCTGAAAGGGAGGAAGTCTTGAGGGTTGCTTCGGTGTGTATTGGAAGAGGTATGTGAGTACTTCCTTCATATCTTACCTTAGTGAATCTTAGGATGACCTTTCAAGGGAAACTCTAATGGAATGATGCTTATTACTTATTTGCAATACTTTGGATGTTCACTACTTTGGACTCTTGTAATTCATTGTAATGTTCAATTTGATTTTATTGTAATGTTTAGGAAGTTAATCGTAAAATGTTCTTTTGGGTTTAAAATTTTGGAAATTCTTCTATAAGTTTTATGTAATTATTCTAGTGGTGTTTTGCTTTTATATTCTTGAACGTTTTACTTAAGTGGCATGAAATGTTATTTTAATAAGTGACCCTTTTCACATGTTTTTGCATATGCCATACATAGTACATTTTTTAATACTAACCCCATTCTTTTCTATACTTAAAAGTATAGGTTGAAGGCTTTTCAGAAGATTTGAAGGCGACGATGTGGAAATTGACTCTATAAAGAATTGGTATGTCCTCATACATTCAAGGACATAATCTTTTGTTTCCTAATTTTATTATTACGACTTATTATGTATTTCTCTTTTGAATGTAAAGTGTCGTGACCCTAAGTTTTGCTTGTGAAGTTGAGATTTCTTATGTATTTATGAAAGATTTCCTTTATATTAATTTATTTGTAAAAATTTCTAATTCCGAACTACTTTTCATGTCTTATGTAATGAACGATAGATGAAGGGGTTGTACGAGACCTCAAGGGTCAAGTGCGCCCGGTCAAGAATTAAGGGTTCTCCCTAACATCTAGGGAGAATTTCGGGTCTTAAACTATAACTTTATATACTTCAAGTAATAACCGCGAACAAAGGTGGACCCTACCTCTAAATAGTTACTTCAACATTACTTAAAACAAGATAGAACAACTTACCCTTCTTCCAAGCCTTCATAATCTAAAAGATGAAAAATAATAGACATGGTTCCATTGTGGTTTTGAAGTTTAAATCATCATTTAAATCTAAGAACAACTCATTTTAATCATTAAAACATTTTCATGCAAAGACCCATACTTAGAGTCTCCGGAATAAGAAGTTTATAGTTTGAAATCCTTTTTGAAATCTCTCTGAAATGGCTCCTTGAATAAAAAATGATACAATGATGAGTACAATACCTCATTGATAAAGAACTTACAAGATTATTGATGAATAAAACGTGAAGTACTTGGTCATGTTCCTTGGATCTTGAAGCTTCTATAATTGAGGTTTTCGGAGGAAGTGTTATGGAGAGATTTTTTATTTGATATTTAGAATTTGAATTTTGTGGTGAAATGTGGTTTAAAATGACCTAAATATGTCCAAAAAATAATCTCAAAGTTCCAAAAATACCCCTACACTATTCGAACCCTTTTTCTGCTTTTCATTTGACTTTAAAAAAAAGCGGCAAAATCTGGGACACGGCTGCGGTTTGCGAGGTCATTTTCAAATCACGGTTCTAGAAAATATTTTGGGACAATAAGGTTCATGTTGATCCCACATCATAGGGAAAGAATTTTCCACCAAGTGTTGGCTGCGCGTCGTGCAGCAACTTTCAACTATAAGCTACGTGGAAGCATCGATGGCCCCTGTTTGTGTCCTCCTCGGGTACCTTTAAGCTATTCCCCGGGTCATTGTTCTAGGACGTATCGACCCTTTAAATGTCTGTATATGAATAGGAACCATCACTAATCAATTTCACTCTCAAACCATCCCCCAAACCATTACTAGAAAACACTACGACACACTAGTTCAACTTCGACTAATTTCCGGATGTCTTGGACGTTTGACTTCTATACTCTCCCAAACCTTACAAATTGACTTATAATACTAAAATACACTATTTTATCTCATAAGTAACTCATCAAAAACATTTGAAACTGTAGTTTAACCTATTTAATTTTTAGGGTCGTTACAGTTCCCCCCTCCCCCCCCCCCCCCTTAGAACATAATTCGTCCTCGAATGACACCAAACACTTCCAAGGACTTCAAGGACACAACTAGAAGCATACCACACATTTCATCAAAGTCATAAAATACATAGTCAATGAACAAAACTTACAAGGAACGCTAACTCATATTATTAAGCATTTTCAGAAACACATGCAATTTGGAAAAAATTAAATAATTCAAAGTACACATTAACTTCATCATTTTAATTTCACTTATGGAGGAACTTATTTCTCCAACATTAGAAATATTCATTACAGCATAATTAAACTTAACAGGTAATAACCTTACCATCACATATTGAAACATAGCATAAAAACATTGAAGCAATTAAGCAATATCATTAGCTACACATTATAAAGAAAAGACAGATTAACTACCAATCTACTCATATAACTACGGTAACATTTTGAGCATGCGAAACATCAAATTTTCAATGAAACTCATTACATAAGAAGACATGCAACACATACTAAAGAAAGAGTCCAAAATAAACTAAATTAACAAGGATTTTGCCGCAATCTAGAGTAAGAATAGAAGGAAAGATAAGGATCTCAACTACCTTCCTATTAAACTTCTCATCCTCTTATTAGGGTTAACTCATCTAAATAAAATCAAAACAATGATAAGGAACTTAGGACATACCAAAGACATCACTCCTGATTAGTCTCTACTTTAGATTCGAGTGCATAGAAACGATTCCAGTTTAGGGCATTAGGATTTGGACCATCATGATGAGTGACCTCTTTCTCTTTTGGCTTGAGTTTAGGTCAATATATCATTTTGTGACACCTATTATCACATCTAAAGAAACCATCCGTGCCGAAAATACACCTACCAAAGTGCTGCTTCCCACAACTAGTACACCTAGTCCTCTCGAAAGCACAACCACCTCCTTTAGAATTTTGGTTGGAAACACTATTCTTGTTCCCTATGGAAGAGTCGTGATTATAGGAGCTCTTCTTACGTTTGAGTTAACTTGATTTTTCCACCCTTAGGAATCTTCCAATTACTATTTATCTCCATAAGCTTAGACTACTGAACTTGTTGAGCATACATCATGAGCCTCGATATATTAATATCATTAAGGAGCATTTTCGTACGACACTATATTTCAATCAACTAGATACCCACATCACAAATTTGTTCATCCTAGACCTAGGATTGGCTACCTAGGTAGGGGTATACTTACATATTTGGGTGAATTTTAGAGATTACTCTTCCACACTCATTCTCCTTTTACGAAAGTTGATGAATTCCACCAACTTTCTCTCCCTCATATCTCAGGGGAAAAACCTATCAATCAAGCCACTTTGAACACTTCCCAATCTACCGGACCTTCCATTAAGGGCCTATAATCCCTCTATTGCTAGAAATACACTTGTGAAACATCTTTTTGATTATAAGCAAGTAACTACACTTTCTCTCTTGGAGTTACACCATTAGCATCAACCACCTTGAATATCACATCTACGCAGCCTTGTGGATCTTCATTAACCTTAGTTCCATACAAGGTAGGAGGGTTCATCCTCACAAATCTGAGATTCTACAGACGGGAGTAATTTCATTAGGTTAAGGTTGATGTCCACTCCTAGGTTAGCCTGGGCAACCAGATGATTAGTGATTACTTGAGCTTGGGTCGTCATGTGTTGGGTCAAGACCCTATGAGCATATCTTATCTACGCATTAGTCATATACCCTAAAACATAAGGAGCTCTAGGATATTGGGGCGTTAGAGGAATTCGGGGAACTTGAAATCTTTGAGGTTCTTGAAGGGGAACCGCCTTGTTCACATCCTCTTGGTCAACTATAGGAACTTTCTCAGTCCGGAGAGGAATCCTCGCATTAGCTACTTCTCCCTCCTCCCTTCTAGAGGGCGTCCTTCTAATATTCATATCATATAAACACAAGAGAAATGTTGATAAAAGGAACTTATATAATTCAACTCTAAAAAATGATACTAGAGTATTGAAGAAACTGAAACTCTATAAGAAAGATATTTTATAAAAGCTAAGGAATAAGTCTCGTCGTTACAAGCTAATCTTAAAGACACCCTTTAAAAATATTTAGGATACGACCCTTTACATTGAGAGAAATACATAAATTGTGTAATATGAGTCTTAAATAAGCACTAAAGAAAAACATACCATGCCCTCGAATATGTGAGGACATACTAAGTCTTGAAAGAGTCGATTCCCAAGCTTGCTTTCTAGCCTTCTACTTTCCTCCAACCTATACTTGTAGAGTATAGAAAAGTATGGAGTGATTCCAAACATTTTACTAAGCATGGCAAATGAAAAATCATGGAAAAAGGGACAAATTAGTTAAAATATACAAGTTATGCTATTTTGGTAAAAAAATTTATGAATTAGTTATAAAACATCATATAGTATAATCATTTAGTAATTAAGGTAAAACATCAATTTTTCTGAACATAAGAGCACACTTACAGTAAAGTCAAATATAACACGTGAACTACTCCTATCCTAAGTAAGACATAAGGAAATTGGCCATAAAATCTCATTAATACCTACTAAAGAGATCTTTAAGACTACTAAGGATAAACATTCATCATTTTATTCATACAAATGACCATTTAATATCAAAAAAACTATAAAAACATACAAACACTTATGAACTTCACATAAGAACCATCCTCCAAGGAAACCCCAAATTTAAACTTGGTGCAATGTGAAAGTAGCATTCCATACTACCACTTCCACGTAGTACTACTTAGGAATAACCTTATAATAGGAACAAAAAATTCATCACATACTAATTTTTCATCATACAAGTCATAACTTCAACATTCCTCCTTAACATTAAACATAAGTCATAATACTTTCATTTACATCATGCAATGAGCCATTCATACATATCATATAAGGATACACCTAAGACTACCACCAAATGGCATTTCAACATTAAAATCATCATATAAAACTAATAATAACTCAATTTAACTATTAAATAATTTTCATGCAAAGACCAATATTTATAGTCTAGGAATAAGAAGTTTGTAGCTTGAAATCCTTTTTGAAATCTCTCAATGAATCTATGAATGAAATAAGATTAAAGTATGACTTCCGTACCTCAATGATAATGAACCCATGAGAATTTTGATGAATAAAACGTGAAGAACTTGGTTCTCTTAATTGGAGCTTGAAGCTTCTTCAATGGAGGTTTTTTGAGAAAGAGTTTTGGAGAGATTTTTGATTTGATTGTTAGTGTTTGAATTTGTGGGTGAATGAGGTGTAAAATGATCTATATCAGTCCACAAATGATATCCAAAGTTCAAAAAATACCCATACATTATTTAGAACCTTTTCTTACTTTTAAGTTGACTCAAAAAATACGCGGCCAAATATGGGACTTGGTTGTGCTTCATGAGGTCATTGTCAGATCTTGGTACTGGGAACTATTTTGGTTTTATAAGGTTCGTGTTGACCCCACATCGCATTAAAAAAAAAATTCCCACCAAGTGCTGGTTGCGCATCGCGCAGCTGCTCTCAATTCTAAGCTGTGTGTGATCTTCGATGGCCGATGTTTGGGTCCTTCTCGGGGGCCGTTAAGCTGGTCACAGAGGCTTTGTTCTATTACATATAAATACTTAACATGTTAGTCTACGCATATGAACCATCACTACTAAATATCTCCCTCAAACCATCCCCAAAAAACTTCACTAGGTTTGATTGACTTATAATGTTCTATGTCTATGCATGTTGAGTTGTTGAACATAATGCATGGTTTTGATTAAATTGTACCTTTTCTCCTGGATTAATGAATTTATGCATATGACTTATACTTAGTACATGTTGTACTAACCCATAATTCTTCCCTTTTTCCCTAACATTGTTGGTTCCGACAATTTAAGAGATTCTAGGCCATTTTGCAAGGATACTTGGACCTCTTTCACAAAGTAGTTAGTGATTCCTCCAAGTTCAAGGATGGTTCCTTGTGATCTACTCTAGTTGTATTGATATTGCCTAAAGACATTCGTTTCTTCCTTATTCTTAAAGATATTTGTAAGCACTATATGTCAATATGTACTTTTGTAAGGGATATGCCAAGAAATTGTACTTCATTTAGATTGTTTCTTCTGAGGCGGTATTATTAGATTAAATACTTATATGTTGGTTATGTTGTCAAAAAGAGAAGCCTATGTAATATTTCTATACAAGGAGTTTAAGTAAACTCTATCTGTGTATACATAAAGTAAGCGTGAGGTATATGCATACGTTCAATATGGATAAAGTTTTATTTTTTTCCGCATTTTGACCTATGCTGTGTAATAATGAATACTAAGGGCTAGTCTAAGCCCTCTTCGAGGACGAAGCTAATAGTTACGACTAGGAGGTGCTCGCCGGTCGTGCAGTACTGGTTATACATGGTTTAGGATAGAGGATGGTTTTTTATGGGACTTGGGCAATTGGAGAAGTATTGACATACGGCCAGAAATTATGGAGCGTTGTTCAAATGATGGCTCATCTTCTGCTCGTTGATGCTTACGGTGTTTTGTAAACTTTTAGGGTCAGTATATTGGGTCCTCCTCAGGACCCTTAAGGTGGTCCTTGGGGAGTCATACCCATACATTTCACGCTAAACATTACTAAGGTGTACCCTAGGACTTTTTACAAAGTTTGACCTTTTTACGACTCTTTAACTCATCAAAACACCTAAATACACACTATCTTACTTTCACTAGTCTATGGACATCGTCGTCGTCCTATGATGTTATGAACCTAACACTCCCTAATAAAGTTAATTACCTTTGTCTTATTTCTAAAATAATCATTTTTAAACATATTAGTTTTCAGTCTAGGTCATAGTGTTTTCAGTGTGTTACAATATCCCCCCTTTTAGGAACAATCATCTCCGAATGACACTTTAAACCGTCTAATGGGAAAGAAAAGGGAGACTCTAGACCAGCAGCCCAATAACAAAAACCATCACAATGAGTCACAAGTTATTAAAGGTATTTCAAATTCCTTGCAACACATAATCATAACATTAGCATATATGAACTTAATCCATAACACATTAAATATAAAAGCTTACCGTTTCAAATCACAAAAGGAGGAACTACCTTGTCCATTTCAATATGAGCTCAACCTATTATTATAGAGTTGAGAGACTAATTTCTTATCATAATATCTTCAAGCATATTTAAAACACTTCTCATGAGGATGATATATCACATTACATATTTAAGTGCAAGTTATCCATGAGAAACATATTTCATGAAAAAATCTCAATTTACTCATAATTTTTTTACAAGAATATACACATATTATAAAAACATGACAGATTCAACTTTATTAATAACTCTCGTAAAATGGAAGTTACTAACCTTTAATTTGGGTAAGAGTAGGAGGGAAAAGATGCTGATAGCAGGACTTAATGCCAGCCTCGGCCTCCCATGTTGCACCCTCAACAAGATTGTTCCTCCATAGAACCTTTATGGAGTTAACCTCTTTATTCAACAATTACTTAACTTGATGATCAAAGATATCAATTAAGATGTCTTCATAAGAGAGATTATCATTTACCCCTAAACCTTCTAGAGTGAGAACACACACTAGATAACGTATACATTTCTTGAGCATAGACACCTGAAACATCTGACAAACCTGGAACAATTAAATTAGCAACTTTAATTTATATTCCACTTCCCCGACTCTCTTTTAAATTTCATCCACATAACGAGGACTAAGTTTCCTTTTCTTTCCAACCTGATTACCCCTTCCATGGGTAAAATTTTCAAGTAGACTTAATCTCCTACTGAGAAAATAATGTTCATTGTTCTATTGCCCCAATAAGATTTTTGCCGACTATAATCATTATCAAACTCTCCCTTATCATTCAAACTTTCCCCTTGGCCTCATAAAATACTTCAGGAATAGGAAGAGTAAACTCACAAACATCAAACTATCTAACTGGAGACTGCCACCTCCTAAAATAGAGTGCTTCAAAAGGTGCCATGGTGATAATCTTATGGTAGCTATTGTTGTAGGAAAATTCTACCAAAGGTAGGAGATCATCCCAATTCCTTTGAAATAAAAAACATAATATCTCAACATTTCTTTTAAGGTTTGAATGGTCCGCTCCACTTGTTCATCCGTTTGTGGGTGGAAAGCAGTACTTAGTTTGACTTGAGTACCAAGACCATTTCTGAAAGATCTCCAAAAATGAGATAAGAATTTTGCACCTCCATCTGAAATGATTAAAAAAGAAGCCCCATGAAACAGTATGATATCCTTAATTTAGAGTCTAGCGTACTCCTCCGCCAAATGAGAGTACTTTGACAAGGAGGAAGTGGGATGATTTGGTCAACCTTTCTACTATCACCCAAATGGAGTCATGCTATTTACGCGTACTTGGCGACCCTACCACAAAGTCCATATTCTCATCTTCTCACTTCCATGTGGGGACATCAATGTTTTGAGTTAGACCTACCGGTCCTTAATGCTCACTTTTAGTTTTTGGTACTTTGGACACCTAGCCACAATATTTGCTTTTTCTTTTTTCATACCAATTCACCAATAAAATTTTTGCAAGTCCCGATACATGATGGTGTCACCCGAATGAATGGAGTATCCATATCCATGAGCATCTTCCATGATTTGCTACCTTAAAATATCCACATCATGAACACATAACCTTCCTTGGAACCTAAGTACCCAATGTTTCCTAGGGAGAAAGATTCATTATTCTTTCTCTGGACCGATTCTTTCAACTCCTTCAGAAGAGGATCAAGAGGTTGCACAAACTTCCTTTCAAATTGTAAAAATAAATAGGAGTTATGACAAACCATGAAACCACCTGTTGAAGTTTATAGTCGGACACCCAACCGAGCAAACATATGAACCTTATTTACTAGCACTTTCTTATCATGAACCTCATGAGTCACACTAGCCTTGGACACTCGACTCTAAGCATCCTAAACAACATTAGCTTCCTGGGGTGTTAAAGGACACTCATGTCATAATCCTTCAAAAGATCTTACCACCTTTTTTGGTGAATATTAAAGTCTTTTTGAGTAAATACATATTGTTAACTCTTGTGATCGCTGAAAACATCAACACGTACTTCATAGACGTAGTTTCTCAAAATTTCAAAAGCAAACACTATGGCCTCTAGTTCAAGGGCATGAGTAGGTAATTCTACTCATGTACCTTGAGTTTCCTAGAGGCGTATGCTATCTTATTCCCATTTTGCATGAGGAAACATCGTAGAACCACATGGGAGGAAACACAATAAGACACAAATCCTTCGGTACCCTCAGGTAAGGTCAACACCTGAGCAGAGGTAATTCTATCTTTCAATGATTTGAAGTTATTTTTACATGATTCCGACTATTAAAAATTGGACTTCTTTTGGATAAAGACCATTAATAAAGATTCGATAGATGAAAATACCTCTATGAAACTCATATAGTTATTGGCCAACCCTAAAAAGCTATGGATGTTGGTAGGGTACAAAGGTCTAGGACAACTTTTTACCACTTCCATCATTCTTGAATCGACCTCTACCCTTCACTAGAGAATATGTGACCGAGAAAAGCAACTGATCTCAATAAAATTCACATTTACTAAAATGTAGGAAAAAAGTTTGTTTTTTTAACCTGCAATACTCTCCTTAAGTGGATCATATGATCATTCTCACTCCTAGAGTATATCCAAATTTTGTAGTATTTCTTATGTCTAAAGACGATTATTTCTTTCCTATTTCTTAAGAATATTGTCTTATGCCTATATCTGGGTCATTATATTAATGTATGGGCTATGTTCAAATTTGTAATACTCTTTAAGATGGTTATATGTGAGGAAAAATATCATACTCTTAATTGAATTTCTATTCTAAGAAAGAACAATATGTTAAATTCATATGTGAGGAGTCTATGGAAACTCCATATATGATAAGTCAGAAGTCTAAGTATACTTTACTATATAAAATTTTTAAAATTTCCAAATTTTCTCTACCTATAATATGCTATGATGTATGCTAAGGGCTAGTCTATGGCTTATGCGAGGATGAAGATGCTAGTTACGTCTAGGGGGTGCTCCTTGATCGTGACAGTATTAATCAAATTCATATTTAGGGCTGAGCCAACCTTTGAAAATCTTTTACTACGTCTTTATTCCCTTATCCTACATGAGACACACTACCCATGGTCATATGAATTAGAGCATCCACAACCACATTAGCCTTGTCGGGGAGGTTAAGAACAATCATGTCATAATCCTTCAATAATTCCAACCATCTTTTTAATTGTAGAATTAACTCCTCTTATGTAAACACATATTAGATAATCTTAAGGTCGACATAAACAGACATATGAACACCATACAAGTAATGCCTCCATATCCTCATAGCAAACACTACGGTCACTAATTCAAGATCATGAGTTCAATAATTGTTCTCATGCACCTGTAGTTATGTAAAGGCATTGGATACTACCATCCCAGGTTGCATAAGGACACAACCCTAACCCACTCGGAATGCATCACAATATACCTCAAAACCCCTGGTATCCTCTGGTAAAGTCAAGACCGAAGCGGAGGTAAGCCTATCTTTGAAAATATGGAAGATTATTTCACATGCCTCCGACCACTCAAATTTAAAACTCTTTTGGGTCAACGTAAACAAAGGAGAAGTAATCGAAATAAACCATCCACAAACCACCTATAGTACCCAACAAAACCTAAGAAAATTAAAATGTTTGTTGGATTCAATGATCTAGAAAAATTCATAACAACCTCCATTTTCTTAGTATCCACCACTGTACCCTCACTCGAGATAATATGACCATGAAATTCCATCGATCTAAATCAAAACTAACACTAAGTTTATTTGGAAAATAGTTGGTGTTTGTTAAGAACTTGCAATACCACCCTCAAATGGTCCATTGTTCGTCGTCATTTTTTAAATTACCAAGATATCATCAATAAAGTTAATCACAATGGAAACTACGTTATTTCGAAACACCCTATTCATGTGGTCCATAAAAGTCATCGTGGAATTCTTAAGACTAAATAACATTATCAGGAACACATAGTGACCATACATAGTTCGAAATTCTATATTAGGTACATCCTCACCTCTCATCCTAAGTTGGTGATACCCTCACCTCATGTATATTTTTTTAGAAGTAGCTTGTCCCTTTGAGTTGATCAAACAAGTCATCAATATGAGCGAGGTGATACTTGTTATTAATGGTGACCTTATTGAGTTGATGATAGTCAATGAACATACTAAGGGACCCATCCTTGTTCTAAACAAACCACTCCGTAACTCCATATGGTGAAATAATATGATGAATAAAACCCTTGTCTAATAAGTCTTTGAAGTTTTAGCTCTTTCTAATACGCCAGAACCATTCGATAAGGAAAAATAGAAATGGGATTTGTATTCAGTAACAAGTCAATATTAAATTCTGTTTCCCGCTCGACAAGAATTCTAAAAGTCATCAGAAAAGGCCTCTAAAAAGTCCTTTGGTACGGGGATCGACTCTATTGGAGAATGTCAGACTGAAGGTCTTTGACTCTTACCATATGGTAAAGACACCCATTAAAGATCATTTTACAAGCATTTAAACAATAAATGATACGACCTCTTGGAATTGAGTTATCCCCTTCCACTATGAGAAGAGTTCTTAGGAAAATTGAATTTAACCACTGTTGTTCGACAATCAATGGAAGCATAACAAGAATTCAACCAATGCATTCCCAAAATTTTATCAAAATCAACGATATCAAGATCTACAAAAACCACCAATGTAACTCTATTGGACAATGATATAAGACAACTCCTAAAGACACTCTAGCCATAACAGAGTCACCCACCGGGGTTGTAACCTAAAATGGTTCTATCAAAAGATAATGTAGAACATGAAGCTTTTTAGCTACTAGAGAAGTTACAAGTGATAATGTAGCACCGAGATCAATTAAAGCATAAACATCAATAAAGAAGACTTGTAATATACCGGTGACCACATGGGGAGACTCTTATTGTTCACTCTTCGAACAGAGAGCATAGGAGCAATTCCTCTTTGTGGCATAGAAACTAGGACAACTTCTTTTAGCATGACCACACCCTTTCTCTTGACACCTCACATTAGTAAAATACCTAACCTTATGGACAATCTTACCATATTCAATGATATTTTCCTTCCCAACTAAACACTCATTCCATTGCTTCTTACCGCACTTAGCAAAAATAGGTTTCTTTCTTGGTGAATTTCCAATCCTTCCCTTTTCATACCTAGGGTTAGACATACTCCTGGTATCCTTGAAGAAATTGGAATGAAAATGGTTTGAAACCCGCTTCTTGAACCAAGGATTATCTTGAATCTCAAGCATACCCTTGGAAGTACCTCCTTCATAAGACTTGCCCCTCTTGAACTTACTATTCTTCCTCTTGAATCTAGTCTACTAAAATTTTTGTGCCTGAACCATGAACCGAGAGATATCTGGATTGGTATTTAGCATCGTCGAACGACACTATTCAACAAGATCATCGGACACCCCCATCACAAAGTGGCTCATCTCATCCCTATGACTGGACAAGAAAGAGGAGTATACTTGGACAACTTAGTGAATTTCAATGACTACAATTTCACACTCATACCTCATTGACAAAGGTTTGAACTCTTCCACTTTTGCCTCCCTTTTCTCCCTACGAAAGAATTGGTCCACGAAAGCCCTTGTAAACACCTCCCAAGTAATAGAACCCGGTCTCAAGGCCCTATTGTGTTTCCATTGGGTATGCCATGCTTGAGCTATGTCTTTGAGTTGATAGAAAGCTAGATCAACCATCTCATTTGAAGTCACCCCCATAGTATAAAGGATCTTATAGACTTCATCTAGAAAATCTTGGGGGTCTTCATTCACCTTTGTACCACAAATTATAGAGGTTTCATCCTCGTAAAGTCCATTAAGCGGGAAGCCATGGTACTAGAAAATGGTCGAACACGGGGTCCAACCTCCTGATTAGCTTGGGTCGTCATGGCTTGAGATTGAGTGTCTACTGCTTGATCTTGGGTAATAATAACTTTTACCAAGATTACAAATTCCTACCTTAAATGTCCATCTGTCAAAGGTGGAGGAATGACCGGAGTTTGGACTTGTGGAGGCACATGGTTGCATAGTGGAGAGGCTTGGTTCTATTAGGGAGAAACTCCCGCATTAACAAAATCTTCCTTTACTCTCCATGTGGCTGCCCTTCGTATAGTCATCTTCTATGTCAAAAAGAAAAGGAGTAGAAGAAAAACAGACACATAGTGTTAACATTCATAAGAAACGAACTTCAAGATTACCAGTAAGTGAGAATTCCTAAGTATCACATGGCATCTGATTCATATGTCTGGCATGCTTCACACCCATGAACAAGACTCTACGCTAACGTGTTTTAGTGAGAAATCAACCCCAAGATTTTCTCAACGTCATGCTTTGATACAAAGTTTGTCACAACCGGAGACCACCCTTTAGACTTAACTAGCGTCGTCCTCGAAGAGTACTAAGAATAGCCTCTTAGAATTCATCATAAAATGTCATAGGTAAAAATGTGGAAAAATTAGAACTTTTCTTACATATTGAGGTTTACATAGACCTCTCACTTACTAAACATATTTATAAATACGGAGTTTACTTATACTTCTCCCATTGTAAGCATGCATAGGCTTCTCGTTTAGAAAATATACATAACGTATAAAAAATTAGTGTAATACAATTATCTCACATTAAACTATCTAAAATGACTAAAACATTTTTACTTAGTCCTCAATAAAAATTCATTATTACCACTTAGGTCATAAAAAAATATCTTCAATAGTAAGAGAGAAAAAATATCAATAGACTATAGAAAATTCGACTAGGATAGATAGAAGGCACCATCCCCAAACATTGAGGACCTACTAAAACTTTTGTAACAGTCCAAGTCTTCTTTCAATCGACCTTTATACCTCAATGTCCCAAACCTACATTGTTTGGAAAAGTAAAAGAATATGGGTTAGTACATCCACTTGTAGTAACTATGGAAACATATGCATATATTATTTTTGAAATCATGCTTAAAAGGACAGTTTGTTAAAAGTCATGCTAAGTCACTTTTAAATGTTTGAATGAACAAATAATAACATATCCAAGCCCATGATCATATATTCATAAATACTAGTTCATATCAACAGAAGACCAACCTCATCAATAAAGTCAAGAAAACATAGATACTAACAACACAAGATCATATCAAGATCATATAACCAAAGAAACTACACAATAATGTCAGAACAACAAAGAATGTACAAGAGTACATATCATCATAACTTGTAAGACCCTTACAAACCATCATATCCAAAGCATAAAATTGCAATGCTCATGTGAAGTCCCATGACGCCACATGATAAAGTAAACAAGGAAAGGGATCATAAGTAATGCCTAACTTCATATAACATGGCATCATGACTAATCATCATCATATATAGCAACATAGACAAATAACAAGTTCATACGTTTAACCAACATCATATAGAGTCGTCAACATGTAAAGACAACATATGCATATCATTTACTTTAAGAACAACATCCTAGTACTTCCCTTAAGACCAACTATTACAATGTATAGGTATAGTCCCATACTCGTACCTGCACTAAGAAGAACCAATTAAGTCACCTAAGTTAGAGTTTATTTTATTACTTTCATTTTACTTTCGGGAACAATCGCCTTAACTGAATATAGACGATGTGAGCTAATCATGCAATATGGTGTTAGGAAACCCTACACCTAAAGAAGGTGGCCTACTTGCCAAGGAAGGACCAAAACATGAACATAACATTCTAGGTGGATCCACTAGCTAGTATTCCTATGGTGCAACATAGTTCAAGAAATATGAGCCAAACTGGAGACCCTCGTTATGCGCAATGGCAAAGTAATCTGAATCTCATGAGAACCAATTTGAACCTACCTTCCCGTATTAGGAAGGAACACCTCCCATAACTATTTTACTTGGTTCTAATCAAATGTCCCATTTCGAAATGCCATTAAGTCATTCTTTGACAATCATAGCTTAATTTAGGTAATAGGAGACTAACCACCTTATATATTATAGCACATTATCTAATTAGGCAAAGGATGAGAACTTTTTTTCATTACTGAGATCAATATATTCTTATCTTATTATCTAAGGCACACAATAGACACCATCTTAAAACTTGCGTTATCATAGCCTCACAATGATCTCACATTGAACTAATCATATAATACCATGATATTCATATTTATCACATCATAGATTCCTAATTCGAACCACATGATAACTGCAATTCATAACATCATCACCAAATACAATCCATCACAATTGAAGTAAAAAGTACATGATCACAATGTGTTGCGAAATATCCTCCATAACATTCATAAAGACTCTCACCATCAATTAATAAAAATTATGCGATAACTCAATCATAATCATCATAATATAGTGAATATGAAAATAACATAACAAATTCTAAAAATCCTAATCCCTTCAAGTCCAATTCATAACTAGAATAAAAGTAAAAGATCCGATTTAGCACAAACTAAGCCAACGATCAAGAACTACAACAATTAAAACCATTAACAATCATATTCTATCATCAATTATCAAAAGTAAAAAATAAAAATTCAATTGGATAGATCACATTCGGAATAAGAAGCGAAACCCATGTTTTCTAACAACTTTTTAAATCAATTTGAAGAAACCTCATGGGAAAAGGAATCCAAAATGTATTAGTTCCCATACCTAAATGATCCTTGAATATTGATGGAGATCAAGTTGAGTTCATTTAGCCCTATTTCCCTTGAACCTTTTCTTCAATGGTGTTCTTTGGGGATAGAGAGAGAAAGCAGTGAGAAAGTAGAGATATTTGAATTTCAAAATGAAAGAGTGTTATGTTAGTTTAATGAAGGTTAAGTGTTATGTTAGTTTAATGAGGGTTCACTTAAGAAACACATATACCACATAATCCTTCGCAATCGAAATCAATGCAAGATACAACATGATAATATCGCAATTCACATAATAATGCTTACAAGGCAATTTTATTCAAAATAAAAACACATAAGCACCTCAACCATAAATGGACCATTCCAACCAATGATATTCAAAATCAATTCTAGAAAATAGATAAGAGATTAGGTAAGATCACCACCTTTTAATAACCAACACCACCATCCTTAGCCTTATCAAAAAATTCACTTCACAAAGGCTCTTACCAATAGCCATATAAACCATTCCAAACCAACAAACCAATCATACCAACAATCCTACATTATATCATATGAAAACCATCAAACTAAGGAAGACAATATATAATTCTATCATTATCTATTCATAATTATATAGATTAATGAAATATAAAAGTCGTAATGGTATCTTTTTTGTGTGAATGGTGAACTTAGTGATAGGTTGAGCGGAATGACATGAAACCATCTCTAAGAAAGTAATTGATCTATCCTTATTGACCATAGAGTGGATTCAATAGAGGTTAAGTAATCCATGTTATTTATAGCGGGTGCTTCCCATTTGTTACAATGTATGTTTTGTAGGTCATTTGTAAGGCCATTATTTGAAGTCCTTTAAATTCTTAATGTAATATTAATTGATTTAATGAATAATCGTGAATTAGGTTAATGCAAGATGAATAGAATGATCCCTATCTAATGTAGTTTTAAGGTTTGCCTAAGTAGACTTGAAGAGGTGTATGAGCGATCTCTTCATATTTTACTAAAGTGTATCCTAGAGTAACCTGTGTTTGTGAGTTAAATGTTAATATTGGAATAAAATTAACTTAACTACTCTTAATGATTATTTAGGTGTTCTTTAAGAGGGTGTATTGATTTTCTCTACTTGTCATACTTAAGTAAGTTTGAGGATAACTTTTTGTTGGACGGTTTTATGCTTTTATAGTATGAAGTGATGTTAATTATATATTACGGATTACATGGAATGTGAACTTTGGTTTGTAAGTATTTTTTTTATAATTATGTTAAGAAGTTTTCCTCAAAAGGGCATAAAAGAGATTGTTTTGCATAAATGTCCTTTTATCATGATTTTATTGCATTTTAATGTACTAATTCCATATATTGTCTTATATAAAAAGTTGTAGGAGGCAATTGAGAGGAGTCATTTGAAGTAAAGCTTGGAGTTAGAATCCATTGAAGTAAGTTGTGGTATGTGATCAATTTATTGGAGGACATGGTCATGTTTAATTTTCTATTCAAAAGACATTGTACTAGACATTGTTATTTCCTATTTGTTTATCCATGGGCTGTGACCCAAGATATTTGTATGTCTAAGATGGCTACAATAGACTTAGCCTTTTCCTATGTTTTTCTAAGAAAGAGTTTTGAATGATGTTTTATTTGTTTTGAAAAGTTTTATTCTGCACTACTTTTCAAATATTTGTATTCGATGAATGATGTCAACGGGCTTTTGAAAGACCTCCGAGAGGCTAAGTACTCCATTCCACGATTTGACAATACCATTTCTTCTGGGGTATACACTCATATCATGAATATCTTAGCCTTGCAGAATAGGTGGCCTGTGATGTAGTTCATTTGAGTTAGAAGGACAATGAGTTAATAATGAGCTCTTATATGATTTATAACGCCTTATTATGCTTATGATTTTCATGTTATTCTTATTCCTTTATCTCTTATGATTATGTCTATTGTTAACTAATCCTTTGAGATATCTTATGTTTGGTATGATTGTTTCCATAATTAGTACATTTCTTATTAACACATCTTTTGGCTATATTCTAATCTAATGTACAATCTTGAGAAGATTGAGTTGCTTTGAAGGATAGAGTTTCCAAGGCTTTAATGAATTGAAAATTGGTGAGTCCTCATAGCATCAAAAGAAACAACTACTATGTTGTCTTTTTGAGACATACATTAGAAGATTTATGAAATGATTCTGCATTATGTTTTTCAAGAGAATGTTTTAAATTCCTTTATATTTTTCATATATAATCAAAAAGACCTCCGAGATATCAAATACACTATGTTACTTCTAGGGTTGTTCCCTGGTCCTGAAAAACTTTGTATCAAACAAGAAGGTTATCAAATGGCCTACAAATGTCTCAAAACTAATTTTAGGGTTCTTATTTACTGGTGTGAGTAGTGATGCATCTATGAGTAGGGATGATTAGAAAAGTTTGACTTCTTCATTCTTCTAGTCGTTCCATAGAGTTTGGAATTAGTAGACACTTCTTCAAATGTTTGCATATGATTTTGTCCAGGTTGTCCAATTGTCACCCTCGAGAGCACACTCTAGAAGATATGTCACACTCAGAGCGCGACTTGGTGTACTTGACCTCTCGTAGGTAATTTACAATCCCTTCGACATCATTCATTGCATGCATGTATTAAAAGTAGTGCAAAATTAAAACTTTTCACACGAAATATCTTAAAACATCATTCATATGATAATAATAAAAAATATTAAGTCTCAACATATGACAATGTTAGACTCAAGAATACTTGGGACACGACCCATCCAATGCGAATATAGAAATTCTTCGTTCATTACAATACATCAATTTAATTGAAATATAAAGATAGTTATGACCTTGAGTATAGTAAGGACATACTTCAAGTGGCTTGAAAGAATCCTAATTTCGAAGCTTTGTTTCAAGACGCTTCTCACCTTCAACCTACACCTTTCGATATAAAAAATTGTATGTTATGTACTAAGTATGACATAATTCAAAAAATTATGAGATATGGAAATTTATGAGAAACATGATCTTTTTGATTGAAACATAATATGAAAAGTATAAGAACCACATTTAAGAACCAAACATCACATTTAGGACACAACACGAACTATATGCATTTTAAACAAATTTAGTAAATATTACATTGAGCATATAGTGAACTTCATTGTAACTTCACATTGCATTGAGCGTACATTGAACTTCATTGTAACTTATTGTATCTTCCAATGAAACTCACACTTCAAATTATAGCATCAATAACAACTACAAATCACACAACAATTAGATACTCCTACCAAAGGTTATTATAAGGTTCGCTTGAATAAGTTATGAAGTGACCACCCATACAATCCTTTCACACACACCTAACAGATCCTTTAGACTACCTTAGAGAAGATCCTTCCTAGTTCAGATGATACCATATATATATATATATATATATATATATATATATATTTATATTTATATTTATATATAATATTTTCTTACCAAAGGTTATCAAAAGACTTACTTAAGTAATGCAAGAAGAGAACGCCCATACAACCTTTCCAAGGTTACCTAAATAATCATTAAGACTACCTAAGTTTAGGTCATGTGTAAATATTCAATTTACTTTCCCTATCTAGAGTCAGTCTTAAGACTTCCGTAGGGTAGAAATGAAGTTACCATTCCTATGACCCCTTCATACCTTAACTAAGCAACACTTAAACTACTCTAGGTAAGTACTTAGTCATCATTAACATACTTTTAAAATTAACTCATTATCTTTATTAGTTCATTATGAGAGATTCATCACTAAAGAAATTCAAGTAATGGTCCTGTAGAAGACCTAGGTAGTCATTCACTAACAGATTCAAAACCTAATCGTGGAATGTGAAGAGATTGCCCCTTACCAACACCTAAACTTCATAAAACTACCCCAACACTTACGGGTACCCCATATGATGAGAATAGACAATCAGTGACATAAACTATACTAGCTATGGATGTAATCTTGAGTCATCAAACTACTCCATTGGAGGTTCGTTCTACGGGTCAATGGTAGAACTAGGACACATCATATGTACGCTTATTGTTAAGGAATATGAAGGGTTTATTTTTACTCTACCCTTATCCTTAAGTAGATCTACTTCCCAAACCATATAACTTGGTGCTATATTTTGTTCTCATAGAGTATTTAAATAAAGGAGTACATGAAGAGGTTCCATATATAGTTTATAACCCAATCATATTTTACCTTATCGAAGAAGGTCCACATAGGCTACCTACAATTGTATAGACGATCGCTTTGACTTTCTTAAGGATAATTTCATCTCGTTCTAGCCAATAAATCCTAATTCCACCATTCACGCAAGAAGGATTCCATTACGACTTTCAACTTCAGGGATATCATAACCTTCCAACTAGGTTGAAGGTTCCCTATAAAGACGCTATTAACTATGTTCAAGGTCACATGTCAATCACACATAAAAGACTACGAAGCTCTAGTATACTATGTCAAGAACTCATATTCACATTATACATGTATCAAGTAAGGGACATTAGGCCACCAAAGCAAGAGAAACACATACTTCATATATAACATTTCATTCTCGAAGCACATAGGCATAACCAGTATCATTTATAGGTCACTCTATTCACTACTATAATATTATCAATTTAATTATCACGAGTATCATATAATCTATCATGAAAAATCACACCTCAATATCAACTAATCCACATATTTACTACACTATATTCTACTAGAGATACACATCATCAAATAAAAGAAATTATGCTTTGACTCAAAATAAACGCATAAGTCACCATGACATTCATAATATCACATATTAAATTTATAACATGATAAAGTCAAAATACTTGATTTAATGACAATGAGGCCACATAATTCAAAATAAATAAAATAATGCCGAGAAGGCCATATAAGTCACAAGTATAGAACATAAGCACTGCCACCGTAAGTGGACCATACAAAGCATCAGCATCATCTAAGAACTAGACTACATATTATAGATAAAGTTACGTCAACATGCCATGAATCCAACCTCAAGTCTTCAATCCATATCCAATTTATCCAACATAGTACACCAAGGTCCTTAACAATGGTCATGATCATCAATTCCATCAAATAATAACAATACACAATGAATCAACGATAATACAACATGAATTTATGGCAGCCAACTAACAACTCTATCATGATTCTATTATAATTAAATAGACCTAATAAAACTACATAAGAATTCAATAACATTCAGACATAATCAATTCACCCACAAAATAGTCAAATCTAGGGCTACAAAATCAAGACCCTATTCAAGTTCCTAATTCACATAAAGTAGGGAATATTACATTAGAGGAGTTTAGGAGTTGTAAGAATATGTTGGATCAAGCCTTGACGGCCCAAGCCAATAGGGAGGTGGTTCCAAACCCTATAGCGAGAAAGAGTACCTATAGAATTATTGAGTTCTGTAGGATGAACCGTATGGAATTTAGTGGCTCCAACAAGGAGGCAGATCAAAATGGGTTAACAGTTGAGGTTTATAGGAATATTGCTATAATAAGATTGACTTCTAAGGATAAAGCGGAACTAGACGCTTATAAATTGAAAGATTTAGCACCTGTTTGATATGAGAAATGAAAGGATTCTAGGACGGTATAGGTGGGTCCCATATAGTGGGATACTTTTAAATTGGGTTTCCTTTATAGTTTAATTGCTATGTAAATGAGAGAAGCTAAGTTGGAGGAATTCATAAACATCAAGCAAGGTCATTTGAGTGTTAGGTAGTACGCCTTGATGTTCCCTGAAATATCTAAGTTTGCTACACGATTGATAGCAAACCCTAGAGACTTGATGAATAGGTTCATGACGTGATTGTCCGAGCTAGTAGATTAAGAATGTTATATACCAATGCTTGTCGATAATATGTATATGTTGCTAATAATTGGGTTCACTCAACAAACAGAGGAATCCAAACTTAATAAGGGTAGAAAAAAAGTAGGATAGATAATAATGGTTCTTATGGACAAGGTCGTTCCAAGAATTAACAAGACTTTTCCAAACAAGGTACTAGGTATGAGTATGAAATGGTGTGTTACCCTGGACCTCAAGGGAAGATAAATGAGTATTCCCGTCCTACTTGCTCTAGGTGTAGTAAGAAACATGAGGGTTGGTGTTTGGCCGGTAGGTTTGGTTGTTATGGGTGTGGTGAGAGTGGCCACATGATGATGTATTGACTTAAGGCAATAGCTAATTTGAGGAAACACAAGAAAGTTGATATTTATGAGGTGGAAGATGCCAAATAAAAATAGGTTTTATCCTCTCCGATTAAAGGGTGATCAAGAATGATCTCTTTATGTCCCTCTCCTATACGTTCTTCGTTATGAATTTTTGAAAATTTTCAGAATTCCGTATGATTTTGATTTTCCTTCTTGGTTGTAATGTTTTTTAAAAAATGATGAATTGATTTTAGAAAGGAATGTTTGGCTTAATTCCAAGTGGGGGATAGTGAGTCCTTTTTCATGAGGTATTTATGTGATAATGTGTTTCTATTGTTTTCATTGAATGTTGTGAAGGTATGTGAACCTTTAAGAAGGTGACCTAGTTGCATGAACTTGTCTCTTGTTGTAAACTAATAGGTTTGGTGAGCATTCTAGGATCCATGAATTATGATGAATAAGTCATATCTAGAAGGTCTCAATTCTCCTGGAATGTTAGTAAGAATGTCTTGTTCATTCATGATTGAGTGGCATTAGACATGTATAGCTTGGAATTAAATTTTTTCCTTCATTTGGGTATGTGGATTTAGGTATAGTGCATGTATGATGGGTTGCAAGTCCTTTAAAACTTCGAAAGTTTAAGACCTATTTTAGAGACTCACGTGTTGAATAAAGACTAGTAACACTTTATAAAGACCTACTACAATAATGTATATCCATCATTTAGGAAGGTTTAGAGTTAAAAAGTCAAGGAACGTTCATGACATCCGGTGAAATTTTAAATAGATGTTAGTGTGTCTTGACATGTATTATAGGTTTTTAAAAGTCAAAATTCAATGACATTCAGTAGGAAGGTGTTAAACATGTATTAGAATATGTTTAGGGTCGAAACGTCTAGGTAAAACTCCACAAAGACCGGCCTAAAGGTCCTTCGTCCTTGAGGAGAACACTTAAAAAGTACCAAAAGATGTAAAATGAAACGATGAGCCATCGTCTTATTGACAGAGCGTCAATGTCTCCGTAGCCACTACCTTAGAAATCTTTAAAAAAAATGGTCCAAAAGAATAGTCTCTAATCTTATTGACGGTGGTGTAGTATGGGGCCAAGAGCTGGCGTCTACTGACCTACGTAACGTAGGTCAAGGTCTCGTAGGTCATGTATGGTTGTCATTGTAAAATTTTAAGTGAGTCATAAGTTAGTTTCTTAGGTTGTTAATTAAGGTTAAGGGGTGGTCTATTTAACTTAATTAAGGTACTATAAGATATAACCTTCATTAAACTAGCCTAACTCACTTCAATTCCCGAAAACAAAATTATGTTCTTTCTCTCTACTTTCTCTCTCTATATTCCAAGACTCCATTGAAGATCAATTTAAAGGTCATATGATCTCCAATATTCAACTTTTTATCCTTCAATTTCAATTAATAGCTAAGCTATGGGAACTATTCACCTTGGGGACTCCTTTCCTCAAAGAGTTCTTTCAAATTGATTACATCACGTTGATAAAAATATGGGTTTCATTCTTAATCCAAATGATATTTTAAATTGTATTGTTCTTTGTTTGTTTTGATTATTTTTCATATAATATAATTCAATATTGGTGAATTAGGGTAGTTCTTCATGTAAGACCTAGTTCAATAGAAGAGTTCATGAATTGACTCTATTTTCCTAACCGAATGTTATGAATTGATGTTTAATTGAATAGTGATGATGCAATTGACTTAGTTCTGTGTGTAACTTACTATTAGATTATGTTGGTCAGTATATTATTTGATGAATATTATTGATTGATTGTAAGATCCTGGAAGAAGGCTTGTGAAGGTAAATTGGTAAGACATATGATTTTGAATCCCTAATTTAATTGTGATTTCTTATACTTGATAATGATTTTCAATTGAAGTATTGATTATGATTAGATTATATAGGTGATGGTATGATAAATGTAATTGAATATCTTGATTATATGGATTGTGAGATTATGATTAAGGTGTAACGATATAAGGATGATTTGAATCACTTATGTGCCTTACTATAACATGAGGATGATAATGTGTTAATCTCACATATAAGGGTGGTGGTATTGGAAGAAGTTCTCACGCAATTCTAATTGAGAAATTGAATCTTAATATACAATAGGTTCGTTTCCTATGGCCTATACTAAGCTATGATGAATAATAAAGGCTTAAAGTTATTTCAAAAAGGGATTTTATCTTAGCAACAAGTTAACGAGTAATGAGAGGTGTCCCTTCCAAATGTAAGAAGGTAGGTTGACAATGCTTCTCATTAGATAGATATTGCAATGCAATTGCAAATAAAGAGGGTATCAAGTATGTGTCCTAGCTTTTGAACTATGTTTCCCCCATAGGAATACTAGCTAGTGATTCCACCATGAATGTTATGTTAATGTTATGCTTAAATTAAAAGACGCATATTTCAAATAAAAGTCAGTTTTCATGATTTTGATGCATGATGCCATACATAGTACATGTGGTTGTACTAACTCCATGCTTTTATCTATCTATATAGTTCTTCGTAGGTGAAGAGCATTGGGAAGTGAAAATATGGACTTCAAAGATCGGTATAGAGAAGTTCAAGTATGTCGTCACATTACTCGAGGGCATATATGTCTTTTCTGTTTTCATTGAAACTGTTGTAATAGACTATGTATTCTATATTTTCCTTTTGAATTATGGGTTGTGTCCCAAGTATTCTTGTGTCTTAAGATGATGAAATTGAGACTTAGTATTTCCTATTACTATTATATGAAAGAGATTTTGAAGACTATTATGTTTTGTGAAATTTTTTAATTCAGCACTACTTTTCACTATGTTTATGCGGTGAATGATATGAAAGGGCTTGTATCAAACCTCCGTGAGGTTGAGTACCCCGGTTACAATCTGAGATTGTACCCTAACTTCTAGGGTGTGGTCTTGGAAAGTGACATTGTTGAAATTAAATTTCATTAACTTCTTGCATTGTGTATTTTATTAATTCATGATTATGTTGTAAAATGTGTTTATATGATGTTACTTTGCATATAAAAATATTCCTATCAAAAATTGCCTAGAAGTTGCATTTTTAAAAATTTTGATAAAATCAATTTAATACTGTCTACTCACTCTGAAGATTTTCAAAATTTGAATAATTGATTCTTTGGTCTAAAATTGTTGCAATGAGGTAAGAATTGATGTATATGAGTATGATACTGAATATAAAATGATTTTTTGTTATTTGGAATGAAGTATGTGAGTGTTGTATCATGATGAGTTATAAAAAAGTTTTGAAGTTTCTTGTTGTGTTGTGAACCTCTTGACTATGTGAAATCGATATTTTTTTTCTTGATCATGTGTTTTAAGGTATGGTCATGACCTTCTATTTAATTCTCTATTCTTAGAAGTGTTCCATGAAATTCGAGGACAACTATTGTCCAAGTGGCGAGAATGTACGACACCAAAAAGGAATTCGGTGAACTAGAGCCTAAAATGTATGTAATTGTGGTATAAGGTCCTCAAGGAGTATAATATATGGTTTGAGGCATTGTCTATGATTTAAGGTGCATTGGAAGTTAAACGTCAAGGGACGACCAAGACGTTTGACGACTAAGTCACCTATGTACCTCATATGTGGATTTTTGTGATTCATGAGGTTATAAGGTCCTTAAATGAGTAATTATTATGTATATATGCAGTGCTTCGATTTTCGTGGAGCTTGGATGTCAAATATCTAATAACGTCCATAATGTTCGAAAGTGTTACCATGTAATGACTTTGTATGTCTAAACTTGTTTATGAGTTTTGCGTGCTCATTTCAGGTGAAATTAATGTGAGAGGTGATAAAATCGTATAAGATCATTTTTCGGTTGGAAACGTCCGGGCAAAACATCCCCAAGGACCATCCAAGGGTCCTTGAGGAAGGACCCAAACAGGTGCCAAGGCTTTCCAAGACAGCCTAAACCAAGGAGGGAGTCGACGCCCAGTGGGTCAATCAACGCCCCATGGTTAGGCTTTAGTCAATTGGAACTTTTTATATGGAAAGAGGAGATATTTTTTGAGTTTCTGAACCAACAAACAAAAGAACAGGATGGTCTGTATTTGGAAAAACATTCCAGCGACTTACAATAGTTGATGAGTCTGTCCTTGCGTGCAGTTCACTACCATGTGAGGGATGAACTTGTATTTTCAACCCACTTCAAAATATATGTTTTGGAGATTTATTTAAGGTTCTTTTGGGAATTTTAAACGTGCATATAATTGTTTAACACTTTGAATATTTCATTCTTCCAAATCAAAACCCCAAAAATCCCTTAGAAATTCCCCAAAGACTCCATTGATGTCCAAAGTCAAAGAAGAACTTGGTCTGACTAATTGAGTTGCGTTTCTTCATCAAAGTGAAAAAATAACTTCATTAACGTACGTATTTTTAACCTTCAAACTCACTTCATTAAGGAGCTCGACTTTAAAGATGTTTTTTTAAGTTTTAACGTTGAATTGTCCAAATTTCATGATTCTACCATGGGTTTGTGATATAATGATTTCTAAACATTGAATAATGATTTAATTTTTATTGAATTGATGATTTTAACCTAAATTACCTATGAACTAATGGATTTGATTAACCCCTGAGTTTGACTATGATATGGGTTACTTGATATTGACTTAATGATTATGAATTCTAGTGTAGATTTCAATAGGTCATATAATGATGTGAGAATTGTGCTTAAGTGATATCTCGGTTGCATTAGAATGATGAATCCTAATTAGTTTTACCTAGTTTTATAGAATATCATAGTTTCTACATTGAATTAGTGTTGATGGCCATTTGTAAGTGCCTTATGGTATTGAATTGGATGATTTAGCATCGAATTGAGGTGTTGAGGATGATGTGGTGGTAAGATGCCCTATTTTGTTTATTTTGATGTTAATTAGACTTCAATTATGTTGTAGTTTTTATGGTCCACATACAGTGGTGGTGTTATATGCTTTACTTGCAATTGATTTGGACTTGTTAGTGTTATTTTAAGTAATGTAATGATCGTGGTCTTGTCGGCTATCTACTTGAAGTAATGTTACTAATTGTATAGTTGATTATGTGAAGTATGATGATATCTATCTACATGTCAAGCAATGTGAAAGTATAAGTGTTTTATTGATGTTATGTAGGTGATCATGTAAGACTATGTATGTGGCTTTGTGTGTATAGTCTTAAGGTTGATGTATTTTATTCCTACTTGATTATATGAGTCTATGTTGTTCACATTTATGTTAGTATTATAGTATATAGGATGACTTAAAGATGATAAGGGTTTTTTCTATGTGCTTCTAGAATGACATGCATTATGAGTTAACGTGAAGTATGTGGAGTGTTATCTTGTTTGAATTATGTACCTTGCTTATGTATGTATGAATGTGCATATGTGATGTCTTGAAATAAGATAATAACGTCTCTTAGTCTTGAATGTGTGAATGACATGTGACTTTAAATAAAATTAAGAGGGTATTTTATGTTAAACCTTGAACATAGTGGTAAGGTCATGAATGTTGAAATGGTAAGTCGTAATGGTATCTTTCAAAGTAAAGGAATGATTGAATTAAGGTTAATTTTTTGGAACGGCATCATATTAATCATTAGTAAAGTCATCATGAGTTTTTTGTCGTCATTGTAAGGTAACTCTAAAAAGCCTCTTTGGTAGGGTAAATGTAATAGGATTATGAAGTTGATATGGAACCCTTTTATGTGAACCTTAAATGTGAATTACTATATGAGAAAGAAGGCCAGCACCGAGTGAGTATGGTCTCTTTCTACTTTTTGATTTTATTTTTACCATATTGCTGGACTGAAAAAAAAGAAGCTTTCGAGTATTACACAATGCATTTTTATGTTATGATTTTATTCGTTTTGACGACTTAGGAAAGTAGTTATAGTTAAAGAATGACACTACATTACAAAGCATGCCTTTCATATTCCTTAACGATGTGTCTACATGGGATGTGTGTAAGTTCTACAATTGGCAAGAAGAAAAACCTCATAGGGTAGGATAGAACTTAGGATTCCATATCTTGCTATAATGATGTATGGTGGTTATTTCTTATTCTAATCATATGAAATACCTATTAGCAATTAAGAGGTTCTATGAAATTTAGGTGGTGTTGTGGGACGCTATCTAGACATTGCACAATAGCGTTTCAAGGTGTTATTGGGAGTTCCTAGGTCTTGTCCAAGACCATTACTTGAATATCCTTTATGTGATGTATGAATCCCAATAAACTAATGAATGTAATGACCTAAGTTAATAAAGTATGTTTATTGAATAAGTACTTATCTAGAGTAGATAAGTATTGTGTAGTTAAGGTGTAAAGGGGGCATAAGAATGGTCATTTCGTATCTTACCTAGATGAGTCTTAAGAATGACTCTAGTTAGGGAAATGGTTGATTATGTTGACATGATATAAACCTTAGGTAGACTTACTGATTTCTTAGGTAATCTTGAGGAGGTGAATCATGGACGTTATATTCTTGATTTACTTAAGTATGTCTTTTGATAACCTTAGGAAAGAGAATGTCATATTATCAATGTGTTGATGCTATGAGGTCTTGTAACTGTGTATGTGACCCATTATAAGTGTTCTTGAGGGTTATTTAGGTATGACTACAGAGGTTATATGGGCGGTCTTTCTTTGTGTTGCTTAAGTGGGCCTTAGGATATCTTTTTCTTAGGGAACTACATACTAGAAAGTGTCTAAAATACATTGTAAGACACTTCAATGTACAATGAAGGGACTTCACTGTAACAGTGAAGGGAGTTAGTGCAAATTGACTCTAAAATTGCGATATTTGATTTAAATGTTATCTTACCTATTTGTAAGTTTTAAAATGTTGGTATTATGATTATCATATAATTTTTAAATGAAAAGATGCATATTTCCAATAAATGTCCCTTTTCATGATTTTTATGCACTATTCAATATATTAGTACATGTGGTTGTACTAATCAATTCTTTTATCTATCTCTATAGTTCTTGGTAGGTTAAGAGCATTTGGGAAGTAAAATCTTGGACTGTAGCAATCATTCAAGAGTAGTCGAAGTATCTCCTCATTTGATTCGAGGGCATATATGTCTTTTATGTTTCAATTTGAAGTATTTGAATAGACTAAGTATTTCTATATTTTGAAGTATGGGTCGTGTCCCAAGTATTCTAGTGACTTATATTTTATGAGATTAATAATTAGTGTTTCCTATGATTGTATATGAAAGTGTTTTTAAAGACTATGATATGTTTTTTGAACAGTTTTAATTTCGCACTACTTTTCACTATATTTATGCAATGAATGATATGTAAGGGCTTGTACAAGACCTCCGAGAAATCATGTACGTTGGTTGCAATCCGAGATTGCCTCTAACTTCTAGGGTTTGATTTCGGGATGTGATAGAATAAACCATGAATGATTAAGCTTCACATACCATAGGGTAGAGCTTTAATCACAGCTTGAATCCTTGGTGAATATCGTCATAAGGGCAGACCCAAATTTCACTTTTTCTTTTATGGTGTTCTTACGAGAGTTTTTGAGAGGGAGATATTTTGATTGAGATTCTAGAGTATCAATTGCTCCTTTACTGTTTAACTACTAATAAAAAGTACCTCAAAACAACCAAAAATAACCTCCCATGCATTTCTTTGGATGTGAGGTGAATTTCCCATTCACCCCTTAAGTTTGTAGCGTGAAGCAGGTAGATTATAGGTCCAAGCGACGCCCTATAGTCAACGGACCATCAATTGAATGATGACACAATCTTATAAGTTCGTCATTTTCTAAAGAGAGTCACATTTTTTATGTCTAATTGAGGAGTCACTCCCCCAATTCACTGCGCATCACCGGAGCAAACGACATCGAATGTAGGTCGTCAAATGACACTGCCAAGGTAGTGCACTGCCTACTTTTGGGTCCTCCTCAATTACCCTTAGGGTTGTCCTAGGGGAGTCATGCCTTGTTGTTTTAACCCTAAATAAGTCTTTATAAGTGTTAGGAACCTCCCTTATAAATTTTAACTCCAAAAACAACGTAAAACATGCTAAGGCATACTGGAACACAAAAGCATGTCTTAAGGCTAACTTTCAAATGTCTTGGATGTTCTAGATCATTTGATATCCAAACTCCTCAAACTAAATTCTAATGCCATAATTAAACATTTTTTGACATTATAAGATCATGACACATGTGTTAGGATCTTTAGCCGAATTCATTTTATGGTGCTTACAGTATTCCCTAGTTCGGAAACATTCATCCTCGAATGATATCTTCTTGAACACTTCATAAAGGACAATCTGTAGAATTGTCATGGAAGAGGAGCACCCCCTAGATGTAACTGGTGTCATCCCCCTCATAGAGGACTAAGATTAGCCTCTTACCATTAATCATTATATTTCATATGTTAAATAGTGCGAGAAATTAAAACTTTTCGTATACGACAATTAGGAGGTTTACATAGACATACCGCATTCTATATGCATATTTTTCTTACATTCCTCGTGTATGAAGCATTCATACGCTTCTAATTTAGACAATATAAAATATATTGGACTTAGTCTAATACTTTGTCTCCTATAGAACCATCTACACGGGAAGAAATCTTGGACATAGCCAATCCAAAGCAAACATGCCAATGTATATTTACATAAATATTCTAATGATAATTGAATGAACAATGTCTTTATGACAATACAACTTTAAAGCTAGAATGTAGATATGGGCAACATTCCCTAACATGAGTACATACAAACACTTGGAGAAAAGAGTCCAAGCCTTCTTTTATTGACCTTCTAGGAACTCAATGTCCAAAACCTATATATTAGTAGAAAATATCGGGATATGGCCTAGTACACCAGTTGGACTAAGTATGGAAATATATGGTCATAGATCATTTAAATTATGCTAAAATGGAAGACCATCATCACCAAGTAAATTGAATTCCACATGTGTAGTAGCATATTAGAGCATATAACCAAAACAACTCCAACATAGTGTCATAAAAACAAATCATTTATAAGATTTCATAACTTAACCACATATGCAGGACCCGTACTCAACCCATTACCAATCTTACATGTACAATGATCAAGGGAATTCACATAACATCACAAAACCAAGTAAACCCAACAAAAGATGATAAGCAATGTTTAACTTCATATAACATAGCATCATAAGTAGTAATCATCATATCTAGAAACATATACCAATAACATGTATATACGTGAAATTAACATCATACAGGTAATCAACATGTAGAGTCAACATTAGCCTATCGTTAGAGTTATAAAAGCATAAGAACATCCTCCTATGGTTTCCCTCAAGGACAACTAGTAAAATGCATACATACAGTCCCATAGCCCTACCTATAATATGATGCACCCTTTAATTCATCCTAGTTAGAGTTCGCATTATTACATTTACTTTACTTTTACGAACAATTGCCTTAATCGACATAGACCATATGAACTAAGCGTGGAATTCGGTGTCATTAAACCCCTTCCCCAAAAGAAAAAATCATATAATAATCATAAGAACAACATTTAACAACATAGAAACACATAAGCTAACATACAACAAAATAAAATTTTTATAAGTCACTTTCCAATAAGCTATATTCACTGTAAAGTGAATTAATTCACTATTATAGTGAACTACTTTATCTTTTTGTTAACTGATGTACCTTTGTTTCACAACAATTTCAATGGATTTTCCTTAAATTTAGTGTGTTTTAAGGACTTTTTCTATTAGTTTTAATGTACTATTTTCTTTGTTTGCAGTAAATTGTCCAGGGTGAAACCGTGGAAAAATTATGCTGAAGTTATAGAAGTGACGACCTACGGAGCCATCGACGGTCCGTAAGTGGCCACCCTCGTATGAAAGACATGCTGTTGAAGTATGATCGGGGAATTCTGACTATGTATGGGGATATAGAGGCTCTTGAAGGAACATCACCTCCACAATGGATCGTCCTTCACATCCGTCATCATTACCAGAAAGTATCTCCAGTATCAGACTTGAAAAGATTTTAAGTATTGAGAAACGGAGGCCATCGATGGAACGTTGTTCTCTCAACGAACCGTAATCCTTGTCCGTAGATGGTAATAATGAGTTGGAGAAGAAAGTATCTTAAAAAGAAGCTACGTGTGGAACAATGGGGGACCTCTACGGTCTGTCAGTGCGCTCGTCGACTCAGACGCGTTTTTTGGGCAAATATTCCTTAAATAGATTTCCTTTTTATGTTACTACTTCTTTATTATAAATACTGGTAAAAACCATGTTTTTGAGGTTAAACAATTAGGCATATTTCTGTCTTATTGTTTTAGCTGTTGAACTAGTGATTTTGGGGAAATTATTGTATTTATCGGAAATCATTTATTGCAAGAGTATTGATTAATTCAAATAATTTTCATGATTTTATTCAATCTCATCAAAGTGAGTACATGAATTCTTATCAAACTAATATGAATTGTGTGATTATTAATACGGATAACTAAATCTATAGCTAGGGTAGGGTAATTAACAAGGTAAAAACTAGCTTAAATAATAATCCTAAGATATTGTCTTGCATGTATTCATAATTCTTCTCCTATTATCTACTTCCTTTGTCCCGCAAGTAGCAACAAGGGACACAAATCAACCAAGACAAGACACCACATACTTACATTTTACCCATAATGCAAGTAATTCTAGAAGCACCTAGAAACAACTCTAAATTCTTCATGTCAACTTATAACTATCATAACATCATTAATGTAATAAAAATAGATTCATATATCCAAGTAGGAATGGTCAAGACTCAACCCCAACACTACACACATATGTCAAATGTATAGTCTAAGATGGTCACCTAAGACAACATGAATATAAGAATACATATATGACTCCGTATGTATTTAGTTATTGTCATGCTCCACAAAATCAAATTACACAAATACTTATATTACTTCAAGTAGTTGTCAACAAGGCCAAAATCATCATATTGCATAAAGTAATGCCGACAAGGACACATCTATTGCAAGTAAAGCACATAACACTGCCACCATAAGTTGACAATACCAATAACAATAGAATAAGAGTATATATAACATCAAAATAAAAGGAATAGGTCAGCATACCCCAACATCATCCTCAATAAATCCGTCCAAAGTAAATTTACTCAATTCGGTATTACAAGACCCTTACCCAAGGCCATAACCAACAATTCAATACAAAAACTACAATAATAATTAGGTCAAAATAAATATAAATTCATAAATATAATATAACATAAATATCAATTAACTACAAAAATTGTATCAATGAATAGCCCACATAAAATTTCATAAGAATTAATCAACATTAGATCAATATTAATTAACCAAAAACATAGTCAAAATCTAGGGTTCATCCAATTAATAGGTTCATAGGTAATTTAAATTAAATTCATCAATGAAATATCAATAAAATCATTATTAAATGTTTATAAATCATTTATACAAGAACCCATGGTAGAATAATGAAATTAGACAATCAAACTTTGGAAGCATTGAAACATCTTGAGAATTGGGCTCCTTGATTAAGAGAGTTTAATGGATAAATATCCATACATTAATGAACCTATTTCTTCACTTTGATGAATAATTTCCACTAAAAACGTCACCTCCATGTTGTTCATTGATTTAGACTTCAATGGAGACTTTGAGAGAATTCCAAAGGATTATGGGGTTATGATTTGGATCTATAAAATATTCCAAGTGTTAAAAACTTATATACACATTTAAAATAACCAATATACCCCTTAATAAACCTTAAATACATACATATATAAGTGGGATGAATTTAAAAGTTCACCCCTAGACTTATTAGTAAATGCACGTAGGCTCACAGGCCAATTGACGGACTGCCCATCGACGGGGCGTAAGCCCACTTACGGGGCGTGCTTTCAACCGTCAATGGGTTCAATGGATGGAAACTAGTAGGCTTGACACTCAGGATAAATACCTACCCACTCCACCACCTACGCGGCGTCGAACACGCTACTGGCCGTCGATTGCCTTCCGTAGGTGGACATCCTTGTAGAAATCATGGCCACGAACTTGGGTCCTTGTTCAAGGACCCTTGGCTGTTCCTTGGGGAAAATTTACTAAAAGTTTCCAACCCAAATACTATCATTTATGATTTTAAAATCTCTCACGTAAATTTCATCCCAAACAAACATGTAAAACTCGACAAAACATGCCAAGGCACACAAGGTCAAATCAAGGCACACCTTTCGAACATCATGGACGTTCTTGGATATTTGACCTCCAAACTTCACGAAACTCAACACGATGCCTATAAATGATATAATAACTCATTTAAGGACCTTGAAACCACATCAATCACACAATATAACATAAAACCACATCTGCGGCACATAGGTGACTTAGTCGTTGAAGGTCTTAGTCATCCCTTGACGTTTGACTTCCAACACACCTAATATTTAGCTAGTGCCTCTATACAATATATTAAACTTATTTAGGATCTTAGACAATCAATACCACATGTTAGACTTTAGTTCACCTAAGCCATTTTCGGGATCGTACAATCTCCCCCACTTGGACAACATTCATCCTCTAATGACAATTCAACTCTCCGAACACTTCCAGGAATAGATATTCAACAAACAGCACATAACCATTAAGAAAGCATCAACTTAACAGCCCAAAGATTCATAACACAAGAAAAAACTAAAAAACAATTCAATAACTCATTATGCTACAAAAATCATATGCTTCATTTTAAATATTAGAAACTCATTTTATAATCAATATCATGACTATATAAATCAGTTCTAACCAAATTACAACAATTTTAGACCAAAGAATCAAATAGTCATTTTTACAAAATTTAACAGTGAACTGTTTAAGCATATATTGGTTTTACTATGTTTTTAAAAAATAAAAATTTTAGCTAATTCATGACATAAACATGATAATGTGCAAAGTAAAATCATGTAAATACATATTACAATATAATTATAGCTTCATAAAATATACAATGCAAGAAGTTAATGAAATTCAATATCAAAAGAACTTGTAAACATCATGGACATGCAACATACTTCTATACCATTCTATGTCAATTACTAATCATACTCCCCTCATTTGAAAGAATCAATTTACTACAAGAATAAAAGTGAACTTACCAACATCATTGTCACTCTCATCCGGCTTCTCCCCTCTAGACAAGAGTGCATTGGAAACTCTCTTTTTTGGAGCATCATCCTTTGGAACACTAGGAGCCACTTGCTTACCCTCTCTTCCCCTAGAAGCAATCATAGTACAATCTCTCACCTTGTGCACTTCCTTACCACAACCAAATCAACTCCCGGTACCCAATAGAAACTCACCATAATGTTTGTTGCCACATTTGGCCCAAGTAGGTTTTACATCCATTGAACAACCTCGTTTTTCAACTTTGAACTTAACACTCCTAGGTTCTCCTTGAACCCTCTTCTTAAACATTGATTTCTCTTGATAACTAGGACCACTCCTTTTCATACTTCTATCTGTCCTCCTAAGTTTAGACTCTTCAATTGATTGTGCTTACACCATGAGTCTATCTAGGGTCATATTATCATGCAACATAGCGGTACAACATTACTCCACCACTAAGTCGCCTACCCCAGTCACAAAATGACTCATTTCATCTCTTGGAATAGACAAAAGAGAAGGGGAATACCTAGATAAAGTTGAGAATTTCAAAGAGTACTCCTCGGCACTTATATTGCCTTGTCTAAGATTGATACACTCCTCCACCTTAACTTCTCTACTCTCTCACAAAAAGTAATCACCAAGAACATCTTCCTTGAATTCTTCCAATTCAATAGGACTCTATTCTTCTGGACTATTATAATTCCATTGAGTGTACCATAATGGAGAAACATCTCTCAATTGATACGAAGCCAACTCCGCCTTCTCCCTAGATGTAACTCCCATAGCACTCAACACTTTATACACCCAACCAAGAAACTCTTATGGATCATGTCCCATTTTAGAGCATGAAAAATAGGAGGATTCATCCACACAAAATATCTCAAACTAGTTGTCATACTACACTCCAAAACCCTAGGCATCATATACAAATTAGCTTGCATAGTCACGGCTCGGCTATAACAATCAAAGACGGTCTATTCTCGCTATGAGGTATCTCCGGAACCTCAATACCTCCTTCCACATTAGGAATAGGATCATCTTGGGAGGCACTTTGGCACCTTAGACTCATTTCCCATATTGAGGAACTTACTCATCTTGACCAGTAATATCCTTATTAATCCTCTCCTCATCAAACCTTCTAGCGGCCATCCTTCTAGAATTCATCTCCTAGAAACACAGGGAAACACATTAACAAGGATACTCATAACATTTACTCTACCCCACGACATAGGAGTAGAAAAGCAGGGGAACTCTATAGTCCTATAGCCTATTGGCCATAGATGTGTCACAACACACAGCGATGGTCAAGACTCTACTAGATGTGACTTGATTAGACTTTAAGAATCCTAATTCTACTTTCACAAACCTATGTTCTAATACCAAGCTTGTCCCATCCAAAGACCAAACCATAGAAGTTAGGGTACAATCTCGGATTGTAACTGCTTTACTCAACCTCTCGGAGGTCTTCTACAAGCCCTTTCATATCATTCATCACATATAAATGGTGAAAAGTAGTGCAGAATTAAGACTTTTCACAAAACATATTATAGTTTTCAAAATATATTTCATATAAAAGTAACAGGAAATACTAAGTCTCAATTTCCTCTTCTTAATAGACAAGAATACTTGGGACACGGCCCATATTGAAAAATATGAATATAGGAATACTTAGTCTATTACAACACTTTGAATGAAAACATAAAAGACATATATTTCGTCGAGTCAAGTGAGGACATACTTCAACATATCTTGAACAATCTTTTAAGTACAAGATTTAACTTCACAAAGCTCTCCACCTACCAAGAACTATATATATAGATAAAAGTATGGAGTTAGGACAACCACATGTATAAAGTATGGCATGATGCATAAAAATCATGAAAAAAATGGACTTTAATTGGAATTAAATTTTTTTTATTCAATATAATATTATAATCATAAGAACAACATTTAACAACTTAGATACAATAGGATAACATACAACCCAAAAATCACTTTTTTATAACTCACTTTCCAGCCAGCTATATTCAATGTACAGTGAATTAAATCACTGATGCAGTGAAATACTTTACCTTTTTTTTAACAGACTTCTAGTATGTAATTACCTCTCTAAAATTTAACTTAATATTCACTTAATTCACACAAAAAGATATTGCCTATACACCCTCTCTAGATGTTCATACTTATAATGAGTCACATACACACAAAAAATCATAACATCAAGGTGAGATTCGTCTACTAAAGGTGAGTCTAAGTCTCAGTAGAATGAGTTGTGAATCCACCTCCTATACAATCCCTTGCACACACACTTATGAGATCCTATAGACATGCTGGGGTATAGTAATTCTCACTTTATACACCAACACATAAATGATATAACATTCTCCTTCCAAAGGGTATCAAAAGACCTATTTAAGTAAATCAAGAAGTTAACGTCCAAGCGAAGTCTTCAAGATTACCTAAATAGTCCTTAAGACTACCAAAGGCGTAGATCATGTCCATAACACCAAACATCTTTCCTAACTAGAGTGATCCTCAAGACTTCCAAATATAGGACATGAAGAAATAATCTCTTATGCCCTCTTCATACTTTAGCTAAAGAATCCTTAAGTCAATGTAGATTATTTACTTATTCATTTACATACTCCTTTACATAAGTCAATAGTTTATTAGTTCATTAAGATACATATTTCAGATAAACGACATTAAAATAATAGTCTTGGACAAGACCTAGGAACTCCAAGTAACTTCTTCAAAGTCTATTGTGCAATGTCTTGATAGTATCCCATACGATTAGCTAAACCTCATAAACATCTCTAATGCTAATAGGTATTCACTATGATGAGAATAAGAAATAACCCACATATACCACAATAGCAAGACATGTAATCCAGAGTCTACCCTACCTCGATGAGGTTGTTGTACTTGCCGAGGGTAGAACATAGACACATTCCATGTTGGCGCATAGTTAAGGGATATGAAGAACTTCTTTGTATTCTTGTTTCATTCTTAACTAGAACTACTTCCCTTACGATACTCACTCGGTGCTAGCCTTCTTTCTCATAGAGTAGTTTACGCATTAGGTTCGCATAAAAGGGTACCATAACAAGTTCATAACCCAACCACATTTACCATACAAAAGAAGGTCCGCTAGCGCTACCTCACATTGGTGACAAGAAGTTCATGATGACTTTCCGATGTATTAATATCATACCGTTCCAGCCAATTAACCTTAATCTTATCATTCCTTTAATTTAAAGGATACCATTACAATTTACAACTTCAAAAATCTCAACATTATCACTAAGTCAAGGTTTTCACATAAAAGACTCTGTTAAGTTCATTAAGGTCACATGTCATTCATACATTCAATACAGAGAGTTCTAACACCCTAAATAAACACATCACATATTCATAATCATATATATCAAGCAAGGGACAAAAGTCAACTAAGACAAGACACTGAATACTTCACTTTTACCCATAATGCAAGTAATTCTAGAAGCACTTATAAACAACTCTAACATCTTCAAGTCATCTTATATACTATCATAACATCATCAATGTAATTAACATATACTCATATAGCCAAGTAGGAATGACCAAGACTCAACTCCAACACTACACAGAAAATGTAAAAGGCATAGTCTAACATGGTCACCTAAGACAACATGAATAGAAGATTACATATATGACTCCAGATGTATATAGATAATTTCATGCTTCACAAATTCAAACTACACAAATATTCATATTACTTCAATTAGTTGTCAATAAGGCAAAGATCATCATATTGTATAAATAAATACCGTCAAGACCATATCAATGGCATGTAAAACACAACATCACCACCACAAATGGACCATATACATCACAATAGAATCAAAGTATAAATACCATAAAAATAAAAGTAATAGGGCATCATAACCCCACATCACCCACAACACTTCTATCCAAAGTCAATTTACTCCATTTGGTAAATTTTACTCTACGGCACGACATATGAGTAGAAAAGAAGGGAAACAATATTATCCTATAGCCTCTCGCCCTTAGAGGTGTCGCGACTCACACCAATAGTCAAGACTCTACTAGACATTACTTGACGAGACTTTTCAATTCTTAATAGTACTTTCATAACCTATTCTCTTATACAAAGATTGTCATATCTCAAAACCACACCCTAGAAGTTAAGGGCAAATATTGCAACCGTCGTACTTGACCTCTCGGACGTCTCAGTCAAGGCCTTGCATATCATATATCGCATCAATATAGTCAAAAGCAGTGCGATATTAAATGTTTTTCACAAAACATAACATAGTCTTTAAAAACAGTTTCGTATAAATTCATAGGAAATACTAAGTCTCAGTCTCATTAAACTTAAGACACGAGAATACTTGGGACACGAACCATACTTCCAAATATAGAAATACTCAGTCTTTTACAATACTTCAAATTGAAACATAAAAAACATCTATGACCTCGATAAAATGAGGACATACTTCGACTTCTCTAGAACGATTGCTAGATCCGAGCCTTCACTTCCCAAATTCTTCTCACCTACCAACAAATATAGAGATTAATAAAAGCATGGATTAGTACAACCACATATACTAAGTGTGGCATAATGCATAAAAATTATGAAAACAGACATTTACTTGAAATATGTATTTTTTCATTTAAAAAACATATTATAATCATCAGAACAACGTTTGACAACTTAGAAACACATAAGATAAGATTTAAACAAAATATTTTAATTTAAGAGTCCCTTTACAGCAACTCCCTTTAATGTAAAATGAAGTGTCTTACCATGTATATATGACACTTTCTAGTATGTAGTTCCCTGACTAAAAACTATTCTAAGACCCACTTAAGCGACACAAAGCCAAAAAGCCCATACAACCTCCCTAGGCATACCTTAATGACCCTCAAGAGAAATTGTAATGAGTCACATACATACTGATAAGACATCAAATCATCAACACATAGATAATATGACATCCTCTTTCCAAAGACTTCCAAAAGACTTACATATGTAAATCAACAAGATAACGTCCATTCATCACCTTTACGATTTCCTAAGTAATATTTAAGACTACCTAAGTCTTAGATCATGTCCACATAATCAATAAATTCCCTTACTAGAGTCATTCTTAAGACTCATCTAGGTAAGATACGAAGTGACAATTCTTATACCCCATTCGCACCTTAACTAGACAACCCTTAACTACTACATATAAGTACTTATTCAAATAACATACATTATTAACTTAAGTCATTATGCTCATTATTTCATAGGGAATCATACATCACATAAAGTACATCCAAGTTAAAGTCTTAGACAAGACCTAGGAACTCCCAAAAAAACATTCAAAGCGTATTCTGAATTGTCTAAGTAGCGTCCCATACCACTACCTAAACTTCATAGAACTTCTTAAATTCTAATAGGTATTCCATATGATCAGAATAGACAACAACTAATATAGATCATGATAGCAAGACATGGAATTCGAAGTTATATCCTACTCCGATGATGTTTTACTATGTAACAACCTAAAAATCACTACGCTAAGTAATGCTTAAACATATCTAGAATGCATATATTAGAACGGGTTCACACGACTTGTTGAGCGTATAACCAGGGCTCAGAAACTATTCACTAGCCAAGCCGACCAACTTGGTGAGTTAGTTGATCTAGACAAGGCAAGAACCAACTAAGTAGGGCACTCGAATTGAAGAGATTCACCTAGAGTAGTTTTACCGGAATTAAAAGGGGTAATCTAGGTTTGGACGATCTAATGGTAAAATAGTCTTTTCTAAGCTAGGGGTGGTATTGTAATTACCCTAAATTTTTATTTAATTAATTTAAAGAGTAGGGGCAATTCGGGCAGGGTTGGCCAAAATTGACCCTTTTTTGCAAGTTAGGCTTCACCCGGGTTCGAACCTTGGTGGAAGAGACACTTAAATGTATTAAATTGATGATTATAATCTGATTTTGTAGGGGCTTTGTGGTCATTTCACTTACCCTTTGAAAAAATCAGATTTTTAAACAATTTAGAGAATTCGTAATTTGACTAAGTCTCTACCTAATCTCCTAATCCTAAGGTAAATCATTCTCACATCTCTCTCTACTCTCACCTTATTTACACGCTCAACTTTCTGTAAAAACAAAAGAATAGAACAAAAATATAACAAAGTTCATCCACGTTCAAGAAGTTGATCACTAAAACTCAAAAGAAAAATAAGTTTACAAACGAAAAGTAAAAATCAATTTCTCATCGGAATATGCTTGTGATTTTGGTGTTGCGACGTTGGCTAAGCGGAGATTTTGGCAGCACATAAGAACATCTTTGAACGACATCATGCATAGGTTTTCTTCCCTCTATATACCTTTTCCAAGAGACCCCTTAGGTTCAGACTATTCGCAATCAAAAACTAAGGTTGTGCCTGTTGCATGCCCATGTCGTTGCATCCTTTGAAAGATTCAAGTATGCATTTATATGACTTCTGGTAGATGATTTTAGGGAAGGTTGTGATTATGTGTTTGAATGAGTATTCAGAATTATGTAGAAATGAAAGAAGTGTTCTTAAAATGTGAAGTTCATTAACTTGTTTTTGCATGTGTGTTGCGTCAATTAGCCACAGTTGAAGCTTGATATTGACATGTTAAAATGTTATGAATTATGTGTATGCGAGTATGTGAAAAAATGTGATGTTCATATAAGTTTAAAGTTGCTGAATTAAATGATAGTCCTTGATTAAAAGTAACCTTGAAGATGCATCTAAAGATCTCCCTAAAAACTACTCGGAATGTCTTAATTTTTAACGTGAAAGTGGTTGAGAAAATGGACTGCAAAAAGGTTATAAAATTTCCTAAAGTAACCATGACAAATCACCTAATATGCACTAGATGATACACAAAAAATTTTCTAAATCTAACATTTAAAAGATGAGAAAATGGACTGCAAATAGGGTTAACAAATTTCCATCATTCTGGAAATTTGTTTCAGCCAAGCTAACAGTTAAAATTTTTTTAAAAACATTTTTAAAAAATGGATGAGGTCTGTGGGGATTGAATCCAAGACCTAACCATATAAAAGTTATAAAAAAAAGTTAAATAATAAAATAAGGTGAGGGGGATTCAAAATGGGGTAAAGCTTGATGAGAAGTTAGGAGAAAAAATGAAAGAAGATAAAGTTAGGCGTGGGGGGTTCGAACCCACAACCTGTTGGATGGGTGAAGGAGAGAGAAGAAAAATGAAATTATAAAATGAGTTATGTGGGAATTGAACCCGCAACCTTTCGGCCTAATGGAGAGAATTAAGGAGAAAAATAAAATGGGGTTGTGGGGGTTCGATCCCACGCCCTCTTAGTATAAACAAAGGAATCAAGTAAAGAGAGAAAAGGAAAAGAATTTCGGCATGGGGATTCGATCATGGGTCCCCAAGGACGAATTCTTCTAAGGGAAGGAAAAATCATAGCTATGGGAAAGGTTAAGAGTATCAAGACGGAACTTACTGGAGAGGAGTTAGATAGAAACAAATAACAAATCACACAGGAAATTCAAGAAGTTAGAGAATAAGGACTCAAGGTAATCTACAAATCTGTGACTTCGGTTCTGGATTAGGATATTGTGTCAAAAATGAAGAACAAGAAATAGATTGATGTAGATAAAGAGGACGTAAGCAAGAAGTTAGATATGCTCCGACTAAGGATTCAGGAATGGCAAGCAAGAGAAGAAGAGATATATTAAGAAACCACAAAATATGCTGGCCAAAAATGTGACACTTCATGAGGAATTGGTTTTGGAGATGGAGGATTCTACAACCATGAGGGAAAGAATGGCCGAAATAAGGAAGAAGAACAAAGCTTTTCGCATTGACATGATCACCAAAATTCAGAAGATCCAGAAAATACTCTATCCGTGAGAAAGAAGCTAGTGGATGTCACGATTACACTTATCCTAGAATAATAGGCTAACTCATTGATGAGTAAATCTTCTAAAAGCCTCCATTTATGGGTTGTCTAAGAGGAGGTGACAAGTGATCCCTCTCCTTGCTTACGAGCCGACACATTGCGTGGGAGTGAAGGTTGTGTCGTGTGCACTTTTGTACGAACATCTTCAGTGGATACCTCATAAGGGTGTAACTTTACTCTTATGAAATAAAAACTCTTCCAAGTTGTGTGCCTTCCACCTGAACCAGCGAGGACACATTTTAGAGAAATATGCATATGTTAAAGTAAGGAGATGTCATTTGATCGACAGAGGTAGCATCCCGAACTTGTTGGGCTAGAACAGTGTCCTCACCTATGATCACTAAAAGCCCAATGAGCACACCTGATTTATTTGTCATTATTTCAGGACGTTCAGGAAGACGTTGTTTGAAATCTACAGCGATTTGGCTCAGAGTGAGGTTTATCCTCTATGTGGGGGAATGACAAAACACTCGATCCCGTTGGGGTATAATTTTTGAATCCTTGTACTTATCATTACGCTACACATCATATCCTTTCAAGGTGCCTCTGATTTAGCTATGACGTCGAATCCCTCGTCAACCTGAGAAAGATCCGAGTCGAATTTATTCCCCGTGACTGAATCCACAACAATAAGAAGAACGACTGATATGGGGCCACCGTTTATCTTTTAAAATTTTTGTTGCTATTTTTTAGTTTCTTGCAATTTTAAAGAATGAAAAAAAGAAGTATTTCCTTTGTTCAAACTATGTAGGGCCTAAATTTTCATTGCAAGATATGTAGGCAGCCTTTCAAGGCCCGGCCCCTATCATTTTAAATTTTCAGTCTCCCCCTTTTATTCTACAAGGAAATGTGAGGCTGAGATCAACGGAAGTCAAATAGATATGGCAAGAAGAACCTAGCTCAACATGATTTTATCTTTCTAAGATAATTACCAAATTCAAACTGGCAAACTCCTACTTGTTCAAAAATTAATATCCCCTTTACTCGTGGGTTAATATGTCCTCAAACAAAGCAACTTCAAGTGTTTATATGCTCTCTATATGACATTGTCACGACCCAAAATGAGTCGTGAGTGGCACCCACACTTACCTCCTTAGGTGGGAGAACCAACACATCTAAACCCCTACATATACCAATCGTTCGACTATAAATAATACCAATTATGCGGAAGCTCCAAAAAAATACTAAGCAACCAATTTAAATAAGTTTCTAATGTTTAATACTTATCATCCAAAAATCTTATAGTCATCACATAAAGGACATCTAATCCCCAATACTAAGTCTAAGAATATCGAATACACTAAAATAAAGAATAAAATGGTATGTATCCGAAAGTATAGGAAATCATGTCATGACCGAGAGAATCCAACACGAGCTTGAATGGATAGCTAACCCTGTAACTTGATATGTGGGAGGCTAGCTAGAGTTGAGGGAAATCAGAAGTCATAGGTACACTCGCTGCATTTCGTAAAAGGAAACCAAAGAAAAAAACAAGTAGGGCTTAGTACGAGGCAACATGTAACTAATATACAAAGAGTAATAGTATGAACTCAACTATAGCACTAAACATGTGATAAGAAATAAACAACATGAACAAGTTTCCATAACAATAAAGTAAGCACATATTAAGTCAACGGTATCAAGATCACACATGAGGACTCATGCCTACAAACCAAACAATTTTGGGAGTTGAGTTCTTTGAGATTGAGTATGTTCCATTAATTCAACATATTTTTCATTTAATATTATCGTGTCGGAACGTTACACTCTGATCCAAGAATACTTTGTCGGAACGTGACACTCCGATCAAAGAATACCGGGTCGGAACGTGACACTCCGATCCAAGAATACCGTGTCGGAACGTGACACTTCGATCCAAGAATACCGTGTCTGAACGTGACACTGCGATCCAATAATATCATTAATTTATGATTTAATATCACTACCTTTTCAATCCTTAATTGTACTTCATCAAGCCTCCTTTATTCAAGGCATTACTTCAAATAGAGATAGTTTAAGATTATACATTCCACGGCCTCGGGATCTAAAACCAATCACAAAACACACGACCAAACCACACAATCACACAATCAAGTACATAGAAAACTTCCCAATATCATCCAATGCATATCAGTCACTATTAATAGTTTACTATGAAATAGCATAAACCATAACCTACCTCCACCGAAGAATCGGAGTCAAGCAAGCTACTTTTACAATACTTTTCCTTTCCTCAATGCTTCTGAACCTTTCGAATCTATCAAATATATATGCATGTTTGTAAGTTAACGAGTCTACAGACATCATATTACTCTATGTCTAGCCTAGACCAAAATTCATCTCACTTTATATATATTTTCTAAAATTCAAACCTAAGAGTAAGTCTTAATTCCTCCACTTAGCAAAATTTTAATAATAATCATATAGTATAATACACAAAATATTTAATTAGATTACTCAATATATCAAACTTTGATTTCTTATATCATAACAAAATTATAATATTTAAAGTAGGCCATTTGTTACGAAACCAATGGCAGGCTAGCTACACCATGAAGCCAATTTCCTCTCTCTCTCTCTCGTCTAAATTAAATAATAATAATAATAATAATAGTAATAATAATAATAATAATAATAATAATAATATCTATAATAATAACAATCTGACCTTTACCTTAATTCGCCTTGAAATTAATCAATATAATATGCATATATTTGTTGACACCAATTTCAACAGAAACCCAATTGAAATTTGATGCCACTAATATGACTATGTACGACAAATATAGATGAAATCTATACACACTAAATACTAACCTACTAATTAAATAATCAAACCTCCCTTCCATCACACAATTAATGTATTCCATATGTATACCTTTGTCTTAACAAATTGCAACCCGACAAACATTAAAAATGGAAGACGTAATTTTACCTCGATCAAGGGTTTCCGCTCCTCATGTCGCCATCAGATAAGCCTTGTTCTCAATTTGATTTTTAACGCCTGAGCATTACTTCCCTAATTGTTATATTTAACTAATTATAAAAGTGTACTGCAACTAACTATAATTTTATCTTCTTTATCCATCAAGTAATAAGTAATTAAAACTACTCCACTAATTTCCTATATATAGTTATAATTAGTAGTTGTACACTATTATAATTAGTTATATATACTAATTAGGGCAGTAATTCTCAGGCGTTAAAAATCAAATTGTGAACAAGGCTTATCTGAATGCGACATGAGGAGCCGCAACCCTTGATCGAGGTAAAATTACGTCTTGAATTCTTAATGTTCGTCGGATTGCAATTTAAGACAAAGGTATACACATGGTAAACATTAATTGTGTGATGGAAGGGAGGTTTGATTATTTAATTAGTAGGTTAGTATTTAGTGTGTATAGATTTCATATTTATTTGTCGTACATGGTCATATGAGTGGCATCAAATTACTATTGGGTTTCTTTTGAAATTTGTGTCAACAAATATATGCATTTAATATTGATAAATGCCAAGGTAAATTAAGGTAAGTGTCAGATTGTTATTATTATTATTATTATTATTATTATTATTATTATTATTAATATTATTATTATTATTATTATTATTATTAATATTGAATTTAGATGAGAGAGAGAGTAAATTGGCTTCATGGTGTTGCTAGCCTGCCACTGGTTTCGTAACCGGTGGCCTAATTTTAATATTATAATTTTGTTATGATATAAGAAATCAAAGTTTGATATATTGAGATATGTAATTTAATATTTGGTGTATTATACTATATGATTATTATTAAAATTGTGCTAAGTGGAGGAATTAAGACTAACTCTTAGTTTTGAATTTAGAAAAATATATAAAGTTAGATCAATTTTGGGTCTAGGCTAGACATAGAGTAATATGATGTCTATAGACTCGTTAACTTACAAACATGCATATATATTTGATAGATTGGAAAGGTTCAGAAGCATTGAGGAAAGGAAAAGTATTGTAAAAGTATCTTGCGTGAGTCCGATTCTTCGGAGTTAGGTTATGGTTTATTCTATTTCCTAGTAAACTCTTAATATTGACTGATATGCATTGGATGATATTGTGAAGTTTTCTATATACTTGATTGTGTTATTGTGTGGCTTGGTCGTGTGTTTTGTGATTGGTCTGAAATCCCGAGGCCGTGGAATGTATAATCTTAAACCATCTCTATTTGAAGTAATGCCTTGAATAATGAAGGCTAGATGAAGTATTATAAAAGATTGAAAAGGTGGTGATATTAAATGATAAATTAATGATATTATTGGATCGGAGTGTCACGTTCTGACACGGTATTCTTGGATCAGAGTGTCACGTTCCGACACGGTATTCTTGGATCGGAGTGTCACATTCCGGAACGGTATTCTTGGATCGGATTGTCACGTTCCGACACGATAATATTAAAGGAAAACTATGTTGAATTAATGGAAGATACTCAATCTCAAAGAACTGAACTCCCAAAATGTTTTGTTTTATAGGCATGAGTCCTGATATGTGATCTTGATACCGTTGACTCAATACGTGCTTACTTTATTGTTATTGAAACTTGTTCATGTTGTTTGTTTCTTATCACATGTTAAGTGCTATAGTTGAGTTCATACTATTATTCTTTGTATATTAGTTACTATTTTGGGTTGACCGATGATACTTACTCAGTACATGTTGCCTCGTACTGAGCCCTACTTGTTTTCTTCTTTGTTTTCGTTTTATGAAATGCAGCGAGTGTACCTATGACTTCTGATTTCCCTTAGTTCTAGCTAGCCTCCTGCTTATCGAGTTTCAAGGTGAGCTATGCATTCAATCTCGTGTTGGATTCTCTCGGTCATAACATGATGTCCTATATTTTTTGACACATACCATTTTATTCTTTATTTTAGTGTATTCGATATTCTTAGACTTAGTATTGGAGATTAGATGTCCTTGAAGTGATGACTATCAGATTTTGGGATGATAAGTATTAATCTTTAGAAACTTATTTAAATTGGTTGCTTAGTATTTTTTTGAAGCTTCCGCATTATTGATATTATTTATAGTTGAACTATCGGTATATGTTGGGGTTTAGATGTGTTGGTTTGCCAACCTAAGGAGGTAAGTGTGGGTGCCACTCACGACTAATTTTGGGTCGTGAAAAACTTTGTATCATAGCGTTAGGTTCGTTGATCTCATCACACAAAGACAAGTCTAGTAGAGTCTTCAAGAACGGTATGTGGACGCCTTTTCTTTTTCTTTGAGAGTCTATAGTACCTTAGAAAAACTCTATTCTTTTTTTCTTTCGTGCTATAACTTGGATCACATCAGTATCTAGATGATACAAATTGGTATATCAACTTCTTCACTCTATTTAACATATGGTTAGTACTAAAGTATGAAAAGTTGAAATAGCAACACTAGTAGAAAAAACAAGAATGTGTTCTTGAAAATGAATATATTTTCTCGATCGACTATTGGGCCTCTAATGACTAGTCATCAACATGATTTGTTTTTAAGTTCATAAAGTTGAAAATCTATTATTCATGGTTATTGATTTTGAATATGTTTATGCTTCCACTATTGATTGTTTTGAGTTGCTTCATAAAATGAATATAGTGAAAAAAATCCGTGTTAAGTTTGTGATATACTAGTTCTGATGATATGTAAAATATGGTAATAGTATCATGTTGAGTGGAGATTAGTAATGAAACTATCTATAACTTAAGGCAACATTTTTCTAGCATTTTAATTAAGAATTTTATACCCTAGACTTGAGGGATAGGAGGATACATGAGTTATGGAATAACCAGAGGTATATGTTGCACCAGTTAAGGTAAAAATCTCTACTATGATCCATAGATTAAGTGTATGTCAAAAAGGGTCATCAATTCTTACTTGGTTAGAGTTTTGAAGTGCTATGCCTTTGTTATTGACTTGATCTAAGAAGTAAAGAAAATTTCTTGGGCTAGGGAAAGAATAAATTCGATAATATTTTACAGTTATTAAATGAATAAAAATGTGTGGGCTATTTTGGTACGATATTCTCGATAAACATGATGTGTTATAATAATGAATTTAACGACCTTTGACGGTACTAATATTACGTGAAAACGAGTACATCGATTTTCAAGTGTGAATACTAACTACTTAAGGAGTTACTAGTTGTATGACATGTTTAGGTAACGAGATTCAGTGTTGCTTTCACAATTCAAAAACCAACTAGTTTATTACTACGGGTGTTTTAATTGAGCATTATTATAAAGAAAATTTTAAGTGGTGGATATTTGGTACAATTTTAATACATTTGAGTTGTGAAATGTGTCTTGAAGCATCTGAATGAGGACTGGTGATTTTATCTCATGCTTCAAAGGTTAGACATATACTAGAATGACAAACTTATAGGGAAAGCAACCCCTAGTGAGTACGCATGGGTGATGTAAATTGAAGATTTCACTAGACCATTTTAGGCCTACGGCCACACTAATTCTTGACTACACTTGTAAAGTGTTGCCTAAAGTAGTTTTGGAAACGCTTTTAAAGCGTAGCTGAACTTTTAGGTACAGTAATTTTGGCAACACTTTGAAAGTGTACTGTTTGATGGTATAAGATACACTTTATAAGTGTTGTTACAATATGATATAATTGGCAACACTTATTTACATATATGGCCACACTTTTAAAATGTCCTATTTTTATAATTGAAAAAACAACACCTTATAAGTGTTGCCTTAAAAATATCAAATTTTTTTCTTATATTCCCTCCAATATATTAACACTCCCTCCCATTTATATTGGTCAAAAAAATTAACATTAATAAATAATAAACCTTAACTTTTTCACTTCTCTTTACTAATAAAAAATAAAAGTTCAAGGTCCAAATAAGATTTTTTTTTGGGAGAAAAAATGCTCTGCCCAGCTCATTGAAGATACCCCCAATTTCCTGAATGAAAAATTTTCCACTCAGCTTAAGACATTGAAGCTCCAAATCTGAACTTTTCATGAAGCAAAACTATAATTTTTTTCAGGTTTCAAGATTTTGTTGTTCATCTCAGACATTCAAAACATGATTTTTTTTGTTTACAGGTTTTAGTTTCTGTTTTGTTCCATTTGTGAAGTATGTTTGGCTTAATACAGAAAGTGTAGGAGATAACGAGCTACTCCATCTTCTTCCAAACTCTAGCAATATAAATTTGTGGGTAATGAGTTATCTGATACTTGAGTACAAGGCTAAGTTTGTTCGGTTTTTCCTTCAATACTGAAGAAGGTTCTGCACATTGGACATGCATTTTGTGTGCTCTATCTTTTCTTTATAATTGTGACTTTGAATCACTGCCTTCTGGTAATTATTATGAAGATAGTAATCTACTTTGCATCAACTTTAGAGTATTTCTTGGCAGATATGTATCATATGCTATTGAGTGCCCAATTGATGGACTGATTTCACCATCAAAAGAGAGATCTGTTGAAAATAAACATCATGACATGGGATGTTTTGAATTTTTCCATGGAGACACAATAGGAATGACTACTCAAGGTAATATTCTGAATTATGTATTGCATTAATATTGAAAAATTCCTTAGTTCTTTAATTAAGATTCAGCTGATATGTTAGTTATGTCGTAGAAATATCTCTATGTTTAGAGTTCAAACAAAAAGTATTGTACTGCTAGAAAATGAAATTTCTCTGTGTGACCAACATATTCTGCTAAAAATTAAACTTACAGTTGCACTATAGCTTCAACTTTTACTTGCAATGTGTCAAAACGCGGGTGGGTCGACGGACCTCGTGACGGACCGCCGTGGACCTCGCGACGGGCCGTCGTAGTCATGAGAGGCCGTCGTGGTCATGACGGGCCGTCGTGGCCATGACGGGCCGTCGTAGTCATGACGCGCCATCGTGGTCATCCGTCGTGGTCATGACGGGCTGTCGTGGACTCCGTCAGCCCATACTTGCAAGTTTCTTCTGCTACTTCTCTATCTTCATGAGGAACATGCAGGACGGACCGTCATTGCTATGACGGTCCGTCACGTTTTCCGTTATAGCTGAAATTCAAATTGATTAATTGTTAAATTTCTTAATTTTGTGTTCTTTCTTGATGGAACGGATTTGTTTACTAGAGGAATTGATATTCAAGCAGTTAACGTTGTTATCAATTGTGATTTTCCTAAGAACTTATAAACGTATTTGCACAGGGTATGTATAACAGATCTTTGATCTTGCTTATTGACTTATATATTGTTTTTGCTATTTCATCATTGGTAATTTATTGTTAGTGGATTTGGTTTGAATTGGGGTAAGGTTTTGTTTCTCTTGACCAATATTAATCTTGCTTGTTTGGTATGGTTGAAGTGTAGTTTTGCTAAGTATTAGTTTCCTTGTTTGATGGTGTGGAACATATTAACTACACAAGGAAACTAATCTAATTTTCTTTATTTTTTGTTGCTACTGTAATCTACAATCCGGACTTGTCTCTCTTTAGTTATTGTTAATGTATTTGGTTTAAATTGAGCTAAGGTCTTGCTTCTTTTGTTTCACTGTTTTTTTGGCATTTGTATAGAACATTTGCATGGTACGGAATCTTCAATCTGCAGATTTGTTATTAATGTTTTCTGTAACTGCTACTTCTATATATAAATATTTATGTCAGTAAAATCTATTTTCTTTCTTATTATATAAAATATCCATGTTATAACCATAACTTTTGACATCCTAGTAGAAGGCATGCTTCCATAACTACAAACAAATAAACAATTAATTATTAGGAGAATCTAATTGTTTGTGTCTCCTCATTAATTCCTTTTTTCTTTAGTGTTCGTGTTAGTTTGGGTGCATCACGGTTATTGTATAACACCAAATATTTTGTATTGTTTCTTATGAAGTTTGAACCCTAATGCAATTATTCTTTGTTGTTAAACTCATTTGGAATTGTAGACACCTAAGGGAAGATCATCTACTTTGAACATTAAAAGACAAGTAGGCATCTACTTTGAACATCAAAAGATGCAATCTAATTTTCTGTAACTACTGGATTTCTTGCCTCTCTATATTGTTGCAATCTGAACTTCTTACCTCTTCTATATAACTGCCAATATCTTATTTGTTAAGGGAAATGGAGGTGATCAAATTTGTTGTGGATGATGAAGAGTTTTTGAACTATTGTAAAAGTTTAAATTCATATTTGATTTATTGTGTACACATTTAGAATATTGATGTATAAGTATGGGTATGTACACAACACATACTATCTTTTGGTTGTACATGAAATATTTTTCGAAGTTTATTTGAAATATATAGCTTCAATTTAATGATTAATTAGTTCATTTTGTGTTTTAGGTCACTTGTATGTATGTAAATATATTATATATATTTGTGCTACATGTAGGCTTATAAATGTTGAAGTTACACTTTGTAAGTGTTGCTCTAGGTAGATAAAAAGTAACACTTTGAAAGTGTTGCAATAGATGACCAATAAAAGTCAACACTTTTTAAGTGTGACCAATAAATCTAAAAAGGCAACGCTGTTAAGTGTAGTCTAACAAAAAATAGGTGTTGCTAATGCACGTCTTCAAAGCGTGCCCTTATACCTATTTAGCTACGCTTTACATGTGTAGCCAAAGATGGCAACATTTAAAAACTGTTGCCTCATGTCAAAGGTAACGCTTCTTTTGGGCAGCCCCTAAAAAGTGTTGCTGAATGTCCAAAAGTGTAGCCTTTTATGAAAGGCCACACTTTTTGCTAGTTTAGGCTACACTTACGTGGTGTTGCTGTAGGCCGAATATGGTGTAGTTTTTTAGAAATAAAGTGCATATAAAATTGGATAAGTCCTTTGAATTTGATTGCTATACCTATGTTTAGGGTATTAGATCGAGGAAAAGGTTAACTTCGTGGTGATAAAAGGGTTAACTTAGAATGATGGAATATACAAATTCGTGAGAAATTGTAATTGGGATGAAATTATATGGTTAGTATTTATTGGTTATATAAATTTTATATGTAATAAAGATTTGCGAGTATCGAAGGTTGTGATTTTATATCTTTCATTATGTATTCCGAACTCAAACTAACATTTTTTCATGTGAGTTGTTTTCCTCCTCAGGTTCTTTGAAATTGTTCTATGTCGATTAAATTGGTTGATCATCCATACTTCACTTGATCCAAAATCTTGAATATACCTTCCTCGACTGAAATTTATAAAAGGGAAAAGCAGTAATGGGAAACAAAAATGAAGAGATCAGTCTTAGTGACGTTCTGGTGGATCAACCCACCGTAGCAGATAAGTATGAAGTGATTATGCAATTAATGCAACCGATCGCGGAAATGAGAGTGGAAAAGCAAAGGAGACTGGATCTACCTCCAAAAGGTTTTGTTGCTAACGTTGTTGATTGGAGACATCCTCTCTACATCCCTTTTTCAAACCTGGATCCAGCTAAGAATCTGTGATCTACTCCTTCTCAAAATCCCTCCATCATCGATTTTATTGCCCCAAATCCTCAGTATGCCTCCTCCTCATACCAAAATCCACTACCTACTCAAAAAAACAATGTCCAAATATAACCTCATCCCTATAATAACCACCATTAAGCAGCTCTACAACCGCAAAAGAAGAATAAAACCAAAAACAAAAATGCATTCAACCCCCATACTCCTCACCACAACCAAAATTCAAATACTAATCCCCAAACCTATCCGCAAAACTACCAAACTACCCAAAATGCCCAAAGTCCTTCTATAGCTCCACCCCTACCTAAAAGAATAACTTTTTAGATCCCCAACCCAATTGAGCACGATGTGCATGGTTCATAGGTTGACAATTACGAGGAGCAGTAAATAAAGTGGAAGGAAAAGGAAAAGGCGAAGGTGGATATAAAGGAAGATACCAAAAATGTAGTGAAGTAGTTAAAGTGCATCACCAACGGTGCTGGTTTAAACTATGAGGATGTGTGCATTCGTCCAAATCAGGACGTCCCACAAGGTTTAAAGATTCAAAAATTTGACATTTTCGTAGGAGTAGGGAATCCTATGGCCCATATGAAAGTCTATTGCGACAGGGTTCTCGGTGTTGGTAAATATGATCTTTGCTGATGTGGCTCTTTAGCTGAAGTCTATGCGGGGATGTGCTAGAATGGTTTACTTCCCATGAGACCTTACAATGGCACAGTTAGACCGCCCTACAGAAAGATTTTATCGATCGATTTGCTTATAAATGGATATTTTTCTTGATCACTACTCCTAGGAAAATATGAAACAAAACTCCACTGAAAGCTATAGAAAGTTGGCATACATATAGGGAAAAGAAGAAGCTAGGGCTCGGCATTCGATGTCCGAAAAAGAAATAGTTGAAGTGTTTGTGCAGGTGCAGGAGCCCGAATACTATGATTGAATCATATTGCTCGTTGGATCAAAATTTTCGTGCATAGTTAATGTTGTTGAGACTATCGAAGATGGGTTGAAAACAAGAAAAATTGCGCGTATTTCTACGTCACACGGATCATTGGGTTTGTTGAACAAGAAGAAAGAAGGAATTTATGCTGTCTCTTACGACGGAGGAAGACCCCCAGAAGATCATGATCGTACCAAGATCATCCTCAACCATCCCATAATTCTTACAAGGCTTTCAACATGTATAGTCCTCCTCCTGTGTACCAAAATGCTACCTCCACATACCAAAATATTCCTCTCTAAATTACAAAAATCCATCTCCCGTTTAGCATACCCTCCCCTTCTTTAACATGTTCTATCCCCCATTTGCCAAAATGTTGCTCCTAACGGTGCCAATGTGTAGTAAAACTACAGAGCAACCCCACCAGTATATCAAGTCCAAGCTCCAATATACAAAAAAAAAACCCCGCTAACTACCAAGATCCATGCCCAAATTACCAAACAAATCCTTATCAAAGAAACTAAACTCCCCGTCCACGTACCCCAAATTATTAACAGATGCCTCCTCCCCAACAAGGCAGCTATGATCCACCTCCACCCAGACTTGAGAAGAAGCCCCCCAGAAACTCTACAACTCTCGCTGAAAGACGAACAATGTTGTTCAAGCGACTGGTTGCAGCTGGATACATTCACATGTTGAGGCCCATGACTATGGATACTAGGTCCAAATTCTATAGACCGAATCAAAGGTGTGATTATCACTCTTATAGTGTTGTACATGATACTGAGGATTGTATCACACTCAAACACAAGATTCATGATCTGATCGACCAAGAAGTGGTTTCTTTTCAAACAGTCGCGCCCAATGTAACCACAAATCCTTTGCCGAATCATGGAGGCATAAATATGAACATGATACAGACTGGTGCATGACTAAGGTGATAACTCTGATTATCCATGATGAGTTGGAAAGGGTTGTGGCCTTGTTGAGCGTTTAAGAGAAAAAGGAGTTTGTGATCCTGCCACCTGCAAAAATTGTCGCCTTCCTTCAATTCGAAGTTCCTGCTTGGCTGAAGTTTGTGACTGAAACCACTACAACTTTGGGTATGAACAGATCTGGGAGGTGTTATACACACAAAGAGTTGGTTTTCTGTAAGACCTTCAATATCCAAGATGATTCATAGAGCCTAACATTGGTATCATGATGTCTAATAACTATTTTCAAGACTACATTCATTAATATATGTCACTTAAGAAGTTTAAGAACCAAAACGTCTAGGACGTTTGAAAACTAGTTTTAAGGGATACTTCCATGGCTTAGCCTATTTTGTTATCTTTTAGGAGTCGGAAATCCATGAAATTAGGTGGAAAGGTGTATAACATGTGTTTAAAATGATTTGTGGTCGTAACGTGCGGGTACGAATCCTCAAGGACAAACCCAGTGCCCTTGAGGCAAACCCTAGCAAGTTGATGCCAACATTGCCTAGGCAGTGTTCACCGATGAGATCAAGGCAACAATCTGTGTATGTATCGATTGGGAATCATCGCCAACCATATGACCATACTTAGAAAAATGGAGGAAGCAACCGTCTGCACCAGTATCTGACCGAGACGACGATTGTGTGGGACAGTTGTTTATGTTTTCATTAGGATATAATGGATATATTAACATGTAATTTAACTTGATTATATTAATTTGTGTGTATTTGACCTAAAATTCAAGAGCTTGATCCTTAACCCTTAACCCTAGGTTGATTTTGATATAAATTAGGCTTTGATTGATTCAATTGACTTGATTATTGGTTAAATCAATATTAAATGATGTTGCTACAGCAATCATTAACAAATTAGAATGAATTTTTGTCTTTCATGCTAATCTTGAGAAGTGATCTAGGTTATTGAAATTGGCCTAAGTAATCCTGTTTTAAGAATTGATTTGGTATTGAATTATGGTGTTGTGACTCCTCTAGTATTGTTATCATGTTTATTATTGAATTATGATGTTGAACATCTAAATTGGATTGAATTGAGGTTTTATGGTAAGGCCTAAATGAACTATGAAGGAGACTTGGTAAGTCTTCGAATCTCTACTTTTGCTTCAAAATTGTGATTAATTGTGGTTAAGTCATGATGTTACATTGGTGTATGGCTTATAGTAGGATAATAGGGTGGTATGGTGTTTAATTGAAATGTCTTACTATGTATGAGAGGTTTATTAATATGTAAATGCTATAAGGATGGTGATGTGCACCAATGTGCCTTATTGTTAATTGATATGTAATGTGTTAACCTCACCTATATGAAGTTTTATTAAAGGATTTATATACATACAATTCTTATTAAGCTATTAATGATAATGATCATCCAAGTGGGTAGGTCCTCACATACCGAGGGGCGATGCCAGTATATTTTCTATGAAATTCTTTTATTTTTCTAAGACTTTTATTTTCATTTCACTTTCACTGTGTACGATTTGTATGAGCCTTTATGTGGCTTATTTACATTGATGTAAGGCTTTGTCAATTTTTTTTAATCGCTTATATTGTATGAGATGAGACAATCTTTAAGATTATTTCTTATTTTAATTATATTTATGTGCAATAAAAGTGGAAGTCTATGTAAACTTTCTATACGAACAATCTCTGTATACTCGATACATATATATTATGTGTATGTAGAGATCTATGTAAACCTCAAGTGTTTGTGATGAATGTTTTACATTTTTCCATAAATTTTAGACTATAAATGTAATTACATGATACTAAGAGACTAGTCTTAGTCATTACGAAAGGACGATAACGTCGGTTACGTCTAGGGGGTAAACCTATATGTGAAAAACTATGTATAAGATCATAAGGTTGAGTATCGTAGAGTTATCTCTCTCTCTCTACCACGTCTATATAGTTGTGTATTCATAGTTGTGAATTGTGCCACACTTATTATAGGAACCTATGTGATGCCTAGGAATCACTCTCTTTCTTGAAATCCTATATCGTATCGTTAGAGTATACTTATGGTGTGCTTTTGCATCTATGTTTTTGTGCTTATAGGAAGAATAAACACTCGAAGGAATGTGGCTCGAAGGTTTGAAGAGGAAATTTCCCATGTAGGAGCTCCTCCCCATGGTGATCAAGTTCCTCCACTTGATGAAGATTCTAACGTTGACCATGCTCTGGTAAATCCTTAACCCTTGAAGGATTGAGATATAATGGATGCCCTCATTCAATTAGCTCAAGCCGCCACTGCACAAGCCTAAGCTATGAAAGATCAAGTCAACCGGGAGATTGTACCCTGTCCTCATCAACAAGTCACTACTATGGCTTCCCGTATAAGCGATTTAACTTAGATGAATCCTCCTACTTTTTAGGGGTTTAAGGTTGAGGAAGACCCCCAAGAATACATCGATGAAGTCAACAAGATTCTTTTGGCTATGGGGTTGACCACCAGTGAGAAGGCCAAGTTGGCCACCTATAACCTCAAGGATGTGGCACAAGTATGGTACGTGAAATGGAGGGATATTAGGCAATTTAGGGGTGGTCCATTGACTTGGAAGATATTGAAGAAGGATTTTCTTGATCTATTTTTACCTAGGGAGATGAGGGTGTCAAAAGTGGTGGAGTTCATCAACCTTTGCTAAGGAGGTATGAGTGTTCAAGAATAGTCTTTGATATTCACTAAGTTGTCGAAATATGCTCCTTCTTTGGTTTCCGATTCTAAAGGTGAAATGAGCCGCTTTGTGATGGGTGTGTCGAATTATTTGCAAGAGGAGTGTCATTCGGATATGCTACACGACAACATGAAAATTTCTCGTCTTATGGTGAAGCCAAGCATGTAGACGATGAAAGGGATTGGAGTAAGAGTAATGATCCTAAGAGGTCAAGATCTTTAATGGAGGTTCTTCAAAGAATATGCTTCAGATACAAGAAAGTCCTATATTTATGAAGCGGGTTTCATGTCAAGTCCCTTCCAAGTTCCCAAAAGGTAGTGGTGATAGTGTGTCTAACTCTAAATTCATGAAGGGAAAAGAAACTAACTCACCAACCGAGAATACAACTTATGGAAAGTGTGGAAAGAAGCACTATGGTGATTGCCATAAGGGGGTGGATATCTGTTTTATTTGTGGCAAGAGTTGGCACAAGTTGAGGTATTGACCTTGTTTAAAGATTCAATACAAGGGTAGTGGTAAAGCTTAATCAAGTGGTTCTAATGAGGCACAAAAGAAGAACCACTCTTATGGCTTCTTCTCTACAGGTGAGAAAGAAATTTCTTCCAACGTGTTGACCGTTATGTTGAAAGTCTTTTATAGTGATGTATATATCTTAGTTGATCCCGACACTTCTTTATACTTTGTTACTCCTCTAGTAGAAAAAAAGTTTGATATTTTACCCGATATTTTGCATGAACCTTTTTTTGTGTCTACTTCGGTGGATGAATCAATTGTTGCAAAAAGGGTATATAAAAACTGTTAAACAATATTGCTTTATAGAGTTTCTTATGTTTATCTATTAGAACTAGATATGCTAGATTTGTATATTACATTGGGTATCAATTTGTTGCATTCTTTCTTTGCTTCTATTGATTGTAGGACACGGGTGGTGAAGTTTAACTGTCCAAATGAACCCACTGTAGAGTGGAAGGGGGGAAACTCTATTCTTAGAGGTCTTTTCATCTCTTGTCTAAAAGCATGCAAAATAATCTCTAAAAGTTGTCTATACCATGTTATAAGAGTCCAATATCTAGACTACAAAATTCCTCATTTGAATTGGTCCCCGTAGTTATTGAATTTTTGGAGGTTTTCTTAATGACATTCCCGGTAATGCTCCCGAACGGGAAATGGATTTACTATCGATTTTCTACCTGATACCAATCCCATTGTAATTCCTTTTTATCGGATGGACCCGAATGAAATGAATGTGTTTAAGCCTCAATTAATGGATTTACTAACCAAAGGCTTCATAAGACCTAGTATTTCTCTACGGGGTTCTCCAATTGTGTTTGTAAGGAAGAAGGATGGGTCATTGAGAATGTGTATCTATCATCGCCAATTCAACAAGGTCACCATTAAGACTAAGTATCCTCTCCCTCGGATTGAAGACTTGTTTAATCAACTCCAAGGTCATATGATTCTGTATGGGTTGTTGTGGATAGGTTGACTTAGTCCGCTTGCTTTATTCCGCTCAAGTCTACTTATTCAACAGAAGATTATTCTAGGATCTGCATAAATGATATTTTGTGTCTCTATGGTACTTCGTTAACAATCATAGCGGATCGGGTTGAAAAATTCTAATCTAGGTATTGGAGGTCATTCAAAAAATAGTTAGGTACTAAGGTGAAGTTGAATACCACTTTTCATCCCTAAACTGATGGTCAAACGAAACATACTATTCAAACCCTTTAGAATATTCGTAGCGCTTGCATTATAGATTTTAAAGGGAATTGGGACAATCATTCTCCTTTGGTCGAGTTCGCTTATAATAATAGTTTTTATTCTTCCATTTCATAGCTCCTTATAAAGCCTTGTATGGTACGAGGAGTAGGTCTACTATTGGATTGTTTGAATTGGGTCAACCTTTGATTCTTTGTCCTGATATTGTTTATAAGACATTGGAAAAGGTTCATTTCATAAGGAACTTGTTGCAAATGGCCTATAGTCGGTAAATTTATTAGGCAGATCATAAGATAAGGGATTTGGAGATTGAAGAAGGTGATAATGTGTATTTGAAAATTTCACCAATGAAAGGGGTAGTTAGATTTGCCAATAAAGGGAATTTGAGTCCTCGTTATGTGGGTCCCTATGAAATCTTGTAAAGGGTTAATAAGGTTGCCTATGAATTTGAACTTCCTAGTGAATTGACTTTAGTTTATCCCCTTTTTCCATATTTTTATGTTGAAGATGTTTATCGGTGATCTCGAGTCCGTTTTTTTTTGGGGTGTTGGTTTCAAGGATAACCTCTCTTCTGAGAAAATTCCGATTCAAATTCTTTATAGGAAAGTAAAGAAGTTAAGCAATAAAGAGGTGGTTTCTATAAAAGTTTTATGGAAGAATCACCTAGTTAAGGGTGAAACATGGGAGGTCGAGGCCGTTATGAAGTCTCGTTACCCTCATATTTTTGATAATGAAGGTTAGTCATTCTTTTAATAAAATAAATATGACTAGAAATTGAAGTTTCATGATTGTTGGTTAACTCTTGCAAAAATGTGCATTTTGAAAGTTGCATTACAGTGAAGTTGCACTGAATTTGGTGTCTAAAACTTGGAATTTTTCCTATTTTGTTTGATTGTGCATTTTGACATGGTGATTATTAGTGAAATTTATGTCAACTATTGATAAGTTGAAAGTTTTTCTAATTGACTCATCTAATTTATTGTGAGCTCATGTGAGTTGTGAGAAGGAAATGCCTCACAATGAAGTGTTGAGCCTTATATGGGGTAATTGATGTTTTTGAAATTGCCTTGTTGAAATGTTATGATTTATATTCATTTTATATTATTGATTCGTTGGGCTGCTAGTATTGGGTGTATTCCTTCCTTCAAAAGTGTTTTTGTGTCATTTGGGGACGAATGTTCCTAAGGACGGGGTTGGGGGGGATAATGTAACACTTTAAAAATCCAAGACGAGTCATAGAGCGTAACATAGTTGCCATGGGGTCTAAGCACTTTATAAAGACCTATCTTAATTATTATGGGTCATTTAATTAGTTTATGAAGCAAAACGTCCAAGAACGTCCACGACTTTCGGAAACTAGTTCTAAGGGGTACTAGCGTGCCTTAGCCTATTTGCTTAGTTTTAAGGAGTTAAAAATCCATGAAAATTATGCAGAAGGGTGTATAGCATGTGTTAAACGTTATTCGTTGTTGTAACATCCAAGTACGACTCCCCAAGGACTAAAACAGGGCCCTTTAGGAGGATCATTGCATGTTGATGTCAACACTGCCTAGGCATTGTGCATCAACGAGATGTAGGCAATGGTACGTGTATGGATCGATGGGGAGAAATTGACAACCGACGATTCATACTTAGTAAAATAGAGAAAGCCTCCGCCTGCACAAGTCTCTGAACGAGACGATGATTGTGTAGGACGGAGGGGGGACCAACCGTCGACTCAAAGACGGCCCATCGACAATGTTCCGTCTGTGAGGGTTAAATTTTCCTTCATGTTTTTATGTTGGTTCGTTTGATTAATTAATGGTTTAGGGTTTATTTAGGGATTAAAGGTGGATTAATTAACTTATTTAACCCCCATATCAAGACCCCATCCCACATTAATATAAACACAACTCACAAAAATAATATCTTTTCCTTCTCTTTTCTTTCTCTCTCTATTAGGTAGCCACCATTGAATACAAGCTAGGGGGAGGTTTTGGGGGATGGAAAGGGACAATTTCACCATCAAATCTTAATCAAACGTTGAGTTATGGGATCTAATTCACCTTTGAGACTTTTTCCTCAAAAGGTTCGTTCCAATTGGATTTCAAATGTGATTCTTCATGTGGGTTTCATCCATATATGAAAATGATGTAATGAACTGAGCTGTTTATTTTTTCTATAGGATATGATGGATATGTTAACATGTAATTTAACTTGATTATATAAATTTGTGATTATTTGGCCTCAAATTGAAGATCATGATCCTTAACCCTTAACCCTTGGTTGATCTTGATGTAAATTGTTGTTGTAATTGATTCAATTATATCGATTGTCGGTTAAATCACAGTTACATGATTTTGTTACACAAATCATTTGCAAATTATAATAAACTTTTGTCTTTCATGATAATCTTAATAAGTGATATAGGTTATGGAAATTGGTCTAAGTAATCTTGTTTTAAGCATTGATTTGGTATTGAATTATGGTGTAATGAATCTTCTTATATTGTTATCATGTTCATTACTTAATTATGATGTTCAATGTCTAAATTCGATTGAATAGAGTTTTTGTGGTAAGTGCTAAATGATGAACCATTAAGGAGACTTGGTAAGCCTTTGAATCTCTACTTTTACTTTCATTGTGCTTAATTATTGTTAAGTCATTATGCTATATTGGTGTGTGAGTTATACTAGCATGATAGGGTGGTATGATGTTGAATTAAATGTCTTGATTATGGATGTGAGGTTGATTAAGATGTAAATGTTATAAGGATTGTGATGTATAACAATGTGCCTTATTATAAATTAATATGTAATGTGTTAACCTTTCCTATATGAATTATGATGAAAGGATTTATACTCATACTATTCTTCTTGAGCTATTTATGATGATGATCATCCACCTGGGTAGGTCTTCTATTTTTGTAGGGTGATGCCAGTATCTTGCCTATGAAGTTCTTTTGTTTTTCTAAGACTCTTATCTTCATTCAACTTTCATTGTGTATAACTTGTATCAGCCTATATGTTTCTTATTAACCTTGATGTAGGGCTATGCCCAAATTGTTATGATTGTTTAGATGGTATGGGATGAGACAATGTTATAGAACCAATCCTATACGAAGGGTCTATGAATACTCGATACATATATATTATGTGTATGTAGAGTTCTATGTAAACATCAATGTAGATGTAATGAAAGTCTTAAATTTTTCAACAAATTTCAACATATTAATGTAATGACATGTGACTAAGAGGCTATACCTAGTCCTTGCGAAAGGACGACGATGCCAATTACGTCTAGGGGTAAAACCGGATGTGACATTTTTAGAGGACAGAAGAAGGATCAAGGGAAAAAGCCGATAAGTGAGGGCAAAACGGAGGGATTCTTGAGAGAGATGCAATCGAAAGACTACTCGATTGTTAAGAATTTGGTGAAAATGACGGCTCAGATTTCTGTGTGGGCGCTGTTGATGAGCTCCCAGCTGCAAAGGTCGGCCTTGATGAAGGATTGGACTACACGTATGTGTCTGTGGGAACAAGCAGCGATAATATAGGGGCTATGATGAACAAAGTTATTCGAGGGCATTAGATTAGTTTCTGTGATGAAGAGTTACCCTTTGAAGGGTTGACGCACAACAAGGCATTGCATATCACTGTCATATACCGTTAAAAGGTCATGAGTCGTGTCCTGGTGGATGTTGGGTCTAGTCTCAACATTTGTCCACTGTTGACTCTTAGGCAATTAAGGTTTGACTTGGGGAAGCTGGAATAAAGCCAAGTCAATGTAAGAGCCTTTGACGGGGTAAAAAGAGACACATTGGGAGCAGGGAATTTTTTCATCCGAATGGGTTTATAGAGTACAATGCATAGTTTCATGTCCTAGACGTCGAAAACCGCTATAACCTTATTCTTGGAAGGCTTGTCATCCACATGGCTGAGGCTGTATCTTCTACTCTTCAACAGATTATGAAGCTCGTTTGGAAGGACCAAGAACTGGTTATTCACGGCAAAGGGAGTAACTCCTTTTGGCAGGTGCCAATTATTGACCATGTCTCACAAGGAACCTAATTCTACACGGTGGAGATGATGGTTGCCACTGTGATGATTCAGAATGGGTTCAAATAAGATTTTAGATTTGGAATAAAAATGCAAGGAATTATTTAGCCTTTTTCAAGTCCCCGTAAAAGGAGCGAGATATGGTTTGAGGTGCATCCCCACAGATGATGAGATGAAGGTGAGAAGATAAGTGATCAAGCATTGGTTAAGCGGATCCCACATCAATATTAATCATTTCTAGGTACAGAGACAACTGATCGTGATTGCCTTGTAAGGAATTTGCGATGTTTATGAAGAGATTGATGTTGTCATAGAGGTCGAGGTCAATTTAACTTGTATCTGCGATGCTGAGACTAAAGAACAACTGTTGAACTGAACACCTACACCAATCTTGATTCTTCGATCATCTTGGTACAAGGACATTATTTTTGCGTGGTGTAAAAATCTGTGGTAGTCAGAAAGAGGCCCAAGAACCACAATTTTGCTTTTTCTTTAACTTCTTGAATTTTTATAATTTCCCCAGTAATTTTTTAAAAGGAAATGTGGACATTTGCCATAGACAAAGTTTGCATTGTTTTCTAGTTTATATGAAAGCCTCTTGTTGAAAATTTGTTTATTTACTCATAGTCTAGATTTTACTTTCCTAATTTTGTATTTTTATGATTTCAGTAATATTAATTTTAAACCTACTAGTGTCAAGCCATGTGACAAGTTGAACGAACAAACTGAGGCAGGTGATAACGAGGATGAAGAATACGAAGAGGAAAATGAGGTACTATTATATGTCGATAAGGAATTTATGCAGTTTGAAAATCATCATAACAAAATTTGGATGAAACTCTGAATCTGGGAGACCAAAAATATGTCAAAGAGGTCAAAATCAGTTTCCATTTGAAGGAAGCTCAAAGAAAGGATTTGATTCATTTTCTTACTAAATACACTGATGTGTTCGTCTGGGAAGTCATCAACATGCTAGGGCTGAGTACGAATGTTGAGTTTCACAAGTTGTCGATTAATCTGAGGTTCAGTACAGTGAAATAGAAAGCTCGAAAGATAAACCTGAGTTAAGTTTGAAGATTAAAGAAGAGATCACTAAACTGATTGAGTCTCGATTAGTAGAAGTGATTCAATACCCAACTTGGTTGGCCAATGTTGTTCCGGTCGCCAAAAAAGATGGGAAAATTAGAATATGCATCGATTGCTGAGAACTCAACAAAGCCAGCCCATAGGATAATTTTCATTGCCAAACATTCACATCCTGATTGAAAACATACTAAACATGAAATGCAGTCATTTGTGGATTGTTACATAGGTTATTATCAGATCCTGATGGATTAGGAAAATGTAGAAAAGACAACTTTCATTACACCTTGAGGTGTAAATCAATACAGGGGGATTCCCTTTGGTCTCAAAAATGTTGGCACTACTTACATGAGGGTTATAACTACCATATTTCATGACATGATTCACAAGTATATCGAAGTGTATATAGATGATGTCATAATCCCACAAAAGTTCAGACAACTAGACACATTTAAAGAAGTTTTTCGACTGTCTATTGCGGTATAACTTGAAGTTAAATCTCGCCAAAGGTGCTTTTGGAGTGTCAACCGGCAAGTTGTTAGTGTTTATAGTAAGCAGAAGAGGTATTGAGAGAGACCCTTCCAATATTAAGATAATTCAAGAGTTACATCCTCCTAAGACTAAGAAGGAAGTGATGAAGTTTCTTAGGAATGGGGAACTACATTAATCGGTTCATATCTCAATAAACTTTGGTGTGTGAGAATATCTTCAAGCTGTTGAAGAAAGATGCTTTGACAAAGTGGATTGAAGAATCTCAAACTACTTTGATGCAATCAACAAATATTTTTTTCCAATCGACATGTATTGGTTCCTCTGCGGAAAGGGATTCCATAGTTGTTGTATTTTTCTGTCTCAGATCATTTGGACGCGTGTTTGGGCAACATGACGAAAAGAGAAGAAGGAGTGAGCCATTTATTATAGAAGAAAGAAGGTACACTCTTTTGGAGAGAACGTGTTGTGCTTTAACTTCGATCACTCACTAGTTGAGACATTATTTGTCTTCTTATTCCACATATCTAATCTCAAAAATGGATCCGTTGAAGTATATTTTCTAGAAGGAGATGTCTACCGAAAAGTTAGCCAAATATAACATACTTTTGAGTCAATTTGACATTGTGTATGTGACTCAAAAGTAAATTAAAGCACAGGGCTTGGTTGATAATCTCGCAGAAAATCCCTTCGATGAACAATATGAACCGCTTAATACTTATTTTCACGATGTAGAAGTATCATTTGTGGGTGAAGATATTTCTGAAATATATCAAGGCTGTAGATTATTGTTGGATGGAGTGCTAAATCACCAAGGAAGAGGTATCGGAGCGGTCTTAGTATTAAAATGTTGTCAGCACTATCCTATGGAAGCTAAGCTCCAGTTTAACTGCACGAAATATATGGCTGAATATGATGCTTTTATCCTCGGTTTAAAAATGGCCATTGACATGAATGTCCATGAGCTCTTGGTTATAGGAGATATAGATATATTAATTCATCAGGTTCAATGGGAATGGGATGTGAAGAACCCAAAGATCACGCCATTCGTGCAATATATATGCAGAAATTCTGCAAGAAATTCCGCAAGGTTGAGTTGAGACACACTCCCAGAACCTAGAATGAGTTTGTTGATGGTCTTGCAACCATTGCCTCAATGATTATGCATCTGGATAAAGATTATATTGATCCCATGGATATAGAGGTAAAGGAGAAACTATTACATTGTTGTTATGTTGAAGCCGAACAAGAGGGTTTGCCATGGTATGTTGATATCAGGAAATATTTAGAATCTGGGACTTATCCTGAGAATGCAATATTTAACTAGAAGAAGTTGATGCGCCGCATGGCCCTTAATTTTTTTCTAAGCGCAAAAATCCTTTATAAGAGGACTCTAGATTTAGGTCTTCTTAGATGTATTGATCCTGCTTAAGCTGCAAAGCTTATTGAATAAGTACATGGCGGAGATTGTGGTACGCACATGAATGGACTCACTTTTGAAAAGAAGATCATTCAAGCATGAAGCATGATTTTTGCAAATTTGTTAAAATTGTCATAAATGTCAAGTGCATGGTGATCTGATCCGAGTACGCCTCACGAACCTAATAATAATATACAACTTTGGAGTACCAGAATCCATCATTGTTGATAATGGTAGAAATATCAATAGTAACTTGATGAGAGATATATGTGAGTAGTTAAAGGTTACTCATCAAAATTAAATAGCTTACCATCATTAAATGAGTAGACTTTTTGAGGCCATCAGTAAGAACATCTAGGAGATTCTAAAGAAAATGATTTATAATCACCGAGGTTTGCATGATATGTGTCCATATGCTTTTTTGGGCAATCGCACGACCGTCAGAACGTGAGTTGGAGATGCTCAATACTTGCTAGTATATGGAAGAGAAGTAGTCATACCGGCCGAAATGGAGATATCGTCCTTCAAAATTATCCAAGAAGCGGAATTCAGTAATGTTTAGTGGGTAAGCAAGCGGATTGACCAATTTACATTGATTGACGAGAAGAGAATGGTTGACATTTGTAAAGGTTAACTATATCGACAAAGTATGATTCGTTCTTTCCACAAAAATGTTAGACCCAGAAAATTTGAAATTGGTCAGTTAGTACTTAAGCGCATTTTTTCGCATCAACATGAGTACAAAGGAAAATTCACACCAAATTATCAAGGACCCTACATGGTTAGCAAAGTATTATGAGGAGGTGCCTTGGTCTTGTCAGAGATGGATGGCACCGTATGACCGAAATTGATCAACTAAGGCATTGTCAAGAGATATTATGTGTGGAGCCTTAGTTTGTATTTCCCTCATTTCTTTGTAATCGTTCTATTTGCTTGTATTTGATCTATTTTAAATTTTATCCCTATTATAATTATGAAGATATGTAGGCAGCCTATGTCGGCCTCACTAACCCCACTTATTCACTTTTGAATATTTTTGTATTTGAACTACGTTCGACCTTAATTCTCAAGAATGAGATACGTAGGCGGCCTATTTCGGCTTTGGTCGGTTTTCTTTGTATGTTTCTTATCGTTGTTAACCTTCAAGAGGAACTACAATGACCTGATTCCTACCTCAACATAATACATAGGCGCCATAAGGGTTCGATCATATTTCCTTTGAGATTTTTATTCCTCTTTACAATAGAAATTGGGACAGAATTTTTGAGAGGGACTCAAAAATTCTCCTAAAGAAGATTTTCTTTAACAAGTGAAATTTGAAATTACTTTGAAGTTTGCAACTGGGACAGAATTTTTGAGAGGATCTCAAAAATTCCGTGATTTACTCACCAACTGTTAAAGATAAGTCGAGACAGTTAACTAGGTTAGAAATTTTGAGGATGGCCTCAAAATTTCTACTGGGTTTTCTTGACTGTTTAGAGTGAATTGGAATACTCCGCAGCGCATAATCAGATAGACCTTAAAGCATCAGACTCAAAAAAGTTCACTACGCCTAACGTGACATGATACTTGGCAGTTACCTTTTTCAAAATAATACTTTAAATTTTTTTATAAAAAATTTTCCGTTTATGTTTTATTTGTTATGGCATAAATATTTGTCTTATCTATTTATAGTCGTTACATCATAATATTAATCGGAAATAGAACGACAAGGCAAAGGCAACTCAAGAAATGGACATAGATCAGTTCATTTTAAAACTAACAATTTTTTTGAACGCATGATTAAAAGATTGCTCTGAAGTTTGTATATTCCTCCGATTTATGAATATGGAAAAGTAAAAAGGCCAAAGATATCTCTCAAAATTTATTATTTTCTATGAATGAACTAATTATTTGAAAATATTGTTTATATCGAAGACTTGGGAACGCAAACAACATTGTTTCATCCAATTCCAAACTACACTAAATCATTAGTGAACATACAACTATGTTCAAAGATGAATTAATAAAAAACCCATGAAAGACATTTTATAGTTTTCCTCAAGGTCGTCATTTGTATCACATAATAAGACATGATATTGTTACTATCTGGAGGAGTTATTTTATATGTATTGTCAATTGATATGATACACTACCCGTACGGTCATTTTAGTTCTATTATCAATTGAAATGATGTATTACCCGGAGGTTCATTTTACTGTATTGTCAATTGACGTTATTTAACTATCTAGAAGGCACCTAGAATACACTATGTTGCTCGATTGCAGCATTATCTTTGTTTGGAAACATGGATTGCATCAAGAGAAAGATATTCATGCATCGCGAGTGTATATTCATGGATCATAGAAATTCAGCATAGCGAGTTAAATTTCACATATAGAAGGAATATATTCATGACTCTAAAAAATCATGCATCGCGGAAATATATTCATACCTCGTAGAAAATCATGCATCGCGAAAGAACATGCATCGCAAAAATATATTCATGTATTGTGAGTTATTATACAAAGATTCCGGGAAGATATTCATGTCTCGCAAAAAATCATGCATCGAGGGAAGAAAATAGCACCCCGCAACAAAATCACCTATTGCGAAAGATCATGCATCGCGAGTTCATATTCATGTATCGAGAGTTAGAATTTGTGCATCATGAGAAGATATTAGTATCTCACAACAAATCATGCATCATAAGAAGGTACTAATGCCTCACAAAAGTCCATGCATTATGAGAAGTAATTCATGCATTTCAAAAAATCATGCATCGCGAGTTAATATTCAGGCATAGTTGAAAATAATACATCACGAGTTAATATTCAAACAATGCAGAAAATCATAAATCGTGAGTTTATATACATGCATCAGCGCGAGAAAAGTTATACATCGCGCAAAAGTCATGAATTGTGGCAGAAAAAGTCATGCATTGTAAGAGAAGTTATGCATTGCATGAGAAATTCATGCATCGCGGAAAAGTCATGTAATGTGGAAGAGAAATCATGTACTGCCAGAGAAGTAAAAATCATATTTCCAAATAGAAATATTTACTCATCATAAGAAATCAGATCAATCTCATCCTTTTTCTTTTGACAAAATTAAATATCAAGAAAATCATTGAACACAACATCAAGAGAAATATGAAAGTTGCATAGAATTTTAATTATTTCGAAAAAAAAATACATTGAATATTATATTGCAAACATGAGACATAAGCTTTATTTGCTTTACGTCAAATCGATCGAGTTGATGGTAAAGGTCGAAGAAAAGCTACTTAGTGTCAACACGGTAAAAGACACTATCTCCCATTTGAATTGCATGTTTATGCTAACGAGTTTCTCAGTCTTTATCGAGAAGATCCAAAAGGATGAATTCTCCAAAATAAATGGCAGGTGCGTACGACATAAAAAATGATACAGTACAACGTGGAACTTTTTCTTAGCAGCAAACTCGGACATAGTTCCAAGAGGAGTGTCAAACTTTTAGGACGCAAGCAGAGGACCGACTTCCACAACAATCAAACCACACCCCTATTAGAAGACATGTGGGTTTTTCATTAGATTTTTTTGTTTTAATTTAGCTCCCGTGAATGTCAATCTGTCATAAGCAAGTTTCCAATCTGGGTGACAATACACCAAGAGCTTTGGAAATTATGTCCGCGTAAGTGCTTCATTATGGGTGTGAACCATTCCATATTCATGGTTAAGAGGTTACAAGCCTCCTTTTCTAACATAAAATATCTCCTTTTCAATCGATCGAGTCGAACTACAAGCAGCCTGAATCCTATGGTATATGTCTATGTAGGCGGGTTCAATATTAAAAACTTTTTTTATTCCAACATTCTCTCTTAGATTTTATTCTCGAGCAACGCGGTCCCTTCATAATTCTATATCGAGATGGCATTTAAATTCTTTCAAAATCATGCTTTAAATCGATCTTATCAAACTACAGATAGCCTGAATTTTTATATAGCCTTAAATATGTATGAAACCCTTTTAGGAGTTTGTCCATTGTTCTGAAGTTCCTACCAAAGTCCTCTTTCCTAAGGATGAACATAAGGTCGGTCAAAATTGGTTTAATCAATTTCCTTTTCCTCAAATTTCTTCCATCAATCCAAGTAAAATGAGGGACAGTTGCTGACACCCAATTTTGAACCCCCAAGGTGGGAATTAATTAACGATCTTCTTAATTCTACAATGAATTAAAATAATTCGTTTTATGAAGTTCGAATTATTTTTTGAGTATAAAATTATATTTTTTATCATATTGTATATGTTTTTAATAATAAATATATTTTTCTTTTTTACATAATTAGTTTATTACATATATATTCGAAAATCGTCTCAAAATATTTTATGTTGCTTTAAACGACTTTATTTTTTCGTTCAGTCTTATAAATGTTAAGCTTATTTATTAAAGTACCATTCAAAATTTGCTTTTTCTCCCTACTCCTCTTCAATCTTAAACATTCGTGTCATTATTTGTGGTTAAATATATGTTTGTGAATGGTCTCTTTGAGTTTCTTTGTTTTTCAACCTGGATTTCTTTATTTTATTGTTTGCTTTGATATTGCCAAAGATTAGGTGAGCCTTCAAAAAATAGGTGACTCATTTCTTTAGATGGTAGGCAATTTTGTTGGTTAATAAAGTTTTAAAGAGTTTAATAAAATCTTTTTACCAATATGTCAACAAAAAGTTATGTCGAAGAGGATGGTTTAGTGGAGTTTAATAAAATCAGTAGATATTTGTTCAAAAATGATTGTTGCAAATGTTCGATATGTTATTAGAAAAGTTATGCCACTCATGCTCCAAACTTTAAGTCAATTACAGTGCTATGTTTTTCCTTGAACTTGGTTCCCTTCCACCCTTTCCTATTTTCATGGATCATATGTCTTAGAAGAGATTGAATCGTTTTGGTGCAGATCATTATAAGATTTGCTTGTTTCTTCATTTATCTGTTTTGTTTGTCTTCGAAACTATCTTATGCTCTCTTGTCGCAATTAAACATTTAGTCACAAATTTATATTATTTGTAGATGTTTTGTCCTAATTCCTTATCAAATTATGCTATTAGAAATATAAGAAAATTAGTCTAAAGTATTGGGTTCTAGCTTAAATGTTTGATTATTTTGTCTTGTCTTTATTGTTCGGGGCATTCCTTTATATATTTCTTGGCTTATCACTATGGTTAGTTATTTGATGCTTGTGTTGAATTGCAGCTGGTCATCATGGACATTTAGTATTTCGATATTACTATTGACTATAAATTTTTTGTCTTTTTGTTGCATGTGATGCCAATCCGAGTTTACTATGAACTTCTGTCATATTTTTTTGCATTTCAAGAGAGCCATAAAGGATCAAGTTCCTTCATCGAGTCAAGCCCATAAAAACTGATGTATAGGTCCTGAACAAAGGATTCGAACATATCAAGAAATTGAAGATATTAGACCAAAGGGTCAAACTTTTCTAGTTTTGTATTTTTGTACCTTAGGGCTTAAGCACTTGTTGTGTTTTCTTTTCTGCTCTTATTGTTTATTAACTTTCTAACTAGTTTAGGACAAGTACAAAACAAATATGGGTCCAAATGTCGAACCAGACGAACAAATATCAGATTTTCACCCAATCCAACTCTTTCTCTCTCTATCTCTCTCTCTCTCTCTCTCTCTCTCTCTCTTTCTCTCTTTTACTTTATCGTTTATCTTCTGATTATTCAATTGTCGTTAGTCTTAGGGTCAAAAGATTCAAATCCTTACAAGATGCCATCTCATTTTAATCTCTTATCTAAATCAATTGAGTAAATAAACTATAATAAATAAAATTTTCAAATCTCAATTAGATAATAAAATTGATACTTCACCTTCCGAACAACTCCTGATAATTTTTTTCACAAAACAAAGTCAAACATTTTCGCCAAAAAATTTAGTTGTCGGAAAATCACGAGTTAGTGAATGTTTTAGTTTCTTCAAAAATCGTCTAAATATATAAATAAGAATTCCCGAACCCCGTTTAAGCAATTTCAACCAGTTTCCTGTTTTAATGTATTCATAAAATAGAATTTCTTAGTATTTCTTAAAAATTAAGTGGGGACTCTAACAAAATCTCAAAAACAAACATTATAAAATTATTTTTTTGAATTAAAATAGTAATGACATATATGACCTTGATTAGAATTATGTCTAAATTATAAGATTGTAGTTAACCTGCATTATTCATGATTCTTGTGAAACTAAATTAATTATTCAATTTTGTCATAAGTTGAAGTGTGGATTATACCTAAGTATGCAATTAAAATAAGTAGTATGTTAAACCTTGTGATGAAATAATGAGCATGCCTAAATTTTGAGAAGTAAATTCTTCAAATGGCAATGAAGATAAAGAAGTTTGTATGCATGGAAAGAATTGTAAAAATAATCCATGTTTGATTGTGTTACTTTGAATGCACACTACAATGAAGTTTGTGTTCCTTGTAAGTTTGGTACATTAAAATATTATATTATAACATGTTGGAGTGTTGTGAATTGCTATGAAAATCATTTAGTCCTTTGAAGTGTTTAAAATGTTCCAAGTGTCATTCGAGGAAAAATGTTTTACCAAGAGAGGGAGTATTGTTACATCTTCAAAATTAACTAAAGTAGATAGAATGTTACATGTTCCTCAAAAGTTTAATAACATGTTAGTAAAGTGTTTTTACAGATTGTGTGCTTGATTTGAAGAGGTTTGGAGGTCAAACGTCCAAGACGTTCGAGAGTTGGTCTTTAGCTATGCTAGTATGTCCTTGTATGTTTTCCTTGTTTTTATGTGTTGTTTGGAGTTGAAAAAGTGGTGTTTACCCTAGTATATCAATAGACATGTTAAGGGTCAAAACACTTGGGTACGACTCCCGGAGGACCAACCTTTGGGCCACCAAGGAGGACCCAATTGTTGGACAAAGAAGTTGCTTATCGCAACGTGATCAGAAAAATTTGGGAGCCAGCCTCACGTCGCACACCTGCCAATAAATGTGCATGTGGAATGCGCACCCACCACGAACCTTCCTACATCAAAAGATATTTGGTTGAAGCATCATAGGTTTTTCCCTAGGTGAGTAAGCCGAAAAGGGGTAGTCTTGAGGATCACATTTTTGTGCATTGAAGGAGGCATATGCATGCTTCCTTCATGTCTTACAGTGGTGAGTCTTAGGATAACCTTGGTAGGGGAACTCTTACGGAAATGAGTTCGATTTCTCACAGTCAATACTTTGGAAGTACACTGCCTTGGAGTCATTTTAGTTCACTGTAAAGGTCAAATGAACTTACTCTAGTTTTTGTTACTTTACTCTAAATGGCTTCCTTTCGTTTAAATTTATAGCAATCCTTCTAAAGTGTTAAATGATGTTTCTTATATTGTTCTGCTTCTATATTCATGAATGTTTTACTTAATTGGCATGAAAATTTGTTTTTACTAAAATGTCATTTTTTGCTTGATTTGGCATATTCCATATTTAGTAGATTGTTTTGTACCAACTCCATACTTTTTTTATACTCTATAAATATACGTTGGAATATTTTAGGAATATTTGAAAACGAAGCTTGGGAATTCTACACCCTCAAAATTTGGTTTGTGCTTATATATTTGAAGACATACTTTATGTTTTTCTTAGTTTTAATATTAAGACATATTATGTATTTTTCTTTCATTGTAAAGGGTCGTGTCCCTATGATATTATAACGTGTCTTTGAGCTGGCTTATGAAGATGATATTAACACCATATTTATTAAAGACTAGATTTTTATTAAATGTCTTGAAAAGTTTTAATTCCACACTACTTCTCATTTGTTAGGAAATGAGTTAACGGGCTAGTACAAGACCCCAAAGTATCAAGTATTCTTTGCCACGATCCAAGGGTTCTCCCTAACTACTAGGGGATTTCTTTTGAGTCGTGAAAGACTTTGTATCAAAGCATAAGGTTATGGGAAATAGTTTCGGGTCTAAAAGTATGACAAGGCACGTTTAGTAGTACTTGGTAATTGGTGTAAGTAAAGACACATCCATGGACAATAATCTATAAGATTATATTAATTTCACATTCTTCTCTATTCAAATAACGTTCCTTAGAGTTGAGTCATATAAGGTTTCTTTTCTTAACCTATCCTCTTTGTATTTATAGGGTATGAATATTATATCAACCGGTAGAAGGGAGGGGGGAGGTGTAGCAAAAAAGAGGATCCCTCCCCATGCTGACCAAGTTCCCATTGTTCTCCTAGAGGATGAAAATGATGAAGTTCCCCTTCAAGAACCTCAAGTTCCTCTGGAACCTAAAGAGCCTCAAGTTCCTCAAGTTCCTCCTATGCCTCAAGATTCTTCTGTTGAAGGAGATATGACTAATGAGAATTTGAGGGCTACCCTAATGAACTTTTGCCAACTCATGATGGATCAATCTGATGTCGTCAATAATCACTTTGTTTCTCAAGCTAATGAAGGACTTGGACTCCAACCTTAATATAGTACTTCCTCTTCTAGAATTTGGGATTTCTTGAGGATGAACCCTCAAACTTTATATGGCTCTAAGGTTGATGAAGATCCTAAAGTTTTCATATATGAAGTTTTCAATGTTGTAGATTCTATGGGTGTGACACCTTGGGAAGAACCAAAGTTAGCCGCTTACAAACTCAAAGATATTGCTAATATGGTTTAAGTAATGTAGGGAGCAATCGAAGTTAGCCGCTGACCAATGAAGTGTGGTTTGATTGGGAGCAATTCAAAGAGTCTTTCCTAGATAAGTTCTTTCTCTTAGAGTGTAGGGAGAATAAGATGGTTTAATCAATAAAACATCTTAAAGGGGGAATAAGTTTGCAACAGTACTCTGTAAGATTCACCTAACTCTCTAAGTATTCCCCAACCATGAAAGCGAACCCTAGCTTTTTCATTAATATATTCGTGATCGGAGTGTATATATTTGTGGAAATAGAGTTTCGTACTGTATGATGATGGAAGTTTCACATTCTTTTTATACAAATGTCGTGCCTTAGAGTTGAGTCATATACGGTGTCTTTTCTCAACCTAATCTCTTTATATTTATATTGCATGAATACGAGGAGATCATCCGTTAGAAAGGATGATGGAGGTGTAGCTAATGAAAGGATCCCTCCTCGTGTTGACCAAGTTTCTATTGTTAGCCTAATTGATGAAAATGAATAATTTCCCCTTCAAAAACCTCATGTTCCTCCAAAACCTCATGAGTCTCAAGTCACTTAAGTGCCTCCTACTCCTCAAGTTCCTTTTTTTGATGGAGATATGACTAATGCGGAGCGGAGGGCTTCCCTAATGAAGTTGATCGAACTAATGACGACTCAAGATCATGTCATCAATAATCACTTTGTTGCTTAAGCTAATCAAGGATTTGGACCCCAACCTTATGCTCGTACTCCTTCTTCTAGAATTCGAGATTTCATGAGGATAAACACTCCAACTTTTCATGGAACTAAGGTTGATGAAGATCCACTAGGTTCCATAGATGAATTTTTCAATGTGGTAAATGCTATCGGTGTGACCCCTAGGGAGAAAGCGGAGTTAGCTACTTACCAACTCAAAGATGTGTCTCTAGTGTGGTTTCAACAATGGAGGGGTGAGAGACCTTAGAAACAAGTCTGGTTGATTGGGAGGAATTCAAAAAGGCTTTCGTAGATATGTTATTTCCCTTAGAGTGGAAGGAGAAAAATATGGTTGAATTTATGAACCTTCGTCAAGGGGAAATGAGAGTGCAAGTGTACTGTCTCAAATTCACCAAACTCTGTAAGTATGCCAATACCATGATAGCCAACCTAGGCTAAAGATGAAAATATTTTTGATGGGAGTGTTTAGATTGATTGAGAAAGAGCGTCGTACTACAATGCTTCTTAATGAGATTGATACATCTAGACTCATTGTGTATGCTAAAAAAAAGAGGAGTGAAAAAATAGGGAGATATGGAAAGAGGGTAAGAGACCTAGGGCGGATGATTCTAGTAACCAAAAGCCTTAGAGGAGGTTCTATCACCAAGATTATTCCTTGGGAAACAAGGATAAGACTCTAAACAAAAATTCCCAAGGTGGTGGCTATACTTTTGAGAGGAGTAGGTGCACTATTGTGGGAAGCAACATTTGTGTAAATGTCTTTCCGGAACGGATGGTTGTTGTAGTTATGGTATCAAACACCAGAAGAGGAGGGACTGTCCTAACATTAATGAAAGATACAAAGAGGTCAATCAAGCTTCCCTAGATCCCAATGCTCCAAAGAAAAACCCTTCATATGGGATGGCAGCTAGGAAGGATAACTAATTCAGAGTCGATAGTACCAGTAAGTATTGACTCTTTATGATTGTTATTATTTTGTTATGAAATGAGTTTATATAGTTGTATCCTTCATATGATCATTTCATTTTGCTGAATTTCTCGAATAATGGATTTTTAAAAAATTGCATGTTTAACACTAAATGATCACTGTAAAACTTTTGAATTTTGAAAAACATTTATCTTGCATTTATTATTGTTTGAAAGTGTGCAAAAATTTCGTCTATGAACATGTTGAATGTCATAGAAGGTAGATCCTCCATAAAAGAAGGATACGAATGAATTTTGAACTTGTGATGTTTTGCAAAAGATTCCTATAATGGTAGTGTGTGAAAATGTGAAATGGTTCTCCTTGCAAGTTGATGCTTTGATTTTGTGTGTGGTTATCATTATTGTAGTGATTTATTTGTTTCTAATGAAGTCATTTATGGTGTTGAAGTTTTAGTGTCATTAGAGGATGATTATTATTTTAAGTGGGGGAGAATGTAACGCCCTAAAATGAACTAAGGTCAACTAGAGCCTCCTGAGTGTTTCTTGAGTTAGTTTTGTGTTGAATTGAGTTATATTAGTTTTCTTAGGCACTGTGTGAAATTGTGTTATGTTTTTAGGTAAAACGATCAAGAATGTTCATGACTTTCATCATAAATCATTTGTACTAAAACGTCCCATTTTGCATGTTTTTGCATATGACTTAGTCAGTACATTGTTTGTTCTAATCCAATATATTTCTATACATATAAAGTATTGGTTGGAGGCAAGTTTAATACTAGAATGCAAGATTGGGAATCAATTCTCTCAAGACTATATATGTTCTCCTATATTAGACAATATAGTCTTTATTTCTCTAGTACTACTTCAACACTTATATAAGACTTATTATGTATATTTATTCAATGTAAAGCGCCATGTCCCTAAGATATATAAGATGCATCTTTAATTTGGCTTGTGAAGACGAGACTTTTCTTTAGCATTTATTAAAGATTTTTTGTTGTTATTATTATAATTATGATTAATGTCGCTAAAAGATTTTTTGTTGTTATTATTATAATTATTATTCAAACTACTTTTTATGTCGTATGCGATGAATGATATCTAGTAGGTTAGTACAAGACCTTCAAAAGGTCAAGTACGCAATTTTTCTAACCTAAGGGTTTCCTCATCTCCTAGGGGGTACATTCGTGTAGTGACACCCAATCTAAGTCTACTAGTGCAATATACATGTGAAGCCTCATAACTCACACATTGTAACACATTAAAAGTCTAAGACATGTTCTAGATCCTAAGATAAGTGTCTAAAGGTTAAGAACACTTTTTAATGTCAATTTTAATGAATATAAGTCATTTAGCAAGTCTATATACTAAAACGCCATGACATCTTGAAACTAGTGCAATGAGGTGCTAGTGTGCCTTAGCCTATTTGATTAGTTTTTAGGAGTCATAGAATGATGAAAAATTGTGGAAGGGTGTCTAGCACGTATTAGAGTTAGTTCATATTATAAATATCCGAATATGAATCCCCACGAACCAATCAAGGGATTTTAAGAAGGATACTTGCATTTTTGCAAAAAGTTACCAAAAGGCAGTGTGCACACACAATTGCAATCAACGGGGCATGTGTCAATCAACGGGGCTTGTATCGCCGCCGTTGATGAAAAAATATCCAAATTTACTAAGAACCTATCTTTCATAGTCTCAGAACTGAACAATGGACCAACAAGAGGGTTTGTCCTTGGCATATCGATTGACAAATGAGGCATAGGTCGGGGTTTTGTCTGCGAGTTCTGTGTTTTGCTGCACGTTTTCATTTATGTCATTTATCTAGTTCTATTAGTTAGGGGGTTAATTAGGGGTTAGTTGAGGTCTAATAAAGTTAATTAACAACCTATATAAAGCCCCTAAGGTAATTAAACTAACCTAAGCTCTCATAATTTGTCTCACCTAATACACGTTTCTTTCTCTCTTCTTTCTCACTCAAGTTGAAGATCACTATAGGAGGTCAAATTTAAAGGGGATATAGGCAGGAAATAACAAATATTTCTCAATGAATACTGATCAAACATTAAGGTATCGGATTCCTTTAACCTTTTAGACATGTTTCCTCAAAGGGTTCTACTAAATTAATTTCAAAAATTTACTTTTAATGTGGGTTTTGTCCAATCTCGAAGTTGATGTTTTGAATTACTTTTTTTATGATTTCTATTGGATATTATGAATATATTTTAACTCAATTATGTTATATCTTGATGAATTAGTTTAGTTTATAAAATATGACCTATTCCCCTTAACCCTAGGTTGTGATCTTGATATGAATTGTGTAATGTTGGTTCAATATAATTCTTTATTGGTTTAATTAATATTAGATGGATTTATTGTCTAAATTATGAATAAATTAAGATGATTTGGAGTACTATACTGATTGTTCTCGAGTAATTGATCAAGGTTATGAAGTGTACTATGTATTTGACCTAAGTGTATTGTCTTATGTTGTGACCTATTAATGAAATATATTCTAGTTATTCAATTGGATTTGTTATTATGCTTGTTATTTATATATTATTATACTACTCCCTAGTTGGGTTTAATAAAGGGTTTATGGTTTATGAAGGAGACTTGGTAAGTTTTGTGATCTCAACTCTTAAATTATGGTCACTTGCCGTTAAATGATGATGTTGTATTGAAGTATGCCTTGTATTAGGATTGATAGGCTCTGTATGATGTTGAATTGAAATTTCTCGAGTATGGTTTGTGAGTTATTTGTAAGATGTAAATGTTATAAGGATGGTGATGACTTACCAATCTGCTTGAATATGATGTGACTATGTAAATGTGCTAACCTGACATGTATTAATTGTAATGAATGGATTATATTTATGCAATTCTTATTGATCTATAATGATGATGACTATTATAAAGGGGTAGACCCTATGACCTACATTAAGATATGATGATTAATAATGATATTAATGATATTTCAAATAGGGACTTATCTTAGCCCCGAGTGAACTTCAAAATAGAAGGTGTTGTGTTCTGAAGAGGAAGATTAATCCTATTGTTCCACATGAGATGTTGACTCCCCTATGAGGGATACTCATCTTATGTATTCCTATGAGATGAGGCTCAAATTGCCAATTGGCATGTAGAGAGGTAGTACCGACCTCTTAGTTATTCAACTATTTTGCCCCTATAAGAAGACTAGCTAGCTGATCCACTTAGAGAGTTACGTATATGTTTGGTTTTACTTTGGCCGGTAGACAAATTTCCATTGCTCAATGATTTTACAACACCAGATTCCACAATTAGCTCTTGTGGTCTATGATAGTTAAGGCATGTTTTCCCAAACTGAAATGTAGTAATGAAGTACCAAGTAACTAAGGTGACTTAAGAGGTTTGACTTAGACAATGTAGGGGTATGGGACTCAACTTTTGTTTTAAACTAGTATTCCTTGAAGAAAGCCTAAGGAGGTTGTTCTTATTTATGTAGATTCTTATAAATGTAAATGATATGTACATGATGAACTTATATGTTAATGAAACTATGTGATGTCAATAACTCTTATGAACGTTTATTGGGTCTATTGCTAATGTATGATATAATGCACTCTTAATAATATGCTATGAGTGGACATTGATTATGGTTCTTGCTATGTTTACTAGATTAGGTAAGGTTATGTGGCTTTACTTAGTCAATTGACAAGTCGACTTAAAGTGGGTCATGAGTAGTGGTCTTTCTTATGTTATATGGAAATGTACTCTGATTCATCGACTTGACTTTGATTTTTATTGTTGGTCTTGTGATGTACATGCTTATGACTTAATGAATATGTCTTATTGAGTGGTATGGTCTTTTTGGATGTGCATAAATGTTTTCAAAGTAAATTTCATAGGTAATAAAACGTCCCTTTTTAGCATGATTTCATGATATATGTGCATATGGTCTCATACTAACTACAAGTGGTGAACTAACCCCATTTTCTTCCTTTTCCCCAACGTTTTAGGTTCCGGTCGACGAAGGTATTTTGGAGATGACTTTGAAGAAATATTGGAATTCTTAATCATCCAAGTTGGGTAGTTCATCACTATCCTAGGGAGGGCAATGCCATTATTAAGCCTATGAGGTTGCTTTAGGTTTGAAGACATCTTATGTTCTTTCAATTTCAGTGGGATACTAAACATTATATGACTTATATGTTGTTTTGTTATAATGATCTATGGGCTAGGCCCATGTTGTTATACTCTTACTAGATGGTTATGAGATGAGAAGACTGTTTGAGACAATGTTATATTCTATATATCTATGTGCAATAAAAGTAGAAGACTAAGTAATCTTCATATATGAAGGGTCTATGTATACGCGATATACCTATACTATGTGTATATAGAGGTCTATGTAAATCTCAATGTAGAATTAGTAAAAAGTTTTGAATGTCTGCTAATTTTGACCTATGAATGTAATGATGTAATCCAAGAGGCTATTCTTACTCCTTAGAAAGGATGCCCACGCCGGTTACATGTAAGCGAAATTCGTGGAAGTGACAAACTTTATATTAAAGCATAAGGTTGAATATATTTGAGTCAACGTTTCTCTCAACCGCCTATGTCGATTCGTACTAATAATTGTTAAGCGTGCCACACTTATGGATAGGAATATATATGTTCTTAGGAAACTCTCTGATTCTTGAAAGTCCAATATCGCGCCTCTACCGTTCTAGGTCTATGTGCTTTTAGCATCTCATCATTTTATTGTGATTATAGGTAATATATACTCGAAGGAAGGTGACACAAAGACTTGAATAAGAGATGGATAATGCGGGAGATCCTCCACTTGGGGATAAAGTTCCTCCTCTGGATGAAGAAATTAATAATGACCAATCGCTGGTCAATCCTTCTCTTTTGATGAATGGTTCCATAAGCGCTGCTCTTTTCACAATTTGGGGTGGAAGCGTAAAGAGAGAGTAGAGAGAGTATTCAGAAAGAAAAGAGATGTAAGGATGAAGGTGTGTTTTATTTATGAAGGCAAATGCCTCTTATATAGACATACATAATGACCTTTCGACTTTGTTAAAAGACAATTGGCCTTTACTATTTACACAGTAACTTGACTCTTACTATTTACACAGTTACTTGACTCTTACTATTTACGATAAGGACATACTGACACTATTAACTTTACGACTTTTTACAAAAACAAAATAAACTTTTGGCCAAATGGCCGACATACTATTTCCTATTTTATTTAATGGCCTTTACATTTTTACATATGGCCGACAATGACTAATATGTACATATATCTTTATGTCTTATCTTCTTTTCCATAGTTTATTCCAGTTGTACTCCCGGGACATAGTTATCTTCGCCATTGCATTTTGAACATAGATGGTCTGGATACTTTTGTCCAATCAGTTTGCAGTATCTGGTCATCAAGTCTTGAGAAATGAAATTTTTCCTGATAGCCCTTGTTGTAGGTGTTTGTTCTGGCTTCAGTAGACTTAATATCCATTGTCGTACTTCTTCCATATCTGCTACTCTTATATCTTTGCAATTGGAGTATATCATTGTCTGATCTCTGTTCTAATAACTCCGAATTGCATTTTCATTTAGGTAGTTGTTTGATAACTCATTTAATATAGTAGCTATCCCAATAGTCCTTTTGTTTGCATAAAAATCTGGGATATCCACCTTCTGTATCTCTTCTTGTGTATCTATTTTTTCTGGTATTATCATATCTCTAGTTAAACCTATCTTAATAACTTGTATTGTAGGTTTAATTTATTCAAATAGTATCTCTGCTGTTGCTGAGTAGAACTTTATATAAAATAAAGTTCCTTTTGTTATTCTTTTATATTGCAGAAATGCCTTATGTAGCTCAGGTATTTTAGCTGCTTCGTCTCCTGTAATAGTATATACTGTGCTTATTAGTCCGTAATTGTAGCAAGTTGCTACTAGGTTTGGATTCGTTCCTGGTTGTGCAATTAGTTTATTGTATCCTTGTAGATGTTGGGTTATGTAGTCTTTTTCAGGGTTTCTCGTATTTTTGGCTTTAGGGTTTTTGTTTAGAAAAGTCTGTACTTTGTATATATTTTCTGTATACATTCAGGTAATGTGGTTATATGTTTGTTTATCTGAATCTAGGCTGGCTTTGTAGGTATTTACTTGTGGTGGTATGAATATATCTTTCTGGGTACTTTGAGGAGTATATGGTTTTGAGAATAACTTATTCAAGTTTGTATTTGTGTATTTTATTTTAGTCTCCTCCTTTTTTGTAGGTTGTCCTGCTGTAGATGTGCTGGCTGTAGCTGCATTTAAACAAATGTTGTTATGGGTTTTAAGGAGTTTCCCATCGTCTCGTTGTAGCTCTGGAATTTTTGTGTCCTCCGATCGACATAGCTCCGCATGTTTATAGTCATGCTGCTGACTTTTAGTTTTCAAATTTTGTAACTCTTTACTCATACTATCTACTTTCGTAGAAAGTGTAGTAATAGCTTCGAGTATTTCTTCTGTTGTATCTGGTTCAGTTTGTGTTCCTTTTTCTTGATAGGTAATCTGCAACGAGATTTTCATCAGTTTTTATAATTTCAATTGTAAATGTAAAATTTAATATATTCAATACTAATCTCCTTATTTCTTTTGTTGTAACTGAATCATCTAACTTTTTTGTTATCCACCATTTTACCTGTGTGTTATCTGTTCTTACAATAAATTTATTGTAAACTATATATGGCTCAAATGCTAATAAACATTTATATAATGCATGTAATTCCTTTCTATTTATTTCCCATTTTGCTTGTGCCTCAGTATATGATCCTGAGCAATACCTGCAATGGTGTTCTACCTTTTCTTTGTCATATTTATATTTTAATACTCCTCCGTAACTGTGGTCACTTGAATCTGTTTCAATTATATATGTGAACGTTCTATTTTCATCAGGAAAATATAATTTTGGTAATTTTTTGCATAATTTTTTAATATTTTTTATGTGTTCTTTATCTTTATTGTCAAAATGATATTCAATATCTTTTTTGAGTTTTTTGTATAATGGTTTTAAATGTTCTGCTAATTTTGGTATATATTCGCTTACTTGATTTACTAATCCTAAAAATGATTGTAATTTCTTTTTTGTATCTATATTTTCATCAATAGTGATAATTTTTTGTACTATGTAAGTTTGCATTTTTATTCCATTTTTATCTATTTGTATTCCTAGAAATTCTATCTGTGGTTTCATAATTTCTTCTTTACTTTTAATTAAACTTATACCTGAGTGTTTGATTATATGTATAAATTTTTCTAATAATCTTATATGTTCATCTTTTGTTTTGGAGTATAATAATATATCATCTATATATATGATACAATTTTCTAATTGGTTAAAATAGTTATCCATAAAATGTTGGTATCTACCTGGTGCATTTTTATATCCAAATGGTAATACATTCCATTCATAGAATCCTTGTGGTACTGTGAATGCTGTTAATTGTTTAGATTCTTCTTCTAGTTTTAGGTGGTAAAATCCTGATTTACAGTCAAATTTACTAAAATAATTATATCCTTGTATTTGTCTTATTTTAAGTATTTTATTAGGTATTGGGTAGTTATATGTTTTAGTTTTAGCATTTAAATTTCTGTAATCTATAACCATTCTACTTTTACCTCTTTTTTGTTCACTGTGTTTTATTACTATAAATGTTGGGCTCGTATGTTTACTATTACTTTCTTGTATGTAATTTTTTTCTAGTAATTCATTTATATGTATTTTAAATTCTTGTAAATCATCAAAGTTATATTTTAATGGTTTTTGTATTATTATGCTATTTTAATCTATTAATTCAATTTTTACTTTTGTTTTATGTTTTTCCCATCCTTGTAATGGGTCTTCATTATATAGTTGTTCTAGCTGTTCATTAATTATTTTAACTTTGTCTATTGTAAATATAATAATTTCTAATTGTGATATTTGTTTTTCATCTATATTTTCCATTTCCTGATTTATTTTCTCACTTCCTTTAATCCATTCTATAGGTTTTCGTTGTTTATTTTTTACTCTTTTTGCTCCTATTTTATGGCCACATGGTGTAGTAAGCCACCAGTGTGTTTTTGTTATTATGTGTGGGTAAAATTTATCTAAAAATGGCATTCCTAATAACATATCTTTTGTGGTAAATTCGAAATTATACATTTCTTCTATTGTTAGTATCTTATCCCATATTTGTATTTTTATATTTTTTGCTTTATATTTAATCATACTTCCTGCATTGTTAAATCCTGTTACTACCATAGGTGTTTTTAATTTTTCTCATTTATCTTCTGGTAAGCAATTATATTTACATATATTCGCTTCTGCTCCTGTATCTATCATAGGTGTATAATATCTGTTGTGATATCCTTCTACAATAATTTTTGCAAGTATATATATTTTCATTAATCATTTTTGGTTCTTTTTATAATCATTTTATTATTTTGGCAAGTTATTGTTAATTGTTCATTTTCTATGCTGTATGGTTTAACTTTTTCTAAACATTTTATTCCTAATGTGATATTATGGTTTCCTTCATATATCTTAAATTATATTTTTAATGAAATTCCTCCTATAATTATTTCTTTTTCTGTTGTTTCTTCATTTGTATTTACTATTTCACTAGGTAATCCAGGGCATATATGTCCTGTTTTCATAATCTCTTCTTCTAATACTAGTTCTCTTGTTATATGATTTTCTTCTTGTCCTATGTTTATTAAGATTTTATATTTTCTTTGGTCCATTATTCCTGTTATAAAATAATGATATTTTGTTATTTCTCCTAAATCTTATGATATTTCATATTTTCTTTTAGATGAACTCATTCTTGATGAGGAAGCTCTAGTCATCATATTTAATGAGTTTGTATTTGGTGTACTTGAGGTACTTAATCTTTCTTTTACTATCTCCAATTCTTCTTCTGTATCCATTTCTTTATAACTATAGTCATTATTATCTATTACCGTAATTATTCTTTCAAAAGGATTTTCTATTTTTATTTTATCAATTTTATTTTTTGCTGTTATTTTATGTTTTGTTGTTAATATATAAAGATTTTTACATCTTGCTGTGAATACCTTACTTCCTGGTGCTAACTCTATTCCTGACATTTTCCAATATAATACTAATGATTTATCTATATTCATGTCTGTTAATGCTACTGTATAATTAGCACTTATTATAAATTTAAATTTTTGGTATATTAAATTTCCTTTAACTGCACTTATTACGCTTTTTTCTATAGGATATTTTATTCTATCATCTGCTAAATATATTTCAATGGGCGTATCTATTCCTTCTCTGAAACAAGCTTTTATTAGTATTTCCGTTCCTCCTAAAAGTACATATTTTATAGCTTCTTTATTGTTTATGTCTTGTATTTCTTTATTTATTATTCGTTTGTTTATTATAGGTATATATGCTTTTCCACTTGTATATTTTCCGTCTATGATGTGTTCTTTTTGACTAACTACATAGTATTCTTCTTTCTGTCTTTTAAAGAAATTTTTTAGTATAGGTATGTCAAGTATTTTTTCAACACTTAAATCTAATTCTTTTCCTTTTATTTGTTCAAAAAGTGTATTATCAAATATAATTTTTTGGTGTGATGATTCTTCATCTTCATAGTTCTCTTTAGATATTATTTCATTTTCAGACATTATATTTCTTCTTCTTCTATTTCATTATCTAGATTTTCTTCTCCATTTTCAGTTTCTATATCTGATACTTCATATATACTATCGTTTTCACTTAATTCATAGTCTATGTATTCTATTTGCACATATTTGTCATCATCTATAACTATTTCTGCAATTTGTTTTCTTTTTGGATTTTTAGGTAATTTCTGATCCTTAGTGTGTGTCCTATCTTTCCATAATTATAACATGTACATTGAGATATTTTTCTTTTAGGTCTATATGTTCTTTTCATTTTATAGTTTTTTACATAATATCTTCGTCTTGGTTGTTTATATTTATACTTAGTTTTATTTTTTCTATAATTTTTATATCTTCTGGATATTTGTTTTTTATTTGTACACCCAAAATGTGGTGCCATTTTATTTTTACAACATGATAAATTTTTATTTAGTACTTTTTCCATTTTTAATTTTTCTTTTTGGTTTTCACATAATTGTGTAAACCATTGCGATAGAAATTTTATTCTAGCTCCTAAAGTATCTACCATTCCTTCATTATCCCAATCCTTTATTATTATCGTACTAAATGGTTCTGGTAATTTTGTAAAATATTGTTTTCTTATTTCTTTTGCTTCGTCTAAATTGTATTTAGCTATGTAATAATATTCTTTAAATGCACAAGTATATTCTTCTATATAACACATTTTACATATAGCCAATTTTGTCATAAGTTGTCTATTTATTATTCTTTCTCTATTTTATTCTCTTATATCCGTGGTCATACCTCCAAATTCATTCTTTATTGCTGATTCATATTTGTCTAGTATATCTATATTTGTTGCTGATGGGGATCCATCCATTTTCTTATCATTCCTAAGTACTTCTAAACTTTCTGGGGGTAGGTTTTCTATCCATAATTTTGCTGTTCCTATGAATGTTTTTTCAATGTATCTCGGTGTTTTTGTTATTTCTATTTTATTATCTATTAACTGTTTAGATATATTTCCTGTCCATAGTAATATTGCTTTATTTATATCTGTGACACAATCTAAATCAAAAAAATTATATTGTTCACTTATTGGTTTCGGTATCCAATTTTTATTTAATCTACTGTTCCATATTGAATTATTTCTATCTGATTGTTGATAATTTTCTGTATAATAAGTTGGTGGTGTCCACCTAGGACTACTTCTAGGGCTATTTCTGGGACTATTATCTGGGGTTTTGACTCTTGACGTACTAGGTCTATTCATATCTCCTGTGTTTATTTCTAATTTTTTTAGTTTATTTGTCTGTTCTAAGATTTCTGTATATGTTTCACTTATGTCACTTATTTCTGATTTTTGGTCATTTTCATTTTCATCTATTTCATTTACTTCATTTATCTCAATACCTTCATTTAATTTTTGTTCCATTTCTTTTATTTCATTAGTTAATTCAAGCTCTTTATCTTTTTCCTTTTGTTTTTGCTTATTTTCATATAATAATTTTAACCTAGCTAATTCTTTTTCTAATTCACTTATTCTTGTATTTTTTATTTCTTCTAAATGTTGTACTTCTTGTTTTGCTTGTATTTTTATTTTTTCAATTTCTCTTGATTTGTCTATTTCTTCGTTTTCTTTTGTTATTCTTATCATAGCAGTTAAACTATCTTCTAATTTTGCCGTTTCTTTTTCTAACAATAAGTATAAATTATTTCCTATTTTTTATACCTTTCTTCCTAGATTTGAAAATATTATTTTTATTATCATTCCGTCTTGATTTTCGTACGTTTTTTCGTCTACTGCAAATTCTTCTTTATTCATTATAATCTATGTATTATATTATGTTGTAACTCATATTCAAGACAATCTAATTCTAACTTTAACATGGATATATCTTTTCTTTGTGCTAGTAGTGATTTATTACATACTCCTGCTAATATGTTTTCTTCTAATCTTCTTTTTCTATGTTGTAATTCTTGTTCTTTTTCATCCATTTTTTCCATTATTTCTTCTATTAATTGTTGTTTATAGATTTCTCTGTTCATACTGTTTTTTCAAATAGCAGACATATTTATATTCTGTTTTTGAAATTATGTTTATCAATTGATCTTTTCTATCATTATCTGTTTTTACTAGTTGTGATAGTTCATATCCTGTATATAAAGATCTTAATTTTTTCCATATTTTTCTTACCTTTTTATCTATCTTAGTTCTTTTTATTTTAGTATTTTTATTTTTATTCATCATAATTTTTTATATAATATTTTAAAAAGCTTACTTAATTTATCTGGATAATTAATCTTTTTTAACCTGTAATTTCTACCATATCGCCTTAGCCAATGTTCAGTCATATTTAGTCTCCAATATCTAAATCATCATATAAATCATATATGTCATAATAAAGTTCATCTTGTATACTTTGTATAGTTAACTTAGTCCAACCTTGGGTTGTTATTTCTATTATCTCGTATGTTAATAATTTGTCATAAATTTCTCTTTTTATATCAATATTCAGGTTTTTTAGTATGTAGAGTAGTAATATCTTATAATCAACATCATCGTTTAATAGGTAAGTTTTCATTTTTATTATTTTTACTTTCACTAAAATTTTATTCCTTCCAACCTCTTAATAAATTATACTTGCTTAGTATGCAAAAATAATGATTTAATAATCATCTCGTCTGGTCACTACTACAGCTTTCTTCTTTGATAAGTTACCCTAACAGCGCCTCAACTCTGTTTACTCCCCTAAACGGCCTTTTCTGCCTACCGGTATTAACCTTAGGATGGCATAGTCTACGTATACTTATTCGAAAAATATTTCTGTAGCAAACTTTCTAAAGATGGTTATTATAACATTATTCAAGCATGATAAACAATTATAATTAACAAGAGATTTTCAGGAATAAATTAATTTAGCTACTCATAAGTATAAAATAGTATACCTGTTTTTGTAGATCTTCCGACATAGTTGGTTTGTTTTCCATAAATATTTAATTAACTAGCTCTGATACCAATTTGGGGTGGAAGCGTAAAGAGAGAGTATTCAGAAAGAAAAGAGATGTAAGGATGAAGGTGTGTTTTATTTATGAAGGCAAATGCCTCTTATATAGACATACATAATGACCTTTCGTCTTTGTTAAAAGACAATTGGCCTTTACTATTTACACAGTAACTTGACTCTTACTATTTACACAGTTACTTGACTCTTACTATTTACGATAAGGACATACTGACACCAAGCCATTACTACCAAGCATAATCTGCCACTACTGAAGCTCAAGACATGACGTCCCAAGCTAATTAGGAGGTTGTACCCTGAGAAAACAAACAAGTTGCTACCATGGCCTCTCGTCTAAGGGATTTCACCTGGATGAATCCTCGTACATTCTATGGGTCCCAGGTTGAAGAAGAACCCCATGAGTCCATTAATGAAGTTGATAAGATCCTCTATTCTATAGGTTTGACACCTAGTGAGAAGGCTGAGTTATCTACTTACTAACTCAAAGGTGTGGCCAAAACTTGGTATGTGCAATGGAGGGACAATAGGTCATTAAAGGGTGGATCGTTGACGTCGGAAGTGTTCAACAAGGATTATCTTGATAGATTCTTTCCTAGGGATAAGCATGATTCTAATGTGGTGGAGTTCATCAAACTTCGCAAAGGACTTAGGAGTGTGCTTGTATACTCCTTAAAATTCACTCAATTGTAAAAATATGCCCTTCTTTTGTTTCTGTTCATAGAGATGAAATGAACTAGATTGTGACGGGAGTGTCAAATGACTTGCAAGAATAATTTCATTCGGCTATGCTACATGACAATATGAATGTTTCTCGTCTCATGGTTCATGCAAAAAAGTGGAAGAGGTAACGACTAAGGGAAAGAGTAGAGATGCCAAATGGGCAACATCTTTTGATTGTTGTTCTTCAAAGGGTAGGCTTGATATCAAAGACTAGTTTGGGTTCAAAAAGAGGTTTTTTTAATAGCGTTCTTGCCAATTTCCCTAAGGCTCTTGATTATAGGGTGTCTAACCCTAATCACAAAAAGGGAAAGGATACTTGTTAACCAAACAAGAAGCTTACTTGTGCCAAATGTGGGAAGGGTCATCTTGGTGAATGTCTACTTGGAACTTGTCACGACCCGGATTCTGGAATTTGGATCGCAACCGGCGTCGTTGACCTCTCAGAGGTCGCAGATAATCCTCATCTTGCATTCATCACATTAATCTAGTTAAATTTGGGGAAAATTTATAACTTTTGATATGTATGAAGTATACATATACTTCATATAATTATTAACTTGATACATCAGATACTAAGCTCAACATAAGAGAACAACAATATAGCATAAAGAATCAATTCGAAACTAAAGATGAATATATCATTAATAATTCCCCAAACATGACCTTATCATGAATATTTGAAATGAAGGTGCGAAAAAAATACTAGAGACAACATCCACTAGATATGTCTAAAAATAACGATAGACTAATTCCGTAACATCATAGAATTCATGAGGACGTACCAAATGGTTTTGGGAAACGCTGATCCAAACCGCTGCAAGTGTCGCCAACCTGTCCTCTAATGTGAACCTATTAATATAGTCAATATTAGGGGGTTAGTAAACTATTAGTACTAAGTACGGGTGTATGCTATGCATAATAAAAGAAAGCTCTTCCTAAGAAACATGTGATTTCTGGAAAGTCTAATTTCTAGAAAGTCCAGTCATTTGACTTTCCTAATTCGTTAGTTGTGAATTGTGGTATGAATATGATGTATTTTAATGAATTCAAAGAACAAAACCCCTTTTTCTATATATTACAAAACATTAGTATCATCAACATAATTTTAGAACAACTCAGGCGAAGATTTGAGATTTTGATCTTCTTAGGTTGAGAGCTCCTCTATGTAAACTTAGATTATTTCTCTGTCTTTTTCTTATTCTTATTGTTTAGTTAAATAACTCCTTTGGTCCTATGTTTTACTAACAAGTGGAATGATTCATTGTAGTCGAATACCCATAATGAATAGATGTAGATAATCCAACGACTAAGGAATGATTTCCCTATCTTATAATGAGTAATTCTTTACACTATATATATTCATTACCTTTCACAACAAATTCATTATTGATCATGCCATTGATTTCATTACTTTCATGTTTTATATATTATACATTTCATATACATGAGACTTCTTAATCGTTGATGTAGCATAAGACATCTCAAGTGAGGGACCAACATATGGGACCTCAACCGGAGGGCCTTCTTAGAAATCACTTAGTCTTCTTCATTCATTCATTCGTACTTCACTTGATTCATTTTATTCATTCATTCGTAGGCTGATGTAAACACCACATATACCTAGGATAAGGTTTAAGACTCTCATCGGGAACATGAAGCGCAATGACCAAGAATGACCAAATGACATTACCTAAATCTGATTTCACCTCATGATTATCTTGCACAAACACCTTCAATATCGTTTATTTCATTATCAATCATACATTGAGGAACTCCAACCTTGACCAATATAGATCATGTGAGCATAATGAAAAACAGTTTCTACCCCACACTGAAAAGAGGTGGAATCACTAGCCAAAGTGACCCAAAACATGCTACCGTACATAGGAATTGAACCCTACGAGATCCCTATATTGGCAATATAGGTTGAAAGACTAGGAGATATAAGGATACCCATACCCGGCATGCTGGATAGTCTCATCTCATGAGAGGTACGTGAACCTCCGCCCTTCTTCATAGAAGGCATCATCGCTCATAGTTAGCCAATCGGTGCTCAATATAAAGTTCCACTTTATTCAACTCATACGTCTTGGATGATGGCTTCTAGTATTAGGACATCATACACCAATAGATGATTTCTCATCTCATCATTTTTATTAAGTATACATCAGTCTCAATACTTCCTTTAGAGTGAACATAGAGACTGGTCTCTTAATTAGCTTTACACTCTCATAGGTGAGTTGTTTTGGTAACATTTACTTACCGTACATATGACTTGTCATCCTTCTCTTTACATCGATGAAATATGAATTGTCCTTACATAACATCTTTGGTGTTAATGAGACTTGTCTCAAACATTCTAACACCTTGAATCGTGAGTATTTTTAACATAGTAGCTTAGGTGTAAGTGAGGCTTGTCTCAATTCTTTTAAGACCTTATTCTGCTCATTTTTTGAACTTTCACACCTTTAGTTATGTTATTACTCATATTAATTGTTTACTTTTGTTTAATATCTTCATATCATCATTTATGGATGGTGAGAACTTCACTCGATGAATTACATATATTCATAGTTCATTTGGTAAGTCATGTTGGGACTTGTCCAAAAGATTGGCATGCCCAATGGATATGGATTCATTGAATTACGTTTGATGTGATTATATTTTCATTTCAATACTTTGTCTATATATGATTGGCACAAAATTAGTATTGGATTAGAAAATTTGAAAACGAACATCATAGCTAATTATTGGCACAAGCCAAAGTTACACTCATTCATGTTTGGTTTGGCATACCATAGCCATTATCTAATCATGCAATTATTTAAAGATAACATTATAGCCAATTTAATTCATTAATCTTAGATGATGTATTCTTAGCCATTTTATTGTCATAAGGCATACAATTCATTCAAGTATAATTTCATGGAATCATTAGACAATTCTATTACATATTTTGAAAATAATATTGTGGACAAATTTATTGGCATAAGCCAAACTTTCAGTACACTTGAACTTTTAATCTTTAATTAACATACAAGAACAATTAATTGCTTTGTTTCGCATAGCTATGAAATTATTTTGGCGTTATATATTAATGAACTAGATTTGATTCTTTATGAAAGTTATAACTACTTATTCAATGCTATTACGTTCACAAGTTCGTGTTGATAGGGTATGTTGGGACTTGTCCCATTTATTGGCATACCCTATGTTATGAGTTCTTTGATGTATATATTGGTATTAATTTGTTAGTATAACTTCACAAATTTTGGGAGATAATATTTTGGACATAGTTTTGCTAGCCTATTTGTTGGTATAAAGCAATGTTTCACATATGGTAGTCACTTACATCATTTGTTTTAAGCCAAACTTTTATTATTCAATAAAATTATAATTATAATTCAATTAACAACCTATAACAATAGACTCAACTTCATAAACAAATCATAAAAACATCATATTTCTCGAAGACCAACCAAACCATTATGTCATTTCTTACTCTGTTCTAATCACTCAATCATCTGAATCCAATCTATAGACCTCATTAATAATTAATAAATCAAGAACATATAAAATCAGTTAGAAAAACATACCAACAACAAGTTCAATATTAAATCTATATACTTAAATCATCGAAAACAAGGATAACTAGGGAGATGGATGTTGAACAATATCAATGGGAAACAAACATAGTTTCGAAATTCATGAGTTTGAGACATTTGAAAAGACTCTTTGATAAATAATTCCATGATATAAAACCTATAACTTAAGTATAACTTAATCTACGAAGACCACCTTGAACGAACCTTGAATATAGTCTAAGAAATTTTCAATTTTTTTTTTGCGTTTTGTTCAATGTTTTTCTCACACTTGTTTTCTGGTTTTAGTCATGTATTACTTTTGAGTTTGAACGTGGTTTTTATGTTTAGGAACTGAACTTGACTTATTCAACTTAGGGTTTAATAGGTTAATTAAATAAATAATAAAAAAGCCTCCTAAGTTGAATAAACATAGGAGAATGTTGATTGACCTATAATCTGAAATAATGGTGTTGACTATGGTTTAGGTAAACATTTAGACTTTATATTAATTACTTAAATCCTTAATTTAATTAATTTAATGATCTAAGGTAATTAATAAAGAACCCTTAAGTCTTTATTTCCAAAACTAATCCTTTGGACCATCCTAGGTTAAATTCTAGGTTGTCTTTTTTCTTGTCTTTACCAAAATCATAAATCTTCTTTGTGATTTCGGTTTTGAACCACTAAATTAAATATGCTTATAAATTAATTAATTAATTAGCCCAGGGAACTTACTAAAGTATCCCAAAGTTATTAGGACCTTAACTAACATTTTGGACCATCCTAGGTTAGGACCTAGGTAGTCCCTTTCTTGTCTTAACGAAAATCGGAAACTTTCCTGTGTAGTTTTTGTTTTCTATCACGACCCAAAACCGAGCCGTGACTGGCACCCACATTTACCCTCCTATGTTAGAGAACCAACCAATCTATCCCTTAACATTTCAATATAATAACGATAGAAAGTAATGCGGAAGACTCAAACTCATTAATAAAAACCAATTCAATAACTATTAAAATTCAACATCTATTATTTCCCCAAAATCTGGAAGTCATCACCACAAGAACATCTATCCTCAAATTACAAAACTAAGAGTATCTAAGAAAACAAAAACAAGTAAAAAGCTAGTCTATGCCGGAAGTTCAAGGCATCAAGACTTGAAGAAGAAGATCCAGTCCATGCTAGAAGCATTAGCTCACCCTGAAGATCCGGTGTGACGAAGACTGGCTAGAATTACTGTTGAGTTGAAGACGACGGCACGTTTGCTGCACTTCACAAATAACAAAGAAGAAAACATAAAAGTAGGGGTAAGTACAAAACACGGGTACTGAGTAGATATCATCGGCCTACTCCAAATAGAAAACAATATATATAAGTTAATATCATAATCAACTATAATACTCATTATGTAGCAACAAGAAGTACTATAACCATAAATAAGTACTACCAAGTTCATCCATGAGGACTCAAACCTCAATATCATACTCATTTGGGAATTAGGTTCATTAGATTGAGTATATTAACATATTTCAAGATTCATTTTCTTTATTCCCCTCGTGTCGGTACGTGACACTCCGCTCCATATACTATCCTTGTGCCGGAACATGGCACTCCGATCCTCATATACTATCCTGGTGTCGGAACGTGACACTCTGATCCTTATTCTATCCTGGTGCCAGAACGTGGCACCCGATCCATATACTATCCTGGTGTCGGAACGTGACACTCCGATCCTCATTCTATCCTGTTACCGGAACGTGGAACCCGATCCATATACTATCCTGGTGTCGGAACGTGACACTGCGATCCTCATTCTATCCTAGTACCGGAAGGTGGCACCCGATCCATATACTATCCTGGTGTCGGAACGTGACACTCCGATCCTCATTCTATCCTGGTACCGGAACATGGCACCCGATCCCCTAATCTCACCACTTCCGTTCATCAAGCCTTCTTTTATACCAAGTCATCATTAACAAAGTAGATTAGGTTTTTTTTTCAAGATTTGGGATTCAATAGCTTCATCATGCTTATTTATTTTCAATTACATAATCATATTCATGCAAGCATACAATTAAGCATATAGAAGGGTTTACAATACTACCAACACATATCATTCACTATTAAGAGTTTACTACAAATAGTGTGAAAACCATAACCTACCTCCACCGAAGATTAGTGATCAACAAGCAATTTCCAAAGCTTTGTTTTCTCTCTTCCTCGTTCGATCGATCCTTTCTCTCTCTCTTGTTCTTTCTATTTTTCTTATTCAAAACCCTCCTTCTTTATCCCTAATTAGCATATAATTAAGAATAAAAGATGGCAATAATAATCTACTAATTAACCTAAGGTTACCTCATCTTATTAATATTAACCCTCTAACTGTATAATTAAAGAAGGAATAGTCCAAAACGTCCCTTAAAACGTGTAAAGAAATCCGACCCAGACTGGGATTACGCAGCCTATGACAGCCCGTCGTGCCTGCGACGGTCCGTCCTGCAGGTCGTAGCAAAGTTTAGAGACTCAATTTCCACCAAAGATTCTGTGACGGTCCATCACGCCTGTGACGGTCCATCCTGCCATTCTGTCACGAAGTTCAGAGATTCGATTTTCAGTACCCAATTTCACAATTTCTAAGTGTTTTGAAATGAGACCCTGCGACGGTCCGTCGTGCCCATGACGGTCCGTGGGTCCGCTGCCTCACCGCTTTTCCGTAAATAAAATCTGCTGCTCAAAACGACTAAACAGGTCGTTACAATAGATACCAATTTACCCATCGTTCGTCCTGGAACGATCACAAGAAGAAAAACAAGGGCGAGAACGAGTACCTGAATCTTCAAACAGATGTGGGTATCTTTCTTGCATATCGGCCTCCTTCTCCCAAGTGGCTTCTTCAACCGGCCAATTCTTCCATTGCACCTTGACAGATGCAATCTCCCTCGACCTCAACATGCGGACTTCTCTATCTTAAATAGCATCAGGCTCCTCCTCATAAGACAAATTCTCATCAAGCAAAACTTAACCCCAACGGATAATGTAGTTTCCATCCCCATGATATCTTTTCAAAATAGACACATGAAATGCCGGATGCACTCAGGACAGCCCTGGAGGCAAGGCTAACTCATAAGCCACCTCCCCTACTCGCTTAAGTACTTCAAAGGGGCCAATATACCTCGGGCTTAGTTTACCTCTTTTACCAAACCGCATCACCCCTTTCATGGGCGAAACCTTCAACAAGACTTGTTCACCCTCCATGAACTCTAAGTCTCTAACCTTTCGATCTGCATATTCTTTTTGCCTACTTTGCGCCGCCAAAAGCTTTTCTTGAATAGATTTCACTTTCTCTAAAGAATCCCTCAAAAGGTCCGTACCCCAAGGTCTAACCTCAAATGCATCAAACCAACCAATGGGAGACCTACATCTCCTACCATACAAAGCTTCAAATGGGGCCATATCAATGCTCGAGTGATAACTATTATTGTATGAAAACTCCGCTAAGGGTAAGATGTTATCCCAATGACCACCAAATTCTATCATACATGCACGAAGCATGTCCTCCAACACTTGAATCGTTCGCTCAGACTAATCATCGGTCTGAGGATGGAACGGAGTACTAAGGTCTAACCTAGTACCCAATTCCGCATGCAATGTTTTCCAAAACATAGAAGTAAACTGTGTACCTCTATCTGATATGATGGAGAGTGGAACCCCATGCAACCGAACAACTTCTGGGATGTAAAGTTTGGCTAACTTCTCTGCATTGTAAGTTACCTTGACCGGTGTGAAGTGAGCAGACTTAGTTAACCTATCAACAATCACCCAAATGGAGTCCTACTTACCCATTGTCTTGGGAAGACCAACCACGAAGTCAATTGCAATTCTCTCCCATTTCCATTCAGGAATGGGCATTCTCTGAAGCGTTCCTTCGGAGCTCTGGTGTTCATACTTTACTTGTTGAGAGTTTGGACATTTGGCAATAAAATCAAAAATATCATGCTTCATTCTACTCCACCAAAAGTGTTGTTTTAGGTCACGGTACATCTTGGTTGCACCAGGATGTATAGAATACTTTGAACTATGAGCCTCTGTCAGAATAGTGTTGATCAAATCATCGACGCGGGGTACACATTCCCTTCCCTTAATCCTCAAAACACCTTCCACATCGATTGTTGCTTCTTTAGCCTCTCCTTGCAACACTTTATCTCGGATCCGGATCATCTTCTCATCCTTAAGCTTCTTTCCCTTAATATTGTCAAGGAAGGAAGATCTTTCCTCCACACAAGCTAACAATCCTCCCTTCTCATTTACTTCTAACCTCATAAGGTCATTAGCAAGAATCTGAACCTCTCTAGCCAATGGGCGTCTAGAATCTTGCAAGTGAGCTAGACTTCCCATGCTTCCCGCCTTTCTACTTAAAGCATCTGCCACAACATTCGCTTTTCCCGGATGATACAAGATAGTGATGTCGTAGTCCTTCATTAGTTCCATCCATCTCCTCTGTCTAAAGTTAAAATCCTTTTGAGTGAAGACATACTGTAGGCTACGATGTTCCGTATATACTTCACACTTAACCCCAAATAAATAGTGCCTCCATTGCTTTAATGCGAATACTACCGCGGCCAACTCCAAATCATGGGTCGGATAGTTACGTTCATGCACCTTTAATTGCCTCGAAGCATAAGCAATCACATTCTTCTCTTGCATTAGCACTGCACCCAAACCAGAATAGGATGCATCACAATAAACAATAAAATATTTACCCTCTACTGGCAAGGTAAGGATAGGTGCGGTAGTCAACAAAGTCTTGAGTTTCTGAAAGCTTTCTTCGCACTCATCCGACCATACAAATGGAACATTCTGCTTAGTCAAGTTCGTCAATTGGGAAGCAATGGAAGTGAATCCCTTGACAAATCGACGATAATAGCTAGCTAAACCAACAAAGCTCCTTATTTCTGACACATTAGTAGGTCTTACCCAATTCTTTACTGTCTCAATCTTAGAAGGATCCACCATCACTCCATCCTTAGAAACCACGTGTCCCAAGAAGGACACTGAATCTAGACAAAACTCACACTTGGAGAATTTGGCATAAAGCTTATTCTTCCTCAATAACTCTAACACCATTCTCAAATGCTCCTCTTGTTCCTTCTTACTTTTAGAGTATATCAGTATATCATCAATAAATACGATCACAAAGAGATCCAGATATGGCTTAAAAATCCCGTTCATCAAGCTCATGACGTAGCAGGGGCATTCGTAAGACCAAAAGACATCACTACAAATTCGTAATGCCCATACATGGTTCTAAAAGCATTCTTAGGCACATCCATTGCCCGTATTTTCAATAGATGATAACCGGATCTCAAGTCAATCTTAGAGAAGACACAAGCACCTTGTAACTGATCGAACAAGTCATCAATGCGAGGAAGAGCATACTTGTTCTTAATAGTTATCTTGTTCAACTCCGGTAGTCTATGCACATCCGAAAACTCCCATCCTTCTTCTTCACAAAAAAAACCGGAGCACCCCAAGGAGATGCACTTGGTCTAATGAAGCCTTTGTTCAACAACTCTTAAAGTTGGGCCTTTAACTCTCTTAACTCCGCGGGAGCCATTCTATAAGGGGGTATAGAAATGCGGCGAGTGCCCGGTTCAAGATCGATGCAGAAGTCAATATCCCTATCCGGTGACATACCAGGATGATCTGCAGGTAACACATCCAAAAACTCACGGACTACCGAAACCGACTCAATCGAAGGTACTGGGGTAGTGTCATCCTTGAGATGTGCCAAGAAAGCTAAAAAACCTTTAGCAACCATTTTCTTAGCACGCAGAAAGAAGATGATACGCACCGGATTGGAAGTGTAGTCACCCTCCCACACTAACGGATCTGTCCCAGGTTTGGCTAACGTCACAGTTTTAGCATTACAATCCAAGATCGCAAAATTCGGAGAAAGCCAAGTCATACCCAGAATTACATCAAAATCAACCATTTCTATGATAACAAAGTCTACATAAGTATTGCTCCCCACAAAATTCACCAAACAAGACCTATATACTTTTTCGACTATCACAGACTCACCCACCGGAGTAGAAACACGAATAGGAATGTCAAGTAATTCACAATGTAAATTAAGACCATTAGCAAATAAGGAAGATACATAAGAAAATGTGGATCCAGGATCAAACAATACAGAAGCCACGCAATCACAAATGAAAAGATTACCTGTGATAACAGCATCAGATGTCTCCGCTTTAGACCGTCCAGGGAAAGCGTAACAATGGGCCCTATCGCCCGTCTGTCCGTTGCCCCTACCATGTTTTGATGTAGTGGCTCCAATTTTCCCATCACCCCGGCCATTTTGGTGACCAATATTACCTCGACCACCACGTCCTCCCGCATAACGGCCTCTACCATGACACCTCTACCTCTGACTATAGGAGATCTGTAACTCTTTTTTGGGCAATACCTCTTAATGTGCCCAGTCTCCCCACATCCATAACATTCTCTGGATTCAAGCATAGGTCTCTCAGAGAAGTGTTGACCGGTCTGAGGTGGACCCCCAACTACAGTCTGTAGTGAAGAGTGGATTGGTCGAACTGAGTAACCTCCGGAACCCTGTCCTCTAGAGTAAGAACCATTAAACTCACCTCCCTTTCGAAACCTTTTTGATGTCGATGTCGTGGTGAAGTCATCGGGTTTCACTCCTTCCACCTCTATCACGAAGTCTACTACTTCTTGGAAGGATTTTGCCGTGGCCGCAACCTGTAAGGCTGAAATCCGCAACTCTGGCCTCAACCCCTTCACAAAACAACGAATCCGCTCTTGTGGACTGAAACAAAGTTGGGTGGCATACCTTGATAATGCACGAAACTTAGCCTCATATGCATTAACCGACATCCTACCTTGCTCTAGGCTCAAGAACTCATCCCTTTTTCTATCCCTCAAAGTCCGGGGGATATACTTCTCCATAAACAAGCTAGAGAATGAGGCCCAAGTCATAGGTGGTGCCTCTGTTGATTGACACTCAACATGTGACCGCCACCACATTTTGGCGTTCCCTTGAAACTGATAACTCACGAACTCCACACCAAAACCGTTCTACTATACCCATCTTGTGTAGTAGCTCATGACAATCAACCAGAAAATCGTAAGCATCCTCAGATTCAGCACCCTTGAAGACTGGAGGTTTCAATTTCAAGAACTTACTGAAAAGTTCATGCTGATCATTTGTCATTATAGGCCCTGTAGTCAGACGAGGAAACGTGCCTATTTCCAATGAGGCATCCATATGGGGAGCCATAGTGGCTACATGTTGTACCTCTGAAACAGGAGGTGTTGGTGCAGAAAACACTGGAGGTGCCTGACCCTGATCAGATAACCCGCTAAGATAAGCAAGAAGCTGATTGATCATCTCTGGGGTGGGTTGGGGTGGCAATTCCTTATTTTGCACTTGTTCATTCTCCCCTTCCTCACCCTCTCTTACTACTTCCTCAGTCGGTGGAGGAGTCACCGCCCTAGCATCAGATGGGCTAGGTACTTGTCCTCTTCCTCTAGAGGACGTCCTCCCACGACCTCTACCACGGCCTCTCGCCACTGCTCTTCCTCGAGCCACAACCCCAGTGGCTGGCTCAGACGTTTCTTGTCTAGCCGGTGTTGGTGTTGGCGCGGTCGTTTCTGTAGTTCTAACAATCTGCGAAATAGAGTGAAGATGGTCAGATACCAATTTGTATCACCTAGATACCAATTGGATTCAAGTAGTAGCACGAAAGAAAGAAAGAAAGAATGGAATTTTCCTAAAGTCTTATAGCCTCTCAAAGAAATGTAAAGGCGTCCCCCCACCATTCCTTAAGACTCTACTAGACTCGTTCTTGTGTGATGAGACCAACGAATTTAATGCTCTGATACCAAGTTTGTCACGACCCAAAAGCGAGCCGCGACTGGCACCCACTTTTACCCTCCTATGTGAGAGAACCAACAAATCTAACCCTTAACATTTCAATATAATATCGATAGAAAGTAATGCGGAAGACTTAAACTCATTAATAAAAACCAATTCAATAACTATTAAAATTCAACATCTATTATTTCCCCAAAATCTGGAAGTCATCACCACAAGAACATCTATCCTCAAATTACAAAACTAAGAGTATCTAAGAAAACAAAAACAAGTAAAAAGCTAGTCTATGCCGGAAGTTCAAGGCATCAAGACTTGAAGAAGAAGATCCAGTCCATGCTAGAAGCATTAGCTCACTCTGAAGATCCGGTGTGACGAAGACTGGCTAGAATTACTGTTGAGTTGAAGACGACGGCACGTTTGCTGCACTTCACAAATAACAAAGAAGAAAACATAAAAGTAGGGGTAAGTACAAAACACGGGTACTGAGTAGATATCATCGGCCAACTCCAAATAGAAAACAATATATATAAGTTAATATCATAATCAACTATAATACTCAACATGTAGCAACAAGAAGTACTATAACCATAAATAAGTACTACCAAGTTCATCCATGAGGACTCAAACCTCAATATCATACTCATTTGGGAATTAGGTTCATTAGATTGAGTATATTAACATATTTCAAGATTCATTTTCTTTATTCCCCTCGTGTCGGTACGTGACACTCCGCTCCATATACTATCCTTGTGCCGGAACATGGCACTCCGATCCTCATATACTATCCTGGTGTCGGAACGTGACACTCTGATCCTTATTCTATCCTGGTGCCAGAACGTGGCACCCGATCCATATACTATCCTGGTGTCGGAACGTGACACTCCGATCCTCATTCTATCCTGTTACCGGAACGTGGAACCCGATCCATATACTATCCTGGTGTAGGAACGTGACACTCCAATCCTCATTCTATCCTAGTACCGGAAGGTGGCACCCGATCCATATACTATCCTGGTGTCGGAACGTGACACTCCGATCCTCATTCTATCCTGGTACCGGAACATGGCACCCGATCCCCTAATCTCACCACTTCCGTTCATCAAGCCTTCTTTTATACCAAGTCATCATTAACAAAGTAGATTAGGGTTTTTTTTCAAGATTTGGGATTCAATAGCTTCATCATGCTTATTTATTTTCAATTACATAATCATATTCATGCAAGCATACAATTAAGCATATAGAAGGGTTTACAATACTACCAACACATATCATTCACTATTAAGAGTTTACTACAAATAGTGTGAAAACCATAACCTACCTCCACCGAAGATTAGTGATCAACAAGCAATTTCCAAAGCTTTGTTTTCTCTCTTCCTCGTTCGATCGATCCTTTCTCTCTCTCTTGTTCTTTCTATTTTTCTTATTCAAAACCCTCCTTCTTTATCCCTAATTAGCATATAATTAAGAATAAAAGATGGCAATAATAATCTACTACTTAACCTAAGGTTACCTCATCTTATTAATATTAACCCTCTAACTGTATAATTAAAGAAGGAATAGTCCAAAACGTCCCTTAAAACGTGTAAAGAAATCCGACCCAGACTGGGATTACGCAGCCTATGACAGCCCGTCGTGCCTGCGACGGTCTGTCCTGCAGGTCGTCGCAAAGTTCAGAGACTCAATTTCCACCAAAGAGTCTGTGACGGTCCGTCACGCCTGTGACGGTCCGTCCTGCCATTCCGTCACGAAGTTCAGAGAGTCGATTTTCAGTACCCAATTTCAGAATTTCTAAGTGTTTTGAAACGAAACAATGCGACGGTCCGTCGTGCCCATGACGGTCCGTTGTGGGGTCCGTCGTCTCAGTCAGTTTTCCAGAAATAAAATCTGCTGCTCAAAACTACTAAACAGGTCGTTACATTTTCACACTTTAATATTAATTAATTACCTAGCTAAATAAATTAATAAGGTAAACTATGGGAACTAATAAAGTATCCCTTAGTTGATAGGACCACAACTAACCTTTTGGACCATTCAAGGTTAGGTACTAGGTTGTCTCTTTAACTAGGACTAGGTTAGTGTCAACCCATTTTTAGTCCTACGTTGTTGGGTGCACTAGTGGGTCAATTTAGATTAGTCCTAGGTTATTTATCTATTTGGGGAAGTAGGTTAGAGTCTAATATTGGTTATGAAGTTAGGCCCCACATGTTTTGGTCCCTTATGCACGTTTTTGTCCCCTTAACTACTCTGACCGAAATCGGGTATGGTGGTCCCCTCCTTTGGTGCTTGTTCAGATGTCTTGAACATGTGCTTTAACATGGTTTGGTTGTACTTTTTTTAACTAACAATAATTTTTGGTTCCTGTGGGAATGTTAACTTATTGTCCCGAAGATCGTCACTATGTCCTTGGGCACTACATACTCTACATGATCATTTTTAATTGATCATGTGACATGGTATCTAGGCTTTAAACTTGAATGCCTCACACCTTTTGGTGAGTTAAATGAAATAGCATTTTGTTATAGGTTCTTCATTGCAGGTACAATTCCTAATCAAGCTGATTAATACTTAGATATATGGCTAACACCCTTGAAGCCAATATTTTCTAATATGCCCAATATTTTGCTTATTTGGATATTATAGAGAAATTGGATAACACCCCTTAGCAATTTATCATACTATGCCCAATATATTCAATATTGGCATTGGAATTCCTATGCGTCCCCTATACGTATTGTTAAAGACCTATTGGGCTCTTCACTAGGCATAAAATTTTATGGAATGTTACAGTACTAGAAATTTCGTTTGTTGTGGAATGAATGGCCACAAGTTTAGGGATTTACCAAATGTGAAGTGTCAATACAAGGTTAGGGGGAAGGAAAGTGGTTCCAATGATGATCCGAATAAGAATTTCTTTTATGCTCTCTACTCTAAAGGTGAGTCAGAGACTTCTCCTAATATGCTTACCTGTAAGTTAAAATTATTCTCTATTAAATGTATATGATTTACTTGATCTGGGCGCTAAATTATATTTTATTACTCCCTTGATAGCTAAGAAGTTTGAGATTTGACACTATAGTCTAAAACAACCTTTTATAGCGACAACCGCGGCGGGTGAGTCCGTGGCTTAAAAGAGGCTATATAGAAATTGTCCTATAATTTTTCCCAATTGATTTATTTATGTTGAATTAGTAGAACTTGATATGTTTTATTTTTATGTTATATTGTGTATGGATTGGTTCCATGCTTGCTTTTCCTCTATAGAATGTAGTACATATGTGTGAAATTTAACTTTCCAAATGATCCCATTTTAGAGAGGAAGGGGGGAAATTCTATTCCTAGATATTCCTAGAGGTCATATAATTTCTTGTTTGAAATCATGTAGGATGATCTCTAATGGGAGTTTATTCCATATATTAAGAGTCCAGGATATAGACTTTGAAATTCCACCCATTTGTTGGTCCTCGTACCGAGAGAATTTCCGAGGTCTTTCCTAATGATCTTTCGGGTATTCCTCCCGAATGTAGAATTGCTTTTTTTATCTTCTTGTTACTTCATTCAAATCCAATTTCAATTCCTCCTTATTGGATGGCTCCGGCCAAATTGAAAGAGTTGATGGCTCTAGTCAAGGATTTTCTAGACAGAGTCTTCATTAGACATAGTATTTCTCCATGGAGTTCTTTATTTGTTAAGAAAAAAGATGGGTCCCTTAGAATGTGCATTCATTATCTCCAACTCAATATAGTCACTATCAAAAACAAGTATCTTGTCCCTTGGATTGACGACTTGTTTAATTATCTACAAGGGGTAAGCTACATTTCTAAGAATAACTTAATATCTTGGGATCACCAACATAGGGTAAGAGGTGAGGATATATCAAAACCGCCATTTTAGAATAGATATGGTCACTATGATTTCTTAGTAATGTTTCTTGGTGTGACTAATGCCCTGAAGACAATTATGGATCTCATGTATAGGGTGTTTTTGAGTTACCTAGATTCATTTCTCATTGTCTTCATTGATAAAATATTGGTATATTCGACAAATGAGGGTGGTCATATGGACCATTTGAGGGTGTATTTGCAAGTTCTTAAGGCGAACAAATTATTTGTCAAGTATAGAACCTGTGAGTTATGGTTGAGTTCGGTGAGGTTACTTGGTCATATCATCTCTAGTGAGGGAGTTGAGGTTGATCCAAGAAAAACCGAGATGGTGAAAATTGGCCTACACCATTGACTCTAACCGACATTAGGAGTTTCTTGGGTCTAGCGCGTTATTATTGGAGATTTGTTGATGGCTTTGCATCCATTGCATCTCACTTGGCTACTTTAACCCAAAGGGTAAGATATTTGAGTGGTTGGAGGCATGTGAGACAAGTTGCAAAATCTTGAAATATAGGCTTACTTCCACTTTGGTGTTAACTCTAGCGGAGGGTACCAAGGGTTTAGTTGTATATTCTGATGCATCCCGAGTGGGTTTAGGGTGTGTGCTTATGCAATATGGTGCATGAGAGAAACAATCAAACACATGATCTTGAATTAGAGGCCATACTATTTGCCTTGCAAATATGGAGGCATTATTTTAATGGTGTCCATGTTGATGTTTATAACGGCCACAAGAATAAAAAATATGTGTTTACTCAAAAGAATTTGAATCTCCAAAAAAAAGGGTGGTTGGAATTGTTGAAAAATTACAACATGAGTGTTCTGTATCACCCCGACAATGCCAATGTGGTGGTAGATGATCTAAGTCGAATGACCATGGAAAGTGTTTCTCATATAGTGGAAACCAAGAAACACTTTGTGAATGATGTTCATAGGTTGGCTAGATTGGGTTTTAGGTTGAAAGATTCTCCGAATGGTGGTTTTATTGTCCGTCACACTTTGAGTCATCATTGGTGGTTGAGGTAAAGTCCAAACAAAACCTTATTCAACCATTGATGGAATTTAAAGAATCGATTCTTGGAAAGATTAATGAGTCATTATTCATAAGGGGGATGGTGTTTTGAGGTATCAACGAATGTTCTATATTCCCATTCATTAGATGGTTTGACGAACCGGGATCATGAGGAAGCTCATAGGCCTTGTTACTCCTTTCATAAAGGTTCAACTAATATGTACCATGACCTTAGGTAAGTGTTTTGGTGGAATGGTTTTAAAAGGACATAGCGCAATATGTTGTAAAGTGCCAATTTTTCCAACAAGTGAAAGCCGAGCACCAAAAGCCGGGTGGTTTACATCAAGAAATCCATGTTCCTACTTGGAAGTGGGAAGACATCAATATGGATTTTGTGGTAGGTTTTCCTCAGATACAAAAGAAATATGACTCTATATGGGTGGTTGTAAATAGGTAGACCAAATACGCTCATTTCATTTCTTTCAAGTCTACTTATTCAGCATAGGATTATGCAAGGATCTTCAGCGATAAGATTGGGTGTCGCCATGGTATATTGTTATCCATCATATCGGATAGGGGGACACAATTAACATGCAGGTTTAGGAGATCATACCAAAAAGTGTTTGGTACTATCTACTAGAAGTAAAGAACCACTTTTCATCCTCAAACAGATGGTCAAATAGAGCGTTCTATTCAAACGATTGAGGATATGCTTCGGGCTTGTATCTTTAATTTCAAAGTAAACTGTGATTATTATTTGCCTATGGTCGAGTTTGCTTACAAAATAGTTACCATTCATCTAGATCTATGAATCTTTATGAATCTTGTAGGTAGGAGATATAGATCTCCAATTGGATGGTTTGCATTGGGTGACTCTTTATATTTGTGTCCCGATTGGATTTATAAGACTTTGGAGATGGTTCATATAATAAGGAACTGGTTGCAAACAACCTATAGTCGGCAAAAGTCTTATGCGGATCATAGGAGAAGAGATTTCGAGTTTGAAATAGGTTATAAGGTGTATTTGAAAAATTTGCCTATGAAAGGGGTGGTTATATTTGGAAAGAAAGGGAAGTTTAGTCCTCGTTATGTGGGTCCCTTTAATATCATGCAAAATATGGGTATGGTGGAATATGAGTTGAGGTTACTTAGTGAATTGGCTTCCATTCATCTGATTTTCCACGTTTCTATGCTTAAGAAGTGTGTCAATGATCCCAAGTCCATTGTTCCTATTGAGGGTATTGGTGTTCAATAGAACCTCTCTTATGAGGAGGTTCCAGTTTTAATCCTTGATAGGCAAGTCAAGAAGTTAAGGAACAAGGAGGTGGGTTTCTTAAAGTGTAGTGGAAGAATAACCTAGTTGAGGTGCGACATGAGAGGCCGAGGCCGACATGAAGTCCCGTTACCCTAATCTATTTGATAACTAGTGTTAATTTTTCCTATTAATACTAAAAATAATGACTACAATTGAAGTTGCTTTGAGTTGTAGTATTTTGCAGACATATGCATTTTTTATGTTATTAAAGTGAAGCTCAAGTGAAATTCTGCATACTAACTTGAAAATTTGCAATTCTTTTTTAATTTGAGTCATGTGCTGCATTTTGATATGGTGAGTCTTTAGGAAAATGATATTGATCATTTTGGTAAGATAAGATTTAGCATAATTGACTCATATATGATATGTTGACCTCTTGTTATTGTGAGAAGAAAATTCTTCATAATGTGATTTCAGACTTATTTGTGGTAATTAATGTTTTCGAATTGCCTTGTTTAAATGTAATTATTGATTTTGTAACTCATTTTGTTATATATTGTTGTTAGTTGGGCTGTTAGTCTTGAGTCTATTCCTTCCTTCCCAAAATATTTTAGTGTCATTGGAGGATCAATGATCCTAAGGGGGGATATGTAACACTTCAAAAGTCTAAGACGTGTTGTAGATCCTAAAATAAGTGTCAAATGGTTTATACACTATTTTAAGGTCCATTTTAATGAATATAAGTCATTTATTAAGGATGGAAAAAAAATGTCATAGAACGTCCATCACATCTAGAAATTAGTTCTACCATGCCTTAGCCTATTTCACTAGTTTTTAGGAGTCTGAAAATGATGAAAATTGGTTGAAGGGTGCTTAACACGTATTAAAGTTAGTTCATAGCTGAAAAGTCCGAATAAAAATCTCCAAGAACCAACCAAGGGACCTTGAAAAGGACCCTTTCATTTAGGCAAGAAGCTGCCGAAAGGCAGTGTGCATGGACGAGTGCAATGGATGGGGCGTGTGTAAACCAACGGGGCGTCGATGAGAACATATCCAAATTCAAGCAGAACCCGCTTTGCATAGTATCTAAAGTCAATGATGGACCTAAAGGACGGTTGGTCCTTGGTCTGTCGGTTGTCAAACGGGGCATAGGTCGAGGTTCTATCTATAAGATCTTTCTTTTGGTGCATGTTCATTTAAGTAGTTGGTTTATTTAGGCGGGGGGGGGGGGGGTAATTAGGTTTTATAGGAGATCTAATTATATTAACTAACAATATATATAAATACCCTATTCTAATTACACAAACCTAAGCTCTCATAAGTTCCCAAACCCAAAACTCTCTTCCTTCTCTTTTCTTTCTCTCTCAAGTTGAAGAACACCGTAAAAGGTCAAGTTCAAAGGGGTTATAAGGATCTAATTACCAATATTTATCCATCAATATTCATCAAATATTAAGGTATGAGATTTTTTTTTTTATTTGAGACCTGATTCTTCAAAGGGTTCCATCAAATTATTTTCAAAAGTTGAGATTTCATGTGGGTCTTTTTCATTATCGAAGTAGATGTTAAGAATTACTTTGTTTATGATTTCCTTAGTATATTATGAATATATTAAAATATATTTTAACTCATTTATGTAATATATTTATGAATTGCTCTAGTTTATAGCAGATGACCTATTTCCCTTAACCCTAGGTTGTGATCTTGGTATGAATTGTGAAATGGTTGTTCAATTTAATTGGTTAGTGGTTGAATTAATACTAAATGATGTTATTGTATCAATTAGGAATACATTAAGATGAATTTGAGTCTTATCATTCTTCTTCTTGAGTAATTGATCTAGATTATGAAGTGTTCTATGGATTTGACCTAAGTCTATTGTCTTAAGCTACGAACTAGTAATAAATTAAGATGTAGTGATTCAATTAGATTTGTTATGAAGTTTGTTGGTTATATCTGATGATACTGTAAGACCTTGATGATGAATTATTAAGGAGACTTGGTAAGTTTTGTGATCTCAACTCTTTACTTCAATTGTGGTTACTTGTGGTTAAGTAATCTTTTGTATCGTAGTATGCCTTGTATTAGTATTCATAGGGTTGGTAAGATGTTCAATTGAAATGTATTGGTGATGGATTTTGAGGTGTTGTATAAGATGTAAATTTTATAAGTATAATGACGATTTACCAATGTGTTTTAATATTGTGTGACAATGTAAATTTGCTAACCGCACATGTATGAACTATAATGAAAGGATTATACTTATGAATTTATTATTGATCTATGATGATGATAATGATGATGATTATAAAAGATATAGACCCTACGACCTACATTAAGCATTGTTGATTATTAAAGGTATTAAAGACATTTTAAACAGGGACTTAGCTTAGCACCTAGTGAACTTGACAATGGGAGGTGTTGACTTTCCATAGAGGAAGATTCATCCTATAGTTCAACATGAGATGTTGAATCCCCTATGAGGAATACTCATCTTATGCATTACCATGTGATGAGGTTCCAATTTCCAAGTGGAATGTAGAGAGTGTAACTACACGAAAATAGCAACTATACGTTAGGAGGGACCCTTGTTTCTTGACAGGGCGTACTTGACCCTTTGGGGTCTTGTACATTCCCTTAAACTAGCGTTCATTACATAAGACATGAAAAGTAGTGTGTAATCAAAACTTTTCGCGAACATTTAATATAAAAAGGAATATTTAATAAATGCTTAAGAAATCTTATCGTCACAAGCAAAACTTATGAAAAAACAACTTAGGGACACAACCCTTTATATTGAAATGAAATACATATTAAGTCTTAACATAAAGAAACTAAGAAGATAAGAATTATACTCTCGGATATACGAGGACACACTTTCTCTTGAGAGGAAATTTCGCAGGCTTTCCCTTCAAGAATTCAACCTTCAAAATGCTTCCAACCTACACCTAAAGTATATAAAAGTATGGGGTTAGTACAATTAATGTTCTAAGTGTGACAAACATACTAAAAGGGACATTTTAGAAAAATAACATTTCATGACAAATTATTTAAAACATTCATTATTTAGAAACAAAACAACATAAGGAATATTTTTTAATACTTACTGGAGTATTTCCATAAGTTTTAAACTAAATGATAACTTTACAGTAACTTCCCAAAACATCACAGTAAAATCAAATGGAATGTTCATTTTATGTGAAACCATTTGAGCATTTACAATAAATGATTTGAAGCATTCACAATTTATTCAACTTGAGAAATTACAATAAATTATCCTATTCTAAATGAGTGAACATCCAAGGCCAAGCGAAAGAGAAAGTGAAATCATTTTCTGTAAAAGTTTCCCTACCTCAAGATTATGGTATTACTCACTAAGGAAAGACATGAAGGATGTATGCATATTCTTCGTTCAAAACACACCAAAGTAATCTTCATGTCTACCTGTTTTGACTTAATTAACTTGAGAGAAACAAGCCCCTAAATCAATGGCAAGGCATTAAAGGAAACCACCAAAGTCTACCCTTTCGGAATACTTACATAATGAAATAAGTAGATAGCGTCCCATACCACCACCTACACTAAGTAGTACATTTTTTTAGATGGTTTCTCACTAAGTCTCCCTTTCGGAAGGTCCTACCTAGTGCAATGAGTAGATAGCGTCATCTACCACCACCTATCCTATGTATTACATTCTTTTATAAAACATAGTTCAATCAATTTTTTTTGTGTAGGGTTAACTTAATCGACATAGACCATGAGAGCTAGACATGGAATCCCGACACTAACATCTATCGGATGAGAGATCCTCAATTTCCTAGAGTAAGGTCATTCTTTTCAGCTTTTACATGGCTTTGCCAATGGTTACACCTATGCGGGCGCATAGTTTAGGGAAAAGGAAAATGCTACTAAGTAATAATTCTCTACTCACGACGACTACTCATCTCAAGAGGTACATTGGAATACTACATCTCAACACCTGAAGTATAACCACCTCTTCATCATATCCTCTCGGCTCTAGAAATAACCCCCACGGTTCTAAACACTATAAACAATAGTTTATGGATAGCTAGTTAACGCCACATCTCAACTCACGAAGGTCATTCATCCTCTGACCTACCTTTGAAAGATCTTAGGATGTAGTGAGGTAGCTACTAAACAATTCATCTCAACTCACGAAGAGTGTCAACCTCAAAACTTCTCTATTTACTAAATTTAACATCATACATTCATTTAAGTGTGTGCGTAAGCACTTGTGAGCACATCTTACATATAAGCATAATTTAACTAAAATTAGCTTCTATACATGCTTTACTCCTACATTCATCAATTTACACATTTTATATGCTTCACAAATCATATAATTTACCTAGGCATAATTTAATCGAAATATTCTATACAACTTCACAAAATACAAGACAAGACTAATATTAAATACAACCTCATTTCACTGACAATATTCCATACTCAAAAAACATACTATGTAATATCAGGTTCATCAAATAAACACCGCCACCAAGAAGGTTGACCATAAAACTCAAATGCATTTATATAGACAACTATACATTGAAAAAAAGTTTCCATTTAACCAAGACATAATACCATATAAGAATTTTATCACCATTTCATCAAAATAAGACTCTTAGGTCAGTAGCTAAATAAACATACTAACACATGAAAACCAATGTTCATACTTTACACAAACATACTTATTTAACCCATTTCTTAATTTAAAAGTTTCAAATGCGTATACATGAATTCATTAGGTTTTTAAAATGAAAATCATCAATTCATACGGTAATAAACACATTTAAATCATTAGAACACATTTAAAACAAGACTCATGCTTAAAATCAAAGATAGAAGGAAAAAGAGTTAGAAAACCCTTTTTGAAATCTTTAGGAAATGGTTGCTTGAATGGAAGAGGGTTCAACGATGGAAACCATACCTCGAAGAGAAGGATACCCAAAATGTTTTTAGTGAATAAAATAACACACCAACAATAATCGTTAATTTTTTTGGCCTCTAGCTTCAAAGGAGAATTTGAGGGAGAATTCTAAGAGAGAGGGGTTTTGGATTTTAACAAGAGGGGTCTAAAATGAGGTCTTAAGGTTTACAAAAATTTAATATACCTAATTAACACTAAAAATAAGTTTCTAGGGTATAAAAGACTTGGTGTGAACTTACCAAACACCCCAAGCCAAGGTAGCAAACTTATAACTTTTGGAAGGAGTCAATGGAAGACCCAAGCTACGGGGTGTCCCCTGGTCGAAGGCCCGTCCTACTGGGTGTCCATGAATTTAGAAGCTGCTAAATGGGAGGGATGTACCTTCCACCAAGTATGCAATGACGGATCTAGTCGACGGGGATTCTATTGACCTGCACCTAGTGGATTGCTCCGTCGATTGGGCAGTGTTCTTGGAATCTTTGTCCACATCTTGGGCTCTTCATCTAGGGCCCCCGTGTGGGTCCAAGATGGGGTCGTTCCCCAACATTAAACCACTTATATATATTTAATATATATTAAGAACATCCAACATTAGTTTCAATGAAAACGAACACTTAAAACTCACTCAAACATGATAAGAAGCAAGAACACTTTCTAAGGCACACCTTTCGAACGTCATTCACGTTCTTGGACGCTTGACATCTAAGCTTAACCAAACATCACACACTAACTAGGAAAAATAAATTAAATCATTTTAACTTCAAATTAACTCATGAGCACTCATGAGGCTCTTAGTCAAATTAGTTCGTTTGGGGGCGCTACATTCTCCCCTACTTAGAATAACATTCATCCTCCAATGACACTAAAACTTAAAGAACAAAAAGGAGTCAGTTATAATCACATAAAACATAAAAATCATAGTCAACATACTCAAAATCAAACCATTAACAAGCAAGGATCATTAATTTACACTTATCAAACACTAGCAACACAAGCAACTCTTGTCAAACTGTACAAACTTCTAAACTAACCCTTAGCCTTCTTTTATGAAGGAACTACCTTCTCGAACCTTAAACATGATCATATAAAAAACTTTTGCACACATTGAAACATCAATAATAGGCAAGAAAATTTTACTCATAATTCAAAAATCTTAAAGTGAACATCACTTAATATCATTAAGCATGCTTAAAATTTCAAATTTTGATTCTTTGAGCAATTTTTCAAGATGACATGATCACATGAAGTATAATACCATATAAACTCATCTCATAACTAATTGAAACCATAATTCATGAAAAATGCATTTTTCTCAAAACTTGACCTTGATCACAGTGAATTTAAAACATAACTATGTCAAATGCTTAAAATATCAATAATTCACCTTTCAAGCAACATTAAAAAGATGTCATGACACTATGAGGGAAAATACCACACTAACTTACTCCAATGAGACTGGGTAGGTTTCAGTAAGTGCAATGTGAGAGTATCAGCCCATACTGCCACTCCCTCTTAGTGACCCTTGTGAATTCTCTTGGACTAAGTACATTGCATGTCATTCTACTCAAATTACTCTCCCTCACTAATGGTAAAATCAATCTTCAAGGCTTCATTCTTCATAGAACGATTGTGCCTCTTACAAAGTAAGAATTCTCACTACCCTCAACTCATGCATATCAAGATTAATCGTCAACCATACAAGTTAAGCATAACACTTTCTTCTTAGGATTCAATCCTAGACAAACGCTCTTAATCATCACTTCATTCAACTCTTAGGCATCGCTTAAATAAATTTCAGGGAATAAAACTTCCTCACTAAATATCTATACCGCATTTCCATCTTAGTGTCAGCCTACACCACAACATCCACTAAATCACCAAAATGACTATTCAAACATTAACCACACAAGAGGGTTGCCCACAAATCCTACAAAATCTTCACATTCTCTCAACATATCCTTAAATTCAAAGCTTAAATCATATCTATCATCATTAAAAATAATCACAAGATAACACATTTCTTCTAAAAAACAATTTATTCAACCTCATATCTCTTACCATGCTTAGAATTAAATCATTATAGCGTTTCTCAACACAACACTCCCAATCTCATAACTCATACCTAGCCATAAATGGCATCGCATCCCAAATTTCAAAACTTACCTTCACATGTACTCTTTTAGACACAAAACTATCATAACATGAAAACTCATCTTTTCTCTTCCTCAAACTTAGAAGCATCTCCCCTTCCAAGAAATAACACCTAGAACAACATAGGAGAAAAGAACATAATGGAGAGAGGCCTTGTGCACTTAAGTTCTATGGCAAGTTTTTAGAGTAATGAAGAAAGTTAAAATCTATCGTCTTATAGCCTCTTGTCCAGGGATGTGTCGCGACTCACACCATTACCCTTGATACTACTAGATGTGGCTTGTAAGAATATTAGACCATAAATTATTTTCTAAAACCTTATGCTCTGATACCAAGTCTTTCACGACCTAAAAGTACCCCCAAGAAGTTAGGAGGAACCCTCGTTTTGTGACATGTCATACTTGACCCTTTGGGGTCTTTTACAATCCCTTAAACTAGCATTCATTACATAAGACATGAAAGGTAGTGAGGAATTAAAATTTCTCATGAACATTAAATTTTGAAAAAAATTCTTTCATAATACATAAGAAATCTTATTGTCACAAGCCAAACTTAAGACATGACATAAATAACTTAGGGACAGAGCCCTTCACATTGAAATGAAATACATAATAAGTCTTAACATAAAGAAACTAAGAAGATAGGAATCATGCCTTCAGATATATGAGGACACACTTTGTCTTGAGAGGAACTTTCTGAAGCTTTTCTTTCTAGACTTAAATCTCCAAAAATCTTCCAAGTATACTTATAGTATAGAAAAATATGGTGTTAGTACAATTAACGTACTAAGTATTATATATGTAAATACATGGGGTCATTTTAGAAAAATAACATTTTATGTCAAATTAAGTAAAACATTCATGAATCTATTAACGAAACAACATAAGTAACATCATTGACAACTTTAAAGAGTATTTCCATAATTTTGAAACTATAGGAACACTTTACAGTAACTTCCCCAAACTTCACAGTAAACTCCAACTAACATCACAGTGAACTAATTAAACATTTACAGTGAAACTATTTGAAAATTAACAGTAAATCATTAAAGCATTCAAAATGTTTTCAACTTGAAAAAATACAATGAACCATACTACTCTAAATGAGTGAACTTCCAATGCCAAGCGAACGAGAAATGGAACTTATTTTCTATCAGAGTTTCCTCAGAATTATCCTACGACTCACTAAGGTATGACATGATGGAAGTATGTATATGTTCCTTTAATACACATCGAAGAAATCCTCAAGACTACCCCTTTCGGCTTACTCAACTCGGGAGAAACAAGCCCCTCAATCAATGGCTAGACATTAATAGATACCTAACAAACCACAAACATCTTCACTTTAAAAATGCCTACTTAGTGAAATGAGTACATAGCATCCCATACCAACACCTACCCTATGTAGTAAATTCTTTTAAAAGGTTCGGATCCTAGTCTGTCCTTTGAAAGGTTCTACCTAGTGCAATCAGTAGATAGTGTCTCATACCACCACCCACCCTTAGTAGTATGTTCTTTTAGAATACTTAGTTCAATCAATTCTTTTAAGAAGGGTTAGCTTAACTGAAATAAACCATGAGATCTTGACATGGAATCCCGACATAAACCCCTATATAATGAGAAATCTCACTTCCCTAGAGTAAGGTTATTCTTTTTAGCTTTTACATGGCTTTCTCTATGGCTACACCTACACAAATGCATAGTAAAGGGATAAGGTGATTGATACTATGTACTCATTGTCTACTCACGAGGAGTATTCATCTCAAGAGGTACATTGTAATAAAAAATCTCAACTCACAAAGTGCACCCACCTCTTCATCATATCCTCTCAGTGATAGACATAAACCCCACAGATTATAAACACTCTAAACTATATGTTAAGGATAGCTAGTGAACACCACATCTCAACTCAATGAGGGCATTCATCATTCGACATATCTTTTAAAGCTCTTAAGATGTAATGAAATTACTACTAAAAACTTCATTTCAATTTACAAAGAGTGTCCACCTCAAATCTACTTTATTTACTCAATTTAACTTCATACATTAATTTAACAATGTGTGGGTAGTTCTTAGCACATCTTGAATATAAGGATCATTTCACTAATATTAGCTTCTATACATGCTTTAGTCATACATTCATCAATTTACACACTTTACATGCTTCACAAGTCATATACTTTACCTAGGCTTAATGTATGCCAATGTATGCCAAAAATGCTATTCAACTTCACAAAAATACAAGACAACACTCATCTTCAATACCAATTAATTTCACCTACTAGTCCTTCAAATCTACAATCACAATACATACTAAGTAATATCAGGCTAATCAAATAAACACCGCCACGAATAAGGTGGGACATACCACTCAAGAGTAACATAAAGAAACTATACATTTAAACAAACTTGCAATTTTACAAAGCCATAATAACCTATAAGCATTTTATCAGTGTTTCATCAAAATAAGAATATTAGGGCACTAGATAAATCAGCATAATAACAAAAGAAAACCAAAATTCATACTTTACCCAAAAATGCTCATTTAACCCATCTGTTAAGCATATACAAGAATTAATTATGTTTATAAAATGAAAATCATCAATTAATACAATAATAAACATATTTAAATCATTAGAACACTTTTACAACAAGACCCATACTTAAACTCAAAGATAGAAGGAAATAGAGTTTGCAAACCCTTTTTGAAATATTTTGGAAATGGTTCCTTGTATGGAAGAGGTTTCATAGAAGGATACCGTACCTCAAATAGAAGGAAACCCACATTTGTTTTTGTAAAAAATACAAAACCAACATCGCTCCTAGCTTTTCTTGACTTTTAGCTTCCAAGAAGTCTTTGCGAGAGAATTTTAAGATATAGGGGTTTTGGGTTTTAGAAAGAGAGGTGTAAAATGACATATTAGGATTTAAAACACTTATTATACCTAATAAGAACTAAAAATAACGTCCTAGGATCATAAAATAGTTGTGGTGAATTTATAAAACAACCAACCCAAGGCAACAAATTCATAGCTTTTGGAAGGAGTCAATCGATGACCCAAGTTACGGGGCTTCGCCAGGTCGACGGTCCGTCTTGTTGGTTTTAGATGACTTTGGAGTCTTATACATGGGAGGGATTGACCTCCCATATAGTATTGAACGACGTACCTAGTCGAAGGGGCGTCGATGGACCTATGACTAGTAGACGTCTCCATTGATTGGGCAGTGTTCATGGCAGCTTTGTCCACATCTTGGGCGCTTTATCAAGGGCTCCTTGTGAGTCATAGGTGGGGTTTTTCCTTGATGTTAAACCCCTAAACTAAGTCGTCTAGGTATAAGAAACATCCCTCCTTAGTTTCAAGGAAAACAAACATGTAGAACTCATAAAACACGACGAGATGCAAGAACATTTTCTAAGAGACACCTTCAAGCGTCATGGACATTTCACCTCAAACCTTAACCAAAATTCTCACACTGCCTAGGAAAACTAAAGTAACTCGTTTTAACTTCAAATTAAATCAATAAACACTCATGAGGCTCTAGTAAACATTAGTTCATTTTAGAGCATTACAGAGATGTAATAGATATCTCTTAGTTCTTGAACTGTGTTTCCCCTATAGGTAAACTAGATAGTGGATCTTCCTAGAAATCTGCGTTTATGTTTGGTTATACTTTCTACGGTAGACCACCTTCCATGGGTCTAAGGTTTTACAACACCGGATCCCAGTCTTAGCTCTTGTGGTCTATATCGGTTAAGGCAAGTGTTCCCTAAACTAAATGAAGTACTGAAGTACCAACTAACTATGGCGACTTGAGAAGTTTTTCTTAGCCTATGTAGGGGTATGGGACTCTACCTACACCTTGCACTAGTTTTCATTTAAGAAACCCTTAGGAGTGTTTTCTTTTATATGTATATTGTAAGGAATATAAAGGATCTGTACGTGATGATCTTACATTTTAATGACACTATGTGATGTTAATTACTCTTATGAAGATGTATTTGGTCTATATTGCTAAAGTAAGATATTATGTGTAAAAACCCTATAATGACTATGCTAAGTAAGATATAAATGTACCTAGAATATTGATATTTAATTAATTAAATAAGGTTTTAATTTATCAATGTAGGTCAAAGCTTGGTGGTCAAACCCGAATTTGACCAGATATCCACACTCAGGTTCGAGCCGAGTTGGAGTAACTAAAGTATGATTTAAATGATTTTAAATTAGACAAAAATCAGAAGAGGCATTATAGTAACTTAATATGTAGATTAAAAAATGATTTTATCATTAAAATTATGTTGAATAAATCAATAACAAACTCCCAAGGAAAGTGGTACATGACCTCAACTAGGAGTGTACTCAATGTGCACTCTTAATTCATTATATATCCACAAAATCTTTTTTAATTTTTTTTTTTGAAATTATATAAAAAAAAAAGCCTACTGTTCTACAGAGTTCTCGACAACATCAATCAAAATCAAAAAGACACATTGTAAGCCTAATTAATTTAAGGAATCACGTACATGAATTCACTTGTGAACAAGAACTAAGGCTCGAAAGAGGGGTTTGTGTGTGGGTTAGGACGTGTTCTAGTGGCTGGATGTCAAAGCTGAAAAAGGTAGGGATTTTCTCCTCTCTTGGTCCCTTTCCCAAGAGTCCCTTAAGGTTCAGTATGTATTCTTATCGAAAAATAATGTTGCCCCTGTCTCCTGTCCTTGTCATTAGATCCTCTGAAAAGTTTATGCATGTGTTGGTATGTTTGCTTGTAGATAGAAATAGGAGAGTTTGTGATTATGTGCAATGTGATGTTTTTGGATAGTGTATTATCATTTTATGTATGTATGATTGTATTTTAGTTTTATATACACGATAATGATAATACCATATAATACAAATTATGGATTGCTTTCAGGAATGTGGTGAATTATGTTCTATGTAATTGTAGTGCTATTTTAATATGATGATGGAACCGTGATGTTCATGGAAAGTAAATGAAATCATAATTGCCGAATTATAATGAGTCTAACATTCTCAGCAATGTACATCAATGCACAAAGAAATGGTACGCATATATGGCCATAAGTTTGGGCTAAAGTGTTGGTTAAAGTTGATATAAAAATCTAAACAAAATTGTCTATACTGAAGTGTAAGAAAAATGATCTTAAGGACCTAATGGTAATTAGAGAAAGATAAATTAAAAATATGAAAACGCTACACGTAAAAATTGAACCCGAGATCTCAAGGTCCTATCACTAGAAGAAGAGGTCTTGAGTAAATTAAAAAGAAAATAATGTTGCGTGTAGGATGGGAATCGAACCCCGCCTCAAGGCCAAGTGTGTGAGATACATAAGTGTCACATATAATTAAAAAAAGTATATGCTGCCCAAGGGATTCGAACACTGATCCCCTTGACTAAAATTATGAGGAACATAAGACATACATACAATAAAATAAAACGCAGCCACTAGGGATCGAACTTCAATTCTCTTTGCCGAATGTGTAAAGACACATAAGTCTCACACCCACATGCAATGAAAAAAATTACAAAGAATATATGATGCCCAAGGGATTCGAAAACGCATAAAATCTAACATCACTTAAATTACGAAAATAAGCCTTATGTATGATTTAACTCGAAAGGGGTAATACCATGAGTATAAAGTACACTAAAGGACATATGCCGGGAATATAATGTAAGTTAATGGAAAGATTATGACATGAAAATTCACGTAATGACCTGAGTAATTATGTTAAAATATGACGATAATGAAGATGGTGACAACATGATAAGAGGCTAAGATTAATGGTGAGACAAGACTCAACAAAACCTAAGTAAAGATCACCAAAATTACTCACCTAAGAGATTGGGGAATATTAAGACACAAGTCTCAGTCACATTCAATATGTAAGTGTAAGGACAATTCACACTTTATATGTAAAGAAGAGAGGAGAAATCATCTTATAAGCTATGAATACCTCATGCTACAGGCAAGCTTCTGTGATGTATGAGTTTAATGTGAAAAGGAATTTTAAACGAAGCACCGATAAGCTATTTATGAGGGGTAATCCCTTCTTTCAAGAAGGGCGGAGGTTCACGTAATTCTCATGAAGATGTGACTGTCCACAAAGGGGGGTATAGTTCTCCCTAACTCTCCTAGTCTTTGAAGTATGTTTCCAGCATACTAAACAATCATGGTTCGAACCCATAAAGTTAACATGTTTTCGTTTCACTTTGGCCACTAACTCCACCTCTTTTCTTGTGGGGAAGACACCAGATTTCATGATGCTCACATGATCTATGTCGCTTAATGTTTGAAATTCCTTAAAGTATGAAAGCTACGAAATGAACGATATTGAAAGAGTTTTTGCAGGACAATTAGGAGGTGAAACTAGAGTCAAGTAATGACATTAGGTCATTCTTTGTCATTTCACATCATGAACCCAATGAGACTTTTAAACTTGTTCGTACTTATAGCTTGCGTTTATATTAGTCTATCAATGATGACGTCAATAATGTGAAGTAGCAATGTACGAATAAACCAGAAATTCTGTTTACTAAAGGGGGCCCTCGGGTTGAGGTCCCATATTTTGGTCCCTCACTTGGTATGTCTTAATGCTCCGTCCATTATTCCATGGTATTGTGGATATGAAATGTGTGATATATGAAATGTGAAATATATGTTATGTGAACCTATGGATGATGTATGACATATTAGGCAAGTCAAAAGACATGACCTTCAAAGAAAGCATCTTGACTACGAAGAGCCATTCTTGTTCATGCATTACTGTTATGTGTTGCTGCATATACACATACTTAGTATAACTATGTACTAATTCTAGACAAAATTACAATTTTAGGTACAAGCTCAGGTGGACGTTTAAGGTATCATTGCAGTTGTTAGGACTCAAAGATTTCATCCGAACTTTGTAGGTCCTCATGCATTCGAGGATGTGTACCTTTATAATTCTTTCTTAGTAGTCGGTTTGAACTAGTGGAGTATGTTCCACTAGTGTTTCTTTCACATTTTACTCATACGCTAGTAATGGTGCTGTTTTTGCGAGTATTGCCTATGACATGAGATTCTATTTCTTCCAAGTTGTATGTTTCTATAACTTGTAGTTTGTTGAAATGCAATGAACTTCCTTACTAATATGTGTTTATATGTTTCCAATAAGAATTCTATGTATATTTCAAATATAAACAAAATTTTTTAAATATTCCACTAAAATAAACCATATGAATGTGTTGAATGCAAAAAGTGTCTTGTGTGCGACCTCTGAAAGATCAACGACGCCGGTTGCGATTCACTTCCGGAATACGGGTCATGACATTATGTACTCTTAATGAAATGTTAAAGAGGTATAATAGTTTCCTTTGTAGTCTTTTATTAGTAAAACATTTTTTTGTATTATACTACACTTAAAAGCGTGGCCTTTTCTTTGTTATTGGTCACAGTAAAAAGTGTTTCCTTTTATATCTCTTCTACAACAACACTTATAAAGTGTAAAAATTTGATAACAGTAAACCACATATTGGAGGTTCCTATAGCAACAATTTTAATGTGTGGTAATGTTGTGTAAAATTTTTGCAGCCATAATTTTTTATTTTTGAAAATATAATTATTTATTTTCATATATTAAATAATGAGATAATTATAATAAAAGTTAACTAAATCACACAATAAGCTAATAAATATATCGAAGCTATATAATTCAAATAAACATAGAAAAACATGTCTTGTACAACCAATACATAGAAAGTTTTTGCTTAATGATCGTTACTATCAATAAATTTTAAAAACCCAAATGAATTCAAACAATTATGAATATAGTACAAAAACTCTTCATCATTAACTACAATCGTACTACCGGCATATCCTGTACATCAAAAATAAAATTATATGTTAGTTTAATAAATCATATTTGTAATATTCTCATTACTAATAATTTTTAACAATACTTCCTTGCCCCTTCCCAATGTAGAGGTTCTGTTATGAAAAGCAACACTGTTGGTTTCAATTAAAACTTGTATTTCATATGCTAATAAGATGTCACAGTAACTACAACAAAATCCTTTTTCAATTAATTATTTTTACAAACACTATCAAATCCTAGTTATACATGTAACCCAAGACTCTTTTGGCAAATATGAATTATTACTCTGGGAGAAAAGAACAGAAGACTTAAATGATCACAAACAAACTACATTTGGGAAACTCCATGTCCAATCAAAGTAGAATATAGATAAAATTTTAGGAATTTATGGTGGTGCATGGATTAGTAAATGAAAAGGATATGTTTGAATGGTGAAAGATATTTGGGCAAATCTGTGAGTATCATGCTTTTGTGGACTACTCGAAATGACAAGTGCAAGGTAATGTAGTCCAAATAACAAACTAAGGTCACATGAAAATAAAAGAAATAGGTTAGCCTCTTCTTATGAAGATGTACATTCAAATAAACCCAGACCAACCCATAACAATAAAGTAATCAGCCAAACACGTTAATGCACACTTTTATCAACAATTTGTCACATGCTTGTTTAATATAAATCTATACTACCAAAAACGTCAATGCACACTTTTATCAACAGTTACTGATCTATACTTGAAAATGCACTAAAGAAAGTTGTTCTATCAAACATAGACAATACAAACTCATTGGGTTTAACAAATGAACAAACCAAACTCAAGGCATGCACAACCATGAACTCAGGAAGAATAAATAAAACACTGACAACAAATTAAAACAAGCATTAAAACTTTTATGTAGAGTATTCAGATATGCTTTATGAAATCTGTGTAAGACAAACAATATCATAGGCATCGCCAGTTTCAATACATCAGTTCATCAAAGAAAGTGGACTTAGCATCGAATCAATTCTTCAGAGAAAGGCAACTTACCTTCAGCTGGTACATTCAACACTCAAGAGAATAAGAAACTATACTTTAATTGATAATTAACCCATTATGTAATACAACTACAAGCTAAAATCCCAAAAATCAACAAAATACCTATCGACAATTCAAGAACATAAAAACCCTAAATTAAAATTTAGACTGACAAACAAGAATATAAAAATCTTAATGGTAGAATTTAGGCTTTTGAGGATAAAATCTCTTACATGATAAACTGTAATCCAACAACCCTAAAGCTTTAAGATGTGAGGTAAGTTCATTTTTGAAGCATTTTGTTTCAATTTTCAAAAAAGTTGTTCAAATTTATTTTTAATAAACTCAAGTTCTTTAGCTCTTCAATCCTCAACAAGAAAGTTGTCAGAGGAAAATTGTCTTCTTCAGTTCTTCTTCGGAGAACGTATTGCTTCTTCAATTCTTCAGCTAAAGTTTGACAGAAATTTGTGAAAAAAATCATACTGCAAATTGATCGTGCTCTTCAATTGTGTTCTTTAGTTCATGCAAATCTTGTTCTTCAGATAAAAAATAGAAATTTTCGAGGTGTTAGGGAAATTTTAGGTTTTAGGGAAATGTTATATTTATTTTTTCATTATTTCAAAATAATAATTTTTAATATTTTATTTTTTTCCCAGTAATAAATGGGAGTGAAAATAAATTATAATGTTAATAATGTTTGAAGGAATATAAAATTTTGGTGAAAACACTAAGGCTACATTTGTAATGTGTTGTTCTTACGATCATTAAAATAGAATACTTTAAACGTGTAGCCATTTATGTAAATAGTTGTTGCCAACTATAAAAACATTTATAAAGTGTAGCTTATCCTATAAAAAAGTAAAATTCAGAAGTGTTGCTAATATTAGTGTAGCCAAAAGTTAAAAACATGGGCTACGTTTTAAAGAATCCCCAAAAGTATTTTAGGCAACACTTTACTAGCGTTGTCCAGATTTAGTGTGGTCATAGGCCCAAAATGGAGTAATATAAGGCTATGAGGAATTACATAGTCATTGCACAAGTGGACTTAAAGATGTTCATAATTAATGGTCTTGCTTATGTTATGTTTTACTGTACTCTAATTCATGCTTGTTGTAGCTATAACTTGATTTTAGAGTGGTAGTGACTGTATTTTCAAGTACGTTGATATGTTCATTGACTTGACTGTGCTTTTTAGTTTTGGTCTTGTGATGTACATGCCTATGAGTTATTTATTATATCTGAGTGATTGGTATTGTCCTTGTGGATGTGCATAAAGGTATTCAAAGTAAAATTCATAGTGAATGAAATGTCCTTTTTTATCACGATTTCAATATATGTGTGCATATGGTCTCATACTTAGTCAAGTGGTGTACTAACCTTATTTTCTTCCTTTTCCACAACATTTTAGATTCTGGTAATTGAAGGTATATTGGAGACGACTTTGAAGAAAATTTGGAATTCTTAATCATCCAAGTTGGGTTGGTCATCACTTTTCGAGGGCAACGTCACTTTCAAGCCTATGATGTTGCTTTAGTTTTTAAGACATCTTATGTTCTTTCCCTTTCATTTGGATTCTAAACATTGTTTAACCTATATGTGGTGTTTTTATAATGATGTATGGGCAAGGCCCAAATTGTTATCTCTCACTAGATGCTTACGAGATGAGACAACTATTTGAGGCTATGTTATATTATATATATCTATGAGCAATAAAAGTAGAAGACTAAGTAATCTTCATATATGAAGGGTATATGTATATTCGATATTGCTATGCTGTGTGTATGTAAAGCTCTATAAACCCTCAATGTAGAAGTAGTAAGAAGTTATAAATTTCTGCTAATTTTGACCAATGAATGTATTGATTAAAGCTAAGATGCTAGTATAAGTACTCAAAGAGGAAAACGACGCCCGTTATATCTAGGGGGTATTCCCAGATGTGACACACATACTAAATAAACTCATAAAGAGACCACAAACGTACCATTTACTTTATTCATCAGCATGACCTCAATAGTCGACTACACATTTCATAGGACCTTCATCATATGACAAGTAAGACCAACATTATGAATCTAAAGTAAGACCTCATAATATAGACACAATAGGACTCATATTATGCATACTAACAAACGAATAGGTCAATGACATAGAGTCATGCATGAGAGACAGATTACATATACATATACATATAGAATAACTTCCTAGAATCCCCCTCAAGAGCTACTTGTAAAATGCATAGGTAAAGTCCCACACCCTACCCTACACTAAGAAAATTTTCTTAAGTTATCCTTGTTAGGGTTAATTACATTACTTCTATTGTCCATTTTACATTATAAAAATCATAACATCAAATTACAATAAAACCATGTGATATAAACATGGAATCCGGTGTCATCGTACCCCACACCAAAAGAAGGCTCTCTATTTCCAAGGTATAACATCAACATGATACAAGAATCTAGTTGGATCCACTTGCTAGGTCCTATGAGAGCAAAATAGTTAATGAACTATGATATGTACAATGAATCCCTCTTTATGATCTTGGACATTATAGCTTCCACCTCTTGAGGACATTTGGTTAACATGACGTCCCGATAGGGACCCCTCATTTGTGAAGTTCACATAGTGCTAAACTAAGTTCCCTTTTTTAAAAAATCCTTTATTAATATTACTTCACAAAAATGCCATTTAGGAGATTTAATCATCGTATTCATAGCTCAAAGGGTATGGATAAGAATGTCCTTTCACAAGCCTATAACATGTGAGAAACCTTTCACATTCGTCATTTAGAAGTTACATATATTAATACTTCATCATATCATATACTTTCATGTTCATACTTTAATCATGCATTCATATTCATATACATAGACAATATTGCATATGAGAACAATCCTTTCATTAGACACCATGAACGTATACTACTCATAGACATGCATGAGGTGTGTGTATATTGCAAAATATGATTAATTAATGTCTATCAACATATCCTTGAGGCAGCCACCCTCTTAAGATCACATTACTCAGTCATGCGTAGAACACATACACATCATAGCACAAGAGACAAGATGTGTTCAACGTTGCATCCATGACTCCTTACATGGTATAAAAACACACGTTGAGAGAGGGGTACATAGGTGGGGTTCATTCACCATTAGCACATCATCAATGGCAGAACATATACTATACATAGCCCTATTAACTTCATTCAAATGTAGAAGAGACCATCAACACCTAGCACATGATACTAGATTGAAAGGATTCGACATATACTCCACATTATGTGATAATCATAACCATCCTACATAATTCACAACCTTGACTTATGTTCAAGATCAAGACATACAAAGAATGACAATAAAGTAAAAACTGCCGCCGTAAGTGGACCTTACAACACAATGCCAATCAAGGCTAATTCAACTATGAATTCAATCGAAAAGTAGAGGAATACGACAATCTTACAAATTCTCCATTCTTTGGTCATTATTGATCACTTATCAATAATTCACCATAATTTCAAATACAAAACAGGTGGAATAGACAATTCAACATACATGAACAATAATTCAATCAACATAGAATCAAGATCACAATGCCTACATTATAGGCTATTTTTGAGAATTTAGAAGGATCATGTTTTCATTATGATATTATTTTTAAATACAAATTAAGAAAAGTAGATAATCATCAATTTATCATATGAATTCTTTTGAAATCGTTATAAGAAGGAACTCATGGCTTGAAACATAGACAATTTGATCATGAAATTTTGAAAACATTGTAACGAATATCTTAAAAGAAGGATTCACATACCTTATTACATTAAAAACCCACTAAAATGTGATGATAAATCATTGTAAATCTCACCCCTAAACTTTATTTGAGTTTCAACAACAATAGAGGTTACTAGAGAGAGTTCATTTTTAGAGGAAGGGTGAAATTTGAAAAATCAATTAAGAAAGGGATTTTTATGTTATTAAATAACTCAATATACCTATAAGATACCATAATAACTTTGGAAGTGTGTTGAATTTCCTAGTTCACCCCTTGCATAGCAGCGTTTTAGAAAGTATTGCAGGCCTCTATAAACGGAGGGCAGTCGACCGACTGTTGGTGCAAGGACAGCCTATGGTGCACCTCCATGGTCTTTGACAGAGATTTAAATTTGGGGTCTTAATATATCACACCTAAGTATGGAGAAATGTCCCTCATTTATTTGGCGTAGACTTAGAGGCGGTCCATTGATTGAAGCTCCTCCTTTCGACACTGTCAAGGCAGAGTATATGAGGCATTTACGTCCTCTCTAGGACCCCTTGGGTGGTCCTTGGGAAGTTGTTCCTTGCAGTATTGACCATTTGTACGATCGTAAACATGTAAAGGACCTTCTCTATAAATTGAAGCATCAAACAACACTTAAAACATAACAAGGCATAGTAGAACACACTAGCACGTCGAAGAACAAACATTCAAATTTCTTGGATGTTCTTGAGTGTTTGATCTCCAAATTATTAAAATCATGTATACATATTGTAAGCAGTTATTTTAAATATTAATAACCTTTGTAGGCACATTTGAGGCTTCATAAACCTTAACTCATTTTCAGGCTCCTTACAATCGTGATGAATTGGAGGTAGTAATCAATTGTAAGGCTAGAATGTCATTAATTCAAAGGATTTTGCGATGACATAATTATGAAGATATTGTGATGATGTTTTCTTTATCTTTTAAACATAAAAATGAATCAGCTAGTAGAAGAATGTTCTTTCACATAAATGAATTCAAGGTCGACCTAAGAACCTAAAATGAATCAAGGCATGATTAACTGAAATAGATTGAAGTTGAATTGAAGAGTCACTTTTTTTGTAAAAGACTTGGTAAGGAAAGACCAAGAAATGATAACATGAGATAGTGGATCTCATGACAGCTTGAGATGGTATATCTCAAGGCTAGCTTGAGATAGCAAATCTGAAGGATGATTACGTTGAAATACTCATGATACCTTGAGATGTTGAGTCTCGTGGAAGCTTGAGTTGAACTACGCATTGTACCTTGAGGTGATGAATCTCATGATATCTTGGGATGGACAAATTAATCTCTCTCATGTTTATTATTGATCATGGTAGCTTGTGATGGTGGTTCCCCTGGTAGATTTTGATTGAGTAATGAAACTCTCCTAATAAAAGCTTGAAGTAGCATGACTAGAGTGCATTTATGATAGCTTGAATTAGTTAATCCAAAACCATTTTATGTTAGCCTTAGGGGAAAGACATATTCTCTCTTAATGTTTTCTTTACCTTCACTCAACGTGCATCTCATGGTAGTTTGCTTTACATGCAAGGTGCAATTCATGGAAGCTTGATTTTGATGCAAAGTACATTTCGTGGAATATCTAGAGATTTGTTTCTCATGGTAACTCAGGGATGAGAATTCATGTTATCCTATGTATTTGCTTGTATCTATATGATTGATTGCTTAGTTAAGATGCTACTCTTGTAACTTTACATTGACAGCTTGTTTTGTTTGTAGAGATGTTTTCCATGGTAGTAGGTCTACTATGATAATGTGTTAAGCTTATAAGACAAGTATGCAAGATAAGTTTGCTTTGAGTAGTATAGCCAAGAGAAGTACATATTGTGTCCATTCATACATGGCACATGTATGACTTGTATTTACCTATAACATGACCTCTACATGATGTACCCTTAGCTTGGATGGTTTCTATAGTTTATTTCTATGACATGATGTACCAAAGATGATAGTTCCTTGTCAATATGAAATAGGTCCACATGAGACTCTTAAACTAAAAGGAAAGAGAATAGGGTGACTTAAAGATATTCTTAATGTTTGAGGTAGAATGGGATGCGCTACATGAATTGCATAACTACGCTTTAAAGTGGCCTAGGGGCATAGTGCTCATATATTATGATGAACCTAAGTCTTCATTATGAAAGTGTACTATGATCAAGAATGACAAAAGAGAGGTTTTTAGCTTTTGTAGTAGTATGGGATAATATCTTATCCTTAAAAAACTATACTAGGAGGTGGCTTGTGATGTAGTTCATTTGAGTAATAACGATAATGACTTAAGTGTGAACTCTTTTATGCTTCATGATTCCTTATTATGCCTATCATATTCATGTTATACTTATGCCTTTATCTCTTGCGATTATGTCTATTGTTCACTAAACATTTGAGATAACTTATTTGTTGTATGATAGTTTCCATACTTGTTACATTTCGTACTAATATATATTTTCCCTACATTCTAATACAATGTAGGGTCTTGAATATATTGAGGTACTTTGAAGGGTAGAGTTTCCAATGCATTTAAGAAGTGAACATTTGTAAATCAGCATAGAATCCGAGGACACCACCATTGTGTTGTCTTTATGTTTTTTTTTTATATTAGACTTTTATGGGCTCTTACCCAAGACTTTTGTACTCATGTTGTTTTAAATGGTGTTTAAGACATATTATAGATGTTTTATGAAATGATTCTACTTAATGTTTTTTTAAAAAAAGTTGTAATTCCTTGCTATTTCTCATATATATTAAACGAACGATGTCTAAGGACTTGTACAAGACCTCGAGAGGTCAAGTACGCCTTGCTACTTCTTTAGGGTAATCCCCGGTCGTGACACACCCTATATTTTCTAGCCTTAGGAAATTTAATTGACTTTGTTGGAGAAGCTCTTCTTAATCTTAGGCTTGTCTTGAATTTTCAATTAACCTTTATAAGTAACTCCTTCATAGGACCTTTCCCTATTAGCATCCCTATTCTTCCTCTTGATCCTACTCTCTTTCATTGTACACATTATTAGACTTTCTTTCATCACATCACACACTTTTGCATGCTTCACATATTCATATAAGTCATTTAGACATAATCTGTAGCATAATTTTCATCATAAGCTTCATAAAACACATTATCAAGAGTATCTTCATTTCCTTATTTCTTCACATTAATAGAATTCATGTCTTCATTCACAATACATAAGTAACTACGCATTCATACAATTAAAGAAAACACCGCGACCAAGAATGTGGCCATACCACTCAAGAGCATTTCATAATTAAAACTAAACAACATAACCCACTTACCCTTCAATCAAATATTCCATAACCTGTAGCATTTTACTCAAAAATTCATCATAAATTATCCCTTAGGGCAGTACCTAAAAAAAAACATCAATCCAAAGAAACCAAAGCTCAAAGGCTACACTCTTATGCTCATTCAACCCATTTCTTAAGCAAAAAATTTGATAAAAAGCTTTAACATGTATTCATTGAAGTTTTAGCATTAAAATCACCAAATAACCATAGAAAAATCATATTTGAGAAAAGTTTTCATGCAAGACCAATAGTTAGAGTCAAAGATAGAAGAAGTTAGGGTTGAAAAACTCTTTTTGAAATCTTTTAGAACGGGCTTCTTGAATAGAAAAGAGTTCAAAGATTACTATCATATCTCACATATAAGAAACTTAAATGATATTTTATGATGAAACGTCCACCAACAGCCCCTTCTGAACCTTCTTGAGTTCTAGCTTCCATGGCGACTTGAGAGAGTCTTTTAAGAGGGAGGGGCTTTGGATTTTAAGAAATGAAGTCTGAAATTAGGTCTTACGGTTTAAAAATGTTCAATATACCTAAATAACCCTAAAAATATCATGAAAGGTTCATAAAATACATGGGATGAATTTACAAAACATCCCAATAAAAAAAAAAAAGCTTTTGGACAACCTTCAATCAACAGTTTGCAGACAACTGACCGTCTGTCCATCACCAGACCGTTAGTGGGTTTTCGTGGGTTTATACTTAGACACATTTTTATCCTTGAAAGACCACCTTGAATTTCCAATAATTGGGGCATGTCGACGGGCCATTGGATGGACCACTGGCCTTCTTTGCGTCATAGGTGGACACTACCAAGGCAGTTTTGGGTCCTTCTCTAGGGCCCTTTGTTTGTCCTAGGTAGGGTTTTACCCAGACGTTAAACCCATAAACATAGTATTCTATGTCTTATGAATATCCCACATAAATTTCGATTAAAAAAATGTAAACTCACTCAGACACATCAAGACACACACACACTTTCTAAGGCACACCTTCCGAAAGTCAATGGACATTCTTAGACGTATGACCTCCAAACATAACAAAACTTGACACAGTGACTAAGAACACTAATATAACTCTTTTTAACTTAAAAATAAGTCATGAAATATTTACAAAGCTCTAGTTCACCTTAGTTCACTTTAGGGTGTTACAACATTATGAGGAATATCTTTATCACAACAAAAAGAGCTGAACAAAGCATTTGTGATTTAATTATACAAAAGTTTAACTTTCCAACAAGCCACCTATTATTTCATAAAGACTCACCATATGAAAATGCAAAACATAACTCAAAATAAGCAAAATTGCAAATTTTTTAAAGTTAAAATGCACATTCACTGTAACTAAATCCAAAAATACACCTCTTGCAAAACTTCAATAAAAATCAAAGAAACTTCCATTTTGATTATTATTTTTATTAATAGTAAGAACTACTAATTTTATTTGTCAAGTAGATGAGGGAAACGGGACTTCATGTTAATCTCGGCCTCCAATGTTGCACTATCAATTAGATGATTATTCCATAACATCTATACGAAAGCCATTTTTTTATTTCTCAATTTCTCTACCTCCCTATCAAGGATTTGAACCGAAACATCCACAAAAGAGAGGTTATCTTCCACAACTAGAGCCTCAATAGGAATATTAGACTCGGGATCACTGATACATTTCTTAAACATGGAAACATGTAAAATCGGATGAACAAAATTTAATTCATTAGGAATCTTAAATTTATAGGAAACTTTACCAACCCTTTGGGAGATTCAATTGGTAACTGCATAACAAGGACTCAACTTGCCTTTGTTGAAAAATCTAACAACCCCTTTCATAGTCAAGATTATAAAATACACTTTATGACTTTCTTTAAAAACTGTAAATCCGTTCTCCTATGATCGACATAGGACTTTTGTTGACTATAGGCTATTTGCATGTGATTCCTTATAATATGAACGTTCTCCAAAGTCTTATAAATCTAATAGGTACAAAGAAACAAAGGCTCACCATTTCAAACAATGCAATAGGAGACATACATCTCCTACCATATAAGTCTTAATAAGGAGCCATGGATATGGATGACTGAGACCTATTATTGTAAATAAACTCCACAAAAGGAAAATGCTTATCCCAATTTCCCTTGAAATCAATAATACAAGACCTAAGCATATCCTCAAGTGTCTGAATAGTACTCTCCGCTTGTCCATCAGTTTGAGGATGAAAAAGCGGTACTTAAACTTCACCTTAGTACCCAACACTTTTTTGAATGACTTCCAAATCCTAGAAGTAAATTGTGCACCCCTATCCTATATGATGGATAATGGAATACCATGGAAAGACACAATCTCATCTACGAAGATACTTGCATAATCTTCCGCAAACTAATTAGACTTGACTGGAATAAAATGTGCATACTTGGTCAACCTATCAAAAACCACCCATATAGAGTCATATTTCCCTGAGTCCGAGGCAAACCTACTACAAAATCTATATTGATGTCCTCACACTTCAATGTAGGAACTTTTATTTCATGTAGCAAGCCACTCGACTTTTGCTGTTCTGCTTTGACTTGTAGGTAATTTGGATAATTAACAACAAACTCTGCTATGTCCTTTTTCAAACCTTCCTACCAAAATATTTCCCTAATATTATGACATATTTTTCTCAAACCCAGATGAATCGAGTAACGGGACCCATGGGCTTCCTCATGGATCCAGTTCCTCTACTCATCTACCTTAAGAACACACAATATTCCTTGGTATCTTAAAACACCATCCCCCAAAGGATAATGACTGATTTATCTTGCGAAGAACCGATTCTTTCAACTTCATCAATGATCGATCAAGGTATTATTAGACTTCACCTCAACTACCAGTGCTGACTCAATGTTATGATGGATCATAAAACCACCATTAAGAGAATCTTCCAACCTCACACCCAATCTAACCAATCTATTAACATCTCTCACTATGTATTTCTTGGCCTCATCAATGTGAGACAAACTCCCAATTGTCATATGACATAGAGAGTACGCAACCACATTGTCCTTGCTGGGGTAATAGAAAACATTCATGTCATAATCATTCAACAATTCTAACAATCTTCGTGGTCAAAGATTCAACTTTTTTTGGGTAAATACATAGTGGAGATTCTTGTGGTTGGTATACACATCAACATTGATACCATAAAAGTAATGCCTCTACATTTTAAAAGCAAAAATTATGCCGCTAACTCATGGTTATGAGTTGGATAGTTTCTCTCATTCCCCTTAAGTTTCCAAAAAACATAGGCTATTACCTTCCAATGTTGCATAACCACAACACCGAAACCCACTCACGATGCGTCACAATACACAACGAAATGCTTTGTATCCTCTGGTAAAATCAATATTAGAGCAGAAGTAAGCCAGTCGTTCAAAATTTTGAATCTTTTATTACATGTCTCCAACCACTCAAATTTCATATTCTTTTGGGTCAAAGTACTCAAGGGAGATGCAATGAACGTAAAAGCATCCACAAACCTCCAATAATAGCCCGCTAGACCCAACAAACTCCCAATGTCGATTGGATTCAATGGTCCAGGCAAATTTTGAACCACCTTGGTTATTCTTAGATCAAACTCAACTCCGTTACTAGAGATGATATGACCAACAAATGCCACAGGGCTCAACCAAAACATACATTTATTATACTTGAAAAATAATTTATTCTCATTATTTGAATATACCAAGATGTTATCAATGCAAACAATGACAAATGAATCTAGGCAACTTACAAACAACTTATTCATAAAATCCATAAATGTCGCTGGCGCATTCGTGAAACCCAAAGGACATGACCAAAAACTCATAGTGACCATATATTGTCTAAAATTTCGTCCTTGGTATATTCTCACCGCTCACCTTAAAGTGGTGTTAACCCGATGTCAAGTCAATCTTAGAAAAGTAGCTTGATCTTTGGAGTTGATAAAACAAGTCGTCAATCCGAGGGAGAAGATACTTGTTCTGTATTGTGACTTTATGAATTTGGCGGTAATCAATGCATATCCTAAGGGACCCATCGTTCTTATTCAAAAATAAAATTGGAGCTCCACATGAAGAAATAAAAGGTCTAATGAAGCATTTGTCTAGTAAATCTTTTTATGGGTCTTCAACTCTTTCCATTCGGTCGGAGCCATCCGATAAGTATGAATTGAAACTAGATTTGTATCCGTATGAAGTTTATACCAACATAAATTTCATATTTTGGAGTAATATCAAGAAGATCATTAGGAAAGACCTCATCCACTAATCGCCGCCCCATCTATGGCAAACGGTTGGTGACACTGTCTTCTGAAAACTTTTACCCACTCTCGCAAGGGTCCTCCTGAAGAGCCATTGGTTGGTCCATCGGGAGACGTAACCATACGTTTCAAACATAATAAACTTAAAAACATTTTACCTTCAACAAAATTACATGAATTTACAACTCCTAAAAGCTAGTCAAACAGGCTAGGGCACGCTAGTACCTCCTTAAACTAGTTTTCGGACGTAATGGACGTTCTTGTACGTTTTGGTTTCTAGACTTCCTAAAGACTTATATATATTAAAATAGACATTTAAAAATGGTCTAGACCTTATGATACTTATTTTATGCTCTAGAGCACGTCTTGGATTTTCAAAGTAATAAAGAAGTATTCAAGGAGCTAGAGCACATGGTGGTATCTTTTAAACAAAGGGAGGAACTAGCTGCATATCAACTTAAAGATAAAGTTAATCAGAACAATGATAGGATGAGAGAATTATTAGAGATGGTACGGTTAACTATGCTTCCTTTAAGACAACCTTGTTAAATCGGTTCTTTCCCTTAAAATTTATTGACACGAAAAAACTATAATATATCAATCTTCTCAAGGGGTTGTCGGTGTGAAAAAGTATAACCTCAAGTTCACTCAACTATCAAAACAGGCTCCTACGATTGTGGTGGGTTCTAAGGCTATGATCAACAAACTTGTTATGGGAATATCTGACCATGTGGTTGTCATGACCCCGATTCTAAAATCCGGATCGCAACTGCCATCATTGACCTCTTAGAGGTCAAAGACAAGCCTTATCTTTCATTCATCACATTCATCTAGTTAAATTTGCGGAAAATTTGAAATTTTTATATGCATGAAATATACAGATGCTTCATAAAATTATTAACTAGATACATCATATACTAAGCTCATCATAAGAGAACAACTATCTAACATAAAGAATCAATTCGAAATTGAAGATGAATATATCATAAATAGTTTACCAAAAATGGCCTTATTACAAGTCCTTGAAATGTATGTGCGAAAGAAACACCAGGGACAACATCCACTAGCTATGTCTAAAAATAATGCTAGACTAAATCTGCAGCATCCTCAAAATCATGAGGGCTTACCAAATGGTTTGGAGAAACGCTGAAGTCCATACTGCTGCAAGTGTCGTCAACCTATCCTCTAACCTGCACATATAAAAATGTAAATAGTAGGGGGTTAGTAAACCAATTTTACTAACTATCGGTCTACGCAAATATACACATAAATCAATGCATGATAAATGAAAGATTTTCCTAAATGACATGCTATTTCTTGAAAGTCTAGTCACTAGACTTTCTTAATTCATACATTGTGGATTGTTGTATGAATATGATGTATTTTAATGCATTAAAAGAACAGAACTAATTTTCTATATGATTACAATATATTAGTATCATCAACATAATTTTAGAAAAATTCGGGCAAAGATTTGAGATTTTGATCCTCTTAGGCCGGGAGCTCCTCTATATACCCTTAAATTATTTTTCAGCCTTTTTCTTCTTTTTGTTATGTAGTTGAGAAACTCCTTTGTTCCTATGTTTTACTTACAAGTGCAATGATTCATTGTAGTCCCATACCCATAGTGAATCGATGTACGTAATCCTAGAACTAAGGAGTGATTTCCCTACCTTATAATGAGTCATTCTTTACAATATATATTCATTGCCTTTGTAAACGATTCTCTATTGATCACGCCATTTATTTCATTTGTTTAATGTATTATATATTATATATTTCATATGCATGATACTTTGGAATAATTTATGTAGAATAACACATCTCAAGTGAGGGCCCAACATATGGGACCTCAACTCGAGGGCCTTCTTTAGTAAACACAAAGTATGCTCTATTCGTCAATTCGTACTTCACATTATTCATTTTATTCATTCGTAGGATGATGTAAATACCAGCTATACCTAGGATTAACTGTAAGATTCTAACCGGGATCATGAAGTGCAATGACCAAGAATGACCTCATGTCATTACTTGAATTTGATTTCACCTCCTGATTGACTTGCACAAACACCTTTGGTATCGTTCATTTCATTTTCTTTAATAAATTGATGAACTCCAAACTTAACCGACATATATCATGCGAGCATCATGAAATCCAGTGTGTACCATTGATAAGTTTACTAAACATAAGAGAACATAACACTCAGTCAAATCTGGAAATTGGTGTTGACTATAATTTTGGTCAACATTTTTATTTTATATTAATAAGTTAAATCCTTAATTTAATTAATTTAGGTACTTAGAGTAAGTACAGTACCCTCAAGTCATAGGAACGATAATTAACCATTTTGGACCCTCCTAGGTTAAGTACTAGGATGTTTCTTCAGTTGCACTATGTTAGTGTAAGAATTTCGGTTTGACCCCTATAATTTAATTAAATAAATACATAATTTTATTAATTAACTGACCTATGGTAATTGCAAAATTACCCTTATGTCTTTATAACCATAAATAATCCTTTGAACCATCCTAGGTTAGGTACCAGGTTGCCTTTTTCTTGATATAACCGAAATATAGAAATTGTTTTTTTGATTTCGGTTTTGCCCCTTTAAAATAATTAATGAAGTTAATATATTAATTAATTAAGTATCGTATATTAATTTCTAAAGTACCCTTATGTCGTTAGGATCTTAATTAACTCTTTGGAGAATCCTAGGTTAGGTACTACGTTGTCCCTTTCAAGTCTAAACCGAAATCTTAAAATTTCCTTTTAATTTTATTATCCCTTTTAAATTAATTAACTAAATTTATAAACTAATGATGTATTTAAACTATGGGAATTAATAAAGTACCCCTGAGTTGTTAGGACCATAACTAACCTTTTGGACCATCCTAGGTTAGTAACTAGGTCGTCTCTTTAACTAGTACTAGGTTAGTTTCAACACGGTTTTGATCCTAGGTTGTCGGGTGCACTAATGGGTCAAATCCCATTAGTACTACGTTATTTAGTTATTTAGGTCAGTAGGCTAGAGTCTAGAACTTGTATCAAAGTTAGGCCCCACATGAAGTGGTCTCTTGTGCACATTTTTCCCCATAACTACCCTTCCGTTATGGTGGTCCCCTCCTTAGGCAGCTTCTTCAAATGTTCTGCACATGATCTTGCACATGGGTTGGTTGCACTCTACTAAGTAAATATTATTTATGGTTCATTGGCGAATGTTTATTTATTGTCTCAAAGACCCTCACTATGTCATTAGGCACTGCTTAATCTACATGATCATTTTAATTGATCATGTGCTATGGTATCTAGCTCTTCACCCTTCGATGCCTCATACCTTTTATGTGTGAAGTGAAAAATGAAGATATTTAGATAAGGGTGTTTATTGAAGGTACAAATTTTAATCAAGCTCATTAACATTTAGAAAAATTGGCTAACACCCTTTAAGATAATATTTTCAAATATGCCCAATATTGTTCTTATTTGGGCATTATATAGAAATTGGCTAATAGCCCTTACAAAATTTCTATACTATGTCCAATATTTCTCAATATTGTGCATTTGAACGACTATGTATCACCGATATGCATTCTAAAAGACCTATTGGGCTCTTCACTAGACATGTAATTTTCCATAATGTTACATTATCCCCCCCCCCTAGGAACATTCGTCCCCGAATGACAATTGTATATCTTTTAAACAAAGAAGGTGATTTCTGAAAGTTACTCTATCATGCTTAAATGTTTCTCTTTTGTGAATATCTGATTTAACACTAATTTGGATGATCCATGTAATTCAAGATTATTTGAAGCTCTGAATTTTTTATTGAGTAATTTCATTCTCAATCACACTTAACTTAATGCACATCACAAATCATGAAACACAGGAAACATGTCTATGCTACACAAAAACAACACATTAAAGGTAACATAACTTCATTTTAAACATAGTTCTACTATAAGACATACGATTAGTGACCTATTACACCAAATCGACTAAAGCACTTAAACTTAGATAAGAGTTTTAATCAACAAAGTCATATGTCCATAGGGTGCTCAAGTGTTATTTGCAAAAAATACTGATGGGTATCTGTGAATGTATATTGACAATCAAAAATTGAACAACCTCACTATAAAGAATACGTAATTACTACATACGATTGATGATTTTGCTTGATCAAGTCGAACGAGCAACCTACTTTTTGAAAATTTACATGAGGTTGCGTTATTACAATCATAAGGTGAGGGGTATTGATATTCCTCTGACGACTTTCTTCATTATATATGGTCTTTTTAAATTCTTAGTTAGGTTATTTGATCTTACAAATGCCTCGAAAGCTCTCATAGACCTCATAAATCGAGTTTGTAGAAGTTATCTTTATTTGTTACTGATTGTCTTTATTGATGATATCTTGATATACTCAAAGAGTGAGGATTCTCAGATGGAACATTTGAGAGAAGTTTTTCAAGACCTCAAGGACACCCAACTCTTTACCAAATTAAGTAAAAGTGAAATTTCGTTATGATGAGTTGCTTTTCTAGTCATATAGTCTCTAGTGAAGGAGTAGAAGTCGATCCGAGAAAGATGCATGCAGTCAATAGTTGGCCTACACCTTAGAGTCATACTAACATCCGAATCAATTTGGGTATAGACAGATTCAATAGGAGGTTTATTGAGAGATTTAAATCTATTGCATCTCCATTGATGACCTTGACCCAAAAGAAGTCCCAATTTGAATGGTCGCAATCATGTGAATGGAGCTTCCCATTGTTGAAAGATAAACTCACTTATTATCTGGTGTTGACATTAGTAGAGTGTACCAAAGGGCTTGTTATTTTTTGATGCTTCTCTAGTAGGTTTGGGTTGTGTCCTCATGCAACATTGTATGGTGATAGCATATGCGTTTAGGCAACCCAAGGTGCACGAGAAGAACTGCTAGCACGTGACCTTGAATTAGAGGCCATAATGTTTTCCATAAAAATTTGGAAACACTATCTTTATTGGTGCATGTTGATGTGTTCACCGATCACAAGAATCTACAAATTCTTGTTACTCAAAAGGACTTGAATCTATTCCAAAGAAGGTGGTTAGATCTTCTAAGGGTTATGAGATGAATGTCCTCTATAATACGACAAAGCTAATGTAGTGGCAAAGATTTTAATAGAGTATTAATGGGTAGTGTGACTCGTGTGGTTGATTATATGTAAGAATTAGCAAAAGAGGTGCATAGGTTGGCCCGGCTAGGTGTCAGACTTGACCAATCCTCAAAAGGTTTTTTCATAGTACGTAATAACTCCGCATCGCCTTTAGTGGTTGATGTGATGTCAAAGAATCATCTTGATCCTCAATTTATTGATTTGACGGAATCGGTCCTACATAAAGATAATTAGTCTTTTTTACAAGGGGAGAATGGGATTCTTTGGTACCAAGGAAGGTTATGTGTACTAGATGCAGATGGTTCAAGGGAGAAAATCATGAACGAGGATAATGATTCCTGATATTTCATTCATTTAGATGACACAAAAATGTATCGTGACTTCTGTGAGATTAATCGGTGAAATGGGATAAACAGGGAGATAAAGAACTTTCTAATTAGGTTTCAAAATTACTAAGAAGTCAAAACCGAGCATCTATAACTAGGAGGTCTAACTCAAGATATTAATGTCCCCATTTTTAAGTTGGATGATGTCAACAGTGAATTCATCGTAGGGTTTCCTCGTACACGTTGGTAACATGATTCCATTTGGGTCATAGTGGATAGGTTGACTAAATCATCACAATTCCTTCCCTTCAAAGTCTCTTATTCGGCGGAGGAGTATGCTAGATTGTACATTAAGTATATCGTAAAGTTACATGGGGACCCTTTGTTGATCATTTCGGATAGACGTACCAAAATTTACTTCGTAATTTTGGAGATAATTCCAAAGTGGGATTTTGGTACAAAAGTTAAATATAGTAGTGTTTTCCACCCTAAAACGGATGGCCAAACAGTCCGCACCATCCAAACCTTACAAGAAATGTTGCGATCTTGTGTTATTAATTTCAAAGTAAATTGGGATGATCACCTACCCTTAATAGAGTTTTCCAATAGAAATAGCTACCACGCAAGTATCGCCATGTCACCATTTAAAGCTCTCTATAGTAGGACTTGCGGGTCTCTGACTGGATTGTTTGAAGTTGGCAAGATTGCTCTTCTTGGTCAAGAAGTAATTTATGGGGCAAAGAAGAATGTTTGACTCATAAGGAAGAAGTTGATGACGTCTCATAGTCGACAAAATCCTTATATAAACAATAGGAGAGCAACATTGTAATTGAAGTAGGAGATTGGTGTACATTATATTTTAACCCATGAATGTGGTTCTTGGTTTATAAAGAAGGGGAAACTAAATCCCCGATATGTAAGACCTTATGAAATTTTTAAGGGAGTCGAGTAAATGACACATGAGTTAAATTTGCAAATTTTTTTGGCCACGGTTCATCTGATGTTACATGTTTCCATTCTCAACAAATGTATGGGTAATCCGGTGTCTATTCTCCCTCTAGAAATTTAAGGGGTTAATGAGATTCTTTCTTATGAAGAGGTCTGGATTGAGATCTTTTATCATCATGTTAAGAAAATGAAAAATAAAGAGGTTTCTTCCGTAAAGGTTCTATGGAGGAACAATCTAGTTAACGGTGCAACATGGAAGGCTGAGGCCTACATGAAGACCAACTATCCTCATTTTTTCCCTCCTACTCCTACCCAAAGGCAAGGTTAGTAGGTTACCTTAAATGAAAGTTATAAATAATTTTCCATTTGTCAGATTTTTCTAATATGTAAATACCTTTTTAGAAAATCATGATTAAACTGAGTTTCATGAAAAATCTTCATACAGTTAACTTTGTCTTATATGTAGTGTTCCTTACTGTCTTCATGGGAGTTTCTTAAACAAAAAAACATACTTATGAAGAGTATATATTACCACTTAGATAACATCTTGTTGTACATAAAATTTGAACCTAATGACACCCAACTTAATATCAAAGGTACTTGCCACTATGGCATTTATTTCTCTACATACCCCTTCGTCTTTAACACTTTCTCCCATGGGAGTACTAATTACGAACGGTTCATGTAAGATCTCAGGAAGTAAATTAAATTGATTAGCCACAAAAGGAGTTACCATGGACAAGGTATATCCTAGATCTAATATTTCATAAAAAGGAAAGGATGAGACAAATAATTTACCATTATCCACATCCGTGGACTTCTCTTGTTCCTTCCTCTCTTCCATTCAAAGCATAGAACTGATTTCTCTTCGGGGGTTCGACTATTGAATTTTGCCGAGGTTGAGAATCTACCTTGGACAATTGTATTTGAACCACGCCCTTCTCATTTTAGCCCAACATATTTGGATTTTGAAACCTTACTACCGTTGTTCTATAGTCTATTATAGCATAACATTTATGAAGCAAATGCATGTCTAAGCCATATTCTTGAGTTGATATACAACCAACTTAACCTTCTCCTCATCAATACTTACAACAGGAGTTCAGACATTACCATGCATTAACCTCCATGCGAACAACCACACTCACCACATGTCTTTCATCCACATTTGACATTCCATTATGGCCCCTTCCTGGCAAGGCCACATCTTGAGTCTGACGCCTTAGACCAATTGTCCATCCTAATTATTGTGTGTATTATTCTAAGCATTCACACAATAAGAAATTTAGATACTTATATTGACACAGAGTGTCAAAGCTTTAGATAGAACGATAAAGAGTAGAAGGAGGGAGAAATTCTTATCATCCTGTGGTCTCGAAGTCATGATTATGGTGCGCTTCACAACCAAAAGCTATAACTATGTAACATGGTTGTGTTGATCTTTTGATGCTAGGTAATTTGACCTCATGTTCTGATACTAAGTTTGTCATGACCCCAATTCTAGAATCCGGATCGCGACTTCCGTCGTTGACCTCTTAGAGGTCTCAAACAAGCCTCATCCTGCATTCATCAAATTCGTCTAGTTAAATTTGTGGAAAATTTAAAAAAATTTATATGAATGAAGTATACATATAATTCATTTAATTATTAACTACATAAATCTTATACAAAGCTAAACATAAGAGAACAACCATCTTAACATAAAGAATCAATTTGAAACTGAAGATGAATGTATCATAAACAGTTTGCAAAATATGGCCTTATTACAAATCCTCGAAATTTACCTGCGAAAGAAATACTAGGAACAACATCCACTAGCTATGTCTAAAGCTAAGGTTATACTAAATGTGTAGCATCTCAAATCATGAGGACCTACCAAATTGTTTGGAGACACGCTGAATTACAAACCGCTGCAAGTGTCGCCAACCTTTCTTCTGACATGCACCTATAAGAATAGTAAATAGTTGGGTGTTAGTACACCACTTGTACTATGTATGGTTCTATGCACAAATACACATAAAGCTTTGCATGATCAATGAAATCTCTTCCTAAACGACATGCTATTTCTTGAAAGTCAATTCACTAGAATTTCTTAATTAATTAGTTGTGAATTGTGGTATTAATATTATGTATTTTAATGCATTCAAAGCACACAACTCATTTTCTATATAATTACAGTATGTTAGTATCATCAATATAATTTTAGAACAACTTGGGCGAAGATTTGAGATGTTGATCCTATTAGGCCGAGAGCTCCTATTTGTACCGTAGATTATTTTTAAGTCTTTTTCTTCTTGTTGTTGTGTATTTCAATAACCTCTTTGGTACTGTTTTACATACAAGTGCAATGATTCGTTGTAGTCACATACCCATAGTAAATCGATGTAAGTAATCCAAGGACTAAGGAATGATTACCTACCTTATAGTGAGTTATTCTTTACACTACATATTCATTACCTTTCATAAGCAATTCTATATTGATCATGCCATTGATTTCATTACTTTCATGTTTTATATATTATACATTTCATATACATGGGACTTTGGAATCGTTTATCTAGCATAAGACATATAAAGTGAGGGCCAAATATATGGGACCTCAACCCGAGGGTTTTCTTTAGTAAACACACAGTCTGCTTCATTCGTTTTCGTACTTCACATTATTCGTTTTATTCATTCGTAGGCTGATGTAAAAACCACATATTCCTAGGATGAAGTGCAAGACTCGCATCGGGATCATGAAGTGAAACGACCAAGAATGACCTAATGTCATTACTTGAATGTTATTTCACCTCATTATTGTCTTGCACAAATACCATTAATATCGTTCACTTCATTATCTTTCATAAAATGATGAACTCCAAACATAACCAACATATATCATGTGAGCATTACGAAAACCACTGTCTACCCCACACTTAAAAGAGGTGGAATCACCGGCAAAAATGACGCAAAACATGATAGCATACATAGAAATTGAACCCCGCCAGATCCATATATTGGTTGTATATGTTCGAAGACTACGAGATATAAGGAAACACATACTCGGCATGTCGGCTAGTCTCATCTAATGAGAGTTACATGAACATCCACCCCACTCGAAAGAAGGCATCACCGCTCATAGATAGTCTATCGGTACTCAGTATAAAGTTCAATTTCATTAAACTCATACGTCATGGAAGCTGGCTTCTACTATAAGGATATCATAGATCAATAGGTTTTTTCTCATCTCATCATTAGCTTTATGTATACATTAGTCTCACTTTCATTAGTGTGTACATAGAGACTGGTCTCTTCATGAGCTTTGCAGTCTCATACAAGTACGTTTTGATAACATTTACTTACATTATTGATTACTTGTCATCCTGTTCTTTACATTGATGAAATGTGAATTTTCCTTAAATAACATCTTTGGTGTTAATGAGACTTGTCTCACACATTCTAACACCTTCATTCATGAGTAATTTTAACAATGCACCTTAGGTGAAAGTTAGGCTTCATCACTTCTTTTAAAGCCTCATTCTTGTCACTTTCTTTACATAGACATCATTAGTTATGTTATTACTAACGTTTCATGTTTACTTTCATTTGATAGCTTCATATGATTGTTAATAGACGTTGAGAACTTCACTCAATGATTTACATATGTTTATTGTTCATTTTGTTAGGGCATGTTTGGACTTGTCCCAATGATTTTCATGCCTTTTGGATATGGATTCATTGATCTAACTTAGATGTTTTCATATTGTTATTTCAATACTTTGGCTAAATATTATTGGCACAAAATAGTATTGGACTAGAAAAATTGAAAATCGACTTCATAGCCAATTTATTGGCACAAGCAAAGTTATACTCATTCATGTTTAGTTTGGTATACCTTAGCCATTAGCTAATATTTTAATTAGTTAAAGATACCATTATTGACAAATTCATTCATCACTCTTAGATGATGTATTGTTAGCCATTTTATTAGTATAAGGATGACAATTCATTCAAGTATAATTTAATGGAATCATTAGCCAATTCTATTAAATATTTTGAAAATAATGTTGTAGACAAATTTGTTTGCATAAACAAAACATTCACTACACTTGAACTTTAAATCTTTGATTAACTTACAAGTACAATTAAATTCTTTGGTTGTCAAAGCTATGAAGTTATTTTGGCATTATAGATTCATGAACTAGCTTTGATTCTTTATGAAAGTTAAAACTACTTATTCAATTCTATTTCGTTCATAAGTTTGTGTGGATAAGGTATGTTGGGACTTCTCCCATTGATTGGAATACCCTATGTTATGAGTTCATTGATGTAGAGAATGGTATCTCTTTGTTAGTATACCTTCTGATTTTGGGAGATAATATTTCGGACATAGTTTTGCTAGCCAATATGTTGGCATAAACAAAACTTTCACATATGGTGCTCATTTAAACTTCATTTGTTGTAAGACAACCTTTATACATTCAATTAACTTATATTATTATTCAATAAACAGCCTATAACAGTAGACTAAACTTCATAAACAACTCATAACAACTTCATCTTTCTCGAACAGAAAACTAAGCATTCTGTCATTCCTTAATATGTGTATCTAATCACTCCATCATACGAATCCAATATATAGACCTCACTAATAACTAATTAATAAATAACTAATAAAGACAGTTAGAACCACGTACCAACAACATGTTCAAGATTACATCTATATACTTAATCAATCGAAAACAAGGATAACTAGGGCGATGGACGTTCAACAAGAACACCTTGAGAGAAAACCCATACCTAATGAAGAACTTAATCTACGAATACCACCTTGAACGAACCTTGAAGAAACCTCAAAGAAACCTTGAAAATCATCTAAGAAAATTCAATTTTTTTTCTTGCGTTTTGTTCACTATTTTTCTCACGGTTGTTATCTTGTTTTAGTTGGGTATTTGTTTAAGTTTGAACGTGGTCTTTAGGTTTATGAACTAAACTTTACTTATTCATTTTTTTTTAATAATTTAATTAAATAAATTAATAAACTTATTACTAAAAAATACCTTATAAGTTGACTAAACATAGAAGAACATAACACTTAGTCAAATATGGAAATTGGTGTTCAGTATGGTTTTGGTAAACATTTTGAATTCAAATTAATCAATTAAATCCTTAATTGAATTATTTTAGGTACCTATGGTAATTACTAAAGTACCCTCAAGTCATATGCACCAAAATTAACCCTTTTGGACCCTAATAGGTTAAGTACTAGGATATTTCAGTAGTTGTACTAGGTTAGTTTCTGAATTTCGGTTTGATCCGTTTAATTTAATTAATTATATGGGTAATTTAATTAATTAAGTGACCTATGGTAATTACTAAAGTACCCTTAAGTAGTTATAACCATAACTAATCCTTTGAACCATCCTACGTTAGCTACTATGTTGTCTTTTTAATTTTTAAACAGAAATCTTGAAATTGTTTTGTTATTTCGGTTTTTATTCTTTAAATTAATTAATAAAGTTGATAAATTAAATAATTAAGTATCCTAGGATAATTTCTAAAGTACCCTGAAGTCATTAGAATTTGAACGAACTCTTTGGACCATCCTAGGTTAGGTACTAGGTTTTTCCTTTTTTGTCTTAACCGTAATCTGAAAATTTCCTTTTTATTTTCGTTTTTTTCCTTTTTAAGTTTAGTAATTAATTAATTAGGTAATCTATGGGAAATAATAAAGTATACCAGAGTTTTGAGGACCATAACTAACCTTTTGGACCATCCTAGGTTAGGTACTGGGTTGTCTCTTTAACTAGTCAAAGGTTAGTGTCAACCCGGTTTTGGTCCTAGGTTGTCGGGTGCACTAATGGGTCCAATTCTGTAAGTCTTAGATTATTTATTTATTTAGGGAAGTAGGTTACATTCGAGAATTGGTAGGGAGGTTAGGCCCCACATGAAGTTGTTCCTTGTACTTGTTTTCCCTAATAACAACCCTAACCGTATTCTGTTAGGGTGGTCCCCTCCTTTGGAAGCTTTCTTCACATGTCTATCACATGTGCTAGCACATGGGTTAGTTGCACTTTTCTAACTAACTATGATTTATGTTTCATTAGAAATGTTTACTTATTGTCCCAAGGAACCTCACTATGTCCTCTGGCACTCTTAATCTACATGATCATTTAATTGATCATCTGCTATGGTATCTAGGCTTGAAAATTTGATGTCTCATACCTTTTATCTGATAAATAAAAAATGAAGATATTTAGCTCACGATCTTTATTGGAGGTACATTTCTTAAACAATCTCATTATTATTTAGAAAAATTTGCTAACAACCTTTAAGTCAATATTTCCTAATATGCTCAATATTGTGATTATTTGGGCATTATATAGAAATTGGCTAATAACCCGTAGCCAATTTTCTTTACAAAGGTCCAATATTTCTTAATATTGGGCATTGAAAGGTTTATGTATCCCCAATACGCATTTTTAAAAAGCTATTGGGCTCTTCACTAGACATGTAATTTTCAAATGTTATATTGGTGAATGAATGTATGTCGGCTATGTGGATTGCTAGAATGGACATTTGTCATCTCATGTTTAGTGCCAAACAAATTGAGAAGAAAAATCTTAATCAAGCTTGTATGCACTGAAGAGGACAGGGCCGAAAATGGGAATGATTTGAAGACTAGTTTTGAAGTTCAAGATTAGCCAAGGTTCAAGAAAAGGTTTTCCAACCAAGGTCCTCTTAAAACTCCAAGGGTCAACAAAGGTTAGCTTTTACCCCCAAGTTGTAAGAGGTAAAAGGTGGTGGTCCTTGTTTTGATAAGCCTATTTGTTCTAAGTGTGGTCGAAATTTTGAAGGAAAATACCTAGTTGGCATGGTAAATTTCTATGGTTGTCGTAAGAGATTACACATGAAGAGGAAATGCCTTATTATGATGGATAAAGGAAAGGATAATGGTCAAACACAAGAAAAAGCTCCCAATCCCAATTATCTTAAGAAGAATCGCTTCTATGCTCTCCAATAGAGATGATAAATGAGCTCCCGAAATTCATTACGCTTATGTTGCAAGTATGTTTATTTAATGTTTATTAATTGTTATATCTTGATGCCAGTTTTTCTTGTGTTACTCCTTTAGTGGCTATGTAATTTTATATGCTTCCCGATATCTTAGATTTACTCTTTTTGGTTTCTACCCTGGTGGGTGATTTATTAGTTTCTTTTCCCATTTCATTGGCCAATAGAATCACCTTGTTAGTATTAGTAGAAATATACATGTTGGAATTTTATGTTATTTTTGGTATGGAGTGACTTTATGCATGTGTTGGTTCTACTGATTTTAGAACTCTGGTAGTAAAGCTTCAATTTCTTAATGAACTCGTTTTTGAATGGAAAGGGGGGAAACCTAGATCCAAAGAGTCGAACAATTTCATGTCTTAAAGCTTTTATGTTTATTGAAAAGGGATGTCTATACCATCTTTTGAGACTAAAGGATCTTAAGTCCGAGGCTCCTGCATTAGAGTCGATTCTCATTGTGCACAATATTTCGTACGTCTTTCCTGATGACTATTCCTTAATTCCATTTTAATAGGAAAGAGATCTTCGTATTTTCCTATTGCCGGATACAAAACCCATCTCAATCCCTCCTTATTGAATATTCCCGGCCTAGTTAAAAATTAAAGGCTCAACTCAAGGTTTGCTAGATAAGGGTTTTAATCTACAAAGGCATATGTCCATAGGGTGCTCCAGTGTTATTTGCAAAAAATAATGATAGGTATCTGTGAATGTATATTGAGTACCAGAAATTGAACAAGCTCACTATTAAGAATAAGTATCCAGTCCACACGATTGCTGATTTGCTTGAACAACTCCAAGGATCAACCTACTTATTTAAAGTTTACATGAGGTCGCGTTATCACAATCATAAGGTGAGGGGTATTGATATTCCTCTGACAGCATTCTTCATTAGATATGGGTTTTTTAAATTCTTAGTTATTTCATTTGGTCTAACAAATGCCCCGACAGCTTTCATAAACCTCATGAATCGAGTTTGTAGAAGTTATCTTTATTTGTTACTTATTGTCTTCATTGATGATATCTTGATATACTAAAAGAGTGAGGATTATCAGATGGAACATTTGAAAGAAGTTTTTTCAGTCCTCAAGGACAACCAACTCTTTACCAAATTAAGTAAAAGTGAAATTTCGTTATGACCGGTTGCTTTTCTTGGTCATATAGTCTCTAGTGAAGGAGTAGAAGTTGATCCAAGATATATGAATGCAGTCAATAGTTGGCCTAGACCTTTGAGTCATACTAACATCCGAATAAATTTGGGTAAAGACGGATTCTTTAGGAGGGTTATTGAGAGATTTTAATCTTTTGCATCTCCATTGACTACCTTGACCGAAAAGAAGTCCTAATTTGACTGATAAGAATCATGTGAAGGGAGCTTCCAATTTTTGAAAGATTAACTCACCTCTTATCTGGTGTTGACATTAGTAGAGGGTACCAAAGGGCTTGTTATTTATTTTGACGCTTCTCGAGTAGATTTATGTTGTTTACTCATGCAACATTGTATTGTGATAGAATATGCCTCTAGGCAACTCAAGGTGCACGAGAAGAAGCGCCCAACACATGAACTTGAATTAGAACTGCCAACACATGAACTTGAATTAGAGGCCACAATGTTTTCCATAAAAATTTGTAAACATTATCTCTATGGGTGCATTTTGATGTGTTCACCGATCGCATGAATCTCAAATATGTTGTTACTCAAAAGGACTTGAATCTATTCAAAAGAAGGTGGTTAGATCTTCTTAAGGATTTGAGATGAATGTCCTCTATAACCCCGCAAAGCTAATGTAGTGGCGGAGCTTTTAGTAGAGTATCGATGAGTTGTGTGACTCATGGGGTTGATTATATGAAAGAATAAGCAAAAGATGTGCTTAGGTTCGCCCGGCTAGGTGTCAGAGTTGAACAATCTTCAAAAGGTTGTTGCATAGTACGTAATAACTCCACATCGCCTTTAGTGGTTGATGTGATATCTATGAATCATCTTGATCCAATATTTATTGATTTGACGGAATCGGTCCTACATAAAGATTATTAGTTCTCCAAGGGGAAAAATGGGTTCTTAGGTACCAAGGTAGGTTATGTGTACCAGATGCAGATGGTTTAAGGGAGAAAATGATGAACGAGGATATGGTTCACGATATTTCATTCGTTTAGGTGACACAAAAATGTTTGGTGACTTCTACGAGATTAATTGGTGAAATGGGATGAAAATGGAGTTAACAAACTTTGTGGTTAGGTTTCTAAATTACCAACAAGTAAAAACTGAACATCAATAAATAGGAGGTCTAACTCAAGATATTAATAATCCATTTTGGAGTGGGATGATGTAAATAGTGAATTCGTCGTAGGGTTTCCTCGTACACGTTGTTAACATGATTCTATTTGGGTCATAGTGGATAGGTTGACTAAATAATCACAATTCCTGCCCTTCAAAGTCTCTTATTCGGCTGAGGAGTATGCTAGATTATACATTAAGTATATCGTAATGTTACATGGGCACCCTTTGTTGATAATTTCGGATAGAGGTACCATATTTACTTCGTAATTTTGTAGATAATTCCAGAGTGGGAATTTGGTACTAAAGTTAAATATAGTAGTGCTTTCCACCCTAAAACGGATGGACAAACAGTCCGCACCATCCAAACCTTACAAGACATGTTGCGATCTTGTGCTATTAATTTCAAATGAAATTGGGATGATCACCTACCTTTAATAGAGTTTTCCAATAACAATATCTACCACGCAAGTATTGCCATGTCACCATTTAAAGCACTCTATAGTAGGACGTGCGAGTCTCCGACTGGAATGTTTGAAGTTAGCAGGATTGCTATTCTTGGTCAAGAAGTAATTTATGCGGCCAAGAAGAATGTTTGACTCATAAGGAAGAAGTTGATGACGACTGATAGTAGACAAAATCCTTATGTCAAGAATACGATAGTGACATTGTAATTGAAGTAAGAGATTGGTGTACTTTAAATTTTAACCCATGAATGGGGTGCTGAGGTTTATAAAGAAGGGGAAACTTAGTTTCCGGCATATAGGACCTTATGAAATTTTTAAAGAAGTCGGGTAAGTGACACAAGAGTTAAATTTGCAAATTGTTTTGGCCATGGTTCATCTGATTTTACATGTTTCCATTCTCAACAAATGTATACGTGATCCAGTGTCTATTCTTCCTCTAGAAATTTTAGGGGTTAATGAGAACCTGTCACGACCCAAAACCGATTCGCGAGTGGCACCCACATTTACCCCCTATGTGGCGAACCAACAAATCTAATCCTTAACATTTCAATATAATATCGAGGGAAAGTAATGCGGAAGACTTAAACTCAATAATAAAAACCAATTCATTAACTTCAAAAATTCAACATCTATTATTCCCTAAAATCTGGAAGTCATCACCACAAGAACATCTATGATCAAATTACTATACTAAGAGTATTCTAAGAAGCTAAAACAAGTAAAAGCTAGTCCATGCCGGAACATCAAGGCATCAAGACATGAGTAAGAAGATCCATTCCAAGCTAAAAGCATTAGCTCACCACGAAGATCCGATGTGACGAAGACTGGCTAGAATTGCGATTGAGTTGAAGACGACGGTCCTTTGCTGCACTCCACAAATAAAAAGAAAGAAAACATAAAAGTAGGGTCGATTACAAAACACGGGTACTGAGTAGATATCATCGGCCAACTCAAAATAGAGAATAGTATATATCAAGTAATATTATAAAATCAACTACAATACTCAACATGTAGCAACATCAAATACTTTCATCATTAATAAATACCGCCAAGTTCACACATGAGGACTCAAGCCTCCATACCACACTCATTTGGGAATTAGGTTCATTAGATTGAGTATATTAGCATCTTTCAAGATTCATTATCTTTATTTCTCTTGTGTTGGTACGTGACACTCCGCTCCTCATTATCTTTATTCCTATTGTGTCGAGACGTGACACTCCGCCTCCCTACTACTATGTGTCGATGCGTGACACTCGATCCCCTAATTCTACGTGTCGGTTCGTGACACCGACCCCTAAATCTNCGTGTCGGTTCGTGACACCCGATCCCCTAAATCTACGTGTCGGTTCGTGACACCGGATCCCCTAAATCTACGTGTTGGTTCGTGACACCCGATCCCTAAATCTATGTGTCAGTTCGTGACACCCGATCCATTAATTCTATGTGTCGGAACGTGACACTCCGATCCCCTAATCTCATTCTATCAATTCATCAAGCCTTCCCTTATACTAAGGCATCATCATTCTTATTACTTTAGTTCATCAAGCCTTCTCTTATACCAAGGCATCATCATTAACAAAGAGATTAGGGTTTCTTTTCAAGATTTGGGATTCAATTGCTTCATCATGCTTATTTTATCACAATTATATAGTCACATTCATGCAAGCATACAATTAACAATATAGAAGATGAGATAATATTACCAACACATATCATTCGCTAATAAGAGTCTACTACGAATAGCATAGAAACCATAACCTACCTCCACCCAAGATTAGTGATCAAGAAAGCAATTTCCCAAGCTTTGTTACTCTCTTCATCGTTCGATTCTCCCTCTCTCTCTTGTTCTTTCTGTTCTTCTTATTCAAACCCTCTTTCTTTTACCCTAATTAGCATATAATTAAGTATAAAAGATGAAAATAATACCCCACTAATTAACTCAAGGTTACCTCTTTTAACCCCCAAGTAATTAGACTTATTAACATTAACCCACTAACTTTATAATTAAAGCAGGAATAGTACAAAACGTCCCTTAAAACATTTAAAGAAATCCTACTCAGCCTGGGATTACGCAGCTTGTGACGGCCCGTCGTGCCTGTGACTACCCGTCGTGCCTGCGACGGTCCGTCCTGCTTCTCCGTCACAGTGTTCAGAGACTCAATTCCATTAAAGGGTCTGTGACGGTCCGTCGTGCCCATGATGGTCCGTCCTGCCATTCCGTTACGAAGTTCAGAGAGTCGATTTCAGTACCCATTTTCAGAATTTCTAAGTGTTATGAAACTAGACCATGCGACGGTCCGTCGTGGGGTCCGTCGTCTCAGCCAGTTTTCTAGAAATAAAATCCGCTGCTCAAAACGACTAAACAGGTCGTTACAATAGATACCAATTTACCCATCGTTCGTCCTTGAACGATCAAAAGAATAAATACAAGGGAGAGAAGGAGTACCTGAATCCTTAAACAGATGTGGGTATCTTTCTTGCATATCGGCTTCCTTCTCCCAAGTGGCTTCTTCAACCGACCGATTCTTCCATTGCACCTTGATGGATGCAACCTCCCTTGACCTCAACATGTGAACTTCTCTGTCTAAAATAGCAACAGGCTCCTCCTCATAAGACAAATTTTCATCCAGTAGGACTGAATCCCAACGAATGATGTAGTGTCCATCCCCATGGTATCTTTTCAACATAGACACATGAAATACCGGATGCACTCCGGACAGCCCTGGAGGCAAGGCTAACTCATAAGCCACCTCCCCTACTCGCTTAAGTACTTCAAAGTGACAAATATACCTTGGGCTTAGTTTTCCTCTTTTACCAAACCGCATCACCCCTTTCATGGGCGAAACCTTCAACAAGACATGTTCACCCTCCATAAACTCCAAATCTCTAACCTTTCGATCTGCATATTCTTTTTGCCTACTTTGAGCCTCTTGAAGCTTTTCTTGGATGCACTTCACTTTATCTAACGAATCCCTCAAAAGGTCAGTACCCCAATGTCTAACATCAAATGCTTCAAATGGGGCCATATCAATGCTTGAGTGATAGCTATTGTTATACGAAAATTCTTCTAAGGGTAAGAAGATATCCCAATGACCACCAAATTCTATTACGCATGCACGAAGCATATCCTCCAACACTTGAATCGTTCGCTCAGACTGACCATTGGTCGGAGGATGGAATGCGGTACTTAGATCCAACCTAGTACCCAATTCTGCATGCAATGTTTTCCAAAACTTACAAGTAAACTACGTACCTCTATCTGATATGATGGAGAGTGGAACTCCATGCAATCAAACAATCTCTGAGATGTAAAGTTTGGCTAACTTTTCTGCATTGTAAGTCACCTTGACCGGAATGAAGTGAGCAGACTTAGTTAACCTATCAACAATCACCCAAATAGAGTCATACTTACCCATTGTCTTTGGAAGACCAACCACGAAATCTATAGCAATTCTCTCCCATTTCCATTCAGGAATGGGCATTCTTTGAAGTGTTCCTCCAGGCCTCTGGTGTTCATACATTACTTGTTGACAGTTTGGACATTTGGCAATAAAATCAACGATATCACACTTCATTCTACTCCACCAAAAGTGTTGCTTTAGGTCACGATACATCTTGGTTGCACCAGGGTGTATAGAATATCTTGAACTATGAGCCTCTGTCAGAATAGTGTTGATCAAATCATCGACGCGGGGTACACATACCCTTCCCTTAATCCTCAAAACACCTTCCTTATCGATTGTTGCTTCTTTAGCCTCTCCTTGCAACACTTTATCTCAGATCCGGATAAATTTCTCATCATTAAACTGCTTTCCCTTAATCCTGTCAAGGAAGGAAGATCTTGCCTCCACACAAGGTAACAATCCTCCCTTCTCATTTACTTCTAACCTCATAAGGTCATTAGCCAGAATCTGAACTCTCTAGCCAATGGGCGTCTAGAAACTTGTAAGTGAGCTAGACTTCCCATGCTTCCCGCCTTTCTTCTTAAAGCATCCACCACAACATTCACTTTTCCCGGATGATACAAGATAGTGATGTAGTAGTCCTTCAGTAGTTCCATCCATCTCCTCTGTCTCAAGTTCAAATCTTTTTGAGTAAAGACATACTGTAGGCTACGATGATACGTGTATACTTCACACTTAACCCCATATAGATAGTGTCTCCATTGCTTTAATGCAAACACTACCGCAGCCAACTCCAAATCATGGGTCAGATAGTTACGTTCATGCACCTTTAATTGCCTTGAAGCATAAGTAATTACATTCTTCTCTTGCATTAGCACTGCCCCCAAACCCGAATAGGATGCATCACAATAGAAAATGAAATTCTTACCTTCCACTGGCAAGGTAAGAATTGGTGTAGTAGTCAACAAGGTCTTGAGTTTCTGAAAGCTTTCCTCACACTCATCCGACCATACAAATGGAACATTCTGCTTAGTCAAGTTCGTTAATTGGGAATCAATAGAAGAGAATCCCTTGACAAATCGGCGGTAGTATCTAGCTAAACCAACAAAGCTCCTTATTTCTGACACGTTAGTAGGTCTTACCCAATTCTTCACTGTCTCAATCTTAGATGGATCCACCATCACTCAATCCTTAGAAACCACGTGCCCCAAGAAGGACACTGAATCTAGCCAAAACTCACACTTGGAGAATTCTGCATAAAGCTTTTTCTTCCTCATCAACTCTAATACCATTCTCAAATGCTCCTCATGTTCCTTCTTACTCTTTGAGTATATCAGTATATCATCAATAAATACGATCACAAAGAGATCCAGATATGGCTTAAAAATCCCGTTCATCAAGATCATGAAAGCAGGAGGGGCATTTGTAAGACCAAAAGACATTACCACAAATTTGTAATGTCCATACCTAGTTCGAAAAGCAGTCTTTGGCACATCCGTTGCCCGTATTTTCAATTGATGATAACCGGATCTCAAGTCAATTTTAGAGAAGACACAAGCACATTATAACTGATCGAACAAGTCGTCAATGCGAGGAATGGGATACTTGTTCTTAATAGTTACCTTGTTCAACTGCCGGTAGTCTATGCACATCCAAAAACTGCCATCCTTCTTCTTCACAAATAACACCGGAGCACCCCAAGGAGATGAACTTGGTCTAATGAAGCCTTTGCTCAACAACTCTTGAAGTTGGGCCTTTAACTCTCTTAACTCCGCGGGAGCCATTCTATAAGGGGGTATAGAAATGGGGAAAGTGCCCGGTTGAAGATCAATGCAGAAGTCAATATCCCTATCCGGTGGCATACCAGGAAGATCTGCAGGGAACACATCCAAAAACTCACAAACTACCGAAACTGATTCAATCGAAGGTACTTGGGTAGTGTCATCCCTGAGATGTGCCAACAAAGCTAAACAACCCTTACTAACCATCTTCTTAGCACGAAGAAAGGACATGATACGAACCGGATTGGAAGTGTAGTCGCCCTCCCACACTAACGGATATGTCCCAGGCTTGGCTAACATCACAGTTTTAGCATTACAATCCATGATCGCAAAATTCGGAGAAAGCCAAGTCATACCAAGAATTACATCAAAGTCAACCATTTCTAAGATAACCAAATCTACATAAGTGTTGCTCCCCACAAAAGTCACCAAACAAGACCTATATACTTTTTCAACTATCACAGACTCACCCACCGGAGTAGAATCACGAATAGGCATGTCAAGTAATTCACAATGTAAATTTAGACCATTAGCAAATGAGGAAGATACATAATAAAATGTGGATCCAGGATCAAACAATACAGAAGCCATCCAATCACAAATCAAAAGATTACCTGTGATAACAGCATCAGATGCCTCCGCTTTAGATCTCCCGGGGAAAGCGTAACAATGGGCCCTATCGCCTGTCTGTCCATTGCCCCTACCATGTTGTGATGTAGTGGCTCTAGTTTGCCCATCACCCCGGCCGTTTTGGTGACCACCATTACCTCGGCCACCGCGTCCTCAAGAATAATGGCCTCTACCATGACCACCTCTACCTCTAACCATTGGAGGTCTATAACTCTGTTTTGGACAATTCGTCCTAATATGTCCAGTCTCCCCACATCCATAACACTCTCTAGAGTCAAGCATAGGTCTATCAGAGAAGTAGTTGGTTGGTGTAATGAGTTGTTTTATTTTCTTCATATTTAGTAATTTTTATTCATTATGATTTTCTATGGTTGCATGAGTAGTCGGTGTAGGGACTAAAAAGAAGGAGGAGGAGGAGGAGAAAAAGGAGGAAAAGGAGTAGCAGAAAAAGCATGAGGAGGAGGAGTAGCAAAAGTAGATGGAGAAAGCAAAGGAAAAGTATAAGGAGAAGAAGCAGAAGGTGCCAAAGGAGAAGGAGAAGATAAATTGGAAGAATTTGGAGGAGCAAGAGAAGGGAAAGGAAAGGAGAAGGAGAAAGAGAAAGAGAAGAAGTGGAACTAGTACTCTAATGGTGATGTTGGAATAAGTGAGATATTGCAAAGTTTATGTATAAGTTCTTCAATTTTCAATAGGTGAAGTATGATCACTTGAGGTTAAGTTATTTGACTCAAAGGGTACCCATTCTCGAGTAAAGGTCGGAGTGGATAGATATGGATTTCATGATAGGATTGCCATAAACTTTCCGTACATTTGTTGTTATTTGGGTCATCATTGATAGGTTTACCAAGTCTTCTCACTTTCCACCAGTTTATACTTTATACTTTTTTTGATAGGTTTAGAGGTTGCATAAATGAGATTGTATAAATTTGCAAGGGGTGCCAGTGTCTACCATTTCAGATGATGTAACTTAATTTACATCATATATTTGGAAGTTATCTTAGAAAGAATTGGTTCCTGATTTGATCTTAGAACAACATTTTATTCGTAGATAGGCAGACAGTCCAAAAAGGACTATTTAGGATGTGGAAGATAAGATTTGGGCTTGTGTAATGTATTTTCGAGGTATGTGGGACTAGTTTTTGCTTTGGTTGAGTTAGCATATAATAATAGCTAATGTTTGGGCATTCAAATGGCTCTATTTGAGAGATTATATAATTGGAGGTTAGTCTATCATGCGATAGTTTAATGCTTTTGAAATTAGGCCCTTAAATCACTGACTTATGGATAAAGTTTGGACGATTCAGGATAGGATCGTACTGCTTAGAGTAGGCATAAGGTTTATGTTAATTAGAGAATGAGCGCCTTAGAGTTTAGTTAAGATATCGAGTGTTTATGTTGGTGTCAACCATGAAAGGCATATTTAAACATACTGTCCCAACATAGATACTTAGAGATAAGGTCAATAAACCAAAGGGTTGAAGGTAAATCTAACTCTTAATAAGCCACCTTCATAACAAACTACAAAACTCTCAAAGTTTGATGAAACTAAGGTTAAGCTCGCCCTTTCGATCAAACCTCATCATGCCTTTCATGGTTTACACTAACATTAACACTCGATATTTTAACTAAATTCTAAGGCCCTCACTCTCTAACCAACATAACTCTTATGCCTACTCTAAGCAGTACGAGCTTCTCCTGAATCTCCCAAATTTTATCCATAAGTCAGTGACCTAAAGGCGTAATTTCAAAAGCATTAGGCTATCACATGATAGACTAACCTCCAATTATATAATCTCTCAAATAGAGCCATTGGAATACCAAAACATTAGCTATTATTATATGCTAAATCTACCAAAGCAAAAACTAGTCTCACATACCTAGAAAATAAATTACACAAGCCCAAACCTTATCTTCCACATCCTAAATAGTCCTTTTTGGACTGTCTGCCTTTCTATGAATGAAATGTTGTGCTAAGATCAACCTAAGTACCAATTCTTTCTGAGATAAATTTCAAACATATGATGTAAATTAAGTGTCATGATCTGAATTGATAGACATTGGCACCCCTTGCAAATTTATACAATCTCATTTATGCAACCTCTAAACCTATCAGAAAAGTATAAAGTCTAAAGTGGTAAAAAGTGAGAAGACTTGGTAAACCTATCAATGATGACCCAAATAACATCAAATGTACGGAAAGTTTATGGCGATCCTACCATGAAATCCATATCTATCCATTCCGACCTTTACTCGAGAATGGGTAGCTTTTAAGTAAAATGACTTAACCTCCAGTGATCACACTTTACCTTTTGAAAATTGAAGAACTTATACATAAACTTTGCAATATCTCACTTATTCCAACATCACCATTAGACTACTACTTCTACTTCCTCTCTTTCTCCTTCTCCTTCCCCTTTCCCTTCTCTTTCTCTTTCAAATTCTTCTAATTCATCTTCTTCTTCTCCTTATACTTTTGCTTGTCTTTATCCTTCTACTTTTGTTACTTCTCCTCCTTTTTCTGCTACTCCTTTTTCTCCTCCTCCTCCTCCTTTTTCTTTGTCCCTACACCTACTACACATGCAACCATAGAAAATCATAATGAATAAAAATTGCTACATATGAAGAAAATAAAACAACTCATTACACCAAAAATTACTAAATATGAAGAAAATAAAACAAATCATTACACCAACCGACTAAGTACACATATTCGTTAGTTATACTACTCTTGTTTTATTTATTATGTGTTGCCTAGGCCTACGAACCCCATGAATTTCATTTATCTGAGGTTATGTATATAAAAATTTACGGTGCATTTGGAGAAAATATATATTCTTCTATCTTCGTTACCTATTTTTTACAACTTTAGATAGTTCTATTTTTTTTTAAGTATGTGTACTTAATTTGATGCTCTTAAACTACTAGTAACATTGGGTCTTTTTTTTTACCTTCACACTTCTATTATATCTATGAAAGCTTTGAGTTTATCGACTTGATTTTGCTAATGTTATTATTTCTGTATAATTGTTTGATATTAATTTCGGTTGAGGATTGGATTACCTTCCAATGGGATAGTGCAAGTGACATCATGCCTTAGATTTTGAGTCATCACAGTTCTTAATTGTGAAAAAGAAATCATTCTTCTTTAGTAATTCTTATCCCATATATAAAACTTTTTTCAATTGGTATATTATTGTCAATCTTTAAAGAAAAAAATATTATAATTAATTAGAAGTACTCATATATTTTCCTATGCCATTCTTGACATAAACTTTTTTTTATCTATCGAAATTTTGAAATATGAGGCAATTTTTTTAAAAGGATATGCTACGTCATTTGTAATAAAGCTTATATTCTACAAACATTTTCTACCAAATATGCCCACGTAAAATGTTAATTATTGTGTTTTCTACCTCCCAAAAAATCATGGAATATGACCTGTCAATTTCAATTTGAAAATTAACAAATTTTCATCCTTTTAAGGAAAAAAAAATAACAATTTCCTTAAAATCAGATTACAGTAATCAAATTATTTAAATTTTGGAACCTAAATTTTGAAAGTTCTTGATTTGACTTTATTGACAATTCATGTTTGTCAACTATAAAAGTCACACATCTCTTCAAGTTTTATATATTCTACTCCAAAAGAAAGTGTTTTTTTGTTTGAGCATCAAATATGGCTACAAAAAGGTTGAGAGATACTCCGAACTACAGTGAAAATGTGAGAAATTCCATCCTAGATAAAAGAGTAACAAGTTTTTTCAAGAAAGCAGAAGAGCTATCTATTTTGTGTGACGTAGAAGTTGCCATAATTATTTTTAGGCCAGGAAAAATCCAGCCCATTACTTGGAACACTGAAATAATTCTAATACAAGTAGGTCCCACATAAAGTCTTACTCACACATGTAACTTGCGATTGAATACACCATATGCAAAAAAAAAAACATTATATAGATTTTCTTTTATTTTAGATAAAGAAAATTATTTTCATACATCAGTCTCTCTTTGTGTTCTTCTTTTTTATCGTGTTCACTTCTCTTCGATTTTTCTTCAAAGATCCAGTGGTCTGATAATTGATCGGCATTAGAAAACAAGTAGAGTCATCACATTCTTCATATACCTCATTTCCAAGAATAGAAGTGGTTCATTTTCTTTCTATCTCAATTCAAATCGAGGTAAATTTACTTTTTTCTCTTTGATTTTGCCCTTGATCGTTCATTTTTATGAATATTCTATGGTTTGATTAAAGTTTAACATTGGGTGCTTCCTTTCCATCCGTCCTAGCCCTGGTAAATAGAGTTGCTTGGTACTTGTTGCGGGTAGGAAGTGACAGGTATCCCCTTGAATTAGTCGAAATGCACGCAACTAAGCCTGAACACCACTCTTACTAAAAAAAGATTTGAAATTGGAGTAATGTTTTCTCGTCCGTCCTTTTATCATAAGCTTGGCGAGGGGCAAACATGTCTATTCAAGGTTATGGGATGAACAATTCTAGTGGTTCTGGTGCAATGGCAGTGGATAACAGCAGTGTTGGCTCAAATGGTTCTCACACTGATATTCTAAACCAGCAGGGTAATCACATCCACAGTAACTATTCTGTTGCTGTTAGCATAGTCGGGGGGGGGGGGGGAGAGTTTCTAGGTTGAGCGATGATGCCCTTACTCAAGCCTTGGTTTATCCTCAATTCCCCACCACTGGGCTTTTGATTTGTAATGAGTGGACAATTGACTTGAGTAGGCATACCATTGGACAAGCATTTGCTCAAGGCTCTTTTGGGAAGCTCTATAACAGAACTTATAATGGTGAAGATGTTGCCATTAAGCTTTTAGAGAGGCCAGAGCATGCTCTTGAGAAGGTTCACTTTATAGAGAAGCAATTTCAACATGAGGTCAGGATGCTAGCAAATTTAAAGCATCCAAATGTTTTACGATTTGTTGGTGCATGTCGTAAAACCTTGGTGTTATACATTGTGAGTGAATATGCAAGTGGAGGATCAGTGCGTCAGTTCCTCGCGAAGCGACAAAACCGAGCTGTGCCATTGAAGTTAGCAGTAAAGCAGGCCTTTGATGTGGCAAAGGGGATGGAGTATGTGCATGTTCTAAATCTTATTCATCGTGATTTAAATCCGAGAATCTATTAATTGCTGCTGACAAGTCAATCAAGATTGCAGACTTTGGTATTGCTCGGATTGAGGTGCTGACTGAAGGAATGACACCAGAAACTGGAACTTACCGCTGGATGGCTCCATAAGCATCTAGACTCTATAGAAGCCTTATCAAATCTGTTTTCTTGATCTTGTTTGAGCTTATTGCGAAATCCTATATTAGAGCTCTTAAGCTTTTTATCCTATTCTTTTAGGCTAATATTTTCTCTATCTGCTTTACTTTCTGTATTTTATTTTTTTTAAAATTACTTTGTTATGTGTTTCTTTAGCCAAACATCTTCCAGTGACATAGGGTATGTTGTTGTAGCATGTTGGATTCTCTTTATTGAATATTTTTTCTAAAACTGAAGTGAAAAGCATGGAGGTTAAAGAGTTGATTGACCTTACTCTCTTTCAATTCCTTTCCATCCTTTTCCTTTTCCTTCTTGTCCATGACTTGTAACTTGATTCAAGTTAGACACATTTAAGGGTGTCGCTTAGTTGTCAATGAAGATTAGGGTTCAATCATCCCAGTGACAGAAAACACCAAGTGTACTCTTCCCATATGCCTAAACTTGAAACCTTGGTGGGTATAGTTACCTGAAGTCGAGATGTCTTCAAGTTGGATTGGATTCCTTTTTCAAATAGAGTAAAATTGCGTTTATCTGAAAAGGGGTCCAAGACATTAACTACCTCAGTGAGTTCACTTACTGGATGTGTCTGAGAGATATGAACCAAAATTCTATTCTTTTCAAATATGTAAATGGAAATTCTATGGGAAGTTTATTATCTCTTTCTCTCCTTCGTGAGTGTCGATCTTCCTGCATCGTCTTAAGCATTACCTCTTTCTTCAAAGCAGTGAAGCTATTTTAGAATAATGTATGGGTAAGAATGGGTCCCTGGCCTATGCAGTGGTATTAGTTAGGGTTTCTTAGTTAGGGTTTCTGAACTGAATCTGTTGGAAGGGTAAAACTTAATGCATAAAATTAATATGAGATTTTTCATATTTTTCATTAGGTGGGATCCAAATGAAGTAAAATGTCTGCCAGAGTGTATACAAATTTGTTTTAGAGCATTGTATGATACAGTGGAAGAGATATCTACTGAGATTGATGACCAACAAAAAGGATGTCAACATTCAGCATTTCCTTGTCTCAAACAAGGCGTAAGTATACTATAAGTAGTCTTAGTTTTACATATATAATAGGGGTAATGCACAGGTATCCCTTAAGTATACTATAAGTAGTCTTAGTTTTACGTATATAATAGGGGTAATGCACAGGTATTCCTTAACCTATGCCCGAAATCTCAAAAACACACTTATACTATACTAAGGTCCTATTACCTATGAACTTATTTTATTAATGATTTTCTTTCCCTTTTCGGTCCACGTGACACTATTTTGTGGGTCCAATGTTGTTTGACTTTTTTTTCAAGGTAGTGTCACGTAAGCCGAAAAGGGATAAAAAATTACTTATAAAATAAGTTCATAAGGATAATAGAACCTTAGTATAGTATAAGCGTATCTATGAAATTTCAAACATAGATTGAGGAGATAGTTATGCATTTTCCCTATATAATATATATCTTCTTATAACTAATGTTTATAAGTGCCCAAAATCCAAAATACATTTCTCTTTCTTTGGTGCTATATATTTAATTTTTTTTTTATATAATTTCGAATATTTAAATTTTAATTTTAAATATTTAGTCAATGACTCTCAAAAAACCACTATTCAAAATGAATGAAGATAATATTTTCAAATATGCCCAATATTGTTCTTATTTGGGCATTATATAGAAATTGGCTAATAGCCCTTACAAAATTTCTATACTATGTCCAATATTTCTCAATATTGTGCATTTGAACGACTATGTATCACCGATATGCATTCTAAAAGACCTATTGGGCTCTTCACTAGACATGTAATTTTCCATAATGTTACATTATCCCCCCCCCCTAGGAACATTCGTCCCCGAATGACAATTGTATATCTTTTAAACAAAGAAGGTGATTTCTGAAAGTTACTCTATCATGCTTAAATGTTTCTCTTTTGTGAATATCTGATTTAACACTAATTTGGATGATCCATGTAATTCAAGATTATTTGAAGCTCTGAATTTTTTATTGAGTAATTTCATTCTCAATCACACTTAACTTAATGCACATCACAAATCATGAAACACAGGAAACATGTCTATGCTACACAAAAACAACACATTAAAGGTAACATAACTTCATTTTAAACATAGTTCTACTATAAGACATACGATTAGTGACCTATTACACCAAATCGACTAAAGCACTTAAACTTAGATAAGAGTTTTAATCAACAAAGTCATATGTCCATAGGGTGCTCAAGTGTTATTTGCAAAAAATCCTGATGGGTAACTGTGAATGTATATTGACAATCCAAAATTGAACAACCTCACTATAAAGAATACGTAATTACTACATACGATTGATGATTTTGCTTGATCAAGTCGAACGAGCAACCTACTTTTTGAAAATTTACATGAGGTTGCGTTATTACAATCATAAGGTGAGGGGTATTGATATTCCTCTGACGACTTTCTTCATTATATATGGTCTTTTTAAATTCTTAGTTAGGTTATTTGATCTTACAAATGCCTCGAAAGCTCTCATAGACCTCATAAATCGAGTTTGTAGAAGTTATCTTTATTTGTTACTGATTGTCTTTATTGATGATATCTTGATATACTCAAAGAGTGAGGATTCTCAGATGGAACATTTGAGAGAAGTTTTTCAAGACCTCAAGGACACCCAACTCTTTACCAAATTAAGTAAAAGTGAAATTTCGTTATGATGAGTTGCTTTTCTAGTCATATAGTCTCTAGTGAAGGAGTAGAAGTCGATCCGAGAAAGATGCATGCAGTCAATAGTTGGCCTACACCTTAGAGTCATACTAACATCCGAATCAATTTGGGTATAGACAGATTCAATAGGAGGTTTATTGAGAGATTTAAATCTATTGCATCTCCATTGATGACCTTGACCCAAAAGAAGTCCCAATTTGAATGGTCGCAATCATGTGAATGGAGCTTCCCATTGTTGAAAGATAAACTCACTTATTATCTGGTGTTGACATTAGTAGAGTGTACCAAAGGGCTTGTTATTTTTTTTGATGCTTCTCTAGTAGGTTTGGGTTGTGTCCTCATGCAACATTGTATGGTGATAGCATATGCGTTTAGGCAACCCAAGGTGCACGAGAAGAACTGCTTAGCACGTGACCTTGAATTAGAGGCCATAATGTTTTCCATAAAAATTTGGAAACACTATCTTTATTGGTGCATGTTGATGTGTTCACCGATCACAAGAATCTACAAATTCTTGTTACTCAAAAGGACTTGAATCTATTCCAAAGAAGGTGGTTAGATCTTCTAAGGGTTATGAGATGAATGTCCTCTATAATACGACAAAGCTAATGTAGTGGCAAAGATTTTAATAGAGTATTAATGGGTAGTGTGACTCGTGTGGTTGATTATATGTAAGAATTAGCAAAAGAGGTGCATAGGTTGGCCCGGCTAGGTGTCAGACTTGACCAATCCTCAAAAGGTTTTTTCATAGTACGTAATAACTCCGCATCGCCTTTAGTGGTTGATGTGATGTCAAAGAATCATCTTGATCCTCAATTTATTGATTTGACGGAATCGGTCCTACATAAAGATAATTAGTCTTTTTTACAAGGGGAGAATGGGATTCTTTGGTACCAAGGAAGGTTATGTGTACTAGATGCAGATGGTTCAAGGGAGAAAATCATGAACGAGGATAATGATTCCTGATATTTCATTCATTTAGATGACACAAAAATGTATCGTGACTTCTGTGAGATTAATCGGTGAAATGGGATAAACAGGGAGATAAAGAACTTTCTAATTAGGTTTCAAAATTACTAAGAAGTCAAAACCGAGCATCTATAACTAGGAGGTCTAACTCAAGATATTAATGTCCCCATTTTTAAGTTGGATGATGTCAACAGTGAATTCATCGTAGGGTTTCCTCGTACACGTTGGTAACATGATTCCATTTGGGTCATAGTGGATAGGTTGACTAAATCATCACAATTCCTTCCCTTCAAAGTCTCTTATTCGGCGGAGGAGTATGCTAGATTGTACATTAAGTATATCGTAAAGTTACATGGGGACCCTTTGTTGATCATTTCGGATAGACGTACCAAAATTTACTTCGTAATTTTGGAGATAATTCCAAAGTGGGATTTTGGTACAAAAGTTAAATATAGTAGTGTTTTCCACCCTAAAACGGATGGCCAAACAGTCCGCACCATCCAAACCTTACAAGAAATGTTGCGATCTTGTGTTATTAATTTCAAAGTAAATTGGGATGATCACCTACCCTTAATAGAGTTTTCCAATAGAAATAGCTACCACGCAAGTATCGCCATGTCACCATTTAAAGCTCTCTATAGTAGGACTTATGTCTCTGACTGGATTGTTTGAAGTTGGCAAGATTGCTCTTCTTGGTCAAGAAGTAATTTATGGGGCAAAGAAGAATGTTTGACTCATAAGGAAGAAGTTGATGACGTCTCATAGTCGACAAAATCCTTATATAAACAATAGGAGAGCAACATTGTAATTGAAGTAGGAGATTGGTGTACATTATATTTTAACCCATGAATGTGGTTCTTGGTTTATAAAGAAGGGGAAACTAAATCCCCGATATGTAAGACCTTATGAAATTTTTAAGGGAGTCGAGTAAATGACACATGAGTTAAATTTGCAAATTTTTTTGGCCACGGTTCATCTGATGTTACATGTTTCCATTCTCAACAAATGTATGGGTAATCCGGTGTCTATTCTCCCTCTAGAAATTTAAGGGGTTAATGAGATTCTTTCTTATGAAGAGGTCTGGATTGAGATCTTTTATCATCATGTTAAGAAAATGAAAAATAAAGAGGTTTCTTCCGTAAAGGTTCTATGGAGGAACAATCTAGTTAACGGTGCAACATGGAAGGCTGAGGCCTACATGAAGACCAACTATCCTCATTTTTTCCCTCCTACTCCTACCCAAAGGCAAGGTTAGTAGGTTACCTTAAATGAAAGTTATAAATAATTTTCCATTTGTCAGATTTTTCTAATATGTAAATACCTTTTTAGAAAATCATGATTAAACTGAGTTTCATGAAAAATCTTCATACAGTTAACTTTGTCTTATATGTAGTGTTCCTTACTGTCTTCATGGGAGTTTCTTAAACAAAAAAACATACTTATGAAGAGTATATATTACCACTTAGATAACATCTTGTTGTACATAAAATTTGAACCTAATGACACCCAACTTAATATCAAAGGTACTTGCCACTATGGCATTTATTTCTCTACATACCCCTTCGTCTTTAACACTTTCTCCCATGGGAGTACTAATTACGAACGGTTCATGTAAGATCTCAGGAAGTAAATTAAATTGATTAGCCACAAAAGGAGTTACCATGGACAAGGTATATCCTAGATCTAATATTTCATAAAAAGGAAAGGATGAGACAAATAATTTACCATTATCCACATCCGTGGACTTCTCTTGTTCCTTCCTCTCTTCCATTCAAAGCATAGAACTGATTTCTCTTCGGGGGTTCGACTATTGAATTTTGCCGAGGTTGAGAATCTACCTTGGACAATTGTATTTGAACCACGCCCTTCTCATTTTAGCCCAACATATTTGGATTTTGAAACCTTACTACCGTTGTTCTATAGTCTATTATAGCATAACATTTATGAAGCAAATGCATGTCTAAGCCATATTCTTGAGTTGATATACAACCAACTTAACCTTCTCCTCATCAATACTTACAACAGGAGTTCAGACATTACCATGCATTAACCTCCATGCGAACAACCACACTCACCACATGTCTTTCATCCACATTTGACATTCCATTATGGCCCCTTCCTGGCAAGGCCACATCTTGAGTCTGACGCCTTAGACCAATTGTCCATCCTAATTATTGTGTGTATTATTCTAAGCATTCACACAATAAGAAATTTAGATACTTATATTGACACAGAGTGTCAAAGCTTTAGATAGAACGATAAAGAGTAGAAGGAGGGAGAAATTCTTATCATCCTGTGGTCTCGAAGTCATGATTATGGTGCGCTTCACAACCAAAAGCTATAACTATGTAACATGGTTGTGTTGATCTTTTGATGCTAGGTAATTTGACCTCATGTTCTGATACTAAGTTTGTCATGACCCCAATTCTAGAATCCGGATCGCGACTTCCGTCGTTGACCTCTTAGAGGTCTCAAACAAGCCTCATCCTGCATTCATCAAATTCGTCTAGTTAAATTTGTGGAAAATTTAAAAAAATTTATATGAATGAAGTATACATATAATTCATTTAATTATTAACTACATAAATCTTATACAAAGCTAAACATAAGAGAACAACCATCTTAACATAAAGAATCAATTTGAAACTGAAGATGAATGTATCATAAACAGTTTGCAAAATATGGCCTTATTACAAATCCTCGAAATTTACCTGCGAAAGAAATACTAGGAACAACATCCACTAGCTATGTCTAAAGCTAAGGTTATACTAAATGTGTAGCATCTCGAAATCATGAGGACCTACCAAATTGTTTGGAGACACGCTGAATTACAAACCGCTGCAAGTGTCGTCAACCTTTCTTCTGACATGCACCTATAAGAATAGTAAATAGTTGGGTGTTAGTACACCACTTGTACTATGTATGGTTCTATGCACAAATACACATAAAGCTTTGCATGATCAATGAAATCTCTTCCTAAACGACATGCTATTTCTTGAAAGTCAATTCACTAGAATTTCTTAATTAATTAGTTGTGAATTGTGGTATTAATATTATGTATTTTAATGCATTCAAAGCACACAACTCATTTTCTATATAATTACAGTATGTTAGTATCATCAATATAATTTTAGAACAACTTGGGCGAAGATTTGAGATGTTGATCCTATTAGGCCGAGAGCTCCTATTTGTACCCGTAGATTATTTTTAAGTCTTTTTCTTCTTGTTGTTGTGTATTTCAATAACCTCTTTGGTACTGTTTTACATACAAGTGCAATGATTCGTTGTAGTCACATACCCATAGTAAATCGATGTAAGTAATCCAAGGACTAAGGAATGATTACCTACCTTATAGTGAGTTATTCTTTACACTACATATTCATTACCTTTCATAAGCAATTCTATATTGATCATGCCATTGATTTCATTACTTTCATGTTTTATATATTATACATTTCATATACATGGGACTTTGGAATCGTTTATCTAGCATAAGACATATAAAGTGAGGGCCAAATATATGGGACCTCAACCCGAGGGTTTTCTTTAGTAAACACACAGTCTGCTTCATTCGTTTTCGTACTTCACATTATTCGTTTTATTCATTCGTAGGCTGATGTAAAAACCACATATTCCTAGGATGAAGTGCAAGACTCGCATCGGGATCATGAAGTGAAACGACCAAGAATGACCTAATGTCATTACTTGAATGTTATTTCACCTCATTATTGTCTTGCACAAATACCATTAATATCGTTCACTTCATTATCTTTCATAAAATGATGAACTCCAAACATAACCAACATATATCATGTGAGCATTACGAAAACCACTGTCTACCCCACACTTAAAAGAGGTGGAATCACCGGCAAAAATGACGCATAAAACATGATAGCATACATAGAAATTGAACCCCGCCAGATCCATATATTGGTTGTATATGTTCGAAGACTACGAGATATAAGGAAACACATACTCGGCATGTCGGCTAGTCTCATCTAATGAGAGTTACATGAACATCCACCCCACTCGAAAGAAGGCATCACCGCTCATAGATAGTCTATCGGTACTCAGTATAAAGTTCAATTTCATTAAACTCATACGTCATGGAAGCTGGCTTCTACTATAAGGATATCATAGATCAATAGGTTTTTTCTCATCTCATCATTAGCTTTATGTATACATTAGTCTCACTTTCATTAGTGTGTACATAGAGACTGGTCTCTTCATGAGCTTTGCAGTCTCATACAAGTACGTTTTGATAACATTTACTTACATTATTGATTACTTGTCATCCTGTTCTTTACATTGATGAAATGTGAATTTTCCTTAAATAACATCTTTGGTGTTAATGAGACTTGTCTCACACATTCTAACACCTTCATTCATGAGTAATTTTAACAATGCACCTTAGGTGAAAGTTAGGCTTCTGTCACTTCTTTTAAAGCCTCATTCTTGTCACTTTCTTTACATAGACATCATTAGTTATGTTATTACTAACGTTTCATGTTTACTTTCATTTGATAGCTTCATATGATTGTTAATAGACGTTGAGAACTTCACTCAATGATTTACATATGTTTATTGTTCATTTTGTTAGGGCATGTTTGGACTTGTCCCAATGATTTTCATGCCTTTTGGATATGGATTCATTGATCTAACTTAGATGTTTTCATATTGTTATTTCAATACTTTGGCTAAATATTATTGGCACAAAATAGTATTGGACTAGAAAAATTGAAAACTGACTTCATAGCCAATTTATTGGCACAAGCAAAGTTATACTCATTCATGTTTAGTTTGGTATACCTTAGCCATTAGCTAATATTTTAATTAGTTAAAGATACCATTATTGACAAATTCATTCATCACTCTTAGATGATGTATTGTTAGCCATTTTATTAGTATAAGGATGACAATTCATTCAAGTATAATTTAATGGAATCATTAGCCAATTCTATTAAATATTTTGAAAATAATGTTGTAGACAAATTTGTTTGCATAAACAAAACATTCACTACACTTGAACTTTAAATCTTTGATTAACTTACAAGTACAATTAAATTCTTTGGTTGTCAAAGCTATGAAGTTATTTTGGCATTATAGATTCATGAACTAGCTTTGATTCTTTATGAAAGTTAAAACTACTTATTCAATTCTATTTCGTTCATAAGTTTGTGTGGATAAGGTATGTTGGGACTTCTCCCATTGATTGGAATACCCTATGTTATGAGTTCATTGATGTAGAGAATGGTATCTCTTTGTTAGTATACCTTTACAGATTTTGGGAGATAATATTTCGGACATAGTTTTGCTAGCCAATATGTTGGCATAAACAAAACTTTCACATATGGTGCTCATTTAAACTTCATTTGTTGTAAGACAACCTTTATACATTCAATTAACTTATATTATTATTCAATAAACAGCCTATAACAGTAGACTAAACTTCATAAACAACTCATAACAACTTCATCTTTCTCGAACAGAAAACTAAGCATTCTGTCATTCCTTAATATGTGTATCTAATCACTCCATCATACGAATCCAATATATAGACCTCACTAATAACTAATTAATAAATAACTAATAAAGACAGTTAGAACCACGTACCAACAACATGTTCAAGATTACATCTATATACTTAATCAATCGAAAAACAAGGATAACTAGAGGCGATGGACGCTCAACAAGAACACCTTGAGAGAAAACCCATACCTAATGAAGAACTTAATCTACGAATACCACCTTGAACAGACCTTGAAGAAACCTCAAAGAAACCTTGAAAATCATCTAAGAAAATTCAATTTTTTTTCTTGCGTTTTGTTCACTATTTTTCTCACGGTTGTTATCTTGTTTTAGTTGGGTATTTGTTTAAGTTTGAACGTGGTCTTTAGGTTTATGAACTAAACTTTACTTATTCATTTTTTTTTAATAATTTAATTAAATAAATTAATAAACTTATTACTAAAAAATACCTTATAAGTTGACTAAACATAGAAGAACATAACACTTAGTCAAATATGGAAATTGGTGTTCAGTATGGTTTTGGTAAACATTTTGAATTCAAATTAATCAATTAAATCCTTAATTGAATTATTTTAGGTACCTATGGTAATTACTAAAGTACCCTCAAGTCATATGCACCAAAATTAACCCTTTTGGACCCTAATAGGTTAAGTACTAGGATATTTCAGTAGTTGTACTAGGTTAGTTTCTGAATTTCGGTTTGATCCGTTTAATTTAATTAATTATATGGGTAATTTAATTAATTAAGTGACCTATGGTAATTACTAAAGTACCCTTAAGTAGTTATAACCATAACTAATCCTTTGAACCATCCTACGTTAGCTACTATGTTGTCTTTTTAATTTTTAAACAGAAATCTTGAAATTGTTTTGTTATTTCGGTTTTTATTCTTTAAATTAATTAATAAAGTTGATAAATTAAATAATTAAGTATCCTAGGATAATTTCTAAAGTACCCTGAAGTCATTAGAATTTGAACGAACTCTTTGGACCATCCTAGGTTAGGTACTAGGTTTTTCCTTTTTTGTCTTAACCGTAATCTGAAAATTTCCTTTTTATTTTCGTTTTTTTCCTTTTTAAGTTTAGTAATTAATTAATTAGGTAATCTATGGGAAATAATAAAGTATACCAGAGTTTTGAGGACCATAACTAACCTTTTGGACCATCCTAGGTTAGGTACTGGGTTGTCTCTTTAACTAGTCAAAGGTTAGTGTCAACCCGGTTTTGGTCCTAGGTTGTCGGGTGCACTAATGGGTCCAATTCTGTAAGTCTTAGATTATTTATTTATTTAGGGAAGTAGGTTACATTCGAGAATTGGTAGGGAGGTTAGGCCCCACATGAAGTTGTTCCTTGTACTTGTTTTCCTAATAACAACCCTAACCGTATTCTCGTTAGGGTGGTCCCTCCTTTGGAAGCTTTCTTCACATGTCTATCACATGTGCTAGCACATGGGTTAGTTGCACTTTTCTAACTAACTATGATTTATGTTTCATTAGAAATGTTTACTTATTGTCCCAAGGAACCTCACTATGTCCTCTGGCACTCTTAATCTACATGATCATTTAATTGATCATCTGCTATGGTATCTAGGCTTGAAAATTTGATGTCTCATACCTTTTATCTGATAAATAAAAAATGAAGATATTTAGCTCACGATCTTTATTGGAGGTACATTTCTTAAACAATCTCATTATTATTTAGAAAAATTTGCTAACAACCTTTAAGTCAATATTTCCTAATATGCTCAATATTGTGATTATTTGGGCATTATATAGAAATTGGCTAATAACCCGTAGCCAATTTTCTTTACAGTGTCCAATATTTCTTAATATTGGGCATTGGAAGGCCTATGTATCCCCAATACGCATTTTTAAAAAGCTATTGGGCTCTTCACTAGACATGTAATTTTCGAAATGTTATATTGGTGAATGAATGTATGTCGGCTATGTGGATTGCTAGAATGGACATATGTCATCTCATGTTTAGTGCCAAACAAATTGAGAAGAAAAATCTTAATCAAGCTTGTACAGAATTGAAGAGGACAGGGGCCGAAAATGGGAATGATTTGAAGACTAGTTTTGAAGTTCAAGATTAGCCAAGGTTCAAGAAAAGGTTTTCCAACCAAGGTCCTCTTAAAACTCCAAGGGTCAACAAAGGTTAAGCTTTTACCCCCAAGTTGTAAGAGGTAAAAGGTGGTGGTCCTTGTTTTGATAAGCCTATTTGTTCTAAGTGTGGTCGAAATTTTGAAGGAAAATACCTAGTTGGCATGGTAAATTTCTATGGTTGTCGTAAGAGATTACACATGAAGAGGAAATGCCTTATTATGATGGATAAAGGAAAGGATAATGGTCAAACACAAGAAAAAGCTCCCAATCCCAATTATCTTAAGAAGAATCGCTTCTATGCTCTCCAATAGAGAGATGATAAACAGAGCTCCCCGAAATTCATTACAGTTATGTTGCAAGTATGTTTATTTAATGTTTATTAATTGTTATATCTTGATGCCAGTTTTTCTTGTGTTACTCCTTTAGTGGCTATGTAATTTTATATGCTTCCCGATATCTTAGATTTACTCTTTTTGGTTTCTACCCTGGTGGGTGATTTATTAGTTTCTTTTCCCATTTCATTGGCCAATAGAATCACCTTGTTAGTATTAGTAGAAATATACATGTTGGAATTTTATGTTATTTTTGGTATGGAGTGACTTTATGCATGTGTTGGTTCTACTGATTTTAGAACTCTGGTAGTAAAGCTTCAATTTCTTAATGAACTCGTTTTTGAATGGAAAGGGGGGAAACCTAGATCCAAAGAGTCGAACAATTTCATGTCTTAAAGCTTTTATGTTTATTGAAAAGGGATGTCTATACCATCTTTTGAGACTAAAGGATCTTAAGTCCGAGGCTCCTGCATTAGAGTCGATTCTCATTGTGCACAATATTTAAACGTCTTTCCCGATGACTATTCCTTAATTCCATTTTAATAGGAAAGAGATCTTCGTATTTTCCTATTGCGGATACAAAACCCATCTCAATCCCTCCTTATTGAATATTCAGGCCTAGTTAAAAATTAAAGGCTCAACTCAAGGTTTGCTAGATAAGGGTTTTAATCTACAAAGGCATATGTCCATAGGGTGCTCCAGTGTTATTTGCAAAAAATAATGATAGGTATCTGTGAATGTATATTGAGTACCAGAAATTGAACAAGCTCACTATTAAGAATAAGTATCCAGTCCACACGATTGCCGATTTGCTTGAACAACTCCAAGGATCAACCTACTTATTTAAAGTTTACATGAGGTCGCGTTATCACAATCATAAGGTGAGGGGTATTGATATTCCTCCTGACCATTCTTCATTAGATATGGGTTTTTAAATTCTTAGTTATTTCATTTGGTCTAACAAATGCCCGACAGCTTTCATAAACCTCATGAATCGAGTTTGTAGAAGTTATCTTTATTTGTTACTTATTGTCTTCATTGATGATATCTTGATATACTAAAAGAGTGAGGATTATCAGATGGAACATTTGAAAGAAGTTTTTTCAGTCCTCAAGGACAACCAACTCTTTACCAAATTAAGTAAAAGTGAAATTTCGTTATGACCGGTTGCTTTTCTTGGTCATATAGTCTCTAGTGAAGGAGTAGAAGTTGATCCAAGATATATGAATGCAGTCAATAGTTGGCCTAGACCTTTGAGTCATACTAACATCCGAATAAATTTGGGTAAAGACGGATTCTTTAGGAGGGTTATTGAGAGATTTTAATCTTTTGCATCTCCATTGACTACCTTGACCGAAAAGAAGTCCTAATTTGACTGATAAGAATCATGTGAAGGGAGCTTCCAATTTTTGAAAGATTAACTCACCTCTTATCTGGTGTTGACATTAGTAGAGGGTACCAAAGGGCTTGTTATTTATTTTGACGCTTCTCGAGTAGATTTATGTTGTTTACTCATGCAACATTGTATTGTGATAGAATATGCCTCTAGGCAACTCAAGGTGCACGAGAAGAACTGCCCAACACATGAACTTGAATTAGAACTGGCCAACACATGAACTTGAATTAGAGGCCACAATGTTTTCCATAAAAATTTGTAAACATTATCTCTATGGGTGCATTTTGATGTGTTCACCGATCGCATGAATCTCAAATATGTTGTTACTCAAAAGGACTTGAATCTATTCAAAAGAAGGTGGTTAGATCTTCTTAAGGATTTGAGATGAATGTCCTCTATAACCCCGCAAAGCTAATGTAGTGGCGGAGCTTTTAGTAGAGTATCGATGAGTTGTGTGACTCATGGGGTTGATTATATGAAAGAATAAGCAAAAGATGTGCTTAGGTTCGCCCGGCTAGGTGTCAGAGTTGAACAATCTTCAAAAGGTTGTTGCATAGTACGTAATAACTCCACATCGCCTTTAGTGGTTGATGTGATATCTATGAATCATCTTGATCCAATATTTATTGATTTGACGGAATCGGTCCTACATAAAGATTATTAGTTCTCCAAGGGGAAAAATGGGTTCTTAGGTACCAAGGTAGGTTATGTGTACCAGATGCAGATGGTTTAAGGGAGAAAATGATGAACGAGGATATGGTTCACGATATTTCATTCGTTTAGGTGACACAAAAATGTTTGGTGACTTCTACGAGATTAATTGGTGAAATGGGATGAAAATGGAGTTAACAAACTTTGTGGTTAGGTTTCTAAATTACCAACAAGTAAAAACTGAACATCAATAAATAGGAGGTCTAACTCAAGATATTAATAATCCATTTTGGAGTGGGATGATGTAAATAGTGAATTAAATCGTAGGGTTTCCTCGTACACGTTGTTAACATGATTCTATTTGGGTCATAGTGGATAGGTTGACTAAATAATCACAATTCCTGCCCTTCAAAGTCTCTTATTAATTTGAGGAGTATGCTAGATTATACATTAAGTATATCGTAATGTTACATGGGCACCCTTTGTTGATAATTTCGGATAGAGGTACTATATTTACTTCGTAATTTTGTAGATAATTCCAGAGTGGGAATTTGGTACTAAAGTTAAATATAGTAGTGCTTTCCACCCTAAAGCGGATGGACAAACAGTCCGCACCATCCAAACCTTACAAGACATGTTGCGATCTTGTGCTATTAATTTCAAATGAAATTGGGATGATCACCTACCTTTAATAGAGTTTTCCAATAACAATATCTACCACGCAAGTATTGCCATGTCACCATTTAAAGCACTCTATAGTAGGACGTGCGAGTCTCCGACTGGAATGTTTGAAGTTAGCAGGATTGCTATTCTTGGTCAAGAAGTAATTTATGCGGCCAAGAAGAATGTTTGACTCATAAGGAAGAAGTTGATGACGACTGATAGTAGACAAAATCCTTATGTCAAGAATACGATAGTGACATTGTAATTGAAGTAAGAGATTGGTGTACTTTAAATTTTAACCCATGAATGGGGTGCTGAGGTTTATAAAGAAGGGGAAACTTAGTTTCCGGCATATAGGACCTTATGAAATTTTTAAAGAAGTCGGGTAAGTGACACAAGAGTTAAATTTGCAAATTGTTTTGGCCATGGTTCATCTGATTTTACATGTTTCCATTCTCAACAAATGTATACGTGATCCAGTGTCTATTCTTCCTCTAGAAATTTTAGGGGTTAATGAGAACCTGTCACGACCCAAAACCGATTCGCGAGTGGCACCCACATTTACCCCCCTATGTGAGCGAACCAACAAATCTAATCCTTAACATTTCAATATAATATCGAGGGAAAGTAATGCGGAAGACTTAAACTCAATAATAAAAACCAATTCATTAACTTCAAAAATTCAACATCTATTATTCCCTAAAATCTGGAAGTCATCACCACAAGAACATCTATGATCAAATTACTATACTAAGAGTATTCTAAGAAGCTAAAACAAGTAAAAGCTAGTCCATGCCGGAACATCAAGGCATCAAGACATGAGTAAGAAGATCCATTCCAAGCTAAAAGCATTAGCTCACCCTGAAGATCCGATGTGACGAAGACTGGCTAGAATTGCGATTGAGTTGAAGACGACGGTCCTTTTGCTGCACTCCACAAATAAAAAGAAAGAAAACATAAAAGTAGGGGTCAGTACAAAACACGGGTACTGAGTAGATATCATCGGCCAACTCAAAATAGAGAATAGTATATATCAAGTAATATTATAAAATCAACTACAATACTCAACATGTAGCAACATCAAATACTTTCATCATTAATAAATACCGCCAAGTTCACACATGAGGACTCAAGCCTCCATACCACACTCATTTGGGAATTAGGTTCATTAGATTGAGTATATTAGCATCTTTCAAGATTCATTATCTTTATTTCTCTTGTGTTGGTACGTGACACTCCGCTCCCTCATTATCTTTATTCCTATTGTGTCAGTACGTGACACTCCGCTCCCCTACTACTATGTGTCGGTATGTGACACTCTGATCCCCTAATTCTACGTGTCGGTTCGTGACACCTGACCCCCTAAATCTACGTGTCGGTTCGTGACACCCGATCCCCTAAATCTACGTGTCGGTTCGTGACACCCGATCCCCTAAATCTACGTGTTGGTTCGTGACACCCGATCCCCTAAATCTATGTGTCAGTTCGTGACACCCGATCCATTAATTCTATGTGTCGGAACGTGACACTCCGATCCCCTAATCTCATTCTATCAATTCATCAAGCCTTCCCTTATACTAAGGCATCATCATTCTTATTACTTTAGTTCATCAAGCCTTCTCTTATACCAAGGCATCATCATTAACAAAGAGATTAGGGTTTCTTTTCAAGATTTGGGATTCAATTGCTTCATCATGCTTATTTTATCACAATTATATAGTCACATTCATGCAAGCATACAATTAACAATATAGAAGATGAGATAATATTACCAACACATATCATTCGCTAATAAGAGTCTACTACGAATAGCATAGAAACCATAACCTACCTCCACCGAAGATTAGTGATCAAGAAAGCAATTTCCCAAGCTTTGTTACTCTCTTCATCGTTCGATTCTCCCTCTCTCTCTTGTTCTTTCTGTTCTTCTTATTCAAACCCTCTTTCTTTTACCCTAATTAGCATATAATTAAGTATAAAAGATGAAAATAATACCCCACTAATTAACTCAAGGTTACCTCTTTTAACCCCCAAGTAATTAGACTTATTAACATTAACCCACTAACTTTATAATTAAAGCAGGAATAGTACAAAACGTCCCTTAAAACATTTAAAGAAATCCTACTCAGCCTGGGATTACGCAGCTTGTGACGGCCCGTCGTGCCTGTGACTACCCGTCGTGCCTGCGACGGTCCGTCCTGCTTCTCCGTCACAGTGTTCAGAGACTCAATTCCATTAAAGGGTCTGTGACGGTCCGTCGTGCCCATGATGGTCCGTCCTGCCATTCCGTTACGAAGTTCAGAGAGTCGATTTCAGTACCCATTTTCAGAATTTCTAAGTGTTATGAAACTAGACCATGCGACGGTCCGTCGTGGGGTCCGTCGTCTCAGCCAGTTTTCTAGAAATAAAATCCGCTGCTCAAAACGACTAAACAGGTCGTTACAATAGATACCAATTTACCCATCGTTCGTCCTTGAACGATCAAAAGAATAAATACAAGGGAGAGAAGGAGTACCTGAATCCTTAAACAGATGTGGGTATCTTTCTTGCATATCGGCTTCCTTCTCCCAAGTGGCTTCTTCAACCGACCGATTCTTCCATTGCACCTTGATGGATGCAACCTCCCTTGACCTCAACATGTGAACTTCTCTGTCTAAAATAGCAACAGGCTCCTCCTCATAAGACAAATTTTCATCCAGTAGGACTGAATCCCAACGAATGATGTAGTGTCCATCCCCATGGTATCTTTTCAACATAGACACATGAAATACCGGATGCACTCCAGACAGCCCTGGAGGCAAGGCTAACTCATAAGCCACCTCCCCTACTCGCTTAAGTACTTCAAAGTGACAAATATACCTTGGGCTTAGTTTTCCTCTTTTACCAAACCGCATCACCCCTTTCATGGGCGAAACCTTCAACAAGACATGTTCACCCTCCATAAACTCCAAATCTCTAACCTTTCGATCTGCATATTCTTTTTGCCTACTTTGAGCCTCTTGAAGCTTTTCTTGGATGCACTTCACTTTATCTAACGAATCCCTCAAAAGGTCAGTACCCCAATGTCTAACATCAAATGCTTCAAATGGGGCCATATCAATGCTTGAGTGATAGCTATTGTTATACGAAAATTCTTCTAAGGGTAAGAAGATATCCCAATGACCACCAAATTCTATTACGCATGCACGAAGCATATCCTCCAACACTTGAATCGTTCGCTCAGACTGACCATTGGTCGGAGGATGGAATGCGGTACTTAGATCCAACCTAGTACCCAATTCTGCATGCAATGTTTTCCAAAACTTACAAGTAAACTACGTACCTCTATCTGATATGATGGAGAGTGGAACTCCATGCAATCAAACAATCTCTGAGATGTAAAGTTTGGCTAACTTTTCTGCATTGTAAGTCACCTTGACCGGAATGAAGTGAGCAGACTTAGTTAACCTATCAACAATCACCCAAATAGAGTCATACTTACCCATTGTCTTTGGAAGACCAACCACGAAATCTATAGCAATTCTCTCCCATTTCCATTCAGGAATGGGCATTCTTTGAAGTGTTCCTCCAGGCCTCTGGTGTTCATACATTACTTGTTGACAGTTTGGACATTTGGCAATAAAATCAACGATATCACACTTCATTCTACTCCACCAAAAGTGTTGCTTTAGGTCACGATACATCTTGGTTGCACCAGGGTGTATAGAATATCTTGAACTATGAGCCTCTGTCAGAATAGTGTTGATCAAATCATCGACACGCGGTACACATACCCTTCCCTTAATCCTCAAAACACCTTCCTTATCGATTGTTGCTTCTTTAGCCTCTCCTTGCAACACTTTATCTCAGATCCGGATAAATTTCTCATCATTAAACTGCTTTCCCTTAATCCTGTCAAGGAAGGAAGATCTTGCCTCCACACAAGGTAACAATCCTCCCTTCTCATTTACTTCTAACCTCATAAGGTCATTAGCCAGAATCTGAACTCTCTAGCCAATGGGCGTCTAGAAACTTGTAAGTGAGCTAGACTTCCCATGCTTCCCGCCTTTCTTCTTAAAGCATCCACCACAACATTCGCTTTTCCCGGATGATACAAGATAGTGATGTAGTAGTCCTTCAGTAGTTCCATCCATCTCCTCTGTCTCAAGTTCAAATCTTTTTGAGTAAAGACATACTGTAGGCTACGATGATACGTGTATACTTCACACTTAACCCCATATAGATAGTGTCTCCATTGCTTTAATGCAAACACTACCGCAGCCAACTCCAAATCATGGGTCAGATAGTTACGTTCATGCACCTTTAATTGCCTTGAAGCATAAGTAATTACATTCTTCTCTTGCATTAGCACTGCCCCCAAACCCGAATAGGATGCATCACAATAGAAAATGAAATTCTTACCTTCCACTGGCAAGGTAAGAATTGGTGTAGTAGTCAACAAGGTCTTGAGTTTCTGAAAGCTTTCCTCACACTCATCCGACCATACAAATGGAACATTCTGCTTAGTCAAGTTCGTTAATTGGGAATCAATAGAAGAGAATCCCTTGACAAATCGGCGGTAGTATCTAGCTAAACCAACAAAGCTCCTTATTTCTGACACGTTAGTAGGTCTTACCCAATTCTTCACTGTCTCAATCTTAGATGGATCCACCATCACTCAATCCTTAGAAACCACGTGCCCCAAGAAGGACACTGAATCTAGCCAAAACTCACACTTGGAGAATTCTGCATAAAGCTTTTTCTTCCTCATCAACTCTAATACCATTCTCAAATGCTCCTCATGTTCCTTCTTACTCTTTGAGTATATCAGTATATCATCAATAAATACGATCACAAAGAGATCCAGATATGGCTTAAAAATCCCGTTCATCAAGATCATGAAAGCAGGAGGGGCATTTGTAAGACCAAAAGACATTACCACAAATTTGTAATGTCCATACCTAGTTCGAAAGCAGTCTTTGGCACATCCGCGTCTGTATTTTCAATTGATGATCACCGGATCTCAAGTCACTTTTAGAGAAGACACAAGCACATTATAACTGATCGAACAAGTCGTCAATGCGAGGAATGGGATACTTGTGCTTAATAGTTACCTTGTTCAACTGCCGGTAGTGTATGCACATCCAAAAGCGCCATCCTTCTTCTTCACAAATAACACCGAGCACCCCAAGGAGATGAACTTGGTCTAATGAAGCCTTTGCTCAACAACTCTTGAAGTTGGGCCTTTAACTCTCTTAACTCATGGAGCCATTCTATAAGGGGGTATAGAAATGGGGAAAGTGCCCGGTTGAAGATCAATGCAGAAGTCAATATCCCTATCCGGTGGCATACCAGGAAGATCTGCAGGGAACACATCCAAAAACTCACAAACTACCGAAACTGATTCAATCGAAGGTACTTGGGTAGTGTCATCCCTGAGATGTGCCAACAAAGCTAAACAACCCTTACTAACCATCTTCTTAGCACGAAGAAAGGACATGATACGAACCGGATTGGAAGTGTAGTCGCCCTCCCACACTAACGGATATGTCCCAGGCTTGGCTAACATCACAGTTTTAGCATTACAATCCATGATCGCAAAATTCGGAGAAAGCCAAGTCATACCAAGAATTACATCAAAGTCAACCATTTCTAAGATAACCAAATCTACATAAGTGTTGCTCCCCACAAAAGTCACCAAACAAGACCTATATACTTTTTCAACTATCACAGACCCACCCACCGGAGTAGAATCACGAATAGGCATGTCAAGTAATTCACAATGTAAATTTAGACCATTAGCAAATGAGGAAGATACATAATAAAATGTGGATCCAGGATCAAACAATACAGAAGCCATCCAATCACAAATCAAAAGATTACCTGTGATAACAGCATCAGATGCCTCCGCTTTAGATCTCCCGGGGAAAGCGTAACAATGGGCCCTATCGCCTGTCTGTCCATTGCCCCTACCATGTTGTGATGTAGTGGCTCTAGTTTGCCCATCACCCCGGCCGTTTTGGTGACCACCATTACCTCGGCCACCGCGTCCTCAAGAATAACGGCCTCTACCATGACCACCTCTACCTCTAACCATTGGAGGTCTATAACTCTGTTTTGGACAATTCGTCCTAATATGTCCAGTCTCCCCACATCCATAACACTCTCTAGAGTCAAGCATAGGTCTATCAGAGAAGTGTTGACCGGTCTAAGGTGGACCCCCAACTACAGTCTGTAGTGAAGACTGAATTGGTCGAACTGAGTAACCTCCGGAACCCTGTCATCTAGAGTAAGAACCATTTAAGTCACCTCCCTTTCGAAACCTTTTTGATGTCGATGCCATGGTGAAGTCATCTGGCTTCACTCCTTCCACCTCTATCATGAAGTCTACCACTTCTTGGAAGGATTTTGCCGTAGGCGCTACCTGTAAGGCTGAAATCCGCAATTCTAACCTCAACCCCTTCACAAAGCGGCGAATCCGCTCTTGTGGACTGAAACACAGTTGGGTGGCATACCTGGATAATGCACGAAACTTAGCCTCATATGCAGTAACTGACATCCTACCTTGCTCTAGTCTCAAGAACTCATCCCTTTTCCTATCCCTCAAAGTCCGGGGGATATACTTCTCCATAAACAAGATAGAGAATGATCCCAAGTCATATGTGGTGCCTCTGTTTGTTGACACTCAACATGTGACCGCCACCACATTTTGGCGTTCCCTTGAAACTGATAACTCACGAACTCAACACCAAACCGTTCTACTATACCCATCTTGTGTAGTAGCTCATGACAGTCAACCAGAAAATCGTAGGCATCCTCTGATTCAGCACCCTTAAAGACTGGAGTTTTCAATTTCAAGAACTTACTGAAAAGTTCATGTTGATCATTTGTCATTATAGGCCCAGTAGTCAGACGTGGAAACGTGCCTATTTCCAATGAGGCATCCATGCGGGGAGCCCCAGCAGCGGCATGTTGTACCTCTTAAACGATGTGTTGGTGCAGAAACCACTGGAGATGCCTGACCCTGATTAGATAACCCGCTAAGATAAGCAAGAACCTGGTTGATCATTTCTGGGGTAGGTTGGGGTGGCAATTCCTCATTTTACACTTGTTCATTCTCCCCTTACTCAGCCTCTATTACTACTTCCTCAGTCGGTGGAGGAGTCACCGCCCTAACATCAGATGGGCTAGGTACTTGTCCTCTTCAAATAGAGGACGTCCCCCCACGACCTCTACCATGGCCTCTCGCCAGTGTTCCTCTCCGAGCTACAGCCCCAGTGGCTGGCTCAGATGTATCTTGCCTTGCCGGTGTTGGTGTTGGCACAGTCCTTGCTCTAGTTCTAACCATCTGCGAAATCGAGTGAAGATGGTCAGATACCAATTTGTATCACCTAGATACCAATTGGATCCAAGTAATAGCAAGAAAGAAAGAAATAAAGAATGGAATTTTCCTAAAGTCTTATAGCCTCTCAAAGAAAAGTAAAGGCGTCCCCCTACCGTTCCTTAAGACTCTACTAGACTCGTTCTTGTGTGATGAGACAAACAAACCTAATGCTCTGAAACAAAGTTTGTCACGCCCCAAAACCGAGTCGCGACTGTCACCCACATTTACCCTCCTATGTGAGCGAACCAACCAATCTAACCCTTAGCATTTCAATATAATATCGACAGAAAGTAATGCGGAAGACTTAAATTCATTAATAAAAACCAATTCATTAACTTCTAAAATTCAACATCTATTATTCCCCAAAATCTGGAAGTCATCACCACAAGAAAATCTATGATCAAATTACTATACTAAGAGTATTATAAGAAGGTAAAACAAGTAAAAGCTAGTCCATGCCGGAACTTCAAGGCATCAAGACATGAGTAAGAAGATCCAGTCCAAGCTAGAAGCATTAGCTCACCCTGAAAATCCGATGTGACGAAGACTGGCTAGAATTGCGATTGAGTTGAAGACGACGGTCCTTTTGCTGCACTCCACAAATAACAAGGAAGAAAACATAAAAGTAGGGGTCAGTACAAAACACGGGTACTGAGTAGATATCATCGGCCAACTCAAAATAGAGAATAGTATATATCAAATAATATTATAAAATCAACTACAATACTCAACATGTTGCAACAACAAATACTTTCATCATTAATAAATACCTCCAAGTTCACACATGAGGACTCAATCCTCCATACCACACTCATTTGGGAATTAGGTTCATTAGATTAAGTATATTAGCATCTTTCAAGATTCATTATCTTTATTTCTCTTGTGTCGGTACGTGACACTCCGCTCCCTCATTATCTTTATTCCTCTTGTGTCAGTACGTGACACTCCGCTCCCCTACTACTATGTGTCAGTACGTGACACTCCGATCCCCTAATTCTACGTGTCAGTTTTTGACACCCGATCCCCAAAATCTACGTGTCGGTTCGAGACACCCGATCCCCTAAATCTACGTGTCGGTTCGTGACACTTGATCCCCTAAATCGACGTGTCGGTTCGTGACACCCGATCCCCTAAATCTACGTGTCGGTTCGTGACACCCGATCCCTTAATTCTATGTGTCGGAACGTGACACTCCGATCCCCTAATCTCATTCTATCAATTCATCAAGCCTTCCCTTATACCGAGGCATCATCATTCTCATTACTTTAGTTCATCAAGCCTTCTCTTATACCAAGGTATCATCATTGACAAAGAGATTAGGGTTTCTTTTCAAGATTTGGGATTCAATAGCTTCATCATGCTTATTTTATCACAATTATATAGTCACATTCATGCAAGCATACAATTAAGCATGTAGAAGATGAGATAATATCACCAACACATATCATTCGCTATTAAGAGTCTACTACGAATAGCATAGAAAACATAACCTACCTCCACCGAAGATTCGTGATCAAGCAAGCAATTTCCCAAGCTTTTTTTCTCTCTTCCTCGTTCGATTCTCCCTCTCTCTCTTGTTCTTTCTGTTCTTCTTATTCAAACCCTCTTTCTTTTACCCTAATTAGCATATAATTAAGTATAAAAGATGACAATAATACCCCACTAATTAACTCAAGCTTACCTCTTTTAACCCCCAAGTAATTAGACTTATTAACATTAACCCACTAACTTTATAATTAAAGCAGGAATAGTCCAAAACGTCCCTTAAAACATTTAAAGAAATCCGACCCAACCTGGGATTACGCAGCTTGTGACGGCCCGTCGTGCCTGCGATGGTCCGTCCTGCTGCTCCATCACAGAGTTGAGAGACTCAATTCCATTAAAGGGTCTGTGACGGTTCATCGTGCCCACGACGGTCCGTCCTGCCATTCCGTTACGAAGTTTAGAGAGTTAGTTTCAGTATCCAATTTCAGAATTTCTAAGTGTTCTGAAACGAGACCCTGCGACGGTCCTTCGTGCCCATGATGGTCCGTCGTGGGGTTCGTCGTCTCAGCTAGTTTTCACGAAATAAAATCCGCTGCTAAAAATGACTAAACAGGTCATTACAGAACCTTTCTTATAAAGAGGTCCGATTGAGATCTTTAATCGTCATGTAAAGAAATTTAGGAATAAAGAGGTTTCCTCTGTAAAGGTTCTATGGAGGAACTATCTTGTTAAGGGTGCAACATGGAAGGCCGAGCCCGACATGAAGCCCTGCTATCCTCATCTTTTCCCTCCTACTCCTACCCAAAGGCAAGGTTAGTAAGTTACCTTTAATGAGTGTTATAAATAATTTTGCATTTGTCATGTTTTCCTAATATGTGCATACCTTTATAGCAAATCATGATTAAACTGAGTTTGATGAAACATGTTCATGCAGTTAACTTGCTCTTATATGTAGTGTTCCTTAATCTCTTCATGGGAATTGCGTTTAACATGTTTTGTGTTGTGTCGATAAAAAGACCACATGTCAACTTTTATACAGTCATGGTAAGATCATAGTGTAATAGAGAAGGTAGTTCCTCCTTATGTTATATAGAAAAGGTGAGCTCTTATGTGTTATGAATTGTGGATTAAGTTCCTATGTGGAAATACTATGTTGTGTTTTTAATGGAGTTGCGAATTCCTTTTATTAGTAGTGACTTATTATGATAATTCCATATTGTTGGATGCTAGTCTAGATTCTCTCATCTCTTTCCGGTAGATGTTTGAAAGTGTCATTCAGGGAGGAATGTTCCTAAGGGGGGATATTGTAACACCCCAGAATTTCTATGATCTGGAATAGAACCTCGCCTGATTAATAATGATGATATTACACCTAAAATTAAGTTATGTAACTTAATTAGGAAGTGGTAATGTGGAAACGTCATGAAACATTCATGACGTCCGTAGACTAGAGAATGTGATGAAGTGTTTCTTTAAGTCTTTGAAGGGTCCTACGAGGGTCAAACTTTGTAAAACACTTAAGACACACCTTAGATAAAATTAATGTTCAAAATATCTAGTTACGGATACACGAGAAGACACTAAGGGTCTTCAAGGAGGACCCAACATTGAACCAAAAAGCTTCAAAAACAGCATGCAAACGACAAGGGAAAACCACGCCCCAACGATTTAATCACGCTTGGTCATTTTGATTCGTGAATCCCATACGTAGAATGTGGATCAAAGGATCCAATTTGAGCAGCCTCTTCAGCAAATGAAGGTTTTCCCGGACGGGCCATTCATGGTAAAATTTACCGTCATTTTGGAGGTGTCGACCGTGCTTATGAGCTGGTGCGGTGCACGACCAAGTTAAGGGTGACTTGGTGAATTCCACCCTTGGCCAATTAAATTTAAGACCGGTTTAAATAGATCATTTTAGGTATTTTATAGAACATTATATCATTAAACAAGACTACAAATTTAAAAATCTGAAAACCCCCTAAAGGTTCCAAGTTCCATGTAGTTTCTCACTCCCCAACTCAAAACTCTGTCGAAGGAACACTAGAGCTTCAAGAAGTAGAAAAATTCACCAATTAATTCAACTAAAATTCATGTATTATTAGATTTAAGGTATGTTTTTCCTCACTATTGGGACGTTTTCTCCAAGAGGCCCTTTCAACCAGTTTTTATAAAACTCCACAAAAACTAGGGTTTTTATCTACAAATGGGTCCTCTTTTCAAAATAAAATTGTCAATAATTTGTGATAAATTAGGATCCTTTGTTTTTTATCTATGTAATTAAGGTTAGTTAATGTTATCACTTGATATTTTCCCTTAGACCCTTGTTCTTCCCTAAATTCAATAAAACGTTGAAGTTCTAGGAATTATGAAAGATGATGAGTATATGGATTATGTAGAATGATGGGATATATGTTTTTATTCTTCAATTTAACTTGTGTGTATATTTACTATATAATCTTAAGATATTGAAGTATGAACGCCCATGAAGGGTAAAGGAGTTATGAATGCTGGGTCTTTCTTAATCTAAATTATGAAAGATGACTTGCATAGATAGTAATGATCATATGTCTAATGTTGTGTTCTGGTGTTGATGACAACAATTCCTAACTCATTGTCACTAGAAACTTTATTAGACATGAAATATGTATGCATATTATGGAGTTACTGTTATATGATTGAAAGTAGTTCTCGTAATTATAATGAAGTGTTTCATTGAAAGGCTTACTCACTTGTTTGTGGTTTCTAAAGTGGAAGGGTTTGTTCTCACTTATGATTACCTATGAACAATTATGATGCGAGGGTTACATAGGTTTCTAGTATAGACTAATGTTAACTTGTATAATCAATAGAGATTATCACTAAAGGGAATATTGTGAATGTAAGTTTTGTCGAGATATATTGTTTGTAGATGCTTAGCACCGAAAGGGCATGTAAATAAGATGGCGGTCTCACATTTAGAATATCCGTCTTCCCACATGGGCATTTTACGTTTAGTATGTTTGGATTCACAATATATGGGTTGTCTCATGAGATAAAAACCCCAAAATATAACAAGTTAGGGTTTCTAGCAACAGTCTTCTTGGCCGTTGACAATGTGCAAATATACGAATCTAGCCTAATGTGTCCACCAAGATCGCGACATACAAATGGTTACCGCTTAAGAAAGTGTTAACCCTCTCTTTTCGGTGTGGGAGTAGAACACTGGATTCCATGTAGCTCACATGGCCTAATGTCTTTTATTGAAACTTGTATCCCTAATCTAAAGTAAATGGATAAAGGAAATGTGTGAACTCTCATTGGGGAGCTTCTTTAGGTTTTTTTGTATTGTGTGAGGGAGGGTATGGGACTTCTCTTATACATTGCACTTGTGAGATCCTTAGGGGATGATTATAGTGGTATTCTTTTGTGAATATGTTGATTATGACTCTTGTTTTATAAGCTATGCATTATTTTCATGGAAATAGAATGTTATGATTAAATATGATATTTGGAATGTACATATAAGGTAAGTTACTTAATGTGATACTTATCTTTGAATAAGGTTATGAGATTATATTGCACAAATATTTCTTGGGTCGTCTACATTTTTGGTTGATATTAGGTTGGGTTGTCTTATTATGTTCACTAAATGTGCATGTTAGGTTTAATTGATAGAAAACATGGTTTTTACTAAAATGTCCTTTTATACACGCGTTAATGAATTTTATGCATGGAAGCCATACATAGCACATATGATGTACTAATTCATATTTTCTTCCCTTTTCCCCTAACAGCGTAGGTTTGGGCCATGTTGGATTTCAACGCCTTTTTCAAAGACACTTGAATTGCTTCTCCAAGTTGGTGGGTCCTCAAGTCCGAGGATAGAGTCAATTTAATAGCGTTCTAGTTTCTTTTATGTTTGAAAGACAATATTGTAATGTCTAATTTGAGATCTTCTCATTGATTGAATGGGCTAAGTCACAAGTTTCTATTCCTTCTATCTAGATGGTACTTTGTGACAGAGTTAGAGGATATATTTTCTTATAAGAAGTGAAGTAAACTTCCACGTAAAAAGTTTTAAATTTTTTTTTTTACAATTTTATTCACTAGTACATGCTATGACAAATTCTAATGGATTGTATAAGACCTCTTCGAGGTCTAGTATGCCGGTAAGACCTAGGGGTACTTTTAATTATTATATGTGTGCTTGAAGAGAGTGTATGGGCGGTCTCTTCATGTGTCACAACACGAGAGTACCCACTAGTTGTAACACGGTGTACTCGACCTCAAAGACGTTTTGTAAAACCCCTTATAATTTCGTGAACATTAAACATATGAAAATAGCGGAAAATTTAAAACTTTTATTGAATAACAAAATATTTTAAAAAATGAGAGTGTTTATGACTATGTCGCAAAACCATCTATATATGATGTTGACTTTAACTTTGTTTAAATACAACATAGGGACACGACCCTTACATAATCTAAAAACAAGCATATTCACCTTTCAAGTTCAAAACATCATAATAGAACACTCACATGAATAACAATAAGCTTCTACTTAAGCATTGTATAGGTAGGGTCCATAGTCGTTCCTACACTAAGTATCATTTTAGGCCATCGTGATCATACTCAAAATAAGTTCATAGTAACACCTAAGCAACCCAACATCATGCATATCTCATATTTGATTTATTTAACTCCATCATGCATATGAAGATATTGACCATAAATATTAGCTCATATGAAGGAAACACAACCATAAGCTAAATCATTTAGAACATCAATCATTCATAAACCTCATAATACGAATGGAAAGAAGACCATAGATACCTTTACAAATCATTAGCCATAATTCATGAAATACCTTCATAAGACATTTCTTAATCATTATTCATATAGTTCACATTAAAAAGGACCACTATCATAACCCCCTTACATGTTCATTTGTGCAATGTACATGTGAAGTCTCAAAAACCCACATATAATAAGCAAATCTATCCTGAAGTCATCAACATGATCATTTACTTCATAAACCTTTGCAAAAAGTGAAAAAAACATCATCCATATAATGTAATGCGATCTTCATTGATAACAAGTGATACTAGCATCATAATTCCATTCATAACATGTACACTATAAGGACCCAAAAATAAATTATGTCAAACTACATCCAAACACGTGTGTCATACGTTTTTAAGGTTCTAAAATGACTAACAATCATGTGAAGAAAAAGTGTGTAAAGTTTGATAGAGTTTTCATGTGAAATGTCCAAGAATGTCCGATGATATTTGAAAGTTAGCCTTGAAACGTTCTAGTGTGACATAGTATGTTTCATGAGTTTTTATGTATTTTTTGTAGATCAAACAGATATGTATGGTTTCTAACATGTATACGGAGATATTTAGGGTGGAAACATCAAGTAACGACTCCACAAGGACCGCAATATGGGTCCTTGAGGAAAATTCAACCTTGGGCAAAGGAGGTCCCTAAAACAGCAAGACTTCGCTCTTGGGTGAAATGAGTCCGTATCGTGGAATAGGGTACTCTTAGGCCAAAAGTTCAGTCCATGTTGCGGGCACAAGGAAAACTCCACTGTCCTAGAATTTTTTTTTGAAAATTATAGGGGGAAACCCTCGTCTTGGTGACTTGTTCCCGATGAAAGTTCCTAAAATTTAAATTAAGATTAACTTATCTAAAAGGTTCAAATTCATATGGGGGTAATTGGTTAATTTTGTATAGTGCTTACTGAACCCCTTTACAAATCCAAAACCCCAATACAAAATAAGAAATAACAAATTAAAACCTTTCTCTCCTTAAGTTGTCCCAAAACTACCATTGAAGAAGAGGAGAAATTGCAATAGCTTTAGGACGAATTGATCAAGGTATCAAGCATTGTTTAAGGCTCTAATATAATTTATGTGATGATTATTCATTCATGGATTCTTTTATCTATGAACCAGCCTTTGTTTCCCTTCAATTGTGAATTTTAGTAATTGAATACGAAGGTGATCATGGTGATCTTACGCCATTAGAGTCTAGATAAAGGTTTATGTTGATCTTCTAAATTTAATTGTATTCAATACTATTTGATCACACATTCAATCATCTATATATGAATCGAACTACGAATAATTTATTTATAATGATCTCGACCTAGGAACATTAATTGAAGTTTATGTTACCATGCATGACTAGACCTGGCTTTTAATGATCTAATTGAATAGATTAACATGAAATTTGGAATGAATCAAGTGGGACTAAATGTAGTAATCTATTGTAGGGCTTATGGGAATTATTCGTAGGAATTTGTGGGTAAAGTCTCGATGAGGATGATTACGATGATGTTTCCATCCTCTTATCCACCTAGACATAAACAGGATTTGGAGAAGCAAGTTGTCACATAGAGTAACCCTAAGTTTACTTAAGTACCTAACATAAATCAATACATGGTATAGTAAAATTAGCTTGATGATGAGTTATATGATCACTTCTTCTGTCGTAGACTTTGTGACTTGGTAGCTTGAGTTCAATTACTCATATTAGGTTTAGATGGAAAAATATCAAAGGTATATTGTAATAGTGAATCTCAAAGAAGCTTTAATTGTAATACTCATGGTAGCTTGAGATACTGAATCTCATTGAAGATTGGGTAAGATGGATCATATTATCTTGAGGTTAGGAACCTCAAGGTAGCTTGACTTGTTTTTACCAAAACTATTTCGTGGTAGCTTTAGGAGAAACCTCTCCTAATGGTATCTTGATATGCATGTAAGGTGTATTTCATTGAATAACGTGACATAAGTTTCTCATGGTAGTTTAGGGTTGTGGATTCATGCTCCCATATAATTATCTTGCATCTACATGATTGGTTGCATGATAATTATGATGTGTGTATCCTTCCTTAGTTAACTTTGATTCGGTTTGTCTAGAAGAGTACTTTGTATGCATTGTAGTTTGGGATACAATATATGTATTGCACAAATATGACTTGAAGGTACCTAAGACAAAACCCCTTCATGATTTATGTTTAGCTTGGATAGGGACTAGGGATGGATTCCATGACATGATTGACTCAACATAATAGTTCTTTGTCAATATAAATTAGGTCTATTAAATGACCCCTGAAACAACATAAGGTTACTTAATGATATGCTTAGTATGTGAGATAGTATGGGATGCTTAACAAACATTGCACAAGTATGCTTGGAAGGGGCCTAGAGGAATAGTACTCATATTTAACGAGTAATTGCATCTTAATTATGAATATGAACTATAATTAAGTATGACCAAAAAGAGGTACTTAACTTTGATAGTATTATGGGATACTATCTTAGCCCTGGACAAGATACTTGAAGGTTGCTTGTGATGAAATTCATAATAGTTAGAAAGACAATTAGTTAAGCATAAATTTTTATGTGCTTTATGATGCTTTAATATTCTTAAGATATACATGTTGTTCTTATGTCTTTGTCTCTTATGATTATGCCTAATAATGACTAACCCTTTTAGATATATTATGTATGATGTGCTAGTTTTCATACTCAGTACATATCGTACTAACACATATTGCATACGTGTTGTCCATGTATGGTCTAGAGGATATTGATTGGCTTACCAGGGTAGAGTTCAAGGCTTCCAAGTATAGAAAATTTTGAGTTCTCATAGCATGAATAGACATCACTACAATGTTGTCTTTTATGTGTTTTTTTTTTCATGTTTTAGACTATTATGGGACGTGACCAAAGAGTATTGTACTCATGATGTCATAAATATATTTTGAGACATGTGTTAGCCATTTTATTAAATTAATTCGGCATTTTGAAAATAAAAGTTTTAATTCCGCGCAACTTTTTGTTTATATGGAATGAAAGATGACTAAGAGGCTTGAACGAAATCTCCGAGACGTCAACTACATCGTGATGCGAACTAAGAATGCCCTAAATTCAAAGGTGTACTACGGGTCGTTACAAACTTTGTATTACAACATAAGGTTATTAAAATGTTCTTAGGATGTCTCAAAACAATGTCTAGTAGAGTCTTATTCATTTGTGTGTGTAACGACACATCTATCAGTAGGAGACTATGGATGCATAAAGAATTTCACTTCTTCATTCTTAAAGGTATGCCATAGTGTTTTACATGAGTAAGTTGTTCTTGTAATGTTTGCCTATTATTTTGTAGGTTATGTTTTACACTTGGAATAATGCTAGAAGGGAAGGAGACTGTAGTGGGGAGCAAGATTTTCCTCCCCAAGTGCAAGGGCATGTTCCTCCCCAAGTGCAAGATCTAGTTCCTCCTCATGTTTCTAATGAGCCTCCAATATGGAATGCTATGCTCGAGGAATGTAGACCTTCTTTAATATTGTTGGATTAAACCTTATCATCCCAAGCTATAAAGGAGAAGTGGCTCTGGCTAATCCTATAGGAGGAATGATTGCTAAAAGAGTAAGAGATATCATAAAAATTTATCCACAAGAGTTCTATGGCTCCAAAGTTGAGGAATATCCTAGTGGGTTTATTGATGAGGTGTATAATGTTTTTGCAATCCTGGGATTGTCTTCCACAGACAAGGCGGAGTCTTCTGCCTACCAATTGAAAGATGTTTCTCGATTTTTTATGGGAAGTGGAATGATGGTAGAAATTTAGGAGCGGTCCCATAGAGTGGGAGACTTTTAAGTTGGATTTCCATGATAGACTTTTTCCTGGGAAATAGAGGGAGGCTATGTTGGAGGAGTTCATAGACACCTCTGTCATAAATCAACTCATTTAATATGTAGGGTTGGTGTAACATTAGGGTTCACCACTTAGATGTAACCAACATCGTCACCCTCCTTCAAGACTAAGACTAGGCTCTTAGTTTACATCATCGCATTCGTAAGTTGAATTGAGTGGAAAATTTAAAACTTCTATTACTTCTACATGGAGCTTTACATAGACCTCTACGTATAAATAATATATATATATATACACATACATACATATATATATATATATATATATATATTCTATTGGCTTAAGTCATCAGTGGCCCCTTAAAGTTGTCCGCATAGTTCACTTAGACACTTCAAGTAATACTAGTATCAATTGAACACTTTTACCTATATATTTTACCTATATATTAATCCTCTCTATTAGACATTTTTTGATAATCAATAAAAAATGTAAAGAGAGTGTGATACACTTGCGGTGACGTGACAACATGACAAATTACAAAATAACATTTAGCATTGGGCCAAAAAATTTAAAAAAAACACATTTAATATCTTAGTTTTTAAAAAAGAAAAAGAAAAATGAAAATGTCAACCTATTCTACCCCACCTTACCCCACCTCACTCCAACCCCGTTTCATCTTCATCTTCTTCCCCAATTCACATTCTTTCTCAAATAACAAAATCTTATTCTTTTCAAATAACTTCAAGATTTTTATTTTGATACTAAGAGTGAAGAATAAAGAAACTTTTGTTGGCGGTTATTCAACACTACATCGATGACAAAATGAAATTGATAGCACAAAAATTATTTCTTTCATATTTTTTATATCATTTTTGATAAATTTAATGACCACATATGAATTTGAGTAAAAATATTTGTTCGAAAATTGTGATAAATAAATATCGGCTAACTATTTTTATACGTAAAAATCTTTTATCTTTTTTCATCTTCTTCATACTTGTTCCTTGTTTATATGAGATTTAAAATAAATCATACAAAGAATTTCTTTCAAATCTGAATCTTTATAGTTGATTTTCATTTATCTTCATATTTGGAAGATATAATGTTTTTGTATATAAAAAAAGAAAAAAATTAGTTTTAGAGCTAAAATGAAGAAACTTTTGTAAACTAAATTATGAAGAAGATGATAGATAGGGAGTGGGGTGTTTTCTTTTTTGAAAAAAGTGTAAATAAAGAAGAAAATATTTGTTAAGTTAATTATAATGATAAATGTCAATAAACGAAGAAAAAATGTAAAAAAAAGACACTATTGTATGTCTTTTCACGCGCTTCAGGAAAGTGCAATACACAGTTTTTGTCATATCATCATTTTGTGTCAAATAAGTACATGTTTTGAACAATTTAGGTGTTCAATAGGTACAAGTCTAAGTATAGGAGTCTAAGTGAACTATGCGGACAACTTTGAGTGGCGGTAGATGACTTAGCCTCTACTTCTATGATACGTACATATATGAGTAAAATAGAATAGTCTTAAAGATTGTCTCATCTCATACCATGTAAAGGTCATAGCAATTTGGGAATAACCATACATCAATTTAAAAAAGCCACATATAGGCTTATACAAGTCGTACTTAAATGAAAGTTGAATGAAAATAAAAGTCTTAGAAAAACAAGCAACATCATAAGCATATAAAATGGCATCGCCCTCCGAATGTCCTAAACTAGCCAGTTGGATGGTAGAAAATATTCAACTCTTCAGCAAGACGTCTTGGAAGAGACTTCGACGACCAGAACCTAAAATGTTTGGGAAAAAGTAAGAATTGGGATTAGTACGCCACTTGCACTACGTATGAGACCATATGCACATATGTTTATAAAACATGCTAAGAAAAGGATATTTTTATACGTATGCAATTTTCTTTAAAAACTTATATGGTATTTAAGAATGCCACGCCAAACAATATTTCACATTTATTAAGTCATAGGAATGATCATCACAATACCATGATATCATGTCTAATCCAACCAAACATTCCTACTATACAAGCAGATACATATTCAAGTAACTGTACATCCAAGTCATGTTAAACAATAAGAATGAATAAAAGTACATTTCATCATAGCAAAGAAAGACAATTTTTATGAACCCCTACCAAGTCAACAAGTGAAATGAACATGCAAATCCCGATAACCTTAATCAATCAAGTAACCCAACAAGAATCACGACTAACACCCTACTTCATATAACATCACATTTATGTATAAATTTTATCTTACTTTAACAATATATACCAATACATATCCATATATTAACTAACCGTCATATAGTATAAAAAATATGCAAGTCCTTCATAAATATATCATATATCTTCATACACATAAAAATACACAAGAAAATCCTTCTAAAACTCCACTCAAGGATAACTAGTGCAGTGCTTAGGTAGAGTCTCATACCTATACCCAGACTATGCTAGACCCCTTATGTTATCCTAGATAGACTTGAATCCTTTAATTAAAAATATTCTTTTGGGAATATTTTTCCTTAACCGACCTAGACCACATGAGCTAGTGTGCAATCTAGTGCCATTCAACCCTACACTAAAAGATGGCGGACAACTTGCCAAGGTAGTATAAAATAGCCAAACATAGAACTATGGGGGAAACATAGTTCAAGAACTAGGAGATATAGTTGGGACCCTCTTTATTCTCCATGCATTGTATTCTCCAATATCAAGAGTACTTTAGTGCTTCTACCTTCCCGATGTGGTAAGGTGCACTCCTCAATATAGTTTACTCGGTACTAAGCTAGAGTTCTTCTTTTGAAATGACTTTAAGCCTTTAATTATCAATCATATATTAACTAAGGTCATAGGATCTACCCCTTGTATATTAGTGATCGTCAATATCTCCACACAAATTGTATGAGTATAAGTCTTTTCATTACAATTCATATAAGTGAGGTTAATACATTAACATTTCATATAATAATAATTCACATTGATAGTCATCACCATCCTTATAACACATACACCTTATTCAAATTCACAACGTAGTGAAGACATTTCAATTAAAAATCCTACAATCCTAATACAATTCATACTCCAATATAACATCATGATTTAACCACAATTAATCACCGTTGGAAGTAAAGATATGGATCATAAGATTTACAAAGTCTCCTTCATAGTTCATACTTTTGGACTTACCATAAACACTACATTCATTCCAATTTAGATGTTCCACATAATAATTCAATAATCAACACGATAATTATAAGAGAAGAGTCATTAAACCATTATTCAATACTAATTCAAAGCTTAAGACAAGATAGTTAGGTCAATTCTCATAACCTAGATCACTTCTAAAGATCTAGTATGAAAGACTACAATTCATCTTAATTTTTTCATGATTAGTGTAACAGCATCACCTAATAGTGATTTAACCAATAATCAAGTCAATTGAATCAATCCCAACCCGATTCACATCAAAATTAAACCTTGGATTAAGGGTTAGGATCATGCTCTTCAATCTAGATCAAACCATCAAAAATTACTATTATAAAGTTAAAATACATGTTAATATATCTGTTATATCCTAAATAATGCATAAACAACGAAGATCATAGCATCAAATTCATAATCGAATGAAACCCACTTGAAAATCAACTTTTAAAAGTACTTTGAAGGATCCCTTTGAGGAAAGAAGTGTCAAAGGTGAATTAGATACCATACTTTAACGTTTAATGAAGATATTATGGTGAAATCATCCATTTCCATCCCCCAAAACACCCCACTAGCTTTTCTAGGATGGTGTCTTCCAATAGAGAGGGAAAAACTGAGTTTATTTTTGTGAGTTGTGTTTAGGCTAATGAGGGTTGGTTTATAGGGGGTTAAATTAGTTGAATAATATTATTTTAATCCGTAAAATTCCCCTAAACAACTAATATTTTTATTGGACTTAACTTAAATTGTGCAAAAAAATGGACCCTCAAAAATGAAACCATGTCGACGGTTTGTCAGTGAGTCAACGGGCACTATTCCGTCGGTGGTGCACAACCGTCGACGAGTTCAGATACTATATAATTTGGCCTTTCCAAATAAAATGCTAAGTGGTTGTCAACAGTTCACATCGACACCCTGTCGATTGACCCTTCGTGGGTGCACACTGCCTAGGTAGTGTTGACACACACGAGCAAGGGTCCTCCTCAAAGGCCCATTGTTTGTCCTTGGGGAGTCTTACCTGGATGTTTAGATCACGTATCACCATAAACACATGTTATACACACTTCTGTCTAATTTCATGTATTTCCGACTTTTAAAATCTAGTCAAATAAGCCAAGGCACACTAGTACCCCTTACAAGTAGTTTCCGAACGTCAGGGACATTCTTGTAGGTTGTGGTTCCTAAACCTCCTAAGTGGACTATATTAATTGAAATAGGTCTTAAAATAGTGTTTAGACCTATAGAACCTATTTTGGGTTTTAAGAGTAGTCTTGGATTTTCGTAATGTTACAATTGGACACCAAAGAAGGGGTATATTAGACAAATTAGTGAACTTCAAAGAGTATTCATTAACACTCGTACATTCTTGGCGAATGTTAGTGAACACTTTCAGTTTTGCATTTTTTCACCCTTGGGAAGAACCTATCAAGAAATGCCCTCCTAAAGACTTCCAATCTTATAGGACGCTATCTGATAGCCCTATTGTCCTTAAATGTGTGTACCAAGTTAGAGCCACATCCTTGAGTTGATATGTGGCTACCTCGGCCTTCTCATTTGAACACATTATCGTAGCATACAAAATCTTATATACCTCATCAAAAATTTCATGAGGGTCTTTATTCACCTTAGACCCAAAGAAGATAGGGTTCATCCTTGTGAAGTCACACAAGAGAGGAGCCATGGTATTAGCATTTTTGCTGACACGGGATCTAACTCCCCTGTTTTCTTGAGCCACCATAGCTTGAGCTTGAGTATCTATGTCTTCAGATTGACCAGTCATATCTTGAGCAAAGTTAATTAAAATAAACCTTATATCTCCATCCGTCATGGACAGAGGATTTACTAGAGCTTTGTGACCTTGTGGAACATGTTCTTTAGGAGGATTTTAGTTCTCTTTGGGAGGAACTCCCACATTCGCTATCTCCTCTTCAGTTCTTCTTGCAGATTACCTTCTAGTAGTCATAGCTTATAACCATAAGAGAAGGGGTAGAAGAAAAAGAACACATAGAGTGAAGACACTTGAGGCACGACTTCAAGAATACCAAGAGGTGAGAGTTTCCTAAACAATACAAATCCTTTCATCATAAGTGTGGAGCGCTTCACACTCATGAAAAATACTCTATGTACAAGTGGGTTAGTGACACATCAATCCTAAGATTACTCAACCACAAGATCTAATACCATGTTTGTTATGACTTGGGAGCACCACCTAAATGTAACTGGTGTCATCGTCCTGAAAGAGTCGTTATACTAGCCCTTAGCATAAACCATTGCATATAATAGGTAGAGAAAAAGCGTAAAGTTAAATACTTTTATATATTAAGTATATTGTTACTTATCGTTAATCCACACATGAAGTTTACTTAGACTTCTCAATTATGATGTATATATAGACTTCTAATTATCAACATAGCCAATTTATTAAGGTAGTCTAATATTCTTATCACATATAACAATCTATAATATAAGTATAAGATTTGGAAATAACCACTATGACAATATGCCTTGCATAGTCTTACAACAAAGTCTCAAAGATAAACAAAGAACAATTGTCTTAGACATAGTCAATGATGATGAATCTAGAAAATGGAATCATCCTAAGAGTGGAGGACTCACCAATAATTTGGGAACAAATTCATGTCTTTCTTCAAAGTAACCTTGAAACGTTCAATGTCCCAAACCTACATTATTGTAGAAATATATAAAATATGGGTTAGTACAAACATGCACTATGATTGTAAACATATGCAAGTAAAACCATTGAAATCATGCATAGAGGGGAATTTCTTTAAAAACCTTGGCAAGTTACTTTTAAATCCTTTAAGAACACATAAGAGACAATACAATTCCTTAATCAAAAGAATAGTAAGACATGCTCATATCAAACACAAGACAAACATCATCATAAAGCCATAATAATATTTTATATCTTAGAGTTCATACCATGAAAAGATACAAGACCCTTACCTACAATTCCTATCCATGAAAACTATTTCAATGATCATGTGATGCCCCATAACACTACATAAACTAAGTCAACTAGTACATAAACCACAAGCAATGCCCACACATCACATAACATAACACAATTCATATTTGTCATAATGTATAGCAACTTAGACCAATATTATGTTCATCAATGAAGTCAACACCATATAATATCAATGTCATGTAAACACAAATATCATGACCCGAAAGTACCCACTAGAAGTTAGGAGTAACCTTCATTTCGTGACTTGGTGTACTAAACCTCTTTGGGGTCTCGCACAAGCCCTTTAACTAGCACTTATTACATAAGACAACAAAAGTACTACGCAATTAAAACTTTTCACGAATAATTTAATAAAAAGGAAATATTTCATAAATACTAAAAAATCTCATCTTCACAAGCCAAACTTAAAGACACGACATAAATAACTTAGGGACACGACCCTTTACATTGAAATGAAAATGCATAACAAGTATTTAAATAAAAACTAAAAAAAGGACTATGCCCTATAATATATGAGGAAATAATTTTCCTTGACAAAAGATTTCCCAAGCTCTTCCTTCTAGCCTTCAAATCTTCAAAGACTTTCAACTTATACTTATATAGTATAGAAAAGTATGAGGCTAGTACAAAACAATGTACTAAGTATGGCATATGAAAAAAACATGTAAAAAGTGGCATTTTAGTTAAAATAGCCTTTCATGCAATATAATTAAAACATTCATGAATACAAAGGTAGAACATAATACTAACCATCATTTAAAACTTAGATTGGAATTCCCATAACTTTAAGCCAACAAGAACATTACAGTAAACCAACCTGACCTTCATAATGAACTCCTTAAGAATTTAAGTAAATACATTTGAACATTGACAATGAATCATTTAATGTATTCACAATTAATTCAACTTGAGCAATTACAATGAACTATCCTACACTAAATGAGTGAACTCCCAAGGCCAAGCGAAAGAGAAAGTGAGCTCATTTTCCTTAAGGGTTTCCCTACCTCGTAATTATCCTAAGATTCACTAAGGTAACATATGAAATATGAATGCATATGCCTTGTCCAATACGCACCAACGAAACTCACAAGACTACCCATTAGATCTTAACTCAACTCAGGAGAAACATGACCCTCAATGAATGGCAACACATATACGACACCCAACAAACCACAAAAGTCTTCCCTTTCGAAATGCCTACTTAGTGCAATGATTATATGGCATCCTATACAACCACCTGGACTAAGTAGCAGATTCTTTTACAACGTTTGGCACCAAGTATTTCCTTTCGAAATATCCTACATAGAGCAATAGATAGATTGTGTCCCATACCCCCACCTACCCAAGTAATACGTTCTTTTAGAAGACTTAGTTCATTAAATTCAAATAAGTTTGACCAAGAATACCTTTTCAAATTTCCTACCTAGTGCAATGGATAAATACTGTCCCATTCCACTACCTATCCTAAGTAGAAAACTTTTTTAGAAGACTTAGCACGTCCATTTCTTTGGTGGGAGTTAGCTTAACAGACATAGACCATGACATTTACACATGGAAGTCCAATATTAACACCTATCGAATCAAGGATCCTCACTTGCCTACATTGAGGTCATTCTCTTAGCATTTACTTGGCTTTCACAATAGCTACACCTATGCGGGCAGATAGTTAAGAGATAATGAGAGTGCTACTAAGTAACTCATTTTCAACTAACGGGGAGTCCTTATTTCAGGAGGTAAATGGTGATAAAAAATATCTACTCAAGAATTGTAATCCACCTCTCCTTCATATCCTCTCGGTGCTAGGCATAATTTCCCACAGATACTCAGTATTATCGATTATAGGTTAAGGATAACTAGTTAACACAACTTCTCAATTCATGAAGGGCATTCATCCTCAAACGTATCTTACAAAGCTCATGGGATTTAGTTGGGTTGCTAATAAACACTTCATATCAACTCACGAAGAGTGTTCACCCAACAATTCCCCTTTAGGAGTCAACTTAGGTTCATTCATTCATTCAAGTGTGAGAGAGTGTGTACATGATAGCAAACCTTGCACATAAGCTTCTCTTCATTCATATTTAACTTTTATACATGCTTAGACCATCATTCATTACATCACACATCTTACATACTTCACATAATCATGTATGTCCTTTATACATAATCCTTAATATATTTCTCATAAAAAGCTTTATAGAACACCTTACAAGAATATCTTCATTTAAGCATACACTCTAGCCTATTTCACATAATAGCATCATAATGCACATTAAAATATAATAGCATAATATTAATCTTATTTCACATTAAAAGCCTTCATATACTCATTAAAATTGAACTACTAACTTTACATTCATACAATTCAAGTAAACACCGCCACAAAGGTGGACCATACCAATCAAGAGCATTTCAAAATTGAAACTAAACAACATAACAAATTTACCCTTTAATGAATGCATCATCACCAATAAAATTTTATTTAATAATTCATAATAAATTATCCCTTCGGGCAGTAGTTAACAACAATAACAATCATATGAAATCAAAGCTCATAGACTATCAATTAATGCTAATATAACCAATTTCTTAATCCATCATAAGATGAAAAGATTTAATGTGTTTTCATTGATTTTTTAACCTTAAAATAATAAAATAACATTATAAATACCATTGTAATTTCATTATAAACGTTTCCAAGCAAGACCCATATTTAGATTTTAAGATAGTAGAAATTATGGGTTGAAAACCCATTTTTGAAAATTTGTTTGAAGGGGATCCTCGTATGAAAGAGGGTTCAAGGATGGAATACCGTAATTCACATTGAAGAAATACAAAAGATTTTTGATCAATAAACAACCATCCACAACCCTCATAGCATTTCTTGACTTCTAGCTTCCATGGAGATATGAGAGAGTCTTTTAAAAGAGAGGAGTTTTAGGTTTTAGAAAGATGGGTCTAAAATGGGGTCTTAGGGTTTAGATCACTCTAATATACCTAATAAACACTAAAATTATAAACCTAAGGTCTTAAACGACTTGGGGTGTATTTACATAAAACAACCCAAGTTGGCAGCAACTTCATAGACTTGGAGGCCTCACCGGTGGACCTTCACCAACGGACCATCGTTGAGCCAACGGACCGTTGATAGGGTCCCGTTGGTGGATACTTAGCTCCAAATTGAGAATGGACAAATTTAATTCATTGTTCCAATCGACTCCCTAGGTCGACGGTCCATTGAGGGACCAACATACCATTGTTAGGGTCGTCGATGGCCACTGCATTTTGGCAGATTTTGCCAATGTCTTGGCCCCTTTATATCGGGCCCCTTATTGGTCCTAGGTGGGCTCCTGACCGTAATTTAAGCCCCTAAACTAAGTATTCTAGGTCTTAGTAACATTCAGAGCAAATTTCAAGTAAAACGAATAGGTAAAACACGTCTAAACACAACAAGACACACTAGTACGTTTCTAATGCATACTTTCCAAACGTCATGGACGTTCTGGGCTGATTGACCTGAAAACTTAACCAAAATACACACACTAACTAAAGACACTAAACTAACTTAGTTTACCGTAAAACCAACTCAAGATATAACTATGCGGCTCTAGTTCACCTTAGTTTGTTTTGGGATGTTACATCAACGTTATGCATTTCATTAATAACATAAGTGAATAATAACATCAATCTAGGACTCCCCTCCAGGTCAGCATGTGAAATTCAAAGGTAAAGTCCCATACCCCAACCTACACGAAAAAGAACCCCTTAAGACACCCTAGTTAGTGTCCATGTTTATGTAATAGTATGGAAGTTTCTTTACATAGACTAGAGATTAACATATTTAGTAATGATTAAAATAATGTTTCCATATCAATATTAATATATTAAACTCAATTAGAAAATGTGAAAGCCAAAACGACAAAGAAAGACCTTGAAGTCTGGAAACTAGCTAACTTGAACTAGTAGACGTCACTGTGTTTGGTAAAGGGTTGGATGTGTCAAATAAAGTGGAAAACTTGTAAAAATATTTTAAGATTGTAAAATATAGTATAAAAGGTCCATACATCCTGTAACGACTCCCCAAGGAACATCCGAAGGGTCCTTGAGGAGGACCCAAACAGTTGTGAGAAAGCTTTCAAAATAGGTTGTGACAACCAAGAATATAAAGTCCATTGCGCGTCGCGCAGCCATCAGTTGGTAGGAAAATTTTTTCTCACGACGTGGTTCCTTGACCAGGCTCAGTGCCTCGAACCACATTTTCAGAATATAATATTAATTGGCCCCGCGACGCGCATCCACTTCCCTCATTTTGCCCGGAGCGTTTTTAAGTCAATTAAACTTCAAAAAAGACTCAATTAAGTTAGGGGTCTCTTGGGTTTTTTAGGTGACGATTTGATAATAGTTTTAGGTAAGATTTAAACTGCTTTCAGTAACTCTTGATAAGAATTAACAAATCCATCTCATCTCTCTTAAAAACTCTCTGTAATGAAACTCAATTGAAGAACAAGAAAAGCTTGAGAAATAAGAGGAAGATTAAGAGATTTTCATTCAAAATTCTTCGCATAATATTCAATAAAGTATGGGTTATTCACTTTTTTATTCCTTTCATAAAGAGTTCCTTTCAAATATGATTCCTAATAATTTAAATCTTAGGGTTTCTACTCTACAAATGAGTTTTCTTCCTTACTTGAGATTTCAGACTATTGATGATAACTATGATTTTCAATGGTTAATTCAGTATGTATTTGTTGGGTAATTGATATGTATTGCTTGTTTTCGTGGGAAGAATGTTCATTCTCTAAATAATGGATTCGATTATGCTATATCTATCACTAAATGTAATGGAATTGTTGAGATTGTAAGTAGATTGAATGGCTCTTAAATGAGCCTTTCCACTTAACCCCCACAATAAATTGGTATTGCACATTACTAGAATAGTTGGGATTAAATATGTTATTGTAAAACACACTATGTTAATGAATGATTGTAATGAATTGAATGTAAGTTCTTCATGATGATTTTTTGAAGCAATAGGTAAGTCTTCTAAAGTCAATATTTCTCTATTTTGTTGATGTTCGCCTATAAACTGATGTAACTATACAATTTAAGTATGTTTGATGTTTCTATTCATATATGTTGCCTTATGAATATGTTTAATGTCAGATCATGGTAAGGATATGATAATATAAGTTGATGATATCTATCTTGTATGTCTTACACACTATGAGTATCATATGTTAATCTCACAAATGAAGGTTGTCTTGAAAGGCAATTTTTATCTAAACCTAAAGAGCATATGATTATGTTTATAAGAGAAGTTAATATCCTATTGCATCTTATATGTTTTATGTTAAATAATAAATAAAAGGTTATTGAAAAAAGTACTTTAGCTTAGCAACGAGTGAACTTGACAATGAGAGGCTTGACTTCCCTTGGAGGGAGATCAACCTAATGGTTCCTTATGAGGTGTTGACTCTCCTTGGAGGGAGATTCACTATATGGTACGTCCTAAGGTTTTGACTTCCCTTGGAGGGAGATTCACCTTATGATTTCTTATGAGATGAGGACTCTAATGTTAATGGGCATCTAGAGGGTTCAATACATATCTCCTAGTTCCTTACCTATGTCGCTCCATAGGAGTACTATCTAGTGGATACACATAGAATGATATGTTAATGTTTTGGTTCTACGTTTGCAAGTATACGACTTTCTTTCATTTTGGGGTTTCATGACACTAGTTTCCATGTTTAGCTCACATGGTCTAATGTCGGTTAAGGCAATTGTTCCCTCAAGTAAAATGAAAAACAAGTTAATGACCATCAACCTGAGTTTCTTTAGGAGTTTACAGAGTATAGGTAGGGGTATGATACTCTACCTAGACATGGAACAAGTTGACTCTAAGAGAATTCTTAGGATATTCTTTTTACGTGATATGATTACATGAAATGTGTGATACCTACGATATATGATTCTAATATTATATGATATTATTTATGTCTATGAGCATTTTCTTGCTCGATTTTACTATTTGAGGTAAGGTATGTTTTATAGTCTCCTATCTTGTTTACATTATTAGGTGGGGTTATGGGGCTTCAATGATCATTGCACTTATACACATCGGATGGGATCATTTGGTAGATATGTTTCATGTTATGTTTATATGAACTATTAAATGTGAAATATTAATATGACTATATGAAAATATGTCCTTGGTTATGATCATGTTTGATGTTGTTGGGATCCCTATCTTGTATATGCTCTATTGTATGTACATCGAACACTTTCAAATGACTTAGCATGCTTTCTAAAGATATGGTCCTTTTCAAGCATCACTTTAAATATTTTGTGCTCATATACCCATACATAAAATATATTCTATACTAACCCCTTACTTCATATAACAACACTGTAGTGTCCGACCATTAAAGTTTAAGAAGGTCGATTGAAGGATCTTGGCATCCTATCTCCAAATGCTGGTAAGTCCTTATGATTCAGGATTCCATATTTTCATAATTCTAGCTATGAAGACTTTAGTAGTTTTAAAATATAATCTTCATTCCTTTATATAATTTGGATTTTATGGCAGTAAGGCATATATGGAATATTGACATTGTATTGGCTAAGCCCATGACTCATATTCATAGATGGTTTTTATGTGAGATAGTCTTTACACTAGTGTATGCATGTCGTTTATGCTGCGAAAAGATAATCCTAAGCAAGCTTCAATATATGATAAAAGACAAGTATAAGTATAATTAACTTAGCATATGTATAAGTTGTTAATTATCCATAAAATTTATCCTATGACATGCTATGACGAATGCTAAGAGCTTGTCTAAGTTCTCTAAGAGGACGACGATGCCGGTCGATCCTAGGGGTGCTCTCCAAATGTTAAAAACTTTATATCAGAGCATAAGGTTAAATAAACTAGGGTCTATGTCTCACCAGAAAACATTATTTAGTGTTTTGTTCATGGTTTTGAAGAACGCAACAATTTTTTATTAGAGGCTATGTGATGATAAGGAAAATTCTATTTTCTTGGTAATCCAATGTCGTGCCTATTGACTTTTGAAACTAATTGTCTTTTAGCATTGAATCCCTTTCTTGTGGTTATAGACGATGAACACAAGAAGGACAGCCGTTCGAAGAGTGGGAGAAGAGATTTCCAATGAAGTTACTACTCCCCAAGGAAATCAAGTTCCTCCTCTAGAACAAGTTATTTAGAATGATCAATTTCCGTTCAATTCTCAAACCATGAAGGATAGTGAGGTGAGGGCAGACCTTCTCCAAATGATCCAAGACATTACTTCTCAAGCTGAATCTATTATAGTACAAGCTAACCGTTAGGTGTACCTCGAGAGAAACAACATGCTAGTATTGGTGCTACCTGTTTGAGAAATTTTACGAGGAAAATTCCTCCGGTGTTCTTTGGATCCGAGGTTGATCAAGACCCCAAAGACTTCCTTGATGAGGTCTATAATATTTGTTTGCTATAGGGGTGAGTACTATTGAAAAAGGCTAATCTTGCTCCCTATCAATTAAAGGACGTGGCTCAGACAGGATACAATCAATGGAAGGATATTCGGGCTTTAAGATGTGGTCTCGTGATTTGGGATATCTTCAAAAAGGTTTTCTTGATAGGATCATCCCAATGGAGATAAGGTAGGCTAAGGTAGAGTAGTTCATCAACCTTAGTCGAGGAGGTATGAGTGTTAAGGAATTCTCCTTAAAGTTCATTAAACTATCAAAATATATTTCCTCTTTGGTTTCATATGATATGGATTAAATGAGTCGTTACGTAACAGGTGTGTCTAAAAATCTTATAAAAGAAAGTCGTTTGGCTAAGAGATATGAAAACATGGATCTTTCTAGGTGGATGGTTCATGCACAACCACTAGAGGAGATTCGGATAGGGAAGAATAATTGAGATGCTAAGATTGCAATGTCTTATCAACATGATTTTTATAAAAGAATGTTTAAATTCAAAACAATCCTAGGTTCAAAAAGATGTTCTCCAATAAAGTTCCTTCTAAATTTCCCAAGGCTAGTTATGATAGGATTCCTAATCATGAGTCGTAAAAGGGAGGAAGTGGAAACTGACCAAGTGAAAGAACTAATTATACCAAGTGTGGTAAGAAGCATCTACGATAATGCTTGGTGGGAACGGGAAATATTTTTGGTTGTGGGAAAAACGACCACAAGTTGAGGGATTGCCCCAATGTGAGGAGTCAAGAGAAGGGAGTGGTAAATTTCAAGCAAGCGGTACTAGTTCCGAAGCAACAAAGAGAAACACTTTTATGGTCCCCGCTCTAGGGGCGAACAAGAGGAGTCTTCGTATGTGGTCACCGGTATGTGATTTGTTCTCTATTAATCTTTATGCTTTATAGGATTTTGGTGTACTTTGTCTTTTTAAACTCCTCTAGTAGCTAACATTTTTGATGTTCTACCCGATGTGTTGACTAAACATTATTTGGGTACTCCCTGGTGGATGACTCTGTTGTGACAAGAAGTATCTTTAAGAGTGTACGATACAATTTTTTCGATTATAGTTACATAGGTGGATTTGGGAGAACCTTATATGGTTTAGTTTGATGTTATTTTTGCAATGGATTGGTTGCACGCTTCCTTTGCGTCTATAGATTATTGAACAACGGCAGTTAAGTTCAATTATTCCTAATGAACCCGTCTTACAGTGGAAGGGAGGAAATTCAATTCCTAGAGGTTGTATCATTTCTTGCCTAAAGACTTGTAATATGATCTCTAAATGAGTCGAATAACTATAAAGAAGATAGTGGGAATTGTCAAGAAATTAGGTCATGAAAATTTCTTACCATCTCAAAAAAGCTAATTTGGTAATGGATTCTTTAAGTCGTGTGCCCATGGGTAGTGTGTCTCATTTGAAAGAAGGAAAGAACGACGTAGTGAAAAATGTTCATATGTTGACTCAATTTTGGCGATTGACAATATTCGATCATTTTATCCCCTTAAAGTTCACTTATTCAGCGGAGGATTGTGCTTGAATCCACATTAATAAACAATAGGAATTTGGCTTATTTCAAGTATGTGCATATTTTGGTAAAGCTTGTGTCAAAATGATTTTTCAAGAAAAAAGGCTTTTGTGATAACTTGCACCTATGTGAAATATATGTTTTGTCTTCTTGTGATTTTTTGCCTTTCATCTTTTCTTGAGAAAAATAGCATGGTAACTCTTTAATGTGGTTTTGAGATCATGATGATGTTGAGAATTTAGTTCATCATAATGTGTTATGAAATGTTGAGCTCTTATATGTAGTGATTTGAGTCGCTATGTGTAATGCCATGTTATGTGTTGTATGGTGTTGTAAATAGTCCTATGATATGTGGCTCATGATTAATATTTTCATTATTGTTTGTTGGGCTGCCAGTATCGGGTCTATCCTTTCCCTCTAATAGATTTTAGTGTCGTTAGAGATGAATATTCCTAAGTAGGCATAATGTAACACTTCGGAAGTTCCATGACATAGACTAGATCTTCACCTATTGTGTAATGATTTAAATGATGTTTCCAGACTTATATTAATTTATTAAACTTAATTATAAAAGGTTAGAGCCAAAACAACAAATAATGACTTTGATGTCCAGAAACTAGCTAATTTAAAGTAGTTGACGCTCCTATGTTTGGTGAAGGTTTGGGAGTGTCAAATGCAGTACAAAACAAGTCAAAAGACTTTAAGTATTTAAAATATAGTATAAAGGGTACAAATATTTAGTAACGACGACCCAAGGACAGCCCAAGGGGTTATTTTGGAGGACCCAAACCTTGGTCACTAAGCTACCAAAGAAGCTTGATGTAGCCAAGAATGTGAAGTCCATTGTGCGTTGGCGCAGCCATCACTGGCTAGGAATATTTGGACTAAACACATGGGGACTTCACGAGGCTCACTGCCTTGACCCAATTTTTCAAAAAAAGAACTGAAATTGGCCCACAACACGAAGTCACTTCCTAAATTCGGCCGTGTCTTTTTCCACATGTATAACATAGAAACTAGGTTTACTTAAGTCATGACACAACATAATTAACCTCTTGGAGGTTTTGTTGAATCCCTTGAAATCATTAATTACATACATGCATAAAAAGTAGTGCGGAATATAATCTTTTACCACAAAATATCTCAAAACATCCTTGATATTAAAATAATAGAAAATACTAAGTCTCAACATATGCAAATCTTTGACTCGAGATTATTTGGGACACGGACCATACAATACGAATATAATACTGTATTATCTATTTCCATACTTTGAATTAAATAACTCTAAAGACGATTATGCCCTCGAGTAAAGTTAGAACATACTTCATCTTTTCTTCAACGATTACTAGAATCCAACCTTCCCTTCAAGACGCTTCTCACCTTCCACCTACACCTTTAGATATAGCAAACTGCCTTGAATTAGTACAAACAATTGTTCTAAGTATAACTTAATGCATAAAATCATGAAAACAAACATTTAATGGAAATATACTCTTTTTATCTTAAAAATAATATTATAAGCATAATAAAAACATTTAACACATTCAAAACACATAAGATATCACGTAAGTTTTTATCACTTTTGATGGAACACTAGAGTAAGTCTTCGAATCTACAATAACATTACAATGAAGATATAGGACCCCAAAATGAGATAGGGTTTCTAGATCCTGATGTGTTAGTATTAAGGTTATACTGTTCTAAACTGTCTTATTATATGGTTTAGAGTCAGTTTAAAAGGTTTGAAGTGATTTTGAAGCCGAACGTCAGGGGAAGACCAAGAAGTTCGACGATTAGTCACCTATGGGTACTCATGTATTTATGTGTGCTTAAATTTTTTTTGATGATCTTGTGAAGCCTCTAAATAGTTTAAAATGATGTTTAATGTTTTTATATAAAGTTTCATAAATTTTTGAGGTCAAACGCCCAAGAACATCCAAGGCGTTTGAAAGATAGCCCCTAAGACGTTCATCGTATGTCATGATGGGGCTTTGACTATTTGTACATCTTTTAGTTGTTTGTTTTGCAAGAAATTTATATTTATGGTTTAGAAATTTTTAAGGTTCGTAATAACGTTTGAAACGTCCAGGTATGACTTCTAAAGGCCCCCACAAGAGTCCCTAAAAGAAGGTTCCAAAGATGCCTAAGACATTGCCTGGGCAGTGTCCATTGACGGACACAACGATGGATTGTTGTTTTAGGAACAGACCGTAGAGCAGGTCTCGTAGAGGTAAAGATTCCTTGGGAAGGTCATAATCCAATTTTCGCTAAGTGTCAGGCAACAGAGGCCAGGCACGTCCCGTTATGACCTCGACATCCAGCCATTGCCATCATCGATGGTGGCCTTCAACTAGCAGCCTGCATGCTGTTAATTAATGGGGTGAATGAAAAATTCACCGCACGTCATTAACTTACTTTAATGGTTTATTTAGCTATTTTTTTGTTTATAGAAGTCACCAAAAACGTGATCACTCTATTCTAGAATCCTCTCACACGTAAGAAAACTTTCCCTCAAAAAACATTTCCCTTCAAACCTTCATTGTTGGTGAAGCTCAAGAACTGCTTGGAGAATCATCAAGTTATAGAGTTTTTCAACTAGACAAAGGTATGTTGATCTTCATCTCTAGTTATCTTTTAATCTAGAGAGCCATTCTCAAAGATTTCAAAAGAGAAAAATATGATCAGACACTTTCTTCTTCAATCTACCATGGGTTCCTTCTTAAACTGATTTCAAAGGCATAATATGAGTGTATTGATTATTTTCTACTGATTTTGAAGTGGTTTTAAATCCAATTTCATGATTAAGCTATGCTTCTTCACCAAAACATTGTAGCCTTGCATGGGCTTTGTGATCTTGATTTATTATCTATTCAATTATGATTTTATTACGTTGAAGTAATTGTATATGATTTTTTTACATGAATTTATGTTGAATAGATATGGAAGGATCCATTAGTATCAATTTGTGAAGATTTGAACATTAATAGACTATGTTTCTGCATGTTTCCTAGAAGTCGATTATGAGATTGGTTGTGTAGAGTTTTGATTTGGTATGAACTGCTGTAGTGACTATCTTAGGGTGATATTATGGATGAATTTTTTAGGTAAATATCCTTTATGATCAATTTAAGAAAGGCTTGCATGAATTGGTATATATTCCTTTATGCTACGAAGTCAAAAAGCTAAGTGTGTGATGGATGTTGAATTGTCGTTATATCAAGAATGGTTTATTCTAGATATCTTACCGAATTAGCTACTGACTTATTAGTGTATTATTGATAAAATATTAAAGATGATAAAAGTCTTAGAGGGCTCATAGTATTGGTGAAGTCTTCTACTCTAGAAAATCGATAAGCCTAAATGCCTATGTTGTAACCTTACTCTTGAAGGTATGTAATTATTATTTAAATATGGTTGAATGAAGGTTCAAATACTTACTTATACTCATAATATGTATGAAATATGATATAAATCAATGCAAGGAAAACTAGGTAATGATCTATGCTATTCTGCTTTTTTAGTATGTTGATGTGTTGTATTTTGTTAAAGTATAATCTTGTATCGACTTGCACATGGTTTCTCTTACGATTAAAGTAAATTTATCTACTTCCATATATATGAATTATTGGTAGAAAAGGTGTATTGATTAATGAGGATCAAAGGTTGAGGTGTTGGTAAGAACGCTTATTTCCTCTACTGTTCTACTTCTCTATTCTTTGTACAAATGTTGATGAAGTGTGGTATGGCATGGTGTGGTATGGTCAACTTATGGTGGCGGTGTTTACTTTATTTTCAATACATATATGTTTTTACTATGTCCACGAAGGCAAATTGATGAATATATGACCATGTTCTTATGATGATACTATATGAAACTTATGCCTACTTTCCTATTCTAGTTGAGATTTAGGTTGTATGGCTATTGTGTAAGCATGTGTATATCCATGTTAAGTTAAGTATAGGTGAGGCCATTTATTAGTTAAAAATTGTTAATAATCCCTTACATATGTACCCCTATGTAAATGCATGAATAGAACAAGTTAGTTTCTTAAATGTAATAATAAGTTGGCTTGTCTCCTATGCTATTGTGTGTTGCGTGGCTTATTCTTGAAGGTATATTATGGTCTAAGAGGATGGGTGTCTCAATATGTGGTTGATATCCGTAATGTGATCATGGTTACCAATGTACACATACACTTACTCATTAAAGGTTGTTCTCATATTCATTAATGTGTACTACTATGCATGTAAAGTATAAGTATGTGAAGTATATGAGTGGATGACTCTCCTAAGCCTATGACTTATAAAGTAATAATAAAATAAAGGTTTTAAATTAAGGGAACAAAGCTTAGCACCTATTGAACATGAATAGGAATGTGTATCCCTTCCCATTGTAGGAAGGTAGGCTACCATAAATAGGGTTTCCATAAGTGAATAACTACAATGCCTAATATTTGTATTAGAGCATTATGTTTTGGTAAATAGTTTAAGGTCTTAACTTCTCAAAAGCCACATCTAGTAGTATATTTGTCTTTGCTGTTAGTCACATCCATGGACAAGAGGTTATAGGATTATAGAGTTTCACATTCTTCATTACTGTTTAATTGTGCAATAGAACTTAAATCCATAAGGTCTCTCTCTCTTATTTTCCACTGTTCGGTTGTCTTCTAGTTGTGATTGCTCGAAAGGGGAGATGGTTGTAAGTTTGACGTTGTTAAAAGGTGAGTTTTTATGTTATGATCATTTTGTTGCTAAAAGAGTAGTTGTGTAGGTATGTTTTTAAATTTGTAATGTGATTCCATTTATGGATAGGTGTGAATTATCATAACTGGAGTGTTGTGATGACAAACTTTGTGGTGATTTGGTTCTAAGCATGGTAAGAGTTATAAGGATGAATAAAGTGCTTTTGAGAATAAATGAGATATCTTGTGATTATGTTCAATGATGGTAGATATGCTTTTAAGGAGTGAATTTGAGGGAAATGATGAGTGTATGTGGAGAATTTGTAGGAGTTGAAGGCAACTCCCTTGTGTGACTAATGTTTGATAGTTGTTCTTGTGATTGGTAGATGTTTTGTTGTAGGCTTACACTAAGTTTGAAAGATGGTTTGAATGTCTATTGAGGAAGTTTTGTTCCATGAAATTGAATTAAAAGATTAATAAGAGTTTAATGAAGTGATGTTTAAAAGAGTTTATCTAGGCCGGAATCCTAAGAGGAAATTTTTATGCTAAGCTTGGAAGGTTGATGTTTAATCTTGATGTGTATGAGTTGGGGGTAGTGTGATTTCTTACCTTGTGAGAGGCATAATTTTGCTTTGAAGTATGACACCTTGGGGGAGAGTGAGTTGAGTAGAATGTAATGTAATGTACTAACTCCAAGAGAATCCTCGAGGGTCACTAAGTGGGAGTTGTAGTATGGGATGATACTCTCTTATTTCACTTAGTGAGACATACCAAATCTCTTTTGAGTAAGTTTGTGTGGTCTTGTCCCTCATATTGTATTCTTATCTTGATTATGTTGCCTGGAAGGTGCGTTATGGAAATTTTAAGCATGTGACATAAGGAAGTTTTGAATTTACAGTAATAAAGACGAACTTTTTGAGAAAATTGCTTTTTTTTTATGTATTACGATTTCAATGTTTTATGAGATGAGTTTATATGGTATTATAATTCATATTATCATTTCATCTTGATTAATTGCAAATAGAATTAAAAATTGAAGTTTTAGGCATGTTTAATGATATTACATTCATGTTCGTTGTAAATTTTGTGGATTTTGAGAATATTAGTCTTGCCTTAGATTGAAGTCTCAATTTGTTTAAAAGTGTTGCGCATGAACAAGTTTAATGTTGGACAAGGTAGTTCCTCCATAGGACAAGGGTAACTGTGAGTTTTGAAATTTTCAAGTTTACAAGAGTGGTCAATGTTACTAAGTGTTTGAAAATGTGAAAAGATGCTCCTTGCTAGTTGATTCTTTAATTTTTATTGTTTCATCCTTTATTTTAATTTGTTATGTTATTGAAAGTGAGTCCTTGTTGTTCTTGAAGTTGTAGTGTCATCCGAGGATAAATGTTTTTCTATGTGGGGGAGAATATAACGCCCCAAAACTAACTAATGTGAACTAGAAAAATGGTGGTTCTTTCATGAGTTAATTTCAAGTTATGATGACTTAATTTAGTGTTCTTTGTATGTTTGTGAAGTTTGGTTATGTTTGGAGGTGAAACGTCCAAGAACGTCCATGACGTTCAGCAGATGTACCGTAGATAGCGCTTGTGTGTCTTCAGGTGTTTGAGTGAGTTTTATGTGTTCGTTTTCCTTGAAACATGCATGAGATGTTCCTAAGACCTAGATGACTTAGCTTAGGGGTTTAAGGTATGGGAAGGACCCCACATAGGACCCACAAGGCGCCCTAGATGAAGCGCCGAAGACTTGGAGCAAAATGCCAAAGCAGTGAACAAATGACAACCCTAAGGACGGTCTCTTGGTCCACCAACGATCCGTCAATATAGGGCTTCAATTGTACCTGAAATTCAAGATGTACAGGATCCATTTTGATCAAAGAGTAAAACCACAAGACCCTACCAATGGTCTGTTTATGCATTGGCGGTCCGTTAGTTAGGTCTCGTTTTTTAGGTCAACCAAATGTTTTAAGTTGCTACCTCTTCTCGTTGTGTCTGTAAATACACCCCCAGTCTACTATGATCCTAGAAGGTTAGTTATAGTGTTTATTAGGTAATTTAAAGTGTTCTAAACCCTAAGAAGTCATTTTAGACCCCTCTTACCCAAAACCTCTCTCTGTTAGAATTCTCTCTCAAGTCTCCATGGAAGCAAGAAGTCAAGAAGTTCTACAAAGGCTGTTGAAGGTAGTTTCTTCATAAAAAATCATTGGTATTTATTCAATGTGAGATATGGTATCCACCCTTGAACTCTCTTTCATTTAAGGATCCCCTTCAATCTAGTTTTCAAAATGGGTTTTCAACTTTAGTTTCTACTATCTTCAAATCTAAATATAGGTCTTGCATGAAAACATTTCTAGTGACTTAATAATTGTATTCCTAATGTTATTTGTTGATTTTAAGGTTAAAACATCAATTAAATTATGTTAAATCTTTTAAACTAATTTTGGTTGAAGAAATGGGTTATATGAGCATGAATTGATAGTCTCTAAGCTTTGATTTGTTATAGTTGTTATTAATGTTTAGCTACTTCCCAATGAGATAACTTATGATGAATTATTGAGTAAAATGTTATAGGTGATGAAAGCATGAATTAAAGGTTAAGTGTGTTCTGTTGTTTAGTTTGAATTTCGAAATGCTCTTGACTAGTATGGTCCACCTTCTTGTGGTGGTGTTTATTTGAATTGTATGAATGTAAAGTTACTAGTTTATTGTGAATGAGGTTGCTTGACATGTGAATTAAGATTATAAATATGCTATTCTTTTAAAATGTGATTATTGAAGTACATCAGAGTGTATGCTTGAATAGAGTTATTCTTGTTAATTGCTTTATGACACTTTTTAAGAGAAATATGTTAAGGATTATGTCTAAAGGACATATATGACTATATGAAATATGTAATGTGTGTGATGTAATGAATAACATTCTAGGCATGTATAGAAGTTAAATGTAAATTAAATGAAGCTTCTGTGCAAGGTGTGTTCACATGCACACACACACTCACACTTAAATGAATGAATGAAGCTAACTTCAGTCCTAAAGGGGAGTGTTGGGGTGAACACTCCTCGTGAGTTGAGATGAAGTTTTTAGTATCAACCCCACTAAATCATATGAGCTTTCCAAGATAGGTTTGAAGATGAATGCCCTTTGTAAGTTGAGATGTGGTGTTCACTAGTTATCCTTAACCTATACTCTATAATGTTGACAATCCGTGGGATTTATGACTAGCACCTAGAAGATATGAAGAAGAGGTGGATTACACTTCGTGAGTTGAGATATTGTATTTCAATGTACTTCTTGAGATGAGTACTAGTTGTTAGTAGAGAATGAGTTAATTAGTAGAAATCTCCTTATCCCTTAACTATGCGTCCACATAGGTGTAGCTATTGGGAAATTGATGTAAATGCTAAGAAAATGTCCTCATTCTAGGCAACTGAGGATCCCTCATCAAATAGGGGTTAATATCAGGATTCTATATCGGTCTCTCATGGTCTATATCGGTTAATCTAACTCCAACAAAAGAAGTGAACGTGCTAAGTCTTCTAAAAGAGGGTTTCTACATGTTAGGTAGTGGAATGAGACGCTATTTAACCATTGCACTAGGAAGGCAATCTGAAAGAGGCCTCTTTGTGAGACTTATTTGAATTAAATGAACTAAATATTCTTAAACAACGTACTACTTAGTGTAGGTGGTGGTATGGGACGCTATCTATCCATTGCACTAAGTAGGTTCTTCCAAAAGGGAAGACTTGGTTTCAAACCTTCTAAAAGAATGTGCTACATAGGGTAGGTGGTGGTATGGGACGCAATCTACTCATTGAACTATGTAGGCATTCCGAAAGGGAAGACTTTGGTGGTTTGTTGTGTGTCTTTTAATGTCTTGCCATTGATTGTTGGGCTTGTTTCTCTCTAGTTGAGTAAGCTCAAAAGGGGTAGTCTTGAAGATGTACATACTTCCTTCATGTCTTACCTTAGTTACTTTTAGGATAATCCCAAATAAGGGAAACTCTTTGTCAAATGAGTTCACTTTGTCTTTCCCTAGGCCTTGGAAGTTCACTCATTTATAATAGGATAGTACATCGTAGTTTCTCAAGCTGAATACATAATGAATGCTTTTAATTATTTATTATAAGGGATCAAATGGTTTCACCGTAAGGGCATAATTAGTTCATTGAAATGTTAGATTTGAGTTCAATGTTAAGTATTGTTAAGTTCACCTTAAAGTATCTTTAGGTTTGAAAATTATATGAGTTTCCATCTAAGTGTTAAATAATGTACACCATGTTAATTTGTTTCTAAATTCATGAATATTATAATTATTTGGGATGAAAGGTTATTTTACTAAAATGTCCCTTTTCCCATCTTTTTGCATATGCCCTATTGAGTACATTATTTGTACTAACCTCATACTTTTCTATACTATATGTATAGGTTAGAAGCATTTTGAAGGTTGACGTCTAGAAGGTGAAGCTTGGGTATGTTCCTCTCAAGATCAAGTGTGTCCTCATTTATTGGAAAGCATAATTCCTATCTTCTTTGTTTCTTCATGTTAAGGCTTATTATATTTTTAATTTAAATGTAAAGGGTCGTTTCCTATATTTATTATGTCGTCTATTTAAGTTTGGCTTGTGACACTAATATTCCTTAAGAATTTATGAAATATTTCCTTTTTATTAAATTATTTGTGAAAGGTTTTAATTCAATAATACATTTCATGTCTTATGTAATTAATGCTAGTTGAAGGGCCTGTACAAGACCCCAAAGGGTCATGTACGCCCGGTCATGAAACAAGGGTTCCTTCTAACTTCTAGGGGGTACATTCGGTTCATGAAAACACAAATTAACATAGGCCAAAGAAAGGCCCGTAGACTGACCTACGACCAGTCAATTGGTCCGTCGATGTTGGCATGTTAACTAGTGCCTTCTTCTGTTTTAATTAAGGGGCGAGTAGGAAATTCATCCCACGTCCTAATATGGTTATAATATGAATATTTAGCTACTTTTGGGTGTATGTAAGTGAGATTACACGTAATCAACCGCACTCCCAATACAATTCACCAAATGACACTTTTCCATCCAAAAATATTCTCTCTAGAAATGACAATTCTTTGTGAAGCTCAAGAAAAATTTGGATCTTGGATTTACATGGAAGAATAATCATGTATTAGAGAAGTAAATGTATATAAAGGTATGGTTATTCTTCATCTCTAGTAATCTTTCCATCTAGAGAGTTAATCTCCAAGTTTTAATAGAGAAAAATACGATCAAGTTCTTCTTCTTCATTCTTGCTATGGGTTCTTTATTAAATTGATTTAAAAAGCATAATATGAATGTATTTATTGTTATCTTATGATTTGGACGTGATTTTCAATATCATTGCATGATGAACCCATGCTCCTTTACTAACTCGATATTAGCCTAAGTATGGCTTCATGATCTTGATCTAATGCATGTCGATTTGTGATTCAATTATGTTAATATGCTTATATATACTATCTTGTATTTATATTAATGGTGAATTACTGATTAATTATCCATGTGAATCCACATATGAAAATTTGAACATGTTTAATCTAGTTTTCCATGTCTCACTATAATATTGGTCTTTTGATGATATAGTTGGGAATTCGATTTTGTAGGGCTGGTTGTATCTACTGTATTAATTGAAAATTATGGATGAATTTTTAATTAAGTGATTTCATGATTGCTCAATGTTTGTTACCCTATGATTGTTAAATAACATGTTAATTGTAAATTAAAGGTTATAGCAATGATAGTAGGAATTCGTGTAAATTATATGATCATTATCTACTGCCTTATATTGATGATATTAATGTATTGTGGGTTTGAATTCTTGATGATCAAATAAAACGAATATTGACATGAATTGATTTAGATTCTTCTAGCCTACAATTGTAATGTTGTAATGAACATTATATGATTTAAATTCAAAGGGTAGATGAAACATGACTTAGATTTTATTTATACAGATTTGGCTACTGCCTAAATGTGTATTATTGGTACATGATGAATGATCAACTAAACTAGTGTGGTTAGTATATGACCTAGGACTCTCCACATCCTAGTTCATGTGAGATGTCTTGTATTATGTTATAGTGTATTCTCGTAGCAAATTCTACATGGTTTATTTTATGACTAAAGTACATATAGCTACTACCTTTTATATGAATTGGTGATAAATAATTTGTATTGATCAATGATGCTCAATGTATGAGAAATTGGAAAGAATGCTTATCTCCTCTACTCTTTACATCTCTATTTCTTTGTAGTGATATTGAGGAAGCGTTGTATGGAATTGTGTAGTGTGGTCCACGTATGGTGGCGGTGTTTACTCTGTCATTATATATGTGCTTACCATGGCCTTGAAATAAATATGATGAATATATGAACATGTGCTTATGAGTCTACTATGTGAAGATTATGCCTAGTTTCCTAATCTACTTATGATCTAGAGTGTGTGGTATTGTATGAGCATATATATATATCCATGTTACGGTAAAGCATAAGTGCTTCCATTGATTAATAAAATGGTTAATGATCGCTTTCCTATGTACCCCTATGTGAATTGATGAATATCACAAGTTAGGAGTCTTAAGTGTAATATGAAGTATACTCTCACCTATGCTATAGTGTGTTGTGTGGTTATTCTTGATAGGTTTTATGGTTTATAAGAGGGTGGATGCCTCAATATGTTGTTGATAGCCATTATGTGAGCATGTTTACCAATCTACACAAACACTCACTTTACATGCATGTTGCATGTAGTATATGTCATGGTGTCTAAATGAAAGGTACTTCTCATATTCACTAGTGTATACGACTAGGCATGTTATGAAAGAATAATGTGTGTTTCCTTAGTTAGTATTACTTGATAGGTGTACTACTATGGGCAAGGGTATGGGAATTTGCCTATGCATTGCACATGTGTACCTTGATAGGATATTTTTAGTTTTTATATCTCTATGTATGAATACATATGTATGAATATGTAAGACATAATGCGTTATGTGAAAGTTTTGCTCACATATATGTAAATACACACACATGTAAGAATATGTAGCTAATATATGGGCCTTGAATTGTATATTCATGTGTACCCTAAACTACATAATGCATTACATATGCTTTATTTATGTGAAGGGATTCTTTACATGATTCAGGTAGATATGACCTATGAGTTAAGGATATGAGGGGATGACTCTCATAATCCTATATTTTACAAATTAAAAATTTAATAATGGTTTTCATTAAATGGAACTAATCTTAGAACCGAGTGAACTTGAATATGAGTGTGTGTATCTACCTTTGATTGTAAGGTATGTCACTATAAACCTCATGGTGTGAATATCCTCATGACCCAAAAAGGGATGAGAGAGGTGTTTCCATAAGTGAATAACTACAATGCCTAATCTTGGCCTAAGGAGGGTTGTTACATGTAACCCCATGTTCCCCTAACTATGTTTCTACCATAGGATTCTATCTAGTGGATTCACCTAGAAAGCTATGTCACATTTCGTTATACTTTGGCTGGTAGACCACCTTTCTTTAGGTGTGGGGTTTTGTGACACCGGATTGTATGTTTAGCATCACATGATGTATGTCGGTTAAAGATATAGGTTACCTAAAGTAAAATGGACAATGGAAGTAAATGCCTAGGTCCTTAAATATAATAAATTAAGCGAGGTTCCTTAGGATAGGTGGAAGTAATGAACCCATAGGGACATTGTACAAGAAGCTTCTTAAGAAATCCTAGGAAGGTGTTGTAATGCATGTCACTATGCCTGTGTTCCTTACGCATATCATTGTCGTATTTTTCTAGTTTTTATGAACATCTGCATGATATGAGTCTTTAAGCATTGTGTTGATCTTTTTTACTATGTGATGAAGGTCTTCGTTAACATAAATTATATCCTCCTCTTACTATGTTGATATATGAATTGGATTTAAAGACTTGTCGTGTCATGATATATTTACTAAGTATGTGTAAGGTTATATGACCTACATGTACATTAAACTAGTAGACAGAGATTGGGGGCATGAGTTAGGTCTTATAAGGTTCCATGTGAAGTAAAATAATTATATGTTCATAATGACTAGGAGTTCCCTGTAATGTCCTTTAAGTCTTGGATTATATATGTCTAAGTTTCATTATACCTCTATGATGCATTGCACCAAGTATGCCATATTACTTGGAAATTGAACTGACTGTTAAGTGACTCAATTATGTAACAAATTTGATAAGTGATATGATTAAATATTCAGACTTTTAATATAATTGAAGTATGTGAATGATATAAATACTATTCTTTAAAGGTTTTATGAAGATTTACTCAAAAAATGCAAGAAGTATGATTTGAAGAAGATGTCCCGTTTAGATGCATGTTTTTGCATGGTTTCCATACTTAGTGCATTCTTTTACTAATCTCATTATTCTCTACTTTTTACACAAAGTATAGGTTATTGATGCTTAACGGATGTCATAAATTGTGAAGATGATTCCCAAGATCAAAGAAAGGAATCCTTAGGTTGAAGGATCTCCAACTTATGTTTTTACTGTAATGTTTCTCAATATTGTTTAGTTATGTAATTTTTTGTAAGGGTCGTGTCCCTAATGTATTATAAAGTTGTTGAGTCTATGATGGTAAAGAGACTTAGGGCCTAAAAATGTAATACAACTTATGTTTTTTTATATATAAAAAATATTTTCTAGCATATGATGTGCTATGAAATCTTTTTAATTTTCCGCTACATTTACTATGTCGATTCAATAAATGATAAATATGGGCTTGTATAAGACCTTCGATAGTTCAAGTACGCCATATTACTTCTAGGGGGTGCTCCCCGGATGTGACAAACATGGTATCATAGCACGGGATTTTTCAAAGTGGTTTAGTGTCCAAGAAGTCTTATATTGCCACATGTAGTAGTGTCCTGTATCATTAGTGATGAGTAGCGACACACTAAATAGTAGGAGAGGGTATAGGACTATAGAGTTTCCCTTCTTCATCATTGTCATATCGTGCCATAGAAATTAACTCTATAAGATCTCTCTCTTATGTTTTCTTGTCCCGTGGTATTTTATGATATGATTGCTTGGTTGAGATTGTTCTCTATGATTTTAAATGTTGATCTTGGTTTTAAGGTTTCAATGAGTATGTGTGAAGGTGAATGTTTGTATGTTTTGATGATATGATGCCAATTATGGCTATATATCAATTTTATGTGAAACATCGTGTTATATTAAAGAATGTGTGTCACAACATGGTTATAGCGTGATAGAAGTTCTTATGGTTGACATGATTTCTTTTTGAATGATGTGTTCCTATATGGTTTTACATGATGGTAGGCTAATACTATGATTTGAAATTGAAATTCTTATTGACTACCTATGAAAACATGTTACCCTACAAATTGTTACTTTAGAGTGTTCAATGATTCCTTTTCTATACATGCTGTCCTTGATAAGTTGACTAGTATAAATTAGAGTCCTTTGTATAGACTTTATCCTAGAAGATATGACAGTATGCTGGTCTTGGTAATGTTTTTTATCTCACTTTTTCAATCAATTGCCTGAATGTTGCGTTTTTGGAATTTGGAAGCATGTTCGCTGTAATGATAGGCACTTTACAAGGAGTTATTCGGGAAACAAACTAAATAGTTCCTTAATAAGATCTTGTTGACATGTGTATAGAACTGATACATATAAACATGATAATTAATGTAATTAGGAGAATTTCTATTTGGAATGAAGAATAATAGTCATATGGCATGAGGAGTTGTAGAATTGTTTCTAACTTCTTATTGTGTTATGAGTACCTTAATGATTGAGGAATTGACGTTTCCCTAGAATTAAGGGTCGTACTCTTATTTTTATAAGGTGATGAATTAGGTTTGTTTGACCTATAAGTTACCTTATAATAATGGTGATAGAAAAGAAAGAGTCCTTATGGTGAAGTGTCCTTGTTGTTTCACCTAATGATGTATGACCTTGGTGTATATTGTATTATTTGAAAACCTTATGTGGTAGAATAGTATGACCTAACTTGATAATTTTGAATAAATTGCCTAGATGATAACGTTTAGAATGACTTGGTGTTCCTTTGATAACTTATTTTAAATCCCTTCCAAAGTGGTAATCACATTTATTTGATGAAAAGGAATGTTGTTTAGTTAAAAACCTCTTAAGGTTTGCTTAAGTTTCTCTTAAATGGGTTTACCCTAAGTGGGTGTTGGTGATAATATAATAAGGTTGTAGATATTTTCTACCATTGACTTTCTTTTTTTTTGAGCTTGAAACTAATGAATTTTAAGTAAGCTTGTTCATGAATAGAGTTTGGCATAAAGTATGAATTGAATGACCTTTATATGTTTCGTATGTATTGATTGACATTAAATTGATGATATTATGAGTTTTCCAAAGTGCATGTAATTTTTTCTTTTTATAAAATACATGTTTTCTCATGTTAACTTACATCTTGATATGCTAGTATTGTATTTGATCTCATGAGATTAAAAAAGAAGCATGGTAATATTCACATGTGAGGTGAATTTTTATCCTTATGATGAAGTGTTGAGTCTCCTTAAAATGATATATGTTGAGTCTCTTGAAAATTATGTGACTTTTATGATTTAGAATGCATAATTGTAGGTTCATTCTTGAAAAGTGAAATCATGTTAAACAAGTGTTCATGTATGTGCCTATGATTTTGTGTGATTCTTCCCAAAGGATACTTATTGTGAAAGTGAATACTATGATAGAAATTGACAATTTGTGAAATTACTTCCTATTTGTTGTGATGTAGTTGGCGTGATCTACCATTTAGACTTCACTAGGAAGGAAACATGAGCATACCTTGGATTAAAAGTTGAGACTTTCTAATTTTTAGAAAAAATTGACCTTGTACTCCACTTAAGTGTGAACTCATGATACATACAAGTGTGTTGAAGAGAAGGACATTCCTTCATGGACACCACTAAACATGGTATGGTTGACTATGACCTTCATGGCACTAGGTCTAACTAATGAACATCTTTGTTCATTAAATTAAATCAAGTCTATTTGCATTAAAGTATGAGTGCCTACTTTTTTTGAGTATTGTTGAAATATGTCTATGTGTGTCCTTGCAATATGATAACTTAGTTAATTGAGGTGTATTGGGCATGCAATGATTAGGAGAAGGTTGTTCCTCCTATGAACATAATAAGAGCCTTTGTGTTTGATTCATTAAGGAGTGAGTGAGTAATGGTTTTTCTTGCTAGTGTGCATTGAGTTCTAAAATGACTTGATGATAATATAAATGTAATAAACTTCTCTAAGATGCATTGAAATTCTTGTTGTAATTAAAGAGCCTTAACTGTCATTTGAGGACAAATGTTCCCAACTAGGGTTTCGATAGCCTAAAATGTTTTTATTAGGTTATAAGGTGATAAAATTATATTTAATATGGTTTAGATAATGTGTGTAAAGTTTAATGTGATTTGGAAGTCGAACGTCAATGGACGACCAAAATGTTCGACGACTAGTAACCTATGTGTCTCATGTGTCTATTTGTGATGATATACTATATATCATTAGCTTATGAATTTAAAATGATTTTTAATGATTTTTAAATATGGTATATGATGCTTTGAGAAGTGTGAGGTCAAACAACCAAGGACGTCTAAGGCGTTCAAAAGATAGCCCTTAAGACATTCAATGTGTGTCTTTATGGTGCCTAGCCTGTTTTCACGACTTGCAGGTGTTTGTTTAGTGTTAAGCTTATATGGAAGGTCCTATACTTGTTAAGGATTGTATTTACGTGGGAAACGTTTGGGTATGACTTATGAAGGGCGCCGTAAAAGGCAACACAAAAAGGACCCAAGGCTTGTAAAGACATTGCCTTGGCAGTGTCAATCAACAGGCCAAACGACGACCGGTTGGTAAACAAACCACCCATTGGTGAGGTCTCATCGATTGGTACTTATATTGAGCAGTTCTCAACCCAAAATTTGTCTAAGGAACAGTTGACGGAAGCCAAAGGACGGTATGTAGACTGACCTACGGCCAGTCGATTGCTCCATCCATGGTCGCCTGTTAATTGGTGCCTATGTCTCCTTTAATTAGGGGGAAATGGGAAATTCGCCCCATTTACTAACCTTGATAGTAGTAGGATTATCTAGAAACTTTAGCTGTATCGTGATCAACCCCTCTCCCAATACAATTCACCAAATTAGAATTTTCCCTCCATAAATATTCTATCTAGAAACCACCATTGTTTGTGAAGCTCAACAACATCTTAGAGATTGGACTTCCATGGAAGAATCATAAAGTTTTAGAGATTTAAATGTATATAAAGGTATGGTGATCCTTCATCTCTTGTTATCCTTCCATCTAGAGAGTTAATCTCAATGTTTTCCAAGAGAAACATACGATCAAGTTATTTTTCTTCATTCTAGCCATGGGCTCTTTGTTAAATTAATTTCAAAACCATAATGTTAATGTATTTATAATTATATACTGATTTGGACGTGATTTTTAATCTTATTGCTTGATCAACCCATGCTCTTTCACAAACTCGATTTTAGCCTATGTATGACTTTATGATCTTGATCTTATGCATATCCATTTGTGATTCAATATGTTAATATTTTTACGTATAATTTCTAGTATGTATATTTATTGCGAATAATTGATGAATTATCCATGTGAATCCATGTATGAAGATTTGAAAATGTTTAATCTAGTTTTCCATGATTCACTGTAATGTTGGTCTTTTGATGATTTAATGGGGAATTCAATTGTGTAGGGATGGTTGTATCCATTGTCATTATTGGATATTATCTATGAACCGTAAAAAAAGTGATTTCATGATTGATTAATTTTTGTTACCCTATGATGGTTGTACTCTACATAAATGTCTTAAATAACATATTCACTGTAATATAAAGGTTATAGAAATGATAGAAGCATGTCGTGTAGATTATAATGTCATAATCTAGTGCCTTAAATTGATGATATTAATTTATTGTGGGTAGGAATTCTTGATAAATGACTAAATAAACTAAGGAGGATAGTTGATGACCTACGACTCTCTACTTCATAGTACATGTGAGATGTCTTGTATTATGTTAAGTGTCATCTTGTAACAACTTGTACATGGTTTATTTTATAACTAAAGTACATATAGCTACTGACTTATATATGATTGGTGATAAATTATCTTTATTTATCAATGCTTATCAAAGGATGAAAAATTGGTAAGAATGTTTATCTCCTCTACTCTTCTACTTCTCTATTTCATTATAGTTATGTTGAGGAAGCCTTGTATGGCATTGTATAGTATAGTCGACTTAAGGTGGCGGTGTTTAATTTATTCTCGTTCAGTATGTGCTGACAATGGACTTTAAGGCAATTTGATGAATATATAAACATATGCTTATGATGCTACTATGTGAAGATTATGCGTAGTTTCCTATTCTAGTTGTGATCTAGGGTATATGGTTATTGTATGAAGAAATGTATATCCATGTAAGGGTAGGTATAGGTGTTTCCATTAATTAGTAAAATAGTTAATAATCCCTTAACTATGTACCCCTATGTGAGTTCATGAATAGCAGAAGTTAGTAGTCTTAAGTGTAATATGAAGTTTTCTTGTCTAGCATGCTATTGTGTTTTATAGTTATGATTGATATAGAATTATGGTCTAAGAGTGTGGATGCATCAATATGTTTTTGATATCCATTATGTCAGCATGTTGTGCAATGTACACACTTACTTTACATGCATGCTACAAGTAGTGTAGGTCATGGTGTGTATATGAAGGTAGTTCTCATGTTCAGAAGTGTCTACTAATATGCATGTTATGATGATGTTTATGAAAGCATGATATGTGTTTCCTTATAGACTATGACTTAGTAGGTGTAATAGTATAGACAAGGGTATGGGACTTTGCCTATGCATTGCACATGGACCTTTGTAGGATAGTTCTTGTTTTGGTGTATATGTATGAATACGTATGTATGAATATGTGTGACTTAATCTATCTTGTGAAAGGTTTGATCACTTATGTGTACATATACATACACATGCATGAAGATCTAGTCAAGACAGGGTCCTTCAATGGTATATCCATGTGTACCCTAAACTAGATGATGTTCCACATATTCTATGTTCATGTGAAGGGATTCTTTACATGAATTAGGTTGATGAACTTTAATCTATGACGTATGAGATAAGCATTTGATGGGATTACTCTCCTAAACCTATGGTTTATAAAGTAAAAATATAATAAAGGTTTTCAATAAAGGGAACTTAGCTTAGAACTTAGAACACTTAAATATGAGTGTGTGTCCCTTGCTATGGATGGATGGTAGGTCACCAGAAACCTAATGGGATGGATACCCTATGACTCAACAAGTGGTTAGAGTGAAGTTTCCATAAGTGAATAACTACAATTCCTAATCTTGGAATAAAGAGAATTTTAAAATGTACCCCCATGTTCTATAACTATGTTGCCACAATAGAATACTATCTAGTGGATCCACCTAGAAATCTATGTAAGATTTGGTTCTACTTTTGCCGGTAGATCACCTTTTTTTGATGTGAGTTTGATGACACCAGATTCGATGTTTAGCATCACATGGTCTATTTTAGTTAAGGTTATAGTTTCCCTAAATTAAAATGGACAATGGAAGTAAATGAATACGACCCTAAATAAAATAACATAAGGGAGGTTACATATGATAGATGGAGTTAATGAACACATATAGAGATTGAAGAAGTAGCTCCTTAGGAAGTTCTAGGATGGTGTTCTTAATGCATGTAACAATGTTATGAAGATGTGAATGATATGGGTGTTTGTTCATGATGTTGATCTTGTTTACTATATGATGGAGGTCTTGCTTGACATAAATGAAGTTGTCTCTTCTTAATATGTTGATATATTACTTGGATGTAAAGGAAAATGGTCTCGTGATAGGCTTACTACGTATGTATAAGGTTATGGGGCCTTACATGTACATTGCACTAGTAGACATAGATTGTGGGCATATTTTTAGGTCATATAAGGGTCTATGCTAATTAGAATAAGTATTTGTGCATAATACTAGGACTTCACTGAATGTTATTTTAGTCTTGGCTTAAATATGTCTATGTTGCATTATACTTCTATGATTGTATGTGTTGCCTTGTATAGTTTGTTTGTATGTTTTATTGTGCCATTAATGTGATGCATTGAACCAAGTATCACTAGTGGGTTACTTGGGAAGGTTAATGAATAAAAAAAAAGAAAATAGTTCACTGTAAAGGAAATTGTTATAAAGTGACTCAATTATGCAATAAATTTGATAAGTGATATTGTGAAATTTTCGACCTTTGAATATGCTTATATGATGTATGTGAATGATATCAATACTATTATATAAGGGTTTTAAAAAGATTTACTCAAAAAAGGCATGAAGTATGATTTAAAGAAAATGTCCCTTTTAGATGAATGTTTTTGCATGGATGTCATACTTAGTGCATTCTTGTACTAATCCCATTTTTCTCGAATTTTTACACAAAGTGTAGGTTATAGATTCTGCAAGTATGTCTTCAATAGTGAAGAGTTTGATAGATGATTTCCAAGCTAAATCAAAGGAATTCTTAAGTCCAAGGATCTCCTACTAATGTTTTTACAGTAAAGTTTCTCAATATTGTATTATTATGTGATGTGTTTTAAGGGTCGTGTCCTTAACGTATTCTAATGTAATTGTGTCTAATATGTCAAAGAGACTTAGGGTCTAAATATGTATTACGACTTATGTTTTTATATATTGAAGAAGTAAACTTTCTAGCATATAATGTTCTGTAAAATGTTTTATATTTATCGCTATGTTTACTATGTCGATGCGATGAATGATAACAATGGGCTCTTTTAAGACTTTTGAGAGGTCAAGTACACCATTTTACTTCTAGGGGGTGCTTCCAGGATGTGACATTTATGATACCCCGATCTCAAGTCAATCTTAGAAAATTATTTTTCCCCTTGGAGTGGATAAAATTAGTCATCAATCCGAGGGTGAGGATACTTGTTCTTAATAGTGACTTTATCGAGACGGCTATAATAAATGCACATCCAAAGGGAACCATCCTTATTTATAAGAAACAATACCAGGTTGAATAGACCCCTGATCTAACAAGCCTTTGAGTTGAAGCATTATGTCTTTCAATTTCTCCGTAGCCAAACAGTAAGGAGGGATAGAAATGGAATTTATATCCGAAAATAAGTCAATGCCAAAGTTAATTTTCCATTCGCCAGGAATGTCATGCAAGTTAGTGGCAAAGACATCTAAAAATTCGTTCACTATGGGGCCTGACTCAATAGGAGGGATGTCAGACTCAAGATCTTTGACTCTTACAATATGTTAAAGACACCCTTTAGATATCATTTTAAAAGATTATAAATAAGAGATGATATGACCTCTAGGGAATGGGTTACCCCTTTCTTCTCTAAGGCGGGTTCATTAGGGATGTTGAGCTTGACTACACCTTTGGACAGTATATGGAAGCAAGACAAGCACGCAACCAATCCATTCCTAAAATGACATCGAAATCAAAAATATCATGTTCTACCAAATCCACCTATGTAACTCTATTTGGCAAAGACATAGGAAAACTCCTAATGACTTCTTGCCACCACAGAGTCTCGCACCGAGGTTGTAATATAAATTATATCATCAAAAAAATTTTTACTAGATTAGTTACAAATGATCATGATGCACCGGGATCAATTGAAGTATAAACATCAATAGAGAGGACTTGTAATATAACTGTAACCATATAAATTCTCAATCTGAAAATCCTCTTACATCTCTGTACTCTCTCTCTCCCCTCCCCCCCATTGAAGACCAAAATAAAACGTCTTAGGGGTGCAATATTCTTACTTTTTCTCCATCATCTTGACCATTGGGATTCTTTAACCAAAGGCTTCATTCATATTGTTCTCTAAAAGTTGATAAAAAACATGGGTTTCATTCGTAATCCAAAATTGATCAATCAATTTATAGTATTCTTGGTTTCTTTTGATTATTTGTGATATAATATTATTATTTATTTTTGAACTAGGGTAATTGTTCATAACTTACCTATATCTATAGAAGATATCATGAATTGACCTAATTTTCCCGATCATAGGTTATGAATTGATGTTGAATTGAATAATGATAATTCAATTGACTTAGTTCTACTGTTAATTAATATTGTATGACGTTGTTAAGTCTATTATAGGATGAATATGGTTGGATAATGATAATACCATGGAAGGAGGCTTATGAAGGTAAATTGGTAAAACCTATGATCTTGAATCCTTACTTCAATGGTAATGGCTTGTAGTTATTGATGATGTTAAATTGAAGTATTGATTGTTATTACATTCGATAGGTGATGTTATGATGAATGTAAATGAATTATGTTGATTAGATGGGTTGTGAGATTATGATTAAGGTGTAATGATATAAGGTTGATTTGAATAACTTATGCACCTAACTATGAAACGATGGTTATAATGTGTTAATCTAACATATGAGGGTTGTATTGAAAGGAAGTTCTCATGCAATTCAAATTGATATAATAATTATGAATATATCCAACATATGAGGGTTTTATTGAAAGGAAGTTCTAATGTAATTCAAATTGATGTAATAATTATGAATATACAAGGGGTTAGTCTCCTACAGCCTATACAAAGATATGTTATTTAATAAAGGATTAAACACATTTCAAAAATAGACTTTAGCTTAGAACAGAGTGAACTAGTTATGAGAGGTGTCCCTTAAGGATGTGGGAAGGGACATTAGAATTAAATTTTTCATAAAGAGGGTCTCAAGTATGTCTCGTAGTTCTTGAAATATGTTTCACCCATAAGAATACTGGCTAGTGGATCAACCTAAAATTTTATGTTCATGTTGTGATAATAACTTGCAATTACAACACCTTTTTTTTGTGTAGGCTTTCATGACACCGGATTCCACATATTAGCTCATGTTCTCTATCTCAGTTAAAGAAATTGTTCCCGAAAGTATAATGAATTTAATATTGTGAACTCTAGCTAGAATTATTTACGGTGTTCATCTTAGTACAGATATAGAAATTGCACTCTTTCTAGGCATTGCACTAGTTGTCCTTGAGTGAAGTCTTAGGAGGATGTTCTTATTTTTTTATGACTCTAATGATATGCTAATGTTTACTCTACACGTTGATGATCTATATGATGTTAAGTTCACTTATGTACATGTTCTTGGTCCATATTGCTAAATATGATTATGAATATTCATGATGCTACGATATATGAAGTTAGACAATTCTTGTGACATTTTGGTGGATTTAACTGGTAGTGTGATGTAATCTGACTTTACTTGATCATTGCACTTGTAATCTTGGTAATAGGTCATGGGTAATGGTCTTACATATATGGTCATGTTATAAACTCCTATACATGCTTTGTTGTGGTATAACATTATGTTGGACTTTTTTTGGTTAGTGCTTTAATGTGCTACTACACATGATGACTTGACTTTACATGAGAATATTGGTCTTGCATTGTATATAGTCTTGTATTGACGAATATATGTCTAATGATTCATATGTGTTCTCAAATGGGCATAATGGTTTTTCAAAGTAAAGTAGCATGTTTTGAACAAATTTCCCTTTAAGCATGATTTTAAGTTTTATGTGCATATGTTTTCATACATAATACAAGTGGTACTAGCACATATATCTCTAATTTCTACAAATATGCAAGTTACGTCCATTGATTTTCTAGAAGACTCATGTTCGGGTATGTTACCTATTGCTGTATTCTAGCTTTGAAGTTGTATTGTCATAAATACATTGTGATTTCCGTTATCGTTTGGATATTTATGTACGTCTGTATTGGCATGTTGGGTTTGTATTGATTATGTCCAAAATTTCTACTGTTTTAGATGATTTAGTATGAGACAAGGTATTAACTTAATTTCAATATGTCTTATTTTTAAAAAATAAGAATTCAATGTGTGCTTCATAAGCAAAGAGTCTAAATAAAGTCGACATGTTTTATGCGAGATGTCTTTGTAAACCTCACTATATAGTTATATACGAAAAATCTTAATTTTAGGAATTTTTAACGTATAAAATTTAATGATGAATGCTAAGACGCTTGTCATAGTCCTCTCCAAGAAAAAAGATGTTGGATACTTCTAAGGGGTGCTCCCCGGTCGTGACAACGTTTGTATTAGAGAATGAGGTTGAAGAAATCTTAGGATTGATATCTCTTTGAACCATATTTACATAGAGTCTTGTTCATGGGTGTGAAGAGTTCCACAATTATTAATGATAGGCTATGTGACATTTAAGAATCTCATGATGTTTTCTACACTTATGAATGAGAGTCTATGTGACACTTAAGAAATCTCACTTATTCCTAATCTTTAATGACGTGCATTGAGAGTTGAAACTATATGTGTCCTCTTTATTCTAATGGTTTTCTTGTGGATACAGGGTATGTACAAAACCTCTTATATGACTTAGGTGAATCTAGAGCCTAAAATGGTTGTAATAATTTTATAAGGTCCAAAAAGTGTATAAAATGTTATATTGAGGCAACGTCTAGTGTTTTAGTGGATTTTTCAGTGTAACATCATGGGACGACCACGACTTTTAACGACTAAGTCACCTATGTGCCTCATATGTGGTTATGTGACTAGTTGTGTATTCCCTAGTTAATGAGGTCATTATATGAGTTATTATTGTGTATACGGGAAGTGTGGCATGTTTCATGATGTTTGGAGGTCAAACTTACAAGAATGTCCATAAAATTCTAAATATTTGCCTTGAAATGACCTTGTGTTTCTATGCATGTTTCGTCGAGTTTCACATTTTTGTTTTTGATAAAATTTATATGGTATGTACTGAACTCGTATCCAAAAATATTTGGGTTGGAAACGTTTGGGTACGACTCCGTGTAGGACTCACAAGGGTCCTAGAAGGAGGACTACAACTTGGAGCTCAACACTTCCAAGCTGTTGCAATCGACTACCAAAAATGATAGCAAGTCACATAGGCAACGACCCATCGATGGGTGGAGTTGATGGAGCCATGTGTCCTGTAGGTTGAGGAGTTGATGGAGAAACCAAAGGACCCCATCGATTGTGCGTGGTCTCACCCATAGACCATCTATGCTAGCGCGTCGGTGGTGTTATGTAAACTGCCAGTTCTGTATTAAGGCTTCGGGGTTTTGGCAAATTCACCCCAAGCCATATAAAATAGGAGGACATTTATTTTATGTGTTCACGGGTATTTAGAGGGTATATAAGTCATAAAACACTTATTTAAACCCTAGCAACTAAATCAAAACACATTCCCTCCTAAAGCTTCTTCAAAAACCTCCATGATATTTCAAGGTGATGATAGAGCTTGAAGATTGATATTCAACGTAGATTATTCTTCAATTTTAATTGGAATCGTCTAATAAGGTATGGGAGTTCATAATCTAAGGCTTTCTATAACATTAGAGACAATTTAAAAGATAATTTTCAAAGAATTAAAAAATATTAAAAGAAGTTGAAATCTACTTTAAGTCTTGGATTCTTTCATGAAAGGTTTTCAAACATTAAAATATGATATAATTGATGTATAATCAATTTTTCCAATAAAATTCTCTATGAAACCATAACCTTCTCAAATCTCTCAATTTGACAAAAATATGGATTATGTGATCATGCTTTGATATTAATGAATTCAACTATAGATTGTTATGGGATTTGTGTTCATGTATAGATTTTGATTGATTTATTTATATGTTGTTTCAATTTTTTCATTTGAGAATTGTATATTATTAGATCAATTGACTATTAAGCTTATTGAATTGTTATTAATCTAATGCTTATAAATTCTACTGTAGTTTTGTATGGTCTATTGATTGATGTAATATTTGTAATGAATTGATATCTAGATTGTCTTAGATTGATAAATCTATAATGAATTGACATAGATTCATTTAGTATTATCGTTTATGTATTGAATTGATTTTCACGTCCATGGGTAAGGTCCTTATGGTATTGAATTGGATTATTTGTATTTGGATTGAAGTGGTGAGATTTAATGGGTGGTATATATCCATAACTCTCTTAATATTATGTCTATCTTTTGTATTATAATGTTTGTTGGTACTGTCCAGTTATGGTAGCAATGTTATGTGAATTGATGTGGCCTTTTCGGTAATACTGTATGTATTATGATGATCATGTTCATAGCGGCACTACTTGATGTATGATGATGATTTGTGTAGTTGATTTATGTATACAATGATTGTGTGATTATATGTGTAGTTTTAGGGTTGATGCATGGTTGTTCCTACATGACAATATGAGTCGATGATTATTATATTAATGATGATATGGCATTGTATAGGAAGACATAGATGATAATGGGTATTCCTATGTGCTTGTAGAATTACATGTAATATGTGTTGAAGTGAAGTATGTTGTCTCTTGGCTTGGTTGAGTTGTGTCCTTACTTGATGCATGTATGAACGTTAATATGAGATATCTTGACTTAGGATGCTAAATCTTTTTAATCTTGTTTGTATGAATGACATGTTACCTTGAATGATGTTAGGAGGGTCTTTATATAAAACCTTGAACCTAGTGGTATTGTTATGAATGTTGAAGTGAAAGTCGTAATGGTATCCTTCAAGTAAAGGAATGATACACTTAAGGTTTGTTCGCTGGAAAAACATCATATCAATACTTAGGTAAGTCATTATGATCTTCTTGTCTCCATTGTAAGGTAGCTCTTGGGGGCCTCATTGATAGGGTGAATGTGTTTGCGATATGAACTTGATATGGAATACCTTTATATGAACGTATAATTAAAATTACTCTATGAGAACAAAGTCTATCACCGAGTGAGTATGGCAAGGGAAGTAGTTCTTGTTAAAGGATGAGACTAGAACACAAAGCATACACTTTATATGTGCCAAAGTTCTACCATTGTCAAGTAAAACACCCTCATCAGAGTAGGTTAGAACTCTGGATTCTATGTTTTGCTACAATTGTGTATGTCGGTTATTGCCCATTATCATCATGTTGTATACCTACTAACATTAGAGAAGTTATATGAACTCTAGATGGTGGTATGTGATGCTATCTACACAATGCACAATATTATTTCAAATTGTTACGTAGAGTCCCTAGATCATGTACAAGACCATTACACAAATGTCCTTATGTGATGGAAGTCTTTTAGATAATAAAATGAATGTAATGACTTACGTAAGGAATGTTTTTTTAAATAAATAAGTACTTATTTATAGTAGTTAAGTGTTGTCCAGTTAAGGCGTGAAGGGGGCATAAGAATGGTAAGTTCATATCTTACCTAGATAAGTCTTCTGAATGAATCTCGTTGGGAAAGATGGTTGATTATGTATACATTGCCCATACTTTTGTATTCTAATGTGTTACTTAGGTAATCTTGAAGATCATAGACGTTATATTCTTGATTTAATTAAGTAAGTCTTATGATAACCTTTGTAAGGAAGAATGTCATATTTATGTATGCCAATGTATTAAAGGATAATGATTCTATATTAGGTAGTAAATAGGATCTCTTTAGTGTGTTTGTAAGGGATGGTATGGGCGGTTGCTTCACAACTCACTCAAGTGAACTTTAGAATCACCTTTGGTCGGAGGATCTCATTATCATATGTTTGATGTCATTGTAATGTATGTTGATCTCATTATGGGTGGTCTTAAGGATCATTTAGTGCGCCTAAAGAGTTTGTATGGGAGGTCTCTATTTGTCTTACTTAAATGATTCTTATGATATCTCTTACTGAGGGAATTATATGCTAAAAAGATTCTTATGATATCTCTTACTGAGGGAATTATATGCTAAAAATTGTGTAAAGTAAAGCTAAGGAACTTCAATACAACAGTGAAGAAATTCACTATACAGTGAAGTAGATGTTATGGGTTTTAGGGAGTTTCCCAACGTCTCCTCTTAGCTCTGGCTGTTTACCGTCTGCCGAACGACGTAGCTCCGCATGTTTATTGTCATGCTGCTGACTTGTAGCTTTAGATTTTTCTACATTTTCTTCTAGCTTTTGAACTCTCAAGCCTCTACTATCCACTTTTGTACAAAGTGTAGTTAGGGTTTTGAGTATGTTCTCCATAAGATTATCTTGTTCTGGTTGTGTAACTTTGTCTTGATAGATAGTCTGGAATCAAATTTTTGTATGTTTTGATTACCTCAATTGTAAATGTAAAATTTAATATCTTTAATACTATTCTCCTTATTTCTTTTGTTGTAACTAAATCTTCTAATTTTTTGGTTATCCACCATTTTACCTGTGCATTATCTGTTCTTACACTAAATTTATTATAAATAATATATGGTTCAAATGCTAATAAACACTTATATAATGCAAATAACTCTTTTCTACTTATTTTCCATTTTATTTGTGCTTCTGTATAGGATCCTGAATAATATCTACAATGATGTTCTATTTTTTCTTTGTCACATTTGTATTTTTAAACTCCTCCGTAACTATGATCACTTGAATTTGTTTCAACTATGTAAGTAAATGATTTATTATCATCGGGAAAGTAAAGTTTCGGTAATTTTTTACATAGTTTTTTGATATTTTTTATATGTTCTTTATCTTTATTATCGAAATAATATTCAACATCTTTTTTGAGTTTTTTATGTAATGGTATTAAATGTTCTGCTAATCTTGGTATATACTCCCTTACATGATTTACCAGTCCTAAAAAAGATTTTAACTTCTTTTTTGTATCTATGTTTTTATCAATAGTAATTATTTTTTGTACTATATGAGTTTGCATTTTTATTCCATTTTTATATATTTGTATTCCTAAAAATTCTATTTGTTGTTTCATAATTTCTGCTTTCTTTTTACTTAAACTTATATTTGAGTGTTTAATTATATGTATAAATTTTTCTAATAATATTATATATTCGTCTTGTGTTTTAGAATATAGCAATATATCATCTATATATATGATACAATTTTCTAATTTGTTAAAATAGTTATCCATAAAATGTTGATATCTACCTTGTGAATTTTTATATCCAAACGGTAAAACATTCCATTCATAGAAACCTTGCGGTACTGTGAATGTTGTTAGCTGTTTAGATTCTTCTTCTAGTTTTAGGTGGTAAAATCCTGATTTACACTCAAATTTACTAAAATAGTTATGTCCTTGTATTTGTCTTATTTTTAGTATTTTATTTGGTATTGGGTAATTATATGTTTTAGTTTTGGCATTTAAGTTACGATAATTTTTAACCATTCTGCTTTTGCCTCTTCTTTATTCACTATATTTTATTACTATAAATGCTGGACTTGTATGTTTACTATTGCTTTCCTGTAAATCTCTATTCTTGAAAGTATTCGGAGAATGGCAATTGTCATTCGAGGAAGAATATTGTCCAAGTGGAGGAGAATGTAAGACCCCAAAAAATGACATGGCTGAACTGGAGACTAAAATGTAGGTCATGATGTTCTAAGGTCATAAATAGTTCTATTATATGGTGTAGAGGCAGTTTATAAGGGATTAGGTAAATTGGAAGTCAAATGTCAAGGCACGCTTAAGATGTTCGACGACTAAGTCACTTATGTGCCTCATATATGGTTCTATGTATCCATGTGTGATTCATGAAGTTTTAAAGTCATTAAATGAGTAATTGTAGAATATATAGGGAGTGTGTAATGCTTAATGGAGTTTGGAGGTCAAACGTCAAAGAACGTCCACAATTTTCAAAAGATGTGCTTTGAAATGACCTTGTCTGTCTCAACATGAATTTTACTTGTTCGTTTTGGATAAAATTCATGTGAGAGGTGATAATGTTTTATATGATCATGTTTGGGTGGGAAGTGTCCGGGAAAACAACCTCAAGGACCTTCCTAGGGTCGTTGAGGAAGGTCCAAGAGTGATGTTATTACTGTCCCAGGTAGCCCCAAACGAGGAGGCCTCAATGGCTCTTGGGCCTATCGACTTCCCGTCGATGGGTGACATAGGTATGTACTTAGCATGGTGAATAGAGGTACAAAGGAAAAGCCTCAGTCCAAGACCCCAGACCAACATGATGGTCAGTAGGTCAAGGGACGGCCCGTAGGTTGGTGTCCGTCAATCGTGTTGTCTCTTGCGTGCAGTTCGCTGTTAAGTTTGGGCTGAACATCTAATTTTTCCCCATTTACAAATAAGAGTATTCACAGTTTTTCTTTTCAGTATGTTAAATTTGTTTATAATCCTAAAACACACTTAAGACTTCATTCTTAAAAATCAAAAACCCAAATCCCTTAGAATTCTCTCTAGGACTCAGTTGAAAAATACAAACTAAAGGAAAGGCTTAAAGTGAAGTATTTCATAGAGATTCTTCATCAAAGATAAGGCTGAACTTTATCAATGTATGGATATGTATTCTTAAAACTCTCTTCATCAAAGAGCCCAAATTGTCAAGATTTTTTCTAAAGTTTTCAAGTTGAATTGTTTAATTTCATGATTCTACAATACGTTTTTCATTAATGATTTCTAAACATTCAATAATGATTTAATTGATATTGTATTGATTATTTTAACTTAAATTACCTATTAATCCATGAATTAGATGAATAGTAGATTTTGACTATGTTATGGGTTATTCGATATTGATCTAATGTTGATGAATTATTGGGTAGATTTCTATGGGCATTCTAATGATGTAATAATTGTATTCTCATTATATGTATGTTGTATTATATAGATAAATCTCGATTTAATTTACCAAGTTTATTAATAATAATAGTTTCTACATTGAATAATTGGTCATGGCCATTGGTAAGAGCCTTGTGTAATTGAATTGGATGATTTAGCATCAAATTTAGGTGTTGAGGATGTTATGGTTGTAAGATGCTATATTCCCATTCTTTTTATGTTATTTACACTTCAATTATGTTGTGATTGGTATTGTCCACTTATGGTGGCGGTGTTATGTTATTTACTTTCGATTTGGTGGCCTTGTCGGCGTTACATTATGTAATATGATTATTATGGCCTTGTTTGCAATACATGAATTAATATGTCTATATAGGTAGTTGGTTATGTGAAATATGAATATATCTATCTACGTGCAAAGCAATGAGAAAGTATATATGTTCAATTGATGTTATGTAAGTGATCATGTTATACTATGACTATGCGTTTATATGTGTATCCTTACAAATGATGCATCATTCATTCAACTTGAATATATGAGTCTATAATTGTTATAATTATTATTTTGTAGTAAAGTATAGAGTGACATAAATATTATAAGGGTAATCTTATGTGCTTAAAATAATGATATACTGCGTTAAGGGAAATGAATGTTGTGTATTGTTTGGTAGACTTCTGTCGATTACATGATATATGTGTGTATGATATGAAATTATGATAAGTATTAACAAGGTAGGTTAATTCACCCTTTTCATACATAAATGAAAGATATGTGAGACATTAGAGGATGTTTAGAAGGTCATGTACATGGTAAAGGTTATGTTATGAATGTGGAAGTTGAGATCCATAAGGGTATCCTTCTTGTAATGAAAAGGTGTACTTAAGATTAATTTGCTGGAACACATCATATTAATCCTTAGGAATGTCATAATTAGTCATCTTAGTCACCATTGGAAGGTATCTCTAGTGGACCTCTTTGGTAGGGTGAATGTGATTGGGTTATGAACTAGATAAGGAACCCTGTTAATGTGATCCTTTAATTTCAATTACTTTATGAGGACCAAGGCTAGAACCCAGTGATTATGTTATGTGAAGTAGATTTTCTTGAGAATCAAGCTAGAGTACAATGTACCTATACTTGAGAATGAAATTAGAGTGTATGAAATTCATTCATATTCCTTAACCATGTGCCTACATGGGATGTGTCCTAGTTCTACCATTTGCAAGTAGAACACCCTCATCGAATTTTTTTAGAACTCCGAATTCCATGTCTAGCTATCATTGTCTATGTCAGTTATTGCCTATTCTCATCATATGGGATACTTACTAGCATTAGAGAAGTTCTACAAAGTTTAGGTAGTGGTATGAGGTGTTTTCTAAACATTACAGAATAAGCTTTAAAGGATTTAGTTAGAGTATTTAGGTCATGTCGATGACAATTATTTGAATGTCCTTTAAATGATATATGAATCTTAATAATATAATGAACTAATGACTAAAGTTATGAAGTATGTAAATGGAATAAGTACCTTCCTAGAGTGGGTAAGGGTTGTCTTTTTTAGGTGTGAAGGGGTCATAAGAATGGTAACTACGTATCGTACGTAAATGAGTCTTAAGAATGAATCTAGATAGGGAAGATGTTGATTATGTTGACATGATACAAACTTAGGAATCATTATGGATTATTTAGGTAGTCTTGATGTGTTGAATCATGGACGTTATCTTTTTTATCTACTTTATTAAGTCTTTTGGATTACCTTTGATGAGGAAATGGCATATCATCTGTGTGTTGATATGTTTGATGTCATGAAGTGTTTATGTGACACATTATAAGTAATCTTAAGGGTCGTTTAGGAACATTTAGAGAGGATGTATGAGAGGTCTCTCTTTATGTGAATTAAGTGAATGTTCGGATAGTTTTGTGTGGGATAGTTACATTATATAAGGTGCCTTAATTTAAGGAAGGTAATTTCACTATACCGTAAAGAGTCTTAACTGTAACAGAGAATCGACTCACTGTAAAATGATTCTTAAAATATGATGTTTAGTTTAAATGCTTCCTTATGTGATTCTAAGTTGATAAATGTAGTTCTTATGATCATATTATGATATTTTAAAGAAAATATACATATCTCCAATAAATGTACGTTTTCATGATTTTTATGCATAATGTCATACTTAGTACGTGTGGTTGTACTAACTCCATGCTTTTATCTATCTCTATAGTTGTTAGTAGGTGAGGAGCTTTGGGAAGTGAAGACTTCAACCATAGCATAGTTCAAGAGATGTTGATGTATGTCCTCATTTGACTCGAGAGCATAGATGTCTTTTATGTTTCTTAATGATGTAATGTAATAGACTAAGTATTTCTATATTTTTAAGTATGGGTCGTGTCCCATGTATTCTTGTGTCTTAAGATGATGAAATTGAGATTTAATATTTCCTATTACTTTATATGAAAGAGATTTTTAAAAACTATGATATTTTTTGTGAAAAGTTTTAATTCCGCACTTCTTTTAACTATATTTATGCGATGAATGATAAGGAAGGGCTTGTGCAAGACCTTTGAGAGGTCAAGTACTCCAGTTGCAATCAAAGATTGCCCTTAACTTCTATGGTGTGGTTTTGGGATGTGACTTTATAGATATGAGGCTAGTATGCACATGTTCTTTTATGTCATAGTCTTTATATCATGTCATGTATTTTAATTTTTTTTTTACTTCTACTTGGATGTTTACATAGACCTCTAAATACACATATTATATTTTTCTAGTATACATAGACCTTCGTATAGGAAGGTTAAATAGTGTTCTACATTTATTGAAAATACATATATATATATATATATATAAAAGATAAAACATAGTCTTTAAGGATTGTTCCTCTCATAATGATCTAACAAGATTAGAAATTTGGGCATAGCTCAACATCAAAGTAAATAAGACACATATAGAGTTTATTCATTTCGTACTCAAATGAAAAGAAATATAATATGAGAGTCTTAAGGCTAAATAAACAAAACAGGCTCGATAATCTCCTCGCCCTTGGATACTACTGACATACTCCTACTCAGATGATCAAGGATTCAAACCTTCTTCAAGTCGCCTTCCAAAACAACTCAATGACCGGAACCTAAAATGTTTGGTAAAAAGGAAGAAATGGGGTTAGTACGCTACTTGTGCTATGTATGAGATCATATGCACACATATTTTGAAATCCTGCTAAATAAAAGGACATTACATAAATATATGCACTTTTCTTTTAAAAACCTTTATGCACATTCAACAAGACCATGCAAATTAAGTTTTCATATCCATTAAGTCATAGGCATGTACATTACAAGAGCTACAACATTAAGTCTAGTTATTCAACCATAAATATCATATAATTAGATACATACTTAATGTTACTCTATCATCATGTCATATTTAACAATAAGTATGAATACGATTACATCTTAACATAACCAAAGCAAGACAATTACCCACGAACCCCTATCAAGCCAACAAGTGCATTGACCAAGCAAGGTCCCATAACCTTACTCAATCAAGTAACCCAACAAGAATCTTGACTAACATCCTACTTCACATAACATAGCATTTAGATATAGATTTCATCTTACCTTAACAATATAAGACAACAAGTATTCATAAGTGAACTCTTCAACATATAGTATCAATAATATGCATGTTCATCATATACTTATCATATATCATTATAAACATAATCATACATATGAACATCCTCCTCAGACTCCCCTCAAGGATAACTAGTGCAATTCTTACGTAGAGTCCCACACACCTACCCAGAAAAAGCTAGACCCCAGGCTATCCTTGTTAGAGTTCAATCTTTTAATTCATTTTAATTTTTTTGATTATCTTTTTCTAATCTACATAGAAAAAATAAGCTAGTGTGGAATCCGGTGTCATAAAACTCTACACCAAAAGAAGGCGGACTACTTGCCAAAGTAGTACCAAACATGAAACATACCAACTACGTAGATCTAATATCTAATATTTCTATGGGGGCAACATAGTAGGAGATATATTTGGGACCCTCTTTATGCGACATGTATTTTAGTCTCCAATCCCAAGAGTACTTTAGTTCTCCTAGCTTTCCTACGTGGGAAGGGATGCTCCTTACTCTAGTTCACTTGGCACTAAGCTCGGTCAAGCCTTGGGCATTTTATGTATTTCACCAAGCTTCCTAAAAGTAGTTTGTGAGGATTCATAAGGGTTATTATTTGTATTTTAAGTATTTTTATTAGTCTAGAACCCCTAACCGAGTCATTATGCAATATAAAAAAACCCCAAATCCAAAGAAAACTCTCTTGAACACTATTGAAGCTTGAAGGGATATTGGAGCTTGAAGCTTGATTTAACCATCAATTTTCTCTCAATTTCGTCGCTTAGAATCAATTAAGATACATTTTTCATACTTGAATCTTCTTTCTTTAAGCTTTCAAATTTCGTAGTGTTTTTCCAATTCTTTCTCAAATATGAATGTTTAGATTAAAATCTAGCAATGGGTTCTTGCATAAAACTTTTTGAATCAATGAATTATGATTCAATTGATGTAAATTTGATTATTTTAGACTAAAAATTCCATGAACCCATGCAATTCAGGAATTCCTTAATTTGGCTATTTTATGATGTATTTGATCATGTTTCTATTATATTGATTTCTTGTGTAGATTGATTAGGACTACGGAATATTAAAAGAAACCTGTTAGAATTGTATGTAGAATGTCCTAACTGTATAAAATCATATTGTATTATCTTTAATCATTGTATATTCTTATTGAATTGAATTGGTGAGCTGGCTATCGGTAAGAGCCTTTGTGTATTAAATTGGCTATGGATTAGAAATGTCGTGATTGTAATGGTTGTATGTTAATCTAACCTTCTCTTTATTGTGTAGTATATGTATTTCAATTATGATGTTTGGTATGGTCCACTTATGGGGGTGGTGATTATGTCGTATACTTGTGATGAGGCCTCATCGAAATTACTTTATTACTTATGTAAGAATGTGGTCTTGCAAAATTACTGTATGAATTATGATGCAATTGTGTTATAACTTGGATATTTTAATATTGTGAAGGTCTATATGACTTAAATTTATATTTGAAGTCAAGGTATTTGTTCTTCTAAATTAATATATGTGATAATGATAGGCTTAGCGGTGCCTGATATGTGTATACTTTAAGTTGATGTGTGAGTCTTGTTGTGCACTATATGAACCTTATGATAAGGTATATTGATTATTCTATAGGAGTGTGTAGGCTCACTTGTAGTATGCTTAGTTCACCCTATATTCTACTTGAAGGATATTGTACATGTTCTAAGATAATAATTATGTTAGTCTTTTTTAGGTAGACCTGTGTCCTTTACATGATACATGAAGAATGTGATTATGAATCCTTGACTTAGTAGGCTAAAATACCCTTGTCATGAATATATATGAATAATGGAATATGATCTTAAATATAGTTAAGAAGGTCATTTATGTGGAACCTTCTAGTAATGAGGTTATGATATTCTTGAAGTATTAGGCATTATGGTACCCTTCTTTTGTGAGTGGTGGACTTAGGGGTGGTCGGTTTGAACGGCATTAAATCATTGTTAGGAATGTCATTGATCTATATTAGTAAATATTGTAAGGCAGCCCTAGTGGACTCTCTTTTGTAAGGTGTATCAATATTTAGTTATGAATAAGATATGTTACTTTTTCATATGCTCCTTTGTTAAATTACTCTATTAGAACAAAGGCAAGCACCGAGTGAGTACACTTAGAGAGAGCGCTAGTATAGAAGAACTAGAGTACAGAGAAATACTTGATATTCCTTAACCATGTGCCAACATGGGATGTGTCCTAGTTCTACCATTCGAAAGTTGAACACCCTCTATTGGAGTAGCTAGTATGGTCTATGTCATTGATTGCCTACTCTAATCATGTTTGATACATGCTAGTGTTATGTAAGTTCTATGATGTTTAGGTAGTGGAATTGGACACTATCTAATCATTTCACGAGTAGGCTTTGAAAATGTTAGTATGTAGGTTCCCTAGGTCTTCTCGAAGACAAGTGTGTGAAAGTCCTTAATTTTTGAATATCTCTTAACTGACCTAATGAACATAGTTACATAAGCAAAATGCTTGTTAATGAAAAGGTACTTATCTAGTTTATATTTCAAGTTTGAATGGGCAGGCTAGGAGAGGTTGTATGGGCATTCTCTTCATGTCTTACTTAGGTGAGTCTTGGAGTAATTCTAGGTCGGGAGTTTAATTGATTAATTGGGAACAACTTTATATTAGGTAATCTACAGGATCACTTTGTTTAAAGGGGTTGTATGGGAGTCCGCTTCATAACTCACATAAGCAAGCCTTAGAATCACCTTTGGTAGGAGGGTCTCATGTTTATGTGATTTTGAGTGATCTTGATGATACATTGTGTAATATTACTATATGTGCTTATGTTCACTTGTAAATGATTCTTGTACTTGTCTTACGAAGTTTTACTTAAAAATAGCATGTTTACACCATACTTAGTACATTCTAATTAACTAATTCCATATATTTTGTCTACATTTAAATATGTAGGTGGCATTTGATAGGAGTTTTGAAGTGGAAGCTTAGATTAGTATCCATTAAAGCAAATGTGGGGTATGTCCTCAATTGATTCAAGGACATCACTTTGTTTCATTTTTTTGATTGAAAATATTGTTATAGACTTAGATATTTCTATATTTTGATGTATGGGTAGTGTCCCAAGATATTCGTGTGTCTAACATGGTGATTTTGAGACTTATCCTGTCGTTATGATTTTTAAAAAAAAGATGATTGAAGTATTACTATTTCGTGTGAAAATTTCTCATTTATACATTTTCATTTTAGGACACACCAAAACTCCCTCCAAAAGTCTACTTGTGCAATGGATAGATGACGTCCCATTCAACCTCCTACCCTAAGTAGCACACCCTGAAGAAGACTTAGTTCATTACATTCTTGTGGGGACTAGATTTAATAGATATAGACCATGAGATCTAGACATGGAATTCCGGTATTAACCCCTACCGGATAAGGGATCCTTACTTTCCTAAGGAAAGGTCATTCGGTTAGCACTTACATGGATCTCCAATAGCTACTCCTATGGGGGAGCATAGTTATGGGATAAGAAGATTGCTTCTATGTAACTCATATAACCTAACGAAAAACACTCATCTCAAGAGGTAGATTGGATACACCATATCTACTCACGAAGAGTGTCCACCACTTCTTCAAATCCTCTAGGTGCTAAGCATATATCCTCTATGGATTCTTAAACAATCTTTACACTCGTTAACGATAGGTTATGGGATAGTTATTTAGTTCAAAATCTCATCTAACAATGAGTACTTATCACTAGAGGTTACTTTTGAATGACACATCCCAACTAACGAAGAGTATCCAACCCCAACCTTTCATTGAACAACTTTTTGGAATAGGGAGGTTGCTACTAAACCCTTCATCTCAACTAACGAAGAATTTCCAACCCAAAATCCCCAAATTTCATTCAATAGAGGTCACGACAAAAAATGAGTCATGAGTGGCCCCCACACTTACCCACATAGCTTGGAGAACCAACAAATATAAAACCCAACATATACCAATAGTTCAACTATAAATAACAAAAAAAATGCGGAAGCTCCAAAACTTATTAAGTAACCAATTTTAATAAGTTTATATAGTTTAACACTTATTTACGCAAAATGTGATAGTAATCATATCAAGGAAATCTCTATTCAAATTACCAAGTCTAAGATTGTTTAAGAAACCAAAATAAGCAAAGAGATGGCCCATGTCCGAAATTCAAAGACATCAAGACGTGAATGAAAGAATCGCCTCAGGATTTGAGAGCCTAAGTAGGGATCTCACGGCGTCGTGAATCATTCTCTGAAATCCTAGTTGATGCACTCAGGGCATTGCGCCTCAAGATACGGGAGCTAGGATGGCGCTCCTCAAGCTCCGAGAGACTGGGTGGCGCTCTCCAGCTATCCTCCCTCAAGATCTAAATGCCTGGTTTGTTTGCATAGGGCATTACGACACAAGCTATGTGATCCTTATACGCATGCTCAAGGCGTCTTACCTCAATCTGCGAGTGCTTGACTGGATCTCAAGGGAAGCGTATTAAGATCCGAGTGGTTCGAAGGCGCTCAAGCGTTGCGCCCCAAGCTGCAGGATTCTTGGTGGTGCACTAAAGGAGTCGTGCATAAAGCTCATGTAGCCTGGGTTGTGTGCTTAGGGAATCATCCATCAAGCCCTAGGAGCCTATTTGTGTGCTCAAAGCAACGCGTATCAACTAACGCTTGGTGGTGGGTGATAAAGGGTTCGCGCCTCAAGCTCCAGGAGCGTATTTGGTGTGCTCAAGGAAACGCATATCAAGTTACGCGGGGCTGAGGGGTGCTCAAGGGTTCGCGCCTCAAGCTTCAGCATCATAGGTCGCACGCTAAGGGCGCTGCGCCTCATGCTTCGGGAGCTTGGGTGGTGTGCTCTTAGTGCCGCGCCGCAAGATATGCGAGCCTAGGTGGTACTCAAGGCGCTGCGCCAAAAGCTAAAGTAGCCTAAATGGCACGCATAAGGCGTGGTACCTCAGGCACCGGGAGCTTGTATAGTGCGCTAAGGCTGTTGCCGTAAAAAATCTTATAGCCTAGGCAGTGTGCTTAGGGATTGTTTCCTCTTGCTCAGAGCTAGTTGGCGTGCTTATCGACCTACGCCAGAAGATCTAAGAAGCTGGTAGGAGAACTGAAAGAATCGCGCCTCAAGCTCTAGGTGTTGGGGGTGCTCAATGCGCTGCGCATCAAGCTGCAAGAGCCTGGGTGGCTCACTCAAGGAGATGTGCCTCAAGCTCTTATAGCCTGGTTAGCGTGCTCAGGGTGTCGCATCTCAAGTTACGGAGGCTAGGGGGCGCTCAAGGAGACGTGCCTCAAGGTCTTAGAGAACGTGTAGAACGCTCAGGGCGTTGTTCCTCAGTCTCCTGGAGACTGGGTGGTCAGGGCACCGTGCTGCAGGCAACGCTAGCCTAGATGGTGCTCATGGCGCTGCGCGTCAAGCTAGAAAAGCTTAGGTGGAACACAAAAGGTGTCACGCCTAAAGCATTGGGAGACTGGGTAGTACACTAAAAGTGTCGCGCCTCAAAATCATATATCATAATCAGCGCGCTTAGGGAGTGTTGCCTCAAGATCAGAGAGATTGGTTGACGTGTACCCCAAGATTAAGGAACCTGCGTTGCGCACTCAACACTTCGCGCCTCATGCTCTGGGTGCTGGGGTTGCTCAAGGAATTACGCCTTAAGATCCACAATCATAGGTGTTGCGCTCAGGGAGTCGTGCCTTAAGCTCGAATAGCCTGGGTCGCGTTCTCAGTTCATCATGTCGGAGGCTACGTGAGAATAGATGGCGCTCAATGTGCTGTGCCTCAAGCTCAAGGAGCATAGGTTGAACGCTTTGGGCATCGCCCTTCAGGTTCATTGACCGTAGGTGGCGCTCTCATGGTGTCGTGCCTCAAGATCAAGTAACCTAGGTGGCGCACTCAAGGCATCCTGCCTCAAGCTCCGAGGGGCCGGGGGCGCTCAAGTTGCAGTGCTTCAAGCTCCATGATCCTTGTTGCTTCACTCAAGCCGTCGCCCCTCAAGATCTGTGCGCTTGGTTAGTAAACCTTTTGAGTTGCGCCAAAGATGTTATAGCCCTAGCGACTCAATAAGGGTGTCATGTCTCAAGCTACGGTATCTTGGTTGGCGAGCTTAAGGAATCCCTCCTCAAGCTCCAGTATCCAAGGGTGTCGCGCCTCAAGTGATGGAGGGCTGGGTATGCTCAAGGGTTCACGCCTCAAGCACTCGGAGCAGTGGTGGCACGCTCACCGCATCGTGCCTCAGGCTCCCGAAGCCTGGGTGGTGCGCTGAGGGCATTGAACTGCAGGCTATGGGATCTTGGGAGTATCTCAGGGCCTCGTGTCGTACGCTACATTATACTGGGTGGCGCTCAAGGTGTTGTGCCTCAAGCTTAATGAACGTATGTAGAACACTCAGGGCATCACGCCTCAGGCTTATAAAGCCTAGGTGGAGCGCTAGGGGCGTCACTCCTCAAGCTCTGGGAGCCTGATTTTCACGCTAAAGGCATCGCGCTTCAAGCTGCAGGAGCCTGGGTGGCGCGCTCAAGGCATCGTGCCTCAGGCTCTTAGAGCCTTGGTGGAGACTTAAAGGCATTGTGCCTAAAGATCAAGTATCCTGGGTGATGCTTTCAAGGCATCATCCATCAAGCTCCAGGAGCCTTGTTGGCCCGCTCAAGGAGTCGCGTTTAAACCTTCGAGAGCCTGGGTTCCACTTAAGGCGTTGTGCCTCAAGCTCAAAAAAACTATGTTTCACACATAGAGCATCGCATCTCAGGCTCTGAGACACTAGGGCGCGCATTCAGGGCGTTCTACCTTATGATCCAGTAGCCAAGTATCGCGATTATGGTGTGGTGCCTCTAGATCTTGGATCTTGGTTGACGCATTCAGAGCGTCACTCCTCAAGCATTGGCAGATTGTTTTCAAACATCAAAGCGTCGTGCCTGAAGCTCCAGTTTCCTGGGTAGCACACTGAAGACTTCGCACCTTAAGTTACGGGGGGTTTGGGGGCGATTAAGTCATCGAACCTCAAGACCCAAGAGCCCGAGTGGCACACTAAGGGTGTCGTGTCTCAGGCTCCGGGAGCCAGGGTGGCGTGCGAAAGGAGTCACGCCTCAAGCTATGCATTATTTTGTGGCGCTCAGGGCGTCGAGCCTTGTTGCCTGCAAATAGGCTTTCTTCTCAATTCCTCTTGATATTTCTTGTATACTCTCTATTTCAAGTAGTCAATATGGCAGTGCCTATTTATTCTCTTGCCCTTTGTTCTCTTGTGTCGGGCGTGTGATCGATTTGAAAGCTCCTTCAACATTTTGCCTTGAATAGGGTCAATCTCAAAGCAAATGAAAGCGGTTGATTTGATGCTCTCTTGAAATATCCAAAATAGCAGCGGATGCAGAGTTAGCACTATCCTGCTTCCATCCCCTATCTCACCTTCTTTTCCTTTGTCGACATTGTCGTTTGGTCACTAATGGTGTAATTAGTCATAGTTCTCCTCTTTGGGGGGTTTGTTTGCCTTCTCATCCATCTTGAGATTGTCCAGATAGGCTTTTGATTTTTTTGCTCGGAGTTCTTTCTTTCTAGTATGGTTTTCTTTTTTGCATTCACTAGCGAAGTTCTAGTTAGATTAATTCTTTAAATGCAAAAATTATCTCCCCAACCAGGGTATCCCAAGCTAATTTGGCTAAACAAAAGACTTCGGGATTAGTAGTTGGTTCAACAAGAGCAATTTTATGTTATTGGCTTGCTTATTCAACTCGTTTGAGTAAACACCATCTTCACTTTGTCTCTCTTTCCTTTCATTGATTACCGTTAGCGCAATAGGATGCTGGATTTTCCATCTCGTCTCTTCTAACATTTAATCCCATGCTTGGGTAAATTCATTTAACCCTAGTAATTAGACTAGCCTTTCCTTGGCGATTGAATCTGTGAGTTCAATCAAATCGGATTTGGTATTGTATTTTTTAGAAATGGCAGACTTTAGGTGTAATCTATCTCTTTGTTTTTCATATTCAATATTTGCTCGTGAGATGATACTTTAGGGTTCTAGGGAGAGACTCTCTTTCTTTCTCAGATTCAAATGAAGGACCGGTAGTAGGGTTCAACGTTTTTGCTATTATATAATTCCGTGCTACCGAGTGAATCTAGTCACCATCTGATTAAGCTATTTTAGTATAGACATGGCTTAAGGAAGGGAATGACTCAAATTCAAGTAGTTTGGCAATGCCGATAAGAGATATGGAAAGAGCGTATTGATCTCCTTCTTTTCGAATGCCTTGACTCACAAGAGGTTGGAATGAACAGTGAAATTGATAAGGAATTATATTCGGGATCTACTCTAGATATGATCTTTCCCATAAAGCTAGTCATTAAAAATCCATATTCAAGAGAAAGTCAGAAGACTAGCTATACGGAAAGACTCTATTCCATATACCAAAGCAAAAAGCCAAGCTAACTCAATAAATGAAGAGACCCTATGAAGAGACCCTACTAAGCCAAAGCTAGAAAATGCACAAAGCTTTCCTATTGAATGAGGCGATCTCTTCTATCGCTCCTTCCAATTGAGCCTCTTTCATAGGAATTCCCCCCATCAGATCAGGGGGTTCCTATAGGGGCCAGGTACACTCTACCTGAAAATGAGACAGAAATGAATGCAAGACTTCGAAAGCTTGCGAGGCTTGAAGTTCAAAAAAAGATGATTTGATAAAAGTTGAAATCAGACCATAAAGAGTAAAAGTCTTTTTCCTCCCACTTGAAATGAAGATTGAAGGGAGGAAGTCAGTTACCCCTTCTCTAGATAACCGATAGGTAAATCCTTATACAAGCCCCCAAAAAAGCATGAGCTCGATCTTCAGCCCTTACAACGAGTCTCTCAAAAAAAGAAGGATATGAATCTGCCTAAGTAAGGAAGCAGGGCTTAGTGTGAGTCACTTCACTCATGAAAGAACAAATAAAGGGCAATCAATAGTTTAAGCGATCAATAATTTCTTTAAATTAGTAATTTGACTGCGGAAAAACCTATTAAGGTCCGCTTGAGGTTATATTCTTCTTTATTCAGTCAATAGCAGCTCCTTCTTTTCTTTCAAACAGGGCAAAGGCATTCGATGCATCTGATTCAATTCCTCGTCTTCCTCCTCTTTCACATCCTAGGAGTACACATAAATGATCATAAGTAAACCTTTTTGACTAATACACTTTGTTGATACAACAAACTTTTCTCTATTTCATGAGCAGAACACAAGAGATGCACAACACGTGGGCATTGTCTAACAAACGACGACTTTTGATTCTTAATAAACATTGTTTTTTCTCTTTGTGTAATTGAAATGGATGGGATTGCAACCCCTAGGCGTGCCTCTATCAACTTAAGAGGCTCGAAGGCATGAAATAGCTCCTTTAATAAACAATAAGAGGGAAGCGATTGAGCGAAAGAAGAAGGCAGAAAAAAATATGCCTTTATCCCTAGAGATGTAGGAGCTTGACTTAGGACAGAAAGTGTTTATATCCGAATGGCGTACGGAACTGCTTACCCTAAGATTTCAAGTCCATCTTACATCAATATGAGTTTTGCTGGATCGACAGAATCTGAATAGGCATAATCGAAAGAGGGGACAACTCTGTCTCTGCCTCTGCTCATGTACTCATTAAATTCATAGCCTAGTGCACCAGGAGGCAGGTTTAAGAGCTCAAGGCGTCGCTCCTCAAGTCCTGGGTTTGGGTAGCGTGCAAGGCACTGCGCCTGAAGCTCTAATAGTCTGGGTGGAGCTTTTGGGGATTAGTGCCTGAGGATACGAGTTGCACCGTTCGGGTGTTATGCCTCATGCTCCAGGAGACAGGGTGGCGCGCTAAGGGAGTTGCGCCTCTCGCTATGCAAGACTTGGTGGCGCTCATGGTATCGCGCATCAAGGTTAAGGATCATGTGTTGCGCTCAAGGTGCTGCGCCTCAAGATCAAGGAGCCTGGGAGTTACACTCTTAGCTTTGTGCCTCAAGCTCCGGGTTCTTTGGTTGCGTGCTCATGGCATCGCTCCTCAATCATTAGGACACTATCTAGTGCATAAGGGCATCGCGCCTCATCTTTTGTAGCATGGGCAATGAATTTAGGGAATCGTCCCTCATATTCTGGGTGCTTTGTTTGCGTGCTCAGGGCATCGCGCCTCAAGCTCCTGGAGCCAGGTTAGCGTGCTCAAGGCATCACGGCTCAACCTCCGAGGGGGCTGGGGTGGCGCTACCAAGGAGTCATGCCTCAATATCTTTGAGCCAAGGTGGCTTGAAAATGGCGTCATAATGTAGTATATGCAAGCCAGGTGGTTCTCAAGGTGCTGTGCCTCAAGCTTTAGGAAAATAGGTCCCACTCTCAGGCCGCCGCGCCTCAGGCTCCAGGACCTTGGGTTGCAGCCTCAGGGCGTTGTGTCTCAAGCTCCGTGAACCTGGGTTGTTTGCTTTGGGCGTCACTGTCCAGCTCTGTGAGCCTGGTCAGCCAGCTCAAGAAATCACGGCTCAAGCTCCAAGAGCTTGGGTGGCGCACTTAGGGAGTAACACCTGAAGAACGTTGAGCCTGATTGGCACGCTTAGGGAGTCATGCCTCATGCTCCGGGAGCATGGTTGGAGCTCATGGAGCTGCGCCTCAAGCTCAAGAAGACTACATGGCACATTAAGCATGTCGCGCCTTAGGCTCCGGGAGACTAGGTGACGCGCTCAAGGCATCGCGCCTTTAGCTTTTGGAGCCTAAATGGCGCTCAAGGCACTGTGCTTTAAGTACGAGAAGCCTGGTCGCATGCTCAATGTGTCGTGCCTCAGGCTTTCGGTGCCAGCGTGACGCCCGCACGGTGTTGAAATTAAAAGGTCGTGGAGCTAGGGTAGTGTGCTTACGGCGTCGCGCCTCAAGATCTTGTAGCCTGGGCGGCACTCTTAGGGTATCGTTCCTCAAGCTCCGGGAGACTAGTTTGAGCGCTTAAAGGGCCACTCCGATAGCCTGGATGGAACACTCAGGGCATCGTGCCTTAAACTCCAATAGACTGGGTTGCACACATAGGGCATAGCGACTCAAGATCCAAGAGCCTGGGTGGAGCGCTCATGCGTCGTATTTCAATCTAAGGGAGCCTTGGTGGTGCGCTTAGGGAGTCATTACTCAACCCCCATTACCCTTGGTGGCACACATAAGGCTTTGAGACTCAACCTCCTGGTTCCTAGTTTGCCCACTCAGGGCAATGCTTCTCAATCTCCTATAGCCTTGTTTGTTTTCTCAAGGCGTCGCGTGTCAAGCTCTGGGTGCTTAGGTGGCACACTCAGAGCATCGCGCAGAGTATCACGGGCGCTAAGGGCATCATTCTTTAAGATCTTGTAGCCTGGGTGGCGCTTACAATGTCGAGTCAAAAGCCCCAGGATCATCGGTTGCGCTCAACGCGCTGCACCTCAAGAAGAAATTGCCTGGGTGGTAAACTCAGAACTTCGTGCCTCAAGCACCAAGTGCCTTGGTGGCATGCCCATTGCATCGCGGCTGAGGCTCTACGAGACTGTTTAGTTCCTCAGGGCGTTGCGCCTAAAGTTGTTATAGCATGCGCGACTCATTTAGAGAATCGTCCCTCAAGCTTTGGGACCCTGGTTTGCACGCTCAGGGCGTCGCACCTCAAGATCCTATAGGCAGGTTTGTGTGCTCAAGGCATCGCACCGAAAGCCTTGGGGGAGCTGGGGTGGCGCGTTTATTGAGTCGTGCCTCAAGCTCTTTGAGCCAAGGTGGCGTGCTCAGGTCATCATAATGCAAGATTCACGAGCCTTGGTGGTGATCAAGGCACTGCGCCTGAAGCATTAGGATCATAGGTCGCACGCTCAGGACGCTGCTCCACAGGCTCCAGTACCCTTGGTGGCGGGCTCAGGTTGTTGCGCCTCAAGATCTTAGAGCCTAGATTTTATTTTGGGGTATCGTACCTCAAGATCTAGAAGCATGGGTGGCGAACTCAACCCCAGCTCCACAAGATCAACGAGCCACGGGGTGCTACACCTCAAGCTCAAAGAGCCTCGGCGGCAGAGATAGAGCGTCATGCCTTAAGCTCCGTGTGCCATGGTTTCACGCTAAGGACGTCGCGCCTTTGGATTTGAGATCTTAGGTAGGGAGCTCACGGCGTCGTCACTATATCTCGGAAATCCTAGTTGGTGCACTCAGGGCATTGCGCTTCAATCTCCGGGAGCTAGGATGGCACGCCTCAAGCACCGAGAGCCTAGGTGGCGCTCTCCAGCTATTATCCCTCAAGATTTGAACTCCTTGTTTGTTTGCTTAGGGCATTACGCCACAAGCTATGTGATCCTTGTGTGCATGCTCAAGGCGTCTTACCTCAATCTGTGAGTGCTTAGTTGGATCTCAATGGAATGGGCATCAAGATCCGAGTGGTTTGAAAATGCTCAGGCGCTGCGCCTCAAGCTGCAGGATCCTTGCTGGTACACTCAATGAGTCGTGCATAAAGCTCATGTAGCCTGGGTGGTGCTCTTAGGGCATCATACCTCAAGCTCCAGGAGCGTATTTGGTGTGCTCAAGGAAACGCATATCAAGTTACGCGGGGCTGAGGGGTGCTCAAGGGTTCGCGCCTCAAGCTTCAGCATCATAGGTCGCACGCTAAGGGCGCTGCGCCTCATGCTTCGGGAGCTTGGGTGGTGTGCTCTTAGTGCCGCGCCGCAAGATATGCGAGCCTAGGTGGTACTCAAGGCGCTGCGCCAAAAGCTAAAGTAGCCTAAATGACACGTATAAGGCGTGGCACCTCAAGCACCGGGAGCCTGTATATTGCACTAAGGGTGTCGCCCTCAAAATCTTATAGCCTAAGCGGCGCGCTTAGGGCATCATTCCTCATGCTCAAAGAGCCAGTTGACGATTTTTTTGTCTTACGCCACGAGATCTAAGAACCTGGTGGGCGCACTCAAGGAATCGCGCCTCAAGCTCTGGGGGCTGGGGGTGCTCAATGCGCTGCGCCTCAAGCTGCAAGAGGCTGGGTGGTTCACTCAAGAAGACGTGCCTCAAGCTCCTAGAGCCTAGTTAGCATGCTCAGGGCGCCACATCTCATGTTACGGACGCTATGGGGCGCTTAAGGGTTCGCGCCTCAAGCTCTTAGAGCCCGAGTGGAACGCTCAGGGCGTTGTGCCTTTGTCTCCGGGAGACAGGGTGGTGAACTATGGGCACCGCGCCGCAGGCTAGGTAGCCTAGATGGGAGTCAAGGCGCTGCGGGTAAAGCTAAAGGAACTTAGGTAGAACACATAAGGTGTCGCGCCTCAGGCATTGGGAGCCTTGGTAGTGCACTAAAGGTGTCGCGCCTCAAAATCATATAGCCTAATCATCGCTCTTAGGGAGTCTTGACTCAAGCAAAGAGAGATAGGTTGACGTCATACCACAAGCTCAAGGAACCTGGTTTGCGCACTCAACGCTTCGCGCCTCATGCTCTGGGGCTGGGGAATCTCAAGGCATTACGCCTTCAGATCCAGAATCATAGGTGTTGCGCTCAGGGAGTCGTGACATCAGCTCAAATAGCCTGGGTCGCCTGCTCAGGGCATCGTGTCGCAGGCTACATGAGACTGGGTGGCACTCAATGTGTTGTGCCTCAAGCTGAAGGAGCACAGGTGGAACGCTTTGGGCGTCGCGCTTCAGGCTCATGGACCCTAGATGGCGCGCTGAGGGCGTCGTTCTTCAAGATCAAGTAACATAGGTGGCGCACTCAACGCATCCTACATCAAGCTCCGAGGGGCTGGCGACGCTCAATTTGTAGCGCTTCAAGCTCTTAGATCCTTGTTGCTTCAATCAAGGCGTCGCCCCTCAAGATCTGTGAGCTTTGTTAGTAAGGTCAGTGAGTTGTGCAAAAAATGTTATAGCCAAGTGTCACGCTTAAGGTGTGGTGCCTCTAGCCTTTGGATCTTAATTGACGCATTTAGAGCGTCGCTCCTCATGCTTTGGAAGATTAGTTTCACAGATCAATGTGTCGTGCCTCAAGCTCCAGTTTCCTTGGTAGCGCGCTCAATACTTCACGCCTTAAATTACGGGGGGTTTAAGTGCTATCAAGTAGACGCACCTTAAGCTCCAAGAGCCCTAGTGGCACACTTAGGGTTTCGTGTATCTGGATCTGGGAGCCAGGGTGGCGTGCGAAAGGAGTCACGCCTCAAGCTATGCATTCCCGGGTGGGACTCAGGGCGTCGAGACTTATTGCCTGCCAAAAGGCTTTCTTCTCATTTCCTCCTTATTTTTGTTATATAGTCTCTATTTCAAGTAGTCAATATGCCAGTGCCTATTTATTCTCTTGCCATTCGTTCTCTTTTGTTAGGCATGTGATTGATTTGAAATCTCCTTCCACTTTTTGCCTGGAAGAGGGTCAATCTCAAAGTAAATGAAAGCGGTTGATTTGATGCTCCCCAGAAAGATCCAAAATAGCAGCGGATGTAGAGTTAGCACTATCCTGCTTCCGTCTCTATCTTACCCTCTTTTCCTTTGTCGACGTTTTCATTTGGTCACTAATTGTCTAATTAGTAATAGTTCCGTTCTTTGGGGGGTTTGTTTGCCTTCTCATCCATCTTGATATTGTCCAAATAGGCTTTTGCTTTATTTACTCGGAGTTCTTTCTATCTAGTCTGGTTTTTTTTTTTGCATTCACTAGCGGAGTTCTAGTTAGATGAATTCTTTGCCTGCAAAAAATTTTCTAACCAACCAAGCTATCCCAAGCTAATTTGGCTAAACAAAGGACTTGGTGATTAGTAGTTTGTCCAACAAGAGAAATTTAATGTTATTGGCTTTCTTATTCAACTCGTTTGAGTAAACCCCGTCTTCACTTTGTCCCTCTTCCCATTCATTAATTACCGTTAGCGCAATAGGATGCTCGATTTTCCATCTTGTCTCTTCTAGACCTTTATCCCATGCTTGGGTAAATTCTTTTAAGCCTAGTCAGTAGACTGGCCTTTCCTTGGCGATTGACTCCGTGTGTTCAATCAAATCGGATATGGTATTGTATTTATTAAAAATGGCAGCTTTTAGGCGTGATCTATCTCTCTGTTTTTCATATTCACGATTTGCTCGTGGGATGAGACTTTAGGGTTCTAGGGAGAGACTCTCTTTCTTTTTCAGATTCAAATGTGGGACCGGAAGTAGGGGTCAACGTTTTTGCTATTATTGAATCCCGTACTACGCAGTGAATCTAGTCACCATCTGATTAAGCTATTTTAGTATGGACATGGCTTAAGGAAGGGAATGACTCAGGTTCAAGTAGTTTGGCTAAGCCTACAAGAAAGATGGAAAGAACGTATCGGTCTCCTGTTTCCCGAATGCCTTGATTTACAAGAGGTTGGAATGAACAATGAAATTAATGAGGAATGAGATTCAGGATCTACTCTAGATATGATCTTTCCCATAAAGCTAGTCATGATAAAATCATATTCAGGAGAAAGTCAGAAGACTAGCTATAAGGAAAGACTCTATTCCATATACCAAAGCCAAGAGCCAAGCTAACTCAATAAAGGAAGAAACCCTGCCAAGCCAAAGCTAGAAAAAGCACAAAGCTTTCCTGTTGAATGAGGCTATCTCTTCTATCGCTCCTTCCAAGTGAGCCTCTTTCATAGGAATTCCCCCCATCAGATCAGGGGGTTCCTATAGGTTCCAGGTAAATTCTACCTTAAAATGAGACAGAAATGAATGCAAGACTTCGAAAGCTTGCAAGGCTTGAAGTTCAAAAATAGATGATTTGATAAAAGTTGAAATCAGACCATAACGAGTAAAAGTCTTTTCCCTCCAACTTGAAATGAAGATTGAAGGGAGGAAGTCAATTACCCCTTGTCTATATAACCGATAGGTAAATCCTTATACAAGCCCAAAAAAAGCATGAGCTCGATCTTCAGCCCTTACAACGAATCTCTCAAAAAAAGAAGGGTATGAATCTGCCAAAGTAAGGAAGCAGGGATTAGTGTGAGTCACTTTACTAAGGAAAGAATAAAGATTTATAGTATAAACTATGAATAATTTCTTTAAATTAGTAATTTGACTACAAAAAACCTATTATGGTCCGCTTGAGGTTATATTCTTCCTTATTCATTCAATAGCAGCTCCTTCTTTTCTTTCTATCAGGGCAAAGGCATTAGATGCATCTGATTCAATTCCTGGTCCACCCTCTCTTTCACATCCTAGGAGTATACATCAATGAGCATAAGTAATCCTTTTTGACTAATACACTTTGTTGATACATCAAACATTTCTCTATTCCATGAGCAGAATACAAGAGATGTGCAACACGTGGGCATTGTCTTACGAACGATGACTTTTGATTCTTAATAAACGTTGTTTTTTCTCTTTGTGGAATTGAAACGGATGGGCTTGCAATCCTTAGGCGTGCCTCTATCAACTTAAGAGGCTCTAAGGCAAGAAATAGCTTGTTTAATAAACAATAAGAGGGAAGCGCTTGAGCGAAAAAAGAAGGAAGAAAAAAAATATGCCATTATACCTAGAGATGCAGGAGCTTGACTTAGTACAGAAAGTGTTGATATCTGAATAGCGTACCGAACTGCTTAACCTAAGACTTCAAGTCCATCTTACATCAATATAAGTTTGGATTGATCAATAGAATCTTAATAGGCATGATCGAAAGAGGGGACAACTCTGTCACAGCTTCTACTCATATACTCATTAAATTCATATCCTAGTGCTCCAGGAGGTAGGTTTGAGCGCTCAAGGCGTCGCTCCTCATGTTCTGGGGTTTGGGAAGCGTGCAAGGCGCTGTGCCTCAAGATCCAATATCCTGGGTGGAGCTTTCGGTGATTAGTACCTGAGGATACGAGTTGTACCGTTAGGGTGTTATGCCTTATGCTCCAACAGCCAGGGTGGCGCAATTAGGGAGTCGCACATCTCACTATGCAAGCCTAGGTGGCGCTCAGGGTGTGGAGCCTCAAGGTCAAGGATCATGGGTTGCACTCAAGGCGCTGCGCCTCAAGATCAAGGAGCCTGGGAGTTACACTCAAAGCTTTGTGCCTCAAGCTCTGGGTGCTTTGGTGGCGTGCTCATGGCATCGCGCCTCAATATTTAGTAAGCTATTTAGTGCCTTAGGGCGTTGCGCCTCAAGTTCTTGTAGCATGGGCGATGCATTTAGGGAATCGTCCCTCAAGTTCTAGGAGCTTGGTTTGCATTCTCAATTCATCGCGCCTCAAGCTCTTGGAGCAAGGTTAGAGTGCTCAAGGCATCACGCCTCAAGCTCTAAGGGAGCAGGGGTGGCGCGACCAAGGAGTCATGCCTCAAGATCTTTGAGCCACGGTGGCATGCAAAGGGCGTCATGATGCAGGATATGCAAGACTGGGTGGTTCTCCAGGTGCTGCGCCTCAAGCTTTAAGATAATAGGTCGCACGCTCAGGACGCCGCGCCTCAGGCTCCAAGACTTTGGGTGGCAGCCTCAGGGCGTTGTGTCTCAAGCTCCGTGAACATGGGTGGTTCACTTTGGGCATCGCTTCTCCAGCTCTGTGAGCCTGGTCAGCCAACTCAAGAAATCACGCCTCAAGCTCCAAAAGCTTGGGTGGCGCACTTAGGGAGTAACACCTCAAGCTCTTTCAGCCTGATTGGCACGCTTAGGGAGTCATGCCTCATGATC